>OX451741.1:1205042654-1206384217 GCA_948472305.1 Vicia faba
TAGACTTTTGGAACCACATCAATTCTTCGTAATGAAGAATATGTTCATACTATGTCTTCCCTCGCCAGTCAAGACTCCTCCGTTGCACACCTTGCAGCCTGTGCTCCACCCTTCGCTTCCTTTTAAAAATATTACCAAAGACGTCCTTATTGAATTTAACAGAAGCCTCATTTACCTTCGCTAACTTCCCCTTTAGATTCATAGGTGTCGTACCCCACGTTGTTTCAACCATGGGCTCAAATGATGGATGTGTTTCCAAGCCGCCTTGAATTAGAAAGAACGATGACCGCGTGTGGTGTTGTGGATGGTGCAACGAAGTAACACCCAGAAGTGTGTTAAAAATATTAAACTTGATTTGGGCCTAAATTTATTAATTTGTTTTTGGGTTTAGTTATTTTGGGCTTAAGTAGTTTTGTAGAGAATTCTTGTAATATATGGAATCTCTAGATATTTCTTATAATTGTAATATTTTTTAGAATGTCTTTGGATCTCTAGAGTTGAGAACTCTCTAGAATTAATATGTCTAGAGTTCTCTTTAGAGTACTATAAATAGAGATGGAATCTCACACATTTGCATCAAACAAAAATACAAAGTTATTCTCCTCCATAAAGAATTATCCTACTTATCAAATTTATATTCAAACCTTCAATTTCCCACACACTTCTCTTTAACATAAAATGTCTTATTTCCAACAAAGTGGTATCAGAGCTTCGAGATCCACAAAATGGTGAATGGTGGTTTCCCTTTCCAAATGTTGATGCTCACAAAGAACAACTATGATAATTAGAATATCAAGATGAAGGCGCTACTAGGAGCTCAAGATGTGTGAGATATTGTTGAGAAAGGCTTCAAGGATCAAGATGAATCCTTGCTAAGTCAAGGTGTAAGAGAGACATTGAAGGAGTCAAGAAAGAGAGACAAGAAAGCTCTCTTTCTCATTTATCAATCGGTGGATGAAGATACGTTTGAGAAGATATCCAACGCAACAACGGCCAAAGAAGCATGGACAAGCTTCAAACTTGTAAAAAAGGAGTTGAGCAGGTAAAAAAGATTCGTCTTCAAACTCTTAGAGGTGACTTTGAACGTTTATTTATGGAGGAGTCCGAGTCAATTTCAGACTATTTTTCTCGAGTATTGGTTGTAGTCAATCAACTTAATAGAAATGGTGAAGATGTTGATGATGTGAAAGTCATGGAGAAAAGACTTCGCACTTTAAATCCAAGTTTTGACTTCATTGTTACCAACATTGAAGAAAATAAGGATCTAAAGACCATGACTATTGAGCAACTCACGGGTTCCTTACAAGCATACGAAGAAAAACAAAAAAGAAAAATTAAACAAAAGGAGGCTATGGAGCAATTACTACAACTCAACATAAAGGAAGCAGACTATGCGAATTACAAGAGTCAAAGAGGACGAGGTCGTGGCCAACACTATGCCAGAAATAACCTACGAAAGCGCTTTTTTGGGCTTTAAAAGCGCTTAAAGCGCTCTCGTAGGTGGCGCTGCTAAAGGTTTTAGCAGCGCTTTTTGTTCAGAAAAAAGCGCTCTCGTAGGCCTACCTATGAAAGCGCTTTTTGGTAAAAAGCGCTTTCATAGGTAGGCCTACGAGAGCGCTTTTTTCTGAAAAAGCGCTTTCATAGGTGTATTCAGAATGCGTGTCAGGCAATCTAAAGTAGGTCTATAAGAGCGCTTTTTGTTCAGAAAAAAGCGCTCTCGTAGGCCTACCTATGAAAGCGCTTTTAATCAAAAAGCGCTTTCATAGGTAGGCCTACGAGAGCGCTTTTTTCTTAAAGCGCTTTCATAGGTTTTCTACTGAAAAATCTAAAATTTAAAAAATTTCTAAACCTGCATTTTTTTTGCAGCAAACCTGTAATTCTTAAACGGTATTTTACAATCTAATCTAGAAATACCAATATATATTAGTTTTAATCCAAATACCAAATGTAATTCAAATACCAAATATTATATATATATATATATATATATATATATATATATATATATATATATATATATATATATATATATATATATATATATATATATATATATATATATATATATATATATAATATATATATATATATATATATTATATATATATATATATATATATATATATATATATATATATATATATATACAAATACCATTATAATCAATTCATATCCAAAATATATATACACCATGATAATTCAATATTAACATGTTTTTAAACGTAACAAAATACACCCTAAGAAATCAGCTATATAACACTAAGTAAATCAATCCTAATCTACATATATATCCAAGGTCCTGATCCTGCAATATGAACATAATAACACGGTCAGTGTTGTATACACAAAACAATATATTCATAATTAACCAATTTTCACACAACAATGTATTCGTACCTTATTATAAGATTCTTAGCTCAATAAAATATTGGCACAACTCCTCTTTGAGTTCTTCTAATTGACGTGGCGAGTAATATGGACAATTGTATTGATCAAAATACTACATTACAAAACAAAATATATGCATGATTTAGTTTAATGTAATAAATTATATGCAAAATCCGATAAGTAATAAAACAAAGTATAAATCCATACCGTGATTGGAATGTCGATTTCATTCATTTAAATGATTTCTTTGATAAACTTCAAAACGAAGTATCCGCAATCTATGTCGTTTTGTTGTTGAGGGCACTACATAGAAAAACAAATAAGATTATACACATCTATTGATTTATCAAGTAACATAAATATTATAAGCAAAATTGTTGAAATTTATATACCTGTACTTTGATCCAATTAATGTTGTTTGATTTAGACCGTGGTACTCGTGCTTCCTTTGACATCGGAATACTTTTATTGAACTGATGACAAAATTAAAATATTTATTTAGAACAATGACATTGAAATAATTAAATATAAACACAAACGAATATTTAGAATAATGTCACTTACGTATCAATCACTAGCTTCATTTCCGGATAATTTGTCCAATCACCGTCAACCGAATTCAGGTAATAGACCACTTCTTTTATGGGATTGATTGCAAGCAACAACTAGTGACATCTATAAATTAAAGCAACAATTTAGAAGCGAATTTTAATGTAAAAAATACAAATATTAAAAGGAGCTTAGAATGAAAATCTAACCCTGTATTATAAGGCAAAAGATACAAGCTCTATGTACTGGCAGTTGTCATGAATCTTTCGACCAAGTGTTCTCTTACTGAATCAGGTTCCCTAGAAATTGTTGCTCCGCTGACACGGGAGGAAGACACGAAACAGAATCTATTTGACAATTGATTCCCGCGCATCAATTTGTCAAATAACATCCTTAAATAAAAACATAATTAATATTAGACTATTTCAATTAATGTTTAAAAAAAATGTTCAACCAATTAAATAATATATTGATCGGGTTACCGGATGTACGAGTGCATCACACTGATGCCTAACTCTCGATGATGAAAGATTTGTTCCATGTCCTCTAATCCAATTGTTTCGGTACATCGAAAACCAAGACAATTTCATCCACATCGATTTGACGAATTCCATCATTCATCAAATCTGATGTGCCAACTAGTGTCTCCATACACTGTCGATACCTAGGCACAAATTTACAGACAGGAACCTTCTTCTTAGGTGGAACCCTACTAACTTTCTGGCTCACCTGCTGTGACTGATCTTGAGAAGGTACCTTAAAAATCATATAGAATTATGTAAGATACAAAGTTATGCAGTTTTTTATTCCGATCATAAATGAAACACTTTAAAAGTACCTGTCTTTGCGATGCAATAGACTCGCCGCGCTGCAAAATCCCTTTATCCTTAGATGCGAGTTTTGTAGGAGTCTAAAATTATCATGTATAAAATTCAGGTAGAACTGTCAGTTGAATACTTAAAGATTCATAATGGTTTTCAACATACCTGATCATCTATGCAGATGAGGTCTGATGGCCATGCCACAAAAGATCCTACTGCATCTCGCAGCAATGTGGTCTCCGCAACAATGTCAGGTACCGGTAGCAATGCATTCATATCTAAAACAACATCAACTGATACCTTCATGTGGCCATCCGGGAGCGGTCTATGGTGAATTAAATCTCCCGAGGTTTTGTGCACTTTTCCCTTGCCAACTACCCGATAAGTCGGAGACGCTAGATACAACTGACAACATGAAATGCCCTAAACCAATAATAACCGTTAGACTTCCTTAATGTTGACAATAATAACCGTTATAATTATACTTTCTCTAAATATAATGGATTATCATCTTAATTACCTCGGGAAAATTTTGTTGACAGTTGATACTAGCCTTGTCACTAGTTTCTTTCAACTGTGAACTGCTCCTTTCTGCCATATATCTCTCTTTGTCCCTCTGCAGTTCACGGACTTGTGCTTGTAAATCCTGCAATGTTTGCATCACTCTGCATTGCTAGGATTTCTTTTTCTTGGATTGTTATACAGAGAGGTAGGAGTCACACCATGGCCTTTACCCCTCACTCGTCCCGGATACTCAACAACACATAGTGCTCGACTGAGTACGCTCCTGATATTCGGGTCATCACCCGTGGATACCGATTGCGATATAGTCTCCTGTAATTCATTTAAATATCGATAATTAAAGACACAACGTTAATTATATATTAATTAAAGACATAATGGTATACTTACACACTCATCATAAATATGTTGCAGATCGGGGTTAACAACTTGATCTCTGCCAACACGAGCTTCCTTCCACAGCACATGTGCAGGTAGTGATGTTTCGTCACTCTGCGTCTCCTCCAACTACGCATTGTTACAAATAATAAAATCATCAATACACATTGTTACAAATTAATAATACATATGAGATAATTAATAAGATCGTAGAATGAGATTTACTTACAATTTTTTCCTGTAAGCGTGCATATCCCAAACGACCTTTTTTATATGGATATGCGGGTTTTGACGCTCTATCCCGATTTACAGCACTCACTTTCTTGAAATTCTCGTCTCTTCTTTGGCCCACAAAAGCAACCCATTCTTCGGGTGTAATGAAGCTCTCATATTTATTTGGTCGTTCAGGATCCTCTTCAACAAAATTTCCTTCATCGTCTTTAAGAAACTTATTTGTCAAAAAAATTCTCCACCCTCTATGTCTTTTTCCGGCCAAGCCCATTATATACTTTTTGTGGGCATCTTCAATGTTAAAAGACCTCTACAAAAAAACATACGCATAGAGGGTGTTAGTATATGTAATTTAAAAACAATATTTTTGTCAAAATAAAGCAAATAACAACAACCATATATGATACCTTTATCTCGGTCCAAATTCTTTCTTTAGCATCCAACTCTCCTTTTTTCCAGCTAGGAGTGGTGATCGGAATGTGCATACGAACAAGCGTACCGATGTAGCTTGTCAACTTTGCAGAATTAGGCCCAATTAGTTGGTCATCATTATTCCAATCTACATTATACTTAATACCTCTATCTCTATCACGGATGATTCCCCGCATGATAGTTATGCCTCGTGTGATGTCCTTATCTGAAGTGTCTTGTGGAACATTATCTTGTGGAACATCTCCTTGTGGAACATTTTCTGAATCATCTTGGTTACTAGCCATTTGACCTGTAATAAAGAAAAATTAGATTAAATTAAATGACATGTATAAAAATTCCATAAAGAAAAAAAATGAAATGACGTATATTTAAATTTTACTGGATGATATAGGCTATATATATTATACTATAATGAAAAAAATGAAATGATATAGGCTATATATATTATACTATAATGAAAAAAATGAAATGATATAGGCTATATATTATACTATAATGAAAAAAATGAAATGGCATATATATACATTTTATTGAATGACATTGTCTATAATTATATATACTATTACCTTTTTCACTAACATCTCTTTCTTTTCTTGGTAGGAATATGTTCTACTCGTCTCTTAACAACGCGGACGGTTGGATTGATCCAAATACCCCCATTATGATCATTTCTAATGCATGATTCATTCTCATTTTGATCATTTCTGGTAAAAGATTCAATGTCAACACCAGTATCGCCTTGGTCTCCAATCTTTTCATCAATTACTTTGTTAGAGAAAAGCACTATAGACCATTTCGTACTTGTCGGATCAGTGACATAGAACACTTGTTTAGCTTGAGAGGCTAGAATGAAAGGCTCATCTTTGTACCCCGCCCTGTTAAGATCCACTTGCAAAAATCCTGACTTATCCATCCATATACCATTATTATTTTCAACCCACTTGCAACCGAATATAGGAATCTGAAATTTCTCGTAATCAAAGACCCAAATGCGCTCGATAACCCCAAAATACGATAGATTTGCAAATTTCGGGTTTAAGTCCTTCACACTAGATATGTGCATTGCTTCAGCTACCAAGGTGACACCACTATTTTGCACAGTACTTTTATCATCTTGTTTTTTGGTATAAAATGTGTATCCATTAATTGCATATGCGCTATAAGAAAACGCATCCAAACTTGGACCATATGCTAAACATCTCAACCTTTATGTCACTGAGGCGGGATCTGAACGATACTTTGAATAAATATGTTCCTTAAACCATGGTATGAAACTTCGATTGTGCTCTCGTACAATCCAATTCTCATTTCTATTCGAATTTAAACCTCGAAGAACACCCTTGTGTATTTCAACATACGGCTCAACCTCAATCTCATTGTGCAGAACATACAAATGCACTTGATCCCGTTCGACCCTTGATACTGTCACAACTTATTTCCAATTAGCTTCTTACCTTCTTTTTTTTTTCAACAACATGAGATTTGGGGAGTCCAATTGATTAAACATTTGACAAATATTCAGTACAAAACTCAACTGCTTCTTCAACAATGTATCTTTCGGCAATACAACCCTCTGGTCGACTCCGATTTTTCACATACCCTTTTAATATTTTCATATAACGTTCAGCAGGGTACATCCATCTCATATAAGCTGGTCCGCACAATTGTGTCTCTTTCACAAGATGAACGACAAGATGAACCATTATGTCAAAAAACGAGGGAGGAAAATACATTTCAAGCTCACACAAAGTAACAACTATTTCTTTTTGCAATGTTGGCAAGATCTCAGGATCGATCACCTTACTGCAAATTGACTTGAAGAAAAAACACAATTTAGTTATTGCGCTTCTTACCTTTTCTGGCAGAATAGAACGTATACCTATCGGTAGAAAATGTTCCATTATAACATGGCAATCATGCGTCTTTAAACTCTTTAACTTGAGGTCTTTCATAGACACAAGTCTTCTAATATCTGATGAGTAGCCTTCTGGAACTTTAACTTCACTCAGAAACTTACAAAATATTTTTTTCTCCTTTCTAGATAGAGTGTAAACAGCAGGTGGTAGGTATGCCCGTCTTCCTTTCTTCACGGGTCCCAGTTCAGTTCTTATTCCCATGTCTACCATGTCCTCCCTTGATTTAAGGCCATCCTTAGACTTCCCTTTTATATTGAGTAACGTACCAATAACACTGTCAAATACATTTTTTTCAATATGCATCACATCAAGAAAATGTCTTATGTACAAAGATTTCCAATATGGCAATTAAAAAAAATCGACCTCTTCTTCCTCCCACCTGTGACAACTTTATGTGCAAAAGACTTGCCAAACTGAATATTCACATCTTTCACCTTTTCAAAAATTTGATCACCTGTCAAACCAGGCGGAGCTCTACGTTGTTCGGTATCTCCATTGAACGCTTTTCTCCATCCACGATACTGATGTTTAGAAGTTAAGAATCTACGATGACCGAGAAAGACATTCTTCTGACAAAGTTTCAATCGCATGGTATCGGTTCCGTCTTCACAAACAGGACACGCTTTTCACCTTTAATGCTATACCCGGATAGATTGCCGTATGCTGGAAAATCGTTAATTGTTCCAACAACATCGCCCTCAAGTTGAAACTTTCTTTCCTATAACCATCATAAACCTCCACACCGTTCTCCCACAAAATCTTCAATCTTCGATTAATGGTTCCAAGTATACGTCTATGTCATTTCCTGGTTGTTTTAGGCCAGAAATTAACATAGACAGCATCATGTACTTACGCTTCATACATAGCCATTGAGGTAGGTTATAAATCATAAGAATCACAGGCCATGTGCTATGTGAGATACTTTGAATACCGTGTGGGTTCATTCCATCAGTAGACAATGCCAAGCGAAGGTTTCTTGCTTCTTTTCCAAATTCAGGATAATCATTATCAATTTTCATCCACTGTGGAGAATCTGCCGGATGTCGAAATTTTCCATCAATAATTCTTTCATCTGAATTCCAAGTCAAGTGTCTTGAATCGGTTTCACTACGATACATCCGTCTAAATCTCGGGATTATAGGAAAATACCATAAGACTTTTGCCGGAGACAACTTTTTCTTATATCGAGGGGCACCGCATTTAGGACACTCATTTAACGATGCATACTCGTTTCGAAACAAAACGCAATCTTTTGGACACGCATGTATCTTATCATAGCTCATGCCAATGGAGTACAACATCTTTTTGGCCTCATACGTTCGATTGGGAAGAACATTATCCTCTGGTAGCATATCTTTCATAAGGGCTAATAACTCTGTGAAACTTTTATCCGACCATCCATTGCCGGCTTTTAAGTTGTACAACTTTAACACCGCAGACAATCTTGTGAGTTTTGTACAACCATTATACAACGGTTTCTCTGCATCGCTTACCAACCTCTACGAACATTTTGGGACAATCGTTAAGATCTTCTTCAAGCGCTTCTGCAATTTCTTCGACTCGATCATAATCGTATGTATCTGTGCAATCATCATTTGAAACATAGGTCCTTTCATACCCCGATTCAACATTCCCGTTACTTTTCTCACCATGCATATTCCAACATGTATAACTCCTATCAATTCCATACCGAATTAAATGCGATGCCAACTGAACTGCGTCAACCCGGTTCCCATAACAGCAATACAAACAGGGACATGTCATACGACTGGGGTCTTTGGCGTGCGCAACAGCAAACTTAACAAACTCGGAAACACCATTCTCGTAGTCTTTCGATAATCGATTGGAATACATCCATGTCTTATCCATATCAACTAATTAGTGCACAAAACAATAGTATACTGCGTTTTTGTCAAAACGCAAAGTATACACGGAATGAATCCGTATCAAGAAAATGCAACATACGAAAGACAATTTAAGACAAATTCATCACAATATATACCAGTAATTTGAGGAAGAAAGTTACCTCTCAGATGTTTCGAACTCTAAGAAACGCGGAGAATGAGCGTCGTACGTCGAACTAGGCCGGGGGAAACGCTGCAAATTCATAGAATGTTACTCAATATTTCGGATCGATTGTCGAAAGATATATACTATTTTAACATAAAGGTTCACAATAAATGTCACATATATATTTTCAATGTTTGGGAAAGCTATGACAATAATACAACACAAATATTAGAAATAGTGAATTCACAAAGTCAACATAAACCCACAAATATAATCCAAAACACAAATCATTTCAATGTTACCACCAAAATTATGTAGCATGCACCCGGAGAAATAAAACATACATCAACCCACAAATAAGAAACATATAAACAAAAAATAAGTAGAAAAAGGATAGTGTTAGATTTGTAAATACATACTTAAAAGATATTTGAAAAAAGGGAAATATACATAATTCTATATACATAATTCTATAGATACAAAGCATTACAAAAAAGGGAAATAACAATTATAACTAAAAGATATTTGAAAAGATGCCATGTAAGGGACTTTTTATATCCATTTTCATATGTTTTTTTACCTTACAATCTCCGGAGGCATTTGATGACCAAACTAAAAAATGAATGTAATTCAAACTTACGGGAACAACTTTGTAACTTAAGTACATTCAAAGACTACAAGTGTCATTTGATGACCAAACTAAAAAAGTGAAGGTAAAACTAATATGAACTGTGAAGGGTGTAGGGCCAAAGTCAAGAAAGTACTTAAAATTTAACTCATATTTTCAGTTTCTCTAATTATCATCTTTAAGAAGTTATAGAACCATTGTGTATCATCTTCAAAAGTTAGCCAAATTGGGTAAACATGCAAGAATATATAATGAATGACACGGGTGCGTTTAAAAATCGGTATATGGAATCAAGACAGGCCACATAACATCTTTGGAGTGTCATCAACTACAAACAATCCAGAGTAACCAATATTAAACATACTGTAGCACAACAAGTAAAATGTGCGTAAGTTTCTCCTGTATCATAACGTTGGTGTTTTCCAACAAGAATCCAAACATATACTAACAGCATTATCTATCCCTAGAAATACTCAGATAATGGAAGAAGAAATCGGAACAGGCCAGAACATGCATAACTAAACGGTCAAATAACGGAACAGATAATGGAAGAAGAAGAAACATACCAAGATGGACAAGAACGCAGTGAACGGCGGCGACAACTGAAGAAGAGGGAAGAACGACGGCGACGAAGGAAGACGAAGCAGCAGTGACAGCGACAAACAGTAACAGCGACAAACAAACGAACAGGAACAGGAACGGCGACAGGAATAAATGAACGGCGCAGGAAGAAGAAACGAACGGTAACAGGAAGAAGAAATGAAGAAGACGAAGAAATGAACAAGTGAGGGCAAATTTCGTATTTAGGGATATAGGCTACGAAAGCGCTTTTAAAAGCGCTTTCTAAGACCCATATATGAGAGCGTTTCTGAGGTAAAAAGCGCTTTCGTATGTCCCCCATATAAGAGCGCTTTAGAAAGCGCTTTCGTAGGTCCCCCTTTCAGAGCGCTTTTCAAAAGCGCTTTTATAGGGCCACCTATAAGAGCGCTTTTCAAAAGCGCTTTCGTAGGTTAGATATTTCAAATACCTATGAAAGCGCTATCTGAAAAGCGCTTTCGTAGGAAACCCTATAAAAGCGCTTTTTTTAAGTGAATTTTTTTTAAAAGCTACGAAAGCGCTTTCTCTTAAAAGCGCTTTCGTAGATGCGCTGCCAAAAATTGTTTTTTTCGTAGTGCAATATCGTGGATGTGGACGAGGACATGGAGGAGAAGGAAGAGGCAGTTGCAACAACTACTCCAACAACTTCAACAATGGAGAAAGAAGTTGGAATCCACAAGCAACAAGAGGTCGTGGAAGAGGAACCTCATGGTCGAGGAGCAATAAATCACAAGTCAAATGTTTCAACTGCAACAAGATTGGTCATTACACAACCGAGTGTAGATTCTCGAAGAAGGTGGAAGAGAAAGCTAATTTTGTAGGAGAAAAAAAAAGGTGAAGTTGAAGTATGTAATGTCTCAAGATCAAGCTGCCGACATTTTCACCAAGCAACTAAAGTTGGAAACTTTCGTGAAGCTAAGGAGTATGCTTGGAGTCACAAATCAAATTTAAGGGGAGATGTTGAAAATATTAAACTTGATTTGGGCCTAAATTTATTAATTGATTTTTGGATTTAGTTATTTTGGGCTTAAGTAGTTTTCTAGAGAATTCTTGTAATGTATGGAATCTTTAGATATTTCTTATAATTGTAATATTTTCTAGAATGGTCTTTGATCTCTAGAGTTGAGAATTCTCTAGAATTAGTATGTCTAGAGTTCTCCTTTGAGTACTATAAGTAGAGACGTAATCCCACACATTTGCATAAAGCAAAAATACAAAATTCTTCTCCTCCATAAAGAATTATCCTACTTATCAAATTTATATTCAAACTTTCAATATTCCCATACACTTCTCCTTAACATAAAAGGTCTTATTTCCAACAAAATAATCAGACACTACCCTAGACAGATGCTCTACATAAGCCTTGGGAAACAGATAGTGTCATGCAATGTCTCCTAGTGCTCTGTCCAAACGTTTGGCAAGAACCCTCGTACCATTAACTCTTCGTTCCCATGAAAACTGACTGTCTGTGACTCCTAGATCAATAAATTCACAATCTTGGATCATATCAAGCATGCTCCTGGCACGGTTTGCGTTATACTCCACACCAGAAGTCTCCATGGGAGATGTAATAGTCTTAAAATGACTCTAATTTAGTTAAGTAAACTTAATATTTTAAGTCTTTCTCGTGTGAATGACGACATGTTCTTTATTTTTCCGAATGAAATTTATAGGATAGGTTAGAGCATACAATTTTTTTTAATAACAAAGAGGAAATTATATATAAATATTGAAAAGAAAAAAATTACATAAGATATATAGAAACAAGAAAGAGTACCGAAAGTGATTAAGAGTGACAAACTTAATTAAAATAAAATGCAGGTAGAAAAATAAACTTAAAAACAAAAAACAAAACTAATATTATAAGAGTTTAGGTGACAAAAATATGTATGAGTTAAGAGGGCAAGAGAGAGGATTTTGAGAAATTGTACATTATAAGTATAGCATGTTATATGTCTCCTAGAAATGAGTATAGTATATTAATGTAAAAGACACTTCAATTGAAAGATTTGAAGCAAATAAACAATGGACTTCATGTCAAGAAACTCAAATTTAGGAGTATACATTTAAGAAATGTTCGTACAGTATATATCTAAACATATACAAACAATGGCTATTATAGGCTTGAGAACTCATGCAACAACAAACATAATTAAAAAACAAATGTTTGAGCCATTCACTATGATTCTTAAACAATAATTCTTACAAAACACCACTTATGAAGCATGTGACAGATTCCCTATAATTATTAATATTTAGAATAATTCTTACACAACATCACTAATAAAGCATGCATGTGACAGATGGGAGCGAATTGGAAAATGTTGTTTTGCCTTCAATATTAAAAGTTTGGGTTTATAGTTCTTTCTTTGGCTGCAAATGCACTTAAATGATGACAACACCACTAATATTTTACTGTAGTTATGGATTTGAAGAGAAATACTACCAGCTAAAATTTTGTTACAAAAAGAATAGATTAAATTTACGAAATACAAAAAGAATGGACTACGAATACTTATATCAATGGTTTGTTTTTTTTTACTGAATAGTTATGAATTATTACTTTGATAAATTGGTTGGGTAGATTAATGGTTTATCTTTTTATTGAATGAGTCATTAAATTTTTAACTGATGAAAATATTAATCCTAATTAAGAAAATAAAATGAATGGGTAGAGTTACTCATAATCGACATATGATGAGTGAGTTTTTAATAATATAAGAGGATGCAAATTAATAATAATATATATTATTATTATTATTATTATTATTATTATTATTATTATTATTATTATTATTATTATTATTATTATTATTATTATTATTATTATTATTATTATTATTATTATTATTATTATTATTATTATTATTATTATTATTATTATTATTATTATTATTATTATTATTATTATTATTATTATTATTATTATTATTATTATTATTATATTATTATTATTATTATTATTATTATTATTATTATTATTATTATTATTATTATTATTATTATTATTATTATTATTATTATTATTATTATTATTATTATTATTATTATTATTATTATTATTATTATTATTATTATTATTATTATTATTATTATTATTATTATTATTATTATTATTATTATTATTATTATTATATTATTATTATTATTATTATTATTATTATTATTATTATTATTATTATTATTATTATTATTATTATTATTATTATTATTATTATTATTATTATTATTATTATTATTATTATTATTATTATTATTATTATTATTATTATTATTATTATTATTATTATTATTATTATTATTATTATTATTATTATTATTATTATTATTATTATTATTATTATTATTATTATTATTATTATTATTATTATTATTATTATTATTATTATTATTATTATTATTATTATTATTATTAAAAATTGGTAAAATATTCATTTTGGTTCCTTAATAATATATTTAGGTTCAGATTGATCCTTTAATTTTTTTTCGTGTCACTTTGGTCCCTTAACTTTTAAAACGTTCATTTTAGTCTTTTTTGTCCAATTAGCGACGGATTTAGTGACAGATTTCAAAATTTTTTCGTCGTTAATTAGTCAAAAAAGACTAAAATGAAACATTTTGAAAGTTAAGGAACCAAAGTGACACGAAAAAAATTAAGGGACCAATCTGAACCAAAAGGTATAATTAAGGGACCAAAATGAATATTTTTCTTGAAAATTCTAAAATAATGTCACATTTGCATTAGGGTTAACATTGTGTCTAGTGTTGTTATCATGACAACCTTATATTTATATTAAGTAGATAATGTTTAAATTATTTGTTAATATGTCACACAGATTAAATATTTAATTATAAAATTAAATATTTTTTTAGTTTATATAAATTTACACCCGTTTTTAGTTTAAAAGGAGTAATAGAGATTTAATTATAATAATATTTTTAATTTAATTTAATTTTTTTAGAAAATAAGGTGTATATTGACACCTAATAATACTTAAAATGATACTTTATTTACAAAATTGTCATCACAGTTCTTATTTACACCTGTTTTTAGTATATCAGGTGTAAATTTTAAAACTATATTGTTCTTTTTACACTAGTGAATGATGTGATCCGATGGATGATATTGATTGATGGTCAGGTATGTGATCGTTATTGGTAAAAGGTTGTAAGGTGGGATTTATTCATTGATGGACAATAGATGAGTGCAAGTTATCGATGAAGCAATCATATGTGGTGAAAGGTGGGGAAGGCATATGGGCACAGGGAAACTGTGTCTCATCAAAGATGACATGTCGTGAAATGATGATCTTTATGTGCGACAAATCAAAAAATTTATAACCTTTGTGTTTAGTGGGATACCCTAAGAAGACACATAGAGTCGGCGTGGTTGAAGTTTATTAATGGTAGTGGATTGCTTTGGTGGATTAGGGTAGCAATTCCCTCGGTACGATTCAGAAAGACCGGACACCAATTGAAGAACTAAATGGTGATTGCTAATAGGAGCTCCAAAGTTCTTCAACTAATCAGAAATTTGCATGAGACGTTGGCAATAGGAAGAGACATTAGGAAAATCCTTCACGCGGGTGGATGAGAAGTCATGCTCAAGAGCAACAACACATGGGTTTTGGTTGTCCTAAAAAATATCAACTAGACGCTGTCAGACAACCATGACGGTGTATCCCTTTTCCAAAATAGTGGTAAGGAGATCAAGAGAGATGAAGGAATAAATCCATTGGAGCACTGTGGAATTAAGGGTTGTCCACATTCCAAAATCAACATCTGTAGAGGCTGGTTTTTCATTTCCTGGTTGTGAAATGATGTGATGAACCACTTTGTGAACACGAGCATGAACTTCAAACAGTTAAGCCCACATGGTGTAGTGATCTTTCTCCATCTCTAGAAAAAAGGGAATAATATTTTTGATGTTAGTGACAACAAAGGCTGCGTGAAACACTTGTCTATTGGAAGAAGAGGACGACTTTGTGGGGCTGTCGATCTTGTTAGAAACATGCTCTGACTCATCACTGAAAGAGGAGACATGGTGTTGTAGGTGCGGCGGTTGTTGAGCACGGTAGTGGGTGGCGTGGCAGAAGCGAAAGCGGTGCAGGAGGAGGGACTGCAGTGGCAGTGATGCAGGTGGAGGAGTTGCGAGGCGGAAGCGGTGTTGGAGGAGGAGTTACGGCAGCGACGATGATGTGGGCGGAGGAGTTGCAGCGGCGGTGGCGACGATGCTGGAGGAGGAGCTACGACGGCAGAAGAGGTGCTCGAGGAAGAGTTACGGTAGAAGCGGCGGTGCTAGAGGAGGAGCTACTGTGACGACGACCGCTTTTGAGGAGAAGCGGAGGCACTAGCAGCATTAGGTGATGAACTATTGCAGTGACGACGACTTTGATTAGGTTTAAATCTTTACCTCAACTGATATCAGATATTGAGAGATATTGAGATTAACCTTGTGATAATAGCACTACAGAGATTATTATATATAGAGAGATTTACAGTGCATTATATGCATTATATGTTATAGTCAATATAAGACTTATATACAAATATAAATAATTGAAAGAAAAACTAAAATTAAAACTATATTCTCTTCTTTGAAATTTGAAAGGTTTCCTTTTTTTTATTCAATATGTTCTCTTCCTAATAGAAGCAATATTTCTCAATTTTTCTTTACCAAAACTCTCTTCACGTTTCTCTCTTATTTGCTTTTCGTCATTGTTATTGCTATTTGATTGCTCTCTATGAATGTCAAAACTCTCTTTGATTTCCCCTCTGATTGGTCATCACACTACTACTACTTTTAATTCTCCAATGCACTTCAAATTTTTATTCTTCATCGAAACATCAAGAATGGATTTTTTTTTTTGTTCTTTTTTGGTGTGATATGAATTTTTTCAATCTGAATATGATTGTTTCATTATGTTGAATAATTGCATAGAAAACGTACAAATAAATGTGAAAATAGTTAAACTTTTTTTTTTTAGAAAAAATAGTTAAGCTTGGAATGTATTGATATATGCCAAATTCCTATTATTTTTAATATGATTACTTTTTTATAACAAATAAATATTGAGCATTGTTGTTAGAGATAGTAAAACAGATTGGATCCACTAAATTACAATTTTAACCATAGTTTTTTTTTAAGAATAGATCAAAAGTTTTGATTTGCATCCTCTAATATATACACTTCCTTTTTTAAGGCTTATGCTGAGACACACTAATATAAATTTTTGCATATTTAAATTTATAAATTACAGTGTTTACATATACGTTTGGCTTTCTCTAATTTTCTTTTAGACGAGAGCACTTTCAAATATGCATGTTCCTACCAGCTCAATTTTTTTTGAACTTTTGCATGACAGATCTAATTGAGGCGTTGTCGTTTTAAAATTGTATATTATTGGAGTGAACATTGATCATCTTCCACCAACAATACTCAACACTCGAGGCTTATATTATGCAACTAAGTCCTTAACTATCTCAAAATTTTAAGAATCTCACTTAAAAAATAATCAAAATGCATATTTAAAGATATATGTTGAAATATTACAAGAGTGAGGACTCATATTTTTCATTGACTGAGTGGTGGTTTTATTAACTCAGGAAATTTATTGTCGCGGCATATGGTTGTACTTCTACTCTTGTTTTACACAATTTTTAATTTTGACCATAATTTTATAAAAATTGAAAAAAATACGAAAATAAAATTATGTCCAAAGGAGGTTGAACATGTGGCTTTTGACGAGGCTGAGCTTAAGAACCATTGTAAATATTTTTTATTGGTTATTCTTCATAAATTCAAAATAGAGCTTTTTTTCAATAACACAACTTACAAGCTAAACAGAAATTTATATTAATTTCTCAAAGAATTTTTACACTGGTTTATCTCCAAACTAAATATACACTTCTTAAAAAAAAATTATTTACTTAAGAGAAAAATCTACTCTTGATAAATTTATAATAAAATCATCATCCAGAATAAAATTTCTCACCCAAATCAAGAACGCTCTCAAAATATTATGGCAAAAATATGTGAGAAAAATAGAAAAGATTTTGAGAGATTAAGAGAAAGGAAAAATGAGGTTCTTCATGTTTTCTGAATAGATTGAAATGATCGAGAAACTCTCTATTTATAGATCAATAAATGATGTAAATTTAGAAACTGTCCATGGACCAATTAATTGACCTAATAAATTAGGTAGTGCAAATAATCGATTATTTAAGCTTAAAATAGAAGGTTTAGATAGAGAGTCATTTTCAATCATTAAGAGAATGTCATAATCGATTTAGAATCAATTATGTATCATCTAATTGATTATGATATAAATCTAATTGATTACACGATGAAAAAAATATTTCTTGATTAAGTTGACGGTCCCCTAATAAATGTTGGAACATACACAAAAACAAAATTGGTGAATCAATGGTGAAAGTGGTTAATTGGAGAAGATGATGTTTAGAGAGGAATTGGAGATTATAAGAGAGAGAGAGAGAGAGAGAGAGAGAGAGAGAGAGAGAGAGAGAGAGAGAGAGAGAGAGTAATTGAGGAGAAAATGTCAAAATGGTATTTATCACATTACAAGAGGGTTTATATAGGATACAACTTAAAACAACTTTGGAACCAAACATGCCCAACAAAATAGAAAAAACATCAAACGGTCGCGCTGGAAACCGGTTTCCAGAAACAAGGAACCCGATTTCCCTAACAGGAAAACAAAACTGGAAGGCAAAATTCGTGACAAAAATCGGTTTTCCCAAACTAGGAAACCGGTTTCTCCTTCAAAACACATAATTCTTCAACTTTCCAAAAGGAATATTCAAATAAGTTGTTTTGCACGAAATGAACTTAGAAGCTTCCATAATACATTTGAATTATATCCAACATCCAATACACCATCTTAATTCAAATATTCATCATTCTTCATACCTAAACTCATCACAAGCTTCTTGAACACATCATTTGTCACGCATTTCGTCAACAAATCCGTAAGTTGTTCTTCACTTCGACAGTATCCCATCTTCAGCTGGCCTGCACACACCAATTCTCTCAAGTAATAAAAATGCATCTCTATATGCTTGCTCCTCCCATGTGCTATGGGATTCCTTGCAAGATTAATAGCTGAAATATTATCAACCAAGAGAGTAATAGCTTTTTCTGCACTGCTTCCCAGCTCCTTCAGCAGATTCATACGCCATACAGTCTGACACGCACACATTGAAGCTTCGTTGAACATAAAGACATAACCAGCCGTAGACTTTCGATCATCCTTATCTCCTCACCAATTGGAATCTGTATAACCGAGTAACTCACAATTTCTACTCGTATCAGCTCCAGGAAAGAGAATTCCATAGCCAAGAGTTCCTTTGATGTATCTTAGGATCCTTTTAACTGTGGCCAAATGAGAAACCTTTGGTTTTTCCATGAATCTACTTGCAATACCGACACTAAACGTCAAATTTGGTTGCGTATTGCACAAGTAACGTAATGATCCAATCAATATCCTATATTCTTTTAGATCCACACCTTGCTCATATTCACTTTTGGACATATGCAACTTTGCTTCAGCCGGTGTTATGGCAGCATTACAATGCCTCATATCGCACTTTTTCGAAATCTCAAGAGCAAACTTTCTTTGATGCATAAGCAGCCTCAATTTTGACTTATGGAACTCTATACCAACAAAGTAAGTCATGACTCCAAGGTCACTCATTTCAAACTCTTCCATAAGCTCACTCTTGAACTTAGAAATATTCACTTCATTGTTTCCCGTAATTAATAAGTCGTCCACATATAAGCAAAGTACAATAACTTCTTTGCTTGCATCCGTCTTCACATAAACACCATGTTCAGATACACACTTTTTGAAGCCAACCTCAACTAGAAAAGCATTTATGTGTTTGTTCTAAGCTCTAGGTGCTTATTTCAAACCATAGAGTGTCTTCTTCAATTTGTAGACTCTTCCCTTCACCACAAAGTCAGAAGGTTGCTCTACATAGACTTCCTCCTCAAGTGGACCATTCAAAAATGAAGATTTTACATCCATTTGATACATCGACCAGTTATATCCATTCGCAATACCGACAACCAGCCATATAGTTTCCAATCTAGCCACCGGTGCAAACACCTCATTATAATCTATACCTTCTCTTTGCAAAAATCCCTTCGCTACTAGTCGATCCTTATGCTTGACAATTTCTCCTTTTGGATTTGCCTTCACTTTATAGACCCATATCACACTGATTAGCTTTTTCTGTTATGGTAAATCGACCAGCTCCCAAGTACTATTTTTCTCAACCGATTCTAGCTCATCCTTCATCGCACACACCCATTTTGAATTGCTTAATGCCTCCTCCGTGATCACGGTCTCGGATTCGGTCATAAGTGAAAAGTGAATAAGATCACCATCATTATTGATCTCATTATCATGGAATACTTCACAATCTCGGAGCCTTTGAGGTAGACCTTTGTGCCTTGTTGGACGTCTACTGGATTCACCGTTTTCAAATTCGACAGGTTACTGAGTTTTTTCTGCAAAATGCTGATTTTTTGCATTTTCCTGTGGAAACTGATTTCTAGAAACAGGAGAACCGGTTTATGTTTCCAAAAATTCAATTCCAGCAGCTTTAGTATGCAGAAATCGCGAAGGGTACCAGTTTCCTTCTGTTGGGAAACTGGTTTCCGTTGTTGTCATGTGATTTTTTTTGCTGTCAAATAGCCTCAACTCATCCATGACCGCATCTCAACTTATTACGATCTTCTTGCTACTCACATCAAACAACTTGTAGCCTCCATTAGGATGATAGCCAACTAGAAACATTATCTCTCCTTTGTCATCCAACTTCTTTCAAAGCTGACCCGAAATATGTCGAAATGCTACTGAACCAAAAACCTTCAAATGACTCAAACTTGGTTTATGACCAAACCATACCTATTCTAGTATCACTTTGTATAGCTTCTTAGTAGGGCACCTATTCAACAAACAGGCGGTTGTAGATATGGCTTCACCCCATAGTTCATTCGGCAAGCTTTTTCCCTTCAACATGCTACGAACCATATTAATTATTGAATGATTTCTTCTCTCGGCAACACCATTTTTTTGATGCGTATAAGATGTTACAACCTCACGCACTATACCCTCAATATCACAATAATTTCCAAAATCACTCGAGGTATACTCGCCTCCACCATCGGTTTTGAGAATTTTTAACTTGTGACCACTTTGCCACTCCACCATGCATTTGAAATGTTTGAACATATCAAACACCTCATCTTTCCTCTTAATTAAATAAATTCATAGTTTCCTACTAAAATCGTCAATAAAAGTGACAAAGCACCTATTTCCACCATACAAATCGACTTGCATTGGACCACAAACATCAGAGTACACCACCTCAAGATAATGTTTGGTCCTATGAACTACATCCTTGCTAAAAATATTCTTGTGTTTCTTCCCTTGAACACGCTCTTCACAAATCTCAGCTGGAATATTGATCTTGGGCAGCCCGGTTACCATGCCATTCCTTTATAATGCGTCGAGGTCTCGAAAATTGAGATGTCCAAGACGGTAATGCCACAACCACTCATCACGACTTGCCGTTGTAGTAAGACACTTATGCTCCATCACTTTCAACTCTTTCTTGAAAGTACGATTTACAGCCATGGGTGCTCTTAGAATTAAGACTCTATTTCGGTCCAAAACATACAAAATCTTGTTTTCCATGTGAATTATGTAATTCTTAAGAAATAGGCCAATGCTCAAGAGATTACATTTAATTCTAGGTATGTATAATACATCTTTGATCAAGGAGTTACTCCCATCCTTCTTCATGATCAAAACATCAGCCACACCATCGGCCGCTAAAGTGGCGTCATCCGCAAATTTTACTCTATTCTTCGTGGCTTGATTGATTTTGACAAACCAATCCTTTATACCCGTCATATGCATTGAAAAACTATAATCTAATTACCACTCATCACTGCCTTGTACTCCATCTCGAATGGATACCATTGTGTTTCACTCTGAACGCGTTTATGCAAAATTTTCTGCACTGCAGACGCTACTTCTCAGCTTCTGACAACTGCTACTGCTGCTGTCCAACAAATTTTCATGCCATAATTCTCCTATGTGATAATGACCAGAAGTGTATTATCATCATCCACCTCTTTTCTTGCAACCTTAACTTCATCACCTTGATTTTATTTCGATTTTGCATTACATTCCTTTGCAAAATGCCCAAGCTTTTGACAATTGAAACACTTTACACCACTCTTGTCAAACTTATTGGTGTTTTTGCCTTGACCACTACCTTTGGAGCTACTTCCACCTATTTGTGCTATCGAACCATTTGAATTTTGTGAATCTTTTCCACCAAAATTCTGGAAATTTGTCTTCCCTCTTGAATACCATTTTCCCTTTGATCTCTTGTTCCTCTCATTGAATCGTGCTCGCAATGCAATATCCGATTTGGCCTTGTCATTTCCTCTTTCATCTGTTCTTTATTCATGAGCCTATAATGAGCTTTGAAGCCCCTCCTTTCTCATGGTAATACGATCCTTTGATTCTTCGATTGCAACCACTATGTTGTCGAATCTTGACATTAAAGAATGCAATATTTTTGCTACAACATTCTGCATGAACATGGTTTCACCGCAAGACTTCATTTGATTCACCAAACGCGTTATACGCATAATGTAATCATTGATCGACTCCTTCTCTTCCATATGCACTAGCTCTAATTCCTCTTGTAAGTTTGTAACGTCACAACCTTCTCTTTATCAGCCCCTTCATAAGCTTTCTTCTAGAACTCCTAAACTTACTTCGCCGACGTGCAATCACCAACCTTTTCAAAGTTGTCACTATCGACACAAGAATGTATCAAGAAGATTTCCTTGTAGTCTTTCTTCTTCTCTTCCTTGAATGTAGCTTGTTGAGTAGTTGTAGCCTCTGCCCCAAGTGGTGTAACACCATCGTTCACTACTTCGAGAATGTCTTGATACCAAAATAAAACATTCATTTGTTTGCACAACTTGTCATAGTTCTTGGAATCAAGAATTGGAAGGTTGGAAGGGATTCGATCATTGGAAATGGTAGACATGTTTGCATATGATTAATGGATCAGAACCAAGGCTCTTGATGCCAAATTTTGAAACATACACAAAAATTAAATTTTTGAATCAATGGTGAAAGTGGTTAATTGAAGAAGATGAAGTTTAGAGAGGAATTGGAGATTATAAGAGAGAGAGAGAGAGAGAGAGAGAGAGAGAGAGAGAGAGAGAGAGATAGAGAGAGAGAGAGAGAGAGTAATTGAGGAGAAAATATTAAAATGACATTAATCACATTACAAACACACATTACAAGAGAATTTATATAGGATACAACTTAAAACAAATTTGGAACCAAACAGGCCCAACAAAACAACAAAAACACCAAACTTTCACGCAGGAAACGGGTTTCCAGAAACAGGGTAACCGGTTTCCCTAACAGGAAAACAGAACTGGAAGAAAAAATTCATG
Source organism: Vicia faba (assembly GCA_948472305.1). NCBI lineage: Eukaryota > Viridiplantae > Streptophyta > Magnoliopsida > Fabales > Fabaceae > Vicia > Vicia faba. Next base: position 1,205,065,644 of record OX451741.1, read on the forward strand.
ACAGAAACCAGTTTCCCCAAACTAGGAAACTGGTTTCTCCTTCGAAACATAAAATTCTTCAGCTTTCCAGAAGTGCTTTTCAAATAAGTTATTTTGCACGAAACGAACTTAGAAGCTTCCAGAATGTATTTGAATTATGTTCACCCCAAAATTATACCTCTTCAGTCTAACCCTAATTGGCTTATTTTTATCTAACATAATTATGCATACATATCATTGTTGGCTGAAGATTTTGATGATATTATTAGAAGCAAAGTAAATTGGACGTTTCGATTGAAATGAAACAAGACGTCATGTTTCGAAATGGTAGAAGCAGTGCTTCGAATGGGCATATCAAAGCTTGGAGCTTCGAGTGATAGTTAGGAGAATATATTCAAAGAAGTCTCTAAATGATAACAAAGCTGTGTCTAAGAAATGCGTTCGAAGCGAAGAAGTGCCAAAACATTTGAAATTCAAATGCAAGCGGGATGTTCGAAATTTGAAATATATGCGCTGGAGCATTCGAAGACGCGTGGAAGCAAGAGAGAGGCATTGCTCTGCATGTTCTGAACGTGGGAGAATCTTATAGCAAGACCGTTATGGTCGAAGTAGTATAAATAGAAGTCTTAGCATTAGGATTTCGTGTGTCATATCTATTGTACAAAAAACTCAGTAAACATTCAAAATACCACATGGCTAGGGAAACGAATGCACGAGCAATGTACGTATGATAACACCACATGTTTATGATTTAATGAAAACTCTTTATCATTTCCAGTACTTTCCTTTATCTTCATATCAATACCATTTACAAGCTTTTGCATTTAAAATGTTTTCATTCAAAGTCTTTTTACTGATGCCTTACATTTAAATGCTTTCTTTCCATTTCAAATACTTTACATTTCAGAAACTGTTATACATTTCATGTCTTTATCTTCAAGTTTTTATCATTCGAACACCTTTTTACTTAAAGTCATTTTACAGTTTTCTTGCATTTAAACGCTTTCTTCATATTTCAAATCTTTTACATTCCAGAGAATCTTTTACATTACATGTTTTTATGCTTCGAAGTCGTTTACTTGTCTTTTATGCAGTTTTTACATGTCTTTACAATTGAACTTTATTCATGCAATTTAGTTTCGCGCACATTTACTTGATCACGCTTTTAGATCTTTAATAGAGAAATCGAAATAAGTTAAACACCTACACAACATTCTAAATACCAACCATGAATACCAGTTCGATCATGAGAGTTACCCTAATGACCAACACATCCTAGGATCAATCTAGTCGATCCTGCGAGTTACCAGAGAAATTGAATAACAGCCAGTAAGATTATTCGATAGTTTGGAGGACTAGCGGTTGTTTACCAGAAATCACTGTAAACAAATTGGCACACCCGGTGGGACCAATCGTTGGCCATTACAGAATTTAGAACAGAAATAAAGATTGTTGAGACGTAACCATTGTAAAAATACCTTCTGAGTGATAAGTTTGTTGTTTTATGAACCTTAGAAGTGGTAGAATAACCAATAGCAACCAACCCTTATCCAGAAGAAAACGTTTGAACAAGATGTCTAATTCTGACAATCAACAAGGGGAACAAAATGCCCCACATACAGCAGGCAATAATATGTCTGCTTCGATGGGGACATCTAATGTGATCCCTTCGAATGCACAGTCTGTTGCATCCTCTACCAGTAATATAGCCACTAATGGAATAAGTGGCATATCAACTAATAGTTCGATCCTAGGAAATACTGGAACCATTGGTTATCCTGGGGGATTCGTCCCACCATCAGGGACACAAACCCATTTCGCCACCCCACTAACTAGACCACCCGGTTTCGATGGTAATAAAACCAGAAACTCCTCTTATGGAATGCCAACATCTTTTATGGCAGGCTTACACAATTCCACATCGAATTCATCACCACAATTAGGGTCTGGGTCTGAAGCAAATCAGTTTATGACAAATAACCAAGGGTCAGTGGGTTATAGCGCAATGCCTATTTTAACCACAGAAAACCAGTTGGCTTTTAGGCAATTGATGGATGACAGTAACCATAATATGATAGGGGTGTTAGCACAAACTATGCAGGAAATATTTGCCCCAATAGTACAAAATGTGACTGTGACAAACAGAGAAAATGCAGATAACATGAGTCGAATAGAAGATTTCTTTGCTCCCCCAGAGAGGCGTAGGCAGAATCAGGCGGGGGTTCGAGCGAACGTGCCTATTATAGAACAAGTTGCTAACGAACCAACCTATAGACCAGCCAGAGAGGAAGTTAATGTGGGGGCAAGGGCACAAAGGCTAGAAGCCCCAATGATCCAAGGCCCACAAAGGGAAATTATGGAACCATGGGCAAGGGTCGAAAGGCTGGAAGTCCCAGAGTTTCGAGAAGAACAACCTAGGGGGGTTGTCATGGTGGGTCGAAACCAAGATGCTGATGCAGTCATTCATAGAATTCGAAACGATAACGTCTTGGCAGAAAATAATTTAACCACCATGATAGAGAGAATCATGGCCCAGAACGACCTCAACACAGGAATTAGAAGGCCAAATTATGCTTCCCCCATATTAGATTATATAATGCACACTGATTTACCAAGGGGATACAAAGTCCCTAAGTTTACAAAGTTTGCTGGGGATACCAATGAGTCAACGGTCGAACATATAGCCAGATATCTAACCGAAGCGGGAGATATAGCCAATAATGAAGACCTCAGGATCAAATATTTCCCAAGTTCCCTGACTAAGAACGCTTTCACATGGTTCACCACTTTGCCTCCTGGGTCCATTGACACTTGGGCTCTTTTGGAGAGATTATTCCATGAACAGTTCTACATGGGACAATCAAAAATAAGTCTGAAGGAACTAGCCAGTGTCAAGAGAAAGTTCACTGAACCCATAGATGATTATCTAAATAGGTTCAGGCTTTTGAAATCCAGATGTTTCACAGTAGTGCCTGAACATGAGTTAGTCGAAATGGCCGCTGGCGGCTTGGATTACTCTATTCGAAAGAAACTAGACACTCAATATTTGAGGGATATGGCTCAGTTAGCCGATAGGGTTCGACAGGTCGAAAGGCTAAAGGCCGAAAAGGCCAGAGTCTTTAAAAATAACAAGAAGGAAAGGATCTCCTACGTTGGAACTGAGGAAGCGGAAGATTACCCTGAATTCGAATTCGAAGAGGTCGAAATCGACCTCGCTGAATTAAAACAGGCACCACCTTACTCCTGCAAATTATTAGTTCCCACAAAAGGGAAAGAGATTGTTGAAAATGAGAAAAGTGACAAATTCCCAAAGAAGGTTTATACCTTCGATGTCACTAAATGTGACGAGATTTTTGATTTACTTGTCAAAGATGGCCAACTCATTGTGCCATCAAATGTCAAAATACCTCCTTTAGATCAAAGAAAGAAAAGAGGATTTTGCAAATATCATAGTTTCCTAGGCCACAAAACCTCACAGTGTTTTCTTTTCAGGGACCTAATTCAGAATGCAATTAAAGATGGCAGACTGAAGTTTGCTGATAAAGCAAAAATGAAAATGGACGAAGATCCTTTGGACGTCGCAGACACCAATTACTCCGAGCCTGCATGCATTGGAGAGATTAACATGGTGGAAGCTGACCAAAGTGATGCCCCAATAGGAGAGAAAGGTACTGAAAACGAAAGCTGGGTGATAGTCGAAGTTAATAAGGAGGTCACTGAAGACGTCCACAAGCAACCAGAGACTTCGATTGAAGCAGCACCTTTAGCTGTTGCAAAAGAAATCCAGGCTACTGAAGGCCAGGAAAACCAAAACCAAGAGTTGACACAGGTCACTGAAGGCCTGAGGCTAGAATTGGAGAAAGTCCAAATCACGAAGCCAACCTCCCCTCAGAAAGAAATATGGGACACTTTAGGGGAACCCAGTGAAAAATTTGACTATTTGGTCAAATATTCTGCCCCAGAGAGTTCAAAGGTCCACATTGAAGATATAAAACCCACAGGATGGGGAGATGATGAAGCTAAGGGGGAGGATGTTGAGGTAAACATGGTGGATATGGAGAGACCTCGCTCTGAGATGGAGGAGGTAGAAAGATACTTAGAAAAAGAGAAGTATAAAATGGAGGATAATCATGCTGGAGATGTTAGTCTCAAGGATTACCTCATGACGTGCCACAAGGGAGATACAAGAATGATAATATGCCCTAGGTGCAGCATCCTCTGCAATCAGAGAATCGCTGCGAACTTCGAGAGGGTACAGAGGGTGCAAACTGGCAACAACTAGCGCCAGGATAACCAGCTATTTAGGTGTTATCCTAAGGCTGGCGAAAGTTTGCTGGAATTTGTGTTTCGCTGCTACAAAGGGGAAACCAAGTGCTTGATATGACCAAGGTGTTCTACTATGTATGATCAAAGCATGGCCAGAGCCTTCGAAACAATTCCCTTCGCCCCTTGCTGGAACCATCAAGAAACTGTTCAGATGGGCCCACGTTTCGATAGCAAATACAAACAACGAAGGCCTGATAGTCCTCATCCCAAGGGTGCTCGAAGAGTGACGTTCAAACTCCCTACTGAAGTGCCAACAGACAGATGGCTGCAAGTCAGAAATGACAAAGGCAAAGACAGATGGAGAAACACCGAACGAAATGCACGCCATGCTATGACATACAGAAGGCAATTCAACATAGCAAAGAGGGAAGAGGTGAGATTAGAGAACTACAAAGGAAGGAACCCCATGTCGAGATCATAGTGGCTAAGGAAACAGAGGATTCAAAAGGCTGAGAGGGAAGCTGTGGCAAATAAAGGGGCAACTTCAACAAAGAACCAAGGTGAATCTAGCACCAACAAACCCACACCAAAAAATCAAACTGAAGACAAACCCCCAGTTAATAGGAGGCTTTTCTCTGAAGTACAGCTGGATGAACCAAGGAATACACTCCAGGCCCAGAAGAAGACGAAGATATGATAACGGATAACTTCGAATCAGAGGGGGAGTCTTCGTTCAACCTCAATTGCAACGTGGTATCTGTGCTTCCCTGTGAATTTGGACAGGAAACTGAAATTGATGAATATGAGGAAGAAGATACCATAGACTTGATGAAGCATAGGCCTGTGTGCTACTATGTGATGGACAATGGGGCTGTCGAGGAGTAGAATGCGTTCTTCGAACATCCAGAACCAGCTATGAAGAACCATCTTAAGCCACTATTTATTCGGGCAAAAGTTGGTGCCCATGGCGTGAATAAGGTTCTAGTGGATGGGGGTGCCGCAGTCAATTTGATACCCCACTTCATGCTGAAAAGGTTAGAAATACGCGAAGGAGACATCAAGCCCCACAATATGGTTCTGTCCAATTATGAAGGGAAAGTAGGAAAAACACTGGGGGTGGTTCAATTGGACTTGACAATAGGCTCAAGCTGTAGGCCCACCATGTTCATGGTGATCGAAGCCAAGGCCAACTACAACTTGTTGCTGGGAAGGGAGTGGATCCATGGCGTAGGGGCAGTTCCTTCGTCAATGCACCAGCGATTAGTTATATGGAGAGAAGATGGGATCGTGGAAAACATTGAAGCAGACCAGAGTTACTTCATGTCAACAGTCAATTTAGTTGACAAGAGGAATTATGACAAACATCTGGCAAAGATTGCTCCGTGTGTCCCAAATGATGAAATTAACGAAACCAGAAACGCCCACTATTATATGACCCTTCGCCATGATGGCCTGTACTGGGATAAAAGAATAATCAGTGATGACGAAGGAGTCGAAAATACTATACAAAGACGGCCAGCAGGCTGGGACTTCGACAACCTTACTCATGACTGAGTTCTCCTTTTTCGAAAGGATTTCGGCCTATATGGCTGAGAACGAATCAAAGGCGGCCTTAGAGGCTGAAATGAATAAACTGGCTGTGAAGATGAACGAAATAAGTGGGGATGGCTCGAAAGGCTCACCCTTTAAAGAAATTGAGATAGATCAAAGGCTGGACGCCATCTATGATAAAGAACCCTTAGGCTTCGAAAGGGACCCCATAGACTCAGGTGCCAAAATGTTGGCACAGGATCCACTCGAAGAAGTGAACTTAGGGGATGAAAACACGAAAAGAATAACCTACATAAGTGCAAAACTTAGCCCAGGCCTCAAGCAGGAAGTGATCGAAGTCCTCAAGAAAAACAAAGATTGCTTCGCATGGGATTATGATGAAATGCCTGGTTTAAAGAGGGAGTTAGTCGAACACAGACTTCCAATCAAAGATGGCAAGAAGCCCATCAAACAAACTCCTAGAAGATTCGCACCAGCGGTTCTCACAAAGATTAAAGCTGAGATCGAAAGGTTGTTGTGTTGCAGATTCATCAGAACCACAAGGTATGTCGAATGGTTAGCAAATATAGTACCTGTTATTAAGAAAAATGGTTCTTTGAGAATCTGCATAGATTTTAGAGATTTAAACACTGCAACCCCTAAGGATGAGTACTCCATGCCTGTGGCAGAAATGCTAGTAGACTCTACTGCAGGGTTCGAATACTTGAGTATGTTAGATGGATACTCTGGGTATAATCAGATTTTTATTGTTGAAGAAGATGTTGCCAACACAGCATTTCGTTGCCCAGGAGCCTTAGGCACTTACGAATGGGTGGTGATGCCTTTTGGTTTAAAGAACGCTGGGGCAACTTATCAAAGGGCAATGAATTCGATTTTCCATGATTTCATTGAAACCTTTATGCAGGTGTATATTGATGATATAGTCATCAAATCTATATCTGCAGAAACACATTTGCATCACTTGAGCCAATCATTCGAACGAATGAGAAAACATGGCTTAAAGATGAATCCCCTTAAGTGTGCATTTTTTGTGCAGGCTGGAGATTTCCTTGGTTTTGTGGTTCACAAGAAAGGGATTGAGATCAACCAGAACAAAACCAAAGCCATAATGGAGACGAAAGCACCTACGTCAAAAAGGGAGCTGCAATCTTTGCTAGGGAAGATTAACTTTCTCAGAAGGTTCATTTCGAATCTGAGTGGAAGAACCCAAGCTTTCTCTCCGTTGCTTCGTTTAAAGCAAGGCCAAGCCTTCGAATGGAACGAAGCTCACCAGGAGGCATTTGACAAAATAAAAAGATACCTCTCTCAGCCTCCCATCTTGTCTCCACCTTCATGGGAAAAGCCCATGAGATTGTACATATCTGCCTCTGAAGTTAGTATAGGTAGTATGTTAGCACAAGAAGATAGCAATGGCATCGAAAGAGCCATATACTATTTAAGTAGAGTATTGGATGATGAAGAGACCAGATATAGCCATTTAGAAAAGCTATGTCTCTGTTTGTATTTCTCTTGTATGAAACTCAAGTATTATATAAAGCCTGTTGATGTTTATGTTTCATCTCATTTCGATGTCATTAAACACATGCTTTCAAAACCAATAATGCATAGCAGAGTTGGTAAATGGGCTTTAGCCTTAACAGAATATTCTTTGACTTTCATGCCTTTAAAAGCTGTGAAAGGCCAAGTGATTTCTGATTTCATTGTGGACCATTCATTGGTTGAGCAGACTGTCATGAGTTACGTCGAAATGCAACCATGGAAATTATACTTTGATGGTTCGACCCACAGGAATGGAAGTGGTGTTGGGGTCCTTCTAATTTCTCCTGAAGGAATTCCAACAAAATTCAAGTATAAATTAGATGGTCCTCGTTGCTCGAACAACGAAGCTGGGTATGAAGCGCTCATTGTTGGACTTGAAGCTTTGTTGGAATTGGGGGCAACTAGAGTCGAAATTAAAGGAGACTCGGAATTAGTGGTCAAGCAAATAACAAAGGAGTATAAATGCATAAAGGAAAACCTGATGATATACTTCGTCATAGTTAACAGGCTACTTAGGAAATTTGAATACATGGATATTCAACATATACCAAGAATAGAAAACCAAGAAGCAAATGACTTAGCACAGTTGGCTTCGGGTTATAAAGTTTCTGCCAGAAACTTTGAGGATTTAGTTGAATTAAGGGGTAGAGTTATGGCTACTAGATTCACACCATCAGATCTAGAAAGTATGAAATTGGGTTATGCTAAGAAACAAGGATTCAAAATATTATCCATAAACACTTTATCAGATGCAGATTGGCGAAGTCCACTGGTGAGTTATTTAACAAACCCAACTCTGAATGTTGATAGGAAGGTAAAATATAGAGCATTGTCATATGTCCTCATGGGAAACGAATTGTTCAAAAAGACCCAAGAAGGCGTATTACTGAAGTGCCTAGGAGAAAGTGAGGCATACTTAGTATTGTCAGAAGTCTATAATGGAGCATGTGGGGCACATCAAGCGGGTCATAAAATGAAATGGCTGTTATTTCGATATGGCATGTATTGGCCCAGCATGCTCAAAGATTGTATAGACTTTGCTAAAGGTTGCGAAGAGTGTCAGAAACATGCAGGGATTCAACATGCCCCTGCAAGTGAGTTACATTCAATCATTAAACCATGGCCATTTAGAGGATGGCCATTTATCAGATGCAGATTGGCGAAGTCCACTGGTGAGTTATTTAACAAACCCAACTCTGAATGTTGATAGGAAGGTAAAATATAGAGCATTGTCATATGTCCTCATGGGAAACGAATTATTCAAAAAGACCAAAGAAGGCGTATTACTGAAGTGCCTAGGAGAAAGTGAGGCATACTTAGCATTGTCAGAAGTCCACAATGGAGCATGTGGGGCACATCAAGCGGGTCATAAAATGAAATGGCTGTTATTTCGATATGGCATGTATTGGCCCAGCATGCTCAAAGATTGTATAGACTTTGCTAAAGGTTGCGAAGAGTGTCAGAAACATGCAGGGATTCAACATGCCCCTGCAAGTGAGTTACATTCAATCATTAAACCATGGCCATTTAGAGGATGGGCATTGGATTTAATAGGAGAAATAAATCCCGCTTCGTCTAAAGGACAGAAATATATCTTGGTAGGAATAGATTATTTTACCAAGTGGATCGAAGCTATACCATTAATAGTTGCTGATCAAGAGGCTATTATTGAGTTTATATAGAAACAAATTATCTATAGGTTCGGATTGCCAGAAAGCATAACCACAGACCAAGGCTCTATGTTTACTGGTAGAAAGATGCAAGAATTTTCCCAAGAAATGGGGTTTAGATTACTAACATCAATGCCATATTATGCTCAAGCAAATGGTCAGGTCGAAGCGGCTAATAAAGTGATAATAGGATTAATTAGGAAACATGTTGGTAAAAAACCAAGGAACTGGCACAAAACTTTGGACCAAATACTATGGGCCTGTAGAACATCTCCTAAAGAAGCTACTAACACCACGCCTTTCCAACTCACATTTGGTCATGATGCAGTTCTTCCAGTAGAAATTCATCTACAATCAGTTCGAATTCAAAGACAAAACGAAATCCCAGCTGCATTATATTGGGAGATGATGATGAATGAGTTAGTGGAATTGGACGAAGTTAGATTACATGCATTGGAAATCTTGATGAGACAAAAAGAAAGAGTGGCCAGGACATATAACAATAGGGTGAAAAGGAAAGCATTCATTATTAATGACTTAGTCTGGAAAGTCATATTACCCATGGACAAGAAAAATAAATCATTAGGTAAATGGTCACCTCATTGGGAAGGGCCTTTTCGAATAATAAAGGTATTCTCAAACAATGCATATGAAATCGAAGAGCTGATGGATGATAAACGTATCCTAAAGGTTAATGGGAAGTATTTAAAGAAATATAAGCCACGCCTGCAGGAGATTCAAATAGTAACAACGTAATCAAAATATCATAAAAATGCCAAAATGGCAATATGGGATGCCAAAATGGCGTTGTTCAAATATTACATATAAAAAACCAAATTTTAATCAAAATGAACACTGAGATTTAGAAATAGGAATTATTCTTCAATCTGTTGAAGGTACTTCGAAAAGACTCAAGCCTTTGTTGAGCAAAACGTCTTGCTCCCTCTAAGGTGGCCACTTCTCCCTTGAGTTGTTCTGCAGTTTCCATTTCTGCAAGCCCCTGGTTGAAAAGCTCTTCGAATTGGTTACCAGCAGTATTGGTTTCGTAGGCCAATTGTTGTTCTTGAGCCTCTTTAACCTTCTGTTGAAGTTCCTGAATTTGCCTTTCCCAGAGAAGGATGGACTCAGCTCGAGCCTCATAATCAGTTTTTGCTTGCTTTAGATGCATGGCTTGATCCTCAGCTTCTTGAGAGAGTTTGGAAGCATGCTCATAAGCAGCATCCATTGCAGTTCGTTTTTCTTGAACCTTTCTGGCAGCAAATTCATCTTGGAGAAGGTACCCAGTCACGTTGTCCAGCAAAGATTGAAGATCGAACAAGATAGAACTAACTGGTAAGGAGCAGGTAGCGAGGTTGACTTTTGTAAGCAACTCCTTCATAGTGTAGCAAGCTGTGCTATCTTGTTTGAGCACTTCGAACAAATCCACATCTAGAATTGTTCTCCTGATCCTGTTAAGAAGTACAATTCTTTCATCTGTGGGCAGCGGATGGCTAGTCGAACTTGTGCCAGCCCGAGCAGGTGGAATATCCCTTTGAGCCAGCTTCGCCTTCATGTACCCAATAGGGTCATTTCGTCTCAGGAGAGCAAGCTCCTCGTCAGTCATTCGGGACAGAGACGGTTGAGGGAGTTCCACACGCAGGGGGGTCACGTCCATTTCGACTTCCATGGGTTTATTGGTCGCGTCACCATCCCCTTCATTCGTTTCGTGCTCATTATCTTCTTCATCGTCATCCAAATCTACCACTTCGATATCTTCGTTCTCGCTGCTATTTGCATTTGACTCTGTCCCAGCAGTCAAACCATCGTTGGCATCTTCCTCCTCAGACCCTTCTCCTGCAGATTCTTCGTTTCTTTGACCAGAATCAACTTTCTCTCCTTCAGCGTGAGTGTCCTTTGGGTCCTCTTGAAGGGTTTCAAGAGGGGACTTTTGGAGAGAAGTTCTTTGTAAAGCCTCTGCAGATTCATGAAGCGTTGCTTCATTTGTTTCTTTTAGAGGAGGAGAAGTACTCTGATCATCTTGCTGCTCAGAAGCCCCAGCCAGAACCGCCATATTGGAGGAACCTTTGTTCTGTACAAGGTTGCTGGAATCTCCTTGAGGAGAAGAGTTGATCGAAGCAGCAACTTTTGATGGTGAGGTCGAAGTGGTAAGAGCTGGATTTAAAATATCCTGCAAGAAGCAAAAGAATATTAAAAGCATGCACCAAGGTAATGAGAAATTATTTTTTCAAAAGATTTAAAGTTCAATTTACCTGTGGACTCTCGGAAGAGAGGTTGCTAGCTATGCGTTCCAACATTACGTTGGAGGTCGAAGATGGAATTTTGGATTTAGGTGAGGGAGCAGCATCCCTGGAATCGAGTCCAGAAACACTAGTTGGTACAGCACTTTTGGAAATTTCCTTCTTCTGCTTCTTCTTTGAAGCAGCTGGTAAATTCCCTCCAGCCTTGGGGTCTTCCCCAGTAGTGTTTGATTTTCGCTTCTTTGGAGTGGTTGGCGGAAGTTTGTTGGTCTGAAAGGATTTAAACAAAGAGTTAGATGCAAATCATGAAACATTAGTGAATTCGAAACATCAAGGCTAAGTGATTACCTGTGGAGTTGGAGCACTGGCTATTACTGGTGTTGTTGTTGTTGTTGTTGCAGCAATTGTTGTTGGTTCGGATAGAGTCACATTGTCAATAGTTTCGACAGAGGCTTGAGAGGCGCTCCCTTCTTTTGACTTTGAAGCAGCAGTCTTTATCATGATGGCTGAAAATCGAAACAATTAAGGCAAAAGTTAAAGATATAGAAAATGAGAAACGTTTGGGATTTTTCCAAGCATTCGCACCCGTGCCTTGATCAGATTTAATCGACATGGCAGAAAGGTCACAGCGAAGATGTCCTGGGAAATCGTGGAGCCAGTGTCGAGCCCATGTCAGAGTCTCAGATGGCTTTGGTTTCTTTTGAAGATATTTGAACATTTCTTTGCAAGTGAACCACCAAGGGTATGGAGGAAACCAAGCCAGAGCCAGTTCTGAGGTAGGTAATCTAGGAAATTTAGGTGGATGCATTTCGAATGCCAACCTATACCTATCCTCAGGTGACAACCCTGAAGGAAGTTTTAACTTAGAAACTTTTTCTTTGAATTTTTCCTTCAAGGTCTCAGCCGCTTGATGCACCGTGGATTCCAAGTGTGTGGGATCATAAGTAGTTTCGAAATAATTTTGAAAAGCCTTAATCTCTTTGGCATGAGTAAACATACCTTTCTTGGATGGTACCTGCACATCGAATGCATCAGTTAGTTTCTGCTGAATAGTAAGAGTATCGAACATATAAGTCTGATAGAACTTTGTCCACCATTCCAGAAACCCCTTTGCTGTAAGGTGTGTAGGTTTGAAAGTTATTAGTTCAAAATGGGCGAAGCCTTGGTATTGTTCCTGCTGTAGTTTGGCTTCTCGTGCCTTGAAGGTTCGCCCAGATGTGATGGCATTTTCCGTTTGGAATAGGGGTTCAGGAATTAGTTGGCACAAGCCAAATTGTCTCGAAACGAAGTTGGGGTGATAAGCAAAAAGGAAAATTTGATTCTTAGCAGGAGTAATTCTTGAAGAGATTAGTCTGGGTAGCAAAAAGGCTCTCCATACATCTTGAATTTCTTTGCTTTTGACAGCTTCTGAGAGAGCCATGGTGAACCATGAAGGTCCATGAGTCCTTGAAGCAAAAGGCACCATGGTCTCTTCGAACTTATGCCTCTTGGAGAATATCATGATATATTTTGAGAATAGAACTTTGAAGTCATCCTTATCATCGTTTGGGGTTAGTCTTCGCAGCCTAGTGCCTTCGATGATTCTATCCGCTATTTCAGGGTCTTGTTCAGCAATAGTATTGGCAGTTGATAGTGAAGGTTCGAACATGGCATTTAGCCATAACTGAAGTAACCAGAAAGGGCCAGCTAGCAGGATATTCTTGGAGGTGTGAGATTTTAGACTCGAAACAGCTGACCTTAGACTTTCATAAAGATCAACTAATAGCAGTTCGCTTAAGCACACCCTCCGATTCTCATGCAAATCTCTAGCTAGAGGAATAAACCTACTAGCTACCTGTAGGGATCTGCTGCAAAAGACATACCTGGACAACCATAAGGTAAGGAAATCAATGTGTTCCACATCCGACACACTGTCTCCTTCAGTGTGATAGTGGCTGATAAACTTTGAAAAGCTTGCTAGCTTGACTTTGAAGTCGATAATACTCGAATGCTCTTCATTGTCAGGGATATATGTTTCTCCTATTGGTGATAGCCCAGTAATGGCCGCTATGTCAAAAAAGGTAGGGGTAATCATTCCACCAGGGAGATGGAAAGTATTGTAAGTACTGTCCCAGAAATATAGGGACGCGAATAACAATGGGTGGCTATAAGTAAAACCTGGTTTCGACAGTTTAATCAAGTTGTAGATACCTAATTCTTCCCATTGCTGGGATTTCTTAGCTTCTACCTTATTAAACCAGTTGTGATAGGCTGTGTCGGAGGTGGGGCAAGATCGAAACGGTTTGAAGTTACTCTTTACATAATCTAGCACGAAAGGGTCCTTAGGGGGAACGATTGGATTTTCTACGGTGGTTGAATCAGAAGACTCTATAGTCTTGGGGCTATCCATTTTATTAAACAGAGGTTTGAAATTATAGCAAACTGGAAAAAAATTTCTGGTGTCTTTTAAAATTTCAAAGACTGTAAGAGGGCCCATTAAAGCTAACCTCTTGCCAGCAGCGTTAGTAGGAATTAGTACCTGGGATGCATAAAGCATTTCTTTCTCTTTTGAGATCATCTGGGGAACAAGAACAGATTGACCTTGGTAGGTGCCAACCTTGCTTTCCATTGTGGTTCCTGTGGTCTTTCCTTTCTTTTTGGAAGCCTTTTTTAGTTGAGATGAAGTTGAAGAAGACATTGTTGGAAGAATGTTGGAAGTTTAGGGTTTCGGTGAGAAAAGAGGAAGAAAAGATTCAGGATGTGGGAAGAAAAGAAAAGACTAAGTTGATGGGTTTTTATAATGTGGAAGTTTAAGCATCCACTGAGTAAGATTGTGATACGTGGTAGTCGTGGGTTGGTTGGATGAAGAGGTGGCGTAAAGTTAATATTGGTAATAGCCGTGATTAAAGATAATCATTGTTTTGTAACTGCACCATGTTGTGAAATGGTTCAAGGCGCATCAAAATCTTGTGTATATGTTTAAAATAAGTATTTCTCAAAGGAATCGAAATACATATTTTAAAGGGGCATTTTGTTAGCTGAAGATTTTGATGATATTATTAGAAGCAAAGTAAATTGGACGTTTCGATTGAAATGAAACAAGACGTCATGTTTCGAAATGGTAGAAGCAGTGCTTCGAATGGGCATATCAAAGCTTGGAGCTTCGAGTGACAGTTAGGAGAATATATTCAAAGAAGTCTCGAAATGATAACAAAGCTGTGTCTAAGAAATGCGTTCGAAGCGAAGAAGTGCCAAAAAAATTTTAATTCAAATGCAAGCGGGATGTTCGAAATTTGAAATATATGCGCTGGAGCATTCGAAGACGCGTGGAAGCAAGAGAGAGGCATTGCTCTGCATGTTCTGAACGTGGCAGAATCTTATAGCAAGACCATTATGGTCGAAGTAGTATAAATAGAAGTCTTAGCATTAGGATTTCGTGTGTTATATCTATTGTACAAAAAACTCAGTAAACATTCAAAATACCACATGGCTAGGGAAACGAATGCACGAGCAATGTACGTATGATAACACCACATGTTTATGATTTAATGAAAACTCTTTATCATTTCCAGTACTTTCCTTTATCTTCATGTCAATACCATTTACAAGCTTTTGCATTTAAAATGTTTTCATTCGAAGTCTTTTTACTGATGCCTTACATTTAAATGCTTTCTTTCCATTTCAAATACTTTACATTTCAGAAACTGTTATACATTTCATGCCTTTATCTTCAAGTTTTTATCATTCGAACACCTTTTTACTTAAAGTCATTTTACAGTTTTCTTGCATTTAAACGCTTTCTTCATATTTCAAATCTTTTACATTCCAGAGAATCTTTTACATTACATGTTTTTATGCTTCGAAGTCGTTTACTTGTCTTTTATGCAGTTTTTACATGTCTTTACAATTGAACTTTATTCATGCAATTTAGTTTCACGAACATTTACTTGATCACGCTTTTAGATCTTTAATAGAGAAATCGAAATAAGTTAAACACCTACACAACATTCTAAATACCAACCATGAATACCAGTTCGATCATGAGAGTTACCCTAATGACCAACACATCCTAGGATCAATCTAGTCGATCCTGCGAGTTACCAGAGAAATTGAATAACAGTCAGTAAGATTATTCAATAGTTTGGAGGACTAGCGGTTGTTTACCAGAAATCACTGTAAACAATCATTAATTCCATGGTTACAGTATCAAGGCATTTATCCGCGTCAGGCTACAAAAACAATTGTTCCGTCAAGCAGTACAACAAAGTAGAAACCCAAGGTTTTCGAGATTCAAGAGTATTTCACATATTTTCCCAGCTACTTAATCAGTAACTAATCAATTCATCATCATGCCAAGATCTCGTGTGTTCCATCACGCTTTAAATTGCAGAGAAAGTCAAGTGTTCCAGTTGATTTGAGATAGTTCAAGCTGAAAACAACATTTTGCAGTTTGAGGTTAAAATTTGTAACTTCTAACCTGAAAATGGTTTGGGAATGGCTCTTTAGGAATTATAACCGTCTTTTTATCTTCTCCAGTTCATATGTTCAGGTCGAAGGCTAATTTTGTAAGGAAGATCTTCAAAAGTGCAAATACCTAAAATCATGTTATATAGTGGATTTGTTGGTTTATTGGTTTTCAGACATTTAAAAATTCGTAAATTCTGACCGGAAAATCATCTATGAGTGTTTCTTGGGGAATTTGAATCATCTTGTTATTTTCTTCAACTCTTATGTTTGGGTTGGAAGTTGATTCAGTGAGGAAGACTTCCAAAAAGTCAAATTACGTAAGACTAGAAGCTGATTCAGATGTTCAAAAATTCATAACTTTTTCCTGGTTTGACGTTTTTAATCATTATTTGGTTATAAGATTCGTCTTGATGTTGTCTCCACTTTGTATGTTAGGGTCAAAAGTTAATTCTTTGAAGAAGATCCCCGAAGTTGCAAATATATGGTGAAAATCGCATGCTGAAGCGGATTTATGGTCAACTGTGGCGCAATATTGTAAAAATCATAAATTTCTCAATTTTTATCATATCGATACGATTCTTTTGGCACGGTGTAACAAATTTTGTTATTTACAAGTTTTTTTGGGGCCCGAGTTCGGATTATGCTCAGAAAACTTCGATTTATGGCTTGTTTCTAGAGTCGTACACCGAAATAAGCCAAAAATTCCGCATTAGTAAAAAATACACTTGCCAAACAAGCCTTGGAGCCTTTTCTATATATTTTGGAAATTCAAGTTGAACATAAATTTTTTCCTCATTATTGAAAAATCACACAAAAAAGTTCAAATTCTCTCTTCTCTCTCAAGTTGCAAAGAGGACTCAAGAAGAAAAGGTTGCAAGATCTTCATCACTCTCACTCTCTCTCTCTCTCTCTCTCTCTCTCTCTCTCTCTCTCTCTCTCTCTCTCTCTCTCTCTCTCTCTCTCTCTCTTTTCCCCTCACGCCGCGCGACTCTGGGTAGCCTCTTACTCCCTCTGTCTTTACGTCAAAGCTTGTCCGAAGATACTCCCTCCGAGCACACTCTTGTTGTCGCTCTCCCTCCAACTTTGAGGGATTCTGGCCGGTGAACACTTTTGACCGTGTGCCTTCTTCTTTCGGTCATCATCTTCATATCTCTGGCGTGGATTCGGTAATAGATCTTGAAACTTGCTTGACTCAATTTTTGTGTTGAGAATGGATTCTTGATTTAATTGATTTTTGATTTGAGATAAATTAATTGAATTAAGCATGAGTTGAATTATGGAATTATGAGATTAATTGAATTCTTGAATGGTTGAAGCTTAATTGATTTTTGAATTGAGGATTTAATTGTTCATAAGCTTGATGATGATGAAATGTGGAATCGGTTGAATACTTGATTAATTTGCATAGATTTCACGAATTTAATTGATAAATTGTTGATGAGATTTTTGTGTCAATGTGAAATTCGGTTTGTTTGATTGATGAGAATTAATGCTAATTTCATGTGTTGATGCCTCTTGCGAGTTAATTTTTTTGTTGATAATGTCGAATTAGTTGTGTCGATGTATGAACTTTGGATTCAATTAATTTTGTTGACACTTGAATGATTTGAAAAATTCTTGGAAATCAACGTTTCGGTGTGGATTTAATTGCTACAATGCGTTTGTAAATTCTATGCATTGTTACATGTACCTGTGATTGGTTTGATATGTCCGAATGTGGATCTTAAATTTGATTTTTGGTTGATATTGGTGCATGAAACAATGTAGTCCGGATCTTACAAATACATGGTAAATTATTTTTTTAATTTTTGTTTGATGCTTTCTTGAGCATATTTGAGTATTTGTTGAGCACTGATGTTGAGATTCGTCGGTTTTAACTAAATTTTTCGAGCACTTTCATGATATTGATATAGTGTTGTCCGTAATTCACAATTGTGCCATAAACTTTGATTTAATTTTTCACCTTGTACATTTGGTTTGCACTTGGTATTTGCTTGACATTTGTGGTGATTTCGATTGATTTTAAACCAACTTTTAAAGCATCTCATGAACCAAATACATGATGTCCAGAATTTAATATCACATGTACACTATGCTTTAATTCTAATTTGATGTGTGTGTGGCCATAATCGAGCATTTAATGGATATTGATAATGAATTTTGTTGATTCCGATATAATTTTTCGACTAATTTCATGTGTTACAACAATGTTGTCCGGGTATTTTAAATGTGTGTACATTTTGATTCAATTATCATGTGATGCATACTTAATTGTATTTGAGTATTTTTAGGTATCTATTATGAATCTTGTTGGTTTCGAGATGAGTTTTTGAGCCATTGCATGTATGGATGCGGTGCTGCCCGGTTTTCTACTTCCATGTTCCGATACTCGTTCTGATGTTATTTCTTTGCATTTCGATCTTATTTTGAGTTACACTATGATTTCTTAACTTGTTTATTCTTTATTATCATCACTAACTCTTCTCGTGGACTTGTGTAAGCTTCGGAAAAGCGATTTCTCGCACCATGCGATTTGTGGATTATGTTGTGCTTGTGTAGAATTGTCTTATGCAGGGCAATTATCTCGATGTGATGTGCTTTCCGCATGCGATCTATTCTCACACGTTGATGTCTTGATTCTTATATTAGATATCATTTTTGATTATTTCTCTTTTGATTGGTGAAGCTTGAATGAAGATTGTCGAGTTTATTTGCTTTGATTGTGCTTTTCTACGAACATTATTGTATGTTTGGTATTGTTTCTGATGCTATTTTGATTCCACATTTTATTTTCTTTTCCTTGCCATGAGAAGTAGGAATAAATATACACGACTGGGAGTTCCTACTTTAGGTGGGAGAATCTGTTTAAAGTCCTCAAAGGAGGAAATGTTTATTTTGTTAAAAGTATTCAAAAGAGGCAACGTTTGTGTTTGTTTGTGTGCAAAAAGACCCCGACGAAAGAAAATCTAACTCCCCTCCCATTCCCCTTTTACTTTTTGTGCTTTCTATCGAGTCAATAAGTGGAGCAAAGGGCCCACAATCGGCCCCCGCACTTTTCTAGTACGTGTCATTCTTAGCTCGCATTATGCATTGATGCTTCAAACCATGCTTATTTTTGTCCATTGAGTCAAATAAGTGGAAGAAAGGGTTCGTAACTAACCCCCACACTTTGTCATTCATTTCGACAATGTTAGATCATGTTTATTCAAACATTGATGCTTCAAGTAGTTACTCGATACCGGTGCTTGAGCAAATCAAGTGGAAAGAGTTCCTTACCCCCACATTGAAATCCATGGGATTCACTGTTTGTTGCTAGCTCTCACTCGATTTTTGTTTCGGTTTTGGTTTGACTTTGTTTGATTGCACTTGTGTTTGCGTTTTTGCCTTTAGGATTTTGCATGTTCCCTTAGGATGCACTCGTTTTGTTTCCGATTCGAGTTAGACATTAGGTTGTAACCTATGCATGCTAACTTAGGTAGAGATTTCCCTTTGTCACCCAAACCTTAGGACAACCATTGCATGACAACTTTAGGATTATTAATCTACCTTATACTTTTTCATTCCCCTTTTGCATTCTTAAAACTAAAATCTCTTTTTCTTTGTTCAAACTTCAAAATACTCTAACATTAGTAAACCCTTTTACAAGGTAAAAAGTACCAACCAATGCAACCCTTTTTGTCTTTGGACTTTTTTCTTTTAAAACGTTTTCAAAATGGACATGCTTCAATAGTATCATTCATAAAAAACATGCAATCCACAAAAAATTTTAAGGTTAAATATGAGTGCCTTGATCCCCATTGCACGGACGGTGGTACATAGGCACAAAGGTTCATAACCGAGGCAGGCACGAATAATACAACTTTTTCTTTTTGTACATAATAATTTACATTCATGCATTACCTTTATAGCCTAGCTTTAGATTTAAACACACCCTTTAGATTAGATAACAAGAGTGCATTCCATGGAGTACCAAGAACGTGAGGGGTGCTAATACCTTCCCCTTGCGTAATTGACTCCCTTACCCGATATTTTGGTTGCAAGACCTTGATCTCACCCCCTTCAGGTTTTCTTTGATGTTTTCTTTTCCCTTACCGTGCGATAAATAAATGCCTGATGGCGACTTCATTGTTTGCTTGATAGATTTTATTTTCTCGGGTTACTTCAGCTGGCGACTTCACTGGGGAAGAAATGTTCCTAAGTGAGTCAGTACTAGATCTTGTTTGCTTTATTTTCTTTGGGTGTATGTTTATTTTTAGTCTTTATGGCTTGTGCATATGTGTAATATGTGTATCTGTGTATGTGTGTTTATTTGTACATGTTTGCATTACATTTTCATTGTTTCTGTATATTGGATATGTTGGACTGTCTGTGTTTTTCTTGGTGGGTGGATTGTTACTTGAGGTAAAAGGCCCAATGCCTAGGCCAGAGAATCTATTTAGGAACACATAAGATTAGAGTGGATAGTCATGAAAGCTATGAGGCATATGTCTCACTAGTCCGATCATGAGAGCCACACTTAGACAAGGTTCCAATGGGATACTATCGTTATGCACGTATGTGCCAAAGTGATAGTACTTTCATGAGAAATGTTGGCTTTGTTTCCATTTTACCTTACCTTGACCTAGACTTCACCCGTGAGTGGGGTGGGAGTTATCTTACAGGTACAAATGGTGACTATATGTTATGATGGTGACCGTATGTTCTGTTGGTGACTTGGTTTTCTTTGGTTTATGTTCCGGACTTTTGATCTTATGACATCCGTTTATTCAGCAGTACAACAGTAATCTAGTACTGTGGAAGCTTTGATCCCGTCACTTTGCATCATAGAATATTTATTTTCAAAAAAATGATGTACAGAACAAAAGAAAGTTAATCCTCATATGCATATCATTTCCATGGTTTCAAGATCACCGTCTCCATCAATAATGGACAACAACACGGATAACAGCAAAGACGCCACCAGACACACCTATGCCTACCATTTTCTCATCCCTGACATATCATAGTTGAGGGGTTGAGTGCTCGACTGGTTGATGACAATCTGAAGAAATTCCATGATAGTTATAGTAGTCTCTTGCGTTTGCTAGACATCTCTGTTTATCAAAAGGCCTTGCGGACTCTCCTCCAATTCTATGGTCCAAATTTGAGTTGCTTTACTTTCCATGATTATCAATAGGCTCATACTCTATAGGAGTATGCGTATCTCTTGCTTTTGAAGCTTAATGATCATGTTCCTTTCATTCTTGTGCCTGAACAAGTGAAGAAGCATATCATTGCTAGTGCTTTTTATTTGAGTTTGAAATATGTAACAAAAGGTTGGAAGCCTAATGATGATACTTATGGGTTCTCTTTGAAGTTTTTGGTAAGAAAGGCTCGAGAAGAAGTAGGTAAAAATAATTGGGTTACTTTCAATGCATTGTTAGCCATTTTGATTTATGGCATGTTCCTCTTTCCTAATATAGAGAACTTCGTGGATTTGGCTACTATGTGTGTTTTCATGAACAAGAACCTTGTACCAATGTTGGTGGAGGATACCTACTATACCACTCACTCAAAGCATCAGAAGAAAAGAATTGTTAAATTTTTTTACCCATGCTTTACCAGTGGTTCATGTTTCACCTTCTCGCAAAGGGGCTGTTTATAGACACTGAAGATTCTCTTCTATGGTCAAAGAGACTTATGACTCTCACTTCATATGACATAAGGTGGTATTATATCTCAGGATAAGGTCCAAGTATTATTACTAGATGTGAGGAGTTTCCCAATGTTCCTCTCATGAGAATGAAGGGATGCATTAACTATAATCCCGTTCTAGCTTTCCGACAGTTGGGGTATGCTATGGATAATCCGCCCAAGAAAGTGGAAGTTGAAGAGACTGTCTACTTTGAGAAGGGAAAAATCCAGAGGTGTTGTTAAGGATGAATAATGCTTGGAGTAGGATTCACATAAGAGGTAGAGACTCTATAGGAAAGAATGTTCCTATTGCCAGAGCTCCATATGTAGAATGGGTCAAGAAAAGAGTCGAAACCCTTTTGTTTCCTTTTTCAAAGTGAGAATTTGTTGTATGAACAACCACCTCTTTTCTTGTATGAATATGTGTCTACTGAAGAATATAATCAGGTTCGAGTTGAGAATATGCCACTCTACAAGAAGGAACTTGAGACTAGCATGAAACTCTTCATAGTTTCCCAAGAGAAGACCGAATTAGATCATAAGCTTAAGAGAGTTTAGGGGAGTATATCTGAAGTAGGGAAGGCTGCAAAGAGATTGAAGTTGAAGACAATTATGTTTCTTTTGAAGATCATCAGAAACTTGTTATTGAGATTGAAAGGAAATACAAACAGAAGTTTCGAGATAATGAGATACTCAAAGTTTCCAAAGCTGACATGGAGAAAAGGTACCAAGCCAGAATCAAAGAATTGGAGAAGCAATTTCTCACCAAGGGTGCCCAGCTTGAAGAAGAAAGTACTCAGAGGCTCGTGGCAAAGACTCATCTCAAGGGAAATAACATTCAACTAGCACAGGCCATAGAAAAAATTGCAAAGCTCAAGATTCAAATGGGAAGACAAGGACTTTTTAGCCAATCATAGTTGGATGTTTAAGTGTTGTTTTCTTTTTCTGAAGATCACCACCAGACTTTTTGGTTGGGATCTTTATTTCTTATGTTGTACTATGACTTATTAGTTTGTATGAACTTAATTTTCTTTGAAGTTTTGTTATGAATGAAAAAAAAATTGTTTTCCATTATGTGTTCTTTTGATTATTGTCTATATCTTTTATCTTGTTGCTTGTTATGTTTGATGGTTGACAAAATTCTTGAACACCCTGGAAATGTCAAAACATTGCATGCATGATCATGCATTCATAACATATCATATCATAATAGGTGGTTCCAACAGGTCTTCTTAGTTCTGATCTGGTTCTTTTTAGAGATTGGAACTTCAAACTCTCATCGGTATAACACCAGGGGTAACTCAAAGAGACATATGGAGCAAATACAGGTTGGCGTAGCTGCTATGGGTGTCAAGATGGACACTCGTGTTGAATAATTGATGGAGATTATTCAGACTATGGCTCGAAGTCAGGAAGAGCTAAGGGATCTAATTGTGAGACCTGTTGCAACTACATATAAAGGGAATGGAACCCTAAACCCTCCTCATGAGGATGCTGGAAAACTCGTGGTGGTTGCGGTTAATAATCTTACTGATAATCCAGGTAGTCAGAATCTGAATGGTAATGTTGGTGTTAATATTGGGAATGGTCCTGCTGTCAATCTTGGTAATCCTGATGGAAACAATCAGGGTACCACTGTGGTTCAAGTTATGGGAAATGTTCCTCCATCCAATCCTCCTTTCCAGAATATTGAGCAACCTTTTGTTCAGTCGTAAATCGGAAGAGTTGTTCTGATACCTCTTCAGCAGCTTGAAGATGATAACTATGATGACTGGTTTTCTAATCATGAAGAACCCACTGAAGCTGATAGGAAGTTACGTATGCTCGAGGAGCGTGTACAGGCCTTTGAATATCATAGAGCTATGGGTCTTGTATGTCTGATTTGGGACTAGTCCCTGGAGTGAAGATTCCCCCGAAATTCAAAGTGCCATATTTTGTCAAGTACAAAGGTGTTTCTTGTCCTAAGACACATGTTAAGTCTTACTATAGGAAAATGTCAGCGTATTCTAATGATGAGAAGTTTCTCATGCACTTTTTCCAAGACAACCTGACTGGTCGTCCGTTGGATTGGTATATGCAACTGGAAAGATCTCGTATTCGCACTTGGATAGAGTTGGATGAAGCTTTTGTTCTGCATTATCAATATAACAGTGACATGGCACCTACCCGGACTCAATTGCAAAATTTTTCACAGAGGTAGAAAGAGCCGTTTAAGGAGTATGCACAAAGGTGGCGCGAGATGGTGGCTCGGGTGCAGCCTCCTATAATGGAAATAGAAATGGTTGATATGTTTACCACCACACTGCATGGGAATTTTTACACTGCTTGTAGCACTTCTGAATCTTTTGTTAAGATGGTGACTTATGGTGAAAGAATTGAGGTCGAAATCAAGATAGGGGACATTCGGGATGTTGTGTCTGGTAACAATGCTGGCAATGCTAAAAAATATTTTAGTGGATATTAAAAGAAAAAGGAAGGTGAAGCCAGTGTGATATATTCCTAGAAAGGAAAGGTAGGGCTTATCAGGAGCCAAGTCATCAGGTTTCTGTTGTAACCATTCCACCTGCAGCACCTCAACGACAAGCTTATGTACCTCGTCAGGGTAATCAGCAACAGAAGCTGAGACAACCTCCGAGAAATTTTGATGCACTTCCCATGTCTTATACTGAGCTTCTACCTCATCTACTCGAGCTGAAACTAATTAAGAGTCGCACTTTAAATATTAATCCTTAAAGGTTTCCACCAAATTTCGATGCTAATGCCCAATGTGAATTCCACTCTAGAGGACAGGGGAATAACATTGAAAATTTATTTGCTTTTAAGCACAAGATACAAGATTTACTTGATTCCCAAGTGTGATCGGTGGAAATAGAACTGACTGTTTAAAGCTGGTTCGCGAAATGTCGCGGTAAGCAAGAGTTGCCACCGTCTTTTATGTTCTCCAACATGGAAAGGACAAAAGCACAGCAAAATTCCTTATTGAGAATGTTTCTCGGTTCGGGAGGTAGATTTATAGAAAGGAAAGGTGTTAGTACCCTTTCTATCCGTGGTTATCCACGGGCTCTTAGGTACTTGCTCTTATGTTTTCAAAATGTTTGCTTTTCAAATGTGAGTGGGTTTGAAAAAAGTTTCGTTTTTGAAAGATTTCTAAGTGACTCTTGTATCTGTCCTCAAGAGTGTTTGAAAAATTTGTTTTGAAAACTTTTGAAAGTATCAGTGTGAAAAGATTGTTTTGTTTGTTTTTTAGAGAGCAAGTATTCATGAGTCATCTACCTACCCTAAGGAATTAGGCTGTGTAAAAGTCCTTAAGATAGTGCCATCCCACCATTGAGAGGTAGGTAGCACCACCGTTGGAGGTGTTCGGGTCAATTCGATTGAGGGACAGTGTGGTCACCGAAGCAATAGTAGGACACCTTAGAAGTAACCCTAATGTCCTAGATCCTTTTTAATCCGAGGCAACCGTTTCGAGGCGACTGGATCTTAGACATAAGGGCGACCGCTAAAACACCCTATACTTGACGACCACTTTCGAGGCAACGAGTGAGGCGTACCCTAGAAGTGGCATGTACATTGTGTGTTGTTTTCAGGTTAACGTTTATCTTTGATCATGCAATTGTGAGCTACGAGTTGTTTTTAATTATCATACATTCTTTCATGCAAGTTAGGAGTGCGGAAAATAAAATACGGAAAGGTAAAAGCTACGCTATTACAAGGCGCGTGTCTATACATCGCCAAAAAACAAAGACCCGTTTTTGATAAAGATGCGGAAAGTAAAAAAAAGCAATAAACCTAATTACTATTACATTCCGGAAACAGTTACATAATAATCAAAATATAGAAATAACGTGCGAAAGAATTAAAATCAAGACGTCCTAGGGTTTTTGACCCTTTTGAGAAATTAAGAGTTTTTGTCCTTTGCTTGAAATTAAATTAAAATTAAACCTAATACTAATTTAATTAATTATTTACAAGAAAGATGTTTTTTATGTTTTTTGTATTTAATTAAAATAAAGAAATTAAAATCAAAAGAAAACCCTAGTTCTAAGTTTATTTTAATTATTAAGAAAATATTAAAGTTAACCTAATTTAAGCTAATTAATTAATTTACATTTATATGTACAAAAATAATAATAATTAATAATGATGATAATAAGAAAAGTCAAAACCTAATTCTATGCAATTTTTATTTATTAAGAAAAAAGATTAAAATTTAAACCTAAATTAAGCTAAGTTAATTATTTAGTATTTATTTACAAAAATAAGTTAATGATGAAATTAATAAATAATTAAAACATATTTACAATTTTGATTTTCTGATTTTTATTAGGAAAAACTAATTTGTGGTGAATTAATAATAATAATTAAAACAATTAAAAGAAATTTAAAAGAAAAGAAAATAAAATTCAAAATGCAAACCAAAGGGGGTAAGATGACCCATGTGGAGGTTTTTTGAAGCAATTCTGGCCCAAGAAGATTCTAAGCCTGGTTGACTTTCAGGAATCATGTGCATGTTTGTTGACTGGAACACACCATGGACTCCATCTCTTGGCCACTGGATGGAAGCTGGGGACACATGGCAAGCTGTTGCTGGGCGTGCACGATGGAATTTTGGATGATTGATGCATTGGAACACGTTAGAACAAAAATTAACAATTATATGGGGGACCTGGGAATCGAACCCAGGTCCCAGTGGTGAACAAACGCGTCACCAACCACTCCACCATCTGCGTGTGTTTGTAAACATATTGACAAAGAAATATTATATTAAGGAATCAAATAATTATGCCACAGGACAAAAACGCGCGCCACTCATTTGAATCACCCAGTCACATGTTGCCACGCCTTTCGTCTTCATCCTTTTCCTGCAAAACAAAGAACAAGTAGCGGGGGTTTTTAACCCCCACTAACTACAACAACGAATAATAGCGATTAGAGTTAGGGTGCATATAAATTGGGCGCGATATGTCCTTCTTGTTTGTCTTGTTGCAACGAATCCAGTCATATGCATCACTAGTCCTAATTGTTATGGGTTTAGAAAGCCCCAAATTTGAAACTGAAGAACCCTAGAATTTGTTCATGGTGATTTTGGATTCAGTGCGCTTCAGTTCAATTAAACTGTTTCACTAGCTTCAGAAGGTTCCTAACAACACAAACCAATCAAGAAAACATGTCAAATATGCATGATTTATGAGTTATGATTCTGGATAAGGAAAGCAAACCGTGACACTGTGTTCTTTGATTCTTTGAGCTATGAAGTTGGAAATTGCTTGCAATACGTTCAGGGAACTCTCTGCAATGGATTAGAGTCACCAAATTCCCTTGAATCGGCCTGTAAATTAGAAAACAGTTTTGAGTTTTTTCACCTTTTTTTCAATGTTGCATATGGTGTTCTTGCAGCAGTTTTTTCGTGTGCATGATTAGGTTTAGGTTTAGTACATATAGGAGAACTGAATTAGGGTAAATCCTGGCCTAACAATCCATTGCATTCAAGTTTGCATCTTTGATTTCCAATCAAATATTTTTTCAATCTTTTTGAATAAAAAGCCTTGCCAAATTGGGAGATCTTGTCCCCTTGAGTGATGCACGAGATCTTCAGCATGTGTGGAGTGTATTTGCTTCATAAAAAGATTTGACAACCATGCTTTGATATTTTCCTTCAATTAAATTAATTAAATGGATTAATAATCAATAAAAAATACAAACAATTAATAAAATTAGGAAATAATTCAAATTAATCTCAATGGGTCGTGCATAAGCCTTGGGTAAAGATTCAAGAAAGAATTTGAGGCCCATTAGCAAAAATGAAGTGTTTTAGGCAAAGTTGACTTTTGAAAGTTCCCAAAATTTCCCAACTTCTCCAATGCATATCTTGCTCAATTTTAAAGCTATCAACATGTTCTTTGACATTTTGGAAAGGTCTTGAATTCCTCTAACCAATTCCTTTGGTCCCATGTCATTTTGATTCACCAATATCAAGTTATGGTCTTTGACTTAAAGTGCCTTTTTGTTGACTTTTGAAAATGACCTATAATGTTGAAATTGATAACTTTTTGTGAGAGCATTTCTTGGACTTGGAATGTGAAGATGAGTTTTAGGAAATTCCATCCCCTTCAAAATGAGCATTGGATGGGATTTTTCTGATAAACCATGAAAAAGTTATGCCTTGGTCAAGTTACAGTTGACTTTTCAACTGTCCAAAAATAGAAACTTTTGACATATTGAGACTTTGTGAGCCATGCTTGTGGAATCATGATCAAGAATTGATCAAATTATGATTGTGGCTTCAAAATAAGATGTTGACCAAATTTTTTGACTTTTGACTGTCAAATGACCATTTTTCCCCTGCAGTTGACTGTGAAGCAATTAGGGCTTTTGACTGTGCAACTTGATGCTGTGAGTCTTGAAACTTGACATATGGGTGTTTGACAATGTATATAGGCATATGGGACTTGATTGGACCCTTGAAAACCTCAATTTCTTTGCAAGAACCAAAACCCTAATTTTGACTGTGTTAGGAGGCAATTGGACTGTGCAACCTTTGAGAGATTTTGAACCATTTGGAGATTGACCTTGACAAGTCTTGAAGAACATGGGAGGGAAAATTTTGGGGTACAACAGTTGCCCCTGTTCAATCTTCTTAGACCTGAGGATGTAGATTGGCTTGCGTGCCTTTCGTGATCCGAAGGTGGAAGATGATTGAACACTAAAGTGCCCAGAAATTTGCACTCACATAGTAGAATGTTAGCAGCGTGATGGCGGGAATGGGCTTACAGATGCCATTTGGAGAGATGATGGATAGGAGGATGGGCTTATAGATGCCATCTGGAGCTGTGACGAAGCCTTTTCAGGAATGGGCTTATAGGTGCCATTTGGAGAGATGGTATATGGATGGTCTTATAGATGCCATCTAGGTGTCGATCGCGTAAGAGATTCCTTAGCGAGAACTTGCGTACCTGAGAAAGAAAGATAATTACCTGCCCTGTTACAGGGGTTGATCTTCAAACTCTTTATGTAGATATGCCCTGGCTGGATACAGGTATCGAATCTCTAACTCTTCATGTAGATATTCCCTGGCTAGATACAGGTATCGAGTCTACAATCAGTTACTCACAGATGTGCCCTGGCTAGATACAGGAATCGAATCTGGAATTAGTCGTCAACAGATATGCCCTGGCTGGATACAGGAGTCGAATCTTCAAACTCTTCAGACGTGCCCTGGCTGGATACAGGAATCGAATCTGGAATTCAGAAAGGTTGGTGAGTTGTCTCTACTGACAGGTTATCTCCATGGACGGGTGGTCTTTAACGACGAGTGTCTATAACGATGAGGGTCCATAACGACGGGTGTCTATAATGACGAGTGTCTATAACGACGAGTGTCTATAACGACGAGGGTCTATAACGACGAGTGCCTATGACGACGAGTGTCTATAACGACGAGTGTCTATAACGACGAGTGTCTATAACGACGAGTGTCTATAACGACGAGTGTCTATAACGACGAGTGTCTATAATGACGAGTGTCTATAACGACGAGTGTCTATAACGACGAGTGTCTATAACGACGAGTGTCTATAACTACGAGTGTCTATAACGACGAGTGTCTATAACGACGAGTGTCTATAACGACGAGTGTCTATAACGACGAGTGTCTATAACGACGAGTGTCTATAACGACGAGTGTCTATAACGACGAGTGTCTACAATGACGAGTGTCTAAAACGACGAGTGTCTATAACGACGAGTGTCTATAACGATGAGTGTCTATGACGACGAGTGTCTATAACGACGAGTGTCTATAACAACGAGTGTCTATGATGACGAGTGTCTATAACGACGAGTGTCTATAACGACGAGTGTCTATAACGACGAGTGTCTATAACGACGAGCTGTCTTCAATGACCTTAGGAATTAATTTTAACTGGACTTGTCTTCTTTGACTGGATGAGCATCAGAAAAACCTTTGGGATTTAACTGGACTTGTCTTTCTGGACTGGATTGGTCTCTTTTGACTGTATTGTCTACTTTGACATAACTGATCATTTAACTGCATCCTTCCTGAAAGGTAAAGGTCAGTCATATGCCATGCATGATATGGACCAAGCAATGATGTTCTCAACATAAGTGAGATTATATGACATGATGCATATGCATGTATCATGACAATGACAATGTGATGTTTATGAATGTGTTTTTGTCTAGGGAAGTAAATCCTTGACGAATGCCTAGAAGTCAAATCCTGGGCTATTGTTTGAAGAGTAGAGTTCTTCGTTTCCGCTAGGGATGATGGTTGCAAGAATACCGGTAGGAGAAGATGACTCCGTTGGGGAATAAACTTGTTGGAGGGATTACTCTGCGGGGAATACTCTGTGGGAAGAGATACTTCGCTGAGGTTTAATGATAACTCCGCTGGGGATTCCGTTGATAAGTTTTGTTGGAAGATTTGATGAACTTCGCTGGGGGATAGGAAGAACTTTGTCGAGGACGATCTTTCCGTGGTAATTAGTTGAGGATAACCCAGTTATAAGCCCTGAAGGGAATAACTCTGAATAAAGCCCGGGAGATGCGTTCGTACTCTGTAGGGAGTGAAGGTATCTTGGTCGTGTTCTTCAGCTGAACTTATCTTGGTACCTTAGTGGACAGAGCAACCAGATTGCTTAGACAATTCTTATTGCCCCAGTTTCTGCGGGAGAAGGTACCTGTGGAGGTCTTGATAACTGCCGGTTTAACAAATCTTCTTCTGGTAGGAAAGTAACGAGATAACAGAACATAGTCGTACGCTTTTGATCCCTAACTTTTGCCTGGACCGCCCTTTCGGGTTTTCAGTCCACCGGGATACCCATTTTTGCCCAAGCCGCCTTTTCAGGTTTTCGACTTGCCGGGTGTAAATATTTTTAATTTTCATCCCTTATTTTTGCCCGAACCCTTTTGGTTCGCCGGGAAGCCCTTATTTTTGCCTAGGTGTGTCAACCTAGCGGGTTTTTGATTATGCACAGTATTTTTCCGACTATGTCCATGCTCTCATAGTGTAGGGAGTTGCCCCTGTCAGAAGTGTTGTCATACCTCCAGAAGGTCTTCGTTTGATCGTGCCAGATTCGTCGTCGGAATTCATGTCCAATGCCCCAAGGGTCTCAGATGGAGGGTTGCCCCTGGCTGTTTGGCATTTTGAGAGATTCTTTGAATCTTGACTTAACTGCCCCAGATGATGGACAATGATCATGCCGTGCCCCTGGATTGGAAGTGCTTTTGTTCATTGGACATTCGTCGTGCGAGTTTCTATGCTGTTCAAACAAATAGTCATATGCAAGCAATGTTATATTGAAAATGCAAAGCTTATGTCTGTCTTGAAGTTTTTGAAAATGTATTTTTTTCATAAAAACAGGTGAAATTTTTTTTGTAAACTGTGATGTCAACTCGTTATCTTACCACAAGCCTTAAGGAGTCAGGATACCTTTGGTAACAGTATGCTTTCGAACTAACCCATGCTTCATCTAGGAATTTTTAGGGTTGTAACGTGGCCTGGTTCACGGTTTAAGAAACAAAGGATAAAGGCTCAAAATTATATTTGTACCCACCCGCTCTTCGTGATGTTCTTCAAACCTAAACTCAGCTGATCGTGCGTTAGACCTTGTTTGAGTCTTTGTCTTGATAGTCTGGTGATGGTTCGGATACTGATATAGTTTATTTTGGATAGGCAGTCGTTTCTTTTTTTGTCGAGGGTTTGTATGAACTCATTCTTTTTTGATTTTGTTATCCCTGTTTTTTGCCTGAACTGTTTCTTTTGTGATTACAGTCAGCGGGATGCCCCAGTTTTGTAAGTCTCCTTCATAGGTTTTGACTTAATGGGTTTTTATTTCTAAGAGATAACGACTGCCTGTCTTTTGGTTATTCGGAACCATCACTATCTTTTGCTTTGGAAGGACTTCCTTGGTGCCATTCGTTGTGCACTTAGATCAACTGAGAGAACTACCCTGCCCCAGGTTATGATTAAGGGTTTTAACTTTCGAAAAGAAAAACTCCTACTTCTTTGGCTCAAAGGGGTTGACGAGGGATTATCTTCCTTATAACTCCAGTGTTTAGGAATTGAAATAATGCCTGTACCTCATCAGCGGGGTCTGTTCCAAAAGCATACTGTAATGATCGTGGTATCATTTTCGTCATCCTCCCTCAAGAGGCTTAGAATTTTCAATCAGGAGTTGATCATCACAAAAATATGAAAATAGTTTGCATATAGTGAATACGGAATAATTACTTCAAAACAGACATGTGTAATGCATTAATGAAATACCAACGTTTGACATGAATAGAATGTTTGAACAATCAAAGAAAAATACAACTTGAACATTCGAATGAACAAAAAATTTCCGATCCTAGCCATGTTTTGGCAAGGGAGCAGTGATCACATTAGGAGTCTCTGGAGAGTCGAACTGGACTTCCTTTGCGTCGATCAGATCCTGAACCTTGTTTCTCAAAGTCCAACAATCATCTGTAGCATGCCCCGGGCTGTCAGAATGATAAGCGCAACGAACATTGGGGTTATACCTTGAAGGTGTCCTATTGGGATTCTTTGGAGGGTCTCTTAGAGTTACCAACTTGGTCTCCAGCAACTGTGGCAATATCTGGGACAAGGTCACACCGAGGGGAGTGAATTGCCTTTTAGGTCTCTCTTCCATTTGTTGATTGTGATGCTGAGGAGCACCGGCCGGTTTTGCAATAACTACCGCGTTGACATCTTGGCGGTGTTCAAATTTGCTCTGCCCTCTTGAGCCATAGACAGCACTAGATTCTCTCTTGGATGGTTTCTTCTCAGTGCTCGAGGAGTCACCATTCTGTATCTTCCCCGACTTGATGCCAGCTTCTATTCTTTCCCCAGTCAAGATCAAATCTGTAAACCCAACAGAAGAATTCCCAATCAGGTGGTTGAAGAATGGACCAGACAGGGTCCCCAAGAACATGTCGACGAGCTCACGGTCAGTTAGAGGTGGATGTACCCTTCCAGCAAGGTCCCTCCATTTTTGAGCATATTCTTTAAAGCCTTCGCCTGCACCCATAGACATCCCCTAAAGCTGAGTGCGCGTGGGAGCAAGGTCGGCATTATACTGGTACTGCTTGTAGAACGCAGTGGCCAAGTCCTCCCAGCTGCGGATGTTGGCTCCATCCAGTTGATAGAACCACTCGAGTTGAGTCCCTGACAGACTATCCTGAAAGAAGTGAATCCACAAATTCTTGTCAGCCGTGTAGGGATGGATCCTCCTTATGTATGACATGAGATGCAGCTTAGGACAGGAAGCCCCGTCATATTTTGCAAAAGCAGGTGCCTTGAACTTGTGTGGGATCACTACCCCAGAAGACAGACCTAGATCTTCGAAGTCCAGGCCGGGCACTTTTTGTATCTCCATAGCACTTAACTGGTCTTCGAGCTGTTTGTACCTGTCCTCAGCAGGAGGGTACTGTTCATCATTGAAATCCGTCTCGTTGTCGGAGACCACTGGACTAGGAACCTCTCTCTCATGGGGACTATCTTTTCCAACAGATGGGGTAGTCAGCTCAGCCTCGTTTCGTGATCCATTCCCGGATTTGCGTCTAGGGTTGAACATCACTATCCTCTTCTTCTTCTTCTTCAAGAGCAGAGTCTTCAAATCCTGTTGACCCTGGGCTAGACTCTTAACCAACTCCTGGAACTGGGCATTCTGGGCCTGGAGGGCCTTGATGGCTTGTTCATTGGATGATTCAGGATTCATGCTGATTGCTGAAATAAACAGCGAAGAAGATAAGTGACCTGTAACAAGGGTACCTGTAATGCAATGATATGTATGATATGCATGCAATGTTTTCAAGGATCTCACGGGGTAAACAGAGAAATTGTTAGAATTTGAATTTGGTAGCTTGATTGAAGGAACTTCATGTTGTGGAGAGTCCTTCTTCAAGAGTCAAAGCTCACCATATCAAGTGGGCCATAGCCCCTGACTCAAGTTATCAACCTTGGCTAGAGGAAAATAAATCCCCTTTGCCCCTTGCTAGACATTTTGGTTCATCATGACCTGCATCACAAGCCCTTGAGATCCCTGAAATGGGTTAGTCCTTATGCAGGATGTATGCAATGGTATGATGTCATGCTATGCATGGAATGATATAAGTAAACCCTGTTATGAGTCCCAATTAAGGACTGTAAACAAAACCTGCAAGGAACTCGTGTTGTTAGATAACAAGTATGCAAGTAGTTCAAGTATGAAGGCACACAAGTCACACAAAAGAGCCCTTAGTTTTAGGCCAGCATGAAGTTCAGGTACTACCCTCTTTCAGTTTCGTTGGTTAAGACGTGTCCTATCAAAAGTAACCGGGTTCTAGAGGATCCCAATATCACTGACTACCCTCAATCGGTCATAACTCCAGCGCCGCAATCTTTTCTTGCAGCCAGAACCATCACGAGAGTTTAGCCTCAATGGGTGTAGCATACTGCTACTGTTCTATGGCCAAGTTGGGTCAATTTAGGGTTCTAAGGTCAATTGGTGCTTAATGACTCCTCAGAAGACCCATATTCTCCTCGTTGCAACACAAGGGATATCGGTACAGACCAAGGTGCCACACCAATGTAGCCACTGCTTCACCTGTGTCGGTCTACGCCGGACAGGTCCCTTACAGCTTATGCTACCTAAAAGGGTATCCCCAGGTCTGGGTTAGGATCTATGAAACTCCAAGACAATGCCCACAATAATAAAGCAAACAAAACATTCAATTGAAAACATAAGTATGATCTATCCTAAGGTACACCTCACTTTAAAGATTCTCCCCAGCAGAGTCGCCAGTTCTGTGATCGGTGGAAATAGAACTGACTGTTTAAAGCTGGTTCGCGAAATGTCGCAGTAAGCAAGAGTCGCCACCGTCTTTTATGTTCTCCAACATGGAAAGGACAAAAGCACATCAAAATTCCTTATTGAGAATGTTTCTCGGTTCGGGAGGTAGATTTATAGAAAGGGAAGATGTTAGCACCCTTTTTATCCGTGGTTATCCACGGGCTCTTAGGTACTTGCTCTTATGTTTTCAAAATGTTTGCTTTTCAAATGTGAGTGGGTTTGAAAAAAGTTTCGTTTTTGAAAGATTTCTAAGTGACTCTTGTATCTGTCCTCAAGAGTGTTTGAAAAATTTGTTTTGAAAACTTTTGAAAGTGTCAGTGTGAAAAGATTGTTTTGTTTGTTTTTTAGAGAGCAAGTATCCATGAGTCATCTACCTACCCTAAGGAATTAGGCTGTGTAAAAGTCCTTAAGATAGTGCCATCCCACCATTGATGGGTAGGTAGCACCACCGTTGGAGGTGTTCGGGTCAATTCGATTGAGGGACAGTGTGGACACCGAAGCAATAGTAGGACACCTTAGAAGTAACCCTAATGTCCTAGATCCTTTTTAATCCGAGGCAACCGTTTCGAGGCGACTGGATCTTAGACATAAGGGCGACCGCTAAAACACCCTATACTTGACGACCACTTTCGAGGCAACGAGTGAGGCGTACCCTAGAAGTGGCATGTGCATTGTGTTTTGTTTTCAGGTTAACGTTTATCTTTGATCA
The DNA here is from genome assembly GCA_948472305.1 of Vicia faba. Classification (NCBI taxonomy): domain Eukaryota; kingdom Viridiplantae; phylum Streptophyta; class Magnoliopsida; order Fabales; family Fabaceae; genus Vicia; species Vicia faba. The sequence continues at coordinate 1,205,100,568 of OX451741.1, forward strand.
TGCAATTGTGAGCTACGAGTTGTTTTTAATTATCATACATTCTTTCATGCAAGTTAGGAGTGCGGAAAATAAAATACGGAAAGGTAAAAGCTACGCTATTACAAGGCGCGGGTCTATACATCGCCAAAAAACAAAGACCCGTTTTTGATAAAGATGCGGAAAGTAAAAAAAAGCAATAAACCTAATTACCGTTACATTCCGGAAACAGTTACATAATAATCAAAATATAGAAATAACGTGCGAAAGAATTAAAATCAAGACGTCCTAGGGTTTTTGACCCTTTTGAGAAATTAAGAGTTTTTGTCCTTTGCTTGAAATTAAATTTAAATTAAACCTAATACTAATTTAATTAATTATTTACAAGAAAGATGTTTTTTATGTTTTTTGTATTTAATGAAAATAAAGAAATTAAAATCAAAAGAAAACCCTAGTTCTAAGTTTATTTTAATTATTAAGAAAATATTAAAGTTAACTTAATTTAAGCTAATTAATTAATTTACATTTATATGTACAAAAATAATAATAATTAATAATGATGATAATAAGAAAAGTCAAAACCTAATTCTATGCAATTTTTATTTATTAAGAAAAAAGATTAAAATTTAAACCTAAATTAAGCTAAGTTAATTATTTAGTATTTATTTACAAAAATAAGTTAATGATGAAATTAATAAATAATTAAAACATATTTACAATTTTGATTTTCTGATTTTTATTAGGAAAAACTAATTTGTTGTGAATTAATAATAATAATTAAAACAATTAAAAGAAATTTAAAAGAAAAGAAAATAAAATTCAAAATGCAAGCCAAAGGGGGTAAGATGACCCATGTGGAGGTTTTTTGAAGCAATTCTGGCCCAAGAAGATTCTAAGCCTGGTTGACTTTCAGGAAACATGTGCATGTTTGTTGACTGGAACACACCATAGACTCCATCTCTTGGCCACTGGATGGAAGCTGGGGACACATGGCAAGCTGTTGCTGGGCGTGCATGATGGAATTTTGGATGATTGCTGCATTGGAACACGTTAGAACAAAAATTAACAATTATATGGGGGACCTGGGAATCGAACCCAGGTCCCAGTGGTGAACAAACACGTCACCAACCACTCCACCATCTGCGTGTGTTTGTAAACATATTGACAAAGAAATATTATATTAAGGAATCAAATAATTATGCCACAGGACAAAGACGCGCGCCACTCATTTGAATCACCCAGTCACATGTTGCCACGCCTTTCGTCTTCATCCTTTTCCTGCAAAACAAAGAACAAGTAGCGGGGTTTTTTACCCCCACTAACTACAACAACGAATAATAGCGATTAGAGTTAGGGTGCATATAAATTGGGCGCGATATGTCCTTCTTGTTTGTCTTGTTGCAACGAATCCAGTCATATGCATCACTAGTCCTAATTGTTATGGGTTTAGAAAGCCCCAAATTTGAAACTGAAGAACCCTAGAATTTGTTCATGGTGATTTTGGATTCAGTGCGCTTCAGTTCAATTAAATTGTTTCACTAGCTTCAGAAGGTTCCTAACAACACAAACCAATCAAGAAAACATGTCAAATATGCATGATTTATGAGTTATGATTTTGGATAAGGAAAGCAAATCGTGACACTGTGTTCTTTGATTCTTTGAGCTATGAAGTTGGAAATTGCTTGCAATACGTTCAGGGAACTCTCTGCAATGGATTAGAGTCACCAAATTCCCTTGAATCGGCCTGTAAATTAGAAAACAGTTTTGAGTTTTTTCACCTTTTTTTCAATTTTGCATATGGTGTTCTTGCAGCAGTTTTTTCGTGTGCATGATTAGGTTTAGGTTTAGTACATATAGGAGAACTGAATTAGGGTAAATCCTGGCCTAACAATCCATTGCATTCAAGTTTGCATCTTTGATTTCCAATCAAATATTTTTTCAATCTTTTTGAATAAAAAGCCTTTCCAAATTGGGAGATCTTGTCCCCTTGAGTGATGCACGAGATCTTCAGCATGTGTGGAGTGTATTTGCTTCATAAAAAGATTTGACAACCATGCTTTGATATTTTCCTTCAATTAAATTAATTAAATGGATTAATAATCAATAAAAAATCCAAACAATTAATAAAATTAGGAAATAATTCAAATTAATCTCAATCGGTCGTGCATAAGCCTTGGGTAAAGATTCAAGAAAGAATTTGAGGCCCATTAGCAAAAATGAAGTGTTTTAGGCAAAGTTGACTTTTGAAAGTTCCCAAAATTTCCCAACTTCTCCAATGCATATCTTGCTCAATTCCGAAGATATGAACATGTTCTTGGACATTTTGGAAAGGTATTGAAGTCCTCTAACCAATGCCTTTGGTCCCATGTCATTTTGATTCACCAATCTCAAGTTATGGTCTTTGACTTAAAGTGCCTTTTTGTTGACTTTTGAAAATGACCTATAATGTTGAAATTGATAACTTTTTGTGAGAGCATTTCTTGGACTTGGAATGTGAAGATGAGTAGTAGTAAATGTCACCCCCTTCAAAATGAGCATTGGATGGGATTTTTCTGATGAACCATGAAAAAGTTATGCCTTGGTCAAGTTACAGTTGACTTTTCAGCTGTCCAAAAATAGAAACTTTTGCATCTTGATGATTTTTGAGCCATTCTTGTGGAATCATGATCAAGACTTGATCAAATGATGATTGTGGCTTCAAAATAATATGTTGACCAAAAATTTTGACTTTTGACTGTCAAATGACCATTTTGCCCCTGCAGTTGACTGTGAAGCAATTAGGGCTTTTGACTGCGCAACTTGATGCTGTGAGTCTTGAAACTTGACATATGGGTGTTTGACAATGTATATAGGCATATGGGACTTGATTGGACCCTTGAAAACCTCAATTTCTTTGCAAGAACCAAAACCCTAATTTTGACTGTGTTAGGAGGCAATTGGACTGTGCAACCTTTGAGAGATTTTGAACCATTTGGAGATTGACCTTGACAAGTCTTGAAGAACATGGGAGGGAAAATTTTGGGGTACAACACCAAGCTATCAAGTTTGGGTCAGTGCCAACACCGAATATTCTCCAGCAACCTTTTCCAACCCATCACGGCGCTGTTGTCAATGCCATTGTTGAAGATGAAGGTATGAATTTGGTGATGGATGTAAACCTATTAACAACTCCTTTATCTTTTGTGAAGGAATAACTGTTGAAGAAAGGTGTGTTTCCATGTTGTGCTACCGATTGTGAAGAATGTTTGACCCATCCAAAGGGTTGTGATTGCTTAAAAAGTGAGATTCAGAGGTTGATTACTAAAGGATCCCTACAGTTTGACAGGTCTATTATTGAAACCCGGGATGAAGAGAATGAAGTTGATGTGATCACCATTCATTATACACCCAAGAGGATTACTGCTCTTGTAACAATTCTAATTCCTGATAAGCAATCTCTTTTGACGATTACTCTTCCTGGTCTAGTTCCGCATACCAGTGAGAAATAAATTCCTTGGAATTATGGAGGTGAATATTATTGTCAGGGAAGGAAGTATGTAACTGAGACGTCAGAAGAAGATAAGTCTGAGGTTCGTGATATTGTAGGTGAAAGCAGAATCACCAGAAGCAGTCAAATCTTTTCTCCTCCTAATCCACCATAAGGCAATTTGGTGCCTCGGCTAAGGTCAAAGGCAAACAAATTGTAGTAAATGGTGAAGAACCCATGTAGAATTCTCTTTTTCCGACTTTAAATGCTGATATAGCCAACTATGTGGCAGAATTGATGGGATACATCAAGAAGAGTGATTATAAGATCATCGATCAGTTGCGCAAAACACCTCCCAAGATATCTATTTTAGCTTTGCTTTAGGACTCCGAGTCTCACTGTAATGCACTGATGAAGTTGCTGGGTACCTCTTTTTTTCTGCAAGAAATTTCTGTGAATCAGTTTGAAGGAACTGTACCCGGTATTACTGTAAGCAATGGTTTGGGGTTTACTGATTTTGATTTTCCTCCCGAGCTGAGAAAGCATAACAAGGATCTGCACATAGCTATGGAGATTGCGGGTACGACATTGTCTCGTGTGCTGGTTGACACAGGATCAATGCTAAATGTTCTACCGAAGCCCGCTTTGCTGAAATTGGACTATGATGGGGTTGTGTTAAGGCCTAGTGATCTAGTTGTAAAAGCATTCGATGGATCGAAAAGATCAGTATTTGGTGAAGTTGACTTGCTAGTGAAGATATGTCCCCAGACTTTCAATATAACGTTCTTTACCATGGATATAAATCCCTCTTACTATTACTTGTTAGGGCCCCTCTAGATCCATGGGGCCGGTGTCGTGACATCCACGTTGCACCAAAAGTTGAAGTTCTTGGTTAGAGATAAAGTTGTCACAGTCTATGGTGAAGAAGACTATGTCGTTGTCCATTTGAGCACCTTTTGATATGTGGAAGTCAAAGGTGAAGTGCATGAGACTACCTTTCAGGCTTTGGAAGCTCTACAAGTTGTCAAAACTCATCATCAAGAGGTCAGTAAGCCAGAGGTCTCCATGACATCTTATAAGCAAGCTCGAGTGATTCTGGAATCAGGACACCCTGAAGGCTAGGGTAGAGTTTTGGATCTTCCTATGAAGAAAAATAAAGGTGGTATTGGTTTCATGGTAGGACGAATCTCCCCAGTTACCAATCCTCCCAAGATTCAAGGTGTTCCTTCTCTGATCAAGTTTATCAGTGGTGGATTCATTCATGAAGAAGCTCATGCTATGAGTGATGAAGGTGTCAGTGATGGTGATATGGATAACTGGATTCGTCCAACTATTCCAGGACAAGAGCATTTCAACTAGTTTTCTGAGGACATTGTCACATTTACCCGTTATTAAGAGTAATTTTCTTTTGTTTACATCATGCAATAATTCCTACGTTCTGCCCAAGATGTAGTGAGCGTATTTGTAGGGCCATAATGTTTTTCTTTTCAAAACTTATCATCAACAAATGACGTTGTTGGATTCAAACATTTTTCTCCTAGTTTTTCCTCTTTTTATTTTTCAAAAAAATTGGCAATGTGCTTTTATTTTTCTTTTTAAATCTCAAACTAAAATAAAAATAAAATCATCAATCATGCATAAACATTCCTCCATTGATCCAGGATTTCAATGATAACAATTCTGCTATGGTTCACTATGACTTTGATAATCCAATATATCAAGTAGAAGAAGAGGCTGAGGAAGATTGTGAACTTTCCGAGGAGTTGGCCAGACTATTGAGACAAGAGGAAAGGGTTATTCAGCTGCACCAGGAAGTGATCAACTTGGGTGCCGATGAGGTCAAGAAAGAAGTCAAGATTGGGGCCATTTTGGAAGAAAGTGTGAAACAGAGGTTGATTGAAATGCTTCGAGAGTATGTTGATATCTTTGCTTGGTCCTATGAATACATGCCTGGGTTGGATACAAATATTATTGTGCATAAGCTGCCTCTCAGAGAAGATTTTCCTTCGGTCAAACAAAAGTTTGAAGAACTCACCCCGAGATGTCTAAGAAGATTAAAGAGGAGGTCCAAAAACAGTGTGATGCGGGTTTCTTGAAAGTTATCTCTTATCCGGTATGGGTTGCAAAAATTGTTCCAGTGGCGAAGAAAGATGGAAAAGTCAGAATGTGTGTTAATTATATGGACTTGAATAGAGAAAGCCCTAAAGACAATTTTCTGCTTCCTCATATTGACATTCTGGTTGATAATATTGCTCATTCAAAAGTGTTTTACTTCATGGATGGTTTTTCTGGCTATAATCAGATCAAGATGGCACCAGAAGACATGGAAAAAACAACTTTCATTACACCTTGGGGAACATTTTGTTACAAAGTGATGCCCTTTGGTTTGAAAAATGCAGGGGCAACATATCAGCATGCTATGGTCACTCTCTTTCATGACATGATCCATAAAGAGATTGAAGTCTATGTTGATGATATGGTTGCTAAATCCTAGACAGAAGAGGAACATCTTATCCATCTGCTAAAATTGTTTAAAAGACTGAGGAAATTCATACTGAGGCTAAACCCTAACAAGTGAACCTTCGGGGTGAGATCAAGGAAGTTATTAGGATTTGTTGTAAGCGAAAGAGCGATTGAGGTTGATCCTGCTAAAATAAAATTAATTCAAGAAATTCCCGAACCAATAATAGAAAAAGAGGTTTGTGGTTTCCTAGGGAGGTTGAACTATATTGCTAGATTCATCTCTCATCTTACAGCCATGTGCGAACCAATATTCAAGATATTGAAAAAAGATCAAGGGGTCAGGTGAAATGAAAATGCCAAGCGAAATTTGATAATATAAAAGAGTATTTGCAAGAACCTCCAATTTGTTTACCTCTTGTCGAAGGAAGGCCTTTGATAATGTATCTGACAGTGTTGGAAAATTCCATGGGCTGTGTACTCGGTTAACATGACGAGACGGGTAGGAAAGAACATGTTATTTACTACCTGAGCAAGAAATTTACTGATTGAAAATCAAGGTACTCATTGCTAGAAAAGACTTGTTGTGCACTCGCATGGGCAACAAAGCGTCTCAGACAGTATATGCGAACTCACATTACTCTCTTGATATCTAAGATGGATCCGATCAAGTACATTTTTGAAAATCCAACTCTCACGGGAAGAGTAGCCTGTTGGCATATGATTTTAACTAAATATGATATCTAGTACACTACCCATAAAGCCACCAAAGGTAGTGTATTAGCGGATTATCTTACTCACCAACCTATGGAAGATGACTATCAGCCGATGAAGTTTGAGTTTTCCAGATGAGGATATTATGTACATACGGGATTGTAACATCCCCATCCCAGAGGAAGGACCCGAACCAGGATCGTGATGGACGATGATGCCTCGAATGCATTGGGTAATGGTATTGGTGTTGTTATTACTTCTCCTGAAGGTTTCCATACTCCTTTAACTGCTAGAATATATTTTGATTGTACCAATAACATGGCTGAGTATGAAGCTTGTATTTTCGGATTAGAAGCTCCTATTGATTTGTGAATCAAGATCTTAGAAGTCTATGGTGGTTCAGCTCTAGTAATCAGTCAGATCAATAGAGATTGGGAGACTCGTCACCCTAATTTAATTCTGTATCGAGAGCATGTTATGAAGTTAATCCCATACTTTGATGAAATCACCTTCAAGCACATCCCGAGGGAGGAGAACAACTTGGCATACACTTTGGCTACTCTACCATCCATGTTTAAAGTCAGATGGGAAAATGAGGCCCCCTATATCACTATCTTGAGATTGGATGAGCCAGCATTCTGTTATGAGATAGAAGAAGAAGTTGATGAGAAACCTTGGTTTTATGATATCAAAAGGGATCTTGAAACGTGGGAATACCCAGAGGATGCATCTACTATAGATAAGAAGACATTGCGGAAGTACTTAGCTAAGTTTCTCCTCAATGGTGGGGTTTTGTATAAAAGGAATTATGACTCTATTTTTCTCAGATGCATGGATAGACATGAAGCAAATAAGATCATAGAATTTATACGTGAAGGTTCCTTCGGGACATATTCCAGTGGGCACACCATGGGCAAGAAAATATTGAGAGCAGGTTATTATTGGTCTACCATGGAAAATGATTGTTATAATCATGCTAGAACTTGTTACAAGTGTCAGATTTATGCAGATAAAATGCATGTGACGCCCAGTCCGCTAAATGTTTTGACTTCTCCTTGGCCCTATGCAATATGGGGAATTTATATGATTGGACGAATTGAGTCAACTGATTCCAATGGGCATCACTTTATTTTGGTTTCCATTTATTACTCCACCAAATGGGTCGAAGCTGCATCGTATGCCAACGTCACCAAGCAAGTGGTTATTCGTTTCATCAAGCAGAACATTATTTTTTGTTATGGGATTCCCGAGAAGATCATTACTGATAATGGATTGAATCTCAATAATAAGATGATGAAAGAGTTGTGTGACAATTTCAAGATAAAGCATCATAATTCTTCTCCTTATCGTCCAAAGATGAATGGTGTTGTTGAGGCAGCAAATAAGAACATTAAGAAGATTATGTAGAAAATGGTTGTGACCTACAAGGACTGGCATGAGATGTTGTCATTCGCGCTGCATGGTTATCGTAATTCGGTGCATACTTTGATTGGGGAAACCCTATTCTCCTTAGTATACGGTTTGGAAGCAGTCCTGCCTATCAAAGTGGAGATTCCTTTTTTAAGGATAATGACAGATGTATAGCTTGACGAAGCTGAGTGGGTTCAAAATAGACTTGATCAGTTGAATTTCATTGATGAGAAGAGATTGACAGCTATTTGCATGGGCAGTTGTACCAGAGGAAGATGAAGAAAGCTTTTGATAAGAAAATGCATCCTCGAAATTTCCAAGCTGGTGATCTGGTGCTGAAGAGGATCTTGCCTCCCAATAATACAGATGCTCGGGGAAAATGGGCTCCGAATTATGAAGGACCATATGTTGTAAAGAAGGTTTTCTCAAGAGAATCCATGATGCTTAAAACTATGGATGGAGAGGATTTCCCTCACTCCGTCAATGCAGACGTAGTTAAAAAATACTTTGCATGAAAAGACCCACTAAGTCGATGACTTAGGCAAAAAAGGCGTCTTGGCGAACCATAAAAAATGAATAAATAGGTTTGGGAAAAAATTAGGGAAAAAAGAAGAAGTTAAAAGAATAAAAAAGAATTGTGTACACCCGCTAAGTTGAAAACTTGCAAGAGGCAGCTTAGGAAAAAATGGGTATCCCGGTGGATTGAAAACCTGAAAGGGAGATCCAGGAAAAAATTAGGGATTTAAAGCGAATGACTACGGTCTCTGTTGCATCTGTAACACTATTATCCACCATAGTGGTTAACTTGGAAGGATAAGGAATTAGTCCAATCACTTTCTTCATAAAGCAAGATATTAAGGAGCTTTGAGGTTATAAGAGTCATAGCAGAGTTGGAACCCGATTGAAATCTGTCCTCACATTTCCATCTTTGTATCTCCTCTTTATGTTTTGTATGCAACTACCTCTTTTAGGAATTTCTTCTTGATGTAAATTCCTATTTACATGCCAATCAATTAATCAATGAAATTCTCTTTTATCCAAAAGTTTCATTTTTACTGTTTTGATTGCAAAATCGTCTAATATTTTTAAAATTTTTGCATTTAAAAACATTGAAGCTAGGCAAATCATAATATAAACAGTTGAAATTACTTGAGATTTCAGGTGCCTTGGGCGATGGCCAAAGTTTTCCATTTCCTACCTGGGACATGTTGTTGTGATTTTGTTTTTTGTAGGTACCTTATGTCCGCTCATGACAAATAGGGTACAAGCAAGAAAACAGAGAGCGTTTGAGGTTGTTACCCATACAAAGTGTTTGATGGAAATAATGTTTCTTCAAACATAATTTTCCCCCCAGTGTGATCTGCATTATTGCTCAATAAAATCTCGTTTGCTAAGATATTTCTCTCCTGAGATCTCTCCCTAAAAGAACATCCCTAGTGAGGTCTAGTACCACCATCTTTATCTCCAGTGAGGTCTGTTACCCCTGTTTATCCCTAAGTATGGTTCTCCATCTCCCCAATGAAGTTTGCATCTACTTCCTCAGTGAGGTTGACATCCGTCTTTGTAACGCCCATAATTTAATTAATCATTTGAGTAAATTATTTTTGGAATATTTGAGAAGATGTGTTATGATTAATTGGATTTATTTATTATGTGGAGAAATAATATTAGAATTATAATATTATTTGGTGTGGGCTTATTCGAAGGAATAGAAGTAATAAGGGGGTGTATTAGTTTTAAGCCGAATAAGGAATAAAGAATAATAGGTTATTTTATTGTTGTTAGAAAGAGTAGAAAAGAAAGAAGAAGTAGAAGAATAAGGATTGAGAAGGAGAACGTGAAGCTGCTGGAAAAAGTGGAAAAACGACAGAACGAGGATTCAACCGGAAGATTATAGAGCGACCTCCAATCCAAGGTAAGGGTGGGGTTCTGACTTTATAATTAGGTTCATGATGATTGATATGTGGGGTTAGAGGTGATTGTTGTCTTGTTCTTGAATTGGATGTATATGATGATGTATGATGAAGATTTGATGAATTTTAGATGAATAATGATGTCCCGATGTTCTTTGATTGATGTAGTATTATAGGATAAATGTAGGTGATGATTTATCATGATTATATTAAGTTTGTAGGGTTAAAAACATGAATCCCGTAGTGAAATGCAGAGAAAATCGCAGAATTATGCAGGAAGGATCAGGATGTGTCGACCTCAAACATGATGTGTCGATACATGAGGGCTTAGAGACTCAGTATGAGTCGACAGGAAGAGGCTTGCATCGATACATGAAGGTTGAAAGACTCAGGATGAGTCGACACGTAGGATGCATGTGTCGATACATGCGATACGCAAGACTCAGGATGAGTCGATCCATGAGAGGATGCGTCGACTCATGTTGTGCAGTTAGAGCAGTACGCGTCGATCCAAGGGGTTTTGCGTCGACCCATATTGTTTGACTTTTGGCAGATTCAATTTTAAAGTGTTGTAACTTGAGTTTTAGAATTCTGTTTGAGGTGTCGTTCGAAGCGTTGAATAGCTAACACAGTGAACTTTATTCTAGAGGATCTAATTGAATAATAGGAAGTGTAATCCTAGTAGCCAATTTAGGATTTAGAGTTAATTCTCGTGTTGATCGTTGCGCTGGTTTTTTACAGAATGATGAAGATGAGATGCTTAGAGGCTGCTGTTTGAATTATAACAGTGGGATTAGTGACAGTAATGATGTAAGAATTACAGAATAGCAGTATGAGTTACTGTGGTATTAATGTACAACTGAGTTGTTAGTGAGAAGTTATTAATGATGTTGTGTTGATGATTTATAATAAATAAATGATGTTTAATGAATTATTATGATGATATGAGATGTTGATGAAGAGACGTTGAGATGCTTTTGAGATGTCGTTAATTTGAGATGTTGTTAATTTGAGATGTTGTTATTTTGGGTGTTGTTATTACATTCATAATTTTGTCGCACACAATGAATTTTGAGATGGAGCTTATGCTCGTTGAGATGGCCTGTATTGGCGAATTTTGAGATGAAGGCTTATGCCTTGTTGATGCCTCTATTAATTGGAAATTTTTTGACATGGGAGTTATGTTCCAATGGTACCACATGCATTTACATAGTATTGAGTCGCATTATATGATTGCATAAAGAAATGTGTGATGATGCTGTGAATGTATATTATTGTTGTGATTATTGTTGATTACGAGATGGGAAGTGGTGATGTATATTGATCTAATTTAATATATTAATTATCATGCACTTTATTATATTGTTAGATATCTCACCCCTTCTGTTTGAATGTCGCCCTTATGTTGGTAACGTGCATGTAATCGAGAGTGAAGGCTGTATACCTTCAGTAGTTCGAGTCGGTGTCATTGCTCTGATATGTAACACTCAGGGGGATGAACGCTTGCTGTTTTTGATTGTTGATTTTTATTATATTGTGTTGTTTCGAAGTTGCTGTATTGATGATAAAATTGTTATTAAGAATTCTGCTGCGTAGATGTTGAGTTATTTAATTAAAGATGTTATGATGATGGTTCATCCGATGTTTTGAAAGTGTTATATATATCCAGATGAATGAAATGAGTTTTATAGAACAATTTGTGACGCCCCGGTTCGTTTGCATGATTGAATTTTATAACTCTGATTTATTTTATATAATTGCTTGGGGTAGAAGTGGGGTGTTACAAAGTTGGTATCAGAGTAAAAGGTTGGTCCGACCTTGTCGTCAAGTCGTAGTTGTCTAATAGTCGAGTATTGTTAATTTGAGTTTTAATCGTTGTTTATGTTGTAGTGAGAAGTTGAGATGGCTGGAAGGAATGATGTTGCACTTGCTGCTACTTTAGAAGAAATGGCTCATGCGATGGAGAATCATCTGAATGCTGACGGGAATGCTGGATCTCATAGCTTGGCGACCTTCCAGAGAGAGAATCCACCTACGTTCAAGGGAAAGTATGATCTTGACGGAGCATTGGAGTTGTTGAAAGAGATTGAGAGAATCTTCCGTGTGATGGACTGCACTCCAGCGCAGAAGGTTCATTATGGTACTCATATGCTAGCAGTCGAGGCTGATGACTGGTGGCTTGAGACTTGTCAGAAGTTGGAAGCTGCAGGAGAGAATGTCACTTGGGCTGTGTTCCGTAGGGAATTCCTGAGAAAGTACTTTCCTGAAGATGTCCATGGTAAGAAGAAAATCGAGTTTCTTGAACTGAAGAAAGGAAGTATGTCAATTGTTGAGTATGCTGCTAAGTTTTCTGAGTTGGCTAAGTTTTATCCGCATTACGCTGAAGCAAATGATGAGTTTTCGAAGTGTATCAAATTTGAGAACGGTTTGTGCCCGAAGATTAAGAAGGCGGTTGGATACCAGAAAATTCATGTCTTTGCTGATTTGGTTGATAGCTGCATGATTTTTGAAGAGGATAATAATGCCCATTACAAGATTCTCAGTGAGAAGAGGGGTAAGCACCAACAGAATCGTGGTAAGCCTTATGATGCCCCAGTTGGTAAAGGTAAACAGAAGGTTGCTCAGAGTCAGAGGACTGGTGGGGGAGATGCTCCTGCTGGTGTGGTTTGTTTTAAGTGTGGAAAACCTGGACACAAGAGTAATGTGTGCACTACGGAAGTGAAGAGGTGTTTTCGTTATGGTAAGAACGGACGTGTTGTATCTGAGTGTGAACACAAGGATGTGATTTGTTTCAATTGTAGAGAAGAAGGGCACATTGGTAGCCAGTGTCCGAAACCGAAAAGAGCTCAGTCTAGTGGAAAGGTGTTTGCTTTAGTGGAGGATCAGACAACTGTTGAGGACAGACTTATCAGAGGTACATGTTTCATTAATAGTACTCCTTTAATTACTATTATTGATACTGGTGCTACCCATTGTTTTATTGCTGCTGATTGTGTTGAAAGATTGGGTCTTATGTTGTCTTCTTTGAATGGAGAAATGGTCGTCGATACTCCAGCCAAGGGGTCGGTGACTACTTCTTTTGTGTGTTTGAAGTGTCCCTTGTCGATCTTTGACAGAGACTTTGTTGTTGATTTGGTTTGTTTACCGTTAAGAGGTTTGTATGTGATTCTGGGTATGAACTGGTTAGAGCATACCTGTGTTCATATTAACTGTTATGACAAGTCTGTGAGGTTTTCTACTCCTGAAGAAGAGGGAGGTAGTCAGTTGTCTGCTAGACAGTTGAGGAAGTTGATGCAAGAGGAAACACAGATGTTTTCATTGATGGCGTCGCTATATTTAGAGACTCAAGCTATAATTGAGGAATTGCAGGTGGTGTGTGAATTTACTGAAGTTTTCCCTGATGAGATTCCTGATGCATCGCCAGAGAGGGAAGTTGAATTTGCAATTGATCTTGTACTTGGTACCAAATCTGTGTCTATGGTACCATATAGGATGTCTGCATCTGAATTGTAAGAGTTAAAGAAGCAATTGGAAGAGTTACTTGAGAATAAGTTTTGTAAGACCAAGTGTATCGCCATGGGGTGCTCCAGTGTTGTTAGTGAAGAAGAAAGATGGAAGTATGAGGCTTTGTGTTGATTATAGACAGTTGAACAAGGTGACAATTAAGAACAAGTATCCGCTTCCAAGAATAGATGACTTGATGGATCAATTGGTGGATGCTCGTGTGTTTAGTAAGATTGATTTGAGGTCGAGTTACCATCATATTAAAGTGAAGGATGAATATATGCAGAAGACGACTTTCAGAATGCGTTATGGACATTATGAGTATTCAGTGATGCCTTTCGGTGTTACTAACACACCGGTAGTATTCATGGAATATATGAATCGTATCTTTCATACTTATTTGGATCGGCTTATAGTGGTGTTCATTGATGATATTTTGATTTACTTTAAGTCAGAAGAAGAGCATGCATAACACTTAAGGGTAGTATTGTAGATTTTGAAAGAGAAGAAGTTGTATGCAAAGATGTCCAAGTGTCAATTATGGCTGAAAGAGGTTAGTTTTCTTGGTCATGTGATTTCATGTAGTGGCATTGTTGTAGATCCATCGAAGGTTGATGTTGTGTTACAATGGGAAACTCCGAGATTAGATATTGAGATTAGAAGCTTCTTGGGATTAGCTGGTGTTGTACCCCAAAATTTGCCCTCCCATATTCTTCAAAGTTTTGACAAGCATCATCTTAATTTGCTCAAATCTACTCAAGGGCTATACAGTCAACCCATCCTCCTAAGCCAGTCAAAATTAGGGTTTTGGTTCTTGCAAGGAAGTTGAGGTTTTCAAGGGCTCAATCAAGTCCCATATGCTCATATACATTGTCAAACATCTACATGTCAAGTTTCAAGGCTCACAAGGTCAAGTTGCACAGTCAAAAACCCTAATTGCTTCACAATCCACTGTAGGGGCAAAATGGTCATTTGGCAGTCAAAAGTCAAAAGTTTTGGTCAACATCTTATTTTGAAGCCACAATCATCATTTGATCAAGTCTTGATCATGATTCCACAAGAATGGCTCAAAAATCATCAAGATGCAAAAGTTTCTATTTTTGGACAGTTGAAAAGTCAACTGTAACTTGACCAAGGCATAACTTTTTCATGGTTCATCAGAAAAATCCCATCCAATGCTCATTTTGAAGGGGATGACATTTCATAAAACTCATCTTCACATTACAAGTCCAAGAAATGCTCTCACAAAAAGTTATCAATTTCAACATTATAGGTCATTTTCAAAAGTCAACAAAAAGGCACTTTAAGTTAAAGACCATAACTTGAGATTGGTAAATCAAAATGACATGGGACCAAAGGCATTGGTTAGAGGACTTAAATACCTTTCCAAAATGTCCAAGAACATGTTCATAGGATCAAAATTGAGCAAGATATGCATTGGAGAAGTTGGGAAATTTTTGTGAAATGGCAAAAGTCAACTATCCTTGAAACTTCAATTTTTGACAAAAGGGCCCACTTTTTTCCACTTGGGTCAGCCTTGTCATGCCACCCACATGTACCATGATTAAATTCAAGATTAAACATTTATTTTTTCTATTTTTATTTAATTTTATTGATTTAATTCATTTTAAATCCCTAAAATTCAAATAAAAATTAAAAAAATTAATTGAGAGATAACTTGTGGCTTGAATGACTTTGATGCATCATAAGGAACATACCAAATTCGTGCCAAGCCTATTATGAGCATGAAAATTCAAATTTTGAACAAAAATGGCAAGTTTCTTTAATGGTGGTTATGGAAATCTCAAAACATAATTGCATTGGTTAAGAGCTCATAATAGTGTCTGATTCTCATTCAAGGATACATATGCAAGCCTTCCCACCCTCATGGACGAAAAAATGCATCCCTAAAACGGCAGAGCAAAAACTCATAATTTGTCAAAAAAGTGTGAGATCTAAAGCAAGGTTGCAGGCAGTTTCAGACAAAACAAAGCACGTGAGATCCTTCATTGCCATACCTTGAAACTAAAGAGACCTTTACCACGCCCTGAGACTCCATATCAAGCACTGTAAGTCATCACAAACTCACCCCTGTACACGAAATCGTGTTTCTCTATTCTTGCATTTTTTCTGGAAAATAATGGCATAATCATACTCCTTGTTTGATTTCTAACATAACCATATTGTTCAATTTCATTTTGGGGCTTTGTATGATGATACCTGCATCTAGGGTTTGCATTGTTTGTTTTTAGGCATTCTTTCTCCAGGCACAATCAAGACAAATCATAAGCATGAAGGGATTCAGGAGGTGGAAACGAGATCAACTATGGTCTTGAAATGGATTTTCATGGCCTGGGGAGCATTTTCAGAGCAAGCCTGCGAAACCACCTGCAGATAAAAATCCGCAGGTAAAAAAACAGTATCAAAGGAAGAAGACGCTGACGCGTCCCCTCCTCATTCGTTGTTTCAAAAAGCGCGCATTTTTATATTTTTTTCAGGCATATGCTTTTGTTTTCTAATTTAATAATTGCGTGTTATTTTGATAATGAATGGAACGTGCAGCTCAGTTGGTCAAAGCCTTGGAACGTGAACACTGGGACCTGGGTTCGATTCCCAAGTTCCCCAAATGCTTATTTCCATTTTTTCTCACATACTTGTGTGCAGGCAACGTGAAGCAACGCACCATACATCTCATAGATCCAAGCGCCAAGTGGCCTCTCTCATAGATCTGAAGGCCAGGAGATGGTCCTCACCATGCGCCCAGTCAACCAACAAGCACTGGATTCCAGAAAGTCAATACAGGCCCGAGCTTAGTGGGCCAAGAAACTACAATTCACACCTCCATCTGGCCCAATACCCCCCATGGTTCTTGCATTTTTTCTTTTCTTTTCTTTTTTTATTTACTAATTATATTTATTAACTGTTATTATTTAATTAACTCATAACTAATTTTTCACAATAAAATTCAATAAAACCAAAAAAATACTTTATTAATTTCATATTATTTTTGTAAATAAATATTAATAAATTGAAATAGTTTAATTAGGTCAACTTTAATTTCTTTTTCTTTACAATCAATAAAAATAATTTAGAATTAGGTTAACTTAGAATTTTAATTTTTTTCATTTTATTAAAAAAACATAAAAACACAAAAAAACATTTTTCTTTTAATTAATCAATTAATTAGTTTAATCATTAGTATTAATTCCATTTAATCACAAAAAAGGACAAAAAAATTCATTTCTTTTCTTAAAAGGGTCAAAACCCTTAAGACATTCCCGATTAATTTTTATTCGCGTGTATTTATTTTATTTTGATTATTATGTAACTGCTTCCAAGAATGTAATAGTAATTAGATTTATTGCTTTCTTTATTTTCCGCACTTTATCAAAACGGGTCTTTGTATTTTTGGCGATGTATAGACCCGCGCCTTGTAATAGCGTAGAATTTATATTTCCGCAATTTACTTTCCGCACCCCTAACTGTTAACAATGCATGAAAGAATGTATGTAAATAAAATCAATCCGTAGCTCACAAATAACATGTACAAAAACATTAACTGAAAACAACACACAAAGCACATGCCACTCCTAGGGTACGCTTCACTCGTTGCCTCGAAACGTGGTCATCAAGTATAGGACGTCTTAGAGGTCGCCCTTTGTCCAAGAGATCCAGTTGCCTCGAAACGGTTGCCTCGGATAAAAGGATCTAGGACATTAGGGTTACTTCTAAGGTGTCCTACCATTGCTTTGGTGACCACACTGTCCCGATAATCGAATTGACCCGAATACCTCCAGCGATGGTGCTACCTACCTCTCAATGGTGGGATAGCACTATCTAAAGGACTCTTACACATCTTAATTCCTTAGAGTAGGTAGATTTCTCTTAAGTACTTGCTCTTTTCAAACAAACAAAAACAACTTTTCGCACCCGCACTTTCTAAAAGTTTTCAAACAAATTTTTCACACACTCTTGAGGACAGATACAAGAGTTACTTAGAAATTTTTTTAAACGAAACTTTTTCAAAACCCACACACACTTGAAAAGCAAACAAATTTTGAAAACATAAGAGCAAGTACCTAAGAGCCCATGGATAACCATGGATAGAAAGGGTGCTAACACCTTCCCTTTCTATAAATCTACCTCCCGAACCGAGAAACATTCTTAATAAGGAAT
Source organism: Vicia faba (assembly GCA_948472305.1). Lineage (NCBI taxonomy): Eukaryota > Viridiplantae > Streptophyta > Magnoliopsida > Fabales > Fabaceae > Vicia > Vicia faba. Next base: position 1,205,118,187 of record OX451741.1, read on the forward strand.
TTTGCTGTGCTTTTGTCCTTTCCATGTTGGAGAATATAAAAGACGGTGGCGACTCTTGCTTACCGCGACATTTCGCAAAACCAGCACTAAAAAATAGTCAGTTCTATTTCCACCGATCACAGAACTGGTGACTCTGCTGGGGAAACTTAATAAGTGGGGTGTACCTTAGGAATAGTTCATCACCATGTTTTCAATTGCTTGATCTGTTTTCTTTAATATTGTGGGCCTGTTTTGGGAGTTTCATAGATCCTAACCTGGATCTGGGGGATACCTTTTAGAAAGTAGCAACAAACTGTGAGGGAACTGTGCGGGGTATACCGACACGGTTGAAGCAGTTTGCTACGTTGATGTGGCACTTTGGTGAGTACCGGTAACCCTTGAGTCAAGTCAAGGAGAGTACGGGGCCGCCGCGTGGTGTCGTGAAGCATCAACTGACCTTAGGAACCTTAATTGAACCATCCTGGCCTCTTTAGGGGTAGTGAGATGACTGGCTTTGGTGCAGTCCGAAGTTGGTTGATACTTGATACTACACTCATTGAGGGTTGTTTTCTTGGAATATTTTGATCGTCAGTTCAGTGGCTAAATCAAAACAATGAACACAGAAAACAACCCAATGATATTGAGATCCTTAGAACCCGTATACTTTTGATAGGACAGGGTTTGAGCCCACCAACTCCAAGAGGGTAGTACCCCAAACTTCATGCTGGCCTGAACTCTAAGGGCTATCTTGTGTGACTTGTGTGCCTTCATACTTGAACTACTTGCATACTTGTTATCTAACAACACGAGTTTCCTTGCAGGTTTTGTTTACAGTCCTTAATCTGGACTCATAACAGGGTTCACTTACATCACTCCATGCATAGCATAACATCATACCATCGTACCATCGCATACATCCTACATAAGGACTAATCCATTTCAAGGATCTCAAGGGTTTGTGATGCAGGTCATGATGAATCAAAAATGTCTAGCAAGGGGCAAAGGGGATTTATTTTCCTCTAAGCCAAGGTTAATAACTTGAGTCAGGGGCTATGACCCACTCGATATGGTGAGCCTTGACTCTTGAAGAAGGACTCTCAGCAACATGAAGTTCCTTCAATCAAGCTACCCAAATTCAAATTCTAACAATTTTCTTGTTTACCCCGCGAGATCCTTGAAAACATTGCATACATATATCATACATATCATTGCATTACAGGTACACTTGCTGCAGGTCACTTACCTTCTTCGCTGTTTATTTCAGCAGTCGTCATGAATCCTGAATCATCCAATGGACAAGCTATCAAGGCCCTCCAGGACCAGAACGCCCAGTTCCAGGAGCTAGTCATGAGCTTAGCACAAGGACAACATGAATTGAAGACTCTACTTTTGAAGAAAAAGAAGAAGAGGATTGTTTTGTTCAACCCTAGACGCAGATCTGGGAATACACTGCAGAATGAAGCTGAGCGGACTACTCCATCTGTTGGGGAAGGCAGTCACCAAGAGGGAAGGGTTCCTAGTCCCGTAGTCTCTGACACCGAGACAGATTTCAATGATGAACAATACCCCCTGCTGAAGACAGGTACAAACAGCTGGAGGACCGACTGAATGCTATGGAGATTCAACGTGTGCCTGGGTTGGACTTTGGGGACCTAGGTTTATCTTCTGGGGTGGTGATCCCTCACAAGTTCAAGGCACCTGCCTTTGTAAAATACGACGGGGCTTCCTGCCCTAAGCTGCACCTCCGTTCATACGCGAGGAAGATCCATCCCTACACAGCAGACAAGAATCTATGAGTCCATTTCTTCCAGGAGAGTCTTTCAGGGACTCAGCTCGATTGGTTCTATCAGTTAGATGGAACCAGCATTCGTAACTGGGAGGACTTGGCAACTGCTTTTTATAAGCAGTATCAGTATAATGCCGACCTCGCTCCTACGCGTACCCAACTCCAGGGTATGTCACTTGGGACGAGTGAAGGTTTTAAGGAGTATGCGCAAAGATGGAGAGATCTGGCTGGAAGGGTGCAGCCGCCTTTGACTGACCGTGAGCTCGTTGACATGTTCTTGGGGACCCTGTCTGGTCTCTTCTTCAACCATCTGATTGGGAATTCTTCTGCTGGGTTTACAGATTTGATCTTGACCAGGGAGAGGATAGAAGCTGGTATCAAGTCTGTAAAGATACAAACCGGTGACTCCTCGAACACTGAGAAGAGACCATCCAAGAAAGAATCTAGTGCTGTCAACGCGGTGGTTATTTTAAAACCGGTCGGTGCTCCTCAACATCGCAACCAACAAATGGAAGAGAGACCTAAAAGGCAATTCACTCCCCTCGGCATGACCTTGTCCCAGATATTGCCACAGCTGATGGAGACCAAGTTGGTAACTCTCAGGGACCCTCCTAAGAATCCCAACAGGACACCTTCAAGGTATAACCCGAACGTTCGCCGCGCTTATCATTCTGACAGCCCGGGGCATGCTACAGATGATTGTTGGACTTTGAAAAACAAGGTTTAGGATCTGATCGACGCAAAGGAAGTTCAGTTCGACTCTCCAGAGACTCCCGATGTGACCACTGCTCCATTTCCAAAATATGGCTAGGATAAGAAGCTTTTGTTCATTCGAATGTTCAAGTTGTATTTTTCTTTGATTGTTCAAAACATTGTATTCATGTCAAACGTTGTTATTTCATTAATGCATTACACATGTCTGTTTTGAAGTAATTATTTCGTATTTACTATATGCAAACTGTTTTCATATTTTTGTGATGATCAACTCTCAATTAATAATTCTAAGCCTCTTGAGGGAGGATGACGAAAACGATACCATGATTTTTACAGTATGCTTTTGAATAGACCCCGCTGATGAGGTACAGGCATTGTTTCAATTCCTAAACACCGGAGTTATAAGGAAGATAATCCCTCGTCAACCCCTTTGAGCCAAAGAAGTCGGAGTTTTTCTTTTCGAAAATTAAAACCCTTAATCATAACCTGGGGCAGGGTAGTTCTCTCAGTTTGATCCAGGTGCACAACGAGTGGCACCAAAGAAGTCCTTACAAAACAAAAGATAGTGATGGTTCCGAATAATCATAAAGACAGGCAGTCATTACCAAAAATAAACTAAAGCCCATTAAGTCAAAACCTATGAAGGAGACTTACAAAACTGAGGCGTCCCGCTGACTGTAATCACAAAAGAAACAGTTCAGGCAAAAAATAGGGATAACGAAATCAAAAAAGAAAGAGGTCCTACAAACCCTCAACACAAAAGGAAATGACTACCTATTCAAAATAAATCGTCAGTATCTGAACCATCACTGGTATATCATAGCAAAGACACAAACAAGGTCTGACGCACGATCAACTGAGTTTAGGTTTGAAGAACATCACGAAGAGCGGGTGGGTACGAATAAAATTTGAGCCTTTATCCTTTGTTTCTTAAACCGTGAACCAGGCCACGCTACAACCCTTAAAAGTCCTAGCTGAAGCATGGGTTAGTTCGAAAGCATACTATTATGAAAGGTATCCTGACTCCTTAAGGCTTGCGGTAAAATAACAAGTTGACATCACAGTTTACAAAATTCACTTGTTTTTACTAAAAAAATGCATTTTCAAAAACTTCAAGACAGACGTGAGCTTTGCATTTTAATATAACATTGTTTGCATATGACTATTTGTTTGAACAACATAGAAGTTCGCACGACGAATGTCTAATGAACAAAAGCACCTCCAATCAAGGGGCATGGCATGATCATTGTCCATCATCTGGGGCAGTTAAGTCAAGATTCGGAGAATCTCTCAAAAGGCCAACCAGCTTGGGGCAAATCTCCATCTGGATCACTGGGGGCATTGGACGATCAAACGAAGATCTTCTGGTGGTATGGTAACACTGCGCTACTGACAGTGATAACTCCCTGCATTCTGAGAGCATGGACATAGTCGAAAAAATACTACGTGCAATCAAAGACCCGCTAGGTTGACACACCTAGGCAAAAATAAGGGCCTCCCGGCGAACCAAAAGGGTTCGGGCAAAATAAGGGATGAAAATGAAAAAATCTGTACACCCGGCAAGTCGAAAACCTGAAAAGGCGGCTTGGGAAAAAATGGGTATCCCGGTGGACTGAAAACCCGAAAGGGCGGTCCAGGTAAAAGTTAGGGATTAAAGCGTACGACTATGTCCCGGCATCTTGTCACTTGCCTACCAGAAGAAGATTTGTCAAATCGGTAGTCCTCCAGCACCTCTACAGGTACCTTCTCCCACAGAAGCTGGGGCAATAAGAGTTGCCCAAACTGTACAGCTGCTTTCCTCCAGGTACAAGTTAGATTCAGTTGAAGAATTTGACAAAGATACCTCCACTCCCCGGGAGTAAGACAAGGTTCAACAATACTCTCCCCAAGCAGAGTTGGTCTCCCGTCAGCCCTAACAAGGCACTGTATCTCCAGCAAATCAGCAATACTCTCCCCAAGCAGAGTTAATCTACAGTCAGTCTTAAGGAGGTTGGGTACCCCCAGCAAATCTCAGCATTCCCCAGCGGAGTATACAGATGTTCCTAAGCAAGCATCCCCGACAGTCTTAAGATAAGATTGTTCCCCGGCGGAATACAAGACACCCCAGTGGAGCTATTCCCCAGTACAGTCCAACAGTCTCCCCAGGAGAGTTGAATCCATCTCCCCAGTAGGAAGCTTATCCCTAGTAGATTCTGGAGGTTTATCCCTGCAGAGCACGAACGCGTCTCCCCGGCTTTATTCAAAGGTTATTCTCCACCAGAGCTTATAACTGGGTTATCCTCAGCTAAAAACCACAGAAAGATCGTCCTCGGCAAAGTTCTTCCTATCCCCCAGCGGAGTTCATCAAATCCCCAACAAAGCTTATCAACGGTATCCCCAGTGGAGTTATCATCAATTTCAAAACCTCAGCGAAGTATCTCTTCCCACAGAGTATTCCCCGCAGAGTAATCTCTCCAACAAGTTTATTACCCCAACGGAGTCATCTTCTCCTACCGGTTTATTCTTGCAACCATCATCCCCAGCGGAAACGAAGAACTCCACTCTTCAAACATCAAGCCCAGGATTCAATAAACTCCCGGCATCCGTCAAGGATTTATTTTCCTAGACGAGAATACATTCATCAGCATCGCATCATCATGATACATGCATATACACATCATACAATCTCATTTTATGTTGAGAACATCATCGCCTGATCCATGTCATGCATTGCATGTGACTAACCTTACCTTTCAGGGAGGATACAGTTAAATGATCAGCTATGTCAAAGAAGACATATACAGTCAAAAGAGACCAATCCAGTCAAAGAAGACAAATCCAGTCAAAGAAGACAAGTCCAGTTAAATCCCAAAGGTTTTTCTGATGCTCATCCAGTCAAAGAAGACATGTCCAGTTAAATTACTTCCTAAAGTCAAAGAATACAATTCGTCATTATAGACACCCGTCGTTATAGACACTCGTCATTATAGACAACTCGTCATTGAAGACAACTCGTCATTGAAGACAACTCGTCATTGAAGACAACTCGTCAGTATAGACACCCGTCATTGACGACATCCCGTTGTTATAGACACCCGTCATTGAAGTCAACCCGTCAGTATAGACACTCGTCATTGAAGACAACCCGTCGTTATAGACACTCGTCATTGAAGAAAACCCGTCAGTATAGACACCCGTCATTGAAGACAACCTGTCAGTATAGACACCCGTCATTGAAGACACCTCGTTGTTGAAGACAACTCGTCATTGAAGACAACTCGTCATTAAAGACAACTCGTCATTTAAGACAACTCGTCAGTATAGACACCCGTCATTGGAGTCACCTCGTCGTTGAAGACAACTCGTCATTGAAGATCACTCATCGTTGAAGACAACCCGTCCATGAAGATAACCTGTCCAAAGAGACAACTCGTCAAGAAAGACAAAACCTCCTCTGGTTCAGTTAAATCGATTCCTGAAGATTTTCTGAGATAACCTGTCAGTGGAGACAACCCATCAACCTCTTGAAATTCCAGGTTCAATTCCTGTATCTAGCCAGGGCACGTCTGAAGAGTTTGAAGATTCGATACCTGTATCCAGCCAGGGCACGTCTGTAAGCAACCTTTTGAAGTTCCAGATTCGATACCTGTATCTAGCCAGGGCATGTCTGTGAGCGACTGAGTGAAGATCAACACCTGTAACAGGCCAGGAAATTATCTTTCTCAGGTACGCAAGTTCTCGCTAAGGAATCTCTTACGCGATCGACAACCCTCTGATGGCATCTATAAGCCCATCTCCACAACTATCCATTACCCTTCCAAATGGCATCCATAAGCCCATTCCCGACAAAGTTCTGTCACATCTCCATATGGCATCTATAAGCCCATCCTCCTATCCACCATCTCTCCAAATGGCATCTGTAAGCCCATTCCCGACATCACGTTGCTGATATTCTACTATGTGAGTGCAAATTTCTGGGCACTCTAGTGTTCAATCATCTTCCACCTTTGGATCACGAAAGGCACGCTAGCCAATCTACATCCTCAGGTCTAAGAAGATTGAACAGGGGCAAATGTTGTACCCCAAAATTTTCCCTCCCATATTCTTCAAAGTTTTGACAAGCATCATCTTAATTTGCTCAAATCTACTCAAGGGCTATACAGTCAAACCATCCTCCTAAGCCAGTCAAAATTAGGGTTTTGGTTCTTGCAAGGAAGTTGAGGTTTTCAAGGGCTCAATCAAGTCCCATATGCTCATATACATTGTCAAACATCTACATGTCAAGTTTCAAGGCTCACAAGGTCAAGTTGCACAGTCAAAAACCCTAATTGCTTCACAATCCACTGTAGGGGCAAAATGGTCATTTGGCAGTCAAAAGTCAAAATTTGTGGTCAAAATATTATTTTGAAGCCACAATCATCATTTGATCAAGTCTTGATCATGATTCCACAAGAATGGCTCAAAAATCATCAAGATGCAAAAGTTTCTATTTTTGGACAGCTGAAAAGTCAACTGTAACTTGACCAAGGCATAACTTTTTCATGGTTCATCAGAAAAATCCCATCCAATGCTCATTTTGAAGGGGGTGACATTTACTACAACTCATCTTCACATTACAAGTCCAAGAAATTCTCTCACAAAAAGTTATCAATTTCAACATTATAGGTCATTTTCAAAAGTCAACAAAAAGGAACTTTAAGTCAAAGACCATAACTTGAGATTGGTAAATCAAAATGACATGGGACCAAAGGCATTGGTTAGAGGACTTCAAGACCTTTCCAAAATGTCCAAGAACATGTTCATATGATCAAAATTGAGCAAGATATGCATTGGAGAAGTTGGGAAATTTTTGTGAAATGGCAAAAGTCAACTATCCTTGAAACTTCAATTTTTGACAAAAGGGCCCACTTTTTTCCACTTGGGCCAGCCTTGTCATGCCACCCACGTGTCCCATGATTAAATTCAAGATTAAACATTTATTTTTTCTATTTTTATGTAATTTTATTGATTTAATTCATTTTAAATCCCTAAAATTCAAATAAAAATCAAAAAAATTAATTGAGAGATATCTTGTGGCTTGAATGACTTTGATGCATCATAAGGAACATATCAAATTCGTGCCAAGCCTATTATGAGCATGAAAATTCAAATTTTGAACAAAAATGGCAAGTTTCTTTAATGGTGGTTATGGAAATCTCAAAACATAATTGCATTGGTTAAGAGCTCATAATAGTGACTGATTCTCATTCAAGGATACATATGCAAGCCTTCCCACCCTCATGGACGAAAAAATGCATCCCTAAAACGGCAGAGAAAAAACTCAGAATTTGTCAAAAAAGTGTGAGATCTAAAGCAAGGTTGCAGGCAGTTTCAGACAAAACAAAGCACGTGAGATCCTTCATTGCCATACCCTGAAACTAAAGAGACCTTTACCACGCCCTGAGACTCCATATCAAGCACTGTAAGTCATCACAAACTCACCCCTGTACACGAAATCGTGTTTCTCTATTCTTGCATTTTTTTCTGGAAAATAATGGCATAATCATACTCCTTGTTTGATTTCTAACATAACCATATTGTTCAATTTCATTTTGGGGCTTTGTATGATAATACCCGCATCTAGGGTTTGCATTGTTTATTTTTAGGCATTCTTTCTCCAGGCACAATCAAGACAAATCATAAGCATGAAGGGATTCAGGAGGTGGAAACGAGATCAGCTATGGTCTTGAAATGGATTTTCATGGCCTGAGGAGCATTTTCAGAGCAAGCCTGCGAAACCACCTGCGGATAAAAATCCGCAGGTAAAAAACCAGTATCAAAGGAAGAAGACACTGACGCGTCCCCTCCTCCTTTGTTGTTTCAAAAAGCGCGCATTTTTATATTTTTTTCAGGCATATGCTTTTGTTTTCTAATTTAATAATTGCGTGTTATTTTGATAATGATGGAACGTACAGCTCAGTTGGTCAAAGCCTTGGAACGTGAACACTGGGACCTGGGTTCGATTCCCAAGTCCCCCAAATGCTTATTTCCATTTTTTCTCACATACTTGTGTGCAGGCAACGTGAAGCAACACACCATACATCTCACAGATCCAAGCGCCAAGTGGCCTCTCTCATAGATCTGAAGGCCAGGAGATGGTCCTCACCATGCGCCCAGTCAACCAACAAGCACTGGATTCCAGAAAGTCAATACATGCCTGAGCTTAGTGGGCCAAGAAACTGCAATTCACACCTCCATCTGGCCCAATACCCCCCATGGTTCTTGCATTTTTTCTTTTCTTTTCTTTTTTTATTTACTAATTATATTTATTAACTGTTATTATTTAATTAACTCATAACTAATTTTTCACAATAAAATTCAATAAAACCAAAAAAATACTTTATTAATTTCATATTAATTTTGTAAATAAATATTAATAAATTGAAATAGTTTAATTAGGTCAACTTTAATTTCTTTTTCTTTACAATCAATAAAAATAATTTAGAATTAGATGAACTTAGAATTTTAATTTTTTTCATTTTATTAAAAAAACATAAAAACACAAAAAAAACATTTTTATTTTAATTAATCAATTAATTAGTTTAATCATTAGTTTTAATTCCATTTAATCACAAAAAAGGACAAAAAAATTCATTTCTTTTCTTAAAAGGGTCAAAACCCTTAAGACATTCCCGATTAATTTTTATTCGCGCGCATTTATTTTATTTTGATTATTATGTAACTGCTTCCAAGAATGTAATAGTAATTAGATTTATTGCTTTCTTTATTTTCCGCATTTTATCAAAACGGGTCTTTGTATTTTTGGCGATGTATAGACCCGCACCTTGTAATAGCGTAGAATTTATATTTCCGCAATTTACTTTCCGCACCCCTAACTATTAATAATGCATGAAAGAATGTATGTAAATAAAATCAATCCGTAGCTCACAAATAACATGTACAAAAACATTAACTGAAAACAACACACAAAGCACATGCCACTCCTAGGCTACGCTTCACTCATTGCCTCGAAACATGGTCATTAAGTATAGGACGTCTTAGAGGCCGCCCTTTGTCCAAGAGATCCAGTTGCCTTGAAACGGTTGCCTCGGATAAAAGGATCTAGGACATTAGGGTTACTTCTAAGGTGTCCTACCATTGCTTTGGTGACCACACTGTCCCGATAATCGAATTGACCCGAATACCTCCAGCGATGGTGTTACCTACCTCTCAATGGTGGGATAGCACTATCTAAAGGACTCTTACACAACTTAATTCCTTAGAGTAGGTAGATTTCTCTTAAGTACTTGCTCTTTTCAAACAAATAAAAATAACTTTTTGCACCCGCACTTTCTAAAAGTTTTCAAACAAATTTTTCACACACTCTTGAGGACAGATACAAGAGTTACTTAGAAATTTTTTCAAAACGAAACTTTTTCAAAACCCACACACACTTGAAAAGCAAACAAATTTTGAAAACATAAGAGCAAGTACCTAAGAGCCCATGGATAACCATGCATAGAAAGGGTGCTAACACCTTCCCTTTCTATAAATCTACCTCCCGAACTGAGAAACATTCTCGAATAAGGAATTTTGCTGTGCTTTTGTCCTTTCCATGTTGGAGAACATAAAAGACGGTGGCGACTCTTGCTTACCGCGACATTTCGCGAAACCAGCTAAAAAACAGTCAGTTCTATTCCCACCGATCACAGCTGGTTATTATAGAAGGTTTATCGAAGGGTTTTCTAAATTGTCCCTTCCGTTGACTAAGTTGACTTGTAAAGGTAGAGCTTTTGTGTGGGATGTTCAGGGGCAAGAAAGTTTTACGGAATTGAAGAAGAGGTTGACGTCGGCTCTGACTTTGACGTTGCCTAATCCAGGAGAGCCTTTTGTGGTGTATTGTGATGCTTCTAAGATGGGTTTAGGAGGTGTGCTTATGCAGAATGGTAAGGTAGTTGCTTATGTGTCAAGGCAGTTGAGGACTCATGAGAAGAACTATCCTACGCATGATTTAGAGCTTGATGATGTTGTCTTTGTGTTGAAGATTTGGAGGCATTATCTTTATGGTTCTAGATTTGAAGTGTTTAGTGACCATAAGAGCTTAAAGTATTTATTTGATCAGAAGGAGTTAAATATGAGGCAACGAAGATGGTTGGAATTGTTAAAGGGTTATGATTTTAATTTGAATTATCATCCAGGAAGAGCGAATGTGGTAGCTGATGCGTTGAGTCAAAAGACTTTACATATGTCAGCAATGATGATTAAAGAGTTGGAATTGATTGAGCAGTTCAAAGATATGAGCATAGTTTGCGAGGTTACTCCACAGAGTGTTATGTTGGGTATGTTGAAGATTAATCATGAATTTCTAGACAGTATCAGAGAAGCTCAGAAGTTGGATCTGAAACTGGTAGATTTGATGGTTGGGATTGATCAGTATGCGAATAATTATTTTAAGCTAGATGCGCAAGGTGTGTTGAGATTTCGTAACCGGATTTGTATTCCTGATGATGCTGAGATGAAGAAAGTGATACTTGAAGAGAGTCATAGAAGTAGGTTGAGTATTCATCCAGGAGCTACAAAGATGTATCAAGATTTGAAAGGCTTGTTTTGGTGGCCTGGGATGAAGAGTGACGTGGCTCGTTTTGTGTATGCATGTTTTACTCATCAGAATTCGAAAGTTGAACACCAGAAGCATGCAGGGTTGATGCAACCGTTGGAAGTTCTAGAATGGAAATGGGATAACATTTCAATGGACTTTGTGATGGGGTTTCCTAATACTTTAAGAGGACATGATTCGATTTGGGTGATTGTTGATAGGCTTACAAAGTCAGCTAATTTTATTCCTATTAACATCAGTTTTCCAGTGTCGAAGTTGGCTGAGATTTACACTAGTGTGATTGTGAAGTTGCATGGTGTTGCTTTGTGCATTGTGTCAGATAGAGATCCAATATTTACTTCTGATTTTTGGAAGAGTTTGCAAGAAGCATTGGGTTCTAAGTTGAGGTTAAGTTTAACCTATCATCCTCAGACAGATGGTCAGACTGAACAAACGATTTAATCGTTGGAATACTTGTTGAAGGCATGTGTTCTCGAGTAGGGAGGTTCGTGGGATACCTATCTTCCGTTGGTAGAGTTCACTTATAATAACAATTACCATTCTAGTATTGGGATGGCACCTTTTGAAGCATTGTATGGTCGAAGATGTAGAACTCCTTTATGTTGGCATGAATCTGGTGAGAGTGTAGTACTTGGACCTGAACTTGTTCGTGAGACTACTGAGAAGGTGAAGTTGATTCGAGAAAAGATGAAAGCTTCACAAAGTAGACATAAGAGTTATCATGACAAGCGAAGGAAATATTTAGAATTCCAAGCTGGTGATCATGTGTTTTTGAGAGTTACACCTGTGACTGGTGTTAGACGAGCATTGAAGTCTAAGAAGCTCACTTCTCGTTTTATTGGACCGTATCAGATTTCAGAGAGAGTGGGGAATGTTACCTATAGAGTGGCTTTACCGCCTAATCTCTCGAATTTGCAAGATGTGTTTCACGTGTCGCAACTTCAGAAGTATATTTCAGATCCATCTCACGTGATTCATATGGACGATGTGCAAGTACGAGATAATCTTACGGTGGAGACGATGCCTGTATGGATCGCGGATCATGAAATAAAGACTCTAAGGGTAAAGAGATTTCCTTGGTTAAATTGGTTTGGCTAGGAGCTTCCGGAGAGAGCATGACTTGGGAGTTGGAGAGCAAGATGCGAGACTCCTACCCTGAGTTGTTTGATTGAGGTAAATTTTCGAGGACAAAAATATTCTAAGTGGGGGAGAGTTGTAACGCCCGTAATTTAATCATTTAATTAAATTATTTTTGGAATATTTAAGAAGATGTGTTATGATTAATTGGATTTATTTATTAAGTGGAGAAATAATATTAGAATTATAATATTATTTGGTGTGGGCTTATTCGAAGGAATAGAAGTAATAAGGGGGTGTATTAGTTTTAATCCCAATAAGGAATAAAGAATAATAGGTTATTTTATTGTTGTTAGAAAGAGTAGAAAAGAAAGAAGCAGTAGAAGAATAAGGATTGAGAAGGAGAATGTGAAGCTGTTGGAAAAAGTGGAAAAACGACAGAACGAGGATTCGACCGGAAGATTATAGAGCGACCATCAATCCAAGGTAAGGGTGGGGTTCTGACTTTATGATTGGGTTCATGATGATTGATATGTGGGGTTAGGGTGATTGTTGTATTGTTCTTGAATTGGATGTATATGATGATGTATGATGAAGATTTGATGAATTTTAGATGAATAATGATGTCCTGATGTTGTTTGATCGATGTAGTATTATAGGATAATTATAGGTGATGATTTATCATGATTATATTAAGTTTGTAGGGTTAAAAACATGAATCCCGTAGTGAAATGCAGAGAAAATCTCAGAATTATGCAGGAAGGATCAAGATGTGTTGACCTCAAACATGATGTGTCGATACATGAGGGCTTAGAGACTCAGTATGAGTCGACACGAAGAGGCTTGCGTCAATACATGAAGGTTGAAAGACTCAGGATGAGTCGATACATAGGATGCATGTGTAGATACATGCGGTGTGCAAGACTCATGATGAGTCGATCCATGAGAGGATGCGTCGACTCATGTTGTGCAGTTAGAGCAGTACGCATCGATCCAAGGGGTTTTGCGTCGACCCATATTGTTTGACTTTTGGCAGATTCAGTTTTAAAGTGCTGTAACTTGAGTTTTAGAATGCCGTTTGAGGTGTCGTTCGAAGCGTTGAATAGCTAACACGGTGAAGTTTATTCTAGAGGATTTAAATGAATAATAGGAAGTGTAATCCTAGTAGCCAATTTAGGATTTAGAGTTAATTCCCGTGTTGATCGTTGTGCTGGTTTTGTACAGAATGATGAAGATGAGATGCTTAGAGGCTGCTGTTCGAATTATAATAGTAGGATTAATGACAGTAATGATGTAAGAATTACAGAATAATAGTATGAATTACTGTGGTATTAATGTACAGTTGAGTTGTTAGTGAGAAGTTGTTAATGATGTTGTGATGATGATTTATAATAAATAAATGATGTTTGATGAATTATTATGATGATATGAGTTGTTGATGAAGAGACGTTGAGATGCTTTTGAGATGTCGTTAATTTGAGATGTTGTTAATTTGAGATGTTGTTAATTTGGGTGTTGTTATTACATTCATGATTGTGTCGCATACATTGCATTTTGAGATGGAGCTTATGCTCGTTGAGATGGCCTGTATTGGCGAATTTTGAGATGAAGGCTTATTCCTTGTTGATGCCTCTATTAATTGGCAAATTTTTGAGATGGGAGTTCTGCTCCAATGGTACCACATGTATTTGCATTGTATTGAGTCGCATTATATGATTGCATAAAGAAGTGTGTGATGATGTTGTGAATGTATATTATTGTTATGATTATTGTTGATTACGAGATGGGAAGTGGTGATGTGTATTGATCTAATTTAATATATTAATTATCATGCGCTTTATTATATTGTTAGATATCTCACCCCTTCTGTTTGAATGTTGCCTTTATGTTGGTAACATGTAGGTAATCGAGAGTGAAGGTTGTATACCTTCAGTAGTTCGAGTCGGTGTCATTGCTCTGATATGTAACACTCGGGGGGATGAACGCTTGCTGTTTTTTATTGTTGATTATTATTAAATTGTGTTGTTTCAAAGTTGCTGTATTGATGATAAAATTGTTATTGAGAATTCCACTGCGTAGATGTTGAGTTATTTAATTAAAGATGTTATGATGATGGTTTATCCTATGTTTTAAAAGTGTTATATATCCACGATGAATGCAATGAGTTTTATAGAAGAATTTGTGACGCCCCTGTTCGTTTGCATGATTGAATTTTATAACTCTGATTTATTTTATATAATTGCTTGGGGTAGAAGTGGGGTGTTACAGTCTTCCCCGTGAAGTTTGCATCTATCTCCTCAGTATGGGTGACGCTTATATCCCCAGGGTGGTATACATATTCTAAAAGACTCTTGTTAGGTTTCTTTATCAGTAAGAGATCATCATTATCCCCATGAGGTTGTTTGTTTTTCCCCGTAGAGCGGGTTTTCTCCTTAGTGACCTAGTGAGATTATGTGGCGATGGATATCTTAAGTTTTATTTCCCTAGTGTTGTGGATGCTGATGTGAGTATGAAATCTCTTAGCCCCAGTAATGGAAGAGGTTATTTCTATCTCCAGTGGAATTTGAGCTTTAAAGGTTTCTGGTTTGAGATGTCTCTCCTCCCCATGAAGCGGTTTGCTTTTGCCTAGTGGAATTGATACTTGAATTCATTCCCCTTTAATGTCGTTCAAGGAGTTATCTTCTTCTCCCTAATGAGGTTGTGATTAGGTGAAAGCCTTCCTATATTCACTTCCAAGTATGGCTCACACTTGTGATAGTTCTCATAATAATTCTCTTATTCCTCAGTGATGGAAGGTGTTGTGTTATCCCCAGTAGAGTTGCTTTTTGTTAAGGACTCTATGTACGGCAATCTGTTTTACTTCAGTAAAATGTTTCTTCCCCAGGCGAAAATTTGTTCTCCAGTGGAGTTTGTCGTCGATTTTATTTTGTTCAAGATTTCTAGTTATCCCAGCTTGAGTTTTCTTATACCTGGTGAAGTCCGCTTTCATCAAGAACTCTGCGCAAGAAGATCTATATTTCCCCAAGGGAAATGATCCTTATTTTTAGCAAGAAGATAATGGATTTTTCTCGAAGAAGTAAAGAGTTATTTGAAGTAAAGATATTTTCTTTTGTTGGACTGCAACTTATTTTTGCAGTGTCCTCCATAAAGTCCAATTTTCAGGGGCATCCCTCCTCAGAGTTGGCGTGTTTGAATTTCAATCTCGCATCGTAGTTCATCCCTAGTGGTCGTCAGTTCAGATGGTTATTCCTTGTTGAAGTCCAATTTCCCAAGGATGATTTCTCATATGTTTCTGGTTTCCTCAGCAGTTCATTCTTGATATTGCTTTCCCCAATGAATCATTTAACATGCATCATTATATTGCATCTACCTAAATGCATATCATTTCAATTGAAATGGAGCATTACGCTAAAAAAGAATGTATTCAAACATGCATTGAAATATAAGCCAATTTTGTTGCTTACCCGAAGTAACCAGTTTGTTATATTCAGATATAAATAATCTTTACAGCTTATTGCTAGGGTTATCCCAGCCTGCTTCCCTGATGGAGTATGTTGTGAATTCTATCCCCAATCAGGTCTTGTGGTGTTTTCTCTTTCCCCATAGAATCCTTGGCAACCCTTGTTAGAGTACCCTCCTCGATTGTTCTCTTTCATCGATGTAATTTCACTTTTGCTTAGCATTCTATCAAAGTCAATATCTATTTGTATCCCCAGTATGTTCGCCTTTGATCAACATTCTTTCCTGAGGAGTCTACCTTCGGTTAGTATTCCTTGTTAGAGCCTTCTTCGGTCGATCTCTTCCTTGTTTGTATATGTCTAGTTATACTTGGCATATACCCAATATCTTTCTTGTATGTGTTCGCTACTGACTCTGAACATGTATGCTTGATATCTTTGTTAGAGTCCTCTTCTAGACTCTTTCTTGTATATGTTTTCTACTAACTCCGAACATGTATGTTTGATATCTTTGTTAAGAGTCCTTTATTCATGTCTCTTTCTTATATATGTTCACTACCGACTCTGAACATGTATGCTTGATATCTTTGGTGGAGTCCTTTCTTTCGATCTATGTCTTGTATGTGTTTGCTACCGACTCCAAGCACGTATGTTTGACATCTTTGATGGAGTCCTTTCTTCCAGTCTCTGTCTTGTATGTGTTTGCTACTGACTCCGAACATGTATTCTTGATATCTTTGATGTAGTCCTCTTCCGATCTCTTTCTTGTATATGTTCGCTACCGACTCCAAACATATATGTTTGATATCTTTGATGGAGTCCTTTCTTCTGGTCTCTGTCTTCTATGTG
Source organism: Vicia faba (assembly GCA_948472305.1). Lineage (NCBI taxonomy): Eukaryota > Viridiplantae > Streptophyta > Magnoliopsida > Fabales > Fabaceae > Vicia > Vicia faba. The sequence goes on from OX451741.1 coordinate 1,205,134,625, forward strand.
TTTGCTACCAACTCCGAACATGTATGCTTGATATCTCAGTTAGAGTCCTCCTCCATCTCTTTCTTGTATATGTTCACTACTAACTCCGAACATGTATATTTGATATCTTTGATGGAGTCCTTTCTTCCGCTCTCTATCTTGTATGTGTTTGCTACTGATTCTGAACATGTATGTTTGATATCTTTGTTAAGAGTCCTTTCTTCCGGTCTCTTTCTTGTATATGCCCGTTGATGACTCCGAACATATATTCTCGACATCTTTGGTTGGACAGGTGTGTCCTTCCTTATTAGAGTCCTCTTCCAGTCTCTTTCTTGTACATGTTCGCTATTGACTCCAAACATATATTCTTGATATTTTTGGTTGGACATGTGTGTCCTTTCTTGTAAGATTTCTTTCTTCCAGTCTCTTTCTTGTATATGTTTTCTACCAACTCCGGACATATATTCTTGATATCTCATTAGAGCCTTCTTCATCCAGTCTCTTTCTTTCTTATATGTGTCTGCTACCAGCTCCGGACATGTATATTTGACATCTTTGTTAGAAACATTCTTCGGTTGGTCTCTTTCTTTCTTGTGTGTGTCTGATCTTGACCTGGAATATAATTGATACCCTATATGTGTCTAATCCTGACCTGACATGTATTCTCCAAGTTTACTTGGTCCCTCGTATGTCTAACCCCGGTCTGATGTACGGATAACCTTTTCACAAGTACAGAAAAACCAAAAATTATCAGACTTTTATTTGTTCTTTAGAGTATGAATTTTATGGTTCTATTGAGTATTTAATCTTCTTCTACCTGGATTGTTCGAAAGGCTAGCACGAATCTCACACTAGATTAAAGAAGATTGAATAGGGGCAGTTGTTGCACCCCAAAATTCGCCCTCTTCAGTCTAACCCTAATTGGCTTATTTTTCTCTAACATAATAATGCATACATATCATTGATTCCATGATTAGGGGATCAAGGCATTTATCTGCGTCAGGCTACTAAAACAAATGTACTGTCAGGCAGTACAACAAAGCAGAAACTCAGGGTTTTCGAGATACAAGCGCATTCTGCATATTTTTCAGAGCTACTAAATCAGAAACTAATCAATTCATCACCATGCCAAGATCTTGTGTGTTCCATCACACTTTGAATTGTAGAGAAAGTCAAGTGTTCCAGTTGATTTGAGATAATTCAAGTCGAAAATCAGCATTTTGCAGTTTAGGTTAAAATTTATAACTTCTGACTGGAAAATGTTTTAGGAATGGTTTTTCAGGAATTATAACCGTCTTGTTATCTTCTCAAGTTCATCTGTTCAGGTAGAAGTGTAATTTTGTAAGGAAGATCTTTAGAAGTGCAAATACCTAAAATCATGTTATATAGTGTATTTGTTGGTTCGCCAGTTTTCGGAAATTCAAAACATCGTAACTTCTGACCGTAAAATCATCTTTGAGTGGGTCTTGGGGAATTTGAACCGTATTTTTATTTTTCATCAACTCTTATGTCCGGGTTTGAAGTTGATTCGGTGAGGGAGACTTCTAAAAAGTCAAATTACCTGAGACTGGTACTCTGAAACAGTATGTTGATCCACTAATTTTCAGATGTTAAAAAATTTATAACTTTCCCCTGGTTCGATGTTTTTGAATGTTCTTTAGGCATAAAATCCATCTTGATGTTGTCTCACTTCGTATGTTTGGGTCAGAAGTTAATTCTTTGAAGAAGATCTTCGAAGTTGCAAAAATACGATGAAAATCGCATGCTGAAGCAGATTTCTGGTCAATTGTCGTGCAATATTGCAAGAATCATAACTATCTTAATTTTCATCTTATCGAGATGATTCTTTCGGCACGGTGTCACAATTTTTTTTAATTACAAGTTTGCTTCAAGGCCCTAGTTCGGATTATGCCTAGAAGACCTCAGTTTATGGCTTATTTCCAAAGTGGTACACCGAAATAAGCCAAAAATTCTGCATTAGTCAAAAAATATACTTGCCAAACAAGCCTTGGAGACTTTCCTATATATTTTTGAAATTCAAATTTAACACAAATTTTTTCCTCATTGTTGAAAAATCACACAAAAAAATTCAAATTCTCTCTTCTCTCTCAAGTTGCAAAGAGGACTTAAGAAGAAAAGGTTGCAAGATCTTCATGACTCTCCTATCTCTCTCTCTCTCTCTCTCTCTCTCTCTCTCTCTCTCTCTCTCTCTCTCTCTCTCTCTCTCTCTCTCTCTCTCTCTCTCTCTCTCTCTCTCTCTCTCTCTCTCTCTCTCTCTCCCCGTGCCACCAGCGCGACTCTGGCCAACCGTCTACTACATTGTGATTCAGTTATCATGTGATGCATACATAATTGTATTTGAGCATTTGTTAGGCATATGTGATGAATCTTGTTGGTTTTGACTTGAGTTTTTGAGCCATTGTATGTATGGATGCGGTGCTGCCCGGTTTTCTACTTCCATGTTCTGATACTTGTTCGGATGTTATTTTCTTTGAATTTCGATCTTATTTTGAGTTACGCTATGATTACTTGACTTTGTTTATTCTTTCTTGTTATCACAAACTCATCTTGTGGATTATGTTGTGCTTGTTTAGAAATATTTTGTGCAGGGCAATTATCTCGATGCAATGTGTTTTCCGCATGCGATCTATTCTCACACGGAGATGTCTTGATTCTTATATCGGATATCATTTCTGATTATTTCTATTTTGATTGGTGAAGCTTGCACGAAGACTGTCAGGTTTCTTTGCTTTGATTGTGCTTTGCTAGGGACATTATTGTTCGTTTGGTATTGTTTCTAATGCTATTTTGATTCCGCGTTGTATTTTCTTTTCCTTTCCGTGAGAAGTACGAATAGAGATGCATGACTAGGAGTCCCTACTTTAGGTGGGAAAAACTGTTTAAAGTCCTCAAAGGAGGCAATGTTTGTTTTGTTAAAAGTCCTCAAAAGAGGCCATGTTTGTCTACAAAAGACCTTGACGAAGACAAATCACACTCTCCTACCATTTCCCTTTTACTTTTTGTGCTTTCTATTGAGTAAATATGTGGAGCAAAGAGCCTGCAGTCGGTCCCCACACTTTTCTAGTATGTGTTGTTCTTAGCTCGCATTATGCGTTGATGCTTCGAACCGTGGTTATTCTTGTCCATTGAGTCAAATAAGTGGAAAAAGGATTCATAACCAACCCCTAGACTTTATCATTTGTTTCAACGATGTTTGCTCATGTTTCTTCAAACGTTGGTGTTTCGAGTAGTTACTCGATACTGGTGCTTGAGCAAAGCAAGTGGAAAGAGTTCCTTACTCCCACTTTAAAATCCATGAGATTCATTATTTGTCGCTAGCTCACACTCGATTTTTGTTTCGGTTTTGATTTGACTTTGTTTGATTTCACTTGCGTTTTTGCTTTTCCCTTTAGGCTTTTGCATGTTCCCTTAAGATGCACTCGTTTCGTTTCTAATTAGAGTTAGACATTAGGTTATAACCTATGCATGCTAACATAGATAGAGATTTCACTTTGTCATCCAAATCTTAGGACCATAATTGCATGAAAACTTTAATATTGTTAGTCTCCCTTAGACTTGTTTCCTTACCCTTTTGCATTCTTAAAACTAAAATCTCTTTTTATTTGTTCAAACTTCAAAACACTATAACATTTGTAAACTCTTTTTCAAGGTAAAAAGCACCAACCAATGCAAATCTTTTTCTCTTTAAACTTTTTTTCTTTTAAAACCTTTTCAAAAATGACATGATTCGATAGCATCATTCATAAAAAACATGCAACCCACCAAAACTTTTAAGGTGAACTACGATTGCCTTGATCCCCATTACACAGACGATGGTACGTAGGCACAAAGGTTCGCAACTGAGGTAGGTACGACTAATAAAACTTTTTCTTTTTGTAAATAATACTTTACATTCATGTGTTCCCTTTATAACCTAGCTTTAGATTTAAACAAAGCCTTTAGATTATACAATAAGAGTGGATCCCGTAGAGTACCACGGGTGTGAGGGGTGTTAATACCTCCCCCTTGCATAATTGACTCCCTTACCCGATCTTTTGGTTGCAAGACCTTGGTTTCACCTCCTTCAGGTTTTCTTCGATGTTTTCCTTTCCCTTCCCGTGGGATAAATAAATGTCTGATGGCGACTTCATTGTTTGTTTGAGAGATTTTATTTTCTCAGGTTGCTTCAAATTATATCCAACATCCTATAATAAACTGGCTAGACTCCAAATTTTTTATTTCCTTAATTAAAAAAATGATAGGCTTCTTAGTGATGTTAAGCGTATGTATGTGTGATTTAGCCATACTACTTCTAGAATTGTCCTTGTCTCTTTAGAATACACTGATCACTCAAACAAACATGATCAGGCGAGCTTTCATACTTCCTCTCTATAACACTCTGAAGCTTGAAGTCTTTGACTTTATCACCTAAGAGTCTTAAGTCTTCTTGATGAGGCTTGGGATATTTCTCTATAAGTTGGCATCATTTGAGATGTTGAAGGTTTAAGTCGTCAATAACTTTAGAATAAAATTCTTTAGCTTGACTCGAAAGGATAACTTGAACTTGATAAATATCTTGTGCATCTTTGACCTCTTGAACTAACTTTGACATTTGTCTGATTTCAAGTGTTGTTATCATCAAAATCACCTCAGGTATTGCCTGATAACACGAAAACGTATCGCTTTTTTAGGTCTAATTTACACGAGTTAATTGTACATTTTTATCGAATAATATGCATCACGAAGGTATTTTTATTTGTTTCAGGTAAACTATATTTCCCAAGGCATAAAATGGCGAATTAGTTAAAAAGAGCAATACAAGCTAGGAAATGGCAAGAAGAAAGAAGAAAAAGGGCAGTCTGATAAGAAGTTCACTCCAAAAGGGTGTTACGAGCGCAACGCCTAGCGTTACGAGCGCAACACCCAGCCAACGCCGTTACGAACGTAACAAAACGTGTTACAGACGTAACAAAGACCCCATGCTATTACGAACGTAATGAGTGCTATTACGAACGTAACGTCTTAAATACCCAGTCTACACAGTAACACACGAAGCGGCCACACGAAGTCCAGGCGAAGTTTTTGGCACCTCGTTTCACCAGCCAAGAATATAGGCACGTACGAAATTAATGGAAGAAGGCAGTTACAACCAAAGGCCTATATATATCTTGAAGAATTCACTTTGAAAGGGTCGGAAATTTTACTACAGAGCCAAACTTTTGCCTTTCTGCATTATTTTGTATTATTTGCTTTTGAACCATTATAGCCACTGTAACGTTCAGTTCCCAAAGGCAGTTTCCAAGATTAGTTTCCTAAAGTGTTAATTCTTCATCTAAGGATTAACACGGTTAGTCATATATTTCAATTAATCGCAAGGATACTGTACGCACTCAAGATTACCATAGCAACATAATTACAGGTTTTTTTATGCAATTGATTTTTATTATTCTTATGCTATGTTGACTATTTTTATGAATTGTATTTTACGTTGCATGGTTACTAAATACATTATGCCTGACTAATTTCGTTTGTACCGGTATGTGACTTCTAAGCACCGAAGGAATTCGGTGATAACTTGGCTAAAAACTTTTATAAATAATTTCTGGCTTCCAATTTCCATATTTAATTTAACTACCCTTGTCACGAGAGTGAAAGGATATTTAACACGATTTTGCCACGAGAGTGGGAAATTAATTAAGGCAAGAACCTGCATGCGAGAGCTGGGGTTCGACCCAGATAGTGGTAACGAAACATTAATTTTTAAATACACGAGAGTGTTTTAACAAATTAATTAAACTCAAGTTGTTTTCAAAAAGTGTTATTAAATTTAAAGTGCATCCACTAGGTTTAGTAGCATAACTTAATTCATGAACAAGAGAGTGTATGTCTCAGGTTTTTAAACAATTCGATTTTACCGAAATATTTTATATGCCAAGTGACTCACCGAGTTCCCGAAGTCCGACTATCACATACCGGTATAACTATTACTATTGTTTTAATTAAAATCCTTTTCCCCCAAAATCAAATATTCATCGCTTAGTTAAACAATTGTAACATTAGATCGTATGCGATTGATCCTCAGTCTCTGTGGGTTCGATAATCATTTAAAACTAGAACGACTAAACTGTATACTTGCGGTTAGTATCCCAATAGACTCATAAAATCCCGATCATTGCCATCATTAAAACTATATCATCAACAAAGTTAAACAACTGCTTATTGAATCTTACTTTCCATGAAATTTATCATTTTAGATCACTTTTTAACTTATATACGAAAGCACATAGATTCAGAATATCAACTTGAATCTTAAAAAAACGAGAAAGACTCTTCTTTTTTTAGTAAATTGAAGCTATGTAAGAGTTTATTCCCATTGAGTATAGGTAAGAAGAGTTCAATATTTCTGTAAGGTAAACTGCAAATAAATCATATACATCATTGTATACAAATTCATGTGCATTCTAATTCACATAAAGTGTCGGTGCAATCAAATTGAAGAATAAAAAAAAGAATTCAATGGATGGTAGAAATCAATTTATTGACATGTTTTGAATTTTATAGCCTGAAACATAAAATAAAAAACCTCAGCATGAGTTCAAATTATAGATTATGAATCAAAGTGACACCTTTCTTAATGCTTTCAAATTATATAATTTGTGTTACATCATTAGTATTCATTTTCTTCGTTGTAACTAACATCTTTAAATTACATCATCATAAACAATAATCTAAAATCACATAAAAATAATAATAATTTAAAGAAAAATATCTCAAATAATATATAATATAATATGTCATGTTGAGTACTTATAAATAAAATTCAACTTAATCCATAACTAAACAATCCTAAAAAGAATACATTATACTTAGTTGCACAGAAACTATTGACTTTCTTCTTCAACCTCTTCGTCTGCAAGTTATTCTTAAATTCCTTCAAAATCTCTTGAATGATTCTCAACTTTATAAATGGCCCTCAATGTGTATGATATGAGTAACTCAATCATCAATTCCACTTCTTCTTCTTAGTTAACAATTGTGTGGTTAAGGAGATGTCATGATTCAATAGATGCAAAAGACACGTTAAGGATGCGTTTGATTTCTTAAAAAATAAATATTTGATACAATACAAACTTTTAAAGTATTGGGTAATTTTTTTTCTTGTACAATGTTTGATGAATAATAAAACAAATTAAAATTTACTACAATGCACTTCATAAATGTAGAGAGAGAGATATTTTTAATAGAAAATAAAATGATTTTTTTTATTTATATTAAATCACATATACCATAGACAAAAAGATATTTTTTTCCGTATTTTTAATAAATTATACTAAGGACAAAAATATATTTTCGTAAATATTAATAGAAGAAGGGAGAGATAATATATTTTTAATAAAAATAAAATAATATTTTCGTAAATATTAATATGAGAAAGATATATTTTTAATAGAAAATTAAAAGGTACTTTTGTAAATTTACTATGAGAGATAGAATATATCTTTAATAGAAAATAAAATGATATTTTCATAAATATTAATATGAGAGATAATATATTTTTAATAGAAAATAAAATGATATTTTTATAAATATTAATATGCGAGTGAGAATATATTTTTAATAGAAAAAAAAAGGATATTTTTGTAAATATTAATATGAGAGAATATATTTTTAATAAAAAATAAAATAATATTTTTGTAAATAATATATGAGAGAGAATATATTTTTAATAAAAAATAAAAATATATTTTCGTATTTTAAATAACTTGTACTAAAATTTTAGTTATTGTTGAGTCCTTAATCTTAATTTTTATTTTGTTCCATAAATATTTTAAATCAAACGCATAATAACTAAAATTGTGTTGTTCAGCCATTATTTTTTAGCCGACCAAACACATCCTAAGTGTCTAAATGCGCCCTTAAGAGGGTGTTTGGCTTCTATAATCCAAAAATATGATTGAGGTGTATTTGAATTCTACAATCACATAACCAAATAAAAATATATTAACCAGAATCGAAATAAGAAAATTCTTAGATAAACATGAACATGAGAAATATTTTTACACATAATTAATTATATATTAATTAAAAATAAATATAAAATTTTCTCTCATTCATTATCACAATCATCCTAGAGATGTCAACTTGCCCCATTAGCAGGGATCTCCGCGGGGATTCTCTGTTTAGGACCCTAAAGATGGGGAACTTTTTCCCACAGAGATCGGGATGGGGAATAAAGTCTCCTCAAAGGCACTTCGGCGACGGAATGGCGTAAATATCCCCCATCTTGTGGAGTCCCCGCTGTAACGCTCCAAATTCTAAATTAATTATTATTTAATTAATTTAGCGTAAATATATAAGTAAGTCATTGTGGAATATTTGATATATGTGATGTTTTAAAGTTTTATTGCTTATATGTGATCATCTATGGTAATTTGTGATGTCTTGATGATTATGAATTATACTACGATGTTTAGATGAAGATGATGTTTGAATGATGATTTGTGTGGTGTGGGATTGGAAAATAAAGATGTTTAGAATTTAAATAATTAGTTTGGAATTATTTAGATTTAATAATTGGTATTTAGAATTATTTGGACTTAAATAAATAGAATGGTAGTGTAGAGAAAATAAAGACAAGATGGTCGTTTAGGAAGAATAAGTGAGGACATGATGGAAAGACCAATATTAGGGGCCAAAGGTTAAGTTTGGTATAAGGAAGGTTTGAGAATTTTGATCGATCATTATGTACGATAGTTTTTGGGAGAAAAAGGCAGAGGTAGAGCTAGAATTTCCGTAGAGCACAAAGAGGATTTGATTGCTAGAAATAATCTTAAGGTAAGGGGTGTTTATCTTGATTATTATAATTGATCTAAAATTTAGATATTTGTGGATTGTAATAGGTTTTTGGTTGTGATGAACATGTGATGATTTAGTGAATTAGGTTCTGTTTTGTAGTCTAAGATTGTAAGCAATTGTACCCATAATATATAATACATTGGATTGTTGATGTTTGGTGAAAATCCTATGATTATATGATGTTTTAGGACCTATAATATGCAGAAATCGCAAGACTGGGACTAGTTTTTATGCAGGAAATCACAACAGGAAAACTCTATTCGCGTTGTGTCGCCGAGCGATGGGGTAGCATCGTCGGGCGATAGTGTTATCTTGTGGCTGTCGCCAGGCGAATGTAAGAGCGACGAAGGGCAGAAAAGAATGATTCTATTGGAGTGTATTGCTCCAAGTCTTGTCGGGCGAAGGTGGAGGCGATGGAAGCATCGCCAGGTGATGGAGGTATTTCGTCCGGCGATGGTGTCCATATTTGGATGATAGTGTTGGTTTTCTTCAAAGAGCCGTAACTTGAGTTTTAGAACTCCGATTGAGATGTTGTTCGAAGCGTTGGATAGATAACATAATGAACTTTAAATTGATGGAATAAAAGGAGATAAAATAAGTATTTTCCAAATACCTAAGCTAGGATGAAGTTAGGTTCCCCTGTGTTAGATTACCACGATGCTTTGTTTATTTAAGATCATATAATGATGTTATGATGATGATTTGTTTATTTAAGATGATATGATGATTTGATGATGATGCTTTGTTTGTTATGATGATAGGATTATGTTATGATGAAGCTTTTTTTTATTATGATCATATTATGTTGAAATCATAAATGATGATGCGTATTGACTAGTTATGGTCGTTTTTGTTATGTTTATGCGCATCATGCATTCATGGCATAGTTAGGACTTCGTTACAGTGATGTTATTAGGAATTCGATCCAGTGAAGATGATAGGACAATTGTCCAGTGAAGGCATCAATCCCATAGTATGGGTTGAGTGCAAAATTGTGAAGTGCTCTGATTACATACGGGAATCAATCCTATTGGTGGGGATCTTTAGAGATAACGATGACTGGGTCATCGATGAAGTTTTGGTACCACATGCATGAGTCAATGGTGATGCATTACATTTTACGTGACATTGCATTATGATGTGATTAAATGATATTTGTTGATAAATGGTGTTTTGATAATATGTGGTTGTGAATTGATGACGTTGTGAACGTGTGAGTATACCATGAGGTTCTTACGATGCATGGTGAATCGCCTATGTGCATGTATATTATATTTATTCCTTATGTATTTTATAATGATTTCGATTTACTCACCCTTTCTGTTTGAATGTTGCCTCCACGTGGGTAATACGCAGGTGATCGAGAATATTCCGTAAAATCATTAGAGGATAACTTTGGAGTGCGCTTATTTACTTTTGTTTAATAAAGGGAGTCTTTCCCTGGTATGTAACATAGGGGATGGTATCGATTGGTTGCAAACCTTGCATATTTTGTTATCTTTAGATTTTGTATTTCTATCATGACTTTTGCCATGTTTTAGGTTATGATATTATAAACCGTAAGTGTGAAGATGCTATCAACTTTTGAACTACCTTTCATCGTATTGAAATAAATTTATGAAGAGATTTAAGACTCATTAATTCCGCTGCAAAGTTCAATATGAATTAATTGTGATTCTGGAGATGACATATAAAGTGTTTTCTTTATAACCCGTGTTACAGTGCAGGATTAATCGTTATTTGATGTTTCATGAAGATGTGATGCCCTTCTGTGGTCTTTGTTTAATTTTATATTTTCAAGTAATTATATGTGAAATATATGTTGGTTAGAAGGGTGTTACATTAGTGGTATCAGAGCAGGTCGGTCTGTCCGGCCAGATTATTGAGTATGTAGTGTGTGACAGTGGACTACTGTTGAGACAGTTCTAACCGTTGTGACTATTATTGATGTGAAACAGAGAAAGACTTGAAGGAATGATATTACACTTGTTGCTACATTGCAGGTTATTTCTTAGGCTGTGTAACATCATCCTAATGATGGATCCCATATTTTGGAGACGTTTCAGAAGAATCATCCTCCTGTTTTCAAAGGTAGGTTCGATCATGATGGAGCATAAGTTTAGCTCAAGGAGATTGGGAAAATATTTTGAGTCATGGATTTCTCAAAGGCTCGGAAGGTGCAGCTTAGTACGCATCAACTAGCAGAGGAAGTTGATGACTGGTGGGTTGGTACTCGTCAGAGACTGACAACTCTCGTTGAAGTGATTACTTGGGTTGTGTTCAGCAGGGAGTTTTTGAGGAAGTATTTTCCTGAACATGTGCGCGGGAAGAAAGAGATTGATTTTTTGGAGTTGAAACAAGGAAGTTTGATTGTGGCTGAGTATGCTTCAAGATTTATTGAACTGGCAAAGTTTTATCCACATTACAGTGAGGCAACTGCTGAGTTCTCAAAGTGTATCAAGTTTAAGAATGGTTTGTGTCCGAAAATCAAGCAGGTGATTGGGTATCAGCAGATCCGTGTATTTTCAAAATCGATGAATAGTTGTAGAATCTATGAAGAGTATAACAAAGCTCATTCAACTCACTACAAGAGTTTGAATGAGTAAAGCGGAAAGCAATATCAATATCGTAAGAAGCCTTATGATGCCCCAACTGATAAAGGGAAACAAAAGGCTTATGATGGGAATAATACAAGTGAGGGAGAGGCTCCCGCTTTTATCAAGTGATATAGGTGTGGTGAACAAGGTCACCGATCTAACGAATGCGATAATAAGACGTTAAGGTGTTACAAGTGTGGTAAGTCCGGTCATCATGCTCCAGAATGCATGAACGATGGTCCAACTTGTTTCAATTGTGGAGAGCATGGTCATATCAGTACCTAGTGTCAGAAACCAAGGGAGGATTCTACTAACCAGATCAATGGTAGAGTGTTCACCCTAAGTGGGTCGAAGGATTCTAAGAAGGACAACTTGATTTAAGGTACTTGCTTTACTAATGATGTTGAATTGGTTGTTATTATTGATACTAGTGTTACTCATTCATTTATTTTGCTTGAATGTGCTACTAAGTTGGAATTGAAATTGTCTGATATAAAGGGTAGTATGGTAATAGATACTCCTGATAGTTGTTCTGGTATTACTACTTACTTTTTTTTATATGTCCTTTAACTATTTATGGAAAGAGTTTTGTGATGGATTTTGTGTCTCTTCCCTTACACCAAATTGATGTTATCTTTGGGATGAACTGGTTGGAGTTTAACTAAGTTCATATCAATTTTTATAATATGACTTTGAGGTTCCCTAAGTTTGGTGATAATGGAGAATTGATATTGTTGACCGCTGGGAAAGTGAATGAGATTTTAGAAGATGAAGACTTGATGTTTGCAATGTTTGCATCGTTGCAAGTTGAAGGAAAGGATACGAATATGGAATTACCTATTGTATGCAAATTTCTAGAGGTGTTTCCAGATGATATCAGTAATTTACCTCTTGAACGTGAAGTGGAGTTTTCTATAGATTTGGTGCCAGGTACAAGTCTAGTGTCGATGGCTCCTTATAGAATGTCAGCTTCAGAGCTGAGCGAGTTAAAGAAACAATTGAAAGAGATGCTTGAGAAGAAGTTTGTTTGACTGAGTGGTTCGACGTGGGGTGCTCCTATGTTGCTAGTTAAGAAGAAAAATGGAAGTATGAGGTTGTGTGTAGACTACAGATAGTTGAACAAAGTGACGATTAAGAATAAGTATCCACTTCTGAGGATCGATGATTTAATGGATCAACTAGTGGATGCGTGTGCTTTTAGCAAAATTGATTTGAGGTTGGGTTATCATTAGATTCGAGTTAAACTAGATGATATTCCAAAAACGAATTTCTGAACATGCTACGGTCATTATGAATACACTGTGATGTTGTTCGGTGTATCTAATGCGCCATGTGTTTTCATGGAGTATATGAATAGAAATTTTCATTTCTACCTGGATAAGTTTGTTGTGGTCTTTATTGATGATATTCTGATCTATTCTAAGAAGGAAAAAGAGCATGTTGAGCATTTATGAATGGTGTTGCAAGTATTAGAGGAAAAGAAATTATATGCAAAGTTGTCGATTTGAGAATTTTGGCTAAAGGTAGTTAGTTTTCTTGGTCATGTGATTTCTAGTGGCGGGATTGTTGTGGATCCTTCTAAAGTTGATGTGGTGTTATAGTGGGAGACTCTAAAGTCTGTGATCAATGGTTTTCCCACCTTTATTTACAGTTGAATTTAATTATAGTTTCTTTATTTTATCAAGTGTTTTATTTCATTTTCTATGTTTTATGTGTTGGTTGTGTATTTTGTTGTTTTCAGGCTCAGAGGAATAAAACCATAAAAATCAATGCGAAAAGTGAAAATTCAGAGTTTTGGAGGAAGTATCAAAAACCAAGCTACAGGGTGCCTGACACGGACACCCCTGTCGCCTGACACGGGCCGTGTTAGGAGAGGATGTATAGCTACAATATGAGAGTAGAGGCTGGAGCGGGTGCCCGTGTCAGTTGATACGGCTCGTGTCAAAAGGTCTTAGAGAGAGTTCTTATTGGAATGATGTACATAGGCCGACACGACCCGTATTGACCAGGACTCTTATTTTGAGTGTTTTCATGATTTTGTATGATTTGGGACCCAGAGGGGCGTTTTGGGAATTTCCACCGAGACAAATGGATTGTGCACTATTTAAATGAGCTTGGAAGAAGAATTAGAGACTTTGGAGCGGAAGAATATTAGGAACGATAAAGATTGAGGCTTTCAAGAGACTTGGAGACAGAGATTCCTTCATGTATAGAAGCAATTGAAGATCGATGAATCCTCACCTTTTATAATGCATAATTTTATTATTGATTTTCTTTTTAATTCTATTAGAGGCTAAACCCCCAATGCTAGGGGGTGTCCCTGATTTGCAAATGTATTGATTTTGAATTCTTGGTATTGATACAATAGTTTTTTTTTTCAATTTAATTGTTCAATGTTCTTATGTCTTTCCTATTGGACAAATATGGATTGATCCACGATTAACAATTAGGGATGAACCGCCATTGTTAAGGTTTTTGAACATTAAACTATAGTAGATATCATCTAGGACTAGGGATACCTGTTGTACCCCAAAATTTTCTCTCTCATTTATCAAATATTTTCTCACAAAGATCTCATTTGGTTCAAGACTGCACAATGATTGATCAGCTCAAGACACCTCCTTAAGCATTGATGAATGAAATTAGGGTTTGAGATTGCACAAGGATAATTGAACTTTCAATACCTCATATGACTTTCATGGAACATTATGGACCCCCAAGATTTCTCATGTCAAGTTTCAAGTCTTGGATCACATTTTTGCTCAGTCAATTGAGCAGTTGACCTAAAAATCAACTATATTGGAGAAAAAGTCAACTATGGCCAATTTACAGTCAAACTTCATAATTTTTTATCCACATCAACATTATAAACTCATATGTATCATTTTATCAAGTTTGGACCATAATTCCTCAAGAAATTTAATCAAATCATCAAAAGGGAAAAATGGTCAAAATTAGGGTTTTGATTGAAAAAGGGCAATTTCTGATTTTTTTACCTAGCAAATGGTTAGTTGGTTTGAGGCATGATCTCAAGAGTTCAATTGCATCATTTTGACCTAATGGCATGACTCAAAACATTTCTCAAGATCAATTGGATTGATAGTTGATTTTCAGTCAACTAATCAAAAGTCAATTGTACACTGAAAAGTCAAACTTTGACTTTTTGGTCAAAATCAAGTGTCAAAGATAACAATTCATCAAAACATGTCAAAATATGAAAATTGTTCATAAATAAATCAAAATGTCAAGATTTGATTTTGAAAAGTCAAAGTTTTCAAACTTCGAAATTTTTCTAAGTGTTGAAAACTTCATTTTTTCCACAACTTTGAGCCAATTTTTCACCATGGTGCAAGATGATTCAAAAGAAACTTTCAACATGAAAGTTGTAGATCTCCATGATATCTACAACATTGCTTTACACAACTTCTCCTAGAAATTCTTGGATCTTAAGTTATTAATCCATGAAGTCATGATCTTGAAACTAAACACATATTAAAAATTTTGCCCTAGTTTAGGCAGGATTTTGACCTAACTTCATGGCAATTTTTCACATAGTTCCAAGGGGAATTTTCAAAAGTGATTCAAAGAGGGGTTGTAGAGCACATTTTCAAACAAAAGCAAGTAATCTAGCAAATAACTAAGAGCCCATGGAAAACCATGGATGAAAAGGGTGCCAATACCTTCCCTTTTCATATCTACCCCCCGAACTCAAGAAAACATCTCAAAGGTCTTTCCTGTTCTTTTCAGCCTTTCCTTTTGGATAAAAAAAGTCGGTGGCGACTCTTGCTTACCGCAACATTTACGATCAAACGCAAAACAACCAAGTCAGTTCTCTCACCGCGTCACAGAACTGGCGACTCTACTGGGGAATATTCTTAAAGTGGGGTTACCTTAGGGTTAGATCATATTTTACTTGCTTTCATTGTTTGACTTGTATGCTTTACATTTTGGTTCTTTGTTTGGGTTTTGAATCCTCTACCCGGATTTGGGATACCTTATAGGTAAATAGCAATACATTGTGGAAACTGTGCGGGGTATACCGACATGGTCTAAGCAATAGCTACGTTAGTGTGACATATTTGTGGGTACCAATAGCCCTTGAGTAGTCAAGGAGAATACGGGGCCACTGAGTGATGTCATGAATCCCTAACTAACTTTTAGAACCTTTACTTGACCAACTTGGCCATTAAAACGTAGTGAGATGACCGGCTTTTGTGCAGTCCAAAGTTGGTAGATACTCGATACTACACTCATTCAGGTTTGGGTTTTTGGGATATTTTGGTCGCCATTAAAGAGGCTTGCGCTGAAACAATGCCCAAGGAAACAAACCAGTGATATTGAGCTCCTTAGAACCCGGTTACTATTTCTAGGACAGGTTTGAGCCAACTAAACTTCAAGAGGGTACTTACCTATGAGACTCCATGCAAGCCTAAACCTAAGGACAACATCATAACATCATACTCATACTCACTAACCATTTCAAGGATTTTGGGATTTATCTTTATTCTATTTTGTAGGACAAGGATTCTATTCGCAAGAAAACCATTCAAGTCAATCTTGTAAGGATCCCTCCTCAACTTAAAGAGCTAGCATCAAGAATTTCTGAAAATTCTCCATTTACCGAAAGACATGGTCGTCTCCTAACTTTAGAAGAATTCTCCCAACTCTTGAGGATTCCCATTCTCAATCAACTACCTTTTAACGGTATGGAAAGAGATCCAAAGCCAGAAGAGATTGCACAAGCCCTACACTTGCAATCCTCTGATGTCACAACTAATTGGGAAACAAGGAGTGGTGTCAAAGGTTTCTTAGCCAAGTTCTTGTTTGAGAAAGCCCGAAACTGTTGGAATTCCTTGGACTTGCAAGCTTTTGAGGAAATTGTGGCTCTCCTCATCTATGGGATGGTTTTGTTTCCAAATCCTGACCAACTCATAGACGTAAACACCGTCAAAATCTTCATGTCTTGTAACCCGGTGCCTACTTTTCTAGGAGACATCCTACATTCTTTTCACACTCGCACTATGAGGAAAAGAGGTATCCTTATGTGTTGTACTCCTCTTTTGGAAAGATGGTTTATTTTGCATCTTCCCCAATCTGTATTGAAGAACGAGCAAGGTTCAAGATGGCCACATAGGTTGATGACGCTCAAACATTCAGACATTCATTGGTGTTCCCGATCTATAGAGAATGTTACTATCATCGACTGTTATGGAGAATTCCCTAATGTCCTCTTACTTGGCATTAGAGGAGGTATCACCTATAATCCCTGTTCAGCCTTAAGACAATTTGGTTACGCCCGAAGAGATGGCCCACAAGAGATGGTTATTCAAGGGTTGGTATTTGACTACGAGAATGACGATCAAGGTCACCGCTAGAGGTTTATCTGAGCTTGGAGGATGTTAAATAAGGTAGATAGCAAGACATTGGGGCATAAGAATTCCATCCCTCTTGAGCCTTACCTCAAATGGGTACAAACTCATGCTCAAAGTCTTATGATGCATTACCCCTCCATTCTCTAGGTTATCATAGAGCCTGTTATGGAAGGAGATGTTTCATACACTATCCTACATCCTGACATGCCAACCTCTCTCGAAGACTTGCAAAGGGATTAGATACAACTTAAGGGGGAGCGAGACTCCTTCGAGGCCCAATTCTACGCCAGCGAGAAGAAGGTTTTGGAGCTCACCAAGCAGCTTCATGAGGAGCGGAGTCTGAACGCCTACATCGCACCAAAGAGGATGCGTACAACTTTTTTATCTTAGAGTTTTTGTATTTCTTTGTGTTGTACCCCAAAATTTACCCTCCCATATTCTTCAAGAAATTGCCAAGTCATGCTTCAAAATTCCCCAAGGGTTGCACAGTGCAAGGGTCTCCTAACAGTCAAAATTAGGGTTTTGGTTCTGATCAAGAAAATGAAGTTTCCAAAGGCCCAATCAAGTCCCACATGCTTATAAACATGGTCAAGCATCCTCGTATCAAGTTTCAAGACCTACAGTTCAAAATTGCACAGTCAAAAACCCTAATTGCACTACAGTCAACTGCAGGGGCAAAATGGTCATTTGACAGTCAAAAGTTCAAATTTTTGGTCAACATCTCATTTTGAAGCCACAAACATCATTTGATCAATGCTTGATCATGATTCTCAAAGCTTGGCTCAAAAATCATCAAGATGCAAAAGTTTCCTTATTTGGACAGCTGAAAAAGCCAACTGTAAATTGACCAGGGCATACCTTTCACATGGATTATCAGAAAAATTCCATCCAAAGCTCATTTTTAAGAGAAAGACATTTCCTACAACTCATCTTCATACTTCAAGTCCAAGAAATGCTCTCACAAAAAGTTATCAATTTCAACATTATAGGTCATTTTCAAAAGTCAACAAAAAGGGACTTTAAGTCAAAGGCCATAACTTGAGATTGGTAAATCAAAATGACATGGGACCAAAGGCATTGGTTAGAGGACTCAAAGAACTTTTCAAAATGTCCAATAACATGAGCAAAGCTTAAAAATTGAGCAAGTTATGCCTTGTGGAAGTTGGGAAATTTTTGGATATTTTGAAAAGTCAACATTGCTTCAAATGACCTAAAATTACTAATGGGCCTATTTTTCTTCCACAATTCATCATCCAAGGCATGTGCACGACCACTTGTCCCAAAGGGAAGATTTTCTTCATTATTTATTTATTTATTTGGATTTTTATTATTAATAATTCATTTTAATTAAATAAAATACATGAAAAATGCTAAACCTAGTTTTTCAATCTTTTTGTGCATATTATATCCTCAAGATTTCGTGCCTAGCCAAATATGGAAAGAACCAATGGAATTGGATGTGATTTGTATCAAAAAGCATGTGAAAAAGATTTGAAAATCATGGTTAAAAATCAAATATCATATTCATTAATTCATGGATTTTGATCAAGTTTTTTCAACCCTAATCACTCTCCTATACATACACAATCAAAACCCTCATGCTCATTGACAAAAATCTGCGCAGAAACTCCATTAAAAAACTTGACTTTTTGGTGAAAAATCTCAAAACTGAAAACAGGGTTAGAGGTCGTTTCAAGCCACAAAACTCCTTCCATTGCATTCCTAGGACATCAAGTAACCTTCCTGGATCAAAAGCATCAATCCTAACCCTTTGAATCACGGTACAGAAGCCAAGCTTTCTTCACTTTTTTTTATAATCGTGTTTCCATATTTAGGCATTTACATAGCATTTTGTTTGTGTATTCATACTAATTGATATGTTCTGAAGCTAACCATCTACTTTGATTGAGTTTTTGTGTGCTATATACGATTCCACCATGGTTGTCTTTTAGGGTTCATGAAGCTTCAAATTGGGTTTTTTTAATTAAGGAAAAATTGGAGCATAAGACTTAGGCCACTCAATTCAGCATACTCAGACGATCATAAGGCCACCCTCGCGCTCAATTTATGAGCATCCCTGGGCTAGTCGCTATTTTTCAGAAACTGGCCTAAGGGAACACTAACAAAACCGTTGCTAAATTGTTCTTGTTTCAGGAAAATAAAACCAGGCGAAGGAGATGATGAAGTGGCGAGCGTTGGTTGGTCTGTTCAAAAATTCGCGCTAAAATCCACTAACACGTTTGTTTTGTTTTATATTGATCACTTATTATATAATATACAAAGAAAACAAAGTGGAGCAGTGGTGAAGCGTTTGGTTGGTAATCGTCAGGACCTGGGTTCGAGCCCCAGGTCATCACCCCCTTTCATATTATTTTCTATTTAATGTTCCTATGCAGCTTCAATACCAAAGCGCACCATACACCTCAAAATCAAGCTGGCCACGCGTCCCAGGGTATTCAATCAAAGGCCAGGACCTGGAGAATATGATGCACGCTAGTCAATGCTCTCACACGTTGCATGAAAAAGTCAGCCAGGCCATGAATAACTGGGCTCAAATTGCTGGGCTTTCACCTCCACTTTGGGGACAGCAACCCCCCTAGGTTTGCAAATGTTTTTATTATTCTTTATTTCATTATATTTTTACTTCCTTTTAATTATTGTTTTCTTAATTAATTCAATTATTTTCATAAAAAATCCAAAAAACACAAAAAAACATAAAAAAATCAGAAAAGATGAAAAAATAATAAATATTTTTATTTTAGTATTTTTGTAAATAAAATCCATTAATTAACTAGTTTTAAATTAGGTTTTAATCTTAACCTTTTTAATAAAAATCTAAAAAATATAGAATTAGGGTTCATATTAATTTTTTTATTCCTTTTTATTTTTCTTCCATAATAATTCAATATTTGCTATTATTTATTTTTGTAATTAAATTGCATGTAAATTAATTAGGGTTAATTTTAGGTTAAAATTTAATCTTTTCTTAATAAACTAAAAACAAATAGAATTAGGGTTAGCATTTTATTTTAATTAATTCTTTTTTCATTAAAACCAAAAATACCAAAAACAATTTCTTGTCTTTTTTTCGTCAATTAATTTCATCATTTAATTTAATTTTGCAAAAAGGGTCCAACGCCCTCGTTTTAATTCTCATTTAATTCGTGTGTTTATTTCTTTTCCGTTTAATATTTATGTATCTCTCCCAAGGCCTTGTAAATTAATCTGTCACACTTTTAATTCTTTACTTTTCATTATTCCTTTATTTTTCTGTCAAATCGGGTTCAAGAAATTTTGGCGATGTGGACCCGCGCCTTTTGTAATAGCTTAGAATCTTTTACTTTTCGCAATTTTTAACTGTTAATCAAGGCATGAAAGAATGAATGGACAAAAATAAAAACAAGCGCTAGATCACCAATAACATGACAAAAGACAAAAATATCTGAAAACGACACACAAATCGCACACACCACCCCTAGGGTACGTCTCACTGTTGCCTTGCCTCGAAAGGTGATCGTCGAGTAGAGGATGTCTTAGTAAGTCCTCATGATCCGGGAACCTGGCATGAGGGTAGCTTCTAAGGTGTCTTCCTATTGCTCTGGTGATCACCATGTCCCGAACTTCGAATTGACCCGAACACCTCCAACGGTGGTGCTACCTACCTCTCAATGGTGGGATGGCACTACTTTAAAGGACATCTACACAGACTAATTCCTTAGGGTAGGTAGACGACTCTAGATACTTGCTCCAAATTCAAAACAAATTCAAAAATACTTTTCACACCGACACCTTTTCAAAAGCTTTCGAAAGCAATTTTTCAAACACTCTTGAGGACCGATACAAGAGTCGAACTGGAATTTTCAAAGAAACTTTTTTTAAAACCCACAGTTGAAAAGAAAACAAACCAATTTTGAAAACACAATGAGCAAGTATCTAAGAGCCCATGGATAACCATGGATAGAAAGGGTGCTAACACCTTCCCTTTCTATAATCTACCTCCCGAACCGAGAGCAATCTCTTTAAGGAATTTTTCTGTGCTTTTGTCCTTTCCATTTGGAGAAAATAAAAGACGGTGGCGACTCGTGCTTCCGCGACATTTCGCGAACCAGCGTTAAACAGTCAGTTCCAGATCCACCGATCACAAAACTGGCGACTCTGCTGGGGACTTAACTTAAAGTGAGGTGTACCTTAGTACTAAGATCACTGTGTTTTCAATTGCTTTCCTTGTGTGCTTTAAATTGTGGGTTGCTTGGGAGTTCTATAGATCCTAACCCGGATCTGGGGGATACCTTTCTTAGAAAGTAGCAACAAGGCTGTGAGGGAACTGTGCGGGGTATACCGACATGGTTGAAGCAGTCTGCTACGTTGATGTGGCACTTTGGTGTGTACCGGTAACCCTTGAGTTCAGTCAAGGAGAGTACGGGGCCTCCGCGTGGTGTCGTGAAGCATCAACAGACCTTAGGAACCTTAATTAAACTATCTTGGCCTCTTTAGGGTAGTGAGATAACTGACTTTGGTGCAGTCCGAGGTTGGTTGATACTCGATACTACACTCAATTGAGGGTTGCTTTCCTGGAATATTTCAGTCGCCAGTTCAGTGGCTAAATCGAAACGATGAACAATGAAAGCAATCCCGTGATATTGGGACCCTTAGAACCCGGTTACTTTGATAGGACAGGATGAACCCACCAACTTCAAGAGGGTACTACCCAGACCCCATGCTGGCCTTAAACCCTAAGGACTTGTCTTGTGTGCCTTGTATGCCTTACATGTTTGTCTTTGTAAATATCTGTGGTGTGTTTAATCATAGCATCATGACATCATCCAGCATCATATGCATTGACTAACCATTTCAGGGGTTCGAATCTTCATCTTTGTTCTTGTTTTGTAGGACATGGAAACTGTTCGTAGAAAGACAATTCAAGTCAGTCTTGTAAGGATCCCTCCTCAGCTTAAGGAATTTATATCCAGGATTCCTGAGAGCTCTTCATTCAGTGAAAGACATGGAAGTCTCATCAGCTTGGTCAATACCAACATTGAGGAAGACATGATAAAGGTCCTGTTTCAGTTCTTTGACCCTCTGCATCACTGTTTCACCTTCTTGGACTATCAGTTGGTACCTACATTGGAGGAGTTCTCCCGGCTCCTGAAGATCCCTATCCTTGATCAGCTACCCTACAACGGTACGGAAAAGGAACCCAAGCTTGAAGAGATTGCTAAAGCCTTGCACCTACAGTCATCTGACCTCAAGGGACATTGGGAAGTTAGAAGTGGTATCAAAGGGTTCTTAGCCAGGTTTCTGTTTGAAAAGGCCCATGAATGTTGGAACTCCCTTGACTTGCAAGCTTTTGAAGAGGTTGTGGCCCTCCTTGTCTATGGGTTGGTGTTGTTCCCTAACCCAGATCAGCTTATTGATGTCAGTGCTGTCCAGATCTTTATGTCCAGGAATCCTATACCTACGTTGCTGGGGGACATCCTTCACTCATGTTACACTCGAACCATGAGAAAAAGAGGTGTCCTTATGTGTTGCACTCCTCTCCTGGGAAGGTGGTTTATTTTGCACCTTCCACAATCAGTCTTGAAGAATGAGCGGGGTTTGAGGTGGTCACAACGGTTGATGACTCTTACACATGCAGATATACATTGGTGCCCTCGGTCCAGAGAAGATGTCACTATCATTGATCATTGCGGGGAATACCCTAATGTTCCTTTACTTGGAATCAGAGGAGGTATTACTTACAGCCCATGCCTGGCTTGGAGACAGTTTGGTTATGCTTGGAGGGATGGTCCTCATGACATGTTAATTCCTGACATAGTTTTTGACTTCGACAACGATACTCAAGGACTTCGCCAGAGATTTATCAGAGCCTGGAGGATGCCCAGTAGGATAGACAGCAAGACACTGGGGCACAGGAACTCCATCCCGTTGGAACCTCATCTCAAGTGGGTACGAGCCTGCTCCCAGAAGTTAGTAATGCCTTATCCTCATATGCTCCTAGTAATCAAAGAACCAGTCTTGGAAGGAGAAGTGTCCTGCACTATTCAGCACCCTGATATGCCCACATCCTGGGAAGAGATGCAGAAGAGCTGGATCCAGCTTAAAGAAGAACGGAATTCTCTTGAGACCAGTCTACATGCTAGTGAAAAGAAGGTCTTGGAGCTTACCCGCCTGTTGCATGAGGAGAGGAACCTCAACACTTACATAGCTCCAAAGAGGATGCGTAGTATATTTTGGGATTGATTTGCTTTTGTATTATTTTGCCCATGAGGCTTTGATGTACTGAACAATTATTTCCTTAATGATAACGTGTGTTCCTTTTTGTCTACAACAAATTTAAACTTTCGAACCCTTGAATGCATTGCATAAACACATATCATTCATCATGTGCATAGCAGGTTTCTTCTTTTCAGGTTGCTTACCGTTCTTCGCTGTTTATTTCAGCATCATGAATCCCAACTCGTCATCAACTGAGACATCCATCAAAGCTCTTCAGGCGCAGAATGCGCAATTTCAGGAATTAATCAAGGGTTTGGCTCAAGGCCAAGAAGAGCTGAAGGCTCTGCTCCTGAAGAAGGAGAAGAAGAAGAAGAGAAGAACTGTTCTGTTTAGCTCGGGCCGAAGGTTTGGCAACACTTTGCAGAATGAAGAGGCTGGTTCTTCTGTTGGCAAGAGTACTCCTCAGACAGAAAAGGGTCCTAGTCCGGTAGTCTCCGACAACGAGACTGATTTTGATGAAGAGCAGTACCCTCCTGCAGAAGACAGATACAAGCAACTGGAGGATAGGTTGAATGCTATGGAGATACAACATGTACCTGGGCTGGATTTTGGAGATTTGGGTTTGTCTACTGGTGTGATCATTCCTTGGAAGTTCAAAGCACCATCTTTCACTAAATATGACGGGGCGTCTTGTCCCAAGCTACATCTCAGGTCCTATGTTCGGAAAATCCAACCGTACTCAGCGGATAAGAATTTGTGGATCCACTTCTTCCAGGAGAGTCTTTCAGGGACTCATCTCGAATGGTTCTATCAGCTGGATGGGACCAAGGTTCGTAACTGGGAGGAGTTGGCTACTGCTTTCTACAAGCAGTATCAATATAATGCCGACCTTGCCCCTACACGTACCCAGCTCCAGGGTATGTCGTTAGGTTCAAGTGAAGGTTTTAAAGAGTACGCTCAGAAGTGGAGAGACCTGGCTGGCAGGGTGCAGCCACCGTTGACTGATCGGGAGTTGGTAGACATGTTCTTGGGGACCCTATCTGGGCCATTTTTCAACCATCTTATCGGGAATTCGTCTGCAGGGTTCACTGATTTGATTCTGACTGGAGAGAGAATTGAGGCTGGGTTAAAGTCTGGTAAGATTCCGAAGGGTGCATCGTCTAGTTCTGAGAAGAAACCCTTCAAGAAGGAGGCTAGTGCTGTATACGGTTCCAAGAGACCAGAGAGATCTGAGCGCCGCCAATCTGTCAGTGAGGTAATGATTGCTAAGCCTGCTGCCGCTCCTCGGCCGACCAATCCTCAAAGGGCTGAAAGACCCCAGAGAGAGTTTACCCGGTTAAGCATGACCCTATCCTAAATCTTGCCGTAGTTGCTATCCACCAATCTAGTGACTGTCAGAGAGGCTCCGAAGTTTCCAAATACTACCTCTCCTAAGTACAACCCAAATGCTCGTTGTGCTTATCATTCTGATAGCCCGGGGCATTCCACTGATGACTGTTGGGCATTAAGGAGTAAGGTGCAAGACCTTATCGACGCGAAAGAGATACAGTTTGAAGCGCCTGAGAGGCCGAATGTGGTTACTGCTCCTATGCCCCAGCATGGAGTAAATGCTGTTGACGAATATGTTTACGCTGTTTCTGTGGATGATCTAGTTACTCCTTTGAAGACCGTCAAGAGGAACCTACTGCTGGCCGGTTTATTTCCGGGTTGCAGTGAGGGTTGCTTGTTCTGTGCTGTTTCCCTATCTGGTTGTCCCTTGCTGAAGTTAGGCATCCAAAGCCTAATGGATAGCAAGGAGATTCTGTTTAAGAAGTCTGTTGTTCAGTTGGTGCCGGTGGAAGAAGTTTCTGTGGTTAC
This sequence comes from Vicia faba, assembly GCA_948472305.1. Lineage (NCBI taxonomy): Eukaryota > Viridiplantae > Streptophyta > Magnoliopsida > Fabales > Fabaceae > Vicia > Vicia faba. The sequence goes on from OX451741.1 coordinate 1,205,159,502, forward strand.
CATCTTCAATAATCCAATCAAGGCTCTCCCGAAGAAGCCTATTCAAATCATGACTGTTGCACCTGTGGTTATCACTGTTCCGGGGCCTCTTCCCTATGCATCTGATAAAGCTGTCCCCTGGCACTATGGGGCAGACGTATATGTGAACGGAATCAAACAAGAATTCAACACTGGCGCCAGCATCTGTGATATCACTGGCCCAACCAAGGTTACCCGCAGTGGCAGGCTCTTCTCGCCTGACATTGCACCGCCTGCTGCTCGAAGACCACTCCTTATAACTCCTACAAGTGTACCTGTTCCTGTTGCTGATCAAGTTGTTTCTCCTGCTGCCGAGTCATCCAATGCTCGGGGCAAAGGAATTGAAATCGAGCCTGCCCAGATGGAGGCACCTATACCTATAACTGCTGAGGCCTCCCAACAAGAGATGGAGGAAATCTTGAAAAATATAAAGAAGAGTGACTTCAATGTTGTGGAACAGCTGGGGCATACGCCCTCCAAAATCTCCATGCTCTCTTTATTGCTGTGTTCAGAGGCCCATGCTAAGGCCTTAATCTCATTCCTCAAGACGGCCCATGTGCCACAGGAGACATCTGCAGTCCAGTTCACTGACTGCGTAGCAAATCTGACAGCAGACAATGGCCTGGGTTTCTCAGATGCTGACCTGACTGCAAAAGGAAGAAACCACAATGATGCCCTGCATGTCTCTATCGAATGCAGGGGCACTACTCTGGCACATGTATTGGTGGATACTGGTTCGTCCTTGAATGTGCTACCCAAGAAGGCTTTAGACCGTTTAGATTGTGAAGGCCTGGAACTGAAACCCAGCAATATCATCGTTAGGGCCTTTGACGGTTCAAAAAGGATGGTTCATGGAGAGGTTGACATTCCGATTCGTGTGGGCTCTCAGGTGTTTGACTCTACTTTTTATGTGATGGATATCCGTCCATCTTACTCTTGTCTACTGGGTCGACCTTGGATACATAAAGCTGGGGCAGTCACCTCTACCTTGCACCAGAAGCTGAAGTACCCTTCAGAGGGAAGATCGTCACTGTGCAGGGAGAGGAGGAGTATATGGTAAGCCACCTGAATTCCTTCAGATACATTGAGATGGATGGGGAGTTTATTGAAACCCCCTTTCAGCATTTCGAGGAGGTGCTTCCAATTTCAGCGGCAGCAGAAACAGCAGTAGAAGAGAATGTTCCTTTGAAGATGGCTTCCCTAAAGGATGCCCGGGCCGTGGTTCAAAAAGGTGATTGTGCTAACTGGGGCAGGCTTGCAGACTTTACACAAAAAACTGACAAATTTGGGCTGGGTTTTACTGCAGAAGGTCAGAAAGCTATGCGGAAGGCGAAGACCAGAAGACCTCCTGTGTTCATTACAAATCCAGGAGTGAATGCTGTTGGGGAAGACAACGAAGTGGATGAAGAAGAATTCAATAGCTGGATCTATCCAACGACTGAAGGCGGATTGACCAATTGGATTGCTAAGGACCATACTCCTGTTACTTTTGTTACGCACTAATAAACTTCCTTGTTTTGTTATTTTGTAATAAACAATAAATAAACTCTGTGACCCGGTGTCTTACCCGAGGCACCGTGGTCCTATTTGTGAGGGCATATAAATTGTCATTTCATATATCATAAATGAAAATCTTGGATGTTTTCTCGCATTTCAAATTTTATGCTCCTTTTCTGTCTTTCTTTCCTTTACATATATTTCAAAACAGCTGTATTTACACACATACTCACTCATACAGGTTTCAATCCACTCTGGATCTCACTGGTAACGACTCTGCTACTGCCAATTATGACTTCGAAAATCCGATCAACTTAGCCGAAGACGAAGGTGAAGATGATTGCGAAGTGCCTGGCGAGCTTGCAAGACTGTTGCTTCAGGAAGAGAGGGCAATTCAACCCCATGAAGAGCCAGTGGAAACGATAAACCTGGGTACTGAAGAAGACAGGAAAGAGGTAAAGATTGGTGCCAACCTAGAGCTCAGCGTGAAGCAACGGTTGACTCAGATGCTGCATGATTATATGGAGATCTTTGCTTGGTCCTACGAAGACATGCCCGGGTTGGATACCGATATTGTGGTCCATCACTTGCCAACTAAGGAAGATTGCCCTCTAGTGAAGCAAAAGGTTCGCCGTATGCGTCCAGAGATGTCTGAGAAGATTAAGGCCGAGGTTATGAAACAGTTTGATGCCGGGTTTCTTGCAGTGACTTCTTACCCTCAGTGGGTTGCTAATGTGGTGCCGGTACCTAAGAAGGACGGTAAGTTCAGAATGTGTGTCGATTACAGGGATCTGAATAGGGCCAGCCCCAAGGATGATTTCCCCCTACCTCACATTGATGTCCTTGTTGATAATACAGCTCAGCACAAGGTGTTCTCTTTCATGGATGGTTTCTCAGGTTACAATCAGATCAAGATGGCACCTGAAGACATGGAAAAGACTACATTTGTTACTCAGTGGGGCACCTTCTGCTACAAGGTCATGCCGTTTGGACTGAAGAACGCTGGGGCAACCTACCAACGTGCCATGGTTGCTTTATTTCATGATATGATCCATCATGAGATAGAAGTGTATGTTGACGACATGATCGCAAGGTCCCAGACCGAGGAAGAGCACCTAGATCATCTGCAGAAATTATTTGACCGGTCGAAACTGTACAAGCTGAGATTGAACCCGAACAAGTGCACCTTCGGGGTAAGATCTGGGAAGTTGCTAGGCTTCGTTGTGAGCGACAAGGGTATTCAAGTGGACCCTGCCAAGGTTAAAGCTATTCAAGAGATGCCGGTTCCTAAGACAGAGAAGGAAGTCAGAGGCTTTTTAGGACGCCTGAATTACATTGCTCGATTCATCTCACATCTGACTGCTACCTGTGAGCCAATCTTCAAGCTGATGAAGAAAGATCAGGTAGTACGTTGGAACGATGAATTTCAGGCTGCTTTCGACAGAATCAAAGAGTATCTCCAAGAACCACCTATCCTTATGCCACCGGTTGAGGGAGACCTCTGATACTATATCTAACAGTGCTTGACAACTCAATGGGGTATGTGCTGGGGCAGCATGACGAGTCTGGCCGAAAAGAGCATGCCATTTATTACCTTAGCAAAAAGTTTACCGACTGTGAGACCCGATACTCACTGCTTGAGAAAACTTGCTGCGCTTTGGTATGGGCTGCTCGCCGGCTGAGACAGTATATGCTGACTCATACCACCTTGTTGATCTCAAAGATGGATCCTATAAAGTATATATTTGAAAAGCCTGCTCTGTCTGGGAGAATAGCAAGATGGCAAATGATCTTGACGGAATACGAAATTCAGTACACAACCCAGAAAGCCATCAAGGGAAGTGTATTGGCAGACCACTTGGCACATCAGGCCGTAGATGACTATCAGTCAATGAACTTCGAGTTTCCGGACGAAAGCATCATGATAGTGACTGATTGTGAAGTACCTGGACCGGATGAAGGACCTGAGGAAGGATCCCGATGGTCTATACACTTTGACGGAGCCTCCAATGCTTTGGGTAACGGTATCGGCGCCATAATCATATCTCCGCAAGGCACTCATACTCCACTCACTGCCCGACTATGTTTCAACTGTACCAACAACATGGCAGAGTATGAGGCGTGCATCATGGGTCTTCAAGCTGCGATCGATCTAAGGATCAAGTTTCTGAGTGTCTTCGGAGATTCCGCTCTTGTGATCAATCAGATCAAAGGAGAGTGGGATACGAAACACCCGAACCTTATTCCTTACAGAGAATGTGTGTTGACCTTGATCCCCCACTTCACAAAGATAACCTTTGAACACTTCCCGAGAGAAGAGAATCAGTTGGCGGACGCGTTAGCTACAATGTCTTCTATGTTCAAAGTTAAATGGGATAATGAGGCTCCCCGGATCATCATCTGGAAACTGGACGAGCCGGCATACTGTTGCGATCTCGAGACTGAATTGGTGACTGAGAAGCCTTGGTACCATGAGGTGAAGAGATATTTAGAAGCTCAGGAATACCCTGAAGGTGCATCTGTCAATGATAAGAAGTTCCTGAGAAGATTCGCGGCAAAGTTCTTCCTTAGCAACGGCATCTTGTACAAGCGAAACCAGGATTAAACCTTACTGCGTTGTGTGGATAAGACGGAAGCAGAAAGAATCATGGAAGAGATACATGAAGGGACCTTCGGTACACATTCCAGTGGGCATACAATGGCAAAGAAGATCCTTCGGGCAGGGTATTATTGGTCCACAATGGAAGCTGACTGCTACCAACATTCCAGGACATGCCATAAGTGCCAGATTTATGCAGACAAGGTGCATGTTCCTCTAGTTCCTCTGAATGTTCTGACTGCGCCTTGGCCGTTTGTAATGTGGGGCATAGACATGATCGGTGAGATTAAACCTACGGCATCTAATGGGCATCGCTTCATCCTGGTAGCGATTGATTATTTTACAAAGTGGGTTGAAGCAGCTTCCTATGCTACGGTAACCAAGACCGTTGTGGCACGGTTCATTCGGCATAACCTGATATGTCGATACGGTGTCCCTGAGAGAATTATTACAGACAACGGTACCAATCTGAATAACAAGATGATCACTGAGCTCTGTGAGCAGTTCAAAATACAGCACCACAATTCTTCTCCTTACAGACCGAAGATGAATGGGGCTGTAGAAGCAGCAAATAAAAATATCAAGAAAATCGTGCAGAAGATGACAGTGACTTATAAGGATTGGCACGAGATGTTACCGTTCGCTCTACACGGGTACCGTACCTCAGCTAGGACGTCAACCAGGGCAACTCCTTTCTCTTTGGTTTATGGCATGGAGGCAGTCTTGCCGATCGAAGTGCAAATACCCTCTCTCCGGATAATGAAGGATGCAAATATGAACGAGGATGATTGGATCCAGACACGACTTGATCAGTTAAACCTTATTGATGAAAAAAGACTTGCTGCTATCTGTCATGGTCAGACGTATCAGAAACGGATGATCAGGGCATTTAACAAAAAGGTCAGACCACAGGAGTATCAAGTTGGGGATCTGGTAATCAAACGAATCATTCTTCCTCAGAGTGATCCAAGGGGCAAGTGGACCCCTACGTACGAAGGTCCATTTGTGGTTAAACATGTGTTCTCAGGAGGAGCAATGATTCTAACCAACATGGACGGTGACGACCTTCCTCACCCCGCCAATGCAGACATAGTAAAAAGATACTACGCATGAAAAAAAGACCCGTTAGGCTGACATGCCTAGGCAAAAATTAGGGCTTCCCGGCGAACCAAAAGGGTTCGGGCAAAATGAAGGGATGAAATGAAAAAAAAACTGTACACCCGGCAAGTCGAAAACCTGAAAAGGCGGCTTGGGCAAAAATGGGTATCCCGGTGGACTGAAAACCCGAAAGGGCGGTCCAGGCAAAAATTAGGGATAAAGCGTAATACTATGTCTCATTGGATCATTTTGCATCCAAAATCCGGTATCTACATCAAGTTCAGACGGCATCGATCAGTCAGCTTCACCTTCAACCAAGGTCATCAAGTGATGAGATGCTCGGAGTTATAAAGGCAATAACAGAGTTGAAACCCAGTGGGATCATTCATTTCACACAGCTGTTTTATTTTCTTTTGTACAAAATTTGTATAAGCTCATTTGTTCGGTGACGTTCTCTTACAAGGACGTCAGCCTCTTGTACACAAAACGCCTATTTTCAGGCCATTCAAAATCAATACAAGTATACTTTTCAGTTGAAAGTGCCAATTGTTTTTCTTTTTTTGTTTTGTTTTGCGAAGAACGTCCAAGGTTCAATTTGTGATATATGCATTGACAATAATTTGCTAACTCGTAAACATTTGCATACGAAACAAAGGATTAATTACAAGTAACATTAGAAACAGGGGCAATAAAGAGTTGTCTGAGCAATCTAATTGTTCTGTCCTCCAAGGTACCAAGGTAGGTTCAGCTAAAGAACATAACCAGCATATCTTAATTCCCCAGAGAGTGAGTCAGCAAGTCAGTGCACTCTTCCTCAAGCAAAGTTATCAAATCTTAAGGAAGTTGGGTATCCTCCAGCAGATATCAACATTCTCCGGCAACATATATATCCTTAACAAGCATCCCCGGCAGTCTTGGCCTAAAGATTGTTCCCCAGCGGTATATCAAACATTCAAAGGAATCACTTCCCCCACAGTTCAAAACTTCCCCAGGAGAGTCCAATCCAGTTCCCTAGGAAAGTTGGAATCTATCCCCCAAGCAGTAGGCTTATCCCCAGTAGATTCTGGAAGCTTATCCTCGCAGAACACGAACGCGTCGTCCGACTTTATTCAAAGAGTTATTTCCCTACCAGGATATAACTGGGTTATCCTCAGCCAAAAGCCATGGAAAGGTCGTCATCGACACAGTCTTCTTACACCCAGCGAAGTCTATTCACACTTCCAATACAGCAAAGATATCCCCAGCAAGTTATTATCAACAACTCAGCAAAGCATCTCTCTCCCCACAGAGTATCGCTTCCCAGCAAGATCGACAGGGTACTTCTCCCCCCGCAGAGTTATTCCATTCGCCAAGTTTATTCCCCAACGGAGTTATCTTCTCCTATCGGTATTCTTGCAGCTATCATCCCCAGCGGAAGCGAAATCTATTCTCCAACATCAGCCCAGGAGTGACCTCCCGGCACCCGTCAAGGATTTACTTTCCTAGACGAAAGCATACATTCCTAAACATCACATACATCATTATAGCATGCATAGACGCATCATATCTTACAAATCTCATTTATGTTGAGAACATCATTGCTTGGTCCATATCATGCATTGCATATGACTGACCTTTACCTTTCAGGAAAGATTCAGCTAAATTCTCAATCATATTTCAAGACCTAGACCGGTTCAGTTAATCGACTCCAAAGATTTCTTATCCAGTCCAAGGCCTTCTCTAGTCCAGCTAAATCGACCCCAAACAGATTTTTCTGATGAAGACTCAGTAGAAGTTATCCAAGGTTTTTCTCAATGAATGTTATTGAGATTATAATTGCCTATGGTTCTCTCCCCGATCCTGCGGAGATGATAATTCCATTCCAGGTTTTTCTCAAACGTCCGCTTTTGAGATTATAATTTCCTATGGTTCTCTCCCCAATACTGCGGAGATGATAATTCCATTCTAGGTTTTTCTAAAACGTCCGCTTTTGAGATTATAATTTCCTATGGTTCTCTCCCTGATGCTGCGGAGATGATAATTCCATTCCAGGTTTTTCTCAAACGTCCGCTTTTGAGATTATAATTTCCTATGGTTCTCTCCCCGATCCTGCGGAGACGATAATTCCATTCCAGGTTTTTCTCAAACGTACGCTTTTGAGATTATAATTTCCTATGGTTCTCTCCCCGATCCTGCGGAGACGATAATTCCATTCCAGATTTTTCTCAAACGTCCGCTTTTGAGATTATAATTTCCTATGGTTCTCTCCCCAATCCTGCGGAGACGATAATTCCATTCCAGGTTTTTCTCAAACGTCCGCTTTTGAGATTATAATTTCCTATGGTTCTCTCCCCAATACTGCGGAGACGATAATTCCACTCCAGGTTTTTCTTAATGTTTGCCTTTGAGATTATAATTGCCTATGGTTCTCTTCCCGATCCTGCGGAGGTGGTAATCCCAAGACTTTCTCAACGATTGCTGTTGAGGTTAAAGTCACCCAAGGTTCTCTCACCGTCCCCGTTGAGGTAGTAACCATCCCTGGTTCATTCATCATCTTTTGAAACTCCAGATCCAGCTCCTGTAACCAGTCAGGACACATCTATACCAAGCATCTGAAGACCAGCTCCTGCAACGTGTCAGGTATCGTTTTTTCTTTTGCAGGTATGCAGGTTCTCGCTAAGGAATCTCTTACGCGATCGACATCCAGATGGCATCTATAAGCCCATCATCCTTTTCATCAATCTCTAAATGGCATCTATAAGCCTATTCCCACCACACTGCTACTATGTGAGCGCAAATTTCTCGGCACTCTAGTGTTCAATCATCTTCTACCCTCGGATTACGAAAGGCACGTCAGCCAATCTGCATCCTCAGGTCTAAGAAGATTGAACAGGGGCAACTGTTGTACCCCAAAATTTTCCCTCCCATATTCTTCAAGAAATTGCCAAGTCATGCTTCAAAATTTCCCAAGGGTTGCATAGTGCAAGGGTCTCCTAACAGTCAAAATTAGGGTTTTGGTTCTGATCAAGAAAATGAAGTTTCCAAGGGCCCAATCAAGTCCCACATGCTTATAAACATGGTCAAGCATCCTCATATCAAGTTTCAAGACCTACAACTCAAAATTGCACAGTCAAAAACCCTAATTGCACTACAGTCAAATGCAGGGGCAAAATGGTCATTTGACAGTCAAAAGTTCAAATTTTTGGTCAACATCTCATTTTGAAGCCACAAACATCATTTTATCAATGCTTGATCATGATTCTCAAAGCTTGGCTCAAAAATCATCAAGATGCAAAAGTTTCCTTATTTGGACAGCTGAAAAAGCCAACTGTAAATTGACCAGGGCATAACTTTCACATGGATTATCAGAAAAATTCCATCCAAAGCTCATTTTGAAGAGAAAGACATTTCCTACAACTCATCTTCATACTTCAAGTCCAAGAAATGCTCTCACAAAAAGTTATCAATTTCAACATTATAGGTCATTTTCAAAAGTCAACAAAAAGGGACTTTAAGTCAAAGGCCATAACTTGATATTGGTAAATCAAAATGACATGGGACCAAAGGCATTGGTTAGAGGACTCTAAGACCTTTCCAAAATGTCCAAGAACATGAGCAAAGCTTAAAAATTGAGCAAGTTATGCCTTGTGGAAGTTGGGAAATTTTTGGATATTTTGAAAAGTCAACATTGCTTCAAATGACCTAAAATTACTAATGGGCCTATTTTTCTTCCACAATTCATCATCCAAGGCATGTGCACGACCACTTGGCCCAAAGGGAAGTTTTTCTTCATTATTTATTTATTTATTTGGATTTTTATTATTAATAATTCATTTTAATTAAATAAAATACATGAAAAATGCTAAACCTAGTTTTTCAATCTTTTTGTGCATATTATATCCTCAAGATTTCGTGCCTAGCCAAATATGGAAAGAACCAATGGAATTGGATGTGATTTGTATCAAAAAGCATGTGAAAAAGATTTGAAAATCATGGTTAAAAATCAAATATCATATTCATTAATTCATGGATTTTGATCAAGTTTTTTCAACCCTAATCACTCTCCTATACATACACAATCAAAACCCTCATGCTCATTGACAAAAATCTGCGCAGAAACTCCATTAAAAAACTTGACTTTTTGGTGAAAAATCTCAAAACTGAAAACAGGGTTAGAGGTCGTTTCAAGCCACAAAACTCCTTCCATTGCATTCCTAGGACATCAAGTAACCTTCCTGGATCAAAAGCATCAATCCTAACCCTTTGAATCACGGTACAGAAGCCAGGCTTTCTTCACTTTTTTTCATAATCGTGTTTCCATATTTAGGCATTTACATAGCATTTTGTTTGTGTATTCATACTAATTGATATGTTCTGAAGCTAACCATCTACTTTGATTGAGTTTTTGTGTGCTATATACGATTCCACCATGGTTGTCTTTTAGGGTTCATGAAGCTTCAAATTGGGTTTTTTTAATTAAGGAAAAATTGGAGCATAAGACTTAGGCCACTCAATTCAGCATACTCAGACGATCATAAGGCCACCCTCACGCTCAATTTATGAGCATCCCTGGGCTAGTCGCTATTTTTCAGAAACTGGCCTAAGGGAACACTAACAAAATCGTTGCTAAATTGTTCTTGTTTCAGGAAAATAAAACCAGGCGAAGGAGATGATGAAGTGGCGAGCGTTGGTTGGTCTGTTCAAAAATTCGCGCTAAAATCCACTAACGCGTTTGTTTTGTTTTATATTGATCGCTTATTATATAATATACAAAGAAAACAAAGTGGAGCAGTGGTGAAGCGTTTGGTTGGTAATCATCAGGACCTGGGTTCGAGCCCCAGGTCCTCACCCCCTTTCATATTATTTTCTATTTAATGTTCCTATGCAGCTTCAATACCAAAGCGCACCATACACCTCAAAATCAAGCTGGCCACGCGTCCCAGGGTATTCAATCAAAGGCCAGGACCTGGAGAATATGATGCACGCTAGTCAATGCTCTCACACGTTGCATGAAAAAGTCAGCCAGGCCATGAATAACTGGGCTCAAATTGCTGGGCTTTCACCTCCACTTTGGGGACAGCAACCCCCTAGGTTTGCAAATGTTTTTATTATTCTTTATTTCATTATATTTTTACTTCCTTTTAATTATTGTTTTCTTAATTAATTCAATTATTTTCATAAAAAATACAAAAAACACAAAAAAACATAAAAAATCATAAAAGATGAAAAAATAATAAATATTTTTATTTTAGTATTTTTGTAAATAAAATCCATTAATTAACTAGTTTTAAATTAGGTTTTAATCTTAACCTTTTTAATAAAAATCTAAAAAATATAGAATTAGGGTTCATATTAATTTTTTTATTCCTTTTTATTTTTCTTCCATAATAATTCAATATTTGCTATTATTTATTTTTGTAATTAAATTGCATGTAAATTAATTAGGGTTAATTTTAGGTTAAAATTTAATCTTTTCTTAATAAACTAAAAACAAATAGAATTAGGGTTAGCATTTTATTTTAATTAATTCTTTTTTCATTAAAACCAAAAATACCAAAAACAATTTCTTGTCTTTTTTTCGTCAATTAATTTCATCATTTAATTTAATTTTGCAAAAAGGGTCCAACGCCCTCGTTTTAATTCTCATTTAATTCGTGTGTTTATTTCTTTTCCGTTTAATATTTATGTATCTCTCCCAAGGCCTTGTAAATTAATCTGTCACACTTTTAATTCTTTACTTTTCATTATTCCTTTATTTTTCTGTCAAATCGGGTTCAAGAAATTTTGGCGATGTGGACCCGCGCCTTTTGTAATAGCTTAGAATCTTTTACTTTTCGCAATTTTTAACTGTTAATCAAGGCATGAAAGAATGAATGGACAAAAATAAAAACAAGCGCTAGATCACCAATAACATGACAAAAGACAAAAATATCTGAAAACGACACACAAATCGCACACACCACCCCTAGGGTACGTCTCACTGTTGCCTTGCCTCGAAAGGTGATCGTCGAGTAGAGGATGTCTTAGTAAGTCCTCATGATCCGGGAACCTGGCATGAGGGTAGCTTCTAAGGTGTCTTCCTATTGCTCTGGTGATCACCATGTCCCGAACTTCGAATTGACCCGAACACCTCCAACGGTGGTGCTACCTACCTCTCAATGGTGGGATGGCACTACTTTAAAGGACATCTACACAGACGAATTCCTTAGGGTAGGTAGACGACTCTAGATACTTGCTCCAAATTCAAAACAAATTCAAAAATACTTTTCACACCGACACCTTTTCAAAAGCTTTCGAAAGCAATTTTTCAAACACTCTTGAGGACCGATACAAGAGTCAAACTGGAATTTTCAAAGAAACTTTTTTTAAAACCCACAGTTGAAAAGCAAACAAACCAATTTTGAAAACACAATGAGCAAGTATCTAAGAGCCCATGGATAACCATGGATAGAAAGGGTGCTAACACCTTCCCTTTCTATAATCTACCTCCCGAACCGAGAGCAATCTCTTTAAGGAATTTTTCTGTGCTTTTGTCCTTTCCATTTGGAGAAAATAAAAGACGGTGGCGACTCTTGCTTCCGCGACATTTCGCGAACCAACGTTAAACAGTCAGTTCCAGATCCACCGATCACACTTTGTAAGCCCAAAGAAGGCATGATGTACTCAAACTTTGATTTATTAATATAACGTGTGTTCCTTTTTGGTCTAAAGCAAATTTAAATCTCTAATTTCCTTGAAATCATTGCATATGCATCTCCATTCATCATAACATAAGCAGGTTTCTTATGACAAGTCTCCTCATCTTTCTACTGTTTATTTTAGTAAGATGGATCTTGAGAAGACAGTGAAAGACCTCCAGGCACAGAATGCTCAGTTTCAACATATGTTCTTAACTCTAGCCAAAGGACAAGAGGATTTGAAAACTTTGCTGATTCAAGAAAAGAAGAAGAAAGCAAAGAAAATAACCAGAGTTATGAATCTAGGAAGAAGGTTCCAAGGACATGCCAGATGGACCCTGGACTTCACAACGTCATCAGGTGAAAAGGATAATCAAGAAGAGAAAGGCAAGGAAGTGACTGCCCAGCTAGAATCTGAAGAGAAAGAAGAAGAAGACTACTCTGAAGAGCAGTATTCCCCGGCCGATGACAAATACAAACATTTGGAAGAGCGTCTAAGTGCAATGGAGATTCAAAAAGTGTCCAGGATGGACTTTGAAGAGTTGGGTTTGGTGTCTGGGATTGTTATTCCACCAAAGTTTAAGGTGCCAGTTTTCTCTAAGTACGACGGGGTTTCGTGTCCCAAGATGCACCTCCAATCTTTTGTGAGGAAGTTACAGCCTCACACTGCTGACAGGGATTTGTGGGTCCACTTCTTTCAGGATAGTCTATCTGGGACTCAGCTGGATTAGTTCTATCAACTGGAAAGGGATAATATTCATAATTGGGAAGACCTTTCTACTGCTTTTTATAAACAGTATCAATACAACACATACCTTGCTCCCACCCGTATTTAACTCCAGAGTATGGCTATGGTTTCAAGCGGAGGTTTCAAAGACTACGCTCAGAAATGGAGGGACCTAGTAGGAAGAGTCCAGCCCCCCTTATCTGAAAGAGAGCTAGTAGACATGTTTCTGGGTACCCTGTCCTGTCATTTCTTCAATCATCTAATTGGAAGCTCCTCAGGAGGCTTCACTAAATTAATCTTGACCGGGGAAAGAGTGGAAGCTGGGATTAAGAGTGGAAAGATCCAAAAATACGCATCCTCCACTGCTGTAAGAAAACCATTTATTGGGAAGAAAGAAGTTGGTGTTGTGTATCCTCAAAGAAATCATGATAGAACTGGACGCCGTCCAATGGTAGGGGCTGTCATGATCCCAAAGCCTGCACCTACTCAACAAAGGAGCAACCAACCGAGAATAGAAAGACCAGTAAGAAAATTTACCCAGATAAATATGACATTATCTCAAGTCCTTCCACATTTGTTGAGATCTAATCTGGTAACTTTGAAGGAAGCCCCAAAGAATCCCAACACTGCTTCTCCTCATTACCACCCTAATGCTCGATGTGCTTACCATTCAGAAAGTCCAAGCCATGATACCAACAACTGTTAGGCTTTGAAAAACAAGGTGCAAGACCTTCTCGAAGCAAAATAAATTGAATTTGATGCTCCTGAAATCCCAAATGTTATCACTGCTCCTATGCCCAAGCATGACCGTGATGTTAACGCTGTTGAAGATGATATGTTTGTTACTATTGTTAATGAACTTGTTACTCCTCTCATGACTGTCAAGAAGAACCTGTTGAAAGCCGGTTTATTTCCGGGCTGTGGCGGAGGCTGCCACCTCTATTTATCCCTATCGACTGGTTTTCATTTACTGAAAGCAGGTGTCCAGCGCCTGATGGATGACAAAGAGATTTTGTTTTAGAAGACTCCCGTTCTAACCATTTCTTACAATGATGTTTCAATAGTAACAATTTTCGCCAATCCTTCCAGGGTCTCCACCAAAACACCCGTTAGGATTACATCAGGTCCTAAAGTGACTCCACTGATAATTATTATGCCAAGGCCGATCCCGTACTCCTCAGATAGGACTGTCCCATGGAATTATGGGGGCGACGTCTACTATCATGGCGTCAAACAGGATTGGCGGGCTGATGAAGACTCAATTCTTGAGAAGGCTGACCCTGACATGGACAACATTGCGGGAACCAACAAGATAACACGAAGTGGCAGAGTATTCTCTCCCGATTATCCCTACTTTTATTCCTACTACTACAACCCCTATGGTTACCCCTACTGACACTCATACCGCCGAGTCGACCGAGACTCGGGGCAAAGGTATTCTGGTTGAGCCAGTCCGGATGAAGGCATAATCAGTATCTATCCCAGAGGCCTCCCAAAAGGAGATGGAAGAAATTCTGAAAATTATAAAGAGAAGCGTATACAATGTAGTCGAACAGCTAGAGAAGACTCCGTCAAAGATTTCCATGCTGGATTTATTGTTGTGCTCCGAGGCTCATGCGAAGGCCTTGGTGAAATTTCATAAAACTACCCATGTAACACAAGAAACCTCTGCTGATCAGTTACAAGACTGTGTGGCCAGTTTGATCATTGACAACGGTTTAGGCTTTTCCGATGCTGACCTGACACCTAGGGGGAGGAAATATAACGAGGCATTGCATGTCTCTATCGAATGCAGGGGCATAACTTTGGCCCATGTCTTTGCGGATACTGGTTTGTCTTTGAATGTGCTACCTAAGAAAGCTCTTGATAGACTCGACTATGAAGGTCTGACCTTAAAACCCAGCAACATAGTGGTAAGGGCCTTCGAAGGTTCAAACAGGATAGTGCATGGGGAAGTGGACATCCCCATAAAAGTTGGAACTCAAACCTTTGATTCAACTTTTTACGTGATGGACATTCTCCCTTCCTATTCCTATTTATTGGACTAACCATGGATTCACAACGTTGGTGCCATCACCTCTACATTACATCAAATGCTGAAATACCCGACCAAGGGGAAAATCATTACTGTCCATGGAGAAGAGGAATATATGGTCAGTTGCTTAAACTCCTTCAGATACATGGAATTGGATGGTGAATTCATTGGAAATCCATTTCAGCACTTCGAGGAAGCCCCATAAACCGTGGCAGTAACCAAGGCTATTTCCCAAGTCCCAAATGTTGTACCCCAAAATTTTCCCTCCCATATTCTTCAAAGATTTGCCAAGTCAAGCTTCAAAATCTCCCCAAGGGTTGCACAGTGCAAGAGTCTCCTAACAGTCAAGATTAGGGTTTTTATTCTGATCAAGAGAATGAAGTTTCCAAAGGTCCAATCAAGTCCCACATGCCTATAAATATGGTCAAGCATCCTCATACCAAGTTTCAAGACTTTCAGCATAAAATTGCACAGTCAAAAACCCTAATTGCACTACAGTCAACTGTAGGGGCAAAATGGTCATTTGACAGTCAAAAGTTCAAATTTTTGGTCAACATATTATTTTGAAGCCACAAACATCATTTTATCAATGCTTGATCATGATTCTCAAAGCTTGGCTCAAAAATCATCAAGATGCAAAAGTTTCCTTATTTGGACAGCTGAAAAAGTCAACTGTAAATTGACCAGGGCATAACTTTCACATGGATTATCAGAAAAATTCCATCCAAAGCTCATTTTGAAGAGAAAGACATTTCCTACAACTCCTCTTCATACTTCAAGTCCAAGAAATGCTCTCACAAAAAGTTATCAATTTCAACATTATAGGTCATTTTTAAAAGTCAACAAAAAGGGACTTTAAGTCAAAGGCCATAACTTGAGATTGGTGAATCAAAATGACATGGGACCAAAGGCATCGTTTAGAGGACTCAAAAACCTTTCCAAAATGTCCAAGAACATGAGCAAAGCTTAAAAATTGAGCAAGTTATGCCTTGTGGAAGTTGGGAAATTTTTGGATATTTTGAAAAGTCAACATTGATTCAAATGACCTAAAATTGCTAATGGGCCTATTTTCCTTCCACAATTCATCATCCAAGGCATGTGCACGACCACTTGGCCCAAAGGGTAGTTTTTCTTCATTTTTTATTTATCTATTTGAATTTTTATTAATAATAATTCATTTAAATCAATTAAATACATGAAAAATAATTAACCTAAGTTTTTTAATCTTTTTGTGCACATAATATCTTCAAAAATTCGTGCATGATCAGATATGGAAGAATTGGAATTGATTGGATATGATTTATGCAAAATAGCATGAAAAAAGATTGGAAAAAGATCTTGAAAAATCAAATCTCAAAAACCATGAATGCAAAGGATTTGGATTGTTTTCTTTGACCTAATTCACTCTATACATAAGCCTGATCAAAACCCTCATGCTCATTGACAAAAAGCTGCGCAGAAACTCCATTCCTAAACTTGAAAATTTTTGCCAAAAACTCAAAACTGAAAACCAGGTTTTAGGTGGATTCAGAGCACAAGACCAATTGCAAAAGCTTCCTCGTGTCTCACTGAAGCTAACTGGATAACTTTCCAACCTTTACACGCCCAGAATTGGTACAAGGGGTTCAAACTGTTTCAAATAATATGCATAATCGTGTTTCCATATTTAGGCATTTTCATTGCGTTTTTTTGATGCATTCATACTAATTAACATGTTCTGAAGCTAACCATCTACCTTGATTGAGTTTTTGTATGCTATATACGATTTCACCATTGTTGTCTCTTAGGGTTTGTGAAGCTTGAAATTGGGCGTTTCGTGATATGGCAAAATTAGGACACGCGAATATCACCATTGAATCAAGCACACTCAGACGAAAAGAAACCCACCCTCGCGCTCAATTTATGAGGCCTTATGGCCTATTTGCTATTTTCTAATATAGCATCTATAGCAACGTTTGAAAACCGTTGCTTATTGTTTTTGTATTTCAGAAAAAGAAAACACAACGAAGAGGACGATGAAGTGGCATAAGCTGATTGGAACATTCAAATTCTTCGCGCGTTTTTAAGCCACTGACCATTTTTCTTTTATAATATTTGTTAGTTATTACATGTTAAACGCGTGTGGATTGGTTCAGTGGTAAGCACTATTGTTGGTAACATTCATGACCTGGGTTCGAGCCCCAGGTCCTCACTATTTCCATATATTTTTTCAACTAATATTCCTATGCAGATTCAATGCTGAAGCACACTATACACCTTCAAAATCAGACGTCCATGCGTCCCAATGGAGAGGATCAGAAGGCCACGCTCTGAGGTACATGGTAAACCCTGGTCAACGCTGATACACGCTAGTGAAAAAGACCTACAGGCCAATTGCTAATGGGCCCAGATTGCTAAAAGAAACACCTCAAATTAGGGGCAGACCCCCTTTGGTTTGCAAATTTTCTTCACTTTCTTTATTTTTGTTTTCTTTTAATTATTGTTTGTTTAATTAATTTAATGTTTTCATAAAATATAAAAAAAAACACATAAAAATCAGAAAAGAGAAAAAATAATAACTATTTTTTATTTTTAGTATTTTCATAAATAAATTGTATTACTTCATTTAGTTATTAAATTAGGGTTAATTATAATGTTTTCATAATAAAAAATCTAAAAATATAGAATTAGGGTTTATGATAATTTTTATTCTTTTTTATTTTTCTTTCATAATAATTAAAATATTAAATATTTATTTTTGTAATTAAAATGCATGTAAATTAATTAGGGTTAATTTTAGGTTAAAATTTAATCTTCTTTTTTAATAAATTAAAAATTGTAGAATTAGGTTAAATTGCATTTAATTCTTTTTCCCATTAAAATCATAAAATACTAAAAAATACCAAAAACAATTTCTCTTCCTTTTTTTTATTAATTTCATCGTTTAATTCAATTTTGCAAAAAAAGGTCCAACGCCCTCGTTTTTTAATTCTTATTCGCATATTTATTTTATTTCGTTTAATATTTATATATCTCTCCCAAGGCCTTGTAAATTATTTGTCGCACTTTATCTTTATTTCCTTATTTATTTTTCTGTCAAATCGGGTTCGAGAAATTTTGGCGATGTGGACCCGCGCCTTTTGTAATAGCTTAGAATTCTTATTTCTCGCAATTTTTAATTGTTAACAAAGGCATGAAAGAATGAATGGACAAAAAATAAAAACAAACGCTAGATCACCAATAACATGACAAAAGACAAAAATATCTGAAAACGACACACAAATCACACACCACCCCTAGGGTACGCCTCACTGTTGCCTTGCCTCGAAAGGTGATCGTCGAGTAGAGGATGTCTTAGTAAGTCCTCATGATCCGGGAACCTGGCATGAGGGTAGCTTCTAAGGTGTCTTCCCATTGCTCTGGTGATCACCATGTCCCGAACCTCGAATTGACCCGAACACCTCCAACGGTGGTGCTACCTACCTCTCAATGGTGGGATGGCACTACTTTAAAGGACATCTACACAGACGAATTCCTTAGGGTAGGTAGGTTCTCGTAGATACTTGCTCTAAATTTCAAAACAAAATTCAAAAATACTTTTCACACCGACACCTTTTCAAAAGCTTTCGAAAGCATTTTTTCAAACACTCTTGAGAACCGATACAAGAGTCGAACTGAAATTTTCAAAGAAACTTTTTAAAACCCACATTTGAAAAGAAAACAAACCATTTTTGAAAACACAAGTGAGCAAGTATCTAAGAGCCCATGGATAACCATGGATAGAAAGGGTGCTAACACCTTCCCTTTCTATAACCTACCTCCCGAACCGAGAGCAATCTCTTTAAGGAATTTTTCTGTGCTTTTGTCCTTTCCATTTGGAGAAAATAAAAGACGGTGGCGACTCTTGCTTCTGCGACATTTCGCGAACCAGCGTAAAACAGTCAGTTCCAGATCCACCGATCACTGAACTGGCGACTCTGCTGGGGACGTAACTTAAAGTGAGGTGTACCTTAGGGCTAGTTCATTACTGTGTTTTCAATTGTATTGACTTGTCTACTTTAAATTTGTGGGTTGCATGGGAGTTACATAGATCCTAAACCCGGATCTGGGGATACCCTGTTTAGGTAGCATAAGCTGTGAGGGACCTGTCCGGCGTAGACCGACACGGGTGAAGCAGTGGCTACGTTGGTGTGGCACCTTAGTCTGTACCGATATCCCTTGTGTCGCAACGAGGAGAATATGGGTCTTCTAAGGAGTCATTAAGCACCAACAACCTTAGAACCTTAATTGACACAACTTGGCCTTTAGAATTGTAGAAGTATGCTACGCCCATTGAGGCTAAACTCTCGTGATGGTTCTGGCCGCAAGAAAAGATTGCGACGCTGGAGTTATGACCGATTAAGGGTAGTCAATGATATTGGGATCCTCTAAGAACCCGGTTACTTTGATTAGGACAGGTATGAACCAACAAACTGAAAGAGGGTAGTACCTAGACCTCATGCTGGCCTAAACTCTAAGGGCTTGCCTTGTGTGACTTGTGTGCCTTACCATGTTTGCCTTTGTATCTATTTGTGGTGTGCTTTATCATAACATCATAACATCATGAGCATTGCATGCATCCTGCATAAGGACTGGCCATTTCAAAGACAAGAGGGTTTCACCTTTGCTCTGTTTTGTAGGACATTATGATGCCTGTGCGAAGGAATACTATCCGGTTCAACTTTGTTCGTTCACCTGAGTTACTTGATGAGTTGGTTAGCAGAATTCCAAATACCACTTCCTTCATTCAGAGGCATGGTTCTCTTCTCAGTTTAGTCACTGCAAAGCGGGATCAACAGTTGATGAGTGTTCTGACCCAGTTCTATGACCCTCTGTACCAGTGCTTCACCTTTCAAGACTTCCAGCTGGTCCCTACCCTGGAAGAGTTCTCTGATTTGCTTGGTATCCCTATCTTGGATCAGACTCCCTTTACTGGTTGGGAAAAGACCCTCAGACTTGAGGATGTTGCTGCAGCTCTTCCTTTGACCCCTCAAGAGGTAACAGACAACTGGGTGACTAGAAGAGAGTTAAAGGTTTCTTGGCCAAGTTTCTGATTGGTAAAGCTAACAGTTTCTGGAATGACCTGGACTTTAGGGCATATGAAGACATCTTGGCTCTCCTAATCTATGGGTTAGTCCTATTTCCTAATCCTGACAACTTCATTAATGTCACTGCCATAAGGATCTTTATGTCTCAGAATCCTGTGCCCACTCTCTTGGGCGACATCTTGCAACAACTTCATGCTCGTACTACCCGAAGACGAGGAACCCTATGGTGTTGTATCCCTTTGTTAGTGAGGTGGTTTATTTCGCACCTCCCCAAGTTCGTACTGAAGAACCAAGAAGGAAGAGGTTGGGCTCATAGGTTAATGTCTCTCACCGACAAAGACATCATTTGGACTTGCAGAGGTTTGGATGAGATAGCTGTTATTGATCGATGCGGGGAATACCCTAATGTTCCTCTGATTGGTACCCAAGGAGGGATCTCTTACAATCCATGTCTAGCGCTCCGTCAGTTTGGAAGAGCAAGAAGAGCAGGCCCCCATGAGATGTTGGTGCCTCACATCAGTTTTGAGTTTCAGGTGGATAGTGACGAGCTGCGTCGTAGGTTCATCAAGGCTTGGGACAAAGTTCATAAAGCTGACCCACAAGAGTTAGGGCCAAAGACTTCTTTACCTATGGAAGCCTACTACAAATGGGTTCGCATCCGTGCTCAGAAGTTAGGTATGCCGTACGAAGCTGTCAGACCCATCATTCTTGAGTGTCCTGACAAGGATGGTATTCCTCCAACTGTCCTTCCTCCTCAGATACCTACTGATTACGAGACATTGAAGAGATCTTGGTCGCAACTGCGAGAAGAGCGAGATTCTTACCGGGAAAGGTTCAACGAACAGGAATTAAAGATCCAGAAGCTGACAAAGCAGTTGGAGAATGAGAGGGCTCTGAATGCCTACATCCGTACTGAGAAGAGGAGACCATGGGATCAATAAGGAGCTCTGGATGTTCTTTTACAGTTTTATTTCCCTTTTCAGTATTTCCTTTCATGTAAAGCCTAAGGGCAACCTGTTGAATAATTTCAGTTTCAAAGTTGAATCTAATGAAGTGTGTTCCTTTTTTGTTTACAAAGTTGATTCCCGATTGTCTTTGAAAACATAATTCATACGCATCTCATACATCATGTGCATAGCAGGTTTTTCCTCTTTTCAGGTTGCTTACAGTTCTTCGCTGTTTATTTCAGCATCATGAATCCCGACTCATCATCAACTGAGACATCCATCAAAGCTCTTCAGGCGCAGAATGCGCAATTTCAGGAATTAATCAAGGGTTTGGCTCAGGGCCAAGAAGAGCTGAAGGCTCTGCTCCTGAAGAAGGAGAAGAAGAAGAAGAGAAGAACCGTTCTGTTTAGCTCGGGCCGAAGGTTTGGCAATACTTTGCAGAATGAAGAGGCTGGTTCTTCTATTGGCAAGAGTACTCCTCAGACAGAAAAAGGTCCTAGTCCGGTAGTCTCCGACAACGAGACTGATTTTGATGAAGAGCAGTACCCTCCTGCAGAAGACAGATACAAGCAACTGGAGGATAGGCTGAATGCCATGGAAATACAACAGGTACCTGGGCTGGATTTTGGAGATCTGGGTTTGTCTACTGGTGTGATCATTCCTCGGAAGTTCAAAGCACCATCTTTCACTAAATTTGACGGGGCATCTTGTCCCAAGCTACATCTCAGGTCCTATGTTCGGAAAATCCAACCGTACTCAGCGGATAAGAATTTGTGGATCCACTTCTTCCAAGAGAGTCTTTCAGGGACTCATCTCGAATGGTTCTATCAGCTGGATGGGACCAAGGTTTGTAACTGGGAGGAGTTGGCTACTGCTTTCTATAAGCAGTATCAATATAATGCCGACCTTGCCCCTACACGTACCCAACTCCAGGGTATGTCGTTAGGTTCAAGTGAAGGTTTTAAGGAGTACGCTCAGAAGTGGAGAGACCTGGCTGGCAGGGTGCAGCCCCCGTTGACTGATCGGGAGTTGGTAGACATGTTCTTGGGGACCCTATCTGGGCCGTTTTTCAACCATCTTATCGGGAATTCGTCTGCAGGGTTCACTGATTTGATTCTGACTGGAGAAAGAATTGAGGCTGGGTTGAAGTCTGGAAAGATTCCGAAGGGTGCATCGTCTAGTTCAGAGAAGAAACCCTTCAAGAAGGAGGCTAGTGCTGTATATGGCTCCAAGAGAACAGAGAGATTTGAGCGTCGCCAATCTGTCAGTGCGGTAACGATTGCCAAGCCTGCTGCCGCTCCTCGGCCGACCAATCCTCAAAGGGCTGAAAGACCCCGGAGAGAGTTCACCCGGTTGAGCATGACTTTATCGCAGATCTTGCCACAGTTGCTCTCAACCAACTTAGTGACTGTCAGAGAGGCGCCGAAGTTTCCCAATACTACCTCTCCTAAGTACAACCCAAATGCCCGCTGTGCGTACCATTCTGATAGCCCGGGGCATTCCACTGATGACTGTTGGGCATTAAGGAGTAAGGTGCAAGACCTTATCGACGCGAAGGAGATACAGTTCGAAGCGCCTGAGAGGCCAAATGTAGTTACTGCTCCTATGCCTCAGCATGGGGTAAATGCTGTTGACGAAGATGTTTACACCGTTTCTGTGGATGATCTGGCCACTCCTCTGAAGACCGTCAAGAGGAACCTACTGCTGGCCGGTTTATTTCCGAGTTGCAGTGAGGGTTTCCTGTTCTGTGCTGTTTCCCTATCTGGTTGTCCCTTGATGAAGGTAGGCATCCAAAGCCTAATGGATAGCAAGGAGATTCTGTTTAAGAAGTCTGCTATTCAGTTGGTTCCGGTGGAAGAAGTTTCTGTGGTTACCATCTTCAATAATCCAATCCAGGTTCTCCCGAAGAAGCCTGTTCAAATCATGACTGTTGCACCTGTGGTTATCACTGTTCCGGGGCCTCTTCCCTATGTATCTGATAAAGCTGTCCCCTGGCACTACGGGGCAGACGTATATGTGAATGGGATCAAACAAGAATTCAACACTGGCGCCAGCATCTGTGATATCACTGGCCCAGCCAAAGTCACCCGCAGTGGCAGGCTCTTCTCGCCTGACATTGCACCGCCTACTGCTCGAAGACCACTTCTTATAACTCCTACAAGTGTACCTGTTCCTATTGCCGTTCAAGTTGTTTCTCCTGCCGCCGAGTCATCCAATGCTCGGGGCAAAGGAATTGAAGTTGAGCCTGCCCAGATGGAGGCACCTATACCTGTAACTGCTGAAGCCTCCCAATAAGAAATGGAGGAGATTATAAAGATAATAAAGAAGAGTGACTTCAATGTTGTGGAACAGCTGGGGCACACGCCCTCCAAAATCTCCATGCTCTCTTTATTGCTGTGCTCCGAGGCCCATGCTAAGGCCTTAATCTCATTCCTCAAGATGGCCCATGTGCCAAAGGAGACATCTGCTGTCCAATTCACTGACTGCGTAGCAAATCTGACAGCAGATAATGGCTTGGGTTTCTCAGATGCTGACCTGACTGCGAAGGGAAGAGACCACAATGATGCTCTGCATGTCTCTATCGAATGCAGGGGCACTACTCTGGCACATGTATTGGTGGATACTGGTTCGTCCTTGAATGTGCTACCCAAGAAGGCTTTAGACCGTTTAGATTGTGAAGGCCTGGAACTGAAACCCAGCAATATCATCGTCAGGGCCTTTGACGGTTCAAAAAGAATGGTTCATGGAGAGGTTGACATTCCTATTCGTATGGGCTCTCAGGTGTTTGACTCTACTTTTTACATGATGGATATCCGTCCATCGTACTCTTGTCTACTGGGTCGACCTTGGATCCATAAAGCTGGGGCAGTGACCTCTACCTTGCACCAGAAGCTGAAGTACCCCGTCAGAGGGAAGATCGTCACCGTGCAAGGAGAGGAGGAATATATGGTGAGTCACTTGAATTCCTTCAGATACATTGAGATGGATGGGGAGTTTATTGAAACCCCCTTTCAGCATTTCGAGGAGGTGCTTCCAATTTCAGCAGCAGCAGAAACAACGGTAGAAGAGAATGTTCCTTTGAAGATGGCTTCCCTGAAGGATGCCCGGGCTGTGGTTCAGAAAGGTGAATGTGCTAACTGGGGAAGGCTTCCAGACTTAACACAGAAGACTGACAAATTTGGGCTGGGTTTTACTGTAGAGGGTCAGAAAGCTATACGGAGAGCGAAGACCGGAAGACCTCCTGTGTTCATTACAAATCCAGGAGTGAATGCTGTTGGGGAAGACATTGAAGTGGATGAAGCAGAGTTCAATAGCTGGATCTATCCAACGAGTGAAGGCGGATTGACCAATTGGATTGCTAAGGACCATACTCCTGTTACCTTCGTGACGCAGTAATAAATTTCTTTGTTTCGTTATTTGTAATAAACAATAAATAAACTCTATGGCCCGGTGTCTTACCCGAGGCACCGTGGTTTCATTTGTGAGGGCATATAAATTGTCATTTCATATATCATGAATGAAAATCTTGGACGTTTTCTCGCATTACAAATCTTATGCTCCTTTTCTGTCTTTCTTTCCTTTACATATATTTCAAAACAGCTGTATTTACACACACACTCACTCATACAGGTTTCAATCCACTCTGGATCTCACTGGTAACGACTCTGCTACTGCCAGTTATGACTTCGAAAATCCGATCAACTTAGCCGAAGACGAAGGTGAAGATGATTGCGAAGTGCCTGACGAGCTTGCAAGACTGTTACTTCAGGAAGAGAGGGCAATTCAACCACATGAAGAGCCAGTGGAAATAATAAACTTGGGTACTGAGGCAGACAGGAAAGAGGTAAAGATTGGTGCCAACCTAGAGCTCAGCGTGAAGCAACGGTTGACTCAGATGCTGCACGATTATATGGAGATCTTTTCCTGGTCCTACGAAGACATGCCCGGGTTGGATACCGATATTGTGGTCCATCACTTGCCAACTAAGGAAGACTGCCCTCCGGTTAAGCAAAAGGTCCGCCGTATGCGTCCAGAGATGTCTGAGAAGATTAAAGCCGAGGTTATGAAGCAGTTTGATGCCGGGTTTCTTGCAGTGACTTCTTACCCTCAGTGGGTTGCTAATGTGGTGCCGGTACCTAAGAAGGACGGTAAGGTCAGAATGTGTGTCGACTACAGGGATCTGAACAGGGCCAGCCCCAAGGATGACTTCCCCCTACCTCACATTGATGTCCTTGTCGACAATACAGCTCAGCACAAGGTGTTTTCTTTCATGGATGGCTTTTCAGGTTACAATCAGATCAAGATGGCACCTGAAGACATGGAAAAGACTACATTTGTTACTCAGTGGGGCACCTTCTGTTACAAGGTCATGCCCTTCGGGTTGAAGAACGCTGGGGCAACCTACCAACGTGCCATGGTTGCTTTATTTCATGATATGATCCATCATGAGATAGAAGTGTATGTTGACGACATGATCGCAAGGTCTCAGACTGAGGAAGAGCACCTAGATCATCTGCAGAAGTTGTTTGACCGGTTGAAACTGTACAAGCTGAGGTTGAACCCGAACAAGTGCACCTTCGGGGTAAGATCTGGAAAGTTGCTAGGCTTCGTGGTAAGCGACAAGGGCATTCAAGTGGACTCTGCTAAGGTCAAAGCTATTCAAGAGATGCCAGTTCCTAGGACAGAGAAAGAGGTCAGAGGCTTTTTAGGACGCCTGAATTACATTGCTCGCTTCATCTCACACCTGACTGCTACCTGTGAGCCAATCTTCAAGCTGCTGAAGAAAGATCAGGTAGTACGTTGGAATGATGAATGTCAGGCTGCTTTTGACAGAATCAAAGAGTATCTCCAAGAACCACCTATCCTTATGCCACCGGTTGAAGGGAGACCTCTGATATTATACCTGACAGTACTTGACAACTCAATGGGGTGTGTGCTGGGGCAGCATGACGAGTCTGGCCGAAAAGAGCATGCCATTTATTACCTTAGCAAAAAGTTTACCGACTGTGAGACCCGATACTCACTGCTTAAGAAAACTTGCTGCGCTTTGGTATGGGCTGCTCGCCGGCTGAGACAGTATATGCTGACTCATACCACCTTGTTGATCTCAAAGATGGATCCTATAAAGTACATATTCGAAAAGCCTGCTCTGTCTGGGAGAATTGCAAGATGGCAAATGATCTTGACGGAATACGACATTCAGTACACGACCCAGAAAGCCATCAAAGGAAGTGTATTGGCAGACCACTTGGCACATCAGGCCGTAGATGACTATCAATCAATGAACTTCGAGTTTCCGGATGAAAGCATCATGATAGTAACAGATTATGAAGTACCTGGACCGGATGAAGGACCTGAGGAAGGATCCCGATGGTCTATGCACTTTGACAGAGCCTCTAACGCTTTGGGAAACGGTATCGGCGCCATCATCATATCTCCTCAAGGCACTCATACTCCACTCACTGCCCGGCTATGTTTCAACTGTACCAACAACATGGCAGAGTATGAGGCGTGCATCATGGGTCTTCAAGCTGCGATCGACCTAAGAGTTAAGTTTCTAAGTGTCTTCGGAGATTCCTCTCTCGTGATCAATCAGATCAAAGGAGAGTGGGATACGAAACATCCAAACCTGATTCCTTACAGAGAATGTGTGTTGACCCTGATCCCCCACTTCACAGAGATAACCTTTGAGCACTTTCCAAGAGAAGAGAATCAGCTGGCGGACGCGTTAGCCACGATGTCTTCTATGTTCAAGGTCAAATGGGATAATGAGGCTCCCCGGATCATCATCTGGAAACTGGACGAACCGGCATACTGTTGCGATCTCGAGACTGAATTGGTGACTGAGAAGCCTTGGTACCATGAGGTGAAGAGATATCTGGAAGCTCAGGAATACCCTGAAGGTGCATCTATCAATGATAAGAAGTTCCTGAGAAGGTTCGCAGCAAAGTTCTTCCTTAGCAGCGGCATCTTGTACAAGCGAAACCATGATTCAACCCTACTGCGTTGTGTGGATAAGACTGAAGCAGAAAGGATCATGGAAGAGCTACATGAAGGGACCTTTGGTACACATTCCAGTGGACACACTATGGCTAAAAAGATCCTTCGGGCAGGGTATTACTGGTCCACAATGGAAGCTGACTGTTACCAACATTCTCGGACATGCCATAAGTGTCAGATTTATGCAGACAAGGTGCATGTTCCTCCAGTTCCCCTGAATGTTCTGACTGCGCCTTGGCTGTTTGTAATGTGGGGCATAGACATGATTGGTGAGATCAAACCTACGGCATCTAATGGGCATCGCTTCATCCTGGTAGCGATTGATTATTTTACGAAGTGGGTCGAAGCAGCATCCTATGCTACGGTAACCAAGACCGTTGTGGCACGGTTCATTCGGCATAATCTGATCTGTCGGTACGGCGTCCCAGAGAGAATCATTATAGACAACGGTACCAATCTAAATAACAAG
This sequence comes from Vicia faba, assembly GCA_948472305.1. Taxonomy (NCBI): domain Eukaryota; kingdom Viridiplantae; phylum Streptophyta; class Magnoliopsida; order Fabales; family Fabaceae; genus Vicia; species Vicia faba. The sequence continues at coordinate 1,205,186,614 of OX451741.1, forward strand.
ATGATCACTGAGCTCTGCGAGCAGTTCAAAATACAGCACCACAATTCTTCTCCTTACAGACCAAAGATGAATGGGGCTGTAGAAGCAGCAAATAAAAATATCAAGAAAATCGTGCAGAAGATGACAATGACTTATAAAGATTGGCACGAGATGTTACCGTTCGCTCTACATGGGTACCGCACCTCAGCTAGGACGTCAACCGGGGCAACTCCTTTCTCTTTGGTTTATGGTATGGAGGCAGTCTTGCCGATCGAAGTGCAAATACCCTCTCTCCGGATAATGAAGGATACAAATCTGAGTGAAGACGATTGGATTCAGACCCGACTTGATCAGCTCAACCTTATTGATGAAAAAAGACTTGCTGCTATCTGTCATGGTCAGGCGTATCAGAAACGGATGATCAGGGCATTTAACAAGAAGGTCAGACCACAGGAATATCAAGTTGGGGATCTGGTAATCAAGCGAATCATCCTTCCTCAGAGTGATCCAAGGGGCAAATGGACCCCTACATACGAAGGGCCATTTGTGGTCAAGCTTGTGTTCTCGGGAGGAGCAATGATATTGACCAACATGGATGGTGACGACCTTCCTCACCCCGCCAATGCAGACATAGTAAAAAGATACTACGCATAAAAAAGACCCGCTAGGATGACATGCCTAGGCAAAAATTAGGGCTTCCCGTCAAACCAAAAGGGTTCGGGCAAAATGAAGGGATGAAATGAAAAAATCTGTACACCCGGCAAGTCGAAAACCTGAAAAGGAGGCTTGGGCAAAAATGGGTATCCCGGTGGACTGAAAACCCGAAAGGGCGGTCCAGGCAAAAATTAGGGATAAAAGCGTAATACTATGTCTCATTGGATCACTTTACATCCAGAATCCGGTATCTGCATCAAGTTCAGACGGCATCAATCAGTCAGCTTCATCTTCGTTTAGGTCATCAAGTGATGAGACGCTCGGAGATATAACGGCAATAGCAGAGTTGAAACCCAGTGGGATCATTCATTTCACACAGCTGTTTTATTTTCTCTTGTACAAAACTTGTATAAACTCTTTTGTTCGGCGGCGCTCTCTTAATAGGACGTCAGCCTCTTGTACACAAAACGCCTATTTTCAGGCCATTCAAAAATCAATACAAATATACTTTTCAGTTAAAAGTGCCAATTGTTTTTCTTTTTCTGTTTTGTTTTGCGAAGAACGTCCAAGGTTAAATTTGTGATATATGCATTGACAATAATTTGCTAACTCATAAATATTTGCATACGAAACAAAGAATTGATTACAGGTAACATTAGAAACAGGGGCAATAAAGAGTTGTCTAAGCAATCTAATTGTTCTGTCCTCCAAGGTACCAAGGTAGGTTCAACTAAAGAACATAACCAGATATCCTAATTCCCCAGAGAGTAAGCAGTCAGTACACTCTCTCCAAATTATATTATCAAGTCTTAAGGAAGTTGGGTATACTCCAGTGGATCTCAACATCTCCCCCAGCAGCATATATACACATTTTTTTAACAAGCATCCCCGGCAGTCTTGGTCTAAAGATTGTTCCCCGGCGGCATACCAATATTCAAAGGAATCACTTTCCCAGCATATCAAATAAACTTCCCCAGGAGAGTCCAATCCAGTTCCCTAGGAAAGTTGGAATCCATCTCCCCAAGTAGTTAAGCTTATCCCCAGTAGATTCTGGAAGCTTATCCTCGCAAAGCACGAACGCGTCGCCCGGTTTTATTCAAAGAGTTATTTCCTTAACAGGATATAACTGGGTTATCCTCAGCCAAAAGCCACGGAAAGGTCGTCGTTAACGCAGTCTTCTTATCCCCAGCGAAGTCCATCAACACTTCCAACACAGTCATGGCATCCCCAGCAAGTTATTATCAACTCAGCAAAGTATCTCTCTCCCCACAGAGTATTGCTTCCCAGCAAAAATCATTAGAGTACTTTCCTCCCCGCAGAGTAAGCATTCGCCAAGTTTATTCCCCAACGGAGTCATCTTCTCCTACCGGTATTCTTGCAACTATCATCCCCAACGGAAGCGAAATCTATTCTTCAACATCAGCCCAGGAGTGACTTCCCGGCACCCGTCAAGGATCTATTTTCCTAGACGAAAATATGCATTCCTAAACATCACATACATCATTATAGCATGCATATACGCATCATATCTTACAAATCTCATTTATGTTGAGAACATCATTGCTTGGTCCATATCATGCATTGCATATGACTGACCTTTGCCTTTCAGGAAAGATTCAGTTAAATTCTCAATCATATTTCAAGACCTAGACCGGTTCAGTTAATCGACTCCAAAGATTTCTTATCCACTCAAAGGCGTTCTCTGGTCTAGTTAAACCGACTCCTAAAGGTTTTTCTTTTGAAGACTCAGTAGAAGTTATCAGGTTTTTCTCAAACGTCCGCTTTTGAGATTATAATTTCCTATGGTTCTCTCCCCAATGTTGTGGAAATGATAATTCCATCCCAGGTTTTTCTCAAACGTCCGCTTTTGAGATTATAATTTCCTATGGTTCTCTCCCCAATGTTATGGAGATGATAATTCCATCCCAGGTTTTTCTTAAACGTCCGCTTTTGAGATTATAATTTCCTATGGTTCTCTCCCCAATGTCGCGGAGACGATAATTCCATCCCAGGTTTTTCTCAAACGTCCGCTTTTGAGATTATAATTTCCTAAGGTTCTCTCACCGTCCCCGTTGAGGTAGTAACCATCCCTGGTTCATTCCTCATCTTTTGAAACTCCAAATCCAGCTCCTGTAACCAGTCAGGACACATCTACACAAAGCATCTGAAAATCAGCTCCTGCAACATGTCAAGTACTCATTTTTCTTTTGCATGTACGCAAGTTCTCGCTAAGGAATCTCTTATGCGATCAACATCCAGATGGCATCTATAAGCCCATCATCCTATCCATCAATCTCCAAATGGAATCTATAAGCCCATTTCCATCACACTGCTTCTATGTGAGTGCAAATTTCTGGGCACTCTAGTGTTCAATCATCTTCTACCCTCGGATTACGAAAGGCACGTCAGCCAATCTGCATCCTCAGGTCTAGGAAGATTGAACAGGGGCAACTGTTGTACCCCAAAATTTGCCCTCCCATATTCTTCAAACATTTTCCAAGTCAAGCTTCAAAATCTCCCCAAGGGTTGCACAGTGCAAGAGTCTCCTAACAGTCAAGATTAGGGTTTTTATTCTGATCAAGAGAATGAAGTTTCCAAAGGTCCAATCAAGTCCCACATGCCTATAAATATGGTCAAGCATCCTCATACCAAGTTTCAAGACTTTCAGCATAAAATTGCACAGTCAAAAACCCTAATTGCACTACAGTCAACTGTAGGGGCAAAATGGTCATTTGACAGTCAAAAGTTCAAATTTTTGGTAAACATATCATTTTGAAGCCACAAACATCATTTGATCAATGCTTGATCATGATTCTCAAAGCTTGGCTCAAAAATCATCAAGATGCAAAAGTTTCCTTATTTGGACAGCTGAAAAAGTCAACTGTAAATTGACCAGGGCATAACTTTCACATGGATTATCAGAAAAATTCCATCCAAAGCTCATTTTTAAGAGAAAGACATTTCCTACAACTCCTCTTCATACTTCAAGTCCAAGAAATGCTCTCACAAAAAGTTATCAATTTCAACATTATAGGTCATTTTTAAAAGTCAACAAAAAGGGACTTTAAGTCAAAGGCCATAACTTGAGATTGGTGAATCAAAATGACATGGTACCAAAGGCATTGGTTAGAGGACTCAAATACCTTTCCAAAATGTCCAAGAACATGATCAAAGCTTAAAAATTGAGCAAGTTATGCCTTGTGGAAGTTGGGAAATTTTTGGATATTTTGAAAAGTCAACATTGATTCAAATGACCTAAAATTGCTAATGGGCCTATTTTCCTTCCACAATTCATCATCCAAGGCATGTGCAAGACCACTTTGCCCAAAGGGAAGTTTTTCTTCATTTTTTATTTATTTATTTGAATTTTTATTAATAATAATTCATTTAAATCAATTAAATACATGAAAAATAATTAACCTAAGTTTTTTAATCTTTTTGTGCTCATAATATCTTCAAAAATTCGTGCATGATCAGATATGGAAGAATTGGAATTGATTGGATATGATTTGTGCAAAATAGCATGAAAAAAGATTGGAAAAAGATCTTGAAAAATCAAATCTCAAAAACCATGAATGCAAAGGATTTAGATTGTTTTCTTTGACCTAATTCACTCTATACATAAGCCTGATCAAAACCCTCATGCTCATTGACAAAAAGCTGCGCAGAAACTCCATTCCTAAACTTGAAATTTTTTGCCAAAAACTCAAAACTGAAAACCAGGTTTTAGGTGGATTCAGAGCACAAGACCAATTGCAAAAGCTTCCTCGTGTCTCACTGAAGCTAACTGGATAACTTTCCAACCTTTACACGCCCAGAATTGGTACAAGGGGTTCAAACTGTTTCAAATAATATGCATAATCGTGTTTCCATATTTAGGCATTTTCATTTCGTTTTTTTGATGCATTCATACTAATTAACATGTTCTGAAGCTAACCATCTACCTTGATTGAGTTTTTGTATGCTATATACGATTTCACCATTGTTGTCTCTTAGGGTTTGTGGAGCTTGAAATTGGGCGTTTCGTGATATGGCAAAATTAGGACACGCGAATATCACCATTGAATCAAGCACACTCAGACGAAAAGAAACCCACCCTCGCGCTCAATTTATGAGGCCTTATGGCCTATTTGCTATTTTCTAATATAGCATCTATATCAACGTTTGAAAACCGTTGCTTATTGTTTTTGTATTTCAGAAAAAGAAAACACAACGAAGAGGACGATGAAGTGGCATAAGCTGATTGGAACATTCAAATTCTTCGCGCGTTTTTAAGCCACTGACCATTTTTCTTTTATAATATTTGTTAGTTATTACATGTTAAACGCGTGTGGATTGGTTCAGTGGTAAGCACTATTGTTGGTAACATTCATGACCTGGGTTCGAGCCCCAGGTCCTCACTATTTCCATATATTTTTTCAACTAATATTCCTATGCAGATTCAATGTTGAAGCACACTATACACCTTCAAAATCAGACGTCCACGCGTCCCAATGGAGAGGATCAGAAGGCCACGCTCTGAGGTACATGGTAAACCCTGGTCAACGCTGATACACGCTAGTGAAAAAAGTCCTACAGGCCAATTGCTAATGGGCCCAGATTGCTAAAAGAAACACCTCAAATTAGGGGCAGACCCCCTTTGGTTTGCAAATTTTCTTCACTTTCTTTATTTTTGTTTTCTTTTAATTATTGTTTGTTTAATTAATTTAATGTTTTCATAAAATATAAAAAAAAACACATAAAAATCATAAAAGAGAAAAAATAATAACTATTTTTTATTTTTAGTATTTTCATAAATAAATTGTATTACTTCATTTAGTTATTAAATTAGGGTTAATTATAATGTTTTCATAATAAAAAAATCTAAAAATATAGGGTTTATGATAATTTTTATTCTTTTTTATTTTTCTTTCATAATAATTAAAATATTAAATATTTATTTTTGTAATTAAAATGCATGTAAATTAATTAGGGTTAATTTTAGGTTAAAATTTAATCTTCTTTTTTAATAAATTAAAAATTGTAGAATTAGGTTTAATTGCATTTAATTCTTTTTCCCATTAAAATCATAAAATACTAAAAAATACCAAAAACAATTTCTCTTCCTTTTTTTTTATTAATTTCATCGTTTAATTCAATTTTGCAAAAAAAGGTCCAACGCCCTCATTTTTTAATTCTTATTCGCATATTTATTTTATTTCGTTTAATATTTATATATCTCTCCCAAGGCCTTGTAAATTATTTGTCGCACTTTATCTTTATTTCCTTATTTATTTTTCTGTCAAATCGGGTTCGAGAAATTTTGGCGATGTGAACCCGCGCCTTTTGTAATAGCTTAGAATTCTTATTTCTCGCAATTTTTAATTGTTAACAAAGGCATGAAAGAATGAATGGACAAAAAATAAAAACAAACGCTAGATCACCAATAACATGACAAAAGACAAAAATATTTGAAAACGACACACAAATCACACACTACCCCTAGGGTACGCCTCACTGTTGCCTTGCCTCGAAAGGTGATCGTCGAGTAGAGGATGTCTTAGTAAGTCCTCATGATCCGGGAACCTGGCATGAGGGTAGCTTCTAAGGTGTCTTCCCATTGCTCTGGTTATCACCATGTCCCGAACCTCGAATTGACCCGAACACCTCCAACGGTGGTGTTACCTACCTCTCAATGGTGGGATGGCACTACTTTAAAGGACATCTACACAAACGAATTCCTTAGGGTAGGTAGGTTCTCGTAGATACTTGCTATAAATTTCAAAACAAAATTCAAAAATACTTTTCACACCGACACCTTTTCAAAAGCTTTCGAAAGCATTTTTTCAAACACTCTTGAGGACCGATACAAGAGTCGAACTGAAATTTTCAAAGAAACTTTTTAAAACCCACATTTGAAAAGGAAACAAACCATTTTTGAAAACACAAGTGAGCAAGTATCTAAGAGCCCATGGATAACCATGGATAGAAAGGGTGCTAACACCTTCCCTTTCTATAACCTACCTCCCGAACCGAGAGCAATCGAATTTTTATGTGCTTTTGTCCTTTCCATCTGGAGAAAATAAAAGACGGTGGCGACTCTTGCTTCCGCGACATTTCGCGAACCAGCGTAAAACAGTCAGGTCCAGATCCACCGATCACACCAAAGATTACAAGACCCCCACTAAAGATGTCTTCTCTGAAAGATGCCAAGGCAGTGATCGAAGAAGGTGGGTGTACAATCTAGGGCCAACTCCCGGATATCCTATACAAATATGGAAAATTTGGTTTGGGTTTCACTTAAGGAGCCCAGAAATCTGCTCGTCATGCTCGTGCCGAGGGACCACCTTTAAAGATCAACAACCACAAAGTCAACGCAGTGGAGGATGATGATGATGACAGTTGTGACCTAGAAGACTGGATTTTCCCAACCATCAATGGAGGACTCACCAATTGGGAAGCTAAAGATTTTGTTCCAATTACTTTTATCCAACTGTAATTGTCTTTAAATTTTTTCCGAACTTGTAATAATTAAACAATTTAGACTTTTAAAACCTTGTGTCTTACCCGAGGCACAATGATCCATTTGTAAGGGTTGTTACCCCATTTTCATATGTCATCAATGAATCATGGACATTTTTGCATACAAACTTTGTTCTCTTTGTCTTTCTTTTTCTACATTTTTATTTTTTTCAAAGATAACTATACTCTTACACACACTCACATTTAAAATGCAGATCTACATCCATTCGGGATCCCATGGGTAACGATTTTGCTATGGCCTTTTGTGACTATGAAAATCTAATCTACCAAGCCGAAGAAGAAGGTGAGGAAGATTGTGAAGTTCCAGGGGAACTAGCCAGGTTACTACAACAAGAAGAAAGGACCACATAACCTCACAAAGAACCAGTGGACATAGTTAACTTGGGTACCGAAGAGGACAAGAAAGAAGTCAAGATAGGAGCCAATCTGGAACCCAATGTCAAGAAGCGCTTAATTTAGCTACTACATTACTATGTTGAGGTATTTTCCTGGTCGTACGGAGACATACCAGGACTTGATGCTGATATTATGGTCCATCGTCTATTGACAAAAGAAGATTGCCATCGGGTAAAACAGAAAGTTTGTCGCATGCGGCCAGACATGTTAGAGAAGATCAAGACCGAAGTCATGAAACAATTCAATGCCAGATTCTTAGTCGTTACCTCCTATCCATAATGGGCCGCCAATGTTGTTCTAGTTCCTAAAAAGGACGGTAAAGTACGCATGTGTGTGGACTACAAAGATTTGAATAGGGCAAGCCCTAAGGATGATTTCCCACTTCCCCATATCGATATTTTGGTCGACAATACCGCACAGCATAAAGTGTTATCATTCATGGATGGTTTCCCAGGCTACAACCAGATCAAAATGGCACCTGAGGACATGGAGAAAACGACCTTCGTCACACGATGGGGCACGTTCTGTTACAAGGTTATGCCATTCGGGTTGAAGAACGCTGGAGAAACTTATCAGCATGCCATGGTAGCTCTATTTAACGACATGATCCATCACGAAATAGAGGTCTATATGGACGACATGATAGCCAGATATCAAACTGAAGAGGAACATCTTGACCATTTGTAGAAACTGTTTGAGAGACTAAATAAATATAAGTTGAGGTTGAACCCGAATAAATGCACATTTGGGGTGAGGTCCGATAAACTCCTAGGTTTGTCGTCAGCGGTAAATGTATCAAAGTGGATCCTGCTAAGGTGAAAGCAATACAAGAAATTCTTGCTCCTCATACTGAGAAGGAAGTCAGAGGATTCTTAGGACGGCTAAACTACATTTCTAGATTCATTTCTCACTTAACAACTACTTGTGAACAAATCTTCAAATTATTGAAGAAAGATCAAGTAGTCAAATGGAATGCTGAATGCCAAGCTGCCTTCGACAAGATCAAGGAGTACCTACAAAAGCCTCCTGTTTTGATGCGCCAGTCGAGGGAAGACCCTTGATCATGTATCTAACTGTCTTGGAAAATTTAATGGGGTGTGTGCTGGGGCAGCATGGCGAGTCTGGCCGAAAAGAGCATTCTATTTACTACCTGAGCAAAAAGTTTACCGACTGTGAAATAAGATATTCACTTCTCGAGAAAACTTCTTGCGCTCTGGCATGGGCTGCTCACCGGCTAAGACAGTATATGTTTACCCATACTACCTTATTGATATCCAAGATGGATCCAATAAAATACATATTCGAGAAGCCTGCCCTCTCTGGGAGAATATCAAGATGGGAGACGATTCTGACTGAATACGACATTCAGTACACTACCCACAAAGTAATAAAGGGCAGTGTACTAGCCGATCACCTTGCTCATCAAGCTGTGGATGACTACCAGTCCATGAAATTAGAATACCCAGATGAAGACATCATGATGGTAAACAACTGTGAAGAACTCAGACCATATGACAGACCTGAACAAGGATCTCGATGGACCCTGGTTTTTGATGGGGCCTCCAACGCACTCGGAAATGGCATAGGTGTTGTAATCATATCCCCTAAGGGATGTCATACTCCCTTCACTGCAATACTTTACTTCAATTGTACAAATAACATGGAAGAATATGAAGCGTGTATTTTTGGTCTCAAAGTTGCCATAGATTTGGCAATCAAGTCCTTAAGTGTATTTGGAGATTTAGCCTTAGTCATCAGTCAGATTAAAGGAGAATGGGATACGAAACACCCTAACCTCATCCCCTACAAAGAACATGTGTTGACATTAATCCCACATTTCGAGGAAATTACCTTTGAGCATTTTCCACGAGAGGAAAATCAACTAGCGGACGCGCTAGCCACAATGTCATCCATGTTTAAACTCAAGTGGGGTAACGATGCTCCCCATATCACCATTGAACAGATGGATGAACCAGATTATTGTCACGAGATCAATACTGAAGAAGTAGTGGACCAACCTTGGTTTCATGAAGTCAAGAGGTTTCTCGAGGCTCAAGAGTATCCGGAAGGAGCGTCAGTCAATGATAAGAAGTTCTTAAGGATATTCTCTGCTAAGTTCTTCATCATTAATGTCATTCTCTACAAATGCAACCACGACTCTGTTTTGCTTCGTTGCGTAGACAAGTTTGAGGCAGAAAAGATCATGGCTGATCTACATGAAGGCACTTTTGGCACCCATTCCAGTGGGCATATGATGGCTAAGAAGATCCTACGGGCAGGGTACTATTGGTCTACCATGGAAGCAAATTTCTATCAGCATTCACGAACCTGCCACAAGTGTCAGATCTATGCTGACAAAGTGCATGTGCCTCCAGTTCCTTTAAACGTCCTGACTGCTCCCTGGCCATTCGCAATGTGGGACATCGATATGATTGGAGAAATCAAACCTACAACTTCTAATGGACACCACTTCATCTTAGTGGCCATTTACTATTTCACGAAGTAGGTTAAGGAAGCTTCTTTCGCTTCCGTTACCAAGAATGTTGTGGCCCGGTTCATCAAACAGAATCTCATTTGTCAGTACGGTATCCCAGAGAGAATCATCACAGACAATGGTACGAATCTCAACAATACCATGATCACGGAACTATGTGCACAATTCAAGATTCAGCACCATGATTCTTCCCCTTACCGGCCAAAGATGAATGGTGCTATCGAAGCCGCAAATAAGAACATTAAGAAGATCATACAAAAAATTACAGTAACCTAGAAACACTGGCATGATATGCTACCATTCGCTCTCCACGGTTATCGTACCATGGTGCGCACATCAACAAGGGCAACTCTCTTTTCCTTGGTATACGGCATGGAAGTTGTTCTACCAATTGAAGTCCAAATACCTTCTCTAAGAATCATAAAGGATGCAGGGCTGAATGAAGACGATTGGATCCAAACTCGGCTTGACCAGTTGAATTTAATTGATGAGAAGAGGATTACGGCTGTCTGTCACGACCAGATGTACCAAAAATGCATGATCGAGGCTTTTAACAAGAAAGTCAGACATTAGGTATATCAGGTTGGTGACTTTGTAATCAAGCATATCATAATACAAAAAGGTGATCCCAGGGGAAAATTGACTCCTACGTATGAAGGAACGTTTGTAATCAAAAACATATTCTCTGGTGGAGCAATGATCCTAACCACTATGGATGGCGATGACCTCCCGCACCCTGTGAATACGGACATAGTCAAAAGATACTACGCATAAGAGACCCGCTAGGTTGACACACCTAAGAAAAACAAGGGCATCCCGGCGAACCAAAAAGTTTCGGGAAAAATTATGGATAAAACAAAAAAATATGTACACCCGGCGAGTTGAAAACTCGAAAGGGTGACTTGGGAAAAAAAGGGTATCTCGATGGACTGAAAACCCGAAAGGGCGGTCCAGGCAAAAGTTAGAGAATTAAAGCGTATGACTATGTCCCGTTGGATCACCTTATAGACAAACTTTCACTTCGACTGAAAAACTCAGTGGTTCTGATCAATCAAATCAACTTCGGACAAGGCAGCAAGTGGACAAGACACTCATGGACACGAAGGCTATAGAAAAATGGGAATCCCATGGATTATTTCACATAGCTATCTTTTCTTTGTATCAAATTTTCATTTTTCTACAACGACGTTCTCTTACTAGAATGTTCGTATCATTGTACAAAAATACTTATTCAAGTTAATACAAAGATATCCCTTTGAAAGTGCAAAACTATCTTTTTTCCCTCTTTTTTCGTGTTTTATTTGCGAAAACGTCCAATGATTTATTTTTTGAACATATGCATTTGAACGTAACTACTGTTTAGAAATAAAAAAAGGGAACATAAAATAGAAAGACAATCACTAATGGCTTTAAGAAATAGGATAATATCTTTATACTATAAAATCCCCCACAGTGTGTAGCTTAATGATATCAAGCTCTCTCACATCCCCGGCGGAACAAAACTTCCAGTTATCACTCCCCAGTAAAAGTCGCCCAATTTCTCAGGATTCTCCAGCAGGATTCCACGAGATCTACAAGCAATACACGACGTTTCCCTTACAACAGAGTTTATTTCTCTAACAAATGGAAGCTCATCAACTCACCTGCACTTCAAAACCTGAAGACATGCACTCCTCATACCTAGCAACACTCAGGGATTTAGTTTCCTCGACACCAGCAACACTGCAGCATAACAATTAACATGTCCATACATTGCTCCTATACGTCATAACATTGACAACACAAATACATACGACACAATCTCATTTATTTTGAGAACATCATTACACCACACATTTCATACATCATGACATTGCATACAACTAACCTTTCATCTTTTTCAAGAAAGATCAATCAACAGAAAATTGTCATCAAATTTTCAAAAAGTCAATTACAGATCAATTCCCAATAAAGGATTGGTCAACCATCTATACAACTGATATTTCTTTTAGACTCCTGCCGGTTCAGTTTAAATATCTCAACAATTTATTTTGATTCTTTTCCTGCATCTGTCTTCTCTGGTTCAGATAAATCTCCCAACAATTTGCTCTGATTCTTCTCCAGATCCCTGCCGGATCAGATAAATCTCTCAATGATTTATTATGATTCTTTCCCGTAGACACTTTCTCTGGTTCATATAAATCGCACAAAGATTTACTCTGATTCTTTCCAGTTAAATAATATTCAAGATCTCTTTTGGTTCAGTTTAAACCCCTCAACGGTTTATCCTAATACTTTCCAAAAGAAATACTTCAGGTTCAGATAAATCTCTCAATGATTTATTGTGATTCTTTCTCGAAAATGCTTTCTCTGGTTCAGATAATCACACAAAGACTTACTTTGATTCTTTCCAGTTTAAGAATATTCAAGATCTCTTTTAGTTCAGTTTAAATCCCTCAACGGTTTATCCTGATACTTTCCAAAGGAATTTTTCGGGAACAGATAAATCTCTCAACAATTTATTTTATTTCTTTCCCCCCAGGAACTTTCTCTGGTTCAGATAAATCGCACAAAGATTTATTCTGATTCTTCCCAGTCAAACAACATACAAGACTTCTTCTGGTTCAGATAAGTCTCTCCAAAGATTTATTCTGATTCTTTTCCAGTTGAAATCAAGTTCAGACATAGTACAGTCTCTGTCAACAATCACCTTTGGATGGCATCTACAAGCCCATCTCCGAAAAATCTCCATCATTCCTCCAAATGGCATCTATAAGCCCATTCCCATTTTATCTTCGAGTGCAAATTTTTGGACACTCTAGTGTCCAATCATCTTGCACCTTCAAGTCACGAATGGAGGGTCTGCCAATCTAACTCTTCAGGTTTAAGAAGATTGAACAGGGGAAGCTGTTGTACCCCAAAATTTTCCCTCTCATTTTTCAAATATTTTCTCACAAAGATCTCCTTTGGTTCAAGACTGCACAAGGATTGATTAGCTCAAGACACCTCCTTAAGCATTGATGACTGAAATTAGGGTTTGAGATTGCACAAAGGATAATTGAAATTTCAATGCCTCATATGACTTTCATGGACATTTATGGACCCCCAATATTGCTCATGTCAAGTTTCAAGTCTTGGATCACATTTTTGCTCAGTCAATTGAGTAGTTGGCCTAAAAATCAACTGTATTGGGGAAAAAGTCAACTATGGCCAATTTAAAGTCAAACTTCATAATTTTTTATCCACATCAACATTATAAACTCATATGTATCATTTTATCAAGTTTGGACCACAATTCCTCATAAATTTGATCAAATCATCAAAAGGGCAAAATGGTCAAAATATTTTGACTGAGAAAGGGAAATTTCTGATTTTTGACCTAGCAAATGGTTAGTTGGTTTGAGGCATGATCTCAAGAGTTCAATTTCATCATTTTGACCTAATGGCATGACTCAAAACATTGCTCAAGATCAATTGGGTTGATAGTTGATTTTCAGTCAACTGATCAAAAGTCAATTGTACACTGAAAAGTCAAAGTTTGACTTTTTGGTCAAAATCAAGTGTCAAAGATCACAATTCATCAAAACATGTCAAAATATGAAACTTGTTCATCAAGAAATCAAAAAGTAAATATTTCATTTTGAAAAGTCAAAGTTTTCAAACTTTGAAATTTTTCTAAGTGTTGAAAACTTCATGTTTTTTCACAACTTTGAGCCAATTTTTCACCATGATGCAAGATGATTCATAAGAAACTTTCAACATGAAAGTTGTAGATCTCCATGAGATATACAACTTTTCTTTACACAACTTCTCCTAGAAATGCTTGGATCTCAAGTTATTAAACCATGAAGTCATGGTCTTGAAACTAAACACTTAGTGAAAATTTTGCCCTAGTTTAGGCAGGATTTTGACCTAACTTCATGGCAATTTTTCACATAGTTCCAAGGGGAATTTTCAAAAGTGATTTAAATAAGGGTTGTAGAGCACATTTTAAAACAAAATTAAGTGATCTAGCAAGTAACTAAGAACCCATGGAAAACCATGGATGAAAAGGATGCTAATACCTTCCCTTTTCATAATCTACCCCCCGAACTCAAGAAAACATCTCAAAGGTCTTTCCTATTCTTTTCAGCCTTTCCTTTTGGATAAAAGAAAAGTCAGTGGCGACTCTTGCTAACCGCAACATTTGCGATCAAATGCAAAACAACCAAGTCAGTTCTGCCACCGCGTTACAATACCCTATAGGTCACCGGTAAAATCATGATAATATGACTGCTTGGTTTCATCTATAATTCACTAAGTACTTAGAAATTAGAATGAATGACCAAAGGTTTTCTCACTAAGGACTTAGAGCAAAACAAACTTAATATTCGTAGTTGAAAGTAATGTTGTAAGAGATCAAGAATGAAGGTTAATACAAGGTCAAATAACACACTTACCCTAGCATGCTCATCATATCTGTTAAAAATCCATTTTTATCTTTCTGTTGATTAAGTGACAATAACAAAACCTTATCCCTAAGTAAAGCTTTTATTTAATTGAACTACACATTATGCTCAGTACTACACGCAGTCCTCGAGATCGATATCCGGGAAAATTCTGTATTATTAATGCAAGGCAAAATAGTATACTTGCTATTTTCCTTATCAAGTTTTTGGTGTCGTTGTCGGGGACTATCGAGTTATTGAGTGTAATTTGAGTTCAATTAAAATTTTGTTGCTCTGCAAATAAAATTTGTTTTATGTAATTTTTATATATTTTTTTTGTTATTATTGATTTTCCTAACCTTTGCATGCAAGGAAAGCCCTCAGCTGAATTTCCTTTTGACGTAGAAATCGAAGGAACTTTTCACGCAAGGTGCAGATAAGCTCGGCTAGTTAGACAGGAATCAGAAGGTTCATCAGATAATTCAGGTTCAGAGTCTGGAAAGAAAAAACAATGGCTGACGACCCACCACCACCAGAGAGACTTCTTGTAGATTACGAAAGAGAAAATACTCCAGCAGGTCGGTTGACTATTGTCAATCAACCGATCAGTATTGCAAATTTTCAACTGCATCCTTCAACCATCCCCCAACTCGAGAACATATCTTTCACCAGAAAGACCCATGAAGATGAAAATAAGCATTTGCAAAGATTTCTCACCATGAGTACTACTTTGAAGATTGAGGGGCACTCTGAAGAAGCCAAGACATTAAGGATGTTCCTGTTCACGCTATCTAAAGATGTTGAAGAGTGGTTTTACTCATTTTCTGCTGGAAGTATCACAACTTGGGAACAGATGGAGAAGACTTTTCTTGATGAGTACTTTCCTGCTTCTGTTTATATTCACAAAAGATATGATATTATGAATTTTAAGTAGAAGGAAAGAGAGTCGCTAGGTGATGCTTATAAGAGGTTCAAGAGGTTATTAGGAGCATGTCCCACTCAAAACATGGATCAAACTTAGG
Organism: Vicia faba; assembly: GCA_948472305.1. Classification (NCBI taxonomy): domain Eukaryota; kingdom Viridiplantae; phylum Streptophyta; class Magnoliopsida; order Fabales; family Fabaceae; genus Vicia; species Vicia faba. The sequence goes on from OX451741.1 coordinate 1,205,202,087, forward strand.
AAATGAAAATGTTTGTAAATGGCCTCAGAATGAAGACAAAGCAACTTATTGATAGATCTGTCGGTGGCTCATCCAACTTTACAACAGCCACAGGTGTGAAGAATATTATTGAAGCCATTGCTGTAAATGAGCATCAGGAGCTATATGACAGAGTTGTTAGCAAACCAGAGGGAGTAATTAATTTGAAGTTGGAAGTGAATAAGCAACTAAAAATTGAGGAGGCTATTACTGCAGAAGTGGAGAAGAAGCTAAAAGCAATGAACATGGGTACTCAACATGTAGCTCAAGTTCAACAGGTACAAAAGGTTGCTTATGAAATTTGTAGTGGATCTCACCTTACTGTGAAATGTCTTGCGACTCCACAACAAATTGAGGAGATAAAATTCTTGAGGAAAAATAACCCATATTCTAACACCTATAATCTTGGGTAGAAGAATCATCCTAACTTCTCCTGAAAAAATCAACAACAACAAGATCCTCTAAAGGCAGTGTGGGAGGTGGCTATTGAAAAGATGGCTGCCCACACCTCTCAATTTCAAGAAGAGGCAAGGAGTAATTACAGGAATACCATAGTTGCAATAAAAAATTTGGAAGTTCAAATGGGGCATATTGCACAACAGGTAGCGTTGCAAGCACAAGAAAGTCAGAAAAGTCATGAGAATGTGAATGTGAATGTTGTTAAAACAAGGAGCGAGAAATTTGATAGAGAAAAAGAAGATGAAGTGAAGTTTGATGACAATATCATAGAAGTAGAGTTGGAAGTGAGAGAGAAAAGGAACAAACAGGAAGAATTGGTATCACCTGTGAAGCTAGTTGAAGAGAAGACTAAACATGTGATCAAGTTACCATATCCATCTCGAGTGGCAAAGAAGGACACAAAAGAAAAAGATTTTGAGAAATTTGTCAAAATTTTCAAAAAGCTAGAGATCCACAACCATTCTTTGAACCACTCGAGAAAATTCCATTGTACCAGAAATTCATGAAGGAGGTACTTTCAAAAAAGAGAACAATAGAATATGGATAGGTACCCATTGATGACAAATTGTGTACAATTACCCCAGAGAGAAAAATTCCCGTCAAGCAGAAGGAGTTGGGGTAAGTTGCAATACCATGCACCATAAAAGATAGAGCTTTCAAGAGGGTTCTGGTTGATTCTGGCTCTAGTGTGAGTTTAATTCCATTATCGATTTTCAAGAAGCTCAGTATTGAGAAGATAAGCGGGAGTGGGACAAAATTGAAATTTGTTGATCACACCATCAAGAACTCATATGGGATAGCTGAATATGTATTAGTAGAGATTGACAATTTTGTTTTCCCAGTTGATTTTCAGATAATGGATATACCTGAAGATGAAGAGACTCTTATCATTCTTGGTCAACCATTTATGTTGACTAGTCAATGCAATTTTGATATCAAGATAGGTAATATGACACTGAAATCATTTGATGAGGAGATAACCTTGAAGGTGTTGGAAATCAAGAAGCAGGTGCAGGTGGAAAGAATAAATCTTCAGTCAGAATGATCAAAGTAGAAGGAGAAGTCAACCGTTCAAAATCACTCCCAGAAGAAGTCTCAGGAAAAATCTCTCAGGTGGAATTAATAAAAATTCCTAAGCTCGGTCAAGAAGGAAAGAAGAGAAAGAAGAAGGAACACTGGGCTGAGAAGATGGAAGTTAGAAGTGGTTGGAAGAACAAAGGGGTTGATACTTTTTATCTGAATGAGTTCTGGATTGCAGAAGAGACAAGAAACAAGGTATGGAAGAGGAAGTACCCCCATAAGGGTATGAACCGTCGAGCCATGTGACATTAACAAAGTTATTCTTATCATCCTCAAACGTTTATCATTTAACCTGTGTAAAACGTCACTTGTCTTGTGATAATGTTTTATTAGAAAACATTCTTGTACACTTTTATTATAAATTGTTTAGTGAAATTCCTTGAGGAAACCGGCTTGTGGTTTATACTCAAGAAGACTTTGACGGTTGTCATAATAGTTTTGTAATCAAGATTGATTAGTGGATTAAGACCTCGTTGAGAGAGGCGAAATCACCTTGGCGGGTGGACTAGAGTAGTTTGAGTTCAAACAAATCAGGATAACCAACGTGTTCTTTTCTTTAAGTTCTAAAAATCCTAATTCAAACCCCCCTTTCTAGTGTTTTTCCATTCTTCAATTGGCATCAGAGCGCCTAGTTCTGAGCACAAGCACTTAACTGTGTCTGAAAAAGATCCAAGCTAAGAAAAATACTATGGTGGACCAAGTCAAAACATCAACAATGATTACCATGATGAGAAAGACAGAATCAGCAGCAAACCTCCAATCTTTGATGGAGAGAACTTTGATTACTTGAAAAACAGAATCAAAAGTTTCTTTCTGGCTCATGACGCTGATCACTGGGATATGGTGACTGATGGGTACATACATCCTATTGATGAAAGCGGTCAGAAGATTGACAAAAAAAGAATGTCAGATAATCAAAAGCGAGACTTCAGAAATCATCACAAGGCCAAAACTATTATCTTGAGTGTTATCTCATCTACAGAGTATGAGAAGATCACAAACAGAGAGTCAACAAAGCACATGTTTGATTCCTTGAGAATGACGCATGAAGGCAACACACAAGTCAAATAAACCAAAGCTCTTGTGCTCATTCAGAAGTATGAAGCCTTAAAAATGGAAAAATATGAAACCATTGAAACAATGTTCTCAAGATTTCAAATTCTGGTTGTTGGGCTAAAAGTTCTAGATAAAGGGTACTCAACTGCTGATCATGTAAAGAAGATCATCAGAAGTTTACCAAAGAAATGGAGACCCATGGTCACTGCTCTCAAACTGGCCAAAGAACTGAACAAAATCTCTCTTGAAGAACTTGTCAGCTCTCTCAAAATTCATGAGATAGAGTTAGAAGAAGATGATCCTCAGAAGAAAGGTAATTCTTTAGCCCTTAAATCTAACAAAAATATGATTATAAAGTTTTGTAGGAAATAGAAGAAAACTCTGGTGGATCCTAATCATAAGAAGACGAATTATCCCTTCTCTCCAGAAGAGTCAATCAACCGTGGAAGCACAGGCAAAGGAAGTTCATAAATTCCAAAAGAACAGGGAATCAGTCTGAATCATCGTTTAGATACAGAAAGTCTGAACCATCTTCTGAACACAGAAAGTCATGAAACAAAGACATTGTCTGCTATGAATGCAATGAACAAGGGCATTACAAAAGCGATTTTCCAAAGCTTAAAAAGTAGAAACCTATAAAGAAGTTCTTTAAGGAGAAGAAGAAAAGTCTCATGGCAACATGGGATGACTCAGACTCTTCTGAAGCAGACACATAATCAGAAGATTAAAGAGCCAACATTACCCTTATGGCCAATGTATCAGATGATACTGAATCATCTGGATCAGAATCAGACTCAGAGGCAGAAGAGGTATTTTCTAACTTCTCTAGATCTCAATTAGAAGATAGACTATCAGAAATTCTAGAAAGGTATCAAAAACTTTGATTCATAAACAAGAACCTGAAAAGGGATCTAGTTTCTAACTCTGAAGAAACTAAGAAATTGAGATAGAAAAACTCTGAGCTGAAAGAAAAAATTTCAAAACTTGAAAATGAATTACAAAATACTCAGAAGGAAACTATCTCAAAAGTTCCTAGTAACCCTGATAATATCATAAAGGAATATGATCATAGCTTTCAGAAATGTCTTGCTTAAAACATAGATATAAGCAAGATGGCTTCAATGATCTATGGAGTTAGCGGAAATGGAGGAAAAGGAATAGGATACAAAGGTAAAGTATCCCAACCTAAGAAAGTTAAGGATTTGGTAATTAAACACACTCCTCTAAATTCTAACTTTACCTATGGGCACACACATGACTTAAAGTATACTAGTAATGCTTTTTCTGCTAAACCAAAATTCAAACAGAATTTTGGTAACTTTAACAAACAAGGACCCAAAAAGATATGGGTACCTAAGGATAAAATTGTCTATGTTCTAGATATCTTTAACAACAAGACTGAAACACCAATCCTGGTACCTAGACTCTGGATGCTCTCGACACATGACGGGAAGAAAGCATATGTTCCAAAGCCTGGAGCTTAAATCTGGAGGCTACATAGGTTTTGGAGGCAATCAGAAGGGGAAGATCATTCGCTCTAGAACTATTGGTAAATATAATCTTCCCTCTATAACTAATGTTTTATTAGTAGATGGATTAATGCATGACTTGTTATCCATAAGTCAATCAAGTGATAACGGTTATGATATAATCTTTAATTAAAAGTCCTTTAAAGCAGTTAGTCAGAAAGATGGATCTATCCTATTTAATGGAAAGAGAAAGAACAACATTTACAAAATAAAACTTTCTAAACTATAATGTCAGAACGTAAAATGCATATTTTCTATTAACAATGAGCAATGGGTCTGGCACCGATGATTAAGGCATGTTATTATGAGAAGAATATATCAGATTAACAAACTTAATCTGGTCAGAGGACTTCCTAACCTGAAGTTCAGCTCATATTCTCTGTGTGAAGCATGTCAAAAAGGCAAGTTCGCAAAACCCTCTTTTAAAGCAAAAAATGTTGTTTCTACCTCTAGGCCATTAGAACTTCTGCATATAGATCTATTTGGACCAGTGAAAACTGCATCCATTAGTGGCAAGAAATATGGATTAGTGATCGTAGATGACTATAGCAGATGGACATGGGTAAAGTTCTTAAGACACAAGGACGAGTCACACTTTGTGTTCTTTGCCTTCTGTAACCAAGTCCAAAATGAAAAGGATCTTAGAATTGTTAAAGTCAGAAGTGATCATGGTGGAGAATTTGAAAACAAAAAATTTGAACTATTTTTCAATGAGAATGACATCTCTCATGATTTTTCTTGTCCTTGAACTCTACAACAAAACGGAGTTGTAGAACGAAAGAACAGAACTTTACAAGAAATGGCAAGAACCATGATCAACGAGACTAACATTGCTAAGACCTTCTGGGAAGAAGCAATTAACACAGCGTGTTACATTCATAATAGAATCTCCATAAGACTTATTCTGGATAAGACTCCATATGAATTGTGGAAGAACGGAAAGCCCAACATCTCGTATTTCCATCCATTTGGATGTATTTGTTTTATTTTGAACACTAAAGAACATATGAACCAGTTTGACTTTAAAGTACAAAATTGTATTATGTTAGGATACTCTGAATGCTCAAGAGGCTATAGAGTATACAACATAAAAACACGGTGTTGTACCCCAAAATTTTCCCTCTCATTTTGCTCAAGACATGCCTCTAGAGGTCCTCAATTGCTCAAGGATGACTAAGGATTGACCAGATAAATGCTCCTCCTAAGGCAACAAGCTTCAAACTAGGATTTCACTCCTCATCAAGATGGTTAAATTCCAAGAGTCCCAAATTCTTTCCATGGTCCTAATATGTTCTCAAGATCATCCATGTCAAGTTTCATGCCTTGCATAAGAAGTTTGTTCAGTCAATTGCCCAGATGCCTGGAAATCAACTACACTAGGTCAAAAGTTAATTGTGGCCCACATACAGTCAAACTTCAAAATTTTTGGTCAACATCAACATTTTGAAGAGATATCCATCATTTGATCAAGGGTTGATCATGATTCCTCAAGGAATTCTCCAAATTCATCAAAACCTAAAAGTTGCTAAATTAGGGTTTCTTAAGAAAAGTCAACCAAACTTTGACCAAGCATAACTTCTTCATACTTTATCAGAAATTTTACATCCAAGGCTCATTTTGAAGAGGATGAAATTCCCTACAATTCATCTTCATCCCACAAGTTCAAGAAATGCATTCATGAAAAGATATAAATTAAGACATTATAGGTCATTTCAAAAAGTCAACAAAAATACCTTTTGGGTCAAAGCTTTTTACATGAACATGGAAGACCCAATTGAGATGAAACCAAAAGGGTTGTTTAGGGGACACCCTAATATTTCTAAAAAGTCCAAGAACACCTTCTTAGGTTTAAAAATGAGAGAGATGTGTATTGTCAAAGTTGACCAATTTTTGGAAATGTGCATGAAGTCAACATTGATCAAAATGACTTTTTTTTCTTAAAATGGGCTCATGTTTTATTGTTTGAAACTTGTTCCTAAGAGGACCCACAACCCCCAATCTTATCCAACTATTATTTTATTATTTTTATTATTTATTTTGATTTTGTATTCATTTAAAGCAAAATAAATCAATTTAAATAGTAGAATAATCAAATAAAATCAAAGATTTAATTTTATGAGCATATTATGAGTCCATAGACAACTAGCAAATCAAAAATATCATGCAAGAGCCAATTGATTGGAAAAGACATTAATTTGGTCTATTTTGGAAACAAATCATACAAGACAAAGAATGAAATCAAATCTCCATAATTTGTAAAGATATGATTAGTTTTTATTGACCTAATTCATTCCAATATAAGGATATAAAATTCTCAAGGCAAAAAAAAGAGGATTGGGGTCGTGAAAGAAGGAGGACAAGTCTCAATTTTTTGTCAAAAAAGTGTAGGTCAGTTTCGATTCTATAGGCCGTTTCAAGCAATTCCAAGGCCAATAATCCGTTCCTGGACATCTTCTGAAGCCATTCCAATCATCCTCAAGCATTAAAACCTTCAGAAGTCACGCCTCACAGTGCCACAGTTTGCATCTTTTTTCAAGATTCATTTTCAATGATTTATCCATCATAAACATGTTTTGATCATATATCCATGCTTGCTATCACATTTGCAATGTTTTTGATTGGTTTGATTGAAGTTTAAGTGAAGGAATGGCACGATGCCATTGTTAGGGTTTTGAGGTCCCAAATTGGGAATTTTATATAAAGGAAAAATTCGACAAAATTAGGGGTACTATCACGCTCAAGATATGATTTGCAATTGATTCATGCCTTTGGTTTGAATTTATTCTGTTTGTGCTGTATTTTTTAATTTTGCAGGTTTTTAGTTACGAACAAAATTCGTCACTACAACCTATAGTGACAGAAAAATGCTGTAGGTAAAAGTTCCCCATCTAAAACGACGGATCCCTGAAGAATGTGATGGTGTGGTGCTCACTGATTCGTCTAATCAAACCATCATGAACCCACAGCGCGCGTGTTTTTGACATGTGGCCATAGATCTTTATTTGCCTTATATTTATTTTGTATTATTTTGTTAACAATTAACACGCGTGGTTCAGTTGGCAAGGTAGTGCATGATAAGGCTTTAGTCTGAAAGGGGATGGGTTCGATCCAGCCCTTTTGCAAAGTTAATTTTCACTAATTTGTGTCTTCAGATCCAATGATCCAGGTCCCTGTGAGCTCCTCATGCACTTCCATCACCATACCACAAGATCTCATCATATCCAGATCTAACACTCAACACATGCAGACCATGGTGAACCCTCAAACGTGGCCAACACTGGATCCAAACGCCTGATTGGGCCAAAGGATTTGGGCTCAATGAAATTCAGGCGTCACACCTCCCATTCAGCTTTCATCACAGGCCCAAGTTCTTTTTCTCTTTTCTTTATTTCTTTTCTAATTGTTTTATTAATTACTTCTTTTACAAAAATAACACAAAAAATCATTTTTTTTCTTCATAAAAATATTTTATTTCCTTAATTAATTAGTTTAATTTAATTTAGGGCAATTTAATTCATTTTTTACATAATCTAAAATAATTAGAATTAGGGTTTAATTTGTATATAACCTAATTAATTTTTTCTCAAAAAACTAACCTAGATCTTTTTCAACTAGATTTTCTAGGTTTCTTAATTATTTCTCGCATTTAATTTGTAATAATAATTAGGGTTTTCAATTCCACATTTTTATTTTCAGTCCAAAATAATTATGTATCTGCAAAAGCCTTGTAATAGCTAGGACTTTAACTTTCCCGCATTTAATTTCCGCAAACTATAAACTGCTTAGATGAATGTTAATAGGATTGTATGGAAAGGCAAACTAAAATTAAAACAGTAGAAAAGCCTAAATATGCAAAGATAAATTAACTGAAAACATACACTCGCACATGCTCACTCCCAGGGTTTGCCCCACTCCGGTTGCCTACGGTAAACGATCATGAAGTATAGGGTTTGTTACTGGTTGTCCTCTATCCCTGAAAGATCTAAAATGACCCATTCAGATGTTGCCTCAGAAAAAGATCTTTAAGGCTTTATGATGATTACTAACATTTCCTAACACTGCTTTTGTGATCGTATTTGTCCCTTCGAATGTCCCTAAAAACTCCAACGACAAGGCTACCTATTTCTCAATAATGGGATATCATTGTCTAAAAGGAAAACGAACAAACCTTTTTCGAGTAGGTAGATTAGTTCCTAGATACTTGCTCAAACAAACAATTTTTTTCACACCAACACTTTCCAAACAAAGTTTTCAAAAACAACTTCGTAACACTCTTGAGGACAGAAACAAGGGTTAATACGAAGTAGAACAAAACTTTTCAAAACAAGCATAGACAAGCAGTTTTCAAAATGAGCAAGTACCTAAGAGCCTGTGGAAAACCATGGATAGAAAGGGTGCTAACACCTTACTTTCTATAATCTACCCCCCCCCCCCCCCCCCCCCCCCCCCCCCCCCGTACTCAGAAACATCTCAAAAAAGGTTTTTTCTGTTCTTTTTCCTTTTCCTGATTGGATAAAATAAAAGTCGGTGGTGACTCTTGCTTACCGCGACATTTGCAAACAAAAAACGTAAACCAATATTAACAGTCGGTTTTGCCACCATATCACACACGGATTATAGAAGAGTCAATCAGTGTCAGATTTGATGATAAGCTTGGCTCTCAAAAGTCAAAGCAAGATAAATCTTTTGTAGATATAGAAGTCCAATTTACATGTACTGAATGCAGTGCATCAGAAGGTACTCACAAAGAATCACATTCAACTCCAAAAGAAGATGTCACAAATATTACAACAATAACTGAAGAACCTCTCCAAAAAAGACAATCCAGAAGTGTCGTACCCCAAATTCGTCCTACCTCGATGATTTCATTTTTCAAAGATTAAAATAGAAAGAAATATTTGATTAAAGATGGTACATCAATATCTGATGGTCCATCTTAATATTTAAGTCAACCAAGGGTGAATTTTAATTCAGGAAGGTGGGGCTCTTTGAATTAGGAAGACCTATAAACTTATTTGCGAAGCATGTTGGCCTATGGCCCATGGGATTCGAAAATGGAAATTCATTGCAAAATTAAATAATTACTAAGTTATAAAATTATTAAGGCGACTTAAGTTTAACTTGCTATTAATTAATAATTAAATTTATTAAAGACATTTAAGTATTATTTATTAAAAAATAGGTGTAATTTCTGAATCACAAGCCCAAAGGAAATTGGAGACATTAAATAGCCCATTTGTTGTTTTGTTGTTAAAACTGTTATTTTTATTTTTTATAAAAAAAAGAAGAAGAAGAGAATATATAAAAAGAAATATTATTGTACTGTTAGTCTTTATTCAATTTTATTAAAAAAAACAGTATGTTAGATATTGTTTTGGAATTTACTAAAAATTTATTTAAAAAACAAGCGTTGGGCTAAAAGGACAGTTTGGTCTGGCTTAACAAAAAAAGCATTTTGGCTGTAATAAAAAAAATAGTGTAAGATGGGCCGAACATAGTAAAATAATGCGCAAAGCCCAAGTGTCCAATTAAACACTAACTATTCCAAATTAAGCCAGATCAGCGCTTTTTTTTACAGTAAACACCTATTGTTCAAATTCAACTAAATAATCTTTTACAGCTAAGGCACAATTTATTAACTATCATTGTATCAATCTTGCCCAAGATATGCGCTTGTTTTTCAAATAACTGGCACTGTAGAAATCATGTTGAATCCGACCATAATAAAATCTAGAGAATTAAATCGGATCTTACTAGAAATAACACAGAAAACTCAAAAAACAATCTTACAGAGGATATATTACAAACTAAATCTTGAATCTTCAAATAACAGAATCGGAAAATACAATTCAAAATTACAATCTCAGAACCAAATCCAATCAATTACAAAGAATCGGAATCAATTACTATCAATTAAAATAATAAACCAATCCCTTATTTCTATCTATGCTAATCAATTTGTAACGACAAACTGATCGAAACCCTAAAAAATAAACCATATAAACAGAGGGAGAACAATACAAGGGGCGGGGGGGGGGGGGGGGGGGGGGGGGGGGGTCGTTTGAGAGAAACAATAACAGGGGGAAGAACAAACGATGAAGGCAGATTCTTACAGAAAAAACAGGGAGGAGGACCCTTTTGACGAAAACCATAAATCTGAAGAAGCTGAAGCTTACACCAAACCGCGTAGAGTCGAAGAAGCCGTTGTCGAAGAAGAAGAGTGGGGTGATTAGGGTTCAATTGCTGCAACCCTAATCATCGCTGCCTTGCGCCGTCGCCTTTAATCGCTTCACCACCATCGACCACCACCTTCCAAGCATCATCGGAATCTGCAAGCAAGAAGAGGAAGAGGGGTTAGCGAATCTGGAACGAAGCTCAAGGGCCGAGAGAGAAAATCACGCAAGGGGGGTAAACTTAGCTCCTTTTTTACCTTTTTACTAATTGATTAATTTGAGGGATTGTTTGGGTCGATTTACATTTGGGGGATGGTTAGGCCGCCACGAGGATTTGAGGTTAGGGCGGAGAAGATGAAGGTTAGGGTTGAAGAGGATGAAGGGTTGCTGTCAACAAGAGAGAAAGAAGAGACACTGTAAAACAAAGAAAACTGAAACGTAAAAACCATGTGGTATATTCCATTTAGATATGGTACGCGCTTGTCCATAGCAACTAATATGCACCTCCAACATCATCTATGTGATTCGCATAAAACGGCCGCAGGCCAGGCCACATCGTAGTTCCATACACCCACACCTCATATGATCACACAAACCCTCCTTCAACCGTGTAGTGGGCCTGGGCCCGGTGCTTTCTACACCACCCTCCACCCTAACTACTGAAACATAAAACACGATGCACCCCCCCTTTGAATACATGTTTGGGCTTAACCCAGACTGTTTTCCACACCACCCTTTTACTTCCAAACTAAAAAATGTATCCCCTGTTCTAATTAAAGTATTTTTTATTTTCCTTTTATATTGTTATTTATTTTCTTTTATATATATAATTATTATATTTTAATATTTTATTATTATTATTATTATTATTATTATTATTATTATTATAATTCCCTATTTTTCTTCCATAATTAATTATATTAATTGTTATTATGTAATTATTATTTACTAACATTTAAATTATTTTTATTCAAGTGCATATATTATTTTCTCATATTATTTGAATCAAATATTTTATCATGCATTAATCAAGCCTTTTCGCAATTAATACGATAAAAAACACAAACAAATATCAAACTGTTTTCACGAACAAATTAAACTAATCAACAGTCTTTTTTGCAAATGGGTTTCAGACTAATTTTGACTTACAACATTCTCAGTCAAAATCTTCGCAATCACTACTCCCGACCGAGTGCGAAGTGATTCAAAATATGTTTGCAAACCCCTAAAAGACACCAACCCATACGAACTACGAATTGGGACTCTGATTCCTCATAAGAGGATACGTAGGCGTACGATCTAAAATCGTGGCGAGTCTTGCTAATTAAAACTCAAAACCCTGTTTATCCTAAACCTAAACCTAGGGCTAATATCCTTGTGAACAAGGTAGATGAAAGGTGCCTAACACTTTCCTATCGTCTAATTGAGTCTAAAACCTAGAATCTCTATCCGCGAATTAGGGTTTCCTATTAGGTTCCCTTCCCTAGGATAAAAAACTAATAGTGGCGACTCTTGACTAAAAAACCGGTTTCTACAGCTGGCGACTCTGTTGGGGACTCTCCTTAACCCTAGGTTTAGGTATTTTTGGGGTTTCTTATTTTTATTTGCTTTATTTATTTATTGCATTTATCTATTTTATCACATTTATTTATCTACTGTCAATTTCTCTTATTATCATATATATTTACTGTGTGGCGGGATTTCTCTATCTCAAAAATATTTTCCATATAACCCTTAGAAAGAAGGTTTGTCTATTAGCTTAGGGGGTACATCATCCCCACGAGTTTATGTGATGACTTCTCCTAGAGTCGGTGAACTTCGGAAAAAGGAATACTTATCAAGAGATATCCTCTTGACGAGTAAGACTTTAGAAGTTCACCCATGACTCTTTGTAACGACCTTAACCTAAAATATCATGACGAGACCTTTCACGACTTTGAGACGAAAGTTTTAGTCCGTAAAGAGGCTCCATCTAAGAGAGGCCCTTATTCCTTTTCCCTCTGGTGTTATTTATGATACGCTTAAGGAAACCACCTTTTGGGAGGGTAGACTAACCGTAAGTCAAAATTAAGGAGCCTACCATCTAGGGGTACTTATCACAAAATCCCATCACTCGACCCTATACCTATGCATTCATGCATTCCATATATTTGTCATGCATTTCATATATTCGTCACCCTACATTTGTCTTATTCACAGGGGGGGTATAAAAGATAAAAATAAAATCAAGATCTCGGTGACTGTATTTAAAAATGGATACCAAAGGAAACAACTTGCTCGCGTCAACACGCCAACATGCCTGAAATCAAGGCCACAAAAGGGAAATAATATGCTAGGAGACTTTCTCAAGTTTTGTCCAGCAACAGTGGATGGTTTCAAAAGTAGATATCTGCAGGCGCGCCTAGAAGACTTATTTCCTTGTTGCCTGATTTCACGCAAATAAATTTTTTGCTAAAGATTGTAATATTTTTCAATATCTGAATTACGTTACCATACACCGTTTGTGTATCTATTTTTAAAGATAGTCGTCAAGTAAAATAATAAAGGACTCGCATATACCCAAAGGAATAAGACATTCACATTCATTCGCACTCATGCATTCACGAACACCTGCATATCATGTCCAAAATCATTTTTCCACAAACATATCTCCAGCTGAACCATTGGTAGAAGAAGATCGCGACCTCCTTGGCCTCCATATCAAACAAGGTCTTATCAACAAAAAGCAATGGAGAAAATCGAGGAAACTCAGGCTGCTTTCAAAGAGGGTCTTGACCAAGTAAAGGGCGACGTAAGGTCAATGAAAGGAGATTTGAGTCAAGTTCTTCTGACTTTGAAGAACATTGTTGACAGGAAAGACCAAATTCCCAGGGAAGCTCTCAAAGGAGTAGTCCATACTATTGGTGCATCAAGCGGTCACCAACTAAGGAAAGAGTCAGAGGCAGGACTCCGGAAGTCCGTCATGGCCCAACAAGAAGCTGAAACTGAAGGGTTTGTCCTACCGCCACCAAAAGCAGGGGCATCTCATACCCTACAGATTCCAACCAACAATGCGGACTCCCGCTAGGACACAATGAAGCTCTCGAAAGAGCTCTACAAAGACTAAGGGACCAGGGGATAGTCCAGTTCGGGCAATACCCTGAAGAAAAATATAAAGCTACTCTGAAGGGTGAAGCACATTTTCCTCCAATCCACGAGACCTTCGTTAACAACGGAATAATGCATGGCAGACATATGGCGAAGATATCCAATAAGGCCAACATCAAAGGGGAAATTGAAGTCATCCAAGACTGCGCCCAAAGAAAAAATAAAAAGATGGACAACCGTGGAGATTCCTGAGATCTTTTTCTTTCCTAATTAATTTTTCTTGTTTTCGAAAGAACCTACGTCAAGCCCGAGACATAGGGGTTGCTTGTAAGGGTTTCCCTATTTTGTTTCAGACAATATTTACGAATAATGAAAGTTATTTTTTGATTTCAATCAAGATCCCTCTTCTTTATCTTGCATTTATATCTTAAGTTTAAAAATAACAATACTTTCTATGCATATGCATTTTCAAATATTCAAGTACTATAGCTGCACCAAAACACAGTAAAGGTGAAAATTCATGCCCAAAACCACCGATAATGCTATTGCTGCGATCCGTTATAATTTTGATGCGCTTATCAACCAAGCTGAAGAGGAAGATGATAAAGATCCTAAACTCTCTGAGAAAATGGCAGGAAAAAAAGGAGCTAACAATACGCAACCGTATCTAGAGGCTATCAAGACCATTAATCTGAGTATTTGCGCATATCTACGGAAACAGGCCAAAGTCGAATACAGACAGTGCCGTCAAAATAAACAACTGCGAAATACCAAGATATGACGAAGAACCCGAGCCAGGGGCACGTTGGGTATCCACGTTCGACGAGGCTTCAAATACATTAGGGCACGATATTGGAGCAGTATTGACTCCCCCAAAGAATGCTCACAAGCCATAGACCAATTCAAGGGTGAACAGGATACTAAACATCCAAAAATGATTCCCTATCAAGGTCATATTTTAAAACCGACTGTGGAATTCACGAAGAGCATTTTCAGCCGCGTCTCACGAAAAGGAAATCAAATGACGAACACCTTGGCAGCTATATCGTCTATATTCAAAGTAACTTGGTCTAACCACGAACCGCGCATCACAAACAGACACTTCGAAGAGCCCGCACATTGCCTTGCTATCAAAAATGACAATATAACAAGTCTTGGTTTCACGAAATCCAGAAAATGCCTCTAGCACGGGCCAACAATCCCTACGAGAATCATCCGCGAAATTCTTTCCAGGTAACAATATACTATACAAGATGAACCACGACATGGTCTAGTACTCAAGAAGATTCTGCTACCTCGCCTCCACTCACGTGGTAAATGGAAACCTAATTACGAAGGTCCATGCACAACATTCTCCGGTGGTGGTCTTATCTCCACAACAATGGATGGGGAAGACTACCGCACCCGGCCAGTTTGGACGCAGTCAAAAAAACACTATGTACAAGAAGCTCGCTAAGCTCGAACCTTAAATAGACGACTTAGGCAAAAAGGAGCGCCCCGGTGGATCCAAAACCCTAAAGGGCGATCCAGGCAAAAATTAGGGGCATATAAACAAAAAAATTATTATCCCGGTGGATTGAAAACCCGAAAGGGCAATCCAGGAAAAAGTTAGGGATTTCATACAAAGAAATAAAGAACAAAAAGATTGCGATCTAAGAACTGCGACTACAAACCACGACGGGAGAGATAGATCTGGACCATTCAACTCAGAAGCAAAGGAGATAAGATCATTAAAAGGATATTGGGGCTCAACAGTAGCAATTATCATTTTTCATTACCATGTACAGTTTTAAAACTTTCTGTAATTACCTCTTCCTAGGAATTGCATCTTATACTCTTTCCTATTCATAGGCATATCAATAAAACATTTGCTTTCTTTGTATCTTTCAAATTGCGTTTTCTTTTTTCAGACTTATTTACAAAATACTACGATTATTACTTGTGAATATTGTCTTGAAATCATTTCGAGGAATTAACAAAATAAAAGCATTTGACAAAACATCCAAAAACCATTTTGGTTAGGAAAATATCAAAATAAAATACACGTCTACGCACAGGGTCACTCCTACATTGATACATGTCTACGCCTGTATCTATGCATCTCTATGCCTACATCCGTACACATGTATGCGCCTATTATTGCACTCGACAATACAAAGTCTATGCATATATATCTACGCGTCCCTATGCAAAGTCTACGTCCATGTCGACACCTATGCCTACACTTGCAACACAAAGTCTACGCCCGCACGTACGTCCACACACTATTGGCTCCTGAGTTCGACACCTACTATATTTGGTCTTTTAGACCAAAAATGGAATAAATAAAACCAAGCTGAAGCATGTTTCGACGTGTGAAATAACTTAGAGAAAATATCTAAGTTATATTGTAGTCTTCGACCAGGACTCACTATCAAGATTTCGACCGAGAAGGTCTTATGACCTTCGACTAGAAGAGAATATCCTCATGTCGACACCAAAGGCGAGGGACATTTGAATTTGAATGATTGGAGGGAAAGTAGGTTTCGCCAGTAGCCAAAGAAAAGCAACGTGGATGGAAGCTAGAGGTCGAGGGACATGCAGAGGACACTTGTCCTTATCTTAGCGTAGAACCACCCCTCGACGGTTACGTAGTTTTTAGTATAAAATAGGAAATCTGTGTAGTTTTTTTGTGTGTTCAACCTATTGTGCTAGTTACTCAAATATTGTCCAAGTACCTGCTGTGTGAGAAAGGATAAACTGAGAAATGTACGTTGGAAACACCGCTTTTCATTAATAAAGTCTCTTTACATTGCTTTAATCTTATTTGGCTAAGTTACTTTTCCTGCATCTTTACCTGCGTTTCTACATTTCTATTAACTTTCTTACTTCCCAAAACCACAAGTATCCTATCTTTGGTCGAACATGCGTTCTTCCTGGATTTCTTTTCTTATTTACATCAACCCAGTATAAAAGTTAGCATATGTTCTGGGATCAATCTGTTCGATCCCACGAGTAACCAAAAGGACTTTCCCTTTTGGAGGATCAGTGGTTGTTTACCAAAAACCACGGTAAACAAATTGGCACACCTGGTGGGACGTTGCTAATTTTTATTAAATATTTTGTTCTTGTTATTGCGTTTCTTCTATACATTTATAACGTTTCATGTTATTAAGAAGTGGTAGAGTAACCAACGAGTGTACTGTTAGGAAGAAAAATAGCGAGAGTAGTATGGCTAACGAGCCAAATCATGGGGAAATACGTCCACCAACTACTGGAACAGCGGTTATTACCACCGTCGGAGAAAATATCTCAACTTCCGTTGGCTCAATACCAATGTTAACCACAAATCAAACAGGACCCTTACTTTCGTATGTGGGTCCAAGAGGTCCATTAGGGACGCCCCCACCAAGGGCAAATCCAGGATCTCGACCATTCGTGCCCCCAGGATTTTTGACAGCCTGGATGGGTCGAGAACAACCATATGGCATGCCAACCACTGAAATGTCTAGCCTTACGAACACTGCTTCCACTTTTTCAGAACCTTTGGTGAGTGCATCATCACCATTACAGGGATCTGGAGCCAGTATGGCAAATTTGGGTAGAAACCAATTCTTGGGAGGGCCATCTCATACAATACCAAACCTCATAAATGCTTCGACATCAATTTTGAGGCAACAGATGGACGAAAGTAATCATGATATGGTGCAAATGTTGGCACAAACTCTAAGTACAGTGCTAAACCCCCTCATTCAAAATACTACCCAGTCGAACCAACAATTGACAGCGCAAATGACGCGCATGGCTGAATTCTTTGGGGTACCCTAAACTATTCAACAACCCCAGAGGATACCAATAAGAGCAAACCAAGGGGTAATCATGGAAGAGGATTTGACTGTTAATCAAAATCCTCAGATCCCTAGAGTAGAAATGGAACAACCTAAGGTCGAAATACCTCGAAATCCCCCACCAATCCCTAGAGAAATAGATCAAGGAGTGATTATGGTAAATAGAAACCAAAATGCTGATGAATTGATACAGCAAGTTCGACACCAAAATTATGAAACAGACAATAATTTGACTGCTTTGATCGAAAGGATTATGATTCAAAACAGGATGAATATTGGTTTTCACAGACCAAACTTCCCATCCCCATTGTCAGAATATATTCTGCAAAAAGACTTACACCCTAGGGGAAAGGTTCCCAAGTTTACCAAATTTCCAGGGGATACGACAGAATCTACTGTCGAACATGTGGCTAGATATTTGATAGAGGCCGGGGAAATAACGAACAACGAAAACCTTAGGATCAAATATTTTCCAAGTTCCCTAACAAAGAATGCTTTCACTTGGTTCACTACCCTCCCAGCCAATTCGATCCATAATTGGAATCAATTGGAAAGATTGTTCCATGAACAGTTTTACATGGGACAGACCAAAATAAATCTAAAAGAATTGGCTATTGTAAAGAGAAGATTCACTGAGCCAATCGATGAGTATCTAAATAGGTTTCGATTACTTAAAGCTAGATGCTTTACCCAAGTGCCTGAGCATGAATTGGTCGAAATGGCAGCAGGGGGCCTGGATTATTCATTTAGGAAAAAATTAGATACCCAATACCTGAGAGACATGGCCCAATTGGCCGATAGAGTTCGACAAGTAGAACGCCTTAAAGCTGAGAAAGCTAAAGCTACCAAAACTCATCAAAGAGAAAGGGTAGCCTATGTAGAAATGGATGATGACGATCCAGAGACATCTAGTGATCTTATAGATGTCGAAGAAGGCGAGATAAATTTAGCAGAATTAAAACAAGGACCACCATATTCTTGTAAATTGCTAGTGCCATCAAATGGGAAAAATCCTGTAGAGTCTGAGAAAAACAGCGACAAATTCCCTAAGAAAACTTATAGTTTCGATATATCCAAATGTGAAGAAATATTCGATTTATTAGTTAAAGATGGCCAGATGATAGCGCCCCTAGGGGAAAAGTTGCCTCCTTTAGAACAGAGAAAGAAAAGAGGTTTTTGTAAATACCATAATTTTCTGGGCCATAAAACCTCACAATGTTTCCTTTTCAGGGATCTTGTTCAACAAGCGCTGAAATAAGGAAGGCTAAAATTCGCTGATAAGCCAGCGGTGAAAATTGACGCAAACCCACTGCAGAAGGAGGCGCATTATGCTGAGCCAGTCGGTATTCACATGGTGGAAGTTTCTGAAGACTTCATTACTAAACCCATCTTTGGAAGTTTTATTGGAAACAAATCCAGGAAAACTATCGAAGGACTGAGAAAGGCCAATGAAGGCCTAGATTTGAACAACGGAGTTGCCCAAGGCTCAAACAAAAATGCCACTGAAGGCCTGAAACTGAATAAAAGGGTTACTGAAGACCCACACAAAAACAAAGGAGTTACTGAGAGCTCCAACAAAAGAACCACCACAGGTTCTTACTTGGCTGCTGTGAAAGGTTCGATAGAGAATTTAGAGGCCAAAATGCCGAAAATGAATCTCGTTGCCAAGAGCAACATGGAGGTCAACATGGTCGAAGTCTCTGACACCAAGGCTTCAGAAGAAGCTATTCGACGGGAGGAAGTGAATAAAACGCCATTTATAAAGGAGAACGAAGATCTGGCAGACTTTCTACACAGATGCCAGAAGAAATAATCAGAAGTGATATTGTGCCCTAGATGCAGCTCTATTTTCGACAAGAAAGCCGCAGAACACATACAAGGTATGATAATTGTGAAAGCGAAACAGGGCACCAATGCCCAACAAAAAATGGGTCCAGAAGTCATATTCGATCCCAGAAGGGGGCATCAACAAGGATCCGTGAGTCAGGTAAAGAGGCCACCAACTTTTCAGCCTCCAACTAATGTACCTAGGGATACTTGGTGTTGTACCCCAAAATTTGCCCTCCCATATTCTTCAAAGTTTTGACAAGCATCACCTCAAATTGCTCAAGTCTACTCAAGGGCTACACAATCAAGCACCCTCCTAAGCCAATCAAATTAGGGTTTTGGTTCCTTCAAGGAAGTTAAAGTTTTCAAGGGCTCAATCAAGTCCCATATGCTCATACACATTGCCAAGCATCCATATGTCAAGTTTCAAGGCTCACAAGGTCAAGTTGCACAGTCAAAAACCCTAATTGCTTCACAATCAACTGCAGGGGCAAAATGGTCATTTGGCAGTCAAAAGTCAAAAATTTTGGTCAACATCTCATTTTGAAGCCACAATCATCATTTCGTCAAATCTTGACCATGATTTCACAAGAATGGCTCAAAAATCATCAAGGTGTCAAAAGTTTCTATTTTTGGACAGTTGAAAAGTCAACTGTAACTTGACCAAGGCATAACTTTTTCATGGTTCATCAGAAAAATCCCATCCAATGCTCATTTTGAAGGGGAGGACATTTCCTACAACTCATCTTCACATTCCAAGTCCAAGAAATGCTCTCACAAAAAGTTATCAATTTCAACATTATAGGTCATTTTTAAAAGTCAACAAAAAGGCATTTTAAGTCAAAGACCATAACTTGATATTGGTAAATCAAAATGACATGGGACCAAAGGCATTGGTTAGAGGACTTCAAGACCTTTCCAAAATGTCAAAGAACATGTTCATATGATCCAAATTGAGCAAGATATGCATTGGAGAAGTTGGGAAATTGTTGTGAAATGGCAAAAGTCAACTATCCTTGAAACTTCAATTTTTGACAAAAGGGCCCACTTTTTTCCAATTGATTCAGCCTTGTCATGCCACCCACGTATCCCATGATTAATTTCAAGATTAAACATTAATTTTTCTATTTTATTTAATTTTTATTGATTTAATCCATTTTAAATCCATAAAATTCAAATAAAATCAAAAAAATTAATTAAATGGGATCTTTGTGGTTTGAATGACCTTTATATGCCATTTACTAGCTGCCAAATTCGTGCAAGCTATTTTTTGTACACAAAATTTTGAATTTGTGCCAAGATGTCCAGATACATGTAAGCATGGAAAGGGAAAGTTTTGCAAATTTTGTAAGCTTTTTAATTTGTTGGATTTTGGTTTGAAAGCATGGCTTTATGGCTTGGATTCTTGCCTTATTTCTTTGTCCCCTCCATCTCCTCTATAAATACAAGCCATGAGAAAGCATTACAGAAAAATACACACAGCCTAGAGAACGCCCCAAAATTGCAAAAATTTCCTTGAAGTTGTCAAGCTCGAAAGACCTAATCTAGCCAGATTCACCTACTTCCAAGCACTCCATCAACATCCCAGGTACCCCAAATGCTTATTTCTATTTTTCCATAACATGTTCCTGTGCAGGTTTCACAAAGGCTTTCCACCATGTGCATCAAACCATCATGCGCCAAGTGGCCTAAAAGATCAATCTAGGGGCTATGAGATGCTGGATACCATGCTCCAAGTCAAAGCACATGCAGGCAATTCCTAAATTCAACAAAGGCTTAAGCTTATTGGGCCATATTGCTTCCTCAAACCCTCATTCCTGGCCTAAACCCCCCTTGGGTTTGCTTTTTCTTTTTTTATTTTGTCATTTTATTTTTTTATTTGGTTTATTTTATTTCTTATTCTTTTTTTTTATTAACAATTAACCAATTAATATTTAAAAAAAAAAACAAAAAGAACTAATATCATTACTTTATTAATTTCATTTAAGTAATTATTTTGTAAATAAATATTCATAAATTGAATTAGCTTTAATTAGGCAATTTTAACTCTTTTTTAAATAACTAAAATAAATTTAGAATTAAGTTTTTATTAACTTTTAATTTTATTTCTTTTTATTTTATTTCATTAAAAAACATAAAAACACAAAAAATATTTTCTTTTAATAAATTAATTAATTAGTAATTAGGCTTTATTTAATTAATTTCATTTAATCATAAAAAAGACAAAAAAATTCATTTCTTTTCTTAAAAGGGTCAAAACCCTTAGGACATTCCAATTTAATTTCTATTCGCGCGCATTTACTTTATTTTGATTATTATGTAACTGCTTCAAGAATGTAATAGTAATTAGGTTTATTGCTTTCTTTACTTTCCACACTTTATCAAAACGGGTCTTTGTATTTTTTGGCGATGTATAGACCCGCGCCTTGTAATAGTTAGAATTTATATTTCCGCAATTTACTTTTCTGCACTCCAAACTGTTAAAAAATGCATGAAAGAATGTATGAAAAATAAAACCAATTCGTAGCTCACAAAATAACATGAACAAGACAAACATTAACTGAAAAACAACACACAAAGCACATGCCACTCCTAGGGTATGCTTCACTTGTTGCCTCAAAACGTGGTCATCAAGTATAGGGTGTCTTAGAGGTCGCCCTTTGTCTAAAGATCCAGTTGCCTCGAAACGGTTGCCTCAGATGAAAGGATCTAGGACATTAGGGTTACTTCTAAGGTATCCTACCATTGCTTCGGTGACCACACTGCCCCGATAATCGAATTGACCCGAACACCTCCAACGATGGTGCTACCTACCTCTCAATGATGGGATAGCACTATCTAAAGGACTCTTACACAGCTTAATTCCTTAGAGTAGTTAGATTCTCCTGGGTATTTGCTCTTTTCAAAACAAACAAAACAACTTTTCGCACCCACACTTTCAAAAGGTTTTCAAACAAATTTTTCATACACTCTTGAGGACAGATACAAGAGTTACTTAGAAAATTTTCAAACGAAACCTTTTTTTCAAAACCCACACACACTTGAAAAGCAAACAAATTTTGAAAACATAAGAGCAAGTGCCTAAGAGCCCGTGGATAACCACAGATAGAAAGGGTGCTAACACCTTCCCTTTCTATAAATCTACCTCCCGAACCGAGAAACATTCTCGAATAAGGAATTTTGCTGTGCTTTTGTCCTTTCCATGTTGGAGAACATAAAAGACGGTGGCGACTCTTGCTTACCGCGACATTTCGCGAAACCAGCTTTAAAACAGTCAGTTCTACTTCCACCCATCACAGAACTGTTGTACCCCAAAATTTGCCCTCCCATATTCTTCAAAGTTTTGACAAGCATCATCTCAATTTGCTCAAGTCTACTCAAGGGTTGCACAGTCAAACATCCTCCTAAGCCAGTCAAAATTAGGGTTTTGTTTCTTGCAAGGAAGTTGAGGTTTTCAAGGGCTCAATCAAGTCCTATATGCCTATATACATTGTCAAGCATCTACATGTCAAGTTTCAAGACTCACAGCATCAAGTTGCACAGTCAAAAGCCCTAATTACTTCACAACCAACTGCAGAGGCAAAATGGTCATTTGGCAGTCAAAAGTCAAAATTTTTGGTCAACATATTATTTTGAAGCCACAATCATCATTTGATCAAGTCTTGATCATAATTCCTCAAGAATGGCTCAAAAATCATCAAGATGCAAAAGTTTCCATTTTTGGACAGCTGAAAAGTCAACTGTAACTTGACCAAGGCATAACTTTTTCATGGTTCATCAGAAAAATCCCATCCAATGCTCATTTTGAAGGGGAGGACATTTCCTACAACTCATCTTCACATTCCAAGTCCAATAAATGCTCTCACAAAAAGTTATCAATTTCAACATTATAGGTCATTTTTAAAAGTCAACAAAAAAGCATTTTAAGTCAAAGACCATAACTTGATATTGGTAAATCAAACTGACATGGGACCAAAGGCATTGGTTAGAGGACTTCAAGACCTTTCCAAAATGTCCAAGAACATGTTCATATGATCAAAATTGAGCAAGATATGCATTGGAGAAGTTGGGAAATTTTTGTGAAATGGCCAAAGTCAACTATCCTTGAAACTTCATTTTTGACAAAAGGGGCCCACTTTTTCCACTTGATTCAGCTTTGCCATACCTCCCACGTGTCCCATGTTTTATTTCAAGAATAAAAATTAATTTTTCTATTTTTGTTTAATTTTATTTGATTTAATTCATTTTAAATCTTTAAAATTCAAATAAAAATCAAGATAATTAATTAGGGGATATTTTGTGGTTTGAATAGATTTGATACACCATAAAACATATACCAAATTCGTGCAAGACCTATTTCAAACATAAAAATTCAAATTTTGACAAGAAAGGCAAGTTTCTTCAATGGAGGTTATGGCAAAATCCAAAACATAATTGCAAGGCTTAAAGGTGCATTATAGTGACTGATTCTCATTGACTAACATATATGCAAACCTTCCCACCCTCATGGACGAAAAAAGGCATCCCTAAAACGGAAGAGCAAAAACTCAGAATTTGTCAAAAAAGTGTGAGATCTAAAGCAAGGTTGCAGGCAGTTTCAGACAAAACAAAGCACGCGAGATCCTTCATTGCCATACCCTGAAACTAAAGAGACCTTTACCACGCCCTGAGACTCCATATCAAGCACTGTAAGTTATCACAAACTCACCCCCGCTATCTGCTTTATGTTTTTATAGGAAACGAAGAAGATGAAGGACGTGCCTCCATGTGATTGGCTGATTCAAAACGGGCGCGCGCTTTTTCCTTTTTTCAGCATATAGTGCGCTTATTTTATATTATGTTTCTTTTCTATTTTACTAACAAACGCGCAGGATTGGTGTAGTGGTTGGCAATATACTTGGTGATCTCTGGAACCTGGGTTCGATTCCCATGTCCCCCATAATTCCAATATTATTTTTTTCTAACGCTTTCCAGTGCAGCGTCTCATCAAATAACTCACCATAAACCTCACAGACCCAAGCGCCAGGTGGCCTCTCTCATAGATCTGATGGCCATGAGGTGGTCCTCACCATGTTCAGGAGTCAACACACAAGCATTGGATTCCAGAAAGTCAAACGAGCTGGATTCAAATGGGCCTCAAATCTCAATCAAACACCCCTCCATCTGGCCCAATACCCCCCATGGTTCTTGCATTTTTTTCTTTTCTTTTATTTTTTATTTACTAATTATATTTATTAACCATTAACATAATTAACTTTTTCATAAAAAATCAAAAAAATAGAACTAACATTATTATTATTATTATTATTTTATTTTTGTGAATAAATATTAAATAATTGAATTAGTTTTAATTAGGCAATTTTAACTTTTTTAAATAACTAAAATAATTTAGAATTAGGTCAACTTAGAATTTTAATTCTTTTATTTTACTTCATAAAAACATAAAAAACACAAAAAATATTTTCTTTTAATAAATTAATTAATTAGTTTAATTATTAGTTATCAATTTCATTTAATCACAAAAAAGACAAAAAAAATTCATTCCTTTTTTTGAAAGGGTCAAAACCCTTAGAACGTTCCCGATTAATTTTTATTCGCGCGCATTTACTTTATTCTGATTATTATGAAATTGTCTCAAGAATGTAATAGTAATTAGGTTTAACGCTTTATTTAATTTCTCGTACTTATTTACCAAAACGGGTCTTTGTATTTTTGGCGATGTATAGACCCGCGCCTTGTAATAGCGTAGAATTTATATTTCCGCAATTTACTTTCCGCACCCCTAAACCGTTAAATGCATGAAAGAATGTATGTAAATAAAATTAATCCGTAGCTCACAAATAACATGTACAAGATAAACATAACATGAAAACAACACACAAAGCACATGCCACTCCTAGGGTACGCCTCACTGGTTGCCTCGAACGTGGTCATTGAGTATAGGGTGTCTTAGAGGTCGCCCTCCTGTCTAAAGATCCAGTCGCCTCGAAATGGTTGCCTCGGATAAAAGGATCTAGGACATTAGGGTTACTTCTAAGGTGTCCTACCATTGCTTCGGTGACCACACATGTCCCTTAATCGAATTGACCCGAACACCTCCAACGGTGGTGCTTCCTACCTCTCAATGGTGGGATAGCACTATCTAAAGGACTCTTACACAGCCTAATTCCTTAGAGTAGGTAGATTCTCATGGGTACTTGCTCTTTTCAAAACAAATAAAACAACTTTTCACACCTCACACTTTCAAAAGGTTTTCAAACAAATTTTTCACACACTCTTGAGGACAGATACAAGAGTTACTTAGAAATCTTTCAAACGAAACTTTTTCAAAACCCACACACACTTGAAAAGCAAACATCTTTTGAAAACATAAGAGCAAGTACCTAAGAGCCCGTGGATAACCACGGATAGAAAGGGTGCTAACACCTTCCCTTTCTATAAATCTACCTCCCGAACCGAGAAACATTCTCAAAGAAGGAATTTTGCTGTGCTTTTGTCCTTTCCATATTGGAGAACATAAAAGACGGTGGCAAATCTTGCTTACCGCGACATTTCGCGAAACCAGCTAAAAAACAGTCAGTTCTATTTCCACCGATCACAGAACTGGCGACTCTGCTGGGGATAATAAAAGTGAGGTGTACCTTAGGATTAGATCATACTTATGTTTTCAATTGAATGCTTTGTTTGCTTTTATATTATGGGCTTATTTTGGAGTTACATAGATCCTAACCCGGATCTGGGGATACCCTTTTAGGTAGCATAAGCTGTGAGGGACCTGTCCGGCGTAGACCGACACAGGTGAAGCAGTGGCTACGTTGGTGTGACACCTTGGTCTGTATCGATATCCCTTGTGTTGCAAAGAGGAGAATATGGGTCTTCTGAGGAGTCATTAAGCACCAACCGACCTTAGAACCCTAAATTGACCCAAATTGGCCATAGCACAATAGCAGTATGCTACACCCATTGAGGCTAAACTCTCGCGATGGTTCTGGCTGCAAGAAAAGATTGCGACGCTGGAGTTATCACCGATTGAGGGTAGCCAGTGATATTGGGATCCTCTAGAACCCGATTACTATTTTCTAGGACAGGTCTTAACCAACGAACTTGAAAGAGGGTAGTACCTAAACTTCATGCTGGCCTAAACTCTAAGGGCTGTCTTGTGTGACTTGTGTGCCTTCAAACATGACTACTTGCATGCTTGTTATCTAACACATGAGTTCCTTGCAGGTTTTGTTCACAGTCCTTAACCTGGACTCATAACAGGGTTTACTTAAATCACTCCACGCATAGCATAACATCATGCCATCATACCATTGCATACATCCTACATAAGGACTAATCCATTTCAAGGATCTCAAGGGTTTGTGATGTAGGTCATGATGTCTAGCAAGGGACAAAGGGGGTTTATTTTCCTCTAGCCAAGGTTGATAACTTGAGTCAGGGGCTATGACCCACTCGATATGGTGAGCCTTGACTCTTGAAGAAGGACTCTCAGCAACATGAAGTTCCTTCAATCAAGCTACCCAAATTCAAATTCTAACAAGTTTCTCTGTTTACCCCGCAAGATCCTTGAAAACATCGCATGCATACATACATATCATTGCATTACAGGTACTCTGTTCTACAAGCTGCTTAATCTTCTTCGCTGTTTATTTCAGCCATCATCATGAATCCTGAACCATCCAATGGACAAGCTATCAAGGCCCTCCAGGCCCAGAATGCCCAATTCCAGGAGTTGGTTATGAGCCTAGCCCAGGGTCAACAGGAATTGAAGACTCTGATTCAGAAGAAGAAGAAGAAGAGGACTGTTTTGTTCAACCCTAGACGCAGATCTGGGAATGGATCACAGATTGAGGCTGAGCTGACCACCCCATCTGCTGGGAAGGACAGCCCACAAGTGAGAGAGGTTCCTAGTCTAGTGGTCTCCGACAACGAGACCGATTACAATGATGAACAGTACCCTCCTGCGGAGGACAGGTACAAACAGCTGGAAGACCGGTTGAATGCTATGGAGATTCAACGTGTGCCCGGGTTGGACTTTGGAGACCTAGGCTTATCTTCTGGGGTGGTGATCCCACACAAATTCAAAGCACCTGCTTTTGTAAAATACGACGGGGCATCTTATCCTAAGCTGCATCTCAGATCATACATAAGGAGGATCCATCCCTACACGGCTGACAAGAATTTGTGGATTCACTTCTTTCAGGATAGTCTGTCGGGGACTCAACTCGAGTGGTTCTATCAGCTGGATGGAGCCAGTATCCGCAACTGGGAGGATCTTGCTACTGCCTTTTACAAGCAGTATCAGTATAATTCCGGCCTCGCTCCTATGCGTACCCAACTCCAGGGTATGTCACTTGGGACGGGTGAAGGATTCAAGGAATATGCTCAAAAATGGAGAGACCTTGCGGGAAGGGTGCAACCACCTCTGACTGACCGTGAGCTTGTGGATATGATCCTGGGGACCCTGTCTGGTCCATTCTTCAACCATCTGATTGGAAATTATTCTGCTGGGTTTACAGGCCTAATCTTGACTGGGGAAAGAATTGAAGCCGGTATCAAGTCGGGGAAGATACAAAATGGTGATTCCTTGAACACTGAGAAGAAACCGTCCAAGAAAGAATCTAGTGCTGTCAACGCAGTAGTTATCTCAAAACTGACTGGGGCTCCTCAACATCGCAACCAACAAAGGGAAGAGAGACCTAAAAGGAAATTCACTCCCCTCGGCATGACCTTGTCCCAGATATTGCCACAGCTGCTGGAGACCAAGTTGGTAACTCAAAGGGACCCTCCTAAGAATCCCAACAGGACATCTTCAAGGTATAACCCCAACGTTCGCTGCGCTTATCATTCTGACAGCCTGGGGCATGCTACAGATGATTGTTGGACTTTGAGAAATAAGGTTCAGGATCTGATCGACGCAAAGGAAGGCCAGTTCGACTCTCTAGAGACTCCCAATGTGATCGCTGCTCCCTTGCCAAAACATGGCTAGGATTGGAAATTTTTTTGTTCATTCAAATGTTCAAGTTGTATTTTGCTTTGATTGTTCAAACATTGTATTCATGTCAAACGTTGTTATTTCATTAATGCATTACACATGTCTGTTTTGAAGTAATTATTTCGTATTCACTATACGCAAACTGTTTTCATATTTTTGTGATGATCAACTCTTGATTGAAAAATTCTAAAGCCTCTTGAGGGAGGATGACGAAAACGATACCATAATCTACAGTATGCTTTTGAACAGACCCCGCTGATGAGGTACAGGCATTGTTTCAATTCCTAAACACTGGAGTTATAAAGAAGATAATCCCTCGTCAACCCCTTTTGAGCCAAAGAAGTCGGAGTTTTTCTTTTCGAAAATTAAAACCCTTAATCATAACCTGGGGAAGGGTAGTTCTCTCAATTGATCCAAGTGCACAAGGAATAGCACCAAAGAGGTCCTCACAAAACAAAGGACAGTGATGGTTCCGAATGATCATAAAGACAGACAGTCATCATTTCTCAAAATAAAAGCCCAACAAGTCAAAACCTATGAAGGAGACTTACAAAACTGGGGCATCCCGCTGACTGTAACCACAAAAGAAACATTTCAGGAAAAAAAAAACAGGGATAACGAAATCAAAAAAAGAAAAGAAAGAGGCCCTACAAACCTTCGACAAAAGGAAATGACTGCCTATTCAAAATAAACTGTCAACATCCGAACCATCACCGGAATATCAAGGCAAAGACTCAAACAAGGTCTAATGCACGATTAGCTGAGTTTAGGTTTGAAGAACATCATGAAGAACGGGTGGGTACAAATAAAATTTGAGCCTTTATCCTTTGTTTCTTAAACCGTGAACCAGGCCACGTTATAACCCTTAAAAATTCCTAGCTGAAGCATGGGTTAGTTTGAAGGCATACTGTTACGAAAGGTATCCTGACTCCTTAAGGCTCGCTGTAAAATCTTGAGTTGACATCACATGTTACATAATTTGCTTGTTTTACTGAAAAAAATGCATTTTCAAAAAGTTCAAGACAAACATAAGCTTTGCATTTTTAATATAACATTGTTTGCATATGGCTATTTGTTCGAACCGCAGAGAAATTCGCACGACGGATATCTAGTGAACAAAGATCTTCTCAAAGGAGTCACCTCGAATGGAAAAACACTCCCAATCAAGGGGCACGGCATGATCATGGCCTATCGTCTGGGGCAGTTAAATCAAGATCCAGAGAATCTCTCAAACGCCAAATAGCCTGGGGTAAATCTCCGCCTGAGTCACTTGGGGCATTGGACATGAATTCCAGCTACGAATCTTGCATGATTAAACATCTTCTGGTAGTATGGCGACACAACACTGCTGACAGGGGCACCTCCCTACATCCTGAGAGCACGGAAATAGTCAAAAAAATACTACGCATGATCAAAGACCCGCTAGGTTTACACACCTAGGCAAAAATAAGGGATGAAATGGAAAATCTGTACACCCGGCAAGTCGAAAACCTAAAAAGGCGGCTTGGGCAAAAATGGGTATCCCGGTGGACTGAAAACCCGAAAGGACGGTCTAGGAAAAAGTTAGGGATCAAAAGCGTACGACTATGTTCCGTCATCTCGTCACTTGCCTACCAGAAGAAGATTTGTCAATCGGCAGTCATCAAGCACCTCCACAGGTATCTTCTCCCACAGAAACAAGGGCAATAAGAATTGTCTGAACGATCTAGTTGTTCTGTTTACCAAGGTACCAAGGTAAGTTCAGCTGAAGAACATGACCAAGATACCTTCACTCCCCCCAGAGTAAGACAAGATTCAGCAACACTCTCCCCCGAGCAGAGTTGGTCTCCAATCAGCCCCGAAAAGGCACAGTATCTCCAGTAAGTCAGCGACACTCTCCCCAAGCAGAGTTAGTCTACTGTCAGCCTTAAGGAAGTTGGGTATCCCCAGAAAATCTCAACATTCCCCAGCGGAGTATGCAGATATTCCTTAAACAAGCATCCCCGACAGTCTTAATATAAGATTGTTCCCCG
The DNA here is from genome assembly GCA_948472305.1 of Vicia faba. NCBI lineage: Eukaryota > Viridiplantae > Streptophyta > Magnoliopsida > Fabales > Fabaceae > Vicia > Vicia faba. Next base: position 1,205,232,153 of record OX451741.1, read on the forward strand.
GCGGAATACCAGACACCCAATGGAGACACTTCCCCAGTACAATTCAAAAGAGTCCCCAGGAGAGTTGAATCCATCTCCCCAGTAGATTCTGGAAGCTTATCCCCAGTAGATTCTGGAAGCTTATCCCCTGCAGAGCACGAACGCGTCTCCCCGGCTTTATTCAAAGGTTATTCCCCACCAGGGCTTATAACTGGGTTATCCTCAGCTAAAAACCACGGAAAGATCGTCCTCGGCGAAGTTCTTCCTACCCCCAGCGGAGTTCATCAAATCTTCCAACATAACATATCAACGGAATCCCCAGCAGAGTTATCATCAAAACCTCAGCAAAGTATCTCTTCCCACAGAGTAATTCCCCGCAGAGTAATCTCTTCAACAAGTTTATTCCCCAACGGAGTCATCTTCTCCTATCGGTTTATCCTTGTAATCATAATCCCTAGTGGAAACGAAGAACTTTGTTCTTCAACATCAGCCCAGGATTCAACTTCCCGGCATGCATCAAGGATTTACTTTCCCATACGAAGATACATTCATAAACATCACATCATGATACATGCATATACGCATCATGTCATACAATCTCATTTATGTCAAGAACATCATTGCTTGATCCATATCACGCATTGCATACGACTGACCTTTACCTTTCAGGAAGGATACAGTTAAATAATCAAATCCAGTCAAAGAAGACAAATCCAGTCAAAGAAGACAAGTCCAGTTAAATCCCAAAGGTTTTTATTGATGCTCATCTAGTCAAAGAAGATAACCCGTTAGTATAGACACCCGTCATCGAAGACACCTCGTCATTGAAGACAACCCGTCATTGAAGACAACTCGTCATTGAAGACAACTCGTCATTGAAGACATCTCGTCAGTGAAGACAACTCGTCATTAAAGACAACCCGTCAGTATAGACACTCGTCATTGAAGACACCTCGTCATTGAAGACAACTCGTCATTAAAGACAACCCGTCAGTATAGACACCCGTCATTGAAGACACCTCTTCGTTGAAGACTACCCGTCATTGAACACAACTCGTCGTTGAAGACTACTCGTCATTGAAGACAACCCGTCATTGAAGACAACTCGTCGTTGAAGACAACTCGTCATTGAAGACAACCCGTCATTGAAGACAACTCGTCATTGAAGACAACTCGTCATTGAAGACAACTCGTCATTGAAGACAACTCGTCATTGAAGACAACCCGTCATTGAAGACAACTCGTCGTTGAAGATAACTCATCATTAAAGACAACCCGTCATTGAAGACAACCCGTCAGTATAGACACCCATCATTGAAGACAACCCGTCAGTATAGACACCCGTCATTGAAGACAACCCGTCAGTATAGACACCCGTCATTGAAGACACCTCGTCATTGAAGACACCTCGTCATTGAAGACTACCCGTCATTGAAGACAACTCGTCATTGAAGACAACTCGTCATTAAAGACACCCCATCATTGAAGACAACTCGTCATTGAAGACAACTCGTCATTAAAGACAACTCGTCATTGAAGACAACTCGTCATTAAAGACAACTCGTCATTGAAGACAAATCGTCATTAAAGACAACTCGTCATTGAAGACAACCCGTCATTGAAGACAACCCGTCATTTAAGATAACTCGTCATTGAAGACAACTCATTATTGAAGACAACTCGTCATTTAAGACAACTCGTCATTAAAGACAACTCGTCATTGAAGACAACCCGTCCATGAAGACAACCCGTCCATGAAGACAACCCGTCCAAAGAGACAACTCGTCAAGAAAGACAAAACCTCATCTGGTTCAGTGAAATCCTAAAGATTTTTCTGAGATAACCTGTCAGTAGAGACAACCCGTCAACCTTTTGAAGTTCCAGATTCGATACCTGTATCTAGCCAGGGCATGTCTGTGAGCGACTGAGTGAGGATCAACCCCTGTAACAGGCCAGGTAATTATCTTTCTTTCTCAGGTACGCAAGTTCTCGCTAAGGAATCTCTTACGCGATCGACACCTAGATGGCATCTATAAGCCCATCCTCCCATTACAGTTCCAAGTGGCATCTATAAGCCCATTTCCGACAAGGTTCTGTCACACCTCCAGATGGCATCTATAAGCCCATCCTCCTATCCATCATCTTTCCAAATGGCATCTGTAAGCCCATTCCCGCCATCACACTGCTGATACTCTACTATGTGAGTGCAAATTTCTGGGCACTCTAGTGTTCAATCATCTACCACCTTCGGATCACGAAAGGCACGCAAGCCAATCTACATCCTCAGGTCTAAGAAGATTGAACAGGGGCAACTGTTGTACCCCAAAATTTGCCCTCCCATATTCTTCAAAGTTTTGACAAGCATCATCTCAATTTGCTCAAGTCTACTCAAGGGTTGCACAGTCAAACATCCTCCTAAGCCAGTCAAAATTAGGGTTTTGTTTCTTGCAAGGAATTTGAGGTTTTCAAGGGCTCAATCAAGTCCTATATGCCTATATACATTGTCAAGCATCTACATGTCAAGTTTCAAGACTCACAACATCAAGTTGCACAGTCAAAAGCCCTAATTACTTCACAACCAACTGCAGGGGAAAAATGGTCATTTGGCAGTCAAAAGTCAAAATTTTTGGTCAACATCTTATTTTGAAGCCACAATCATCATTTGATCAAGTCTTGATCATAATTCCTCAAGAATGGCTCAAAAATCATCAAGATGCAAAAGTTTCCATTTTTGGACAGCTGAAAAGTCAATTATAACTTGACCAAGGCATAACTTTTTCATGGTTCATCAGAAAAATCCCATCCAATGCTCATTTTGAAGGGGATGACATTTCCTACAATGCATCTTCACATTCCAAGTCCAAGAAATGCTCTCACAAAAAGTTATCAATTTCAACATTATAGGTCATTTTTAAAAGTCAACAAAAAGGCATTTTACGTCAAAGACCATAACTTGATATTGGTAAATCAAAATGACATGGGACCAAAGGCATTGGTTAGAGGACTTCAAGACCTTTCCAAAATGTCCAAGAACATGTTCATATGATCAAAATTGAGCAAGATATGCATTGGAGAAGTTGGGAAATTTTTGTGAAATGGCCAAAGTCAACTATCCTTGAAACTTCATTTTTGACAAAAGGGGCCCACTTTTTCCACTTGATTCAGCTTTTCCATACCTCCCACGTGTCCCATGTTTTATTTCAAGAATAAAAATTAATTTTTCTATTTTTGTTTAATTTTATTTGATTTAATTCATTTTTTAAATCTTTAAAATTCAAATAAAAATCAAGAGAATTAATTAGGGGATATTTTGTGGTTTGAATAGCTTTGATACACCATAAAACATATACCAAATTCGTGCAAGACCTATTTCAAACATAAAAATTCAAATTTTGACAAGAAAGGCAAGTTTCTTCAATGGAGGTTATGGCAAAATCCAAAACATAATTGCAAGGCTTAAAGGTGCATTATAGTGACTGATTCTCATTGACTAACATATATGCAAGCCTTCCCACCCTCATGGACGAAAAAAGGCATCCCTAAAACGGCAGAGCAAAAACTCAGAATTTGTCAAAAAAGTGTGAGATCTAAAGCAAGGTTGCAGGCAGTTTCAGACAAAACAAAGCACGTGAGATCCTTCATTGCCATACCCTGAAACTAAAGAGACCTTTACCACGCCCTGAGACTCCATATCAAGCACTGTAAGTCATCACAAACTCACCCCCGCTATCTGCTTTATGTTTTTACAGGAAACGAAGAAGATGAAGGACGTGCCTCCATGTGATTGGCTGATTCAAAACGGGCGCGCGCTTTTTCCTTTTTTCAGCATATAGTGCGCTTATTTTATATTATGTTTCTTTTCTATTTTACTAACAAACGCGCAAGATTGGTGTAGTGGTTGGCAATATACTTGGTGATCTCTGGGACCTGGGTTTGATTCCCAAGTCCCCCCATAATTCCAATATTATTTTTTTCTAACGCTTTCCAGTGCAGCGTCTCATCAAATAACTCACCATAAACCTCACAGACCCAAGCGCCAGGTGGCCTCTCTCATAGATCTGATGGCCAGGAGGTGGTCCTCACCATGTTCAGGAGTCAACACACAAGCATTGGATTCCAGAAAGTCAAACGAGCTGGATTCAAATGGGCCTCATATCTCAATCAAACACCCCTCCATCTGGCCCAATACCCCCCATGGTTCTTGCATTTTTTTCTTTTCTTTTCTTTTTTTATTTACTAATTATATTTATTAACCATTAACATAATTAACTTTTTCATAAAAAATCAAAAAAATAGAACTAACATTATTATTATTATTATTATTATTATTATTTTATTTTTGTGAATAAATATTAAATAATTGAATTAGTTTTAATTAGGCAATTTTAACTTTTTTAAATAACTAAAATAATTTAGAATTAGGTCAACTTAGAATTTTAATTCTTTTATTTTACTTCATAAAAACATAAAAAACACAAAAAAATATTTTCTTTTAATAAATTAATTAATTAGTTTAATTATTAGTTATCAATTTCATTTAATCACAAAAAAGACAAAAAAAATTCATTCCTTTTTTTGAAATGGTCAAAACCCTTAGAACGTTCCCGATTAATTTTATTCGTGCGCATTTACTTTATTCTGATTATTATGTAATTGTCTCAAGAATGTAATAGTAATTAGGTTTAACGCTTTATTTAATTTCTCGTACTTATTTACCAAAACGGGTCTTTGTATTTTTGGCGATGTATAGACCCGCGCCTTGTAATAGCGCAGAATTTATATTTCCGCAATTTACTTTCCGCACCCCTAAACCGTTAAATGCTTGAAAGAATGTATGTAAATAAAATTAATCCGTAGCTCACAAATAACATGTACAAGATAAACATAACATGAAAACAACACACAAAGCACATGCCACTCCTAGGGTACGCCTCACTGGTTGCCTCGAACGTGGTCATTGAGTATAGGGTGTCTTAGAGGTCGCCCTTCTGTCTAAAGATCCAGTCGCCTCGAAACGGTTGCCTCGGATAAAAGGATCTAGGACATTAGGGTTACTTCTAAGGTGTCCTACCATTGCTTCGGTGACCACACATGTCCCTTAATCGGATTGACCCGAACACCTCCAACGGTGGTGCTTCCTACCTCTCAATGGTGGGATAGCACTATCTAAAGGACTCTTACACAGCCTAATTCCTTAGAGTAGGTAGATTCTCATGGGTACTTGCTCTTTTCAAAACAAACAAAACAACTTTTCACACCTCACACTTTCAAAAGGTTTTCAAACAAATTTTTCACACACTCTTGAGGACAGATACAAGAGTTACTTAGAAATCTTTCAAACGAAACTTTTTCAAAACCCACACACACTTGAAAAGCAAACATCTTTTGAAAACATAAGAGCAATTACCTAAGAGCCCGTGGATAACCACGGATAGAAAGGGTGCTAACACCTTCCCTTTCTATAAATCTACCTCCCGAACCGAGAAACATTCTCAAAGAAGGAATTTTGCTGTGCTTTTGTCCTTTCCATATTGGAGAACATAAAAGACGGTGGCGACTCTTGCTTACCGCGACATTTCGCGAAACCAGCTAAAAAACAGTCAGTTCTATTTCCACCGATCACACTTGGCTTAACACCATGGGAAGAAAGAGGCCAAATGAAGAGAGATGGCAGGCGTTCGACGTGCCAAGAGGTTTCTCTTTGGACTACAGAAAAGAGTACCATGCCTCTACATCAAATGAAATGGCTCATATATCGAGCAATTACAAAGGGAAAAACCCTATGTCCCGTTCGCAATGGAGAAGATCCCAAAGACGGCGAAAAGCCGAAAAAGAGGCAGTTGGGCCTCACCCAGAGGTTAGCACCAATGTGCAAAGAAAACAAAGGAAACCTCTAGAGAGGAACCCTATGGCATGGCCAGAAGAATGTGGGTCAAATGATGAGGGTAACTCCGAGTCCGACGACACTTTTGACATCATGGTGAATGTCATATCAGTGTTGCCTAAAGAATACAACCGTCAGGTCGAAGTTGAGGAAAATGACTTAATGGTTGAGCAAGAAATGGCCAGACACAGGCCAATGTGTTACTATGTAATGAATAATGGCTGCGTGGAAGAACAGAATGCTTTCTTCGAGCCACCAACGGAGGCGATGAAAAATCACCTCAAACCTCTGCTCATCAGAGCAAAGATAAGGGAAATAACTATAAACAAAATCCTGGTCGATTGTGGGGCGACCATAAACATCATTCCACAATTCATGCTGGGAAAACTAGGAAAGGGAGATGCTGACATCAAACCCCATAACATGGTCCTATCCAATTATGAAGGAGGCATTGGAACCATAATGGGCGTCCTACAACTAGATCTCAAAGTGGGATCAATCCTTCGATCCACCATGTTCATGGTGATCTCAGCAAAACCAAACTATAATTTTCCCTTGCGTCGAGAGTGGATACATGGCATCGGTGCAGTGCCATCCTCTATGCACCAGAGGGTCACAATATGGCGTCCCGATGGTATCGTGGAAAACATTGAGGCAGATCAAAGCTATTACTTAGGCGAAATCAACAGTGTCGGAAAGAATAGTTTCGACAGAAATTTGGCTCATATAAGGCCATGTAACCCACCTGAGTTCGATCTAACTCCAGCACCTAACGCCTTTTGCTCTCTATATCTACATTCCGACTATGGTTTTCAGTGGGATAGAGAAGACTTGTCAAACATCGACTATGGAGGATTTGATGATATACGACCAATAGGTTGGGGAAGTGAGTTTGGTGACGATGACTGAGTCACAAACTTTGTAAAAGATTTCGGCATATGTAGCCGAAAATAGAATGATAGCGGCCTTGGAGGCTGAAGTTAAGTATATGGCTCTAGAAGCCAATGAATAGGTCCCTTCTCAAAAAGGCCCTGGGAAAGATTTCAACCCAGAGCCTCCCGACTTAGAAGTGAAAGACCTTCGAGATCAGAGGTTAGACGCCATCTATGATGATGAACCTCTAGGTTTCGAAAAGGACCCGTTGGCGAACAATGTTAAAATGTTAGTGCAAGACCCTTTGGAGGAGGTAAACCTAGGAGAAGGTCCTGTAAAAAAGCCAATGTACATCAGCGCAAAGATAGATCCAAGAGTCAGGGTCGAAATGATCCAATTGCTAAAAGAGTTCAAGGATTGCTTTGCATGGATTATGACGAAATTCTTGGTCTCGACAGAAGTTTGGTAGAACTGCAATTGCCAATAAATCCTAGAAAGAAGCCTGTCAAGCAAACTCCAAGGCGTTTTGCACCATAGATTCTACCGAAAATCAAAACGGAAGTCGAAAGACTACTGAGATGCAAGTTCATTCGAACGACCAGGTATGTCGAATGGATTGCAAATATCGTACCTGTTATAAAGAAAAATGGTACTTTAAGGGTGTGTATTGATTTCAGAGATCTGAATACTACAAAACCCAAAGATGAATATCCAATGCCGGTGGCGGAAATGCTTGTCGATTCTGCCGCTGGTTTCGAGTACATGAGTATGCTTGACGAATACTCTGGATATAATCAAATTTTTATTGTTTAAGAGGATGTGTCAAAAACAACATTTCGTTGCCCTGGGGCCTTAGGCACTTATGAATGGGTAGTGATGCCCTATGGCCTGAAAAATGCAGGGGCAACATATCAGAGAGCCATGAATTCGATCTTCCATGATTTTATTGAAACTTTTATGCAGATTTATATTAATGATTTTGTTGTCAAATCTGTTTCAGGGAAGACTCACATGGATCATCTTCGACAATCCTTCGAGAGGATGAGATGCTATGGTCTGAAGATGAATCCCCTATAGTGTGCTTTTTGTGTCAAAGCAGGAGATTTCTTAGGCTTTGTGGTCCATAAAAAGGGAATCGAGATAAACTAGAACAAGACCAAAGCTATCTTGGAAGCCAAAGCGCCAACCAACAAGAAGGAATTACAGTCCTTACTTGGGAAGATAAATTTCTTAAGGAGATTTATATCCAACCTCAGTGGGAAAATACAAGCCTTCTCGCCATTACTTCAACTTAGCAAAGGAGGATTTGAATGGGGGCAAGAACATCAAGAAGCTTCCGACAAAATCAAAGAGTACCTCACCAAGCCACCTATTTTGGTACCTCCTTGTCGAAGTAGAAATATGAGATTGTACATAGCTGCATCTGATAAAACTTTAGGGAGCATGTTGGCTCAAGAGGATGAGAATGGTGTCGAAAGGCCCATCTATGACCTCAATAGAGTTTTAAATGATGCAGAAACTAGATATAACGAGGTTGAAAAACTATGCTTATGTATTTATTTTTCATGTATAAAACTCAAGAAATATATAAAGCCAGTTGATGTTTATGTTTCGTCTCATTTTGATGTTTTCAAATATATGTTGTCGAAACCTATTTTGCACAGTAGAATTGGCAAATGGTTACTTGCATTAACTGAGTACTCATTAACCTTTATGCCTCTCAAGGTTGTGAAAGGTCAAGTGGTAGCAGACTTTATAGTCGACCACTCTATAGAAGAGGAATCACTGAATTATTTGGAGATTGAACCTTGGAAGCTGTACTTTGATGGTTCTAGTTATAAAGATGGAACTGGAGTCGGGGTCCTCATTATTTCTCCAAGAAAAATTCCAACAACACTTAAGTACAAGATAGAAGGGGATTGTTCAAATAATGAGGCTGAATACGAAGCGTTAATCGTAGGCCTTGAAATCTTGTTAGAATTAGGGGCAACTCAAGTCGAAATAATGGAAGACTCGGAGTTAGTCCTAAAACAAATTACGAAAGAATACAAATGCATAAAGGAAAATCTTTTCATGTATTTCGTAATAGCCAGACGGTTGTTGAAGAACTTCGAAGTAGTTAACATTCGACATATACCCAGATTGGAAAATCAAGTGGCTAATGATTTAGCGTAGATCGCTTCCGGGTATAAAGTTTCGAAAGACAAACTACAACAAGCGATCAAAGTTAGAGGAATAGTGGCATCCACTAAGTTGTTTCCAATGGATTTGAGGACCACAACACTGGGGTGCACTGATCACGAAAATTTTGAAATTTCATTCATTGACAATCTAACAGAACTAGATTGGAGAAAGCCTGTAGTAGATTATTTGCAAAATCCAACGGCTTCAACAGAACAAAAAATAAAATATAGGACACTGAGCTATGTACTGATGGGAAATGAATTATTCAAGAAAACACCTGAAGGCGTGCTTCTGAAATGCCTAAGTGAAACATAAGCGTATATAGCTCTTTCCTCCACACACGCTGGGGCGTGTGGAGCACACCAAGTAGGCCATAAGATGAAATGGTTGTTGTTTCGACAAGGACTATATTGGCCCACTATGTTAAAAGATTGTGTTGAGTTTGCAAAAGGATTCCAAGAATGTCAAGTACATACAGGTATTTAGCATGTGTCGGTGAGCGAACTTCACTCGATTGTGAAACATTGTCCTTTTAGAGGATGGGCTTTAGATCTTATTGGAGAGATTCGACCAGCGTCTTCTAAAAGCCAGAAATACATATTGGTGGGTATTGATTATTTTACTAAGTGGATTGAAGCAATCCCTTTAGTCAATGTATACCAAGAGAGTGTCATTGAATTTATTCAAAAGTACATTATATATAGATTTGGAATTCCTAAAACAATAACTACAGACCAAGGATCAGTCTTTACTGGTCGAAAGATGCAAGCCTTTGCTACAGAAATGGGGTTCAAATTATTAACATCTACACCTTACTATGCACAAGCTAATGGCCAAGTCGAAGTAGCAAACAAAGTAGTGATCAGTTTAATAAAGAAACATGTGGGAAAGAAACCTAGAAACTGGTACAAGACGCTATATCAAGTTTTATGGGCGTGTCGAACCTGTCCTAAAGAGGCCACGAGAACAACACCATTTCGCCTAACTTATGGTCATGATGCAGTATTGCCAGTGGAAATCTGCCTACAGTCGACGAGGATTCAGAGACATCAGGATATCCCTTATGAGGTTTATTGGAATATGATGTTAGACGAACTAGTTGACTTGGACGAAGAAAGGTTGAAAGCTTTGGATCTTTTGAGACTATAGAAGAAACGGGTTGAGAAATCCTATAATCGAAAAGTAAAACCTAAGACATTCCAGCCTAAAGATCTAGTATGGAAGGTAATTCTTTCGATGGATCGAAAAGATAGAAATTTGGGAAAAATGTCTCCTAAGTGGGAAGGACCTTTTAGGATTATCCAAGCTTTCTCTGGTGGAGCCTATGAGATTGAGGAGTTAAATGAAGATCATAGAATTCTGAGGGTGAATGGTAAATACTTGAAAAAATATAGACCTATGCTTCAAGAGGTCAAAATAACTAATATATAGTCGCTGTCGAATAAAGTAAATGCCAAAATGGAAATTTATATTTTCATTAAAAAATAGCCAAAATGGCTTTGAAGTCATTATAACGAGTGATTACATGGATAAAAGAAACAGGATTCAAAAAGAGAGATTAGCCTTGATCTGAAGGTATTTAATTCTTTGTAATTCCAGGCGCCGATCACATAAAGCCTTCGACTGATGGAGGGTTTCAAGCTTAGCATCGAGTGATTGGGCACGATCAGCGTGTCTTAACCCTTCAGCCAGCTCCTCTTGGCTTTCTGACTCATTGTTAACGGCGAGGAGTTCTTCTTTCTTTTTATCATTGGCATCAATTTTAGCTTCCAACTCTTTAATCTACGCCCTCATTTGAGCAGTGTCTCGATCTATCTCTTCAGCCTCTTTCTGTCTAGCCTCTTGGGCCTTCGACAACTCTTTTACTTTAGAGGTTGATTTGGTAGCAGCGTGCCAGGAAGCAGCCACATGACGGTTGGTATCTTCAATTTCACGATTAAGATTCCTTTGACGATTATAGTCCGCTTACACTTGGTCAATAATGGAGATTAAATCCAAGATAACGCTGGCCACATCTGGAGAAGCAATGAGGAGATCGACAACCCTCAGAGTAGTCTTCAGAAAAGAAGGAGCAGTGGGTTCTCCCTCCAGGGTTAGCATTAAATCTCTTTTGAAGATTTGTGCCTTGACCTTCTGAAGTGCCTCATCGAGAGGAGAGGTCGAAGTAGACTTTCCAGACGCAGTCGAGACACTGTGGTCAGAGGAACTCTCTCGCCCTTCTAAAATGGCAGTCAAATAGCCTAAAGAATTTTGCTATTTCAGCAAGGCCAAATCCTCTTTGGTTCTAGACCCTATCGAAGGGACACATTCATTGACAGCAGCAACCATGTTGGCTACCTGTGCTGGAATTGCTTCAGTGTTTGTCATATTTTGGGTCCCTTCAGTAGAGCCTTCTCTACCATCAGCTTCGGGAATCCTTTCATCTTGATTCTCCACCTCCAGTACACTTTCCCTCTCTATCACAGTTTCAACATTGAGGGTCTCCTCCTCTTCGGTTTCCTGTACGACAACCAACAGTGCCCTAATTTCTTCATGATCTCCTATAGAGCCTTCTTCATTGGCTTCATCTATGGTTTCATTCTGAAGTTCATAAGTTTGATTCACTTCATCAGCTGAACTCATGAAGGAGCCTTTTGCTGAAGAAGGCCTATAAGTAGGCTCTCCCTCACTATTTAATAGAGTGGCAGAGCCTTCGACAAGAGTAGGGACTTGGTTGGAGGTGCCAGCAGTATCTTGAAGATTAAAAGAAGTTTGTTTCTTTTAGAGTTCTCATAAAGAAAAAGGTTAGTTCAAGAAGTAAGTAATTGTCTATCGAAGCAAATACCTAAATTGGGACTTCAGCATCGGTACTGGAATTATCGCTCTCACTAGGATTGTTTAGCCTGGCAGCTACTTCCTGTTCAGTAGGCTCTTTGATAATTACAAGAGGAGGCCTCGTAGCTGTGATTTTAATTCTTGTTTTAGGGCGAGGATCAACCACAGGGGATGGTTTCTTTAACTTTTGTCTCTTCAGAGGAACAGGAGGAGACTCCTCTTCTTCGTCACTAGACATTTCAATCTCTTGGACCTTCCGTTTTTAGGGGTAGTTTTCTAAATACCCAAAAAGATAAGTCGAAGAAATCAGTATCCATATCAGATGATCGTAAAGAATAAGCGTATAGAAGAAAGTAAATACCTTGGGAGAATGGTTAACAGAAGGGTCTCCCCCTTTTGTGCTTTCAGCAGCCTTCTTCGAAGTGGTCCTCTTGACAGTTATACAAAAAAGAAAGATTAGTCGAGCGTCGAATGACTAAATCTGAGGCAAAGAGAAAAGAAAGTAAGTAATACCTTTTCTTGATCCTGTCAAGGACCAGTTTAAATGCCTCACGAAGTCCTTCTCATGGAAGAACTCCTCATCATACTACTGCCTCCACCACCCTTCAAAATTTCCAGAACACAAAAAATTTAGATTAAAGTCGAACATGGTTAGTACGGTTCGACCAACGTACCTACCAATATGCTTGGTAGAGGCATATTCTGAGTAGTCTGCATTGTAAAATAACAGCAGTTTCTCTCGAGGATAAATGGGTGAGGGGAGTGACCGGACAATGCCAAATTATCGAGAGACAAGATTTGGTTGATAAGCAATCAAGCTTAATTGATTCTTTAAGCTCTTAAATCTCAATGGCATGATTCTAGGTCGAAGAAACGACTCCCACATGCCCACGTATTCATCTTCCAAGTCTTCCTCCTCAGTCGAAGGAAATGGTCTAGTAAACCATTATGGGCCGACTTTTCGACTGGAAAAAGGAGCCATGGTCGAAAAAAAACGTTTGCGCTCCACAAACATCATCACGAAGCTTGTGAAGGCCTTTTGAAACTGTTGGCATTCATCAGTAGGGGTCAGCAAAGAAAGTCTGGTACCTTCGACCCTCCTGTTCAGGATTTCTGGGGCCGCTTCATTGATCTTATTCTTCTGGGGAAGAAAAGATTCGAAGTGGCATTGAGCCAAAGTTGAAGAAGCCAGAAAGGGCCAAAAAGAAACAAGCTTGCCCTATCCCATATGACCTTGAGTTGAGTCACACCATTGCGGATGGAATCATACAGATTGGCCAAAATCAATTCGGCCAGACAGAGGGGGTAGCCATGATGAAGCTGTATCACGAGCGTGAGCATTTTCTTAGTTATCTGAAGCGACTTGGTGCAGAATATGAAACGGGATAACCACATAGCCATAAAAGCTATATGTTCCACCTCCGACACAATACTGGAGGATTTATCATGGAAGTGGTTGATAAAAGTGGTGTAGGTACGTTTTGTAGCTACAAACCCAATAACATCTTCAGATATGTCCTCATGATCGAAATAATCGCCAATCGGTCGAAGACTGGTATGTAAGAACAAGATTAGTTTTGACCTATCTCAGAGTTTTGATGATAACAATAAATTATATTTAAGATAATTTATAATCTGATGAATGTGTTTGAATGTTTCAGATAATGTTCTGACAGAAAACATTCTGAAGTGCCAAGCAAAAATTATGAAGAAGTTCTTTGATGAAAGAACCTTTTCTTCAAGTGCATCTTCTGACTCTGGTAAGAAACTTTATTTTTTAAATATATCTTCTAACATTTAGCAGGTTCCTTGCTCAGAAGATTACATGAAAGCAAGCGCTGATCAAGTTCTTAGCAAGCAAAGAACTTCCTAGAAGATGAGTGAAGCATGTTCTAATTTAAAGACATTGGAGAAAATTCTGAAAGAACGTTAAAACCAACTTGTCTTGTCAAAGTGTAGGAAACATGTTCTTACAGTCTGTCGTTTGCTCATTAATGCAAAGACGGCTGAAAGCACTCAAGTGTCTACACTAGTTTCTTGGAAAATGGAATATTGCAAGGAAACACGCAAGCATTTAATACTATCCAACTTTTCTGAAGGCAACAACGGTCTTATTGTTCCTACTATAAATAGAAGGACATTTATTGCAAGCCAACAACCAAGTTAACCAATCAATTTTCAAAGTAGAAGCAAGAAACTACGTGAAAGATTCTAAGCTCACAAACTCGTTGTTCATACAATTTGTGCATTTTATTCTAAGTGAAAAATCATAGTTGTGATATAGCTTGATTAATAAGAAAACTTTATTTCACTATCTGTAAAGATTAAACTCTTGTATTTGTTCCTTGAGAGACCAAGTTTTGTCAGATTTCTCAAGCAGACTAGGACTAGATTTAAGTCTTAGTGGTGTTAGTCACTTATAAGATTACTTGTGCATTGTTAGTTACAACAGTTGTTGTGTGTTTGTAATCAATTGATTATAGTGGATTAAGTCCTTGTTGAGAAAGGCGAAATCACCTTGGCGGGTGGACTGGAGTAGTTTGAGTTCAAACGAACCAGGATAAAAATAACCTTGTCCTTCCATTATTGTTGAGCTTTGTTTTGAAAACGAAAAGAGTCACTTATTCAACCCCCCCTTCTAAGTGTTTTCTTACCCCTTCAATTGGTATCAGAGCTTGACTCTGAGCACAACACTTAACCGTGTCAGGAAAAGATCCATAAGAAAACACAATGGCCGCTGAACAAAACAATAATAGTTACAACAAACCTCCAGTGTTTGATGGAGAAGATTTTGAGTACTGGAAAGATAGACTAGAAAGTTTCTTTATAGATCATGATAGTGATCTTTAGGATATAGTCTTGGATTGTTACAAACATCCTATAGATTCAGAAGGAAACAAAGTGGATAGAAAAAATATGGATAGAAAACAAAAAGCTGATTTTAAAAATTATCATAGAGCTAGAAATATTTTTCTAAATGCTATCTCTAAAGTAGAATATGAAAAAATCACTAATAGAGATACATCGCATGATATGTTTGAGTCTCTTAAAATGACTCATGAAGGAAACGCTCAAGTTAAAGAGTCTAAAGCTCTGGCTTTAGTTCAGAAGTATGAAGCCTTCAAAGTTGAAGAGAGTGAGTGTATAGAAGAAATGTTCTCTAGGTTACAAACTCTGATCGCTGGTCTGAGAGTTTTGAACAAAGGATATACCAAAGCAGATCATGTGAAAAAGATCATCAGAAGCTTACCCAGAAGATGGGCACCAATGGTCACTGCTTTCAAAGTGTTAAAAGATCTGAACAATGTGTCTCTGGAGGAACTCATCAGCGCTCTCAGAAGTCATGAGATTGAACTGGATGAGCACGAGCCTCAGAAGAAAGGTAAGTCTCTGGCCCTTAAATCAATTAAGAAATTTGATACTAACGCTTTTCAGGCTGAAGAGGAAAACTCTAAAGAATCAACGTCAGAAGAAGACGAACTATCCTTGCTCTCCAGAAGGATCAATCATCTGTGGAAGCACAGATAAAAGAAGTTCAGGAACTTCAAGAAGTCAGAAGATAAAGCAGAATCTTCTGGACACAAAAAGTCAAACATAAGAGAGATCATCAGTTATGAATGCAAAGAACCTGGTCACTACAAAAGTGATTGTCCAAAGCTTCAAAAAGAAAAACCAAAGAAGAGATTTGGTAAGAAGAAAGGAATGATGGCAACCTGGGATGACTCAGATTCTTCTGAAGATGAATCTGGTTTTGAAGATGAAAATGCCAACCTAGCTCTGATGGCTATCACAGAAAATGACTCAGACTATGAGTCAGAACAAAGAGAGGTATTTTCTGAATTTTCTAGAGAAGAACTTGCTGATAGTTTATCAGAACTTCTGGAAAACTATAGTCAGCTCAAAATCAAATACAAGAAACTCAAGAAGAGTCTTGCATCTGATCTTGAGAAACTTGAAACAGAAAAATCTGAACTTTTAGAAAACAATTTTAAACTTAAAAAGGAAATTCAAAATGTTCAAAAGAATTTTAGTTCAGAGTTTGTGTCTAGTTCAAAAGATATTCTGAAAGAATATGACTATAGCTTTCAATCTTTTCTAGCTAAAGGCATAGACATAAGCAAAATGGCTTCAATGATCTATGGAGTTAGTGGGAAAAACAGAAGAGGAATTGGATATGAACCTCCCAAAGGGAAGGAGACATAGATTCCAAAACTTGTTGCTAAAATGACCTTCACTTAAAAACCTCTGAATAAACAATTCAAGTTTGGACACTCACATGATATAAAATATACATCACATTCTGGAAACTCTTATGCTAACCCAAAAGAACCCAAAAAGATATGGGTACCTAAGGATAAAATAATATTTGTTGCAGATGTCCTTAACAACTCAATTGAAACACCAGTCATGGTACCTGGACTCTGGGTGCTCATGACACATGACGGGAAAAAGGTCTATGTTCCAAAGCCTGGAACTTAAAGCTGGAGGAGATGTGAAGTTTGGAGGTAATCAAACAGGGAAGATTATTGGTTCTGGAACCATTGGAAACGGTAACCTTCCTTCTATCTCCAATGTTTTATTAGTAGAAGGATTAGCTCATAATCTATTGTCCATAAGTCAATTAAGTGACAATGGCTATTGTGATACGGTGGGAGAACTGACTTGAGGTTTTGTGTTTTTTGTTCGCAAATGTTTCGGTTTAGCAAGAGTCGCCACCGACTTTTTATTTTATCCTAAGGAAAGGTTAAAAAGCACAGGAAAAACCTTTGAGATGTTTTCTTGGGTTCGGGGAGTAGATTATAGAAAGGGAAGGTATTAGCACCCTTTTTATGCATGGTTATCCATGGGCTCTTAGTTACTTGCTTAGATCACTTGCCTTTGCTTTTCAATTGTTTGAAATGGTGCTTTGTGTGTGTGGTTTTGAAAAAGATGCCTTGTCTAGGCAACCATTGTAACAATTCCTTACTCGAATGTTTTACAAAGGTCTTTGTCTTTTTTAAAAGATGTTTCAATGTTTTTTGAAAGTTTGTTTTTGAAGTTGTGTTGTGATGTGTGTTTTGAAAAATGGCAAGTGTGTTTTGTAAGTTTGATCAAGTAGCTAAGAGCTATCTACTCTAAATTTCTCAAAGATCTTTCTCATGTTTTAACCCTTTTAACAGTGTTGTTTCACCATTGTATTTGGTGAACAACCTTGTGTTAGGATGTTAACGGGACGGGCGCGGGTCATCGTATAGACCATGAATGCAATAGTGTCAAGTATTTTGGAATTTTTCTTGAGGGACTATGATCATTTTGTTTAGGCAACAAGATAGCGTCATCGAGGGACTATGATCATTTTGTTTGTTTTTGTTTTTCCAAAGTACTTGACATGCAAACATGGCCCATTTTTGAAGGCAACAAATGGAGTAACCCTAAGGGTGCAAGTGTGCATTGTGTTTGTTTTTTCATGCATATTTATCTTGAATTAGGTCAAGCTATTTGTTGATTGATTTTGCATACAAACCCTAGGTCTATCATGGCATACTTTGGAAACTTTTAAATGTGCGAGAATTTAAAGTCCTAAATTATTACAACATGATTATGAGGATGGGGATACAAGTTTGATTTGGGGGATATTTGACAAGGAAATAAAATCTAAATTGTTACAACCATATCGAATATACAAGTTTATATTTAACCATAAAAAATACAATTAAATAAATATCAAAATGTAATGTATTATGCAAAAAAGGATTTTTCATGTATGTAAAAGGGTTTTCATGTTTGAAGTATAAACAAAATAAAAAAAGTTAATTTTTGATTATTTTTGTGGTTTAGGGCAAAACCCTAATTTTGAATAAATAGCATTTATTTATTAAATGTATACAATATATATTAATTTTATACAAAAAATAAAAGTATATTGTAAAAAAAAGTATTTTTTGATGTCAAATATTAAATAAAAATAAAAGGTATTATTTTTTGTATTTTTTCCCTAGTTATTCTAATAAATATAATATACAAGTATTTATATAAATATATTTACTAAACCTATTAAATATAAAAAGATAAAATTAATTATTTATGTATATGAAAAAAATGTATATTTAAGAAAATATTTTCAAGGTGTAAATAAAAATAAAAACTGAAAATAAATATAATTTTTTATACTATTTTTTTAGGGTTTTAGTAAAAAAGTATTTATATTATTTACATACATAAGCTATTAAAATGGAACAAATATCAAATAAATATGAAAAAAATGTGGAAAAATATTTTTAGTGTTTTTTATGTTTGAGTCAAAAATATAAAATCAGAATAAAAAAGAAAAATGCAAAAATATCAAGTATTTCACATAATGGGCCAGGGGGTGCAAATGGAAAAGGGGGGTGCAAAAAGTAAGGATGGCTCAGGCCCAGCCCAAGCCATCATCTTCAACCTCCAGCTCCTTGTTCAAACAGAAAACGCGCGCCTCTTCTTGTCCAACACAAACTCCTGATCTTTTGATTATTTTGTAAAACTCATAACATAAACATTGTAGAGCATCAAATCACGAGTTCAAACATGTAAAAAACTTGACCTAACTCTAAGAAACCAGGGAGAATTTCTTCACCCCCAATTTCTGACCTAGTTTTTCTTCAATGTTCATGGCTAAAATTCTCACAGCATGCTTAATATAAATGAAAAGTAAACACATGTATGGCTTCAGGGCTATGAGTAGGACATGTTTCATTCACAAACCTAAGCCTAACTCTTCCTAGATTGAGAGATAGAAGTCCATGGATTACCTGTCTCAGCTTGAATCGTGCAGAGCAATGTGGCCAACTTCAATGGAGTTTAAGCTTCTGTATAGCTTGCCTGAGGTCCAAGGAAGCTTTTCCAACACCTAGCTTGCTTTGAATCACTCTGTATCGTGCTATGGAAGTCCACCTGCACAGCTTGAAAGTAAAAATGGAAAACGAGGTTAGGGGTGTTACAGCTTGAGTCTATGGCTTGGAATAGTTTCAGTGGATGGTATGGAATGTGTTTGGACAAGCTTGGCAAAAACGCACGAGTGGATATTGTTATAGAGGTCAAGTTGCAGAACTTGCCCTGTTTTGCAGCAAAACAGGGATTCTGAGTATGAGCAGGTCTTAGGGATGAATGATTCGTGCTTTGGGCTTGTTTTGATGTGTGGAAGATGTTCACAAAGGTTGTTTAAGCTCTAGGTAGCAGGAAATCCAAGTTGGTTCAGTTTTGCCAAGTTTCTTCTATGTGAAGCAAAAGATGTGTGTTATGTGTCAAAGGCCTGTACATGCCATCTTGTATGCTGCAAGCAAACCTCTAGGCCCCCTCTAATCCCTGGATTTGACTTGCAATCTCAGATCTTTGTCCAAGGCTCAATGCATAGTGGTTTGACATAAAGCTACTTTTGCAAAAATGGCAAAATCACTTTTACCAATTAAGGGTTAGTTTGATGTGTAATGCCCAAATGGATAAAATAACACCTTAACACAATGGTTAGGCATTAAATTATTGAGTGTGGAGAGGTTTAGAGGCCTACAATATAGCATAAACCATGCTGAGTTGAAAATGCAAGTTGTTGTGAACATGCTTTGGCCATGAACAAAAGTGAGTTTTGGCCAACTTTGCAAATTCGATTATCTCTAACCACAAGGGTGTTTGAGAAGTTATTGGACAATTTGGAAAGCTTGGAATGTGTACTATAATCCATCTTTGTAATGCAAATTGAAACTCCAAGTGGAACCATGTGAAAAATGGCCAAGAAGTTGGACAAAAATCCTGCCTAGAATAGGGCAAAATTTCTCTAAGTTAAAAATGTTTTGTACCCTTGTTCCAAAAATCATAACTTCAGATACAAGCTTCCTTTGAGAAAACTTTGTGAGTAATAGTTGTGGATTTTGCAATGGACTACAACTTTCATGTTTCAAGTTTTGTTTGAATCCAATTGCATCTTGGTGAAAAAATGGGACAAAGTTAGGAAAAAATAAGGAAATTTCATAACTTAGAAAATTTCTAAGTTATGAAATTTTTTTCATTTTAAAACCCTAATTTGCAATTTTAGGTTTCTTGATGAACAAGTTTCATAATTTGACATGTCTTGATGAAAAATGAATCTTGGCACTTGATTTTGACCAAAAAGTCAAAGTTTGACTTTTCTGTATACAGTCAAATTTTGATCAGTTGACTGAAAAATTCATCTGTCAATCCTATGCACTTGAGATCTTTTGAACTTGTTGAGTGGGTCAAGATAATGCCATTGAGTCCTTGAGTACATATATGAGCTTGGTTTGCCATTGGTTAGGTCAAATAGTCAAAAATTGTCTTTGTGCAGTCAAAACCCTAAAAATGACCATTTTGCCCTTTTGGTGATCTGATCAAATTTCTTGTGGAATTGTGATCCAAACTTGACCAAATGATTCATATGAGTTCATTATGTTGATGTGGGTCAAAAATCATGAGGTTTGACTGTCAATTGGCCACAGTTGACTTTTTCTCCAATACAGCTGATTTCTAGGTCAACTGTCCCAATGATTGGGCAAAGATTTGAATCAAGGCTTGAAACTTGGTATGGATAAACTTGTGAGTCCAACATGAAGCATGAAAGTCACTTTGGATATTTTAGGTCAAAACATCCCTATGCAAACTCAAACCCTAATTTGGGTCAACAGTGCAAGGAGGGGTCTTGAGCAGAGCAAACCCAACTTGATCTTGAGCTCCAAGAGTCTTGTGATGAGAAAAAGTTGATCAAATGAGAGGGAAAATTTTGGGGTACAACAGTTTCCCCTGTTCAATCTTCTTGAACCTGAAGAGTTAGATTGGCAAGTTTGCCTTTCACGTCTCGAAGGTAAAAGGAGATTGGACACTAGAGTGCCCGTAAATTTGCACTCGTCAAAACATGGATGCGGGAATGGGCTTAAAGATGCCATTTGGAGATGGGCTTAAAGATGCCATCTGGAGATGTGACAAAATCTTGTCAGGGGATGGGATTAAAGATGCCATCTGGAATGTATGTTGAACTGTATGTCGTTGATGAGTGAGTAAGTATCAGAAAGGTATCCATGTTTGGAATATCTCTGGACTGGGGGTCTGAATAAGCAATAGATTGACATCCGTGTTTGGAGAATCCGTAAACTGTTTTCTCGGAGTTAAATAAGTAATAGATCAGCATCCATGTTGGGAAGTGTCTGTAAACTATTTTCAAAAGTTGAGTCTGAACAAGCGATAGATTAACATCCGTGTTTGGAGAATCCGTAAACTGTTTTCAGAAGTTTGGAATCTGAACAAGCGATAGATTAACATCCATATCTGGAGAACCCGTAAACTGTTTTCAGAAGTCTTGAATCTGAACAAGTGATAAATTAACATCCGTGTTTGGATAATTCGTGAACTGTTTTCAGAAGTCTTGAATCTGAACAAGCGATAGATTAACATCCATATCTGGAGAACCCGTAAACTGTTTTCAGAAGTTGAGTCTGAACAAGCGATAGATTAACATCCATATCTGGAGAACCCGAAAACTGTTTTTAGAAGTTGAGTCTGAACAAGCGATAGATTAACATCAATATCTGGAGAACCCGGAAACTGTTTTCAGAAGTCTTGAAGTTGAATAAGCAATAGATCAGCATCCATGTTGGGAAGCATCCGTAAACTGTTTTCAAAAGTTGATTCTGAACAAGCGATAGATTAACATCCGTGTCTGGAGAATCCGTGAACTGTTTTCAGAAGTCTTGAATCTGAACAAGCGATAGATTAACATCCATATCTGGAGAACCCGTAAACTGTTTTCAGAAGTCTTGAAGTTGAATAAGCAATAGATCAGCATCCATGTTGGGAAGCGTCCATAAACTGTTTTCAAAAGTTGAGTCTGAACAAGCGATAGATTAACATCCGTGTTTGGAGAATCCGTAAACTGTTTTCAGAAGTTGAACCTGAACAAGTGATAGATTAACATCCGTGTCTGGAGAACCCGTAAACTGTTTTCAGAAGTTGAAGTTGAATAAGCAATAGATCATCATCCATGTTGGGAAGCGTCTGTAAACTGTTTTCAAAAGTTGAAGTTGAAGCTTATTAATCTTATCCTGAAAAGGGTAAAATATTAGCTGAAACACAAGGTTATGTTGCATGAAATGTATGATGCAATATATGTTATATCAATGTTTATGATATGAATGTAATGAATGCACATGTAAGCTGATGAGCTGTCTTGCTGAGGATATATGAATCCTGGATAGCCGGAGATAATAGAATCTTGACTGCTGACGGGGAAAGTGAATCCTTGACTGCTGCAGGGGATTGCAAGAATCTATGATTGCTGAAGCTGAGACATCCTTGTTGACTGTTGACTGCTTGGGGAACAAGATCTTCAATTGTTGAGGGATCTTAGGATCACTGTTGGGGTTTGAAAAATCCTCGGTGACTTGTGGGGAATGAGAATTCTGATGATCTCTACTGGGGAGTCCAGAACCTGGTAGACTTATGCTGGAGAAGTAAGACTGAGAATCTCCAATCTGATGGGAAGTATCTCTGTGGGGAGAATGTTTACTAATCTAGTTCCGCTGGGGATTGACAACTTTGGAGGTTTTAGCTCCGCTGGGGATTGATAGTTTTGGCTCCACTGGGGATTATGAAATTTAACTCTGAGGGGAATTAAGTTCTGGAAGGCTCTCTGGGCTGGGGAAATCAGCTTTGAGAAAGCTTTTGTTCTGCTGAGGATCCTGAAGTTTAACTGTGTGGGGAATTAAGTTCTGGATTTTAACTTTGTTGAGGAATTTGGAGTTTAATTCCGCTGGGGATTTCTTCTGAAAGGGCATCAAGATATCCATTTGTACCTTCAACCTATCAGCAATCATCTTTCTTGATTTGTAAGAAAATGATTATGTTCAAATGCATATGCCTATTTAACAAAACATTGGACGTTTCTCAAATAAAACATAAGTGTAAAAAGAAAAAGAAGACAAAGCAAATTTCTGTATTTGGAAAAGTGTTTGTATTAACTTTTTATGAGTATCTTTGTACAAAGGAGACAGACATCCTAGTAAGAGGATGTTGTCGTAAACATTGAAAAATTTATACAAAAGGAAAGATGGCTATGTGTAACAATTCCATGGGATTCCCATTCTGTTATAGCCTTCACAACTCTGAATATCTGGTCCATTCACTGCTTCGTCCTCCTATGATTGGATTGATCAGAAGCTCAGAGCTTGTTGATGAATAGATTTTCCTTTAAAGTGATCCGACGAGACATAGTCATACGCTTTAATTCCCTAACTTTTGCCTGGATCGCCCTTTCGGGTTTTCAGTTCACCGGGATGCCCATTTTTGCCCAAGTCGCCCTTTCGGGTTTTCGACTTGTCGGGTTATTTTATGCGTAGTATCTTTTGACTATGTCTGCGTTCGCAGGGTGTGGCAAATCATCATCGTCCATGGTGGTCAGAATCATTGCACCACCAGAAAAGATGCTTTTGATCACAAACGGTCCTTCGTAAGTAGGAGTCTATTTTCCCCTGGGATCACTTTGCGGCAAGATGATCCGCTTGATCACAAGATCTCCGACTTGGTATACTTGACGTCTGACTTTCTTGTTGAAAGCCTTGATCATCCGTTTTTGGTACGTCTGACCATGGCAGACAACAGTGAGTCGTTTCTCGTCGATCAAATTGAGTTGATCAAGTCGGGTCTGAATCCAATCGTCTTCACTCAAACCAGAGTCCTTCATAATCCTTAAAGAAGGAATCTGAACTTCCATGGGTAGGACAACTTCCATGCCATATACCAAAGAAAATGGGGTTGCCCCTGTTGAAGTACGTGCCGTGGTACGATATCCATGCAGAGCAAACGGTAACATCTCATGCCAGTCCTTATAGGTGACTGTCATTTTCTGAATGATCTTCTTGATGTTTTTGTTCACGGCTTCAACAACACCGTTCATCTTCGACCGATAGGGAGATGAATTGTGATGATAAATCTTGAACTGTTTGCATAGAGCGGTGTTCATAGTATTGTTCAGATTTGTACCGTTGTCTGTGATGATCCTGTCGGGGACACCATATTGGCATATGAGGTTCTGCTTGATGAAGAGGGAAACCACATTTTTTGTAACAGAGGCAAAGGAAGCTGCTTCGACCCACTTGGTAAAATAGTCAATAGCGACCAAGATGAAGCGATGTCCGTTGGATGTCGTGGGCTTGATCTCTCCAATCATGTTAATGCCCCACATTGCGAATGGCCAAGGAGCTGTCAGAACGTTGAGAGGAACAAGAGGAATATGTACCTTGTCGGTGTAGACTTGACATTTGTGACAAGTACGGTAATGTTGATGGCAATCAGCTTCCATGGTAGACCAGTAATAGCCTGCCCTTAGAATCTTCTTAGCCATCGTATGTCCGCTCAAGTGGGTGCCAAATGTGCCGTTGTGTCTCTCACTCATGATCAACTCTGCTTCAGCTTTGTCCACACAACGAAGTAAAACACAATCATGGCTGCGCTTGTAAAGGATGCCATTGCTCAGGAAGAACTTGGCTGCAAATCTCCTTAAGAACTTTTTGTCATTGACGGAAGCTCCTTCAGGATACTCTCTAGTCTGGAGATACCTTTTGATTTCATGGAACCAGGGTTGTTCCACTACTTCTTCGGTATTAATCTCATGACAATGCGCAGGTTCATCCATTCGCTCGATGGTGATTTGGGGAGCCTCGTTATCCCAGTTGAGTTTAAACATTGAAGACATTGTAGCCAGAGCATCTGCTAGCTGATTTTCTTCTCGCGGGAAATGCTCGAAAGTAATCTGCTCGAAATGAGGCAGCAATGTCAGGACATGTTCTTTGTATGGGATAAGATTAGGATGTTTGGTGTCCCACTCTCCTTTGATTTGACTGATAACCAAAGCCGAGTCCCTAAATACAACCAAAGATTTGATCCCCAAGTCTATAGCAGCCTTGAGACAAAAAAATGCAAGCTTCATATTCGGCCATGTTGTTGGTACAGCTGAAACAAAGTCGGACAGTGAAAGGTGTATGGCAACCTTCTGGAGAAATGAGTACCGCACCGATACCGTTTCCAAGTGCATTTGAAGCACCATCAAAGTACAGGGTCCATCGGGATCCATTTTCAGGTCCGTCATACGGTCCGTTACCTTCAATGTTGTCCAATGTCATGATGTCCTCGTCCGGGAAGTTGAATCTCATGGATTGATAATCTTCGATAGCTTGATGAGCTAGATGGTCAGCTAGTACACTCCCTTTTATAGCTTTTTGGGTAGTATACTGGATGTCATACTCAGTCAGGATCATTTTCCATCTAGCGATTCTTCCAGATAAAACAGGCTTCTCAAAGATATACTTGATCGGGTCCATTTTGGAAATCAGCAAAGTGGTATGAGTCAACATATACTGCCTTAGTCGGCGAGCAGCCCATACCAAAGCGCAACAAGTTCTCTCGAGCAGTGAGTAGCGAGTCTCACAGTCGGTAAACTTTTTGCTAAGGTAACAAATGGAATGCTCTTTTCGACCAGACTCGTCATGCTGGCCCAGTACGCACCCCATTGAGTTGTCCAAAACAGTCAGATACATGATCAACGGTCTTCCTTCGATGGGTGGCATCAGAATAGGAGGTTCTAGCAAATACTCCTTGATCTTATCAAAAGCAGATTGACAATCATCGTTCCATTCGACTACCTGATCTTTCTTTAATAGTTTGAAAATTGGCTCACAGGTAGACGTCAGGTGAGAGATGAACCTTGAAATATAGTTCAAGCGTCCCAAGAATCCTCTAACCTCCTTTTCAGTATGGGGGGCCGACATTTCTTGTATAGCTTTTACTTTTACTGGATCGACCTCAATGCCTTTGTTGCTGACAATAAATCCCAGAAGTTTACCAGACCTAACTCCAAAAGTGCATTTACTTGGATTTAGCCTGAGTTTGTATTCCTTCAACCTGGGAAATAGCCTTTGCAAATGTTCAAGGTGTTCCTCTTCCGTTTGTGATCGAGCTATCATGTCGTCTACGTAAACTTCGATCTCATGATGTATCATATCATGAAACAAAGCTACCATGGCGCGTTGATAAGTTGCCCCTGCGTTCTTCAGTCCGAACGACATCACCTTGTAGAAGAAGGTACCCTATTGTGTAACAAAGGTTGTTTTCTCCATGTCCTCGGGGGCCATTTTAATCTGGTTGTAGCCCGAGAATCCGTCCATGAAAGAAAACACTTTGTGTTGAGCTGTGTTGTCAATCAAAATGTCGATATGTGGTAGCGGAAAATCATCTTTAGGGCTGGCCCTGTTCAAATCCTGGTAGTCCACACACATTCTGACCTTGCCGTCTTTTTTGGGAACGGGCACAATGTTAGCAACCCATTGCGGATAGGATGTAACAGCCAAAAAGCCAGCGTTGAATTGCTTCATTACTTCAGCTTTAATCTTCTCAGACATGTCAGGCCTCATTCGGCGGACTTTTTGCTTGATCGGCGGACAATCCTCTCTTGTAGGGAGACGTTGAACCACGATGTCTGTGTCTAACCCTGGCATGTCTTCATAAGACCAGGCGAAGATTTCAACGTATTCATTCAACAGCTGTATTAAGCGCTCCTTGACACTTGGTTCCAAGCTGGCACCCACTTTGACTTCTTTCCTGTCTTCCTCTGTTCCTAAGTTGACGGTTTCCATCAACTCTTCATGAGGCAAGATGGCCCTCTCTTCTTGTTGTAGAAGTCTGGCTAGCTCTCCCGGTACTTCACAATCTTCGTCATCTTCGTACTTAGCCTGATTGACTAAATCTTCAGAGTTATTGAAGGATACAACAGAATAGTCACCCATGGAATCCAGAGTGGATGGGTACCTGCATTTGTGAGTGTGGGTGTGTGTAAGGGATAGCCATCCTTAAACAAACAAAAATGCAAAAGAAAAGAGAATGAACACAGCAGTTTATAAATGAAAAACGTCCAATGATTCATTAAACATGGCATATGATTATGAAGAGAATCAAAACCCTTACAAATGGACCTACATGCCCCAGGAAAGGCATGAGGTGAAAAAAGTGTGCGTATTGTTTTAGTAATTATTACAAACCAACAAGAAATGTTCGAAAGATAAATTACTGATTGATGAAAGTAATGGGAACGAATTCTTTCGCCTCCCAGTTGTGTAGTCCTCCTTCAATGGTTGGGAAGATCCAATCTTTAACGTTACCCTATTCGTCTTCGTCTTCTAAAGCATTGATTCCATGAGGAGAAATCTTGATGGGTGCCTTTTCAATTTTGGAGCGACGCATAGCCTTTTGCCCCGCAGCCGTAAATCCCAACCCAAACTTGTCTGTCTTGTGGGGAAAGTCAGGCAACTAACCCCACAATGTGCTCTTCCCCTCCTTCATTGCAGCCTTTGCATCTTTCAGAGATGCCATCCTGGCCACCTGCTTGGGTACCTCAGCTACTGCCTTTGCTACTGCCACCTCGGGAGAAACTTTCTCAAAGTGTTGAAAGGGTGTTTCGATGAATTCGCCATCCACTTCCACATACCGAAAGGAATTCAGATGACTGATCATGTACTCCTCCTCACCGTGTACAGTCATGATTTTTCCCTTAACAGGGTATTTCAGCATCTGATGTAGAGAAGAAGTGGCTGCCCCAACATTATGTATCCACGGTCTTCCTAGCAAGCAAGAGTAAGATGGGCGGATGTCCATCACATAGAAGGTTGAGTGGAACACTTCAGTGCCTACCTTGATGGGAATGTCGATCTCCCCATGCACCATTCTTTTAGACCCGTCAAAGGCCCTGACAATGATATTACTTGGTTTCAGCTTCAAGCCTTCACAATCCAATCGGTCTAGAGCTTTCTTAAGCAGCACGTTTAGGGAAGAACCAATATCAACCAAGACATGGGCGAGAGTGGTTCTTCGGCATTCAAATGACACATGCAGTGCGTCATTGTGCTTTCTTCCCTTCGGAGTCATGTCAGCATCATAGAAACCAAGGCCGTTGTCGGCAGTAAGGCTTGCTACACAATCCTGGAATTGATCGGCTGAGGTTTCTTGGGGCACATGGGCTGTCTTCAAAAACCTTATCAAGGCTTTGGCATGAGCCTCCAAACAAAGCAGCAGGGCCAACATGGAGATCTTTGAGGGGGTTTGCCCCAGTTGCTCTACAACATCATAATCACTTTTCTTTATTATTTTCAAAATCTCCTCCATTTCTTTCTTAGAGGTTTCGGGGATGACCAATGGCTGAGCCCTCGTCCTGACGAGCTCTTCTTGGATCCCTTTCCCCTTATCATTAGCAGTAGCAGAAGGGGAAACTGCAGGAGTTATAATTTCTTCGATCATTGGAGTTTTTGCAGATAGTTTTACCGGTGCAGGGGTAACCTTGGGAACAACTGAGGGTCCAAAGATTGCCTTTGGAGGGGCAATCTCTGGAGATAAAATTATTCCACTTCGGGTAATTTTGCTCGTACCGTCAATGTTTCCAATGTCGGCAGTTTCTTCGTCAGAGCTCTCTTAAGTTATCTCAATTTGTTTAACACCGTGGTAGTAGATTTCTCCACCATAATTCCACGGTATCGATTTGTCGGATTTGTATGGGACGGGCCCAGGCATGGTTATCTTCAAGGGTACAATCTTCGGAGCGGATGTAATCTTAACAGGCCTTTTTGGGACCTTGGAAAGATTGGCGGAAATGGTTATTATTGAAACTTCATTGATAGGAGTTAGAGTAACAGGAGTCTTTTCGAAAAGAATTTGTTGGTTGTCCATTAGGAGTTGGTTGCCTATCTTCAGAAATGGACAGTCGATTGGTAAGGAGGAACAAAGGTAGCAATCTTCTTTACAACCTGGGAAAATCCCAGCCTTCAACAGATTCAACTTGATTGTCAGTAGTGGAGTTATTAGATCATCAACAGTAGAAACAAACAGATCTCCTTCAACAGCATGGACATTGCGACCATGCTTTGGCATTGGAGAGGAGATTACATTCGACTTCTCAGGGGCTTCGAACTCAACCTCTTTAGCGTCTATCAAATCCTGAATTTTATTCTTAAGCGCCCAGCAATCGTTGGTGTCATGCCCGACGCTATCAGAATGATAGGCACATTTTGCATTGGGATGATAATGTGGGGAAGTGGTATTCACATTCTTTGGCGCCTCTTTGATATTGGTGAGATTCAGCTTCAACAAATGGGGAAGAACTTGTGCGGGCGTCATGTTGATGCGGGTGAACTGCCGTTGTGGCCGTTCTCCCCATTGCTGTTTAGGTCTAGACTGATTGTTACGAGGCTGATCATTTGACGAATTTTGAATCATCATGGCCCCTACAGTCGATCGGTGCTCAGTTCTTCCTGATCCTTTCTGAGAGTATATAACAGCTGCTTCCTTCTTGGCCGGGAATGGTTTTTCAACAGTTGTGGAGGCAGAGGCATCCCTTTGAATCTTCCCACTCTTAATACCAGCTTCCACCCTTTCGCCAGTCAGAATTAGTTCGGTAAACCCTGCAGAAGAGCTCCTGATTAAATGGTTGAAGAAAGGGCCAGATAGGGTCCCCAAGAACATATCAACTAGCTCCCTATCTGAAAGCGGTGGTTGTACTCTTCCGGCCAAGTCACGCCATTTCTGGGCGTATTCTTTGAATCCCTCATTTGAGGCCATCCCCATACCTTTTAATTGAGTACGGGTTGGCGCCAAGTCGTCATTGTATTGATACTGGCGATAGAAGGCAGCTGCTAAGTCTTCCCAGTTATGCACCTCTGACTTCTCAAGCTGGTAAGACCAATCTAGCTGTGTACCAGACAGGCTTCTCAGGGGCGTCGAACTCAACCTCTTTAGCGTCTATCAAATCCTGAATTTTATTCTTAAGCGCCCAACAATCGTTGGTGTCATGCCCGACACTATCAGAATGATAGGCACATTTTGCGTTGGGATGATAATGTGGGGAAGTGGTATTCACATTCTTTGGCGCCTCTTTGATATTGGTGAGATTCAGCTTCAACAAATGAGGAAGAACTTGTGCGGGCGTCATGTTGATGCGGGTGAACTGCCGTTGTGGCCATTCTCCCCATTGCTGTTTAGGTCTAGACTGATTGTCACGAGGTTGATCATTTGACGAATTTTGAATCATCATGGCCCCTACAGTCGGCCGACGCTCAGTTCTTCCCGATCCTTTCTGAGAGTATATAACAGCTGCTTCCTTCTTGGCCGAGAATGGTTTTTTAACAGTTGTGGAGGCAGAGGCATCCCTTTGAATCTTCCCACTCTTAATACCAGCTTCCACCCTTTCGCCAGTCAGAATCAGTTCGGTAAACCCTGCAGAAGAGCTCCCGATCAAATGGTTGAAGAAAGGGCCAGATAGGGTCCCCAAGAACATATCAACTAGCTCCCTATCTGAAAGCGGTGGTTGTACTCTTCCGGCCAAGTCACGCCATTTCTGGGCGTATTCTTTGAATCCCTCATTTAAGGCCATCCCCATACCTTGTAACTGAGTACGGGTTGGCGCCAAGTCGGCGTTGTATTGATACTGGCGATAGAAGGCAGCTGCCAAGTCTTCCCAGTTATGCACCTCTGACCTCTCAAGCTGGTAAAACCAATCTAGCTGTGTACCAGGCAGGCTGTCCTGGAAGAAGTGTACCCAAAGATTTCTATCGGATGAATGAGGTTGAATTTTTCTGACATACGACCTCAGGTGCATCTTCGGGAAAGACAGACCGTCGTATTTTGCAAAAGTTGGCACCTTAAACTTTGGAGGGATCACAATCCCAGCAATCAATCCCAATTCTTCAAAATCTAATCCGGGAACCCTTTGCAGCTCCATAGTTGCCAGTCTATCCTCCAGGTTTTTATATTTGTCGTTCGCTGGCGGGTATTGCTGCTCTGAATAATCTTCATCTTCCTCAACCTCTTCCTCTTCAGCCTCAGACTCAGAAGGTAATGCAACTCCTTTTCCTTTGTCGGTCCCCTCGTCAGATGTGGAGGGGAATTCAAGAACTCTCCTAGCTTCATTCTCAAATCTTCTTCCCAGTGTAGCTACCCCAACTCTTTTCTTTTTCTTTTTTCCTTTTTCTTTCTCTTTATTCCCTAACAGTTCTTTAAGATCCTCCTGACCCTTTGCCAAGGTCATAAGGAGCTGTTAAAACTGCGAGTTTTGTGCCTGCAGATCTTTGACCGTCTGCTCAATATCCATCTTACTGAAATAAACAGCAGAAAGATAAGGAAACCTGGTGTGAAGACCTATTTATGCATATGATGAATGATATGTTTATTCATGTAATGCATTCAAGGATTTAGAAATTCAAAATTGTTGCAGACAAAAAGAACACACGTCATATTAATAAGAAGAAATTTTGTCAGTATATAAATGCCCCATGGGCCAAATATTACAAAAACTTCTTAAGGTAATAAGATGTTGCGCATCCTCTTTGGTGCGATGTAAGTGTTGAGGGTCTCCTCCTCGTGAAGTCGGCGGGTAAGCTCCAAAACCTTCTTCTCACTGGCGTAGAAGCTGGCTTCAAAAGTATCCCTTTCTTCCTTGAGTTGGATCCAACTCTTCTGCATTTCCTCCCATGATGTTGGCATGTCAGGATGTAGGATGGTGTATGGAACCTCTCCTTCCTTAACAGGCTCTTTGATCAAAGGGAGAATATGAGGGTAAGGCATCATAATACTCTGGGCTCGGGTTCGTACCCACTTGAGGTAAGGCTCAAGAGGGATGGAGTTCTTGTGTCCCAGTGTCTTGCTATCTACCTTGTTAGGCATCCTCCAAGCTCTGATTAATCTTTGGCGAAGTCCTTGCGCATCGTTGTCGAAGTCAAAAACTAGGTCAGGAATCAGCATGTCATGAGGGCCATCCCTCAGTGCATATCCAAATTGTCTCAAAGCTAGACAAGGGTTGTAGGTAATGCCTCCTCTAATGCCAAGTAATGGGACATTAGGGAATTCACCACAACGATCGATGATGATGACATTTTCTCTGGACCGAGAACACCAATGTACATCAGAATGTGTGAGGGTCATCAATCGTTGTGACCACCTTAAGCCTTGCTCATTCTTCAAAATAGATTGTGGAAGGT
Organism: Vicia faba; assembly: GCA_948472305.1. Lineage (NCBI taxonomy): Eukaryota > Viridiplantae > Streptophyta > Magnoliopsida > Fabales > Fabaceae > Vicia > Vicia faba. The sequence continues at coordinate 1,205,263,914 of OX451741.1, forward strand.
GAGAAATAAACCACCTTGCAAGGAGAGGAGTACAGCACATGAGAACACCCCTCTTCCTCATTGTTCGTGTGTAAAATGAGTGGAGGATGCCCCCAAGCAATGTAGGCATGGGATTCCTGGATATGAAGATCTTGACAGCATTCACATCTATAAGTTGGTCAGGATTTGGGAACAAGACCAACCCATAAATGAGGAGTGCCACAATCTCTTCAAAGGCTTGTAGATCCAAATAATTCCAACACTCTTGTGCCTTCTCAAACAAGAATTTTTCCAATAAGCCTTTGACACCACTTCTAGTTTCCCAATGCCCCTTGATATCAGATGGTTGCAAGTGTAGTGCTTGAGCAACATCTTCAGGCTTTGGTTCTTTTTCCGTACCGTTGTATGGTAGTTGGTTAAGAATTGGAATTCTCAAGAGTTGAGAAAATTCCTCCAAAGTAGGCACCAATTGGTAGTCGGGGAATGTGAAACAGTGGTGAAGGGGGTCAAAGAATTGGAACAACACTTTCACCATGTCTTCTTCAATGCTGGTGTTGACTAGGCTGAGCAGTCTACCATGTCTTTCACCGAAGAGAGAACTTTCTGGAATTCTGGATGTAAGCTCTTTGAGTTGAGGAGGGATTTTCACAAGGTTGACTTGGATAGTTTTCCTGCGAAGAATTTCCATGACCTACAAAACAAGAACAAAGATGAAGATCCAAACCCTTGAAATGGTTAGTGGATGCATATGATGCTTTATGATGTTCATGATGTATGCACAAACACATGTACAAGCAAGTCACAAAAAAAACCTAGTTTCAGGCTTGCATGGGGTTTCATAGGTAAGTACCCTCTTGAGTTTAGTTGGCTTAAAAACCTATCCTATAAATAGTAACCGGGTTCTAAGGAGCTCAATATCCTTGGATTGTTTTCTATGTTCATTGTTTTGGTTTAGCCACTTAACTAGCGACCAATATATTCCAAGAAAACAACCCTCAATGAGTGTAGTATCGAGTATCTACCAACTTCGGACTGCACCAAAGCCGGTCATCTCACTACCCCTAATAAAAGGCCAAGATGGTCAAGTAAGGTTCTAGGTCATTAGTGCTTAGTGACATCACTCATCGGCCCCGTACTCTCCTTGATTGAACTCAAGGGTTACCGGTACTCATAAATATGTCGCACTAATATAGCTATTGCTTCAACCGTGTCGGTATACCCCGCACAGTTTCCACAACGTATTGCTATCTATGAATGTTTCCCAAATCCGGGTGTAGGATTTCAAGCCCAAACAAGAGAACCAAAATGTAAAGCAATCAAATCAAACAATTAGTCATGCAAAAGGGTGATCTAGGCCCTAAGGTTACTCCACTTTTAAAGTTTTCCCCAGCAGAGTCGCCAGTTCTGTGATACGGTGGGAGAACTGACTTGAGGTTTTGCGTTTTTTGTTCTCAAATGTTTCGGTTTAGCAAGAGTCGCCACCAACTTTTTATTTTATCCTAAGGAAAGGTTAAAAAGCACAGGAAAAACCTTTGAGATGTTTTCTTGGGTTCGGGGAGTAGATTATAGAAAGGGAAGGTATTAGCACCCTTTCTATCCATGGTTATCCATGGTCTCTTAGTTACTTGCTTAGATCACTTGCTTTTGCTTTTCAATTGTTTGAAATGGTGCTTTGTGTGTCTGGTTTTTAAAATGTTTTGAAAAAGATGCCTTGTCTAGGCAACCATTGTAACAATTCTTTACTCGAATGTTTTACAAAGGTGTTTGTCTTTTTGAAAAGATGTTTCAATGTTTTTTGAAAGTTTGTTTTTGAAGTTGTGTTGTGATGTGTGTTTTGAAAAATGGCAAGTGTGTTTAGCAAGTTTGATCAAGTAGCTAAGAGCTATCTACTCTAAATTTCTCAAAGATCTTTCTCATGTTTTAACCCTTTTAACAGTGTTGTTTCACCATTGTATTTGGTGAACAACCTTGTGTTAGGATGTTAACGGGACGGGCGTGGGTCATCGTATAGACCATGAATGCAATAGTGTCAAGTATTTTGGCAATTTTCTTGAGGGACTATGATCATTTTGTTTAGGCAACAAGATAGCGTCATTGAGGGACTATGATCATTTTGTTTGTTTTTGTTTTGCCAAAGTACTTGACATGCAAACATGACCCATTTTTGAAGGCAACAAGTGGAGTAACCCTAAGGGTGCAAGTGTGCATTGTGTTTGTTTTTTCATGCACATTTATCTTGAATTAGGTCAACCTATTTGTTGATTGATTTTGCATACAAACCCTAGGTCTATCATGGCATAATTTGGAAACTTTTAAATGTGCGAGAATTTAAAGTCCTAAATTATTACAGCATGATTATGGGGATGGGGATACAAGTTTGATTTGGGGGATATTTGAAAAGGAAATAAAATCTAAATTATTACAACCATATCGAATATACAAGTTTATATTTAACCATGAAACAAATACAATTAAATAAATATCAAAATGCAATGTATTATACAAAAAAGGATTTTTCATGTATGTAAAAGGGTTTTCATGTTTGAAGTATAAACAAAATAAAAAAAAGTTAATTTTTGATTATTTTTGTGGTTTAGGGCAAAACCCAATTTTGAATAAATAGCATTTATTTATTAAATGTATACAATATATATTAATTTTATACAAAAAATAAAAGTATATTGTAAAAAAAAGTATTTTTTGATGTCAAATATTAAATAAAAATAAAAGGTATTATTTTTTGTATTTTTGCCCCAAGTATTCTAATAAATATAATATACAAGTATTTATATATATATATATTTACTAAACCTATTAAATATAAAAAGATAAAATTAATTATTTATGTATATGAAAAAAATGTATATTTAAGAAAATATTTTCAAGGTGTAAATAAAAATAAAAACTGAAAATAAATATAATTTTTTATACTATTTTTTTAGGGTTTTAGTAAAAAATTATTTATATTATTTACATACATAAGCTATTAAAATGGAACAAATATCAAATAAATATGAAAAAAATGTGGAAAAATATTTTTAGTGTTTTTTTATGTTTGAGTCAAAAATATAAAATCAGAATCAAAAAGAAAAATGCAAAAATATCAAGTATTTCACATAATGGGCCAGGGGGTGCAAATGGAAAAGGGGGGTGCAAAAAGTAAGGATGGCTCAGGCCCAGCCCAAGCCATCATCTTCAACCTCCAGCTCCTTGTTCAAACAGAAAACGCGCGCCTCTTCTTGTCCAACACAAACTCCTGATCTTTTGATTATTTTGCAAAACTCATAACATAAACATTGTAGAGCATCAAATCACGAGTTCAAACATGTAAAAAACTTGACCTAACTCTAAGAAACCAGGGAGAATTTCTTCACCCCCAATTTCTGACCTAGTTTTTCTTCAATGTTCATGGCTAAAATTCTCACAACATGCTTAATATAAATGAAAAGTAAACACATGTATGGCTTCAGGGCTATGAGTAGGACATGTTTCATTCACAAACCTAAGCCTAACTCTTCCTAGATTGAGAGATAGAAGTCCATGGATTACCTGTCTCAGCTTGAATCGTGCAGAGCAATGTGGCCAACTTCAATGGAGTTTGAGCTTCTGTATAGCTTGCATGAGGTCCAAGGAAGCTTTTCCAACACCTAGCTTGCTTTGAATCACTCTGTATCGTGCTATGGAAGTCCACCTGCACAACTTGAAAGTAAAAATGGTAAACGAGGTTAGGGGTGTTACAGCTTGAGTCCATGGCTTGGAATAGTTTCAGTGGATGGTATGGAATGTGTTTGGACAAGCTTGGGCAAAAACGCACGAGTGGATATTGTTATAGAGGTCAAGTTGCAGAACTTGCCCTGTTTTGCAGCAAAACAGGGATTCTGAGTATGAGCAGGTCTTAGGGATGAATGAGTTGTGCTTTGGGCTTGTTTTGATGTGTGGAAGATGTTCACAAAGGTTGTTTAAGGTCTAGGTAGCAGGAAATCCAAGTTGGTTCAGTTTTGCCAAGTTTCTTCTATGTGAACCAAAAGATGTGTGTTATGTGTCAAAGGCCTGTACAGGCCATCTTATATGCTGCAAGCAAACCTCTAGTCCCCCTCTAATCCCTGGATTTGACTTGCAATCTCAGATCTTTGTCCAAGGCTCAATGCATAGTGGTTTGACATAAAGCTACTTTTGCAAAAATGGCAAAATCACTTTTACCAATTAAGGGTTAGTTTGATGTGTAATGCCCAAATGGATAAAATAACACCTTAACACAATGGTTAGGCATTAAATTATTGAGTGTGGAGAGGTTTAGAGGCCTGCAATATAGCATAAACCATGCTGAGTTGAAAAAGCAAGTTGTTGTGAACATGCTTTGGCCATGAACAAAAGTGAGTTTTGGCCAACTTTGCAAATTCGATTCTCTCTAACCACAAGGGTGTTTGAGAAGTTCTTAGACAATTTGGAAAGCTTTGAATGTGTAATATAATCCATCTTTGTAATGCAAATTGAAACTCCAAGTGGAACCATGTGAAAATGGCCAAGAAGTTGGACAAAAATCCTGCCTAGAATAGGGCAAAATTTCTCTAAGTTAAAAATGTTTTGTACCCTTGTTCCAAAAATCATAACTTGAGATACAAGATTCCTTTGAGAAAACTTTGTGAATAAAAGTTGTGGATTTTGCAATGGACTACAAGTTTCATGTTTCAAGTTTTGTTTGAATCCAATTGCATCTTGGTGAAAAAATGGGACAAAGTTAGGAAAAAATAAGGAAATTTCATAACTTAGAAAATTTCTAAGTTATGAAATTTTTTTCATTTTAAAACCCTAATTTGCAATTTTGGGTTTCTTGATGAACAAGTTTCATAATTTCACATGTCTTGATAAAAAATGAATCTTGGCACTTGATTTTGACCAAAAAGTTAAAGTTTGACTTTTCAGTATACAATCAAATTTTGATCAGTTGACTGAAAAATTCATCTGTCAATCCTATGCACTTGAGATCTTTTGAACTTATTGAGTGGGTCAAGACAATGCCATTGAGTCCCTGAGTCCATTTATGAGCTTGGTTTGCCATTGGTTAGGTCAAACAGTCAAAAATTATCTTTGTGTAGTCAAAACCCTAAAAATGACCATTTTGCCCTTTTGGTGATCTGATCAAATTTCTTGTGGAATTGTGATCCAAACTTGACCAAATGATTCATATGAGTTCATTATGTTGATGTGGGTCAAAAATCATGAGGTTTGACTGTCAATTGGCCACAATTGACTTTTTCCCAAATACAAGTGATTTCTAGGTCAATTGTCCCAATGATTGGGAAAAGATTTGAATCAAGGCTTGAAACTTGGTATGGATAAACTTGTGAGTCCAAACTCAAACCCTAATTTGGGTCAACAGTGCAAGGAGGGGTCTTGAGCAGAGCAAACCCTAACTTGATCTTGAGCTCCAAGAGTCTTGTGATGAGAAAAAGTTGATGAAATGAGAGGGAAAATTTTGGGGTACAACAGCTATGACATTATCTTCAATCAAAACTCCTGTAAAGCTGTAAGTCAAAAAGATGGATCAATCCTCTTTTCTGGCAAGAAAAAGAACAACATTTACAAAATTGATTTATCAGATCTTAAATCTCAAAACGTTAAATGCCTTTTGTCTGTTAGCAATGAGTAATGGGTATGGCATAGAAGATTGGGACATGTCAGTCTTAGAAAAATCTCTTAACTAAATAAATTAAATTTAGTCAGAGGACTTCCCAATCTGAAGTACAACTCAGAAGCTCTGTGCGAAGCATGCCAAAAGGGAAATTTTCAAAACCTTCCTTTAAATCTAAAAATGTTGTCTCTTCCTCTAAGCCATTAGAGTTACTTCATATTGATCTGTTTGGGCCAGTTAAAACTGCATCCATCAGAGGCAAGAAGTATGGATTGGTCATCGTTGATGACTTCAGCAGATGGACATGGGTAAAGTTTTTAAAACACAAGGATGAGTCACATTCTGTATTCATTGACTTCTGTACTCAAGTGCAAAATGAAAAAGATTTTAAAATCACAAAAGTCAGAAGTGATCATGGTGGTGAATTTGAAAATCATTATTTTGAAAAGTATTTCAAAGAAAATGGTATTGTTCATAATTTTTCTTGTCCTAGAACTCCCCAACAAAATGGAGTTGTAGAAAGAAAGAATAGAACTTTACAAGAAATGGCCAGAACCATGATCAATGAAACAAATATGGCTAAGCACTTTTGGGCAGAAGCTGTGAACACAGCGTGTTACATTCAGAATAAAATCTCTATAAGACCTATTCTTGAAAAGACTCCCTATGAATTGTGGAAAAACAGAAAGCCCAACATTTCTTATTTCCATCCTTTTGGATGTACTTGTTTTATTCTGAACACCAAAGAAACTTTGAACAAGTTTGATTCCAAAGCACAAAAGTGTTTCCTGCTTGGATATTCTGAACGCTCAAAAGGCTATAGAGTATACAACACAGAAACTCTGATTGTTGAAGAATCAATCAAAGTCAGGTTTGATGATAAGCTTGGCCAGCAACAGCCAAAGCAAATTGATTTTTCTGTAGGTACAGAAGATCATCCCTCAAACTCTGAAACTTCATAAGCAAAAGAAGACTCAGAAGCAAAAGAAGACTCAGCAGATCATCCTCTTGACAATGCTCTGAACAATCTCAGAATCTCTGACCAACCCACTCAGAAAAGGTTTCCTATAATATCTTTAGCTCACAAAGAAGACGTAATCATTGGAAGAAAACAAGATCCCATCAGAACAAGATCCTCTCTCAGAATCAATGAAGAATCTTTGTTTGGTTTGGTCTTTCTGATTGAGCCAACTACCATTGATGAAGCTCTGAAATATAATGATTGGGTCTTAGCAATGCAAGAAGAACTCAATCAATTCTCCAGAAATGATGTATGGAATCTAGTTCCAAGACCCAAAGGATTCAATGTTATAGGAACCAAATGGGTTTTCAGAAACAAATTGAACGTGCAAGGAGAAGTAATCAGAAACAAAGCACGACTGGTTGCACAGGGTTATAGTCAACAAGAAGGAATTGATTATAATGAAACCTTTGCCCCAGTCGCCAGGTTAGAATCTATAAGATTATTAATTTATTTTGTTGTACAAACTAACATTTCATTATATCAAATGGATGTTAAATATGCATTTCTAAATGGCTATATTGAAGAAGAAGTATATGTCCATCAAACTCTTGGATTTAATGATTCAAAACATCCAGAACATGTTTTTAAATTAAAAAAGTATTTGTATGGTTTAAAACAAGCTCCCAGAGCTTGGTATGATCGTCTGAGTAATTTTCTATTAGGAAAAAGATTTTACCAGAGGGAAGGTGGACATAACTCTTTTCAGAAATACATTTAAAAATGATATTTTAATTTTTCAAATTTATGTTGATGATATAATTTTTGGAACCTCTAATATCTCCCTTGGAAAAGAATTTGCTGAGACCATGCAGGCAGAATTTGAAATGAGCATGATAGGAGAATTGAAATTCTTTCTGGGAATTCAAATCAACCAGACTCCAGAAGGTACTTTCATACATCAGACGAAGTATGTTAAAGAACTTCTGAAGAAATTTCAAATGTCAGAAAGCAAAGATGCCAAGACACCTATGCATCCAACCTGCATTCTGGGTAAAGATGAGGTAAGTATGAAAGTGGATCAGAAGCTCTATAGAGGTATGATTGGATCCCTTCTCTATCTAACTGCATCTAGACCTGATATACTATTTAGCGTGTGCTTGTATGCTAGATTCTAATCAGATCCTAGAGAATCTCACTTAACAGCTGTTAAGAGAATTCTTAAGTATTTGAAAGGCACTACTAATCTGGGTCTGTGTTACAGAAGATCACGAGATTACAGACTAGTAGGTTATTGTGATGCTGACTTTGCTGGAGATAGAATTGAAAGAAAGAGCACCTCTGGAAGCTGTCAAATTCTGGGTGACAATCTTATCTCGTGGTACAGCAAGAAGCAAGCAACAATTGCATTGTCAACCACAGAAGCTGAATATATATCTGCTGTTGGATGTAGTTCTCATATGATTTGGATGAAAAGTCAACTAGAAGATTTCAACCTTTATGAAAGTAAGATTCCTATCTTCTGTGACAATACTTCTGCTATTTGTCTTTCTAAGAATCCAATCTTACATTCTAAATCTAAACATATTGAAATTAAATATCATTTCATAAGGGACTATATTCAGAAGGGGATTTTAAACTTAATTTTTGTAAAAACAGACCATCAATAGGCTGACATTTTTACCAAACTCCTTTCAAAAGATAGATTTAATTTCATTCTGAAAAATATTTATATGGAATTATGTCCTGAATAAAATAATATTTATCTTCTGTGATTGACTTCAGAATATTCTGAAAAGAATGCTCTGATTAACAACTCTTCAGAAGTTAGAAGAGAATTTGTAACAGAAGCTACATGAAAAGTTATGAAATGTTCTAACGCTTCATGTCCAAGTGTAGTTCAGAAATTCATTAGAACAAACAACTGTTACATGCATCCTTCAGGAGATGAAAACATGGTGTGTTTCTGAAAGGTCACGCGTGCAAAAGCTACTGATGACGTTCTAGGTAACTGTTAATGATTAGCCATAATCTCACGTTTTCCCCTTATTTTTAGCAAAACCATTAAATGCACGTAATGATGAGATTTGTTTTTAAATCTGTTTTAAAATTTATTTAAAATTTGTCTTAAATATTTTTAATTTTTATTTCTAAACCTATTTTCTAAAAATTTTGCCTATAAATACTTTTTGAAAAAACGTTTTTCATTCTTTACTGTCTCTTTCAAACTCAAGCGTTTTCTGTACTTTTTCTCTTAAAACCCTTGTCTTCAAATTCTCATTTCTAAAGAGCTTCAATGGATTCTTCTTCTTCTACCCACTTTGAGCAATACATAGTGCCTGAAAGAACAACTCTCATTCCGGTAGATAGTTTGGAAGTTTTGAGTGAGTTAATGGTAGATTTTGAGAATCTCAGAGAGAATGGTTTTGACTTATTCCCTGCTTGAAGTTTCAAGGTTGGGAAAGCTTTTTTGATCGTATCATTGGTCCAGTCTTTCTACATCTGGTGAAGGAATTCTAGATACATGCTATTGCAACCCCTAAGGGTATTCTCTCTTTCGTAATGGGAAAGGAAATATCCAATACAGAAAATCAAATTAGAAAGTTGCTAGGGTTTAAAGGACTTGGAGTTACAGGAATGCCAAGTGGAAGAATGGAGATGTCAAGGGTATATTCAGAGATTTTCACAAATGGTCAAGGTTCTTCTAAAGTCAGGGACTTGAAAGACAAATACAAGATTTGGGCAAGGATTATTCATGGATGTATTCACCATAGGAAAGACACCAGCTCTCCTGATTACATCAATGCTGATCAACAATATTTGTTGTTCTGCCTTGGAACTAATGTCAAAATTGATTTGCCTTACTTGCTATTTCAATATCTCTAGAACCATGTAAAAGAGACTAGGGAAGCTGAAAGGATGAAAAACCCCAAATCCAAGAGGAATTGGATTCCTATGGGGAGATTAATATCAGACATTCTGATTAAGAATGGTCCGATTGCTCACCTAAAAGAAGCCAATCTTCTGGGGGAGCTAGAACCTACTTGTTGTAAGACTATGACTGGGAAGAACTTAAAAAAAAAGGAAAATAATTGACAAGCTGCTGGTGGAACCAACTCCGTATGTGTCAGCTGTTGTGAAGAGGAGAAGGATACCTATTGCTGACTTTCCTCTGTTCAACTCAGGAGATCATCCACGTAACATCTTGCACTATCTTGAAATCTGCAAAGAAACTGGATCACCCATTGATCCAGCTTGGCTTCAAGGAAGAAATAAAGCTGCTCCTGATGTTGTTCTCCAAGAATCTTTGAAGAGAAAAGTTGTAGAAGGACCGTCTGACACTCTTTAGAAGAAGAAAAAGAAGACATGTAAACCCGCTGAAACTATCTGTGTTTATGATTCTGTCAATGTATCTACATATGCTGAACCCTCCCAAACCTTAGGAGATATAGATGTTGATATTGACCTGACCTTACCATCTGACCCCCTTGCTGACAACCCTCATAAAAACCAGGTTTTATCAGATTTTAGTGATTTTGACTCTGATGAACACTCTGACACCCAATTAGAACCCTCTCAATCAGAACCCCTTGAACCATTTGTTTTTCAACCCATTCCTGCTGAACGTTTTTCAAGACCTCCTCCCAGACCTCTATCACCCAGACCCACTGGATGTTATGATGCTAGCTCTTGCAGAATTCCAGGGATAAATGAACCTCTGGCCACTATAAAGACTCCTTTTAACCTTCCATCTGAAAACATTTTTGCTATGACTCAACCACAGCCTCAGAACCCCATTTCCACTCCTGATTATACAATAATAATTTCGCCTGATGTCACTCCACCTACTTCACCACAACATACAACACCAATCTCACCTTCACTCTCACCCCCTCATATTCCAAAACAACAACCTTTTGAACAAACTGAAACTGCGGAACCATTCGAACCTCATGATCTATCAGTACCTCCTATCTTTGTTGACTAACCTGAACCTACCAAAAATCCTGAACCTAATAGCTTTTTTAGAACTGTAGTGGATTTTCAATCTCTACAATTCTTGAAAAACAAAACTTTCAAGAAGGTTGTCCCTAAACCTGTTCAGCCAGATGTAAATACTTTGTTTCAGAATTTTATAACAGAAGTTCAAGCATGGTTAAAAATGCTGAAAGAAGATTGCTCCAGAAGCGTGAACACAGCTGCAACGGATCTTCTATGGGAAACCTTCAGAAGAACTTTGGATGCTGAATAACTGAAGTTACAGGACTTATGCCACTTTCAGGTGCTGGATAAATTTTCCAAACTTCTGCATGCTTTCAAGACAAAAGCTGCTGAAATTTGGAATAATAAGTCTTCGTTAATGATTGCTGATACACCAGCTGATACGATGGACATATTAGAAGATTAATCTGAAGGATCCTCTAAAGATTCAAATCCTCTGGCTATTGTTCTATTGAATCAACCTTCTGTTAAGGCTGGACCTGAACCAGTGCCAACTCTTGCAATGGATCTGGGCACTCTGCTTTCCACCTTCGTGAATACTGACTCAACGGTTGCTGCTTCTAAGCCTGTTTCTACGGAAGCTTCGTCATCCTCTGCTCCTACCTCACTCATCATGGAAACTCTGAAAGAGCTCAAGAGGGAGAATGAAGTCATAAATGAACGCTTGGATAAGCAAGACCAAACAAATCAAGAAATCAATAATTGGATGGTGAAACAAGAAGAATATGCCTCTGAGATTAAGAATCTTCTGATGGCTCTTGTTACTAAGAAATCCTAGTTTCTTTTTGTCTCTTGTCTTTTGTTTGGGTGTTTTGTTTGTACTTATGGATATTTCTTTTATCTTTTTTATGAAATCTTTTAAAATTTCTTAACTTTTTATTTATTTTTACACTTTTTGATTATGTGAATTCTTGAACTAATCACTGTTTAATAGTTATGGGACTAAGTCTCAGACATTCTAACAAATTGCAAGATTCCCTTCTGTGTAAAAGAATTTTTTTGTGCAGGTATCGCTTTAACTCTGAAAGAATATTCCAGCTGAATAATATCTTCTTGAAGAAGTTTTGAAGAAATCCAAGAAGACTTTGTATTGCTCTGATAAATAATCTCAGGATGTTTTATACATAGAAATATTCATTTCAGGGGGAGATTCTTATCTCTTATCTTTTTTTTCTTTATCTAAAATAATTTTTGTCATCATCAAAAAGGGGGAGATTGTAAGAACAAGATTAGTTCTGACCTATCTCAGAGTTTTGATGATAACAATAAATTATATTTAAGATAATTTATACTCTGATGAATGTGTTTGAATGTTTCAGATAATGTTCTGACAGAAAACATTCTGAAGTGCCAAGCAAAAATTATGAAGAAGTTCTTTGATGAAAGAACCTTTTCTTCAAGCGCATCTGCTGACTCTGGTAAGACACTTTATTTTTTAAATATATCTTCTAACATTTAGCAGGTTCCTTACTCAGAAGATTAGTTGAAAGTAAGCGCTGATCAAGTTCTTAGCAAGCAAAGCACTGCCTAGAAGATGAGTGAAGCATGTTCTGATTTAAAGACATTGGAGCAAATTCTGAAAGAACGTTAAAACCAACTTGTCTTTTCAAAGCGTAGGAAACATGTTCTTATATTCTGTCGTTTTCTCATTAATGCAAAGACGGCTGAAAGCACTCAAGTGTCTACACTAGTTTCTTGGAAAATGGAATATTGCAAGGAAACACGCAAGCATTTAATGCTCTCCAACTTTTTTGAAGGCAACAACGGTCTTATTGTTCCTACTATCAATAGAAGGACATTTATTTCAAGCCAACAACCAAGTTAACCAATCAATTTTCAAAATAGAAGCAAGGAACTACGTGAAAGATTCTAAGCTCACAAACTCGTTGTTCATACAATTTGTGCATTTTATTATAAGTGAAAAATCACAGTTGTGATATAGCTTGATTAAGAAGCAAACTTTATTTCACTATCTATAAAGATTAAACTCTTGTATTTGTTCCTTGAGAGACCATGTTTGGTCAGATTTCTCAAGCAGACTAGGACTAGATTTAAGTCTTAGTGGTGTTAGTCACTTGTAAGATTACTTGTGCATTGTTAGTCACAACAGTTGTTGTGTGTTTGTAATCAATTTATTATAGTGGATTAAGTCCTTGTTGAGAAAGGCGAAATCACCTTGGCGGGTGGACTGGAGTAGTTTGAGTTCAAACAAACCAGGATAAAAATAACCTTGTCCTTCCATTATTGTTGAGCTTTGTTTTGGAAACGAAAAGAGTCACTTATTCAACCCGCCTTCTAAGTTTTTTCTTACCCCAACACGGTAATCGCTGTGTTGTACCCCAAAATTTTCCCTCCCATATTTCTCAAAACATTTCAAGAAAAATCTCCAAGTTGCTCAAGATAGTCCAAGGGTTGGCCAAACAAGCTCTCTCCTAAGGCAGTCTACCCCAAATTAGGGTTTCAGGTTGCATCAAGATACTTGAGTCCAACTGATCCCAAGTGATCACCAATGTCCTAATATGTTCTCAAGATCATCCATGTCAAGTTTCAATCCTTGCAGAGGAATTTTGCTCAGTTACTTAATCAAAGGTCCAAAAATCGACTATGCTATGGCAAAAGTCAATTGTGACCCAAATACAGTCAAACTTCTAGATTTTTTATCAACGTTATCATTTTGAATTATATTTCATCATTTGATCAAGGGTTGATCATGATTCATCAAGGATTGCTCACAATTCATCAAGATTCAAAAGTTGCTAAATTAGGGTTTTGTAGGAAAAGTCAATCCAACTTTGACCAAGCATAACTTTCTCATACTTTATTAGAAATGACCCATCCAAATCTCATTTTTAAGAGGATTCAATTCCCTACAATCCATATTAATCTCCCAAGATCAAAAAATTCACTCACGAGAAGTTATGAATTTGGACATTATAGGTCATTTTGAAAAGTCAACAAAAACACATTTTTTGTCAAAGCTTCAAACATGAGCATGGAATATCAAATTGAGATGACACCAAAAGGGTTGCTTAGAGGACATGTCAAGATTTCTAAAAAGTCCAAGAACACCCCAAAAGGTTCAAAATTGAGGAAGTTATGCATTGTTTAAGTTAGACTTTTTTTGCAAAATTGCCAAAAGTCAACTATCCCCAAAACATCAAATTTTGCCAAATAGGCCCATTCTTTTTCACTTGTTTTGAGTTGGCATTATAGCTCACGTGCTCTAGCCTTGGCATGTGTCCATATCATATTTTTATTAATTGTTTTGATTTTTATTTGAATTTATTTGAATTAAATCAAAACAAATCAAATAAAATCAAAATTATTGAAAACCAAAGATCTTTTGATGATTTCAGGTTTCATTGGACAGCTAGCACCATATCAAACTTGTAACAAAGCAATTGTGTACAAAAAGATTGCAAAAGAACCAACTTTAGAAAGCTTTAAAGAAGCAAATCAAATCTAATCCAAAGCATTGAAAGAGAGAGATTTGGACTGAATAAACAACCCTAATACATTGTGCAATACATAAGGGTCGTGTGCATATCAAAATAAGGGTTGGAGATCAAGCATAGAACACAAACAGAATTTGCAAAAATCAAGAAAAAGCGTGAGTTCGAAATCACTCCTAGATGCAGTTTCAAGGCTTGATACTTGTCTCAATCGTTTCCTGGCAGCTTCCACAACCTAAACCAATCAAAAACCAGGCATTTTCAGACCCTCCCACGCGCTGTAAGTCAGTCACGAACTCACCCTTTTCTTGATTTCGTATTTTGAAATTTATGCATTGTTAATATGTATTGATGCCATATTCTTAATCTACACATAATTTGCAAGCTTTTGGTATTACACGATTTCATTTATATGCCCTATGCCGTGAATCACCATTGTAGGGTTTTCTTGGAGTTTTTTAGGGCTTTTGTTTTCAGGTACGATTAGCCTTCGTAATGGCTATGGTTGTGATCAGAAGAAGATGACGAGTCTAACCATGGTCTTAGAATGCATTTCCATGGCCTATAGGAGATTTAGGAGGAACCCCTGTCTGTAGAGACGAACATTTTTCTGTAGGTATAGGTGTTGTTGCTTTTAGCCACGGTTAAAAGACAGGGATGATGCGTTGGCACTCCCCCATTTGTCCATTCAAACGAGCGCGCAGTTTTTTATATTTTTTGTCCATTAATTTTTGTTTTATATATTATTACTGATTTGTATTACATTAAAAAAACAAGTCAAGCAGCGTAGTGGCAAGCATAGCATTGGAATTCCTCTCAGGACCTGGGTTCGAATCCCAGGACCCCATGTTTTTCTCTATAATATTTTCTTTCAGGTAATCATATGCACGCAGGAACTTGATGTCTACCATATGCCTTCCTCATCAATGTGCCAGATGGCCAGATCTGGTGGCCAAGCATTAAAGGCACACCATAGGCCAGTCAAACACACATGCACTGGATTATAAAAAGTCAATGTGGACCTCACAAATGGGCCAGAAAAAATTGCTTTCTACACCTCCAAATATCAGGCCCATTCTCTACTTCTTCTTATATTTTATTTATTTAATTAAATTATTTTATTTTGTTTAATTTAATTACTAACTAATAAACAATTTTCCTTTTATCAAAAAAATCACCAAAAATATTTTTTTATCCAATTAAATTCCAGAACTTTATTTTTCATTAATAAATATTAATTAAATTAATTAGGTCATTAATTGTAGATAACTTGAATTTATTTTGCAAATATTTAAAATCAATTAGAATTAATAGGTTTTAACTTTAATTTAATTATTTTATTTTATTTCCTAAATTAACAAAAAACTCCAAATATGTCATTTAATATTTTTCATTAATTAATTTATTAAACAATTAATTTAGTATTTAATTTTAGGATTTAATTTCTTTTCTTTAAAAATAATAAAAACAACAAAACATTTTCTTTTAAAAGGGTCAAAACCCTAATTTCGCATTCGATTTAATTTCACATGGCGCGTTTTATTTTCTTTATCCAATTAATGTATCTGCTCCCAGTTTGTAATAATTAATTAGGACATTTATTTATTTTTCCGCTTTTAAATTTCAAAGGGTTTGTCTTTGGCGATGTAAATACCCGACGCCTTGTAATAATTTAGTTTAAATTCCACATTTTAATTCTGCAAATTATACAACTGCTAGATGTTTGATAATAGGGCTTGCATGACAAGAATGAATGCTTAATCTTAAAACAGTTAGATCACCCTAAACATGTGCAAAGATAAAAATAACTAAAATCAACACACTCGCACATGCACACTCCTAGGATATACCCCACTTGGTTGCCTTTATAAATGGTCATCGAGTATAGGTTATTTTAGAGGTCGCCCTCTTGTCTAAAAGATCATAAGTTGCCTCGAAACGGTTGCCTCGGATATTGTTGCCTCAAACAAATGATCTAAGACATTAGAGTTACCGCTAAGATGTCCTAACATTGCTTTAGTGACCGTATGTCCCTTTTCGAATTGACCCTTAAAACTCCAAAGATGATGCTACCTACTCACTAATAGTGGGATAGCATTGTCTAAAGGAAATTAGCATAGAACGATTCCTTTTTCGAGTAGGTAGATTAGTCCTTAGATACTTGCTCATCCAAAACAAAACTTTTTTCACACTTACACTTTTTCAAACAAATTTTCAAAAACACTTCATTACACTCTTAAGAGTTAAATCGAAGTTAAAACAAAAACTTTTCAAAACCCACAAGCACAAAGAAAACAATTTTGAAAATGATGAGCAAGTACCTAAGAGTCTGTAGATAACTACAGATAGAAAGGATGCTAATACCTTCCATTTCTATAATCTACCCCCCGTACTCAGAAATATCTCAAAAAAGGAATTTTTCTGTGCTTTTTTCCTTTCCTGTTTGATAAAATAAAAGTCGGTGGAGACTCTTGCTTACCGCGACATTTTGCGAAAACAAATGCAAAACGCGAACCAGCATTCCAAAAATAGTCATTTCTTCCACCGTATCACAGAACTGGCGACTCTGCTGGGGACTTAATAAGTGGGGTGTGCCTTAGGAATAGTTTATCATGTTGTTTTCAATTGTTTGATTTGTATGCTTTATCTTTGTGGGTTTGAATCGGAGTTACTATAGATCCTAACTCGGATCTGGGGATACCTTTTAGGTAAGTAGTAATAGACTGTGAGGGAACTGTACAACATAGACCGATACGGTTGAAGCAATAGCTACATTGGTATGGCACTTTAGTTTGTATCGATATTCTTTATGGTGGAACAAGGAGAATATGGGTCAGCTAAGAGGTCATTAAGCACCAACTGACCTTAGAACCTATAATTGACCAACTTGGCCATAGAAGAGTAGCAGTATGCTACACTCATTGAGACCAAACTCTCGCGATGATTCTGACTGCAAGAAAAGGTTTCCAAACTGGAATTATGACCGATCGAGGGTGGTCAGTGATGTTGAGATCCACTAGAACCCGGTTACTATTACTAGGACAGGTTGATCCAACTAAAATGAAAGAGGGTAATACCTAAACTCCATGCCAGCCTGAAATCTAAGGGCTACTGTGTGACTTGTTTTCCCTTACCATGTTTGCTATATGTGAATACCTGTGATGTGTTTCTATCATGACATCATACATCATGACATTGCATGCATATTGCATTGTACTAACCATTTCAAAGACCAATGAGATTCATCTTTGTTCTGTTTTGCAGATCATGGCATCTATGCGTAGAAACCGTATTCGGATCAGCTTTGTATAGATTCCTACTCAGCATAGAAATTTGGTTGCAAAGGTTCCAGATACCTCCTCCTTTGTCAGAAGACATGGTCACCTCCTTGGTTTGGTCACTTCCAAGATGGATGGGCAGATGTTGAGTGTCTTATGCCAGTTATTTGACCCATTGCACCATTACTTCACCTTCCCGGACTATCAGTTGATCCCTACTTTGGAGGAGTTCTCTGATCTACTTAGTATTTCTATTCTAGAGAAGACACCAGTTACAGGTTGGGAGATAGCTCTTAGGCCAGAGGATGTTGCTTCAGCCCTACATCTGACAAAGACTGAGGTAATGTCTAATTGGGAGACTCGTAGTGGGACAAAAGGCTTCTTGGCTAAGTTCTTGGTTGATCAGGCTAATCAGTTTTGGGACAGTTTGGATTTTCAAGAATTCGAAGACATCCTGGTTCTTCTCATTTATGGTTTGGTGTTGTTTCCTAATTCATATTCTTTTGTCGACGTGAACGCAGTGAAGATCTTCATGTCCCGTAATCCGGTGCTCACTCTCTTAGGTGACATTCTTCATGCTCTTTATGCCCGTACTTCCCGGAAACGGGGAACCCTTATGTGTTATGCACCATTGCTAGCGAGGTGGTTTATTTCTCACCTCCACAAATCTATTTTGAAGAACAAGGAAGGTATGGGTTGGGCCTACAGAATTATGTCTCTTGCTCACACGGACATTATCTGGAGCACTAAAGACATGGAAGAAGTAGCTATCATTGATCGTTGTGGGGAGTACCCCAATGTTCCACTACTTGGAATTAGAGGAGGAATCACCTATAATCCTTTTCTGGCCTTACGACAATTCGGGCGAGCTAGGAGGGACGGACCTCATGAGTTGCTGCTTCCAAGCATTGTCTTTGACTTCCAAGGGGATAGTGAGGAACATCGCCGCAGGTTCATACGAGCTTGGAATAGGGTTCATAGGTCTGATCCGCACGAGCTAGGAATGAAGACCTCTCTTCCAATGGAACCATATCTCCGGTGGGTTCGAACCCGTGCCCAAAAGCTGGGGATGTCGTACGAAGCTGTCTTACCGGTAATTATTGAACATACTGATGAAGAAGGGGTTCCTCCTACCATCCTCCATCCATACATGCCTACTGATATTGGGGCATTAAAGAGGTCTTGGATCCAGTTGAGGGAAGAGCGGGATACTTACAGAGAAAAGTATCATGAGCAGGAGCGGAAGATCCTAAAGCTTACAAGGAAGCTGGAGAATAAGAAGGTCCTCAACGACTATGTCAGCACTAACGGGAAACGACCATGGGAGAGCTGATGTCTTTTATTGTTTTTTAGCTTAGATTTACTTTTCAGTATTTCTTTTGTAACACCTTAAAGGCATCTGTTAAACATTGATTTCATGTTTTTTTCTAATAAAGTGTGTTTCATTTTGGTTTACAAATTTGAATCCCTAAAGTCTTTGAAATCATATCATACGCATTTCATTCCCATGTACCTCATCACAGGCACCCTTACAGGTTTCTCATCTTCTTCGCTGTTTATTTCAGCACATCATGTCTGCTGAAACATCAACTGATCAAGCTATGAAGGCTCTACAAGCTCAGAACACCCAGTTCCAGGAAATGTTCATGAGCCTGGCCAAGGGGCAGAAAGATCTGAAGACTCTTATATTGAAGGATAAGAAGAAGAAGAAGAAGAAGAAGAAGACAGTCCTCCTGAACATGGGTCACAGGTTTGGGAACAGGCTACGGGATGAAGTTGATATGTCCCACTCATCTGGAGGGGGAGAAAACCAAGAAGAAAGGAGGGCACCTAGCCCTGTGGTTTCTGACAATGAGACTGACTTTGATGAAGACCATTATCCTCCGGCTGAAGACAGGTATAAGAAACTTGATGACCGATTAAGCGCGATGGAGATCCAGAAGATACCTGGGCTGGATTTTGGAGAGTTGGGTTTGGCATCTGGGTTGGTGATTCCCCACAAGTTTAAAGCATCAATCTTTGCTAAGTACGATGAGGTCTCCTGCCCAAAGCTATACCTCCGTTCGTATGTTAGAAAGATCCAGCCATATACTGCTGATAAGAACCTCTGGATCCATTTCTTTCAAGATAGTCTCTCAGGGACTCAACTTGAATGGTTCTACCAACTAGAAGGGGCTAATGTCCGTAATTGGGAGGATCTTGCTGCTGCTTTTTACAAGCAGTACCAATATAATGCCGACCTCGCTCCCACGCGTACCCAACATCAGGGTATGTCTATGGGTGCGAGCGAAGGTTTTAAAGGTTACGCTCAGAAATGGAGGGACCTTGCTGGAAGAGTAGAACCCCCTTTGGCTGATAGGGAGTTAGTTGATATGTTTCTGGGGACCTTGTCTGGTCCGTATTTTAATCATATGATTGGGAGTTCACCATCTGGTTTCACGGAGTTAATAATGACTGGGGAAAGGGTTGAAGCCGGTATCAAGAGCGACAAGATATAGAAGGGTGCTTCGTTAAGTACCGAGAAGAAACCCTTTAAGAAGGAGTCCAACGCAGTTTACAGTTCAAAGAGCCAGAATCAATCTGAACGCCGCCAAGCGGTTAATGCGGTAGTTATTTCAAGACCAACTATTGCCGCACAACGTAATACTCAACCAAGGGCAGAGAGGCTGCAAAGGAAGTTTACTCGGCCCAACATGACTTTATCTCAAATTCTGCCGCAATTGCTGAAGACCAACTTGGTGATTCCGAGGGAGGCCCCAAAGAATCCCAACACCACATCACCGCTGTACAATCCCAATGCCTGCTATGCTTATCACTCTGATAGCCCGGGGCATGATACCAATAATTGCTGGGCTTTAAAGAGTAAAGTACAAGACATGATTGACGCTAAGGAGATTGAGTTCGAAGCGCCAGAAAAACCTAATTTTATGACTGCTCCTATGCCAAATCATGGAGTGAATGTTGTGGATGATGATGTGTTTGTATCCTCTGTGGAAGACATTGCTACTCCATTGATGACTGTAAAGAAGAACCTTTTGTTAGCCGGTTTATTTCCGGGCTATGGCGAAGGTTGCCGTCTGTGTTCCATCCTACCTACTGGTTGCCATCTATTGAAGTCAGGTATCCAACGCCTGATGGATAATAAAGAAATTTTGTTTGAGAAGACTTTTGTTCCTTTGGTTCCTGTTGAAGAAGTTTCTATGATCACCATTTTCGCCAATTCTTCCAAGGCTTCCTCGAGAAAGCCTGTTAGAATTACATATGTTCCGAGAATCGCTCCTTTGATCATTATTGTTCCTGGACTTATCCCCTATACATCGGATAAGGCTTTCCCATGGCACTATGGGGCTGATGTGTACTATCACGAGGTTAAACAAGACTTAAAGTATGAAGAGGCTGATACTGACATCAGCAATATTGTTGGATCTAGTAAAGTCACCCGCATCGGAAGACTTTTCTCCCCTGAGATCTCTCCACCAGTTGTTCAGAAGCCTATTGTTATTACACCTGGCATTACATCTATTATTGTCCCTATTCATGTTCCAATCCTTACCCCTGTCGCCGAGTCATCTGACACTCGGGGCAAAGGGATTACCGGTGGGCCTGCCCAGACGGAGGTACCGATAAAGATTACTGTTGAAGCCTCTAGACAGGAGATAGAGAAAATTTTGAAGATCATCAAAAAGAGCGACTATAATTTAGTCGAATAGCTGGGGAAAACCCCGTCAAAGATCTCTATGTTGAACTTATTGTTGTGTTCAGAGGCCCATGCTAAGGCTCTGATTGCTTTCCTGAAAACTGCACACATACCCCAGGAAACATCTGCTGATCAGTTTAAAGATTGTGTAGCAAGTTTAACAGCAGATAACGGTTTGGGTTTCTCCGATGTAGACTTCACTGCTAAGGGGAAGAATCACAATGAAACCTTGCATGTCTCCATTGAGTGCAGGGGCACTACTCTAGCTCACGTGCTGGTGGACACTGGGTCCTCGTTGAACGTCTTACCCAAGAAAGCGTTAGACCGGTTAGACTATGAAGGGTTGGTGCTGAAGCCGAGTAACATTGTGGTCAGGGCCTTTGATGGGTCCAAGAGGATGGTACATGGAGAAGTGGATAACCCAGTTAAGGTTGGCTCTCAAATTTTCGTGTCTACATTCTATGTGATGGACATTCGACCATCTTATTCTTGTTTGCTGGGTCGCCCGTGGATCCACAAAGCTGGGGCAGTAACTTCTACGCTCCACCAGATGCTGAAATACCCAGTGAAGGGGAAATTGTTACGGTACGAGGAGAAGAGGAGTACATCGTGAGCCATCTCAACTCTTTCCGGTATGTGTAGATGGTCGGGGAATTCATTGAAACCCCTTTCCAACATTTTGAAGAAGTTCCCCAGACACCGGCATCAACTGAAATTGTTGCTGAAGATCCCCCCATGAAGATGGCTTCCCTCAAGGATGCCCGGGTTGTTGTTGAGAAAGGTGGGTGTGCGAATTGGGCCCAACTCCCTGACTTTGCGCATAAGACTAACAAGTTTGGTTTGGGTTTCACTGCAGAAGCTCAAAGGGCTGTTCGGCATGCACGGATTGGAGGACCTCCCCTGTTTATCAGCATTTTAGGAGTGAATGTCATTGAAGTTAATGATGAAGAATCTGAGTTTGACAGTTGGATCTACCCAACTGCCAACGGTGGACTAAGCAATTGGACGGCAAAGGACTTCGTGCCAATTTCTTTTATTACCCAGCAATGAGACTTTTGTTTTGAGTTTGTAACAGACAATTTTTTAAACTTTACGACCCGGTGTCTTACCCGAAGCACTATGGCTCTGTTTGTGAGGGCTTGATATTTGTTATCTCCATATATCATTAATAAAAGCATTGGACGTTTTCTTGCATTACGAATTTTGCGTTCCTTGTTTTTCTTTCTTTTTTATCTTGCAAAATAGCTATTTTACACACACTCACATATACAGGTCTACATCCACTCTGGATCCCACTGATAATGACTTTGCTACTGCCGGTTATGACTTCGAAAGTCCGATCAACCAAGCCGAGGACGAAGGTGAAGATGATTGCGAAGTTCCTGGTGAACTTGCTAGACTGTTACTTCAGGAAGAGAGGGTCATTCAGCCGCATGAAGAGCCAATGGAAACAGTAAATTTGGGTACATAGGTAGACAAGAAAGAGGTCAAGATCGGTGCAAATCTGGAGTCAAGTGTTAAGCAACGGTTGATTCAGATGTTGCGTGACTATGTGGAGATCTTTTCCTGGTCTTATGAAGATATGCCTGAGTTGGATACCGATATTGTGGTTCACCGCTTACCTACTAATGAAGACTGTCCTCTAGTGAAATAGAAAGTCCGCCAAATGCGCCCGGAGATGTCTGAGAAAATCAAGGATGAAGTGATGAAGCAGTTTGACGCCAGTTTTATAGCAGTTATTTCTTACCCACAGTGGGTCGCCAACGTGGTTCCAATGCCGAAGAAGGATGGTAAGGTTCGAATGTGTGTTGACTACAGGGATCTGAACAGGGCAAGCCCCAAGGATGACTTCCCTCTACCTCATATCGACATTCTGGTTGATAACACCGCACAGCATAAGGTCTTCTCCTTTATAGATGGTTTCTCCGGTTATAATCAGATTAAGATGGCTCCCGAAGACATGGAGAAGATAACCTTTGTTACTCAATGGGGCACCTTTTGCTATAAAGTTATGCCTTTCAGAATGAAAAATGCTGGGGCAACGTATCAGCGCGCCATGGTCGCTCTGTTCCATGACATGATTCATCATGAGATTGAGGTATATGTTGATGACATGATTGCAAGATCCCAGACGGAGGAAGAACACCTTGACCATCTTCAGAAGCTATTTGACAGGTTGAAGTTGTACAATCTAAGGTTAAACCCGAACAAGTGCACCTTTGGGGTGAGGTCTGGTAAGCTGCTGGGTTTCATCAGTTGAATTACGGACATGCTCCTAAATCTCTGCAGATATTACCCCAGTTGAATTACGGACAAGTTCCTAAATCTCAACAAGACTTTTACTCCAGTTGAATTACGGACGATGTTCCTAAATCTCAGCAAAGTAGTTGAATTACGGACAAACTCCTAAATCTCAGCAAAGCAGTCAAATTACGGATGAGTTCCTAAATCTTGACAGATATATTACCTCGGTTGAATTACGGACGATGTTCCTAAATCTCGACACCTTAGTTGAATTACGGACGATGTTCCTAAATCTCGACACCTCAGTTGAATTACGGACAAATTCCTAAATCTCAACAAAGCAGTTGAATTACAGACGAGTTCCTAAATCTCGACAGATATGTTCCTCATTTGAATTACGGACGAGCTCCTAAATCTCGACAAAATTAGTTGAATTACGGACAAGCTCCTAAATCTCGACAAAATCAGTTGAATTACGGACGGGTTCCTAAATCTCGACACCTCAGTTGAATTACGGACAGGTTCCTAAATCTCGACACCTTAGTTGAATTACGGATGGGTTCCTAAATCTCGAGACCTCAGTTAAATTACGGACAAGCTCCTAAATCTTGACAAAACCAGTTGAATTACGGACAAGCTCCTAAATCTCGACAAAGTCAGTTGAATTACGAACTAGCTCCTAAATCTCAGCAAAAATGTTTTCTTAGTTGAATTACGGATGAGCTCCTAAATCTCAGCAGAAGTTGTTCCCTCAGTTGAGTACGGACGACCAAAGCTCCTAAATATCAACAGAGAAGACTCATCAGCAGAATGACGGACGACGAAGCTCCTAAATTTCTATCTCTCTCCACGAAAGATCAGACTTCCCCAGCGGAATCTTCCTCAACAACAGGTATACCAGCTCTCGCTAAGGAATCTCTTATGCGATCGACACTCCTCCAAATGGCATCTGTAATCCCATTCTCGATAACACAAGACAGACACCACATCATGCGAGTGCAAATTTCTGGGCACTCTAGTGTTCAATCCTCTTCCACCTTCGAATTACGAAAGGCACAAAAGCCAATCTGCATCCTCAGGTTTAAGAAGATTGAACAGGGGCAGCTATTGTACCCCAAAATTTGCCCTCCCATATTTCTCAAAACATTTCAAGAAAAATCTCCAAGTTGCTCAAAATAGTCCAAGGGTTAGCCAGACAAGCTCTCTCCTAAGGCAGTCTACCCCAAATTAGGGTTTCATGTTGCATCAAGATACTTGAGTCCAAGTGATCCCAAGTGCTCACCAATGTCCTAATATGTTCTCAAGATCATCCATGTCAGGTTTCAAGCCTTGCAGAGGAATTTTGCTCAGTCAATTGCTCAAAGGTCCAAAAATCGACTATGCTAGGGAAAAAGTCAATTGTGACCCAAATACAGTCAAACTTCAAGATTTTTTGTCAACATTCTCATTTTGAAGTATATTTCATCATTTTATCAAGGGTTGATCATGATTCAACAAGGATTGCTCACAATTCATCAAGATTCAAAAGTTGCTAAATTAGGGGTTTGTAGGAAAAGTCAACCCAACTTTGACCAAGCATAACTTTCTCATACTTTATGAGAAATGACCCATCCAAATCTCACTTTGAAGAGGATGCAATTACCTACAATCCATATTCAGCTCCCAAGATCAAAAAATGCACTCACAAGAAGTTATGAATTTGGACATTATAGGTCATTTTGAAAAGTCAACAAAACACCTTTTTTGTCAAAGCTTCAAACTTGAGCATGGAATATCAAATTGAGATGAGACCAAAGGGGTTGCTTAGAGGACATCTCAAGCTTTCTAAAAAGTCTAAGAACACCCCCAAAGGTTCAAAATTGAGAAAGTTGTGCATTTTTGAAGTTGGACTTTTTTGCAAAATTGCCAAAAGTCAACTATCCCCAAAACATCAAATTTTGCCAAATGGACCCATTCTTTTTCACTTGTTTTGAGTTGGCATTATAGCCCACGTGCTCTAGTCTTGGCCATGTGTCCATTTAATATTTTTATTAATTGTTTTGATTTTTATTTGAATTTATTTGAATTTATTTGAATTAAATCAAAACAAATCAAATAAAATCAAAATTATTGAAAACCAAAGATCTTTTGATGATTTCAGGTTTCATTGGACAAATAGCACCATATCAAACTCGTATCAAAGCAATTGTGTACAAAAATATTGCAAATGAACCAACTTTGGAAAGCTTTAAAGAAGCAAATCCAATCCAATACAAAGCATTAAAAGAGAAAGATTTGGACTGAATAAACAACCCTAATACATTGTGCAATACATAAGGGTCGTGTGCACATCAAAATAAGGGTTGGAGATCAAGCATAGAACACAAACAGAATTTGCAAAAATCAAGAAAAAGTGTGAGTTCGAAATCACTCCTAGAGGCAGTTTCAAGGCTTGATACTTGTCTCAATCGTTTCCTGGCAGCTTCCACAACCTAAACCAATCAAAACCAGGCATTTTCAGACCCTCCCACGCACTGTAAGTCAGTCACGAACTCACCCTTTTCTTGATTTCGTATTTTGAAATTTAGGCATTGTTAATATGTATTGATGGCATATTCTTAATCTACACATCATTTGCAAGATTTTGGTATTACTCGATTTCATTTATATGCCCTATGCCGTGAATCACCATTGTAGGGTTTTCTTGGAGTTTTTTAGGGCTTTTGTTTTCAGGTACGATTAGCCTTCGTAATGGCTATGGTTGTGATACGAAGAAGATGACGAGTCTAACCATGGTCTAGAATGCATTTCCATGGCCTGTAGGAGATTTGGGAGGAACCCCTGTCTGTAGCGACGGACATTTGTTTGTAGGTATAGGTGTTGTTTCTTTTAGCCATAGTTCAAAGACAGGGATGATGCGTTGGCACTCCCCCACTTGTCCATTCAAATGAGCGCGCACTTTTTTATATTTTTTGTCCATTAATTTTTGTTTTATATATTATTACTGATTTGTATTACATTAACAAAACAAGTCAAGCAGCGTAGTGGCAAGCATAACATTGGAATTCCTCTCAGGACCTGGGTTCGAATCCCATGTCCCCATGTTTTTCTCTATAATATTTTCTTTCAGGTAATCATATGCACGCAGGAACTTGATGTCTACCATATGCCTTCCTCATCAATGTGCCAGATGGCCAGATGGCCAGATCTGGTGGCCAAGCATTGAAGGCACACCATAGGCCAGCAAACGTACATGCATTGGATTACAAAAAGTCAATGTGGACCTCACAAATGGGCTAGAAAAAATTGCTTTCTACACCTCCAAATATCAGGCCCATTCTCTACTTCTTCTTATATTTTATTTATTTAATTTAATTATTTTATTTTGTTTAATTTAATTACTAACCAATAAACAATTTTCCTTTTATAAAAAAAATCACCAAAAATATTTGTTTATCCAATTAAATTCCAGAACTTTATTTTTCATTAATAAATATTAATTAAATTAATTAGGTCATTAATTGTAGATAACTTGAATTTATTTTGCAAATATTTAAAATTAATTAGAATTAATAGGTTTTATCTTTAATTTAATTATTTTATTTTCTTTCCTAAATTAACAAAAAACTCCAAATATGTCATTTAATATTTTTCATTAATTAATTTATTTAACAATTAATTTAGCATTTAATTTTAGGATTTAATTTCTTTTCTTTAAAAATAATAAAAACAACAAAACATTTTATTTTAAAAGGGTCAAAACCCTAATTTCGCATTCGATTTAATTTCACATCGTGCGTTTTATTTTCTTTATCCAATTAATGTATCTGCTCCCGGTTTGTAATAATTAATTAGGACATTTATTTATTTTTCCACTTTTAAATTTCAAAGTGTTTGTCTTTGGCGATGTAAATACCCGACACCTTGTAATAATTTAGTTTAAATTCCGCATTTTAATTCTGCAAATTATACAACTGCTAGATGTTTGATAATAGGGCTTGCATGACAAGAATGAATGCTTAATCTTAAAACGGTTAGATCACCCTAAACATGTGCAAAGATAAAAATAACTGAAATCAACACACTCACACATGCGCACTCTTAGAATACATCCCACTTGATTGCCTTTGTAAACGGTCATCTAGTATAGGTTGTTTTAGAGGTTGCCCTCTTGTCTAAAAGATCACAAGTTGCCTTGGATATTGTTGCCTCAAACAAATGATCTAAGACATTAGGGTTACCGCTAAGATGTCCTAACATTGCTTTAGTGACCGTATGTCCCTTTTTGAATTGACCCTCAAAACTCCAACAATGATGCTACCTACTCACTAATAGTGGGATAACATTGTCTAAAGGAAATTAGCATAGAACGATTCCTTTTTAGAGTAGGTAGATTAGTCCTTAGATACTTGCTCATCCAAAACAAAACTTTTTTCACACTTACAATTTTTCAAACAAGTTTTCAAAAACACTTCATTACACTCTTAAGAGTTAAATCGAAGTTAAAACAAAAACTTTTCAAAACCCACAAGCACAAAGAAAACAATTTTGAAAATGATGAGCAAGTACCTAAGAGCCCGTAGATAACTACGGATAGAAAGGGTGCTAATACCTTCCCTTTCTATAATCTACCCCTCGTACTCAGAAATATCTCAAAAAAGGAATTTTTCTATGCTTTTTTCCTTTCCTGTTGGATAAAATAAAAGTTAGTGGCGACTCTTGCTTACCGCGACATTTTGCGAAAACAAACGCAAAACGCGAACCAGCATTCCAAAAACAGTCAGTTCTTCCACCGTATCACACGCTGCTATGTCGAAGAGGGTTGGGGTCACCATCCCACAGGGAAGATGAAAGGTGAAGTGAGCACTATCCCAGAAATATAACGAAGATACCAATATGAGAGGACAATAAGACAATCCTGTCTTCGACAACATTACCAAATCGTAAATACCCATTTCCTTCCAGACAGAAGTTTTTGCCTTTTCCACCTTATTTAACCAATCTGAATATTCTGAAGAGAGATTAGGGCATGATCGAAAGATCCTGGTCCCTTTGTTCATAAATTGAAGGTTACTGTACTCCATGGTCTAAGTATGTTGCTGGTTGGCTGGAGTTGCATCCTCAGGATCATCCCTAGGCTTCTTCGTGCAGCCTATAGGTTTGAGTCTTGGATGAGTAGGGAAGAAGGCACGGTTCTTCATAGGATTATCAATGCATGTGGACAGAGGACCAGAAATAGCGTATATGTCTTCAGAGTACCTAATGGGAATGAGAAGCTGGGAATTATACGCCTCTCGCCTTTCTCTAGTCGTGGGTTCAGAAATGAACCGTGGCCCATCAGTCGAAGCAGGAGAAGGGATGGTAGGAAAGATCTCTGGTTGGCTTTGGATATCAGCAACATTTTTAGGTTTGGGGTTGTTTGGTGCATTAGAAAGGAAAGCCATTTTTGCAGATTTAAAAGAAGCGAAGTTGACAATGCAAGGTGTTTTAAGCAGAAGACTTGGAAATACTTAGAGTTGTGAAAGTTCCAAATTAAGAGGCTCAAGAGTATTTATAGTCTTCAGAGAGGGACGTGTCTCGTCAAAGCCATTTAATGCTATGAAGATAGTGGGGCACGTGGCGGACCATGAAGCGGTTACCGTGCAGATGATGGGAAACGTTTTGACATGCTTGCCTAGGTTATAGGAATAATGGTCATCATGGCAGCGTGGTAACGGCAGTTGGAAAAGACGTCTTGGAAAAAAGAGTAATGATGGGTTTTCAAAAGCGGCGACTGTTGGAAGATGAAAAGCGCACGTCAGACCTTTGTGGACAGCAAGAGAGACAGGTGTCGAACGGAAAGATCAAAGAATGGCTATTTCTTTTGGCGTCGAAATAAACATTCTTGGGGGGCAATTTGTTGGCTCCTGAGTTCGACACCTACTATATTTGGTCTTTTAGACCAAAAATGGAATAAATAAAACCAAGCTGAAGCATGTTTCAACGTGTGAAATAACTTAGAGATAATATCTAAGTTATATTGTAGTCTTCGACTAGGACTCACTATCAAGATTTCGACCAAGAAGGTTTTATGACCTTCGACTAGAAGAGAATATCCTTACGTCGACACCAAAGGCGAGGGACATTTGAATTTGAATTGTTAGAGGGAAAGGTGGTTTCGCCAGTAGCCAAAGGAAAGAAACGTGGCTAGAAGCTAGAGGTCGAGGGACATGCAGAGGACACTTGTCCTCATCTTAGCGCAGAACCACCCCTCGACGGTTACGTAGTTTTTAGTATAAAATAGGAAATCTGTGTAGTTTTTCTGTGTGTTCAACCTATTGTGCTAGTTACTCAAATATTGTCCAAGTACCCGCTGTGTGAGAAAGGATAAACTGAGAAATGTACGTTGGAAACACCGTTTTTCATTAATAAAGTCTCTTTACATTGCTTTAATCTTATTTTTCTAAGTTACTTTTCCTGCATCTTCACCTGCGTTTCTACATTTCTATTAACTTTCTTACTTCCCAAAACCACAAGTATCATGTCTTTGGTCTAACGTGCTTTCTTCCTGGATTTCTTTTCTTATTTACATCAACCTAGTATAAAAGTTAGCATATGTTCTGGGATCAATCTGATCGATCCCGCGAGTAACCAAAAGGACTTTCCCTTTTGGAGGATCAACGGTTGTTTACCAAAAACCACGGTAAACACACACATGTTTATTCCTACATATACAATACAAATTCCATACATGTGCCCATGTCAGCGCCTATACATAACTTGCAACACAAGGTCGACGTTCGCACGCGTCCTCGCACATGTGTACTTAAGCCAATTCTACATACGTCTACACTTACACATGCGCCTACGACATACGAATCGACATACGCTTACGCCCGTGCCTATGGCATGCGAGTCTATGTACGTCTATGATCACTCCTACGCCTACGACATACGAATTTACATACGTCTACGCTTATGCCTATGCCTATGACATACAAATCCATGTATATCTACGCTTACTCCTGTGCCTACAACGTACAAATCTACATACGTCCACGCTTACGCACGCGCTTACGGAGACCACATACACACGTCTATGTCGGCATACAAATTTACGCATATGCCATTACCTACATCTACGTCCACGTCTACGCCTACAATACAAAACCAATGCTCAACTTTCGCTAACTTTGTCCACCGCATTCAAGTTCAATGATGCTACAACGACATAACATACAACGCCAAGAGTTGGTAACTCTGAGCAAATGGTTTAAAGGAGAGAATTCCAGAAACAATCTTCATAACATTTCGAGGCATACGCGCATCTTACACACATTTCATACATACACACATTTTGCATATCTCAAGCATACATACACTATGCATTCTTGCATACAATACACATATAGTCAGGGTTCCATATCAATGTCAAACATCATACATTTTGCATAGATACAACATTCAATGTGCATTCATACACATGTATTTCCTAGCAAACAGACAAATAATTTCACCCTCGAATCAACTATCTAAGGGTGAACCAACACAATACTTCTCCTACGATTCAACCCGTCACCTCAGTCTTCATGCCGTGACACATTCAGCCCATCACCTATGTCTTCCTGCAGTGATGAGTTCCTTATAAACACAGTACATTGCCTCCAAGCCACAATATATCCGTAAAACCCATTACATTGCCTCTAAGCTGCAATGTATTTGCAAAACTCAGTATGTTGCCTCTAAGCCGCAATGTATCCTCAAAGCCCAGTATGTTGCCTCTAAGCTGCAACATATTCTCAAAGACCCATTACATTGCCTCTAAGCCGCAATGGATTCTCAACACTCTGTGCGTCTCCCATAAGCCGCAACGCATTGTCAAAACCCAGTATATTGCTTCACATTGCCTCTAAGCCGCAATGCATTATCCAAATTCAGACCATCGTCTCAGACTTCAGGCATCGATGTTCGAAACCAGATTTAGTGTATCACATTAGACTTCACGCAGTGATTTACAAACCCAGACCATCGTCTCATAATTCATGCAGTGATGATCGAAACGACAAATTTAGCTTATCACATTAGACTTCACGCAGTGATTTGCAAACCTAACCCATTGCCTCAGACTTCATGCAGCAATGTGTTTCTTATTCTATGACACATATTATTGCCTCAGACTTCATACAGCAATGCTCGAAACCAAATTTAGCTTATCACATCAGACTTCACGCAATGATTTGTGAACCTAATCCATTGCCTCATACTTCATGCGACAATGTATTTCGTTATGCCAAGTTCTAGACCATCGTCTCAGACTTCATACAACGATGTTCGAAACAACACATTTAGCCTATCGCATCAGACTTCATCCAGCGACTTGCGAATCGAACTCATTGCCTCAAACTTCATGCATCAATGTATATCTCTTTACTCTGTAACACAAACCATCACCTCAGACTTCATACAACGATGTCCGAAAACCGAACATACATTATCGTCTCAGACTTCATGCAGCAATTTGTAAAACTGTAACCCAATGCATCAGGCTTCAAGCAGCAATACCTTCCTTCATTCCATAAACACCGATCATCGTCTCAGACTTCATGCTATGATGAAAAACAAAACTTTTACCCATTACACCGGACTTCATGCAGCAATATATTTCGTTATTCCCTAAACACCGATCATCACCTCAGACTTCATGCTGCGATACTCAAAAGAAAACAAAACTCGACAAATTGCCTCTAAGCTGCAATGTATTATCCAAACTCAAACACATTACCTCTAAGCCACAATGCGTTCTTCCAACTTAAACATATTTCCTCTAAGCCGCAATATATTATCCAAACCAACACATTGCCTCTAAGCTGCAATGCGTTCTTCAAACTCAAACACATTTCCTCTAAGCCGCAATTAGTTCTTCCAACTCAAACACATTGCCTCTAAACCGCAATATAGTATCCAAACCAACACATTTCCTCTAAGCCGCAATGCGTTCTTCAAACTCAAACATATTTCTTCTAAGCCGCAATGCATTCTTCCAACTCAAACACATTGCCTCTAAGCCGCAATGCGTTCTTCAAACTTAAACACATTGCCTCTAAGCCGCAATGCGTTCTTCAAACTCAAACACATTGCCTCTAAGCCGCAATGTACTCGCAAACTCAACACATTTCCTCTAAGCCTCAATGTATTCGCAAACTCAACACATTGCCTCTAAGCCGCAATGTATTCGCTAACTCAACACATTGCCTCTAAGCCGCAATGCATTCTCAGAACTCAGAACATTGCCTCTAAGCCGCAATGCATCCTCAGAACTCAACACATTTCCTCTAAGCCGCAATGTATTATCCAAATCAACACATTTCCTCTAAGCCGCAATGCGTTCTTCAAACTCAAACACATTGCCTCTAAGCCGCAATGCATTCTTCCAACTCAAACACATTGCCTCCAAGCCGCAATGCATTCTTCCAACTCAAACACATTGCCTCAAAGCTGTAATGCATTCTTCAAACTCAAACACATTTCCTCTAAGCCGTAATGTATTATCCAAACCAACACATTGCCTCTAAGCCGCAATGCGTTCTTCAGACTCAAATACATAGCCTCTGAGCCGTAATGTATTCATGCTCAAAACATCACCTCAAACATCATACAGCGATTCGCGAACATTGCCCATGGCCTTAGTCTTCAAGAAGCCATGTATCATCGATCATTGCTATACTCACCCTCCAAATGGGTGAATAAGCTAAGACATACATAATTGCGCTATCTACCTCGTTATCAAACCCGGGTAAGAGATACATCATCAGCTTTGCCTACTCCCTTGAGACTTATAAGGGTATGCTACATCAGTATAACCTTATGATCCTCAGACAAATTTTAGGATACTTTGAGTATTCAATGAACTTTCAATCAAAATGCGCAAGACTCGAGTTTTCTCACGCTATTCGATTGAAAGATAATTGAACAGGGGCAGCTGTCATACCCCAAATTTGTCCTACCTCGATGATTTCATTTTTCAAAGATTAAAATAGAAAGAAATATTTGATTAAAGATGGTACAACAATATCTGATGGCCCATATTAATATTTAAGTCAAACAGGGGTGCTTTTTAATTCAGGAAGGTGGGGATCTTTGAATCAGGAAGACCTATAAACTTATTCACGAAGCATGTTGGCCTATGGCCCATGGGATTCGAAAATGGAAATTCGTTGCAAAATTAAATAATTATTAAGTTATAAAATTATTAAGGCGACTTAAGTTTAAGTTGCTAATAATTAGTAATTAAATTTATTAAAGACATTTAAGTGTTATTTATTAAAAAGGAGGTGTAATTTCTGAATCACAATCCCAAAGGAAATTGGAGACATTAAATAGCCCATTTGTTATTTTGTTGTTAAAACTGTTATTTTTATTTTTTTAAAAAAAATAAAAGAAGAAGAGAATATATAAAAAGAAATATTATTGTAATGTTAATCTTTATTCCATTTTATTAAAAAAAACAGTATGTTAGATATTGTTTTGGAATTTACTAAAAGTCTATTTAAAAAATAAGTGTTGGGCTAATAGGACAGTTTTGTCTGGCTTAACAAAAAAAAAGCATTTTGGCTCTAATAAAAAAACAGTGTAAGATGGACTGAACAGAGTAAATAATGCGCAAAGCCCAAATGTCCAATAAAACACTAACTATTCCAAATTAAGCCAGATCAGTGCTTGTTTTTTTTACAGTAAACAACTACTGTTCAAATTCAACTAAATAATCTTTTACAGCTAAGGCCCAATTTATTAACTATCACTGTATCAATCTTGCCCAAGATATGCGCTCGTTTTTCAAATAACTGGCACTGTAGAAATCATGTTGAATTCGACCATAATCAAATCTAGAGAATTAAATCGTATCTTACTAGAAATAACACAGAAAACTCAGAAAACAATCTTATAGAGGATAATCTTACAGAGGATATATTACAAACTAAATCTTGAATCTTCAAATAGCAGAACTGGAAAATACAATTTGAAATTACAATCTCAGAACCAAATCTAATCAATTACAAAGAATCAAAATCAATTACTATCAATTACAATAAAAATTCAATCCCTTATTTCTATCTACGCTAATCAATTTGTAACACGAAACTGATCGAAACCCTAAAAAATAAACCATATAAACAGAGGGAGAACAATATAAGGGGGGTCGTTTGACAGAAACAAGAACAGGGGAAGAACAGAAGACGAACAAGACGAAGGCAGATTCTTACAGAAAAATAGGGAGGAGGACCGTTTTAACGAAAACCAGAAATCAGAAGAAGCCGAAGCTTACACCAAACCGCGTAGAGTCGAAGAAGCCGTTGTCAAAGAAGAAGAGTGGGGGGTGATTATGGTTCAATTACTGCAACCCTAATCACCGCTTCCTTGCGTCGTCGCCTTTAATCGCTTCACCACTACCGGCCACCACCTTCCAAGCATCATCGGAATCTGCAAGGAAAAGGAGGAAGAGGGGTTAGCGAATCTGGAATGAAGCTCAAGGGCTGAGAGCGAAAATCACGCGAGGGGGTAAACTTAGCTCCTTTTTCCATTTTTTCTAATTGATTGATTTGAGGGGTTGTTTGGGTCGATTTACGTTTGGGGGATGGTTAGGCCGCCGCGAGGACTTTAGGTTAGGGTGGAGAAGATGGAGGTTAGGGTTGAAGAGGATGAAGGGTTGCTGTCAACAAGAGAGAAAGAAGAGACACTCTAAAACAAAGAAAACTGAAACGTAAACACCATGTGGTATATTCCATTTAGATCTGGTACGCGCTAGTCTATATCAACTAATATGCACCTTCAACATCATCTATGTGATTCACATCAGACGGCCGCAGGCCAGGTCACACCGTAGTTCCATACACCCACACCTCATACGATCATGCAGACCCCCCTCCAACCATATAGTGGGCCTAGGCCCAGTGCTTTCTACACCACCCTCCGCCCTAATTACTGAAACATAAAACACGATGCACCCCCCTTTTGAATTCATGTTTGGGCTTAACCCAGACTGTTTTCCACACCACCCTTTTACTTCCAAACTAAAAAATGTACCCCCCTGTTATAATTAAAATATATTTTTTATTTTCCTTTTATATTGTTATTTATTTTCTTTCATATATATAATTATTATATTTTAATATTTTATTATTATTATTGTTGTTATTTCCTATTTTTCTTCCATAATTAATTATATTAATTATTATTATGTAATTATTATTTACTAACATTTAAATTATTTTTATTCAAGTGCATATATTATTTTCTCATATTATTTGCATCAAATATTTTATCATGCATTAATCAAGTCTTTTCGCAATTAATACGATAATAAACACAAACAAATCTCAAACTAATTTCGCGAATAAATTAAGCTAATCAACAATCTTTTTTGCAAATGGGCTTCAGACTAAGTTTGACTTACTGCGTTCTCAGTTAAAATCTCTGCAATCACTACTCCCGACCGAGTGCGAAGTGATTCAAAATATGTTTGCAAAACCCTAAAAGACACCAACCCATACGAACTATGAATTGGGACTCTGATTCCTCATAAGAGGATACGTAGGCATACTGTTGCACCCCAAAATTTGCCCTCCCATATTCTCCAAGTAATTGCCAAGCCAAGTCACAAAACTCCCCCAAGGGTTGCTCAGTACAACAGTCTCCCATACAGTCAAAACTAGGGTTGGTGTTCTGATCAAGAAATTGAAGTTTTCAAAGGCCCAATCAAGTCTCATATGCCTACAAATATGGTCAAGTATCCTCATATCAAGTTTCAAGGCATTCAGCTCAAAATTGCACAGTCAAAACCCTAAATTGCACTACAGTCAACTGTAGGGGCAAAATGGTCATTTGACAGTCAAAAGTTCAAATTTTTGTTCAACATATCATTTTGAAGCCACAAACATCATTTGATCAATGCTTGATCATGATTCTCAAGATTTGGCTCAGAAATCATCAAAGATACAAAAGTTACTATATTTGGACAGCTGAAAAAGTCAACTGAAATTGACCAGGGCATAACTTTCACATGGATTATCAGAAAAATTCCATCCAATGCTCATTTTGAAGAGAAAGACATTTCCTACAACTCATCTTCATACTTCAAGTCCAAGAAATGCTCTCATAAAAAGTTATCAATTTCAACATTATAGGTCATTTTCAAAAGTCAACAAAAAGGGACTTTAAGTCAAAGGCCATAACTTGAGATTGGTAAATCAAAATTACATGGGACCAAAGGCATTGGTTAGAGGACTCAAAGACCTTTCCAAAATGTCCAAGAACATGTGAAAAGCTTAAAAATTGAGCAAGTTATGCCTTGTGGAAGTTGGGAAATTTTTGGATATTTTGAAAAGTCAACAATGGTTCAAATGACATAAATTTGCTAATGGGCCCATTTTTCTTCCATGATTCATCATTCCAAGCATATGCACGACCACTTGGCCCAAAGGGAAGTATTTTCTCATTTTTTTTATTTATTTATTTAAATTTCTATTAATATTAATTCATTTAAATTATATAAATATGTGGAAAATATAAAACTTGACCTAAAAATCTTTTTGTACACATTCTAGACTCAATATTTCGTGCAAATGCTAATTAGGCAAGTTTTGGTTTGATTTGAGCTAATTGACACCAAATACACATGAAAAAAGATTCAAAAAAGATCTTATAAAATCAAATATTGAAACCATTGAATTCAAAAGATTTTGTGCAATTTTCTTAACCTAATATGCTCACTACATAACCAGGAACACAAAACCTAATGCAAAAAAGAGGAAGCTGCGCTGAAAATACCATAGCAAACTTGGAAAATTTTCAAGAAAGTTCAAAACTGAAATCAACTTTTTAGGTCCATCCAAGCCCTAAAAACTATTCCATCAACTTCCTTGAAGGTCCCTGATCAGATTCCAACCACAAGCATCCTTCAGAACTCCACGAATTGGTATATTGCACACGAACTGCATCAAAGAAAATTCATATTTGTATACCATATTCCATGCGTTATTTCTGAAATTTAGTCATTAATTCATGCTCATGATGATGTTTTGATGCTAACCAACCCATTCAATTGCATTTTTGTGCCGTATATGCGAATCTGCCATGTTTAAATGTTAGGGTTTGCAGAGCTTGAGATTGGGGATTTTCACCCAAGGAAAAATTACGCCTCAAGATTATTGCCATTAGATTAAGCAGGTTGAGACGAAGAAGAATCCCTACTCGCGCCTAATTTATTGATCCTATAGCGCTAGTCGCTATTTTTTATAAACCTGCCTAACGCAACGCCATGAAAACCGTTGCCATCGTGTTTTGTTTTACAGGATGAGGAAGAAGATAACCTCGTGTCACACAGCGATTGGCGCGTTTGAAAATTGGCGCGCCACCCACTAACATCTTGTCTTTTCTCTTATATTATTTATTCGTCTATTATATAACAAACGCGTCATTTGGTTCAGCTGGCAAATGCTTATGGCAATAACGTCAAAGACCTGGGTTCGAACCCCAGGTCTGTATAATTTCACTATTGTTTTTCCATATAAGTTCCCATGCAGGCACAACGTTGAAGCGTACCATGCTCCATCATCATCCAGACGTCCACGTGCTTAGTGGAATCAGATCAATGGCCAAGATTCAAAGAACGCTGTAGGCTTAAGTCAATGCATCATATGTGATTCAAAAAGTCAATAAGGCCAAAATCAATTGGGCCAGATTGCTAAGGCCTATACCTCCACTTTGGGGACTTCAACCCCCCCTGGTTTGCAAATTCTATTTTATTTTTATGTTTTATTTTAATTATTATTCTATTTGCTCTCTTGTCAAATTAATTAATTTTTTTTTTACAAAATATAAAAACATCATAAAAAATCCAGAAAAAGATAAAAAATGTAATAAATTATTTCATTCTAATATTTTCATAAATAAATTAACATGTAATTATTAGTTTTAATTAGGTTACAATTTTAATTTCTTTTAATAACAAAAAATACAAAAATATAGAATTTAGGTTTAATTGTTAATTTTATTCCTTTTAATTTCCTTTTTTACAGTAATAATATTTATTTTATTTATTTTCATAAATTAAATTGTACATAAATAATTTAGGTTTAAATTAGTTAAAATTTTAATATTTTCATAATAAATCTAAAAAAAACACTAGAATTAGGGTTTACATTTCAAATTTCATTCTAATAAATTCTTCTTCTTTTAAATCTTAAAAAACATAAAATACTAAAAAACATTTTCTTTTCAATTTTAATTTCAACCCTTCATTAACTTTAAATTTTTTTGCAAAAAGGGTCCAACGCCCATGTTC
Organism: Vicia faba; assembly: GCA_948472305.1. Lineage (NCBI taxonomy): Eukaryota > Viridiplantae > Streptophyta > Magnoliopsida > Fabales > Fabaceae > Vicia > Vicia faba. The sequence goes on from OX451741.1 coordinate 1,205,302,457, forward strand.
GTAATTTATTTAATTTCGCGCATTTATTTTATGTCGCTTATTATAATTATGTAATTCTCCCAAAGCGTTGTAACAATTTATACTTTTCGCACTTTTATTTGCTTTATTTATTTTCAGTCAAATCGGGTCCGGTTTAATTTTGGCGATGTGGACCCGCGCCATTTGTAATAGTTGTAGATTTATTTTCCCGCAACTTTTAACTGTTAAACAAAACATGCAAGAATGAATGGACTTAAAATAAAATCAAGCGTAGATCACAGCAAACATGACAAGACAAATATCAATGAAAATAACACACAATTCGCACACACCACCCCTAGGGTACGCCTCACTGTTGCCTTTCGAAAGGTGATCGTCGAGTAGAGGATGTCTTAGTAAGTCCTCATGATCCAGGAACCTGGCATGAGGGTAGCTTCTAAGGTGTCTTCCCATTGCTCTGGTGATCACCATGTCCCTAAAACTCGAATTGACCCGAACACCTCCAACGGTGGTGCTACCTACCTCTCAATGGTGGGATGGCACTACTTTAAAGGATATTTACACAGACGAATTCCTTAGGGTAGGTAGGTTCTCAAGGATACTTGCTCTAATTTCAAAAACAAACTGAAATCTTTTCGCACCAACACTTTTCAAAAGCTTTCAAAGCAAATTTTTCAAACACTCTGACGTACGAGTCGAACTGAAATTTTTCAAAGAAACTTTTCTAAAACCCACATTGAAAAGCAAACAAACAATTTTGAAAACACATTGAGCAAGTATCTAAGAGCCCATGGATAACCATGGATAGAAAGGGTGCTAACACCTTCCCTTTCTATAACCTACCTCCCGAACCGAGAGCAATCTCTTTAAGGAATTTTTCTGTGCTTTTGTCCTTTCCATTTGGAGAAAATAAAAGACGGTGGCGACTCTTGCTTCCGCGACATTTCGCGAACCAGCGTTAAACAGTCAGTTCCAGATCCACCGATCACACATACGATATAAAATCGTGACGAGTCTTGCTAATTAAAATTCAAAACCTTATTTATCCCAAACCTAAACCTAGGGCTAATATCCTTGTGAACAAGGTAGATGAAAGGTGCCTAACACCTTCATTTCATTTAATTGAGTCCAAAACCTAGAATCTTTGTCCGCGAATTAGGGTTTCTGTGATACGGTGGGAGAACTGACTTGAGTTTTTACGTTTGTATTCGCAAATGTTTTAGTTGAGCAAGAGTCGCCACCGACTTTTTATTTTATCCTAAGGAAAGGTTAAAAAGCACAGCAAAAACCTTTGAGATGTTTTCTTGGGTTCAGGGGGTAGATTATAGAAAGGGAAGGTATTAGCACCCTTTCTATCCATGGTTATCCATGGGCTCTTAGTTACTTGCTTAGATCACTTTCCTTGCATTTTCAATTGTTTGAAATGGTGCTTTGTGTGTGGGTTTGAAAATGTTTTGAAAAGAGGCCATTGTTGTGGCAACCTTTGTAATGATCCATGTTTGAATGTATACAAAGGTGTACTTGTCTTTTGAAATGTTTTCAATGTTTTTGAAAGTTGTTTTGAAAGTGTGTTGTGATGTGTGTTTTGAAAAATGGCAAGGATTGTTTTTGCAAGGTTGGTCATATAACCAAGAGCTATCTACTCTAAATTTCTCAAAGATCTTTCCTATGTTTTAACCCTTTTAACAATTTTGTTCCACCATTGTATTTGGTGGACAATCTTGTGTTAGGATGTTAAAGGGACAGGCGCGGGTCATCGTTTAGACCATGATTGCAATGGTGCCAAGTGTCTTTGGCAATTTTTCCTTTAAGGGACTTGATCATTCTTAGGCAACTTTCGAAAGCGTCATCGAGGGACTATGATCATTTGAATTGTTTTGTTTTGCCAAAAACACTCAACATGCAACATGGCCCATTATTGAAGGCAACAAGTGGAGTAACCCTAGGGGTGCAAGTGTGATTGGTGTTGTCCATTTTCATGCTTTTTTGTCTTTGAATTAGGTCAAGCTATTTGTTATTTTTGATTTGCATACAAAACCCTAAGTCTATCATGGCATATTTAGAAAGCTTTAAAGTGCGGAAAATAAAATCTTAAATTATTACAACATAATTATGGGATGGGGGTACAAATGTTCAAATGAGGATGAGACTTTAATAGGAGAGTAGTGTCCCAATATTTACAACCAAATCGAATCAATCGCAAATGTAATATGTATCAATGTATAGGAATAAGTAAATGTGTATGTGTAAATGTATTTGTGTAAGTGTATGTGATTTATTTACAAGTGAAATAAAAAAATAAAAAAAAGGTTAATTTTGGATATTTTCACATTTTAGGGCAAAACCCTAATTTTTCTAAATAAAAGGTATTTATTATTTATTATATACAATATTTATTAATTATACACAAAAAATAAATAAAAAAGAAGTATATTGTAAAAAGTAATTTTTGAGGTCAAATATTAATAAAAGAAAAAAAGAGTATTATTTTTATGTTTTTATCCTAAATATTCTAATAAATATGTAAGTATTTATATTATGTATTAAATATATTAAATATATACAAAAAATAAAATATTTATTATTGATATAAAAAAAGGTATATTTTAAGGAAATGTTTTCAAAAGATAAAATAAAATAAAAATCAGAAAATAAAATGTATTTGTATTATTTTTAGTATTTTAAATAAAAGTATTATATTTATTTATATATACAAGTTCAAATAAAACAAATAAAAATCCAAATAAAATGCAAAAATGGATGGAAAAATGTTTTTAATATTTTTTATACTTTGACAAAAAATAATAAATCAGAAACAAAAAGAAAAAATCAAAAATGATAAAAATAACACACAATAGGCCAAGGGGGTGTAAGTGTAAAAGGATGGTGTAAATAGAAAAACAAAGCCAGGCCCAGCCCAAAGGACTTTGTCTTCAACCTCCAGCAACCTTCCAAACAAAAAAACGCGTGCTTCCTTCTCCAACTGCTATCTCTTGATTCTTTGACTTTCAACAAAAACTTACAACAACAATGTTATAGAGCATCATGTCACGATTCTAAACATATAAAGAAGTTGATCTAACTCTCAGAAATGAGAGAGAATTTCTTCTCCCCCAATTCCTGACCTAACTTTTGTTCAATATTCAGGTTCAAAATTCTCTTAACACACACAATATAAATGAAAAGTGAGGATATGGGTAGCTTCAGGGCCATGAGTAGGACATAACTTCTTCACAAACCTAAGCCTAGATATTATTGGATAGAGAGATAGAAGTTAAAACTTTTACCTGTTCAGCTTGAATCGTGTACAACAATGGAGGTACTTTCAATGCAGTGTGAGGACTTGTACAGCTTGCTTGAGGTCCAAGGATGCTCTTCCAACCTTTAGCTTGCTTTGAAACTAACTGAATCGAGCTATGTAACTCAACCTGCACAACTGAAAAAATGAAAATGGCAAACTTGGTTAGGGGTGTTACAGTCTGTAGCTAGGGCTTAGGATAGTTTGTATGAGTGTTATGGAATGTGTTTGAGGTGGTTTGGATGAGAACGCACGAGGGAAATGAACTGGCCAAGTCAAAATGCAGAATGCCCTGTTTCTTGCAGAAAAATGGTGTTTCTGTGAATGAAGGAGTTTTAGGGATGGTTTGGTCGTGTTTCATGGTAGTTAGGGAGTATGAAGTGTGTTCACAAAGTTGGTTTTAGCTCTTGCTTGCAGGAAATGAATGTTGGACCAGTTTTGCAAAGTTACTTCCTATCTAAGCAAAGTTTGTCAAACTTGATTATAGGCTCCCACAGGCCCCTCAAACATGCTGCAAAGTTTGTTCTTGATCAGTGGGATTAGTCCATAATCTTGTGCCTAAAAGATCTGCATTGTACTTCTTTGATTTGCTTTTGACATAAAGCACTTCTTTTCAAAAATGGCTAAAATGCTTTTTCCATTTATGATTTAATCTTGTATGTAATGGTTAAATACACAAAACAAGACATGAACACAAAGGATAAGCATTAAATTATTGAGTAAGAATGGGATTAGAGGCATGTAACATAGCTTGTGCAAGCTGACTTGAAAAATGCAAAGTGTTATGAACATGAATTTGGCCATGAACAAAGTGACTTTTGCCTAACTTCACAAATTCGATTCTCCCTGACCACAAGGGTGTTTGATGAGTTCTTGGACAATTTGGAAAGCTTGGAATGTGTAATACAATCCATCTTTGTAATGCAAGTTGAAATTCCAAGTGGAAGCATGTGAAAAGTGGCCATGAAGTTGGGCAAAAATCCTGCCTAAAATAGGTCAAAAAATTTCTAAGTTAAGAATGTTTTGCACCCCTATTCCAAAAATCATAACTTGAGCTACAAGCTTCTTTTGAGGAAACTTTGTGAATCAAAGTTGTAGATTTTGCAATGGACTACAACTTTCATGTTTTGAGTTTTGTTTGAATCCAAATACATCTTGATGAAAAAATGGGACAAAGTTAGGAAAAAATTAGGAAATTCCATAACTTAGAAAATTTCTAAGTTATGAAATTTCTTCATTTCAAACCCTAATTTGTAATTTTTGATTTCTTGATGAACAAGTTTCATAATTTGACATGTCTTGATGAAAAATGAATCTTGGCACTTGATTTTGACCAAAAAGTCAAAGTTTGACTTTTCAGTATACAGTCAAATTTTGATCAGTTGACTGAAAAATTCATCTGTCAATCTTGTGCATTTGGGATCTTTTGAACTTGTTGAATGTGTCAAGACCATTTCATTGATTCCTTGAGTCCATATGTGAGCTTGGTTTGCCATTGACCAGGTCAAACAGTCAAAAATTGCCTTTGTGCAGTCAAAACCCTAAAAATGACCATTTTGCCCTTTTGGTGATCTGATCAAATTTCTTGTGGAATTGTGATCCAAACTTGATCAAATGGTCCATATGAGTTCATAATGTTGATGTGGGTCAAAAATCATGAGGTTTGACTATCAATTGACCACAGTTGACTTTTTTCCCCAATACAGCTAATTTCTAGGTCAACTGTCCAATTGACTGGGCAAAGATTGGAAACAAGGCTTGAAACTTGGTATGGATAAACTTATGAGTCCAACATGAAGCATGAAAGTCATTTTGGGCATTTTAGGTCAAAACATCTTTGTGCAAACTCAAACCCTAATTTGGGTCAACAGTGCAAGGGGGAGTTTTGAGCAGAGCAAATCCTAACTTGTTCTTGAACTCTAAGGGTCTTGTGATGAGAAAATGTTGAGGAAATGGGAGGGAAAATTTTGGGGTACAACAGTTGCCCCTGTTCAATCTTCTTAGACCTGAGGATGTAGATTGGCTTGCGTGCCTTTCGTGATCCGAAGGTGGAAGATGATTGAACACTAAAGTGCCCAGAAATTTGCACTCGCATAGTGGAGTATTAGCAATGTGATATCGGGAATGGGCTTATAGATGCCATTTGGAGAGATGGTGGATAAGAGGATGGGCTTAGAGATGCCATCTGGAGACGTGACAGAACCTTGTCGGGAATGGGCTTATAGATGCCATTGGGAAGTGTTGATCGCGTAAGAGATTCCTTAGCGAGAACTTGCGTACTTTGAGAAAGGAAGTTGATTTCCTGGCCTGTTATAGGTGTTGATCTTCAAACTCTTCATGCAGATATGCCATGGCTATGTACAGGTATCGAATCTACAATTAGTTTCTCACAGACGTGGCCTGGCTAGATACAGGAATCGAATCCGGAACTTCAAAAGGTTGCTTACAGACGTGCCCTGGCTGGATACAGGTATCGAATCTACAATCAATCACTCACAGATATGCACTGGCTGGATACAGGAATCGGATCGGGAATTGGTCGTCTACAGATATGCCCTAGCTGGATACAGGTATCGAATCTGGAATTTATCGTCTACAGATATGCCCTGGCTGGATACAGGTATCGAATCTCTAAACTCTTCATGCAGATATGCCCTGGCTGGATACAGGTATCGAATCTACAATCAAATCACTCACAGATGTGCCCTGGCTAGATACAGGAATCGAATCTGGAATTGTGACAGTTGATAGTAATCATCTTTGGATTGACCTTTTCCTGAAAAGGCAAAACATTAGTTGTATGCAATGTCATGATGTATGAGATGCATGATGTCATGATGTTCTCAAGAATAAATGAGATTGTGTGATATGATGCGTATATGCATGCGTCATGGTGTATGATAATGTGATGAATGTATTTTTGTCTAGGAAAATAAATCCTTGACGACTGCCGGGAGTTTGTGGAATCCTGGGCTGATGTTTTGAAAAGTAGAGTTCTTCGTTTCCACTGGGGATGATGGTTGTAAGAATAAACCGGTAGGAGAAGAAGACTCCGTCAGGGAATAAACTTATTGGAGAGATTACTCTGCGGGGAATTACTCTGTGGGAAGAGATACTTCGCTGAGGTTTTGATGAGAACTCCGCTGGGGATTCCACTGATAAGTTATGTTGGGGAATTTGATGAACTCCGCTGGGGATAGGAAGAACTTCGCCGAGGACGATTTTTCGTGGTAATTAGCTGAGGATAACCCAGTTATAAGCTCTGGTGGGAAATAACCTTTGAATGAAGTCGGGGAGATGCGTTCGTACTCTGCAGGGGATAAGCTTCCAGAATCTACTGGGGAGGATGATTCAACTTTCCTGGGGAAACTCTGAACTATACTGGGGAGTGGCTCCACTGGATGTCTGTATTCCACCGGGGAACAATCTTATACTAAGACTGTCGGGGATGCTTGTTGAGGAATGTCTATACTCTGCTGGGGAATGTTGAGATCTTTTGGGGATACCCAACTTCCTTAAGGCTGACAGTAGACTAACTCTGCTTGGGGGAGAGTATCATTGACTTGCTGGAGATACTGTGCCTTTTCAGGGCTGATGGGAGACCAACTCTGCCTGGGGAGAGTATTGCTGAATCTTGTCTTACTCAACGGGGAGTGAAGGTATCCTGGTTACGTTCTTCAGCCGAACCTACTTTGGTACCTTGGTGGACAGAGCAACTAGATCGCTTAGACAATTCTTTATTGCCCCTGTTTCTGATGTCATCTGTAATTAGTCCTTTGTTTTGCATGCAAATATTCATGATTAGCAATTAATGTCAAATGCATATATCAAAAATGAACATTGGACGTTCTTTGCAAAACAAAAACAGAAAAAGGAAAAACAATGGGTAATTTGTCTGAAAAATTGAACTTGTATTGATTTTGAAATTTGCCTGTAAATAGGTGTTTTATGTACAGGAGGCTGACGTCCTAGTAAGAGAACGCCGCCGAGCAAAATAGAGTTTATACAATTTTGTGAAAAGGAAACAAAACAGCTATGTGAAAAATAATCCCACTGGGTTCCAACTCTGCTATCGCCTTTATGTCTTCAAGCGTCTCATCACTCTGCTGCTTGGTTGAAGATGAAGTTGATTGATTGGTGTCGTCTGAGCCCGATAGTTGATGCCGAATTCTGGATGCAAGGTGATCCAATGAGACATAGTATTACGCTTTATCCCTAACTTTTGCCTGGACTGCCCTTTCAGGTTTTCAGTCCACCGGGATACCCATTTTTGCCCAAGCCGCCTTTTTAGGTTTTCGACTTGCCGGGTGTACAGATTTTTTTTATTTCGTCCCTTATTTTTGCCCGAACCCTTTTGGTTCATCGGGAAGCCCTTATTTTGCCTAGGTGTGTCAACCTAGCGGGTCTTTGATCATGCGTAGTATCTTTTTACTATGTCTGTATTGGCGGGGTGAGGAAGATCGTCACCATCCATGGTGGTTAGAATCATAGCTCCTCCTGAGAAGATATGTTTAACCCCAAATGGCCCTTCGTACGTAGGGGTCCATTTGCCCCTGGGATCACTTTGAGGAAGAATGATGCGCTTGATTACCAGGTCTCCGACTTGATACTCCTGTCGTCTGACCTTCTTGTTAAATGCCCTGATCATCCGTTTTTGGTACGTCTGACCATGACAAATAGCAGTGAGTCTCTTTTCGTCAATTAGATTTAATTGATCAAGCCGAGTCTGGATCCAGTCATCTTCGCTCAAACCTGCATCCTTCATTATCCGGAGAGAGGGTATCTGGACTTCAATAGGAAAGATTGCCTCCATGCCATAGACCAAGGAAAAGGGAGTTGCCCCTGTTGACGTCCGTGCTGAGGTACGGTACCCATGAAGAGCAAACGGTAACATTTCGTGCCAATATTTGTAGGTCACTGTCATCTTCTGCACAATCTTCTTGATATTCTTATTCGCCGCTTCTACAGCCCCGTTCATCTTCGGCCGGTAGGGAGAAGAGTTGTGGTGTTGTATCTTGAATTGCTCGCAGAGCTCAGTGATTATTTTATTGTTAAGATTGGTACCATTATCCGTAATGATCCTCTCAGGTACACCGTATCGACAGATCAGGTTGTGCCGAATGAATCGTGCCACGACGTTCTTGTTTACGGTAGCGAAGGAGGCTGCCTCGACCCACTTTGTGAAGTAATCAATCGCTACTAAGATGAAGCGATGCCCGTTGGATGCTGTAGGTCTGATTTCGCCGATCATATCAATGCCCCACATTGCAAAAGGCCAAGGTGCTGTCAAAACGTTCAGAGGAACCGGAGGAATGTACACCTTATCAGCATAGATCTGGCATTTATGACAAGTTCGAGAATGCTGATAACAGTCAGCTTCCATTGTGGACCAGAAATATCCTGCCCGAAGGATTTTCTTTGCCATGGTATGTCCATTGGAATGTGTTCCGAAGGTACCTTCATGTAGCTCTGCCATGATCCTTTCTGCTTCGGTCTTATCCACACAACGCAGTAAGGTTGAATCATGGTTTCGCTTGTAGAGAATGCCATTGCTGAGGAAGAACTTTGCCACAAACCTTCTCAGGAACTTCTTGTCATTAACAGATGCGCCTTCGGGATATTCTTGAGCTTCCAAGTACCTCTTCACTTTATGATACCAGGGTTTTTCTGTTACTTCTTCGGTCTCGAGATCGCAGCAATGTGCAGGTTCATCTAATTTCCAGATAATGATCTGGGGCGCCTCGTTGTCCCATTTGACTTTGAACATAGAAGACATCGTAACCAACGCGTCCGCTAACTGATTCTCCTCTCTTGGGAAATGTTCAAAGGTTATCTCTTCGAAGTGGGGAATCAACGTCAACACATACTCTTTGTAAGGAATAAGATTCGGGTGTTTCGTATCCCACTCGCCTTTGATCTGATTGATCACGAGAGCGAAATCTCCGAAGACACTTAGAAACTTGATCCTTAAGTCAATTGCAGCTTGAAGACCCATGATACATGCCTCATACTCTGCCATGTTGTTGGTGCAGTTGAAACATAGTCGGGCGGTAAGTGGAGTATGAGTGCCTTTAGGGGATATGATCACAGCGCTGATACTATTACCCAAAGCGTTCGAGGCTCCATCAAAGTGCATAGACCATCGGGATCCTTCCTCAGGTCCTTCATCCGGTCCAGGTACTTCACAATCAGTCACTACTATGATATCCTCGTCTGGAAATTCAAAGGTCATTGACTGATAATCGTCCACTGCCTGGTGTGCCAAATGGTCTGCCAATACACTTCCCTTGATTGCTTTCTGAGTCGTGTACTGGATGTCGTATTCTGTCAAGATCATCTTCCATCTTGCTATTCTTCCGGACAAGGCGGGCTTTTCAAAGATGTACTTTATTGGATCCATTTTTGAAATCAACAGAGTAGTGTGAGTCAACATATACTGTCTCAGCCGGCGAGCAGCCCATACCAAAGCACAACAAGTTTTCTCGAGCAGTGAGTATCGGGTCTCACAGTCGGTAAACTTTTTGCTAAGGTAATAAATGGCGTGTTCTTTTCGGCCAGACTCGTCATGCTGCCCCAACACACACCCCATTGAGTTGTCCAGTACTGTCAAGTATAAGATTAGAGGTCTCCCTTCAACCGGCGGCATAAGAATGGGTGGTTCTTGGAGATACTCTTTGATTCTTTCGAAAGCGGCCTGACATTCATCGCTCCAACGTACTACTTGATCTTTCTTCAGCAGCTTGAAGATTGGTTCACAGGTAGCAGTTAGATGTGAGATGAATCGGGCAATGTAGTTCAACCGTCCTAAAAAGCCTCTGACTTCTTTCTCTGTCTTGGGAGTTGGCATCTCTTATATGGATTTCACTTTGGCAGGGTCCACTTGAATGCCTTTGTCGCTTACGACAAAGCCTAGCAATTTTCCTGACCTCACCCCAAAGGTGCACTTGTTTGGGTTCAACCTCAGCTTGTACAACTTCAGACGGTCAAACAGCTTCCGTAGATGGTCAAGGTGTTCCTCCTCAGTTTGGGACCTTGCAATCATATCGTCGACGTATACTTCTATCTCGTGGTGAATCATGTCATGAAATAAAGCAACCATGGCACGTTGGTAGGTTGCCCCAGCATTTTTCAACCCAAAAGGCATGACCTTGTAGCAAAAGGTGCCCCACTGAGTAATAAAAGTGGTCTTCTCCATGTCTTCAGGAGCCATCTTGATCTGATTATAACCGGAGAAGTCGTCCATGAAGGAGAATACTTTATGCTGAGCAGTGTTGTCAACCAGAACGTCGATATGAGGCAGAGGGAAATCATCCTTAGGGCTCGCCCTGTTCAAATCCCTGTAATCAACATACATTCGGACCTTACCATCCTTCTTCGGCACTGGAACCACGTTGGCAACCCACTGAGGGTAAAAAGTCACTGCTAGGAACCCGGCATCAAATTGTTTCATAACCTCAACTTTGATTTTCTCGGACATTTCTGGACTCATACGACGGACCTTCTATTTTACCGGAGGGCAATCTTCCTTGGTAGGCAGGTGATGAACCACAATGTCGGTATCCAACCCAGGCATGTCTTCGTAAGACCAGGCAAAGATTTCCACATAGTCATGCAGCATCTGAATCAACCGTTGTTTCACACTGAGCTCTAGATTGGCACCAATCTTGACTTCCTTTCTGTCTGTCTCAGTACCCAGATTTACCGTTTCCACTGGCTCTTCATGTGGCTGAATGGCCCTCTCTTCCTGGAGTAGCAGTCTTGCAAGCTCACCAGGAACTTCGCAATCATCTTCACCTTCGTCTTCGGCTAAGTTGATTGGATTTTCGAAGTCATAACTGGCAGTAGCAGAGTCGTTACCAGTGAGATCCATAGTGGATTCGAACCTGTATAAGTGAGTGTGTGTAAATATAGCTGTTTTGCAATATATAATAAAGAAAGACAAAGAGCGTAAGATTTGAAATGTAAAAACGTCCAATGCTTTCATTAATGATATATGAGAGTGACAAACAAAAGCCCTCACAAATGAAGCCACGGCGCCTCGGGTAAGACACCGAGCCATAAAAGTTTCAAAATATTGTCTGTTACAAATTGAAAACAAAAGAGTTCATTACTGAGTGACAAAAGTAATAGGTGTGAAGTCTTTGGCAGTCCAGTTGCTTGGTCCACCGTTGGTTGTTGCGTAGATCCAACTGTTGAATTCAGATTCCTCCACATCGTCTTCAATAGTATTTACTCCCGGGTTGGTGATGAACACAGGAGGTCCTCCAATCCTTGCCTTACGAACAGCCCTCTGAGCCTCTGCAGTGAAACCCAAACCAAACTTGTCGGTCTTTGGAGTGAAATCAGGAAGTCGGCCCCAGTTTGCGCACTCACCCTTCTCAATAACAGCCCGAGCATCCTTTAGGGAGGCCATCTTCAACAGAGAATCTTCTACAGTCACAGTCTCTGCTGACGCCAGTGTCTGAGGCACCTCTTCAAAGTGTTGAAAGGGGGTTTCAATGAACTCCCCATCCATTTCTATGTACCGGAATGAGTTGAGGTGGCTGACCATGTATTCTTCCTCCCCCTGAACTGTAACAATCTTCCCTCTGACCGGGTAATTAAGCTTCTGATGTAGTGTGGAGGTTACAGCTCCAGCCTTGTGGATCCATGGATGACCCAGCAAACAAGAATAGGATGGTCGGATGTCCATCACATAGAAAGTAGAATCAAAAACTTGAGAACCAGCCCTAATTGGAATGTCAACTTCCCCATGTACCATCCTTTTCGAACCGTCAAAGGCCCGGACAACAATGTTACTAGGCTTGAGCTCCAAACCCTCACAATCCAACCTGTCTAGGGCCTTCTTGGGTAATAAGTTCAATGAAGAACCAGTGTCTACCAACACATGGGCAAGAGTAGTGCCCCTGCATTCAATGGAGACATGCAGGGCGTCGTTATAGTTCTTTCCTTTGGCAGTCAGATCGGCGTCAGAGAAGCCCAACCCATTATCAGCAGTCAAGTTGGCCACACAATCGGTAAATTGATCAGCAAACGTTTCTTGTGGCACATGGGCCGTCTTCAGGAAGGAGATCAGAGCCTTGGCATGGGCCTCTGAACACAACAACAATGATATCATAGAAATCTTTGATGGGGTGTGCCCCAGCTGCTCAACTACGTTGAAATCACTCTTCTTAATGATCTTGAGAATCTCTTCCATCTCTTGTTGGGAAGCTTCAACATTGGTTGTCTTTGGTGCCTCCGTCAGGGCAGGAAAATCAGTAGCAATCCCTTTTCCCCAAGCGTCAGATGACTCGGCAGCAGGGGTAGAAACAGGAACTTGATCAGGAAGGGGAGCAGGCACACTTGCAAGTGTGATGATAAGAGGTCTCTAAATAGCTGGTGGCACAATATCTGGTGAGAACATCCTACCACTGCGAGTAACTTTGGCAGGCCCGGTGATGTTACTGACGCCGGTACTAGTATCAAATTCTTGTTTTACTCCGAGCACATAAACATCTGCCCCATAGTGCCACGAGATAGCTTTGTCGGATGTATAGGGGAGGGGCCCCGGAACAGTGATGATGATAGGAGAAATCTTCTGAGTAGACATGATTTTGACAGGCTTCTTTAAGGGAGCCTTAGAAGGTTTGTTGAAAATAGTGACAATAGAAACTTCTTCAGCGGGGATAGCAGGAACAACAATCTTCTCGAACAAGATCTCTTTGCTATCCATCAGGTTTTGGATGCCTAACTTCAGCAAAGGACAACCAGCAGGTGAAACAGAACATAGAAGGCAACCTTTACTACATCCCGGAAATAAACTGGCTAGCAACAGGTTCCTTTTGACAGTCAACAACGGAGTAACAATATCATCCACGGAGGCCACATACAGGTCTTCTTCCACATCATTCACTCCATGCTGGGGCATGGGAGCAGTCACAACATTGGGCCTTTCGGGCGCCTCAAACTGTATTTCTTTAGCATCAATAAGGTCCTGAACCTTATTCCTCAGAGCCCAGCAATCATCCGTAGTATGCCCAGGGCTATCAGAGTGATAAGCGCAACGGGCGTTGGGGTTGTACTTTGGAGAGGTTGTGTTTACCACCTTCGGAGCTTCCTTGACAGTTACCAGATTAGTTGACAGTAGTTGCGGCAAAATCTGAGACAGGGTCATACTGAGCCGAGTGTACTGCCTTTTGGGTCTCTCACCCCTTGGTTGGTTATACTGCTGAGGAGCAGCAATAGGCTTTGAAATTACCACCGTGTTGACAGCTTGGCGGCGTTCCAGTTTAATTTGTCTTCTGGGACCATAAACAGCAATGGCTTCCTTCTTGAAGGGCTTCTTTTCAGTACTCGAAGAGGCACCCTTATGTATCTTCCCCAACTTGATACCAGCTTCTATCCTCTCACCGGTTAAGATCAGGTCTATGAACCCAGCAGAAGAATTACCAATCATATGGTTGAAGAATGGACCGGACAGGGTCCCTAAGAACATGTCGACAAGCTCACGGTCAGTCAGCGGTGGCTGCACCCTGCCAGCCAGGTCTCTCCATTTTTGTGCATACTCCTTGAATCCTTCGCCCGTCCCAGTGACATACACTGGAGTTGGGTACGCGTGGGAGCGAGGTCGGAATTGTACTGATACTGTTTATAAAATGCAGTAGCCAAGTCCTCCCAGTTTCGAATACTGGCTCCATCCAGCTGATAGAACCATTCAAGTTGAGCCCCTAAAAGGCTATCTTGGAAGAAATGGATCCATAGGTTCTTGTCTGCAGTGTAAGGTTGGATCTTCCTTACATATGATCTGAGATGCAGCTTAGGGCAGGAAGCCCCGTCGTACTTCGCAAAGGCGGGTGCCTTGAACTTGTGTGGGATCACCACCCCAGAAGATAAACCTAGATCTCCAAAATCCAGCCCCGGCACATGTTGAATCTCCATGGCACCTAAACGGTCCTCTAGTTGCTTGTACCTGTCTGCAGCAGAAGGGTATTGTTCATCATTATAATCCGTCTCGTTGTCAGAGACCACAGGACTAGGAGCCCTTCCCCCTTGGGGACTGTCTTTCTCTGCAGAGGAAGTAGCCTGATCAGCCTCAGTCTGCAGTGTATTCCCAAACCTCCGTCCAATGTTAAACAACGTAGTCCTCTTCTTCTTCTTCTTCTTCAAGAGCAGAGTCTTCAACTCCTGTTGACCCTGGGCTAAGCTCATGACCAGCTCTTGAAACTAGGCGTTCTGGGCCTAGAGGGCCTTGATAGCTTGTTCGATAGTAGGCTCGGAAGACATGATGATTGAGTGCTGAAAAAAACAGCGAAGAAGATTAAGCAACCTGTAGAAGAAGGGTACCTGTTATGCATATGATGCAATGAGATGCGTATGATTTATGTTTTCGAAGACAATCGGAATTCAACTTTGTAGACAAAAAGGAAACACACTTCATTAGATTCAAACTTTAAATTGTTCAACAATTTGCTCTTAGGCATTACGAGAATGAAAATACTGAAAAGGAAATAAAAGCTGTAAAAGAAACATCCAAAGCCCATCAGTTCTCCCATGGCCTCCTCTTCTCAGTACGGATATAGTCGTTCAGGATCCGCTCTTCCTCCAATTGCTTAGTCAGCTTCTGTATCTTTTGTTCTTGTTCGTTGAACTTTTCCCGATAAAAATACCGTTCTTCCTGTAGCTGCGCCCAAGGCCTCTTTAGTGTATCAACATCAGTGGGTATCTGAGGAGGGAGGACAGTTGGAGGAACCCCGTCTTTATCAGGAAATTCAAGAATGATAGGCCTGACAACTTCGTATGTCATACCTAACTTCTGAGCACGGATGCGGACCCATCTGTAGTAGGGTTCCATTGGTAGAGAAGTCTTCGATCCCAACTCATGTGGGTTAGCTTTGTGAATTCTGTGCCAAGCCTTGATGAATCTACGGCGCAACTCGTCACTGTCTACCTGAAACTCAAAACTGATGTGAGGTACCAACATCTCATGAGGTCCTGCTCTTCTGGCTCTTCCAAACTGACGGAGATCTAAACATGGATTATAAGAGATTCCTCCCTGGGTACCGATCAATGGAACATTAGGATACTCTCTGCAACGATCAATAACAGCTACTTCATCCAAACCTCTGAGAGTCCAAATGATGTCATTATCAGTGAGAGACATTAACCTATGAGCCCAACCCCTTCCTTCTTCGTTCTTCAGCACGAACTTAGGGAGGTGCGAAATAAACCACCTCACTAGCAAAGGAGCACAACACCACAGAGTTCCCCGTCTTCGGTCAGTACGAGCATAGAGTTGTTGCAGGATATCACCCAAGAGAGTGGGCACAGGGTTCCGAGACATGAAGATCCTTATGGAGTTCACATTAATAAAGGTATCAGGATTTGGAAACAATACTAGACCATAGATTAAGAGAGCCAGAATGTCTTCGTACGCCTTGAAGTCTAAGTCATTCCAGAAATTGTTAGCTTTGCCAACCAGAAACTTAGCCAAAAAGCCCTTAACTCCACTTCTAGTTTCCCAGTTAGCCATTACCTCTTCTTTGGTCAAGGGAAGGGCTGCAGCAATCTCTTCAGGCCTAAGAGTCTTCTCCCAACCAGTGAACGGAGTCTGCTCCAAAACAGGGATACCAAGTAACTCATAGAATTCTTCCAGGGTAGGGACCAGCTGGAAGTCTTGAAAAGTGAAGCAATGGTAAAGGGGATCATAAAACTGGACCAGGACACTCATCAGTTGTTGGTCCCACTTTGAAGTGACTAAACTGAGAAGAGAACCATGCCTCTTGATGAAGGAAGTAGTGTTTGGAATCCTATCAACCAATTCCTTGAGCAAAGTAGGTGGTTGAACAAAGTTGAGCCGGATAGTATTCCTACGCATGGGCATCATGATGTCCTACAAAACAGAGCAAAGATGAAACCCTCTTGTCTTTGAAACGGGTCATTCCTTATGCAGGATTCATGCAATGGCATGATGGTATGATGTTATGATAAAGCACACCACAAGTATTCACAAAGGCAAGCATGATAAGGCACACAAGTCACACAAGACAACCCTTAGGGTTTAGGCCAACATGAAGTTTAGGTATTACCCTCTTTCAGTTTCGTTGGTTAAGACCTGTCCTATCAAAAGTAATCGAGTTCTAGAGGATCTCAATATCACTGACTACCCTCAATCGGTCATAACTCCAGCATCGCAATCTTTTCTTGCGGCCAGAACCATCGCGAGAGTTTAGCCTCAATGAGTGTAGCATATTTCTACCGTTCTATGGCCAAGTTGGGTCAATTTAGGGTTCTAAGGTCGGTTGGTTCTTAATGACTCCTTGGAAGACCCATATTCTGCTCGTTGCAACACAAGGGATATCGGTACAGACCAAGGTGTCACACCAACGTAGCCACTGCTTCACCCATGTCGGTCTACGCCGGACAGGTCCCTCACAACTTATGCTACCTAAAAGGGTTTTCCCCAGATCCGGGTTAGGATCTATGAAACTCTGATGCAAAGCCCACAAATATAAAAGCAAACAAAGCAAGCAATTGAAAACAAGTAAGTGATCTAACCCTAAGGTAACCCCACTTATAAGTTTAGTCCCCAGCAGAGTCGCCAGTTCTGTGATACGGTGGGAGAACTGACTTGAGTTTTTGCGTTTGTATTCGCAAATTTTTGGGTTGAGCAAGAGTCGCCACTGACTTTTTATTTTATCCTAAGGAAAGGTTAAAAAGCACAGCAAAAACCTTTGAGATGTTTTCTTGGGTTCAGGGGGTAGATTATAGAAAGGGAAGGTATTAGCACCCTTTCTATCCATGGTTATCCATGGGCTCTTAGTTACTTGCTTAGATCACTTTCCTTGCATTTTCAATTGTTTGAAATGGTGCTTTGTGTGTGGGTTTGAAAATGTTTTGAAAAGAGGCCATTGTTGTGGCAACCTTTGTAATGATCCATGTTTGAATGTATACAAAGGTGTACTTGTCTTTTGAAATGTTTTCAATGTTTTTGAAAGTTGTTTTGAAAGTGTGTTGTGATGTGTGTTTTGAAAAATGGCAAGGATTGTTTTTGCAAGGTTGGTCATATAACCAAGAGCTATCTACCCTAAATTTCTCAAAGATCTTTCCTATGTTTTAACCCTTTTAACAATTTTGTTCCACCATTGTATTTGGTGGACAATCTTGTGTTAGGATGTTAACGGGACAGGCGCGGGTCATCGTTTAGACCATGATTGCAATGGTGCCAAGTGTCTTTGGCAATTTTTCCTTTAAGGGACTTGATCATTCTTAGGCAACTTTCGAAAGCGTCATCGAGGGACTATGATCATTTGAATTGTTTTGTTTTGCCAAAAACACTCAACATGCAACATGGCCCATTATTGAAGGCAACAAGTGGAGTAACCCTAGGGGTGCAAGTGTGATTGGTGTTGTCCATTTTCATGCTTTTTTGTCTTTGAATTAGGTCAAGCTATTTGTTATTTTTGATTTGCATACAAAACCCTAAGTCTATCATGGCATATTTAGAAAGCTTTAAAGTGCGGAAAATAAAATCTTAAATTATTACAACATAATTATGGGATGGGGGTACAAATGTTCAAATGAGGATGAGACTTTAATAGGAGAGTAGTGTCCCAATATTTACAACCAAATCGAATCAATCGCAAATGTAATATGTATCAATGTATAGGAATAAGTAAATGTGTATGTGTAAATGTATTTGTGTAAGTGTATGTGATTTATTTACAAGTGAAATAAAAATAATTAAAAAAAGGTTAATTTTGGATATTTTCACATTTTAGGGCAAAACCCTAATTTTTCTAAATAAAAGGTATTTATTATTTATTATATACAATATTTATTAATTATACACAAAAAATAAATAAAAAAGAAGTATATTGTAAAAAGTAATTTTTGAGGTCAAATATTAATAAAAGAAAAAAAGAGTATTATTTTTATGTTTTTTATCCTAAATATTCTAATAAATATGTAAGTATTTATATTATGTATTAAATATATTAAATATATACAAAAAATAAAATATTTATTATTGATATAAAAAAAGGTATATTTTAAGGAAATGTTTTCAAAAGATAAAATAAAATAAAAATCAGAAAATAAAATGTATTTGTATTATTTTTAGTATTTTAAATAAAAGTATTATATTTATTTATATATACAAGTTCAAATAAAACAAATAAAAATCCAAATAAAATGCAAAAATGGATGGAAAAATGTTTTTAATATTTTTTATACTTTGACAAAAAATAATAAATCAGAAACAAAAAGAAAAAATCAAAAATGATAAAAATAACACACAATGGGCCAAGGGGGTGTAAGTGTAAAAGGATGGTGTAAACAGAAAAACAAAGTCAGGCCCAGCCCAAAGGACTTTGTCTTCAACCTCCAGCAACCTTCCAAACAAAAAAAACGCGTGCTTCCTTCTCCAACTGCTATCTCTTGATTCTTTGACTTTCAACAAAAACTTACAACAACAATGTTATAGAGCATCATGTCACGATTCTAAACATATAAAGAAGTTGATCTAACTCTCAGAAATGAGAGAGAATTTCTTCTCCCCCAATTCTTGACCTAACTTTTGTTCAATATTCAGGTTCAAAATTCTCTTAACACACACAATATAAATGAAAAGTGAGGATATGGGTAGCTTCAGGGCCATGAGTAGGACATAACTTCTTCACAAACCTAAGCCTAGATATGCTTGGATAGAGAGATAGAAGTTCAAACTTTTACCTGTTCAACTTGAACCGTGTACAATAATGGAGGTACTTTCAATGCAGTGTGAGGACTTGTACAGCTTGCTTGAGGTCCAAGGATGCTCTTCCAACCTTTAGCTTGCTTTGAAACTAACTGAATCGAGCTATGTAACTCAACCTACACAAATGAAAAAATGAAAATGGAAAACTTGGTTAGGGGTGTTACAGTCTGTAGCTAGGGCTTGGGATAGTTTGTATGAGTGTTATGGAATGTGTTTGAGGTGGTTTGGATGAGAACGCATAAGGGAAATGAACTGGCCAAGTCAAAATGCAGAATGCCCTGTTTCTTGCAGAAAAATGGTATTTCTGTGAATGAAGGAGTTTTAGGGATGGTTTGGTCGTGTTTCATGGTAGTTAGGGAGTATGAAGTGTGTTCACAAAGTTGGTTTTAGCTCTTCCTTGCAGGAAATGAATGTTGGACCAGTTTTGCAAAGTTACTTCCTATCTAAGCAAAGTTTGTCAAACTTGATTATAGGCTCCCACATGCCCCTCAAACATGCTGCAAAGTTTGTTCTTGATCAGTGGGATTAGTCCATAATCTTGTGCCTAAAAGATCTGCATTGTACTTCTTTGATTTGCTTTTGACATAAAGCACTTCTTTTCAAAAATGGCTAAAATGCTTTTTCCATTTATGGCTTAATCTTGTATGTAATGGTTAAATACATAAAACAAGACATGAACACAAAGGATAAGCATTAAATTATTGAGTAATAATGGGATTAGAGGCCTGTAACATAGCTTGTGCAAGCTGACTTGAAAAATGCAAAGTGTTATGAACATGAATTTGACCATGAACAAAGTGACTTTTGCCTAACTCCACAAATTCGATTCTCGCTGACCACAAGGGTGTTTGATGAGTTATTGGACAATTTGGAAAGCTTGGAATGTGTACTACAATCCATCTTTGAAATGCAAGTTGAAATTCCAAGTGGAAGCATGTGAAAAGTGGCCATGAAGTTGGGCAAAAATCCTGCCTAAAATAGGTCAAAAAATTTCTAAGTTAAGAATGTTTTGCACCCCTATTCCAAAAATCATAACTTGAGCTACAAGATTCTTTTGAGGAAACTTTGTGAATCAAAGTTGTAGATTTTGAAATGGACTACAACTTTCATGTTTTGAGTTTTGTTTGAATCCAAATACATCTTGATGAAAAAATGGGACAAAGTTAGGAAAACATTAGGAAATTCCATAACTTAGAAAATTTCTAAGTTATGAAATTTCTTCATTTCAAACCCTAATTTGTAATTTTTGATTTCTTGATGAACAAGTTTCATAATTTGACATGTCTTGATGAAAAATGAATCTTGGCACTTGATTTTGACCAAAAAGTCAAAGTTTGACTTTTTAGTATACAGTCAAATTTTGATCAGTTGACTGAAAAATTCATCTGTCAATCTTGTGCATTTGGGATCTTTTGAACTTGTTGAATGTGTCAAGACCATTTCATTGATTCCTTGAGTCCATATGTGAGCTTGGTTTGCCATTGACCAGGTCAAACAGTCAAAAATTGCCTTTGTGCAGTCAAAACCCTAAAAATGACCATTTTGCCCTTTTGGTGATCTGATCAAATTTCTTGTGGAATTGTGATCCAAACTTGATCAAATGGTCCATATGAGTTCATAATGTTGATGTGGGTCAAAAATCATGAGGTTTGACTGTCAATTGACCACAATTGACTTTTTTCCCCAATACAGTTGATTTCTAGGTCAACTGTCCAATTGACTGGGCAAAGATTGGAAACAAGGCTTGAAACTTGGTATGGATAAACTTGTGAGTCCAACATGAAGCATGAAAGTCATTTTGGGCATTTTAGGTCAAAACATCTTTATGCAAATTCAAACCCTAATTTGGGTCAACAGTGCAAGGAGGAGTTTTGAGCAGAGCAAATCCTAACTTGTTCTTGAACTCCAAGGGTCTTGTGATGAGAAAATGTTGAGGAAATGGGAGGGAAAATTTTGGGGTACAACAGTTTCCTATTATGTTACCTTCCCTAGGATAAAAAACTAATAGTGGCGACTCTTGATTAAAAAACCAGTTGCTACAATAAGCAACGTAGCTCATCTGAAAGACAAAATTTTTGGAAAGAAAGAAGATCAAATTAGAAAAAGATCACATTCAAAAACTCTGAAGAATCTCTCTTGGGATTAGTGTCTCTGATTAAGCCAACTTCCATTGACGAAGCTCTTTTGGAGAATGATTGGATACTTGCAATACAAGAAGAATTAAACCAATTCACCAGAAATGATGTGTGGGATCTGGTTCCTAAATTAAAAGGGTTCAACATCATTGGAACAAAATAGGTATTCAGAAATAAACTAAATGAACAAGGAGAAGTCATCAGAAACAAAGCACGGCTGGTAGCACAAGGTTATAGTCATCAAGATGGGATAGACTATATAGAAACCTTTGCTCCAATCGCCAGGTTAGAATCTATCAGACTTTTAATTTCTTTTGTTGTAAATAATGGCATCACTCTCTACCAGATGGATGTCAAAAGTTCATTCTTAAATGGTTACATTGATAAAGAAGTTTATGTGCATTAACCCCCTGGTTTTGAAAATTCAAAATATCTAGAATATGTCTTTAAACTAAAGAGATTACTTTATGGTCTGAAATAAGCTCCTAGAGCTTGGTATAAAAGACTAAGTAGCTTTTTGCTAGAAAATGATTTTACTAGAGGGAAGGTGGACATAACTTTATTTTGTAAGCCATTTAAAAATGATATTCTAGTTTGTCAAATTTATGTATATGACATTATTTTTGGATATACTAAAGACTCTCTGGGAAGAGAATTGCTAAGACTATGCATGCAGAGTTTGAAATGAGCTTGATGGGAAAACTCAAGTTCTTTCTAAGCATCCAGATCAATCAAACTCCAGAAGGAACATACATACACCAAAGCAAATTCGTCAAAGAACTTCTGAATAAATTCGACCTATCAGAATGTAAGCCAGCCAAAACTCCAATGCATCTTACATGCATTATGGAAAAGGAAGAGGTAAGTAAGAAGGTAGAATAGAAGATCTACAGAGGTATGATTGGTTATCTCTTGTATCTTACAACTTGAAAACCTGATATTCTTTATAGTGTATGTCTGTGTGCTAGATTCCAATCAGATACTAGAGAATCTCACATAACAACTGTTAAGCAAATTTTCAAATATCTCAAAGGTACTACTAATGTTGGTCTGTTTTATAGAAAAACCAAAGAATTCAAATTAGTAGGGTACTGTGATGTTGACTTTATTGGAGACAGAATAGAAAGAAAAGTACTTCTGGAAGCTACCAATTTCTGGGAGTTGAGGAGGCACTCTTACGAGGTTGATTTGGATAGTATTCCTGCGAGTGGAAGCCATGTCCTACAAAACAAAACAAAGATAAATTTTCTAGGTCCTTGAAATGGTTAGTGCAAAATTCCATGGTATGATGTCATGATGTTATGTATAAGTAAACATATACAAGCAAACAAACAAGTCCTTTGGTTTAGACTTGCATGGGGTTTATATGTAAGTACCCTCTTGAATTTTAGTTGGTTCAACCTGTCCTAGAAAGTAACAGGGTTCTAGAGAATCTCAATATCACTGATCTTTCTTCATCGGGCATTGTTTCAGCGCAAGCCTCTTTATTAGCGACCGAAATATACCGAAAGTCCAATCTCAATGAGCGTAGCATCGAGTATCAACCAACTTTGGACTGCACCAAAGTCGGCTATCTCACTACTTCCTAATGGCCAAGTTGTTCAATTAAAGGTTCTACGGTCAGTTAGTGCTTTATGACACCACACAGCAGACCCGTATTCTCCTTGACTAGACTCAAGGGATATCCGTACCAACAAATGTGTCACACTAACGTAGCCATTGCTTCAACCATGTCGGTATACCCCGCACAGTCCCCACGATTTATTGCTACTTGCCTAATAATGTTCCCCGACCCAAGTAGAGGATCAATACAAAACCCAAACATGGACCCAAAATGTAAAGCAAAAAAGTCAAACAATGAAAGCATTTAAAGGTGATCTAGTCTCTAAGTTAACCCTACTTTTAAGTATTTTCCCCAGCAGAGTCGTCAGTTCTGTAATACAGTGGGAGAGCTGACTTGGTTATTTTGCGTTTTATCATAATTGTTGCGGATAGCAAGAGTCGCCACCAAATTTTATTTTATCCAATAAAGGAAAGGGTGAAAAGAACAGGAAAGACCTTTTGAGATATTTTCTTGAGTTTGCCGTTTTGGTGATCTGATCAAATTTCTCAAGGAATTATGATCCAAACTTGACCAAATGGTTCATATGAGTTCAAAATGTTGATATGGGTCAAAAATCATGAAGTTTGACTATAAGTTGACCACAATTGACTTTTTACCCAATAAGCTGATTTTAGGTCAACTGATCAATTGATTGAGCAAACTTGAACTGCAAGACTTGAAACTTGACATGAGAAATCTTGAAAGCCCATAATGATCCATGAAAGTCATATGAGGCATCAAAAGTCCAATTTTCCTTGTGAAAACCCAAACCCTAATTTTGAGTCATCAGTGTTGAGGAGATGTCTTGACCTAGCCAATCCTTGTGCGAGCTTGAGCAAATTGAAGATCTTGTGAGGAGATTCTTTGAGAAAATGAGAGGGAAAATTTTGGGGTACAAAAATTGGTCCATATCAGATATCAGAAAAGATAGGTGAAGTGGCTTATCTGATTTACCATTGTCACTCGCGAATCTACATGACGTGTTTCATGTGTCTCAATTGAGAAAGTATATTCCAGATCCTTTGCATGTGATACAAATGGATGATCTAAAGGTGAGAGATAACCTGACTGTTGAAGCATTACCATTGTGAATAGAAGGTCAGAAAGTGAATCAATTGTGAGGCAAGAAGATCGCCTTAGTGAAGGTATTGCAGGGGCGACCAGCCGGTGAAAGTTGAACTTGGGAACGCGAGGATCAGACGAAAGAGTCTTATCTGAACTTGTTTTCACCAGGTAATTTTCGAGGGAGAAATTTATTTTAAGTGGGGGAGAGTTGTAACTCCCCAAATTCTAGATTAATTATTATTTAATTAATTTAGCGTTAATACATATGTGAGTCATTGTAGAATGTTTTATATATGTGATGTTTTGATGTTTTGATGCTTATATGTGAGCCTCTATGGTAACTTGTGATGTCTTGATGATTATGAAGTATACTATAATGTTGAGATGAAGATGATGTTAGAATGATGATTTGTATGGTGTAGAATGGGATGATAAGGATGTTTAGAATTTAAATAACTATTTTAGAATTATTTAGATTTAATAGTAATTATCTAGAATTATTTGGATTTAAATAAATAGAATGGTAGTGTAGAGAAAATAAGGACAAGATGGTCGTTTGGGAAGAATAAGTGAGGACATGATGGGAAGACCTTTATTAGGGGCCTAAAGGTTAATTTTGGTATAAGGAAGGTTTGAGAGTTTTGATTGATCATTCTGTACGATAGTTTTTGGGAGAAAGAGGCAGGGGCAGAGCTAGGGCACAAAGAGGCAAGAAGAAGCATAGTAATTTCGGTAAAGCACAAAGAAGATTTGATTTCTAGCAATAATCTTAAGGTAAGGGGCATTCATCTTGATTATTATAATTTATCTAAGGTTTAGATGGTTAGGAATTGTAGTAAGTTTTTGGTTGTGATGAACATGTGATGATTCGGTAAATTAGGTGATGTTTTGTGGTCTTATATTGTAAGCAATTGTATCCATAATATATAATACATCGGATTATTGATGTTTGGTGAAAAACCTGTGATTAGATGATGTTTTAAAATCTATATTATGCATAAATTACAAGATTGAGACTGGTTTTTATGCAAGAAATCGCAATAGGAAAACCTTGTTTGTGTTGTGTCGTAGGGCGATGGATTAGCGTTGTTGGGTAATGGTGTTGTCGGGTGGTTGTCTCCAGGAGGAGGTGGGAGCGAAGAAGGACGGAAAAGAGTGATGTTACTGGAGTTAATCACTCCAAGTTTCACCGGGCGAAGGTGGAGGCGACGGAAGCGTCGCCAGGCGATGGAGGTATGCAACCGGGCGATGGTGTCTAGATTTGGATGGTTCTGTTGGTTTTCTTCAAATAATCGTAACTTGAGTTTTAGAACTCGGATTGAGGTATTGTTTGAAGCATTGGATATCTAACGCAATGAACTTTAGTTTAATGAAATAAAAGGATATAAAAGAAGTAATTTCCCAATACCTAAGATAGGATGAAGTTAGGTGCCCCGTGTCGGATTACCAGGATGCTTTGTTTATTTAAGATGATATGATGATGTAATCATGATACTTTGTTTATTTTATATGATATGATAATGTTATGGTGATGCTCTATTTGTTATGATGATATGATGATGTTATTATGATGCTTTATTTATTATGATGATATGATGGTATTATGATGAAATCATGAATGATGATACATATTGACTAGCCGTGGTCGTTTTTATTATGTTGTTGTGTATCATGCGTTCATGGCATAGTTAAGACTTAGGTCCAGTGATGTTATTAGGACTTCGGTCTAGTGAAGATGATAGGAAAATTTTCCAGTGAAGGCATCAATCCTATAATGTGGATTAAGTGCAAAATTATGAAGTGTTCTGGTTCTAAGAGGGAATCGATCTTATTGGTGGGGATCTTTGATGATAACGATGATTGAATCATCAATGAAGTTTTGGTACCACATGCATGAGTCTATGATGATGCTTTACATTTTATGTGACATTGAATTATGATGTGTTTAAATGAAATTTGTTGGTAAATGGTGTTTTGATAATATGTGGTTGTGAATTGATGACATTGTGAAGGTATGAGTATAACATGAGGTTCTTACGATGTATGGTTCCTCGCCTATGTGCATGTAAACTATATTTATTCCTTATGTATTTTATAATAATTTCGATTTACTCACCCTTTTTGTTTGAATGTTTCCTCCATGTGGGTAACGCGTAGGTGATCGAGAATAGTCCATAGAAGCATTAGAGGATATCTTTGGAGTGTTTTTATTTACTTTTATAGAATAAAGGGAGTCTTGCTCTGATATGTAACATCGGGGTTGGGATCGATTGGTTGCGAACCTTGCATATTTTGTTATCTTGAGATTTTGCATTTCTATCATAACTTTTGCCATGTTTTAGCTTATGATATTATAAACCGTAAGTGTGAAGATGTTATCAACTTTTGAACTACCTTTTATGGTATGGAAATCATTTTATGAAGAGATTTAAGACTCATTAATTTTGCTATGAAGTTCAATATGAATTAATTGTAATTCTGGAGATGATATCTAAAGTGTTTTCTTTGCAACCCGTATTACGGAGCATGATTAATCGTTATTTGATGTTTCATGAAGATGTGATGTCCTTCTGTGGTCTTTGTTTGATTTTATATTTTCAAGAAATTATATGTGAAATGTATGTGGGTTAGAAGGGTCTCACTCCCGCCCCGCCTAGAATACCATAATAAACATAATTTATATATAATTTTAAATTTTTATGTAGGTTTATTTTTCATTTCATATAACTTATCTTATAAATAAATTTAAAATAAAAATGTATTGTTAGTAAAAGAGTGAGATATAATTGATTATTTTAAACATTTTAAGTTCGAAATTTTGATGGTTATGACACTCAATATTATAGATTAAATATTATTAAAATAATATATTTATCACAAAGGAATAATTTCTAAATTTTGTTGTGGCTACTATTGAAATTTTTTATTAGTAATTTGGTTTAAATTAATAAGTAAAGAAAATCATGTTTATGGATCTTTGTATGAACCTTGGGGATCCGTAGGGATCCTTAGAAACGGGGATGGGGGACAAAATCCCCCCGTGGCGGGGACCAGAGACGCAGACAGAGAATAGATTCGAAGATGGGGATTGAGATGAGAATGTATCCTCCACCCCCGCCCCACCCCATTGACGTCCCTAATTATCATTCCATGAAACTAATTAAAAAAATTAAATTTTAAATAAAGGAGAAAACTTATATACAATTTCATAGATGTGGTTTATAGTATTCTTCAATAAAAAGATGACAAATGTAATTAAATATCCTTTATGGAGTGAAAATAGAATAAAATTGCATATTTAACGGAATAAATTATACACTTATCATATTTCCATTGAAAAATAATATAAACTACACCTAAGAAATTGTGTCTAAGTTTTCTCTTTAAAAAAATTTAAAATTCTATCTCTTGTTATCTAATGTTTTAGGTGTGTTTCCATACAAGTATTTCAATTGAAAATAATTGGATAGTAATAATTTGAATAAGATTTAGTCCAAAATAAATTAATACTAAGATTTTTAGATTAAATAAAAGTTTGAAGAAGAATTAGGGATTCATGACTTGAGGAAGTTTGAGGATTTTATTTTTGCAATAATCATGTTTTGAAAAAAAATACACAAATAACCATGTTTCAAAGAAAATTACACAAATAAACCATGTTTCAGAAAATGTTAACATGCAGTAGCCAAGTGAGATGGTGCATGCATTAGAAGTTTGGCCTTACGCGTCATCCCACATGGCACATACACTTCCCTCAAGTCATATGAGATGGTGCATACTATATATTTTTAAAAGGAGGCATCATCTGAAATGGCTCCTACATGCAATTATGTTTTCTATAAATGAAACACATATTTCTCCATCATTCTTCATACTTTCTCACATTCTCTTCTCATTTTCTCTATGTTTTTTGTGTCATGACATCTCCCATGATTTTTACGAGAGATGGGTATATTATTTTCTCGGCCACCAAACCTTCGATGAAAATGAAATTTTGGCACATTCATTCCATGGAGCGTATGAAGAGAGAATTGATGTGATGGTTAGATGGAGACATCATAGATAGGGAACAAATTAGAAGGATCCATAGAAGAAGAAGAACCACCTCACTTGCAACTGGAAGACCTCATTCTTGGTTGGAGGAAGTCAAAACAGACAGAGACGTAATGGTGATGATGCATGGATCAAATGAAATTGTTTTGACTATTGTAATTTCTTAGATATTTTATCGTGTTGGTAATGTTATATTTATATGGCGTATTTGTTGTTGTTTTAGTCGTGATGTATTTTTATTTGTTGTTTGCGTATGGTTTGTTGTAACAAATGTTATTAATGAAAAAAAGTTTCATTTAGATCTTAAAAAAGTATAGATAGTGGGCATACAATATTTATATTGTCGAGCTAGTAGCACGAGTGGGACAATTTTTTCGATTGTGTCTGACCTGACGGCATAAAAAACACTTTCTTTCTAGCTTGTCAAGGGAGCCCATTTTAGTTGTGATATGCTTGCTTTTGAGACGACCCTTTTTATTCCTTCGAATTTGATCATTGTGCCAAACTATTTCCCATTCGCATAAAGGCCAATGATCTGGTTTTGCTACCACTGAAAAGCCATTGTTGTATACATTGATCAAGGTTTCGGCCTTGTAAATAAGAGATAGAAGTAATAATGCACTTGACAAGCATACGTACATGCCACAGTTACATGAGAGCAATGCTTACGAAAGACTTGAAACTTTCTATAATCGCACCAACGAGATGGTAGTATAATCCTATACTCTTGTCTTGGAAGCCCCTCATTATCGTCGAGTGTCTCTTTGATAATGAAGTTGTGGTTATGTCGGTCTAATCTTGTAACACGATGAGTGTTGGCTTTGACACTTTCTTCCTTAATAAATTTCATACAACTTTCACTCCATAGTTATCCTGATTATAACATCGCGTTCCATATTTCACCTCTTTTTGCAAATAACAAAGCCCTTCTAAAATATGTTGATTTCACCAAAGCGGTTACTAGGAGGTTTCATATGCCTTTGAAGACATCGTTCAATTATTCAATTAGATTTGTTGTCATGTGGCCCATCATTGTCCATTGTCGTATAACCTCGTCCATTTCTCCACTGGAAGATTATCAACCCACCAACCTATATCCATATTTGACAATCCGATCTCGTTGCGATAGTGTTTGAACGAAGGCTATGTTAATGCATACCCCATGTTCATAAGTGTTTTCTGAAGATCCCTGTCTTTGATCTCCCACGTGAAATTTTGTACGATATGTTTAACGCAGTAGACATGCGTAGAAGGGAAGTCATGCCAACCATTAGTAGGATTATTGTATATGTTGTACCCCAAAATTTACCCTCCCATTTCTTCAAGACATTCTCATAAGATCTCAAATACTCAAAGCTACTCAAGAGTTGACTGGTCAAACCTCCTCCTAAGCAAAGGTCTTCAATTAGGGTTTGGTGCTTCCCAAGGAAGCTTGGGTTGAAAGTGTCTCAAATTAATTTCATGGTTCATCATAGGTCCTCAATAATGCTTATGTCAAGTTTCAAGTCTTGTATCACATGTTTGCTCAGTCAATGGCTCAGATGATTGAAAATCAACTGTATTGAGTGAAAAGTCAATTGTGGTCAACATACAGTCAAACTTCAATATTATTTGTCAACATCAACATTTTTAGGTGACATTCATCATATGATCAAGGGTTGATCATGATTACTCAAGGAAAAGCCTCAAATCCTCAAAGGTAGAAAAATTGTCAAATTAGGCTTTTGATTGAAAATGACTGATCATTGACTTTTTGCCTAGTGCATGACCTAATGGCTTAAAGCATGATCTCAAGGGCTAAAATACAACATCTTTACCTAATTACATGGCTAAAGACATTTCCAAAGATGCAAGTGATTGATAGTTGAATAAATTGAATCAATTGATGAAAAGTCAACAATCACACAAAAGTCAAACTTTGACTTTTTGGTCAACATTGGAATTCAAAAATCAAGAATCATCAAAATATTCAAAACTAAAAAACTTGATCACCAAGAATAAAAAAAAGTCAACAAAAGTCAAAAGTTGGAAAAAATTTCCAACACTTAGAAAGTTTTTAAGTGTTTTGTTCTTAACAAAATCAATACTTCATGGCCATTTTTCACTAAGATCCAAGTTGATTCAAATTAAAACTTTCAACATGAAAGTTGTAGGAATTGGTGAATTCTACAACTTTGTTAATGTGGGATGATCCTCAAAAAGGGCTTGGATTAAGATATATGAGCCAATGAAGTTGTGATATTTTTATCTAACACTTAGAAAAAAATTCAACAAGTTTTGGTCAGTTTTTCATCTCAACTTCTTGGCCAATTTCCACCAAGTTCCCATTTGATTTAGCCAAAGTGGTTAACATGAAGGTTGTAGACAATGTTTCCAGCTTTCCAAAATGTTAAAGAACACAAATTTATCATGCTTGAGCTATAACTTTCGAAGAGATGAAGATGGCATGTCAAACTTGAATTATAGGTCATTTTTGTGATGAACTCATGACCAAATCTCATAACCACGTTGCATAATATCACTTTTTAGGCCTCTAAACCTCCAAATCTATCCATAATCAAAAGATTGCACACATTGTTGAGCCATTATGCAAGTGATTCAAGCTTTGTCCAAGCTTACTTGCCATTCAAGGGGGAAAGGTCACACTTCCATTTTCATAAAGTAAACTTTAATCACAAAGTCCACTCCTTGAGCCTCTAACTTGTTTCTTCTTATCACACTCAACATAAATGCTCAGAAGCAACATATTTTAGCCTATCAACCACCCTACAATGCATTGGAACCATGTTTCTTCAAGCTTACTTCAAAACTAAGCTTCCAAAACACAACTTGTGATCTTACAAATATGGTTGTTTCAACCTCCAAAATCTCTTGCCTATAAATAAAGAGATAATTTGTAAGCCAAGACACGAATTGATAAGCCCTCAAACACTCTCAAAATCAGAATCACCAAGAAACCACCATTGTTTCACAATTGAAGCTTCCAACATCCAACTTGAAAACCACTCGTTCTTTTTCCTCTTTTATCTCTCAAACACCTTAGGTACATAATATGGAAGTTGTCTAAACACCTGAACAAATTTTGTAATCACTTCATCATCATCCACCATTTTCAAAATCCAACTTTGCAACTTGACTTTAGTAGACTGATCAAGACACTCTCAAGGCAAAGTAAGAGTTGAAATATACTCACAAAGGTCCCAGGAAGCTAAAACAAGCATCACATTGCTTCTAGAAGTCGTGTAGAGGACATTAGATTTTTCATTAAGAGGTATGTTTTCTCAAACTTTGAGCTCTTTATTTAAGCATCATTAGCATATACTTTCTAAAGATACAATGTAGATATCATGTTTATGAAACTAACCATGTCTTTAAATTACATTTTAATTAACTATGTGATTAGAATTTTGGAACTTAAGTTTCAAGAAAAATTAGGTTTTCAGTTTAGTACCAAACAAATTCATCCTAACCATTAATTTATAGCTTTTGAGAGTTATATGGTTGGGTTCATGGTTAAAATTTAAGCAAGTTTGATGTTTACATATTTCAATTTGGTTGAGCAATAAAGCTTTTAAAAAATTTGAAAATGTTGTTGTTGTTATTGTCAAACGTGCGCGAGAAAGAAGATGAAGTTCAATTTTTGAAAACAAGTTTATAATATATTTACTGGGGGTGTTTCATAACCGGATGAAACAGTCACCCCAGTGGTAAAACAAGCGCGCGTGTTACTATAGGGACCTGGGTTCGAGCCCCAATGGTACCCTTTTATTTTTCACATATTTTTTCTTGCATATTCAATACAAACAAGTCAGTGGTGCGCATGGTGTACCTCACACCTTGACTTTCAGATTTCAAAAGGGCCAGATCCAACATTTCTGATAGTCTCCTCATGGGGCACCCTCAGAAAGCCATCCCCATTGGATTTCAAAAAGGCGCTTGGGCTCCTTGAGTTGGGCCTGGGATTTTTACTTCTTCTCACCCCCCATTTTTACTTGTTCAAACACACGCCCATTTTTTTTCCTTTTTTGTTTTAACTAACCTTTTTCTAAATTATTTTTATTTAATCAGAAAAAATAATTAAATCACAAAAATTTATAGTTAGGTTTTTAATTAATTAATTTAATTTTTCATAAATAAAATTTAATTTAATCACCTTATTTTATTTTATTGATTAATGTGTAAAATAATTAAAATTAGGTTTTTACTATCATTTCACACTATAAATTATTTTTCTAACCAAATCCACCAAAAATACTTTTTTCTAAAAACACTTAGAATATGCTTTAAGGTTTTGACATATTTTCTCTTCATCATTTCCACGCGTTTTCTTATTTTTTGCATTTATATAATTATGTAGTTGCTCAAAGCTTGTAATAGATAAATTAAGATTTACTTTACTTTTCATCCCCATTCATAAAATTATACCCCCACTCCCGAAGCATTATAATAGCGTAGGACATTTTATTTTCGCAATTTACTGCTTTCCTTATTACTGTTAGTAATTAGGGTTTGTATGGCAAGACTAAAATAAAAATTAGAAAACCTAATCTCAAGACAAATACTTGAAATCAAAACACTTCTTACACGTGCACCTCTAGGGTGACCCTCATTTGTTGCCTCGGATTTAAACAGTCGTGCCCCTCAAACGTGGGACGCTTTAGAAAAGACCCTCATTAAAAATATTATAGTCCATCGATGACCCTTCGATGCTGCCTTCGGTAAACGATCTTAGTCCCTTACGAAAATTGCTAAAGTGTCCTACAAGTTGCCTTCTATGAATGTATGATGACCCGCGTCTGTCCCTCACATCCAATAATAAGGCTCCCTACTAACTAATGGTAGGTTAGTACTATATAAAGAAGAAGGAAAAGAAAAAAGACTTTTCAGTAGGTAGATCGCTCGTAATCACTTGCTCACAAACTAAGACAATTTCCACACTTCAAACTTCGAAACAACTACTTTCAAAACACTTTATGAAAAATATTGAGGACTGATACAGGGGTTATTATAAAGAAAATTTCCTTATATTGGCATTTTCAAAACATCTTTCCACAAAACAACACTTCTTTCACAAATATTTTCAAAACAAACATTTTGTATACATTCTCAACGATACGAAAATCATTACAAAATTGCGCCACTTAGGCATTTTCATAATTTTTGCAAACATACACAAACACAAAGCATTTAAAAAGTGAGCTAGCGATTAAGAGCACGTAGATAACTTCAGATGAAAAGGTTGCTAACACCTTCCCTTTTTATAACCTACCCCCCTTACTCAGAAAATTCTCAAAAGGTCTTTCCTGTTCTTTTCACCCTTTCCTTTATTAGATAAAATAAAAGTCTGTGGAGACTCTTGTTATCCGCAACATTTGGGATAAAACTCAAAACAAAAAGTCAGTTCTCCCACCGTGTTACAGAACTGGAAACTCTGCTGGGGACACTAAACTAAAAGAGGTGTTACCTATAGAGCTAGTTCACCTTTATTGCTTTACTTGTTTGCTTTGTATGCTTTATATTTTGGGATATGCTTGGGTTTATTTCTTGTATAGATCCTATACCCGGATCTGGGGGCATTTTAGGTAAGTAGCAATAGATCGTGAAAACTGTATGGAATAGACCGATTTGGTTTAAGCGATGGCTACATTAGTGAGACATATTGGTTTTTGCTGGTGTCCCCAGAGTCAGTTAAGGAGAATGTTGGGTTGTCGTGTGGTGTCATAAGCACTAACTGACTTTAGAACCTTAGTTGACATAACTTAGCCATTATAAAGTAGTGTGATGGATGGCTTTGGTGCAGACTGAAGTTGGTTGATACTCGATGCTACACTCATTGATATTGGACTCTTGGGATATTTCAGTCGCAAATCAGATGCTTGTGCTAAAACAATGCTTGAGAGAAAGATAAGTGATATTGAGGCTCCTAGAACCCGGTTGCTTCTTTTAGGATAGGTTGAGCCAACTAAAACTTCAAGAGGGTACTTACCTACAAACTCCATGCAAGCTTAAACCTAAGGCCTTGTGTGTTTTGTTTGTGTTTGATTATTGTTCGAATGTGACATTATAACATCATGACATCATTACACATATCATTTTCACTAACCATTTCAAGGACCTAGGAATTTATCTTTGTTCTATTTTGTAGGTTATGGCTTCCGCGTGCAAAATTATTATCCGAATCAGTTTTGGGAAGATACTTTCTCAACTTAAGGAGTTAGTATCAAGGGTTCCCTAAAGTTTTCCATTCATCAAAAGGAATGGTCGACTACTCAGTTTGGTTATCTCGGGTTTTGAAGAAGATATGATGAGTGTTATATTCCAGTTCTTTGACCTAGAAAATCACTGCTTCACCTTTCCTGATTATCAGTTGGTACCCACAATGGAGGAGTTTTATCAATTACTGGGAGTACACGTTCTCAATCAAATACCTTTCACCAGTTTAGAGAGAGATCCACAACCTGAAGAAATTGCAGCAACCTTACATCTGAAGTGGTCTGACATTGTATCTAATTGGGAAACACGAAGTGGAGTCAAGGGTTTTCTTGCTAAAATTCTATTAGAGAAGGCTCAGTTGTTTTTGAATGATGTGAGTTTTCAAGCTTTCAAAGAAATCTTGGCTTTGTTGATCTATGGTTTGGTGCTATTCCCTAATCCAGACCAACTCATAGATGTGAACGCCATAAAAATATTTCTTTCTCGTAACCATGTGCCTACTTTTCTCGGAGACATTCTGCATTCTCTTTACACTCATACTATGAAGAAGCGAGGGACTCTTATGTGTTTCATACCTTTTCTATCTAGGTGGTTTATTTCGTACCTTCCCCGATCGATAATGAAGAACGAACAAGGTTTTAGGTGGTCTTAAAGGATGATGCCACTCTCTTATTCAAATATCTATTGGTGTTCCCGATCTCTGGAAGATGTTACTTTCGTTGACCATTGCGGGGAATTCCCTAATGCTCCACTCCTTGGAATTAGGGGAGGTATTACCTACAACCCTTCTCTGACTCTACGACAATTTGGTTATGCTCGAAGAGAAGGTTCTCGTGACGCACTTATC
Organism: Vicia faba; assembly: GCA_948472305.1. Classification (NCBI taxonomy): domain Eukaryota; kingdom Viridiplantae; phylum Streptophyta; class Magnoliopsida; order Fabales; family Fabaceae; genus Vicia; species Vicia faba. The sequence goes on from OX451741.1 coordinate 1,205,337,386, forward strand.
TAGGGTATTGTGTTCGACTACGAAAATAATCCTCAAGGTTATCGTCAAATATTTATACGTGCTTAGGGCATGGTAAACAAAGTTTATAGCAAAACTTTAGGACGAAAGAATTCTATCCCTTTGGAGCCTTACTGTGATCGGTGGAAATAGAACTGACTGTTTTTTAAGCTGGTTTCGCGAAATGTCGCGGTAAGCAAGAGTCGCCACCGTCTTTTATGTTCTCCAACATGGAAAGGACAAAAGCACAGCAAAATTCCTTATTCGAGAATGTTTCTCGGTTCGGGAGGTAGATTTATAGAAAGGGAAGGTGTTAGCACCCTTTCTATCCATGGTTATCCATGGGCTCTTAGGTACTTGCTCTTATGTTTTCAAAATTTGTTTGCTTTTCAAGTGTGTGTGGGTTTTGAAAAAGTTTCGTTTGAAAAATTTCTAAGTAACTCTTGTATCTGTCCTCAAGAGTGTATGAAAAATTTGTTTGAAAACTTTTGAAAGTGTGGGGTGCGAAAAGTATTTTTGTTTGTTTTGAAAAGAGCAAGTACCCATGAGAATCTACCTACTCTAAGGAATTAGGCTGTGTAAGAGTCCTTTAGATAGTGCTATCCCACCATTGAAAGGTAGGTAGCACCATCGTTGGAGGTGTTCGGGTCAATTCGATTAAGGGACAATGTGGTCACTGAAGCAATGGTAGGACGCCTTAGAAGTAACCCTAATGTCCTAGATCCTTTTATCCGAGGCAACTGTTTCGAGGCAACTGGATCTTTTAGACAGAAGGGCGACCTCTAAGACACTCTATACTTGATGACCACGTTTCGAAGGCAATAAGTGAGGCGTACCCTAGAAGTGGTGTGTGTATTGTGTGTTGTTTTCATGTTATGTTTGTCTTTGTGATTAGTGAGCTACGAGTTGTTTTTATTTATCATACATTCTTGCAGGCATATTAGTAGTTAGGAGGTGCGGAAAGTAAATTGCGGAAACATAAATCCTACGCTATTACAAGGCGCGGGTCTATACATCGCCAAAAATTACAAAGACCCGTTTTTTGGTAAATAAGTACGAGAAATTAAAATAAAGCAGTAAACCTAATTAGCTATTACATGTCTTGGAGGCAAATACATAATAATCAAAATAAACTGCGGGCGAATAAAAGTTAATCGGGAATGCCTTAAGGGTGTTGACCCTTTTAAGAAAAGAAATTGATTTTTTTTGTCTTTTTTAAATTAAAATGAAATTAAAACTAACTAATGACTAATTAATTAATTTAATTAAAAGAAAATATATTTTGTTTTTTTTTATGTTTTTTTATGAAATAAAATAAAAATAAAAAGAAACAAAATTAAAAGTTAACCTAAATCTAAGTTATTTTAGTTATTTTTAAAAAAGTTAAAATGGCCTAATTAAAACTAATTTATTTAAGATTTATTTACAAAAATAAAATAATAATAATAAAAATAATGTTAGTTCTATTTTTTTGATTTTTTTATGAAAATATGTTAATTGATTTGTTAATAAGAAATAAAATAAGGTAAATAAAAAAAGAAAAATGGCAAAAATAAAAAAAGGAAGATTAAAACCCAAGGGGGTGTGACTGAAATTTGAGGGTGTTGGACTGAGATTTGAGGCCCATTAAAGCTTCAGCTCGTTTGACCTTTTGGATAGCCTACGCCCACGTTGACTCCAGAGCATGGTATTCCTCACTTTTTGTCCTTTGGATATGCACTGATGACACATGGCACGTTGGATGTGTGAGGTGCATGGTACGCATCATTTTGAACTCTGCACAGGAAAGCATTTGGAAAAAAGAATATGGAAATTATAGGGGGACCTGGGAATCGAACCCAGGTCCCAGTGAATACAAACCACGTTTCCAACCACTGGACCAACTATGCGCGTGTGTTAGTAAAATGGAAAAGAAATATAATATAAAAAAAAGCCAGTTATGCTGAAACATTAAAAAACGCGCTAACATTTGAATGCTCCAGTCACATAATGCCACGCGTGCTTCTTCTTCGTTTTCACCTGCAACATGAATAAGATAGCGTGGGTTTTAAACCCCCACTAAGTGAAAGTCTCAAAAATAGTGAATACGCGCACATATTATATAAATTGAGCGCGAGTATCTCAGTGAATTCGGCTTGTTGCAACGAGTCCGTCCATATTGGTCTTGAGGTCCAATTTTACAGTACAAGGAAAACCCCAATATGGGAGCTCTGAAACCCTAAAATGTATCAATGGCAAATCATGATTCAGAGCCCTAAAATGCAATTAAACCATGTCATTAGCTTCAGAAGGTTCCTGTGAATACAAAACAACCAACAATATGTATCAAATGCGCATGAATTATGATATGAAATCCTGGAAAATAATGCAAACCGTAGGGCTTGGTGGGGATGATTCTGATGGTTTTAAGCCTCGTTCTTGATTGCAATGGTTTCCTGGAAGGGTCAGGAGTGTGTTTTGATCAAAGGAGAGGCTTGAATTGTATTGGAAGATGGTTTTCAGTTTATGATTTTACTCTTGAAAATTTCGAAATGGCTTATGATGTATGAGTGTTTCTAGGTCGTGTAATGTATTGTGAAGGCTTGCACCACTGTATATGAATGAGTATCAATCCAAATAAAGAGCCTTGAAGCCTTGCCATTATGTTTTGATTTTGCCATAACCTCCATTAAAGCAACTTACCATTCTTGTCAAAATTTGAATTTCTATGCCCATAATAGGTCTTGCATGAATTTGGAAGGTGAATGATGGTGTATCAAAGCAATTCAACACAAAATATATCCCTTAATTAATTTTCTTGATTTTCATTTGAATTTTAAAGATTTAAAATGAATTAAATCAAAAATAAAATTAAATAAAAATGGGAAAATTAATTTTTAATCTTCAAATAAATTGTGGGACACGTGGGAGGCATGGCCAAGCTGAAACAAGTGGAAAAAGTGGGCCCCTTTTGTCAAAAATGAAGTTTCAAGGATAATTGACTTTGGCCATTTCACAAAAATTTCCAAACTTCTCCAATGTATATCTTGCTCAATTTTGAAGCTATGAACATGTTCTTGGACATTTTGGAAAGGTCTTGAAGTCCTCTAACCAATGTATTTGGTCCCATGTCATTTTGATCTACCAATCTCAAGTTATGGTCTTTGACTTAAAGTGCCTTTTTGTTGACTTTTGAAAATGACCTATAATGTTGAAATTGATAACTTTTTGTGAGAGCATTTCTTGGACTTGGAATGTGAAGATGCGTTGTAGGAAATGTCTTTCCCTTCAAGATGAGCATTGGATGGGATTTTTCTGATGAACCATGAAAATGTTATGCCTTGGTCAAGTTACAGTTGACTTTTCAGCTGTCCAAAAATATAAACTTTTGCATCTTGATGATTTTTGAGCCATTCTTGTGAAATCATGGTCAAAATTTGACCAAATGATGATTGTGGCTTCAAAATAAGATGTTGACCAAAATTTTTGACTTTTGACTGCCAAATGACCATTTTGCCCCTGCAGTTGACTGTTGAAAAAATGGGACTTTTGACTGTGCAACTTGACTTTGTGAGCCTTGAAACTTGACATGTAGGTGCTTGACAATGTATATGAGCATGTGTGACTTGATTGATCCCTTGAAAACCTCAACTTCCTTGCAGGAACCAAAACCCTAGTTTGACTGGCTTAGGAGGGTGCTTTGACTGTATAGCCCTTGAGTAGACTTGGGCAATTTGAGGTGATGCTTGTCAAAACTTTGAAAAATATGGGAGGGAAAATTTTGGGGTACAACAGTTGCCCCTATTCAATATTCTTAGACCTAAGGATGTAGATTGGCTTGTGTGCCTTTCGTGATCCGAAGGTGGAAGATGATTGAACACTAGAGTGCCTAGAAATTTGCACTCACATAGCAGAATATTAGCAGTGTGATGTAGGGAATGGGCTTATAGATGCCATTTGGAGATATGGTGGATGGGAGGATGGACTTATAGTTGCCATCTGGAGATGTGACAGAACCTTGTCGGGAATGGGCTTATAGATGCCATTTGGAACTGTCGGTAAGTGGATGGGCTTATAGATGCCATCTAGATGTCGATCGCGTAAGAGATTCCTTAGCGAGAACTTGCGTACCTGAGAAAGAAAGATAATTACCTGGCCTGTTACAGGGGTTGATCTTCAAACTCTTCATGTAGATATGCCCTGGCTGGATACAGGTGTCAAATCTTCAAACTCTTCAGACGTGCCCTGGCAGGATACAGGAATCGAGCCCGGAAATAGTCGTTAACAGATACGCCCTGGCTGGATACAGGAATCAGATCTTCAAACTCTTCAGACATGCCCTGGCAGGATGCAGGAATCGAGTCCGGAAATAGTCGTCAACAGATACACCCTGGCTGGATACAGGAATCGGATCTTCAAACTCTTCAGACGTGCCCTGGCAGGATACAAGAATCGAGTTCGGAAATAGTCGTCAACAGATACGCCCTGGCTGGATATAGGAATCGGATCTTCAAACTCTTCAGATGTGCCCTTACAGGATACAGGAATCGAGTCCGAAAATAGTCGTCAACAGATACACCCTGGCAGGATACAGGAATCGGATCTTCAAACTCTTCAGACGTGCCCTGGCAGGATACAGGAATCGAGTCCGGAAAATAGTCGTCAACAGATACACCCTGGCAGGATACAGGAATCGGATCTTCAAACTCTTCAGACGTGCCCTGGCAGGATACAGGAATCGAGTCTAGAAAATAGTCGCCAACAGATACGCCATGGCTGGATACAGGAATCGGATCTTCAAACTCTTTAGACGTGCCCTGGCAGAATACAGGAATCGAGTCTGGAAATAGTCGTCAACAGATACACCCTGGCAGGATACAGGAATCGGATCTTCAAACTCTTCAGACGTGCCCTGGCAAGATACAGGAATCGAGTCTGAAAAATAGTCGTCAACAGATACACCCTGGCAGGATACAGGAATCGGATCTTCAAACTCTTCAGACGTGCCCTGGCAAGATACATGAATCGAGTCCGGAAAATAGTCGTCAACAGATACACCCTGGCAGGATACAGGAATCGGATCTTCAAACTCTTCAAACGTGCCCTAGTAAGATACAGGAATCGAGTCCGGAAAATAGTCGTCAACAGATACACCCTGGCAGGATACAGGAATCGGATATTCAAACTCTTCAGACGTGCCCTGGCAGGATACAGGAATCGATTCCGGAAAATAGTCGTCAACAAATACGCCCTGGCTGGATACAGGAATCGGATCTTCAGACTCTTCAGACGTGCCCTGGCAGGATACAGGAATCGAGTCCGGAAATAGTCGTCAACAGATACACCCTGGCAGGATACAGGAATCGGATCTTCAAACTCTTCAGACGTGCCCTGGCAGGATACAGGAATCGAGTCCAGAAAATAGTCGCCAACAGATACACCCTGGCGGGAAACAGGAATCGAATCTTCAAACTCTTCAGACGTGCCCTGGAAAGATACAGGAATCGAGTCCGGAAAATAGTCGTCAACAGATACACCTTGGCAGGATACAGGAATCAGATATTCAAACTCTTCAGACGTGCCCTGGCAAGATACAGGAATCGAGTCCGAAAAATAGTCGTCAACAGATACACCCTGGCCAGATACAAGAATCGGATCTTCAAACTCTTCAGACGTGCCCTGGCAAGATACAGGAATCGAGTCCGGAAAATGATCGCTCACAGACATGCCCTGGCTAGATACAGGTATCGAATCTGGAATTGCGACAGTTGATAATAATCATCTTTGTATTAACCTTTGTCCTGAAAAGACAAAATGTTAGTTGTATGCAATGTCATGATGTATGAGATGCATGATGTCATGATGTCCTCAAGAATAAATGAGATTATGTGATATGATGCGTATGTGCATGCATTGTGTATGTAAGTAGGATGTATGAAAATGTGATGTGTTTATGAATGTATTTTTGTCTAGGAAAATAAATCCTTGACGAATGCCGGGAAGTCAAATCCTGGGCTGATGTTTGAGGAGAACAGTTCTTCGTTTCCACTGGGGATGATGGTTGCAAGAATACCGGTAGGAGAAGATGATTCCGTTGGGGAATAAACTTGGCGAATAGATTACTCTGCAGGGAGTGAACTCTGTGGGAAGAGATACTTCGCTGAGGTTTTTGATGAGAACTCCGCTGGGGATACCATTGTTGAGCTTTGTTGGAAGATTTGATGAACTCCGCTAGGGAATAGGAAGAACTTCGCCGAGGACGATCTTTCCGTGGTAATTAGCTGAGGATAACCCATCTATAAGCTCTGGTGAGGAATAACCTTTAAATAAAGTCCGGGGAGACGCGTTCGTGCTCTGCAGGGGTAAGCTTCCAGAATCTACTGGGGAGATGGATTCAACTCTCCTGGGGAGACTTTTTGAGATTGTACTGGGGAAGTGGCTCTACTGGGGTGTCTGATATTCCGCCGGGGAATAATCTTATATTAAGACTGTCGGAGATGCTTGCTTAGGAATAATCTGTATACTCCGCTGGGGAATATTGAGATTTTCTGGAGATGTCTAACTTCCTTAAGGCTGATTGTAGGCTAACTCTGCTTGGGGAGAGTGTTGCTGACTTGTTGGAGATGTAGTGCCTTTTCAGGGTTGATGGGAGACCAACTATGCTCGGGGAGAGTTGTTGAATCTTGTCTTACTTAACAGGGAGTGAAGGTATCCTGGTTACATTCTTCAGCCGAACCTACCTTGGTACCTTGGTGGACAGAGCAACTAGATCGCTTAGACAACTCATTACTGCCCCTGTTTCTGTGGGAGAAGGTACCTGTGGAGGTGCTTGAGGACTGCCGATTTGACAAATCTTCTTCTGGTAGGCAAGTGACAAGATGACGGGACATAGTCGTACGCTTTGATCCCTAACTTTTTCCTGGACCTCCCTTTCGAGTTTTCAGTCCACCGGGATACCCATTTTTGCCCAAGCCGCCTTTTCAGGTTTTTGACTTGCCGGGTGTACAGATTTTTTCATCTCATCCCTTATTTTTGCCCGAACCATTTTGGTTCGCCGGGAAGCCCTTATTTTTGCCTAGGTGTGTCAACCTAGCGGGTCTTTGATTGCGTGTAGTATTTTTTCGACTATGTCCGTGCTCTCAGGATGTAGGGAGGTGTCCCTGTCAGTAGTGTTGCGTTACCACACCACCAAAAGATCTTCGTTTGATCGTCCAATGCCCCAAGTGACCCAGATGGAGATTTGCCCCAAGCTGGTTGGCCTTTTGAGAGATTCTCCGAATCTTGACTTAACTGCCCCAGATGATGGACAATGATCATGCCATGCCCCTTGATTGGAGGTGCTTTTGTTCATTAGACATTCGTCGTGCGAACTTCTATGTTGTTCAAACAAATAGTCACATGCAAGCAATGTTATATTAAAAATGCAAAGCTTATGTCTGTCTTGAAATTTTTGAAAATGCATTTTCAGTAAAACAAGCAAATTTTGTAAAATGTGATGTCAACTCAAGATTTTACAGCGAGCCTTAAGGAGTCAGGATACCTTTGGTAACAGTATGCTTTCGAACTAACCCATGCTTCAGCTAGGACTTTTAAGGGTTATAGCATGGCCTGGTTCACGGTTTAAGAAACAAAGGATAAGGCTCAAAATGTAATTGTACCCACCCGCTCTTCGTGATGTTCTTCAAACCTAAACTCAGCTAATCGTGCATTAGACCTTGTTTGAGTCTTTGCTCTGATATTCCGGTGATGGTTCAGATATTGACAATTTATTTTGAATAGGCAGTCATTTCCTTTTGTGTTGAGGGTTTGTAGGACCTCTTTCTTTTTTGATTTCGTTATCCCTATTTTTGCCTGAACTGTTTCTTTTGTGATTTACAGTCAGCGGGATGCCCCAGTTTTTGTAAGTCTCCTTCATAGGTTTTGACTTAATGGGCTTTTATTTTTGGGAGATAATGACTGCCTGTCTTTATGATTATTCGGAACCATCACTGTCTTTGATTTTGACAGGACTCCTTTGGTTCCATTTGTTGTGCACTTGGATCAACTGAGAAGACTACCCTGCCCCAGGTTATGATTAAGGGTTTTAATTTTCGAAAAGAAAAACTCCTACTTCTTTGGCTCGAAGGGGGTTGACGAGGGATTATCATCCTTATAACTCCAGTGTTTAGGAATTGAAACAATGCATGTACCTCATCAGCGGGGTTTGTTCAAAAGCATACTGTAGATTATGGTATCATTTTCGTCATCCTCCCTCAAGAGGCTTAGAATTATTAATCGAGAGTTTAACATCACAAAAAAAAGCAGTTTGAATATAGCGAATGCGAATATATTGATTCAAAACTGACATATGCGATGCATTGATAACGTAAAAGAGTTTGACATGAACAAATGTTTGAACAATCAAAGAAAAATACAACTTGAACATTCGAATGAACAAAAGCTTCTTAGTTTGCACTATTCATCTCAGATGGAAGATTCTCAGCAGAAGATTTTCATTTTGCCACCCGGCATGAACTCCAGCACCCTTCCGTCGATCAAGTCCTGGATCTTGTTCCTCAAGCTCCAACAGTCGTCAGTGTCATGTCCAGGACTGTCAGAATGGTAGGCACACGTTTCATCAGGATTGTACTTCAGGGAGGTTATGTTGAGATTCTTAGGAGGATCTTTTAAAGCAATCAGCTTGACCTCCAACAAGCGTCTCAGTATCAGTGATGATGGTATACCAGTCTCCGAGAAATGTCTTCCAGACGTATTTCGCTTACGCCAATTACCCTGTTGACGCTGGTGAGGTTGATGCTGGGCTTGTGACCCCGAAGCAAACTGAGGAGCTTTTCCCTTGTCTTCTTTCCCCACAGGTGGTTGAATGATGGCTTGCTCTTCAACCTTAGATGTTTTCCCCAGTTGGTTATCCCGAAGCAGTTGGTTGACGAGAACCCTGAGCTCTCCTTGTTTTTGAGATAAATCTTGGACAAGAGCCATTTGCCCCAGCATCTGGGTTCTCATTGTATCCACCTCAGCTTGTAGATGTTTCAGCCGTTCGTCCTCATCGTCTTCAGTACGGTTCCTGACCAAAGTCCCCATGAGGAGTGTTCTCAGCTCTTCCTGCCCCTTGGATAGATTTAGGAGGATTTCCCTGAACCGAGTCTCTTGAGCGTGAAGATCCTGGTTGTCTTGTTGGGAAGCCATTGCTGAAATAAACAGCGGAGATGGTAAGTGACATGTAACAAGGGGTACCTGTAATGCAATGATATGTATGTATGCATGCAATGTTTTCAAGGATCTCGTGGGGTAAACAAGAAAATTGTTAGAATTTGAATTTTGTAGCTTGATGGAAGGGACTTCATGTTGATGAGAGTCCTTCTTCAAGAGTCAAGGCTCACCATATCGAGTGGGTCATAGCCCATGACTCAAGTTATCAACCTTGGCTAGAGGAAAATAAATCCCCTTCGCCCCTTGCTAGACATCATGACCTGCATCACAAACCCTTGAGATCCTTGAAATGGATTAGTCCTTATGTAGGATGTATGCAATGGTATGATGGCATGATGTTATGCTATGCGTGGAGTGATGTAAGTAAACCCTGTTATGAGCCCAGATTAAGGACTGTAAATAAAACCTGCAAGAAACTCATGTGTTAGATAACAAGCATGCAAGTAGTCAAGTTTGAAGGCACACAAGTCAGACAGAGCCCTTAGAGTTTAGGCCAACATGGGGTTTGGGTACTACCCTCTTGAATTTGGTGGGCTCAAACCTGTCCTATCAAAAGTAACCGGGTTCTAAGGAGCTCAATATCATTGGGTTGTTTTCTGTGTTCATTATTTTGATTTAGCCACTGAACTGGCGATCAAAATATTCCAAGAAAACAACCCTCAATGAGTGTAGTATCGAGTATCAACCAACTTCGGACTGCACCAAAGTCAGTCATCTCACTACCCCTAAAGAGGCCAGGATGGTCAAGTAAGGTTCCTAAGGTCAGTTGATGCTTCACGACACCACGCGGCGGCCCCGTACTCTCCTTGACTTGACTCAAGGGTTACCGGTACTCACCAAAGTGCCACATCAACGTAGCAAACTGCTTCAACCGTGTCGGTATACCCCACACAGTTCCCTCACAGTTTGTTGCTACTTTCTAAGAAGGTATCCCCCAGATCCGGGTTAGGACCTATGAAAACTCCCAAAACAGGCCCACAATATTAAAGCAAACAAACAAGCAATTTGAAAACATAAGAGTGGTCTAATCCTAAGGTACGCCTCACTTTTAAGTCTCCCCAGCAGAGTCGCCAGTTCTGTGATCGGTGGAAATAGAACTGACTGTTTTTAAGCTGGTTTCGCGAAATGTCGCGGTAAGCAAGAGTCGCCACCGTCTTTTATGTTCTCCAACATAGAAAGGACAAAAGCACAGCAAAATTCCTTATTCGAGAATGTTTCTCGGTTCGGGAGGTAGATTTATAGAAAGGGAAGGTGTTAGCACCCTTTCTATCCATGGTTATCCATGGGCTCTTAGGTACTTGCTCTTATGTTTTCAAAATTTGTTTGCTTTTCAAGTGTGTGTGGGTTTTGAAAAAGTTTCGTTTGAAAAATTTCTAAGTAACTCTTGTATCTGTTCTCAAGAGTGTATGAAAAATTTGTTTGAAAACTTTTGAAAGTGTGGGGTGCAAAAAGTATTTTTGTTTGTTTTGAAAAGAGCAAGTACCCATGAGAATCTACCTACTCTAAGGAATTAGGTTGTGTAAGAGTCCTTTAGATAATGCTATCCCACCATTGAGAGGTAGGTAGCACCATCGTTGGAGGTGTTCGGGTCAATTCGATTAAGGGACAATGTGGTCACTGAAGCAATGGTAGGACGCCTTAGAAGTAACCCTAATGTCCTAGATCCTTTTATCCGAGGCAACTGTTTCAAGGAAACTGGATCTTTTAGACAGAAGGGCGACCTCTAAGACACCCTATACTTGATGACCACGTTTCGAAGGCAATAAGTGAGGCGTACCCTAGAAGTGGTGTGTGTATTGTGTGTTGTTTTCATGTTATGTTTGTCTTTGTGATTAGTGAGCTACGAGTTGTTTTTATTTATCATACATTCTTGCAGGCATATTAGCAGTTAGGAGGTGCGGAAAGTAAATTGCGGAAACATAAATCCTACGCTATTACAAGGCGCGGGTCTATACATCGCCAAAAATTACAAAGACCCGTTTTTTGGTAAATAAGTACGAGAAATTAAAATAAAGCAGTAAACCTAATTAGCTATTACATGTCTTGGAGGCAAATACATAATAATCAAAATAAACCGCGCGCGAATAAAAGTTAATCGGGAATGCCTTAAGGGTGTTGACCCTTTTAAGAAAAGAAATTGATTTTTTTTGTCTTTTTGAAATTAAAATGAAATTAAAACTAACTAATGACTAATTAATTAATTTAATTAAAAGAAAATATATTTTGTTTTTTTTATGTTTTTTTATGAAATAAAATAAAAATAAAAAGAAACAAAATTAAAAGTTAACCTAAATCTAAGTTATTTTAGTTATTTTTAAAAAAGTTAAACTGGCCTAATTAAAACTAATTTATTTAAGATTTATTTACAAAAATAAAATAATAATAATAAAAATAATGTTAGTTCTATTTTTTTGATTTTTTATGAAAATATGTTAATTGATTTGTTAATAAGAAATAAAATAAGGTAAATAAAAAAAGAAAAATGGCAAAAATAAAAAAAGGAAGATTAAAACCCAAGGGGGTGTGACTGAAATTTGAGGGTGTTGGACTGAGATTTGAGGCCCATTAAAGCTTCAGCTCGTTTGAACTTTTGGATAGCCTACGCCCATGTTGACTCCAGAGCATGGTATTCCTCACTTTTTGTCCTTTGGATCTGCACTGATGACACATGGCACGTTGGATGTGTGAGGTGCATGGTACGCATCATTTTGAACTCTGCACGGGAAAGCATTTGGAAAAAAGAATATGGAAATTATAGGGGGACTTGGGAATCGAACCCATGTCTCAGTGAATACAAACCATGTTTCCAACCACTGGACCAACTATGCGCGTGTGTTAGTAAAATGGAAAAGAAATATAATATAAAAAAAAAGCCAGTTATGCTGAAACATTAAAAACGCGCTAACATTTGAATGCTCCAGTCACATAATGCCACGCGTGCTTCTTCTTCGTTTTCACCTGCAACATGAATAAGATAGCGGTGGTTTTAAACCCCCACTAAGTGAAAGTCTCAAAAATAGCGAATACGCGCACATATTATATAAATTGAGCGCGAGTATCTCAGTGAATTTGGCTTGTTCCAACGAGTCCGTCCATATTGGTCTTGAGGTCCAATTTTACAGTACAAGGAAAATCCCAATATGGGAGCTCTGAAACCCTAAAATGTATCAATGGAAAATCATGATTCAGAGCCCTAAAATGCAATTAAACCATGTCATTAGCTTCAGAAGGTTCCTGTGAATACAAAACAACCAACAATATGTATCAAATGCGCATGAATTATGATATGAAATCCTGGAAAATAATGCAAACCATAGGGCTTGGTGGGGATGATTCTGATGGTGTTAAGCCTCGTTCTTGATTGTAATGGCTTCCTGGAAGGGTCCGGAGTGTGTTTTGATCAAAGGAGAGGCTTGAATTGTATTGGAAGATGGTTTTCAGTTTATGATTTTTCTCTTGAAAATTTCGAAATGGCTTATGCTGTATGAGTGTTTCTAGGTCGTGTAATGTATTGTGAAGGCTTGCACCACTGTATATGAATGAGTATCAATCCAAATAAAGAGCCTTGAAGCCTTGCCATTATGTTTTGATTTTTCCATAACCTCCATTAAAGCAACTTACCATTCTTGTCAAAATTTGAATTTCTATGCCCATAATAGGTCTTGCACGAATTTGGAAGGTGAATAATGGTGTATCAAAGCAATTCAACACAAAATATATCCCTTAATTAATTTTATTGATTTTCATTTGAATTTTAAAGATTTAAAATGAATTAAATCAAATAAAATTAAATAAAAATGGGAAAATTAATTTTTAATCTTGAAATAAATTGTGGGACACGTGGGAGGCATGGCCAAGCTGAAACAAGTGGAAAAAGTGGGCCCCTTTTGTCAAAAATGAAGTTTCAAGGATAATTGACTTTGGCCATTTCACAAAAATTTCCAAACTTCTCCAATGCATATCTTGCTCAATTTTGAAGCTATGGACATGTTCTTGGACATTTTGGAAAGGTCTTGAAGTCCTATAACCAATGTCTTTGGTCCCATGTCATTTTGATTTACCAATCTCAAGTTATGGTCTTTGACTTAAAGTGCCTTTTTGTTGACTTTTGAAAATGACCTATAATGTTGAAATTGATAACTTTTTGTGAGAGCATTTCTTGGACTTGTAATGTGAAGATGAGTTGTAGGAAATGTCTTCCCCTTCAAGATGAGCATTGGATGGGATTTTTCTGATGAACCATGAAAAAGTTATGCCTTGGTCAAGTTACAGTTGACTTTTCAACTGTCCAAAAATAGAAACTTTTGCATCTTGATGATTTTTGAGCCATTCTTGTGAAATCATGGTCAAGATTTGACCAAATGATGATTGTGGCTTCAAAATAAGATATTGACCAAAATTTTTGACTTTTGAATGCCAAATGACCATTTTGCCCCTGCAGTTGACTGTTGAGCAAATGGGACTTTTGACTGTGCAACTTGACTTTGTGAGCCTTGAAACTTGACATGTAGGTGATTGACAATGTATATGAGAATGTGTGACTTGATTGAGCCCTTGAAAACCTCAACTTCCTTGCAGGAACCAAAACCCTAGTTTGACTGGCTTAGGAGGGTGCTTTGACTATATAGCCCTTGAGTAGACTTGGGCAATTTGAGGTGATGCTTGTCAAAACTTTGAAGAATATGGGAGGGCAAATTTTGGGGTACAAAACTTACCTCAAATGGGTACGAGCTCGCACTCAAAACCTCATGATGCCATATCACGTTGTCTTACCAGTAATTATGGAGCCTGTTGTTGAGGGGGATATTCCTTATACCATCCTCTATCCAGACATGCCCACTAACCTCGAAGAATTTTAGAAGTTCTGGATTCAACTCAAGGAAGAACAAGACACCTTTGAAGCTCAGTTCTATGCAAGTGAAAAGAAAGTGTTGGTGCTTACAAAGAAACTTCACGAGGAGCAAAGCCTTAATGCATAAGTCAACACGAAGAGGAAGCGTCCGTGGGAGACTTGAGTCTTAGGGTTTAGAAGTTCATATTGTTGTCTCTTTGATACTCTTTTGTTTTCATTGTAAACCTAAGAGGCAATTGTAATCTTGAACTTACTAATAAAAAAATTTGTTTTTGTTTCCTCTCAGTTAAAAAATTTAAATCTCCTAAGGTCCATGAAAACATTGCATCCACATATCATGTATCATTTCATAAGAAGGTTTTCCAATACAGGTTTCCTCGTCTATTTACTGTTTATTTTAGTATAAGATGGCCCTCGAACAAACTCTCAAGGATCTCCAAACTCAGCATGCACAATTTCAAGAGACTCTTCTGAATCTGGCCAAAGGGAAACAAGAGATGATGGTGCTCCTCACCAAGAAAAATAAGACTAAGAATCGGGTTGTTATACTCAACACGGGGAGTAGATTCAAAGGTCCTACTCAACCAGTTCGAGTGGATGATGTTTCCTATGAAGAAGACGACAACCAAGAGGAGGATGGCAGAAGTGTCAGGGGTGAAGATAGAAATAAGCAGGTGTTGCACCCCAAAATTTTCCATCCCATTTTACTTAAGGCATGCTCATTAAGGTCCTCAATTTCTCAAGGCTAACCAAGAACTGATCAGACAAATTCTCCTCCTAAGCAATGGCCTTTTGACTAGTTTCACTTTTCACCAAGAGGTGTGAACTCCAAAGGTCTCAAATGTTTTCCATGGTCCTAATATGTCTTAAAGTTTGTCCCTGCCAATTTTCATGCCCTACCCCTTCTATTTTATCCTCAAGCTAAAAATATGCCTAAGAGATTTTGGGTCAAAGCAGCTTCGACAACAGTATGCATTCTAATTAGATGCCCAACAAAACAGTGTTAGTTAGGAATTTCGATTACACAAGTTTTGAATAATTGACACTATGGTCAAAGAAAGAATAATTCGAAAGAAAGTGTGAGGAGGATTTTATGAAATCTTTGATTGATTAAGAGCTAGTAAAGAGCTCCACTACGTTGAACGATGATCGAAGGGTTTGTTTTCGAACTATTGAAATATAAACTATTCGAAGCATTACAAGGAAAGACATTTTGATTGTCATGTTGATTGAATTTTCGCTTCGAAAAAAAGAAGATTCTGAATTCGAAAGCTTTGAAGAAACACACGGGAGTCTAAAGGTTCGAAGGACATGCAACCTTCGAACGTGGCGTGATTTCATAGAAGGACTTAGGGTTGAATCAGCCAAATATAAGTCATCTTAGATTTTTTGGATCAATGTGTTTCAGGCATGTATCTGAACAGGAGAGGAAAGAGTTGGATGATCGAAGTGAAGTCTTGGTGCTCATAGGTTACCATTCGATTGGTGCATACAAGCTGTATTCACCAATCGAAGATAAACTAGTGATCGGTAAAGATGGTCTTGTAGACAAAATAAAAGGGTGGGATTGGAGTTGAAGTTAAGTTCGACAAGAAAAAGAACATAACAAAGCTTCGACAAGTCAAAAGGAAGAGGTGATACTTCGATTGGTCGAATTGAAGGAAAGGAGATCGAAAAGAACAGAATGAAGCTTCGACAAGTCAAGATGAAGAGGTGATACTTTGATTGGTCGAATTGAAGAAAAGAAGGCCAAAAGGAACAAGAACTGTATGATTAGGCTGATGTTTCCAGATCAAGCAATCGATGCAGATGGTGACTTAACCGGAGAAGCTATGACGGTAAAGCCTTGAGCAATTCGAAATGGAACTCAGAGCCATCAAAAAGAACAAAGCTTGGGAGCTTGTAGAAAGAGTCAATTGATGTGAAATAGAGATGCAAGTCGAAACGAACACCTAATAGGATGAAGCTTGTCCAGGTTCACTCAAAGTTCAAAATGGCATGAAATATCTCAAAATGGAAACTTTTCAAACTCATTCAAACTCATTTTGATTGCATATTCATGTTATTATTGTTGTTTGTGAATGATTCAACGTAATGCATGTAAGTTGCAGTGTCCAAATGACAGGATACCATTATAAGGGCCTTCAAATTTGATTGCTTTCGAAACTCATGGTACAGGTCGTTTCAGGCCAAAACAACCCAGATTCGAACTTAAGGGGTTCGAATGAAGGGGAATGACCTGGGTTCGACACCCAGGTCGTGCATTTTGTTTTTTCTAACATATTATATGCAGATCTTATGTTTCAAGTCCAAACATGTGCATCGTAAACCATCAATCCAAGCAATCAGATCATCACTTGATCCAGATCCAGCGCCTCTAACACGCAGACCACCATGCACCCTCCAGTGCATTCCTCACTGGATTTGCTGGAAACCTGGGCTTCAACAATTTGGGCCTAGCGTGTTTTTTTTAATCACACCCCCAGTTCTTGTTTTTACTACCCAAGCCCATTTGCGTTTTTTATTTACTTGTTTTATTTTTTATTTCTTTTAATGTTTTTTTTCTTTAATTATAAAATCACAAAAATATTAGGTTAACATTTTCTCAAATAAATTAATTTTTGTAAATTAATTGATTAATTATTTTAACCTTTTTTTTTAATTTAAAACTAAATAGACTTAGGATTTTAAATTAAATTTCTTTCCATGATAAAAAACAAACAAAAAGATTTTTTATACCTTAGGATTTTTAGACGTATTTTCAATTCGCGCGCGTTATTACTTTTCGCATTTTTATTTCCATATTTTCTGTAACTTCCTACTGGGATGTAAAAGAATTAATTTGGACTTTTACTTTATTGCTTTATTTTTCCCATTTTTTGACATGTAAATAATCCCCTTCCCGAAGCCTTGCAATAGCTAGGATTTACAATTCCCACACTTTTAATTTCTGAAAACTATTAAACTATTTAGATGCATGACTAATAGGATTGTATGGTAAGAGATTAAAATCAAACGCTAGCAAACCTAAATGCAAATATAAATAACTGAATACAACACAATTGCACATGTAAACCTCTAGGGTATCCCACTTTGGTTTCCTTCAGAAAAAACAGTCACAACTCTCGAAACATGAGAGATTTTAGTGGCTACCCTCCGGTTTAAAAGATCATAAGCCCCTCTATGACCTTCTGGATGTTGCCTCAGTAAAAAATGATCTTAAAACCCTAGGGTAGTTACTAAGATTTCTTGCCCAGTTGCCTTTGTGACTCTATAAACGTTCCTTCGAATGTCCCTTAAACATCCAACGGCTAGGGCTACCTACTCACTAATAGTAGGATAGCAATGTCTAAAGGAAAAGAGGAAAATAACAACCCTTTCGAGTAAAAGTAGATAGTTCTTAAATGCTATGCTCAAAACAAACTTTTACACATACACAAAACACTTTCAAAAACATTTTCAAAACGCTTTATCAACACTCTTGAGGACTGATACAAGAGTTATCATAAAGTAAATTGCCTTGCTATTTGGCATTTCAATACTTTTCAAAAACACACAAAGCACAAAGTATTTCAAAATGAGCTAAGCATATAAGAGCCCGTAGGTAACTACGGATGGAAATGGTGCTAACACCTTCCTGTTCCATAATCTACCCCCTTACTCAGAAAACTCTCGAAAGGTCTTTTTCTGTTCTTTTTCACCCTTTCCTTTGTTGGATAAAAGTAAAGTCGATGGTGACTCTTGCTTACCGCAACATTTGCAAACACAAACGCAAAACCAGTATAACAGTCGATTCTGCCACCGTATCACATCAGGCTTATGAGGATGAAGACTACTCCAACGAACAGTATCCTCCTGCAGATGACAAATATAAGCACTTGGAAGACCGACTCAAAGCTGGGGAAATCCAGAAAGTTCCTGGATTGGATTTTGGAGAGCTAGGTCTGATCCAGGGGGTGGTCATCCCTCACAAATTCAAGGTTCCTATCTTTTCTAAATATGATGGGGTCTCTTATCCCAAACTTCATCTGAGGTCGTATGTTTGAAAATTCCAACTTCATACTGCTGACCGAAAATTATGGGTCCATTTCTTCCAAGAAAGTTTGGCTGGCACTCAACTGGAATGGTTCTATCAGCTGGAGGGAACCAACATTCACACATGGGAAGACTTGGTTGCTGCCTTCTACAAACAGTATAATATAATGTTGACCTGGCGCCGACTCGTGTGGAGTTGCAAAACATGTCCATGGGCTCGAATGAAGGGTTCATGGAGTATGCCCAGAGGTGGAGAGATCTAGCTGGAAGTTTGCAACCTCATTTGACTGACCAGGAATTGGTGGATATGTTCATGGGCCCTCTGACGAGCCCAATCTTTAATTTTCTAATTGGGAGTTCTTCATCAAGGTTTACTGAGCTGATTCTGACTGGCGAGCAAGTTGAAAATGGTATCAAGAGCGGGAAGATTCTGATGGCTACATCTTCTAATGTTGTGAAGAAGGCCTTTGTTGGTAAAAAAGAAACCAATGTTGTATATGGCCAGAAAAGTCATAGTAAAAATGATCGCCATCATTTTGTGGTGGCGGTATTGATCTTTAATCCAGTGCATGTTCAACAATCACAACAGGGCAACCAGCGTAGGTCAGACGCTCTGAGGAGGTAGTTCACTAGGATTAATATGCCATTGGCTCAAGCATTGCAACATTTGTTAAAGGCTAAACTCATAACACTCCGGGATCCTCCTCCTAATCCTAACACATCCTATCTAAAGTAAAATCCAAATGCGAGGTGTACCTATCATTTGAACAATCTTGGGCACGACACCAACAACTGTTGGGCCCTGAAAAACAAAATTCAAGACATGATTGATAATAAGGAAATTGAGTTCGAACCTCCTGAGACTCTGAACGTGATTACTGCTCCTATGTCAAAGCATGACAAAGGAATAAGTGCTATTGAAGATGTTTTGTATGTTACCTCCGTAAGTGATGTGGTTACTCCTCTCTAAACAGTCAAGAAGAATTTGCTACATGTCAGTTTATTTTCTGGTTGTATTAAAGAATGTTATTGTTGTGCGGTTCAACCCAATGGTTGCGGGTTACTGAAGGAAGGCATTCAACTCCTGGTGGATGAACATGTAATTTTGATTGAGAAAGTTCTGTATGCTGAGAATTTGTGCCGAGATTTGTCTGTCATATCTAGTACTCCTTTCAAGATCACTTCCAAGGGTCTTATAAGGATTACTGCCAATCCAAAATCTGCTCCCTTAATCATTACAAAACCTGGACCCATCCCATATTCCTCGGAGAAGGCTATTCCATGGAATTATAGATCTGGCGTCTATTACCACGGCATTAAACAAGAGTTGTCTGACAAAGATGATGAAGAGGATGATCCCAATATTGAAAATATTGCGGGGACCAGTAAAATTACTAGAAGCAGAAGGATTTTCTCTCCGGAAATCTCTCCACCTGTTCAAGTTACATTTACCAAGACAACTGACGAGGCTCGGGGTAAAGAGCCAATGATAGAGCCTGCCTGGAAGGAGGCACCAAAAGAAGCTACAGTCATAGATACCTCTGGACAAGAAATAAAAGAGGTTTTGAAGATCATTCGTAGAAGTGATTACAAA
The DNA here is from genome assembly GCA_948472305.1 of Vicia faba. Lineage (NCBI taxonomy): Eukaryota > Viridiplantae > Streptophyta > Magnoliopsida > Fabales > Fabaceae > Vicia > Vicia faba. The sequence goes on from OX451741.1 coordinate 1,205,357,053, forward strand.
ATTGTTGAACAGTTGGGGCAGACCCCATCCAAAATCTCCATGTTATCTTTATTACTGTGTTCTGAAGCCCATGTGCAAGTTTAATGAAATTTTTAAAAATTGTTCATATACCATAAGAGATTTCTGCCGATCAATTTGGAAGTTACGTGGCTAGTTTAACAACTGATAATGGTTTGGTATTTTCCGATGTTGACTTGACTCCGGAGGGGAGAAATCATAATAGGGCCATGTATGTCTTTATTGAATACAGAGGCACTACATTGGCTCATGTGTTAGTTGATACTAGTTCTTCTATGAATGTTCTGCCAAAGGGAACTCTTGACAGACTGGATTGTGAAGGGGTTGTGCTGAAACCTAGCGACATCATAGTTCGATCCTTTGACGGGTCAAAAATAATGGTACATGGAGAAGTGGGCCTCCTGATTGAAGTGGGTTCACGGATCTTTGAATCCACCTTATATGTAATAGACATTTGGCCCGCTATTCTTGTCTATTGGGACGCCCCTGGACCCATGGGGCAGGCATTGTTACCTCCACATTACACTAGAAATTAAAATACCCTGTGAAAGGGAAGATTGTTACTGTTTGTAGAGAGGAGGAGTACATGGTCAACCACCTGAATTCATTCTGGTACGTGGAAATGGACGGTGAATTCATCGAGACTCCTTGTCAAGCTTTTGAAGTAATTTCCCTTGCTGCTGTTAAAGATGTTTCTTCAATACTAAAGACTACCTGAGTTCCGCACAAGATGGCTTCCTTAAAAGATGCCAAATCAACTATAGAAGAAAATGGTTGTACTATTTGGGGTCAGTTTTCTAATATTCCTTACAAATCTGATAAGTTTGGTCTGGGCCTTATTGCAGAGGGTTATTCGTAGCACTCGTGCTGGAAGACCTCCATTTCGTGTCAGCAATAATGGATTCAACACTATAGAAGATGCTGACAGTCATTGTGATCTCAGTAACTAGATTTTTCCTACCATTGGCAACAGGCTTAGAAACTGGAAGGTGGAAGACATTATCTCAATCTCCTTCAATCAGGAGTAATAGCTATTTCTTTTTTATTGCTTTAAGAAGTTTGGTTATGTAATTTCTTTTAAAACAATGACTTTAAACCTTGTGTCATGCCCGAGGCACAATGGTCTATTTATTAAGGGTTGTCATTACATATGCCATATTTTCATTTAATGAAAACATTGGACGTTTTGCATTCAAATTTTGCGCTCTGTCCTTCTTTTACTTTATTGCACTTTCAAATAGCTATGTGTTCTTACACACACCCATACACTACATTTTAGACCCTCATCCATTCTGGATCTTGTTGATAACAATTATGCTATTCCCGCTTATGACTTTGAAAATTTAATCTACCAAGCCGAGGATGAAGGCGAGGAAGATTGTGAAATACCTGGAGAACTTTCCAGACTCTTAATACAAGAAGAAATGGCTATCCAACCACATGAAGAACCAATCTAAGTGGTAAACTTGAGTTCTGAGACAGACAGAAAGGAATTCAAGATTGCCGCCAACTTAGAGGTTAGTGTCAAGAATAGATTGATTCAGATGTTGCACGACAATGTGGAGGTATTTTCTTGGTCATACAAATACATGTCAGGTGTAATACATTGGGAGAACTGACTAGGGGTTTTTTTGTTTGATCTCAAATGTTCCGGATAGCAAGAGTCGCCACCGATTTTTCTTTTATCCAATAAAGGAAATGGTGAAAAGAACAGGAAAGACCTTTTGAGAAGTTTCTTGAGTTCGGGGAGTAGGTTATGAAAATGGAAGATGTTAGCACCCTTTTTGTTGTACCCCAAAATTTTCCCTCCCATATTTCTCAAAACATTTCAAGAAAAACCCCCAAGTGGCTCAAGATTGCTCAAGAGTGGGACAGTCAAGCTATCTCCTAAGGCAGTCAATCCCAAATTAGGGTTTTCTGTTGCATCAAGGTCCTTGCATCCAAATGACCTCAAGTGCTCCCCAATGTCCTAATATTCTCTCAAGATCATCCATGCCAAATTTCAAGCCTTGCAGAGGAAGTTTGCTCAGTCAATTGCTCAAGGGGTCCAAAAATCGACTGTGCTAGGGCAAAAGTCAACTGTGACCTATAAACAGTCAAACTTCAATATTTTTTGTCAACATTCTAATTTTGAAGGATATTTCATCATTTTATCAAGGGTTGATCATGATTCATCAAGGATTGCTCAAAATTCATCAAGACTCAAAAGTTGCTAAATTAGGGTTTTGTAGGAAAAGTCAACTCAACTTTGACCAAGCATAACTTTCTCATACTTTATGAGAAATGACCCATCCAAAGCTAATTTTTAATAGGATGAAATTTCCTACAATCCATCTTCACACCCCAAGATCAAAAAATGCACTCACAAAAAGTTACAAATATGGACATTATAGGTCATTTTTGAAAGTCAACAAAAACACCTTTTTTTCCAAAGCTTATAACTTGATAATGGGATATCAAAATGATCTGAGACCAAATAGTTTGGTTAGAGGACATCTCAAGCTTTCTAAAAAGTCTAAGAACACTTCCAAAAGTTCAAAATTGAAGAAGTTATGCATTGTTGAAGTTGGGCATTTTTGCAAAATTGTCAAAAGTCAACTATCCCCAAAACTTCAAATTTTGTCAAATGGGCCCATTCCTTTCCAGTTGATTTGATCTTGTCACACTACACACGTGTCCTAGCTTCAGCCTTGGGACCATTTATCAATTTTACTATTTAATTTGATTTTTTTATGAATTATTTCATTTTAAATCAATTTAAATCAAATAAAATCCAAACATTGATAATTTGATCTCTTTTTGGCTATTTCAGGATTGAATCATCATCATCAAGTGTATCAAATTCGTATCATACATTCCATGTGCAAAAAGATTGGATTTTGGACAAAATTGGAAGGTTATCAATGGTGAATCAAATCAAATCTCAAGACATCAATGTGCAAAGATTCAAGACCCCAAAAGTTGACCTAATACATTGCAGTATACATATACAAGTGAAAGCACACGAATTCAGAGGCTAGAGGCTGCAGAATCATCAAGAACCAAACTTGAAAAATTGCCAAAAAGTGTGAAACTGAAATCGTCCTTGGAGGCCAATTCAGAAGCAAATCTCAACGCTAATCAATTGATGGGAAATCATTGAAGCGAAACCAATCCCTAACAAGCTCTCATACGCGCCCTAAAGCTCTGTAAGTGTCTCAAAAATATGCTTTTCAGTTGAATTCGTAGATCATTATTCTTGCACTTTTCTTACAAAATCTTTGCATATTCATGATTATCGTTCAATTTACAAGCATTCTGCATTAGCCAATTGCATTTATCTGGCCTATAACCCCCTAGTCGAATCTAGGGTTCGTGGTTTGTGTTTTTTGGGCATTTCTTTTTCAGGCAAAATTGGAGCCATTGATGGACATGGATGTAACTAGGGGAGAGAGACGAGCATGACCATGGTCTTGGAATCAATTTCCATGGCCTAGAATTGATTTTAGGTTGGACATGCGAATTTAGTTGCGGATGTAAATCCGCAGGTAAATATTCAGGGTTGAACGAAGAAGACGAAGACGTGTCTCCCCCTGGTTGGCCAATTCAAACGATTCGCGCTTTTTATTTATTTCTGGCATATTATAGATTTTTCCTATATTATATTTTATTCCTAATACACTAACAATAAAAGCGCGTTGGTTGAGTGGTGGAAGTGTTGTCCAATGATTAATAGGACCTGGGTTCGAATCCCAGGTCCCCATATTGCATTGTTATTATTTTTCAACAGGTTATTCAGTGTTGACCCAGGTGCGTGGTACATCATGCTCCCTCACTCAAATGCTTGCCAGATGGCCCCAGGTCAGATCTGGTGGTCCAGAAGTGATGTCCACCATACGCCCTAGTCAAAGTGCCACGCTGGATTCCAAAAGTCAGCCAGGCGTGCATGTTATTGGGCCATCAAATTGCTATCAAAACCTCCTTTTTCAGGCCCAAACCTCCTAAACTCTCTCTATTTTTATTATTTATTTTAATTAATTATTATTTTTATTTTATTATTTAATCACTAACCAAATTAAAACTTTTTCTTAATAAAATTAAAACCAAAAAATATTTTGTTTATTAAATTAATTTTCAGTAATTTATTTTTGTTAATAAATATTAATTTAATTAATTTAGTTTAATTAGGAAATAACTTTAATATCTTTTGCAATAATTAAAATTAACTTAGACAATTAGGTTTTTTTTTATTAACTTTGATTAATTTATTTTTATTTCTTTAAATATCAAAAATCCAAAAATATTATTTTCATTAATTAATTAATTAGCTTATTAATTTAATAATTAATTTAATTTAATTTCTTCCATAAATTCAAAAATAAACCAAAAAATCTTTTCTTGAATAACAAAGGGTCAAAACCCTAAACTCGCATTCGATTTAATTTCCCGCACGCGTTCCATTTTTATTCAATATTGTATCTGTTTCCCGGAATATAATAGTTTAATAGGACTTTAATTATTTTATCGCTTTATTTATTTTCCGCATTTTAATTTCAAGGGTTGCTTTTGGCGATGTAAATACCCGACGCCTTGTAATAGTTAGTTTAATTTCTGCAATTTAAATTTCCGCAACTTATAAACTGTTAGATGTTTGATAATAGGGAATGCATAACAAGATCGAATGTTTAACCTAAAATCAACATAGATAACCATTGACATGTACAAAGACAAAATAACTGAAAAACAACACACTCGCACATGCGCACTCTTAGGGTACACCTCACTTGGTTGCCTTCGAACGCGGTCATTGAGTATAGGAAGTTTTAGAGGTCGCCCTCTTATCCAAAGATCATAGTTGCCTCGAAACGGTTGCCTCAGAAAAATGATCTAAGACATTAGGATTACCGCTAAGGCGTCCTAACATTTCTTTGGTGACCGCACGTCCCTTAATCGAATTGACCCTTAAAACTCCAATGACGACGCTACCTACTCACTAGTAGTGGGATAACATTGTCTAAAGGACATTAGCACAGAACAATTCCTTTTTCGAGTAGGTAGATGGTTCTTAAGTACTTGCTCCTTCAAAACAAAACAAAACCTATTTCACACTTACACTTTTCAAACAAAAACTTCTTCAAACCCACAAACACAAAGAAAGCAAATTTTGAAAACACTTTGAGCAAGTACCTAAGAGCCCGTGGATAACCACGGATAGAAAGGGTGCTAACACCTTCCCTTTCTATAATCTACCCCCCGGACCCGAGAAACATCTCGAAAAAGGAATTTTTCTATGCTTTTCTCCTTTCCTTGTTGGATAAAATAAAAGACGGTGGTTACTCTTGCTTACCGCGACATTTTGCAAAATTAAACGCAAAACGCGAACCAGCATTCCAAAAACAGTCAGTTCTCTCCCACCGTATCACAGAACTGGCGACTGTGCTGGGGATTATTAATAAGTGGGGTGTACCTTAGGATTAGATCACTGTGTTTTTAATTGTTTGATTTGTATGATTTATCTTTTTGGGCTTGAATCGGAGTTACTATAGATCCTAACCCGGATCTGGGGGATACCCTTTAGGTAAGTAGCAATAAACTGTGAGGGAACTGTACAGCGTAGACCGATACGGTTGAAGTAGTAGCTACGTTGGTGTGGCACTTTAGTCTGTACCGATATCCCTTGTGTTGGAACGAGGAGAATATGGGTCTTCTAAGGGGTCATTAAGCACCAACTGACCTTAGAACCTTTAAATTGACCAACTTGGCCATAGAACAGTAGCAGTATGCTACACTCATTGAGACTAAACTCTCACGATGATTCCGGCTGCAAGAAAAGGTTGCTAAACTGGAATTATGACCGATTGAGGGTAGTCAGTGATATTGAGATCCTCTAGAACCCAATTACTATTTTTAGGACAGGTTTAAACCAACTGAACTGAAAGAGGGTAGTACCTAAGCTCCTTGCCAGCCTGAAATCTAAGGGCTCTCTGTGTGACTTGTGTGCCTTTACCATGTTTGCTATTTGTGGATACTTGTGATGTGCTTACTATCATGACATCATGACATCATAACATTGCATACATCTTGCATTAGACTAACCTATTTCAAAGACAAGAGGGATTCATCTTTGTTCTATTTTGTAGGCCATGATGTCCATGCGTAGGAATACCATCCGGATCAACTTTGTCCAGGTTCCCACTATGCTCAAAGAATTAGTTGCAAAGATGCCTGATACTGCTTCCTTCATCAGAAGACATGGTTATCTTCTCAGTTTAGTCGCCTCCAAATTGGACGAGCAGATGATGGGTGTCCTAGTCCAGTTCTATGATCCGTTATACCATTGCTTTACTTTCCAGGACTACCAACTGGTTCCCACATTAGAAGAGTTCTTTGATCTGCTCGGTATCTCTATTCTGGAGCAGACCCTGTTTACTGGTTGGGAAAAGATCCTTAGGCCGGAAGAGATTGCTGCAGCCCTTCATATGACAAAGGATGAGGTAATGGCTAATTGAGAAACTAGAAGTGGAGCAAAGGGCTTTCTGACTAAGTTCTTGGTTGGTAAGTGTTGTACCCCAAAATTTTCCCTCTCATTTCATCAACATTTTCTCACCACAAGACCCTTGGAGCTCAAGATCAAGTTAGGGTTTGCTTTGCACAAGACCCCTCCTTGCACTGTTGACCCAAATTAGGGTTTGAGTTTGCACAAAGATGTTTTGACCTGAAATGCCCAAAATGACTTTCATGCTTCATGTTGGACTCATAAGTTTATCCATACCAAGTTTCAACCTCATGATTTTTGACCCACATCAACATTATGAACTCATATGGATCATTTGATCAAGTTTGGATCACAATTCCATAAGAAATTTGATCAGATCAACAAAAGGGCAAAATGGTCATTTTTAGGGTTTTGACTGCACAAAGGCAATTTTTGACTGTTTGACCTAGCCAATGGCAAACCAAGCTCACATATGGACCCAAGGACTCAATGACATGGTCTTGACACATTCAACAAGTTCAAAAGATCCCAAATGCACAGGATTGACTAATGAATTTTCCAGTCAACTGATCAAAATTTGACTGTATACTGAAAAGTCAAACTTTGACTTCTTGGTCAAAATCAAGTGTCAAGATTCATTTTTCATCAAAACATGTCAAATTATGAAACTTGTTCATCAAGAAACCAAAAATTACAAATTAGGGTTTAAAATGAAGAAATTTCATAACTTAGAAATTTTCTAAGTTATGAAATTTCCTAATTTTTTCCTAACTTTGTCCCATCTTTTCATCAAGATATATTTGGATTCAAACAAAACTCAAAACATTAAAGTTATAGTCCATTGCAAAATCTACAACTTTGATCCACAAAGTTTCCTCAAAAGAAGCTTGTAGCTCAAGTTATGATTTTTGGAATAAGGGTGCAAAACATTCTTAACTTAGAATTTTTTTAACCTCTTTTAGGCAGGATTTTTGCCCAACTTCATGGCCACTTTTCACATGCTTCCACTTGGAATTTCAACTTGCATTACAAATATGGATTGTAGTACACATTCCAAGCTTTCCAAATTGTCCAAGAACTTCTCAAACACCCTTGTGGTTAGGGAGAATCGAATTTGTGAAGATGGGCAAAAGTCACTTTGTTCATAAGCCAATTACATGTTCATAACATTGCCATTTTCAAGTCAGCTTGTACAAGCTAGATTACAGGCCTCTAATCCTTCTCACACTCAATAATTTAATGCTAAACCATTGTGCCAAGATGTTATTTTGTTCATTTGGTCTTTACATGAAAGATTAACCTTTAAATGGATAAAGCATTTTTGCCATTTTGGAAAAGGTACACTTTATGTCAAATACAAATCCAAGAGGCATGGGCAAAATCTTTAGAGTTAGAATTTTGTACACAAATCACTCTGATCAAGAACAAGAGGTGCAACATAGTTTAGGGCATTGGACAGGCTGGTATAGAAACTTGTATTTTCTTACTTATCTAGGAAGAAACATTGCAAAAGGGGTCCAACATTGAGCTCCTGTCAACACAAGCTAAAACAAACATCTTGAACATTTTCCAAACATAAAACCAGACCTAAGGCACGACCTAACAACCTTCAATACCTCCTCATTCACAGAAATACCTTCTTGCTGCAAAAATAGAGTCTCTTCTGTAACTTGAATCCCACAGTTCATTTCCCTCGCGCGTTTTGGCTAAAACCTCTTCATACACACTCCCTACCATCCATTGAAGCTATTCCAAGCATTGAACTGGAACTGTAACATCCATAACCAAGGTTGCCATTTTCATTTTTCATCTGTGCAGGTTGAGTTACATAGCTCGATTCAGTTAGTTTCAAAGCAAGCTAGAGGTTGGAAGAGCATCCTTGGACCTCAAGCAAGCTGTACAAGTCCTCAAACTTCATTGAAAGTGCCTCCATTGTTGTACACGATCCAAGATGAACAGGTAAAAGTTTGAACTTCTATCTCTCTATCCAAGCATATCTAGGCTTAGGTTTGTGAAGAAAGTATGTTCTATTCATGGCCCTGAAGCTACCTATATCCTCACTTTTCATTTATATTGTGTGTGTTAAGAGAATTTGGAACCTGAACATTTGAAAAAAGCTAGGCCAAGAATTGGGGGAGGAGAAATTCTCTCTCATTTCTGAGAGTTAGAACAACTTCTTTATATGTTTAGAATCGTGACATGATGCTCTATAACATTGATGTTGTAAGTTTTTGTTGAAAATCAAGGAATCAGAAGTTAGCAGGTTGAGAAGGAAACGCGTGTTTTCTTTGTTTGAATGTTGCTGGAGGTTGAAGACAAGCCTCCTTGGGCTAGGCCTGAGATTATTTTTCTGTTTGCACCTTCATTTTTCACTTACACCACCTTGGCCCATTGTGTGTTATTTTTATCATTTTTGATTTTTTCTTTTTTATTCTGACTTGTTATTTTTTGTCAAAATATAAAAAACATTAAAAATATTTTTTCACTCATTTTACATTTATTTTGAATTTATTTGCTTTATTTATACTTATGTGTGCAAAATAATACATTTACTTTTATTTAAAATACTAAAAAATAATACCAAATACTATTTATTTTCTGATTTTATTTTATTTTATCTTTTGAAAACATTTTCTTAAAATACACTTTTTTTGATAAATAATTAATATTTTATTTTTTGTATATATTTAGTATATTTAATATATAATATAAATACTTATATATTTATTAGAATATTTTGGATAAAAATACAAAAATAATACATTTTTATTTTTATTAATATTTGACCTCAAAAATTACTTTTTTACAAATATACTTCTCTTTTATTTATTTTTGTATATAATTAATAAATATTGTATATAATACCTAATAAATACCTTTTTATTTATAAAATTAGGGTTTTGCTCTAAACCATGAAAATATCCAAAAATTAACTTTTTATTTTTGTTTGTATGTCACATGAAAAATACTTTTACATACATATAAAAATCATTTTTTTTGCATCTTGCATATTTATTGTATTTATTCAATTATTGTACAATTAAATAACTTGTATATTCAATTTGGATTGTAATAGCTTAGATTTAAATTTCTTGCTAAATATCCCCATTTGAACATTTGTACCCCCCATCCCATAATTATATTGTAATAGTTTAGGACTTTAAATTCCACATTTTAAAGCTTTCTAAAATATGCCATGATAGACTTAGGGTTTGTATGCAAAAATCAAATAACAAATAGCTTGACCTAATTCAAAGACAACAAAGCATGAAAATGGACAACACCAATCACACTTGCACCCCTAGGGTTACTCCACTTGTTGCCTTCAATAATGGGCCATGTTGCATGTTGGGTGTCTTTGGCAAAACAAAACAATTCAAATGATCATAGTCCCACGATGACGCTTTCGAAAGTTGCCTAAAAATGATCAAGTCCCTTAAAGGAAAAATTGCCAAAGACACTTGGCACCATTGTATTCATGGTCCATACGATGACCCGCGCCCGTCCCGTTAACATCCTAACGCAAGATTGTCCACCAAATACAATGGTGGAACAAAATTGTTAAAAGGGTTAAAACATGAGAAAAACCTTTGAGTAAATTTAGGGGTAGAAACTCTTAGTTACTTGATCAAACTTGCAAACACACTTGCCTACTTTTCAAACCACACTCCACAAACACTTTCAAAAACAAACTTTCAAAAAACATTTGAAACATCTTTTCGAAAAGATACACACCTTTGTATATACTCAAACACGAGTCATTACAATGGTTGCCTAGACAAAGGCCTCTTTTTCAAAACATTTTCAAAACACACACACACACCACCATTTCAAGCAATTGAAAATCAAAGGCAAGTGATCTAAACAAGTAATTAAGAGCCCATGGATAACCATGGATGAAAATGGTGTTAATACCTTCCCTTTTCATAATCTACCCCCCGAACCCACGAAATATCTCAAAAGGTTTTTCCTGTGCTTTTTAACCTTTCCTTAGGATAAAATAAAAAGTCGGTGGCGACTCTTGCTAAATCGAACAAGTGCGAATACAAACGCAAACCTCAAGTCAGTTCTCCCACCGTATCACAGTAAGGCTAATTATTTCTGGGATAGTCTAGACTTTAAGGCATTCAAAGATATTTTGGCTCTTCTGATATATGGCTTGGTATTGTTTCCGAATCCTGACTCCTTTGTTGATGTGAATGTGGTGAAAATCTTCATCTCTCGTAATCCTGTACCCACTCTCTTGGGTGACATTCTTCATCAGCTTTATGCCCATACTGCCCGAAAGCGGGGAACTTTGATGTGTTGTTCTCCATTATTGGCGAGGTGGTTTATTTTGCACCTCCCCAAATCAGTGCTGAAGAACAAAGAAGGCATGGGCTGGGCCTATAGGGTTATGTCTCTCTCTCATAATGACATCATCTGGACTATCAAGGGTATGGACGAGGTGGCTATTATTGATCGATGCGGGGAGTACCCCAATGTTCCACTGATAGGAACCAATGGAGGAATTTCTTATAACCCGTGCTTGGCCTTACGTCAGTTTGGGCGTGCCAGAAGAGAAGGACCTCATGAGCTGTTAATGCATAGTATTATCTTTGATTTTCAAGGGGATAGCGACGAGCAACGCTGCAGATTCATAAGGGCTTGGGATATAGTTCACAGATCTGATCCACATGAGCTGGGTCCAAAGACTTCACTTCCGATGGAGCCATATCTCAGATGGGTTCGTATCCGTGCCCAAAAGTTGGGTATGCCGTATGAAGCCGTCCTGCCTATCATTGTTGAAGTTGCTAATGAAGAGGGAGTTCTTCCTACCATCCTCCATCCTTACATGCCCACTGACATTGGGGCACTGAAAAGGTCTTGGATGCAGCTGAGAGAATAGCGGCATGCTTACCGAGAAAAGTTTAACGAGTAAGAGCAGAAGATTCAGAAGTTGACTAGGCAGCTGGAGAACGAGCAGATTCTCAATGACTATGTCCGTACCAACAAGAAGCGACCATGGGAGCACTGATTGTCCTTTGATTATTTCCTTTCCAGTTTTTGTTTACTTTTCAGTATTTCTTTTCTTTTAACGCCTTAAGGGCATCTATTGAACAATTTGAATTTCAAAGTTTAATCTAATAAAAGTGTGTTTCATTTCTTGTTTACGAATTTGAATCTCTCGATGTCTTTGAAATCATATCATACGCATTTCATCCCATGCACTTCATAACAGGTACCCATTACAGGTTTCTTATCTTCTTCGCTGTTTATTTCATCACTCATCATGTCTGCTGAACCATCAACTGAGCAAGCAATCAAGGCCCTACAGGCCCAGAATGCCCAATTCCAAGAGCTGTTCATGAATCTAGCTAAGGGTCAGCAAGATCTGAAGACCCTGATTCTAAAAGAGAAGAAGAAGAAGAAGAAGAGGACAGTCCTGTTTAACATAGGCCACAGGTTTGGAAACAGGCTACGGGATGAAGTTGATTTGACCACCTCATCTGGAGGGAAAGATAGTCAGGAAGAAAGGAGGGCTCCTAGCCATGTGGTCTCAGACAATGAGACGGACTTCGACGAAGACCAGTATCCTCTGGCCGAGGATAGATACAACCAACTGGAAGACCGCTTGAGTGAGATGGAAGTTCAGAAAGTGCCTGGTCTAGACTTTGGTGATCTAGGTCTGTCATCTAGGGTGGTGATTCCCCATAAATTCAAAGCACCAGCCTTTGCTAGTATGATGGAGTTTCTTGTCCGAAGATGCACCTCTGGTCATATGTGAGGAAGATTCAGCCGTACACCACTGATAAGAACCTATGGATCCACTTCTTTCAAGACAGTCTCTCAGGGACTCAGCTTGAATGGTTTACCACTTGGACGGAGCCAGTATCCGCAGTTGGGAGGATTTGGCTACTGCTTTCTACAGGAAGTACCAATACAATTCCGACCTCGCTCCCACGCGTACCCAACTCCAGGGTATGTCAATAGGAACGGACGAAGGTTTCAAAGATTATGCTCAGAAGTGGAGGGACCTCGCCGGAAGAGTACAACCACCCTTGGCTGACTGGGAGCTTGTGGATATGTTTCTGGGGACCTTGTCTGGTTCATTTTTCAACCATCTGATTGGAAGCTCTTCGTCTGGGTTTACAAAGCTAATTATGAATGGGGAAAGGATTGAGGCTGGTATTAAGGCTGGTAAGATACAAAAGGGTGCTTCATCAAGCACCGAGAAAAAGCCTTTCAAGAAAGAGTCCAGTGCTGTCTACAGTTCGAAAAGCCAGAATAGACCTGAACGCCGCCAAGCTGTTAATGTGGTTGTTATTTCAAGACCTGCTGGTGCTCCTCAGCACAACAATCAACAAAATGACGAGAAACCTCGAAGGCAATCACCCGTCTCAGCATGACTTTGTCTCAGATTCTGCCGCAGTTACTGAAGACCAATCTAGTGATTCCAAGGGAGGCCCCGAAGAATCCAAATACAACATCACCAAAGTACAACCCTAATGCCCGCTGTGCCTTTCACTCTGATAGCCCGGGACATAATACAGATGATTGTTGGGCTTTGAAGAACAAAATACAGGACTTAATTGATGCTAAGGAGATTGAGTTCGAAGCGCCCGAAAGACCTAATGTTGTGACTGCTCCTATGCCCAAGCATGGAGTGAATGCTATAGAAGAAGACTCGTTTGTGGTTTCTATGAACGATATTGTTACCCCTTTAATGACTGTGAAGAAGAACCTTTTGCTAGCCGGTTTATTTCCGGGCTGTGACGAAGGTTGCCGTATGTGTTCTATTCTACCTACCGGTTGCCATCTTTTGAAATTAGGTGTCTAATGCCTGATGGATAGTAAAGAAATTCTGTTTGAGAAGACTGTTGTTCCTTTAGTTCATACTGAAGAAGTTGCCATCATTACCATCTTCGACAATTCTTCCAAGGCTTCCTCGAGAAAGCCTGTTAGAATTACATTTGTTCCAAGAATCGCACCATTAATCATCATTGTTCCTGGGCCTATCCCTTACGCCTCTGATAAAGCTGTCCCTTGGCATTATGGGGCCGATGTTTATTTCCATGGAGTTAAACAAGAGTTGGATGCTGATACTGACATCAGCAATATTGTTGGACCTGCTAAAGTCACCCGCAGCGGAAGACTTTTCTCACCTGATATCTCTCTGCTGACTGCCCGAAAACCTATTGTTATCACACCTGCCAGTGTACCTGCCACTATTCCTATCCAAGTTCCTATTCTTACCCCTGTCGCCGAGTCCTCTGACGCTCGGGGCAAAGGGATCACCAGTGAGCCTGCCCAGACGGAGGCACCAAAGACGATTACTGTTGAAGCTTCTACACAAGAGATGGAAGAGATTCTGAAAATCATCAAAAAGAGTGACTACAATGTAGTTGAACAGTTGGGGCAAACCCCGTCCAAGATTTCTATGTTGTCACTGTTGTGTTAGAACAAAGTTTGAATCTACTACCCTAAGTTTAAGTTTTGATGATAAAAAAATGCTAAGATATATCAAGTGTATGATTCATGTAAAGACATATATGCTGCCTAAAAATTACATTCTGTTTTACAGAAACTCTGATGGATATCAGCATGAAAACATCATCATCAGCATCAGAAGATGTTGTATTAGATGCCAGAATCAGAAGATCAACTTGTGCTTACGCAGAAGCGTGATGAACAGATCTGCGCGTAACAATCTGGACTCTGATCAAAACAACAGTTCATCAGCACCTAAGCAGCGTCAGAATGCGCCAAAGCCAGAACAAGCTTAAGTGGCAATGGTACTGTGCATTCAAGATGATTTATTACCAACGGCACCATTCTAGACAAGATCTTCTTAATAAGGAAAGAATGTTATTAGCATTGAAACGGAATTACTACTCCAACGTACATTATTTCCAATGCTATATATACAAGTCAATGAAGATTGAATTGGCTAATGCTCTACAACACTCTACACGCCTAAAGCTATTCATCATCTTCCTCACTCTCAGTTTTCTAAAACTCTCAATTACTTATTCTATTGTTTTAGCATTCCAGTATTCATAAGCTTAATTTGTGTAGTATCACAGTTGTGATAAACAGTTTTTGTAGAAAACATTCAACACACTTAGATTTCAATTATTCTGTAAGAAAGTAATTCCTTGAGAAACCGGTTTGTGGTTTGACTCAAGAAGGCTTTAGCAGTTGTTAAAGCAGTTGTAATATTCAGTTGAATATAGTGGATTAAGACCTCGTTGGAGAGAGGCGAAATCACCTTGACGGTTGGACTGGAGTAGTTTGAGATCAAACAAACCAGGATAAAAATACCGTGTTAACTGCAATTGATTTCCAGTTTTTACAATTCAACCCCCCTTCTTGTGTTTTTCACTTCTTCAATTGGCATCAGAGCGCCTGGTTCTGAGCTAAAACACTTAACCGTGTCAGTACAAGATCCAGCGTCAGAAAAACACAATGGCAGGAACTTATCAACACACCAGCAATGACAACAATGAAGACAGAGACAGATTCAGCGGCAAACCTCCAGTCTTTGATGGAGAAAATTTTGATTACTGGAAAGACAGAATTGAAAGCTTCTTTCTGGCACATGATACTGATCTGTGGGACATGGTGACAGATGGATACATGCACCCAGTGAATGCAAGCGGTCATAAGATTGACAGGAAAGCAATGTCTGAGCAACAAAAGTGTGACTTCAAAAATCACCACAAGGCCAGAACCATTCTTCTCAGCGCCATCTCTTACGCTGAATATGAAAAGATCTCTAACAGTGACACAGCAAAGAACATGTTTGACTCACTCAGAATGACGCATGAAGGCAACATTCAGGTCAAAGAAACTAAAGCTGTTGCGCTCATTCAGAAGTATGAGGCATTCAAAATGGAAGAAAGTGAATCCATTGAAACAATGTTCTCAAGATTCCAAATTCTGGTGGCTGGTCTCAAGGTTCTGGACAAAGGATACTCTACTGCTGATCACGTCAAGAAGATCATCAGAAGCTTACCAAAGCAGTGGAGGCCAATGGTTACAGCTCTGAAGCTAGCTAAAGATCTCAACAAAATTTCTCTGGAGGAACTTATCAGCTCCCTCAGAAGTCACGAGATAGAGATGGAAGCTGATGAACCTCAAGCAAGGTAAGCCTTTAGCATTAAAATCTAACAAAAAATCTGAGTCTAAAGTTTTGCAGGCAGTTGAAGAAACATCTGATGGATCCTCATCAGAAGAAGACGAACTCTCCCTCCTCTCCAGAAGAGTGAACCAACTATGGAAGTAGAGGCAAAGGAAGTTCAGGAATCCCAGAAGATCTGATCATAATGAGTCTTCTTCCAGATACAGAAGGACAGATTCTTCCTCTGGATACAGAAGATCTGAAGGCTCCTCATGAAGCAGAAAGCCAAACACTAAGGACATCATATGCTATGAATGAAATGAGCAAGGACACTACAAGAGTGACTGCCCAAAACTTCAGAGGGAAAAGCCCAAAAAGAAGTTTGGAAGAGAAAAGAAGAAAAGTCTCATGGCTACATGGGATGACTCTGACTCGTCTGAAGCTGACTCAGAATCAGATGATGAGAGAGCAAACATAGCTCTCATGGCCAACATTTCAGAAGACAGTGAAGCTTCTGAATCAGACTCAGAATCAGATACTGAAGAGGTATTTCCTGACTTTGCAATTAATTTTACTAAGGCTGAACTTGCTCAGAGCCTTAACGAAATTCTGGAAAGGTACCAGCAGATTAGAGTTAAATTCAAAAACCTGAAAAGCAATCTTGAATCTGACTCTGATAAGACTGAGAGTCTTAAATTGGAAAACTCTGAGCTGAGAAATAAAATTTCAAAATTAGAAAATGTTTTACAAAACTCTCAGAAGGAACCAATTTCTGAAACTCCCAGCAGCGCTGATGAGATCATCAAGGAGTATGATCATAGTTTCCAGAAGTTCCTTGCTGAAAGCATAGATAGAAGCAAAATGGCTTCAATGATCTATGGAGTTAGCAGAAACGGCAGAAAGGGAATAGGATACCAAGGTAAGGTTCGTACACCAAAGAATGCCATGGATTTAACCATTAAACACACTCCTCTAAACTCACATTTTGTGTATGGTCACACACATGATATTAAATACACTAGCAGTAAGTATTCTGTGAAACCAAAATTCAACCAGAGTTTTGGTAAATCTAACAAATCAGGACCCAAGAAAATTTGGGTACCTAAGGATAAAATAATACATGTTGCAGATATCTTTAGCAGCAAATCAGAAACACCAGTCATGGTACCTGGACTCTGTCTTCTCGCGACACATGACGGGAAGAAGGCATATGTTCCAAAGTCTGGAACTTAAGCCTGGAGGCCATGTTGGCTTTGGAGGCAATCAGAGGGGAAAGATCATTGGCTCTGGAACTGTAGGTAATGGAAATCTTCCCTCTATAAATAATGTTCTGCTAGTAGATGGATTAATGCATAATCTGTTATCCATAAGTCAATTAAGTGATAACGGTTATGATATAATCTTTAATCAAAAATCATGTAAAGCTGTTAGTCAGAAAGATGGGACTATCCTATTTAATGGAAAGAGGAAAAACAACATCTATAAAATCAAACTTTCTGAACTGAAAAGTCAGAATGCAAAGTGTCTTCTGTCTGTTAACAATGAGCAGTGGATCTGGCACAGAAGATTGGGGCATGTTAGTATGAGAAGAATATCTCAGATTAACAAACTCAATCTGGTCAGAGGACTTCCTAATCTGAAGTTCAATTCAGATGCTCTGTGTGAAGCATGTCAGAAAGGCAAGTTTGCAAAACCTTCTTTCAAATCTAAAAATGTTGTTTCTACCTCTAAGCCATTAGAACTTCTGCACATTGACTTATTTGGACCAGTTAAAACTGCTTCAGTCAGTGGCAAGAAGTATGGGTTAGTAATCGTAGATGACTATAGCAGATGGACATGGGTAAAGTTCTTAAGACACAAGGACGAGTCACACTCTGTGTTTGTTACCTTCTGTAACCAAGTTCAGAATGAAAAGGATCTTAGAATCGTTAAAGTCAGAAGTGATCATGGTGGAGAGTTTGAAAACAAAGATTTTGAGTCATTCTTTAATGACAGAGGCATTCTGCATGATTTCTCTTGTCCTAGAACTCCCCAACAAAATGGAGTTGTAGAACGAAA
The DNA here is from genome assembly GCA_948472305.1 of Vicia faba. Lineage (NCBI taxonomy): Eukaryota > Viridiplantae > Streptophyta > Magnoliopsida > Fabales > Fabaceae > Vicia > Vicia faba. The sequence continues at coordinate 1,205,374,707 of OX451741.1, forward strand.
GAACAGAACATTGCAAGAAATGGCCAGAACCATGATCAATGAGACAAACGTTGCTAAGATCTTCTAGGCAGAGGCAATAAACACAGCGTGCTACATTCAGAATAGAATCTCAATAAGACCTATTCTGGAAAAGACTCCATATGAATTGTGGAAGAACAGAAAGCCCAACATTTCATATTTTCATCCATTTGGATGTACTTGTTTTATGTTAAATACAAAAAATTATTTGAACAAGTTTGACTCTAAAGCACAGAAGTGTATTATGTTAGGATACTCTGAACGCTCAAGAGGGTACAGAGTATACAATACAGAAACACAGATTGTGGAAGAATCAATCAGTGTTCGTTTTGATGATAAGCTTGACTCTGAAAAGTCAAAGCAGAATGAAGTTTTTGCAGGTATGGAAGTTGAATTTACAGGTTCTGAAGACAAGTCATCAGAAGCTCTCAACAAAGACACTCCTTCAACATCTGAAAGGAGCACTGCTAGTAATCCTACAACAGCTGCTGATCAACTACAGAAGAGACTACCCAGAAGCAGCTTGGATCACCCAGAAGAAACTATCTTAGGAAGAAAGGAAGATCCAATCAGAATAAGATCCAGCTTCAGAAACTCTGAAGAATCCCTCATGGGACTTGTGTCTCTGATTGAACCTTCTTCTATTGATGAAGCACTGTTGGCTCCTAAATTCGACACCTTTGTTTTAATTGATATCAGCCATTAAAGCTGAAAGATGCTTTCGACTGGCTAAGTCTGTCGAAGTGACCGTCGAAAGATGGCAAAATACTTAGAAGATTTCTTCCAAGGAAGAAGGCTGATTTCCTTCGACGTCGAAGGAGTTTTCGTCGAAGATGTCTCTTGATGAAAGTGTTCGATGGTCCAGAGTGGAGCAGTTTGAAATTCAAAGCTTTGGAGGGAAAACGGTTTCCAGCAGTTACCACGTGCAAACGTGCAAGGATCTGGAGCGTCGAGCATGGAGAACGTGCCAAGTGGATTGATCTCGAAGCAGTGTAACTGCCCGACGGTTACTTGGAATGTTTTAGTATAAATAGGAGTAGACATGTAGTTTCTCGCGTGTGTTCACAATTCTATACAAAGTCACTCATTTAGATTCGAGTACCCAGTGTGTGAGAAAGAATTGTTGAGAAATGTATGTGTGAAACACCAATTTTATCAATTAAAGTCATTTACTTTCCAAGAATTTTACTTGCTTTTCTCTTTACATTTCCTGTCGAACCTTTACTTTAAAGCCTTGTTTATTTTACCAAGTCTTTCCTTTATGCAGTTTACTTGAAACCTTTTATTTAAAGCCTTATCCAACTTAATCAAACTTCAAAATCAACCTATGTCCATAGGATCAATCTGATCGATCCTGCGAGTAACCAAATAAGTAACCATTTGGAGGATCAGCGGTTGTTTACCAAAACCCAAGGTAAACAAATTGGCACGCCCAGTGGGACTGTGTGTTGATTGTTGAAAATAATCTCATCTTTTCGAGTTGTATGTTATTGAGAAGTGGTAGAATATACACTAACGATAACAATACTGCCAGAAGGAGGGAAGAGATGGCGAATCCGCCAAACAATAATGAAATCCCACAAACGAGTGTGGGAGCAACGGTTAGTATGACCGGAAGTGAAGCGACAAACGTTGGTTCGACACCAGCAGTGTCGGTCACAACCACGGGGCCAATAACTTCGTTAACAGGCCCCAGAATACCTTTGGGAACTCCCCCACCAAGGGGAAATATAGGCACAAGGCCTGTGGTTCCCCCAAGATTTATTCCATTCTATGGTATGCCAACTTCTGAAGTGGCAAGCCTGACGAATGCTGCGTCCACCTTTTCAGACCCTTTCGTGAGTGCTTCTTCGCCACTCCAAGGCTCTGGAATAGGCATGGCGAATAGAAATAGGACCCAACTCTTAGGAGGAACGTCCCAAGTAGCCCATGGCCTTACAAATGCCTCGACAGCAGTCTTGAGGCAACAAATGGACGAAAGAAACCATGATATGGTGCAAATGTTGGCACAAACTTTGAGTACAATGCTAAACCCTCTAATACAAAACACTACTCAATCGAATCAGCAAGTTACAGCGCAAATGACGCGCTTGGCTGATTTCTTTGGAGTACCCCCACCTGTTCGACAGCCCCAAAGGGCGCAAATAAGGGGAAATCAGGGGATATTTGTAGAGGAAGAAACCACCATTAACCAGGCTCAACAGCCTGTCGAACAACCTGTCGAAGAACCTAGGGTAATAGCCCCGGAGGTAAGGTTAGTTAACAGGAACCAAAATGCTGACGAAGTGGTTCAGCATATCCAATACCAAAACATGGGTTTGGAGAACAATCTGGCAACCATGATCGAAAGGATCATGACTCAGAATGGGATGAACATGGGCTTTCGAAGGCCCAACTTTACATCTCTATTGTCAGAATACGTGTTACAAACGGATTTACCTCCTAGATGCAAAGTCCCCAAATTTACTAAGTTCTCAGGGGACACGACAGAATCTACTGTCGAGCATGTGGCGAGATACTTGATCGAAGCAGGAGACATTTCGAATAACGAAAACCTAAGGATCAAGTACTTCCCAAGTTCTTTAACCAAGAACGCTTTTACTTGGTTTACAACTCTCCCCCCCAATTCGATCCATCATTGGACCCAGTTGGAAATATTATTCCATGAACAATTCTACATGGGGCAAACCAAGATAAGCCTGAAAGAACTGGCCAGTGTGAAGAGACGTTTCACTGAACCTATAGACGAATATCTGAATAGGTTTAGGTTGCTCAAGGCGAGATGTTTTACACAAGTGCCAGAACATGAGTTGGTCGAAATAGCCGCAGGCGGTTTAGATTATTCCATTAGGAAGAAGCTAGACACCCAGTACCTAAGAGACATGGCCCAACTGGCCGATAGAGTTCGACAGGTCGAACGCCTCAAAGCTGAAAAAGCTAAGGCAACGAAAACTCACAAGAGAGAGAGAATAGCGTACGTTGAGATGGATGACGAAGATCTAGAATCCTTCGACGATACTTTAACTGTCGAAGAAGGAGAAGTCGATTTAGCAGAACTAAAACAAGGGCCACCATACTCTTGTAAACAGTTAGTCCCCTCAAATGGGAAAAATCCCATTGGTCCAGACAGGGCCAACGATAGGTTCCCAAAAAAGACTTATAGTTTTGACATCACAAAATGTGATGAAATATTCGACTTGCTAGTTAAAGATGGCCAAATGATAGTACCCCCTGGGGTAAAAGTGCCTCCTCTTGATCAAAGAAAGAAGAGAGGTTTTTGCAAATATCATAATTTTTTGGGCCATAAAACTTCTCAATGTTTTCTTTTCAGGAATCTTGTGCAAGACGCTATTGAGGAAGGGAGATTAAAGTTTGCTGACAAATCCCCCATGGCTGTCGACTCCAATCCACTGAAGGCTGAGGCCCACTATGCAGAACCCTCTGAGGTGAACATGATAGAGGCAACCAGGATCCAGTCGAAGAAGCCAGGAATTACCATGGTCGAAGTCTCAAAGGACCACATCAACATGCCAATCTTTGGAAGTTTTTCTGGAAATTTATCCAGGAAGACAATTGAAGCTGTCCAGAAAGCGGTCGAGAACCCGAAGTAGAAGACTGCTGAAGCACAAAAAACTAGACCAAAGCTCAGTTCCCACTTGGCCACTGTTCCAGGCCAGACGGAGAATCTGGAGACACAAATGAAGCAGTTAACTCTTGCTAATAAAGATACAATGAATATCAACATGGTCGAACTCTCTGACCCTAAAGCATCAGAAGAGGCCATAAGGCAAGAGCAGGCTAATAAGACGGCTTTCCCACGGGAAAACGAAAACTTGGCAGATTTTTTACAAAGATGCCAGAAGAAGAAATCAGAGGTGATGCTGTGTCCAAGATGCAGTTCGATCTTTGATAAAAAAGCTGCTGAGCACATTCAAGGCGTGAGAGCAGCGAACAAGAGAAGGGAGAATGCTGACCTTCGACATGATCCCAGAAGGGGTTCTCACCAAGACAAGAGGCCATTGACTTTTAGGCCTCCAACAAATGTATCAGTAGACACTTGGTACAAAACTTCTGGCCGAAAAAGGCCAAATGAAGAGAAATGGCATTCTTTCGATGTGCCAAGAGGTTCCTCTTTGACTCAAAAGAAAGAGCCTCAAGTTGCTGCACCTAAGGTTGCTCAAGTGTCCAGCAACTACAAGGGTAAAAATCCTATGTCTCGATCCCAATGGAGGAGATATCAAAGGAGACGAAAAGCTGAAAGGGAGGCTGCCAACGAACCTAAGGCAGAAACTAGTTCGAATGTTCCTCAAAGGAAACAAAGGAAGCCTCTAGAGAGAGAACCAGTTACCAACAGGCTAGTTTGGCCTAACCAAAGTGAAGTCGAAGACGAAGACGATGTTGAGTCCGACGATACTTTGGATATAATGGTGAATATTGTTTCAGTGCTGCCCAAGGAATTCAATCGACAGGTAGAAGTCGAAGCAAGTGACTGGGAGGTGGAACAAGAAATGGCCAAACATAGGCCAGTGTGCTATTTTGTCATGGACAATGGCACTACTGAGGAACAAAATGGCTTCTTCGAGCCACCTACAGAGGCAATGAAGAATCACCTCAAGCCTTTGTTTATAAGGGCTAAGCTCGAAGAGACTACTGTGAATAAAATATTGGTCGATTGTGGGGCAACTATCAATATTATCCCTCACTCTATGCTAAGGAAGATTGGCAAAAGAGATGAGGAAATTAAACCTCACAATATGGTCCTGTCGAACTATGAGGGCGGCATTGGGACCACCATGGGAGTGATCCAGCTAGATATCAAAGTTGGGTCCATCCTTCGACCAACGATGTTCATGGTCATATCGGCCAAACCTAACTACAACCTTTTGTTAGGCCGTGAGTGGATTCATGGTGTAGGCGCTGTGCCTTCATCGATGCACCAAAGACTGCTGCTATGGCGTCCAGATGGGATGGTCGAAAACATAGAGGCAGATCAAAGCTACTACCTTGGCGAAGTGAATCACTTGGGTGTGGCAGATTTCGACAAAAACTTGGCTCACATAGGGCCATGTCCAACACCTGACTTCGACATGGCGCCAGTGCCAAACACCTTTTGTTCCCTATACCTGCATCCTGAGCATGGCTTCCAATGGGACAGAGAAGACTTGTCCCACATAGACTTCAGTGGGCTAACTGATATCCAACCAACTGGTTGGGGAAGTGAATTCAGTGATAATGACTGAGTCACAGTCTTTGAAGCGAATTTCAGCTTATGTAGCCGAAACCAAGATGATAACGGCTCTCGAAGCCGAAGTAAAGTACATGGCCACACAGGCCAATGATCAACAATTATCTGCTGTTGGCCCAGGAAAGGATTTCGATCCAAAACCCCCTGATATCATGCCAGAAGAAATGCAGGAACAGAGGCTCGACGCCATCTATGACGATGAGCCTTTGGGCTTCGAAAAGGATCCCTTGGCGAACAACATTAAAATGTTAGCACAAGACCCTTTAGAAGAAATCAACTTAGGCGAAGGATCAGAGAAGAGGCCAACTTACATCAGCGCCAAAATTGATCCAGAACTTAGGTTGGAAGTAATCCAATTGCTGAAAGAGTTTAAAGACTGCTTTGCATGGGATTATGACGAAATTCCTGGTCTCGACAGAGGATTGGTAGAGCTTCAGTTGCCAATCAAACCTGGGAAAAAGCCAATCAAGCAAAATCCAAGGCGCTTCGCTCCAGAAATATTGTCGAAGATCAAAACGGAGGTCGAAAGACTTCTGAAATGCAAATTCATCCGTGTTACAAGGTATGTCGAATGGATTGCAAATATTGTGCCAGTAATTAAGAAAAATGGCACGTTAAGGGTGTGCATAGATTTCAGAGATTTGAATGCTGCCACCCCCAAAGATGAATATCCTATGCCTGTGGTGGAAATGCTAGTCGATTCTGCCGCTGGTTATGAATACCTGAGTATGCTCGATGGTTATTCAGGATATAATCAAATATTCATTGCTGAAGAGGATGTGTCGAAAACAGCTTTTTGATGCCCTGGGGCCTTAGGCACTTACGAATGGGTAGTGATGCCTTTTGGCCTAAAGAACGCTGGGGCAACGTACCAGCGAGCAATGAATACTATCTTCCATGATTTTATTAACACTTTTATGCAAGTTTATATTGATGATATTGTTATAAAATCTGTTTCCAGGAAGAGTCACATTGACCACCTTCGACAATCATTCGAAAGAATGAGAGAACATGGTCTGAAGATGAACCCTTTGAAGTGTGCGTTCTGTGTGAAAGCTGGAGATTTCTTGGGCTTCGTTGTCCACAAGAAAGGAATCGAAATCAATCAGAACAAGACGAAGGCAATTTTGGAAGCGAAAGCGCCATCGAATAAGAAGGAATTGCAATCTCTCTTAGGCAAGATAAATTTCTTAAGGAGGTTTATATCTAATCTAAGTGGGAAAGCTCAGGCCTTTTCACCCTTACTTCGACTGAATAAAGAGGGGTTCGAATGGGGGCAGGAGCAACAAGAAGCCTTCGACAAAATCAAAGGGTACCTCACTAAGCCACCTATTTTGGTGCCTCCTTGTAGCAATAGGAGTATGAGATTGTACATAGCTGCATCTGACAAAACTCTGGGAAGTATGTTAGCCCAAGAGGATGAGAATGGAGTCGAAAGACCCATTTACTATCTCAGTCGAGTTTTGAATGATGCAGAAACTAGATATAGCGAAGTTGAAAAATTGTGTCTATGTCTGTATTTTTCTTGTACAAAACTCAAGCAATATATAAAACCAGTTGATGTTTATGTTTCGTCTCATTTTGATGTTTTCAAATATATGTTGTCGAAACCTATCTTGCATAGTCGAATCGGCAAGTGGGCATTAGCATTAACTGAATACTCCTTGACCTTTATGCCTCTTAAGGCAGTAAAAGGACAAGTGGTTGCAGATTTCATAGTCGACCACTCAATTCAAGTCGAGGATATTAATTATGTGGAGATAGAACCTTGGAAATTCTACTTTGATGGTTCCAGCCATAAAGATGGAACAGGGCTAGGAGTCTTGATTATTTCTCCAGATAAAATTCCAACAACATTCAAGTACAAAATAGCAGGTTCTTGTTCGAACAATGAGGCTGAGTATGAAGCTCTGATTACTGGCCTTGAGATATTGTTGGAATTGGGGGCAACTCGAGTCGAAATAATGGGAGACTCAGAGTTAGTCATCAAGCAAGTCACAAAGGAATATAAATGCATAAGGGAGAATCTCATTATGTACTTTGTGATAGCAAATCGTTTATTGAAACAATTTGAAACGATCAATATTCGACACATACCCAGAGTCGAAAATCAAATAGCCAATGACTTGGCACAAATTGCATCTGGGTATAAGATTTCAAAAACGAAATTACAAAGAGCAATCGAAGTTCGAGAAAAGATAAAAGCAACTTGTCTATCACCATCAGACTTGGAATCGACGAGGCTAGGATATGCTGATCACTCAAACTTCGAGATTTCGTTCATTGATAATTTGTCAGAGCAAGATTGGAGGAAACCCATTGTGGACTATCTTCAAAATCCAGGAGCTTCGACAGAACGAAAAACAAAATACAGGGCGTTGAGTTTTGTACTCATGGGTAATGAGTTATTCAAGAAGACGCCTGAAGGGGTGTTGCTGAAATGTTTAAGTGAAACTGAAGCATACATAGCCCTTTCGACTACGCATGCTGGGGCATGTGGGGCTCACCAAGCAGGCCATAAGATGAAATGGTTGTTGTTTCGACAAGGACTATATTGGCCCACTATGCTGAAAGATTGTGTTGAGTTCGCCAAAGGTTGCCAAGAGTGTCAAGTTCATACAGGCGTCCAACATGTACCAGCAAGCGAGCTTCACTCGGTAGTGAAGCCTTGGCCCTTTAGAGGATGGGCGTTGGACCTCATTGGAGAGATTCGACCAGCATCATCAAAGAGTCAGAAATACATATTGGTAGGCATTGATTATTTTACTAAGTGGATCGAAGCTATCCCTTTAGTCAATGTGGACCAAGAAAATGTCATTGAATTTATTCAAAAGAACATTATCTTTAGATATGGAATTCCTGAGACAATAACAACTGATCAAGGGTCAGTTTTCACTGGTCGAAAGATGCAGGAATTTGCTCAGGAAACAGGTTTCAAACTCCTAACATCCACGCCTTATTATGCCCAGGCGAACGGTCAGGTCGAAGCAGCTAACAAAGTGGTGATTGGCTTGATAAAGAAACATGTTGGGAAGAAACCAAAGAATTGGCATAAGACGTTAGACCAAATTTTATGGGCTTGTCGAACGTCCCCAAAAGAAGCCACTGGTACAACACCATATAGGCTAACTTTTGGCCATGATGCAGTATTGCCAGCAGAAATTTGTCTTCAGTCTGCAAGGGTTCAGAGGCATTATGATATTCCTTCTGAAGTTTATTGGAACATGATGTTAGATGAACTGGTGGATTTAGACGAAGAGAGATTACGCGCTCTCGACTTACTCAGGCTTCAGAAGAAAAGAGTAGAAGACTCTTATAATAAAAAGGTAAAACCTAAGGTATTTTTGCCTGAAGAACTAGTTTGGAAGGTAATTCTTCCCATGGATCGAAGGGATCGAAGCATGGGGAAATGGTCACCCAAATGGGAAGGACCCTTCAGAGTTATCCAAACTTTTTCTGGTGGAGCCTATGAAGTCGAAGAGTTAAGTAGAGATAAAAGGCTCTTGAGAGTAAATGGTAAATATTTGAAAAAATACAAACCTATACTTCAAGAGGTAAAAATAAAATAATAAAACAAGTCTAAATTAACCATAAAAATGCCAAAATGGAAATTTTTATTAATTTCAGCCAAGATGGCAATTGTTGTCGAAAAAACGATTACAGAAGATGGTTACAAAAGAGAATCAATCAAAAGGTAAGAGAATTCTTGAGTCGAAGATACTTGGCGTACTGCAGCTCCAACCTCTTCTTGCACCAGGAGTTTTCCTGCACTAGTTTAGCAATTTGAGCGTCGAGGCTTTGGGCCCTCTCAGCGAATTCCAGGCCTTGTTTGATCTCAGTCTGGCTCTCAGTGTCTGAGATGGTCGAGAGAATTTCCTCCTTGAGTACAGTGTTGGCGTTTATCTTCGCCTCTATCTCTGCGATTTGTGCCCGGAAGGATATATTCTCTCGATCAATAGCATCAACTCTTTCCTGTGCAGACGCTTTTTGTTTCGACAACTCAGCAATTCGAGAAGTCGAATCTGAGACGGCAGTCCACGCAGATGAGCTTTTGCCATGCAGCACTTCAAGCTGACTGTTAAACCCTCTTTGGCGCCTGTAATCCGCTGAAACTTGATCAATCATAGAGTGTAGCTCCATGATCAAGTCTGAGATTTCTGGGGCTACAGCTTCAAAGTCGACAGCATTCAAGACCTCTTTTAGACATGATGGAGCAGTGGGGTCCCCCTCTAAAGTCTTCATCAAGTCCCTCTTGAAGAACTGGGCCTTAACCTTCGCCAAAGCATCATCAAGGGGAGAAGTTTCAGTAGACTTCCCCGACAGGGTAGGAATTTCCTGACTAGTGTCAGACGAACTCTTACTCTCGATGATTGCATTGAGGTAGCTAACAGGATCAGTCTGTTTCAAGAGCTCCAAGTCCTCTTTTGACCTGTGCTTCGAGGAGGTAACCCTTGCAATAGTATTATCTTGGGTTTGAGGTTCTGGAGTGCTAAGTGCCTCGACTGGTTGCTCTTCGACTCGGACTGAGGCAGTACCAGCGTCGACTTGTGGTTCTTCGTTAGCACCACCCTGGGGTCCTTCGCCAGCGTCATTTTGTGGCTCTTCGCTAGCGTCACCCTGGTGTCCTTCGCCAGTACCACCTTGGTTCTCTTCGTCGGCATCATTTTGATTTTCTTCGACATCATTGCCTTGGTCCCTTTCTTCTTGATTCTCTTCTGACAAATCCACCACCTGAACCGTTTCTGGCTGTTGTTCCTCCACTAGTTGTTGTTCCTCCACCATAGGTTCCTCTGTTGTTTTCTCCACTGTTTCAGCATTGGCCTCATTCTCAGTATGGGCTTCGTCATTGCCCAAGTCTTTTTCCTGAGGCCTGCTAAGTTCAGCAGATTCCAGCGTTTCTGAGGTCCTTGGCGGAGAACTCTTAGTGGTGTCCTGAAAAGGGAAAGAAGACAAATCGTCAGATGTCGAAAGAGACACAATCGAATACGGGTATTTATGCCTAAGTTATAAAAAATGTCTAAGGGATTACCTGTGGATTAGCTCCAGCCCCAGGGCTGGAATTGTCACTTTCGACAGGTTTGTTAAGAAGAACGTTCAGTTCCTCCTCAGTTGGCTCCTCGATGATTACTGGAGGTGGCCTAGGCTTTCTCACAGCAACCTTTATTCTGACGGTTCGACCTTCAGGAGCAGGAGCAGGAACAGAAGCATCCTTCGTTAACTTTCGCCTTTTTAAGGGGGCAGGAGGAGAGTCACTTTCTTCATCACTCCCTGATTCGACCACCAGTCCTGGCCGTTTCTTGGGCGAAGGTGCCTAGAAAACCAATGGGAATTCGATTTAATAATTGCATCGAAAATCAAAATCGAAAGCCAGAAGAAAAATGAAGAAAGTCTGGTTATCGATATAGGAGGCCTCTTCGAAGAGCCTTCCCCCTGTTGGTTGCCTGTGGTCTTCGCCGGCGCTGCAGTCTTCGCCGGCGGTGGAGGTTTTGTTGAAGGGGCTCCCCCCTGTTGGCCTTCTGTAGCCTTCTTGGCTACAGGCTTTCGAACAACTGAAAGCAAAGGAAAAGTTAACAGGCTAGGAGTCGAAGAGAAAGACAAAAAGTAATGTGAGAGCATGAACTTACATTTCTTTACTTTGTCCAACACAAGGACAAAAGACTTCTGCAACTCAGCCATGAAGTCCTTCTCGTCGAAGAAGTACTCAGCATAATAGCTTCTCCACCACTCCTCGAAGGATGGTGAGCAAAGGAAATTAAGCTGGTAGTTAAACAGCGAGAGGATTGTTCGACCAGCATATCTTCCGATATGCTTGATGGCAGCTTCTTCTGTATAATCGTTGCAGAAGTACAACATTGACTTCTCTCTTTGAAAAATCGGAGAAGGCAGGGTTTGGATAATACCAAACTGGCGAGATACCAGATTTGGTTGATAGGCAATCAGACTCAAATGAGTCTTTGAGCTCTTGAATCGAAGAGGCATGATCCTTGGTGTAAGGAACGCCTCCCAAAGTATTGTATGCTCATCGACATTGGGATCACTCGACTCCTTTGGATGTGGCCTAGTGAACCATGCTGGGCCTACTTGTCGTCGAGCAAATGGAGCCATAGTTGAAACAAATTCCTTCCTTCGAGCGAACATCAGAACGAAGTTAGTGAATGTTTGTTGAAACTCTAGTCCATCGTCCGTAGGTGTCAGCAGAGCCAGCCTGATTCCTTCGATGTGTCTATTCGCTATCGCTGGAGCTTGTTCATTTATCTGAACCTTCTTGGGAAAGAAAGATTCGAAAGTGGCGTTGAGCCACAGTTGAAGTAGCCAAAAAGGCCCAGCGAGTAGCAAACTGGCCCTGTCCTCGATATGTTTCAAAAGAGTGGCCCCATTGCTGATCGAGTCATAAAGACTGGCCAGAATCAGTTCTGCCAAACAGATGTTTTGGCGGTGATGCAGTTGGGTAGCGAGAGTGACCATCTTTTTGGTCACCTGCAGAGACTTCGAGCAAAACACAAAGCGAGTTAGCCATAAGGCTAGAAACGCTATGTGTTCGACATCCGACACCGCGTCTGTCGACCTGTCGTGATAATGGTTGATAAAAGTGGTGTATGTTGGCTTGGTCTCAGAGAAGCCAATTTGGTCCTCCGACATCTCCTCCGGGTCGAAGTAATCTCCGGTTGGTCGAAGGCCAGTAATAGCGGCCACGTCGAAGAGTGTGGGGGTTAGCATCCCACATGGAAGATGAAAAGTAAAATGGGAGTAGTCCCAGAACAACAGTGAAGCTATCAGCATCTCTGGGGAGTAGTTCAAACCCGTCTTCGACAGCATCACTAGGTCGAAGATTCCCATATCCTTCCAGATCGAGGTTTGGTGCTTCTCCAACTTGGTTAGCCAAGCAACATAATCGGAGGTCAGATTAGGGCAAGACCTGAAGACCCTAACCCCTCTGTTGAAGAAGCGGAGGTCGATTTTTTCAAGAGTAGGGTCTTCATTGTCTTCTGCGTCTTTCTTGGCGCATGCTACTGGCTTGAGTTTCTCGACGATTGGGAAATAGCTCTTGATCTTCAGAGCTTCAGAGATGCTTGGATTCATGGGGCCAGACATTGCGAAGATCTGGTTGGAGTATCCAACCGGGATCATCAAGTGGCGCGAGTAAGCATCGCGAACGGAGATGTCAGAAGGTTCAGGAACCCTTCGTTTGCCTGTAGAGTTTACTACCGGAGCAGTGACGAAGACCTTGGGTTTGACATGTTCAGTTGGTGCGTTAGCACTGGGAGCAGTAGAAGCAGAGGCCATTGTTGAGTTTGGAGATGAAGTGAAAGAGGAAGAGTTTTCTGTGAAGATAACAAGCTTGTATGGAAACAAGGAAGTTTGAAGGCTAGTTGGCGTAAAAAGTCCCACAATGGGATATTCACTGCTATTTATAGTAGTGGGAAAAATCCCCAATAACGAGGACATTAAATGCCATTTAATGCTGCAGGAGTTAGTGGGACGCGTGGCAGCCCCCTGTTGTTTTGGCCGTTTCTGCAGAAACAGAGGGACGCAGCGTGCGTCCTCGTTTTTGGGATTTGTCATAATGACAAATTCTGAAATGACGTTTGGTACTGCACGCCGTACTGAAAGTGACGTCCTAGGATCAAATCAATGATGGTTTCTTGGGATTGCCAATAGTTGGTAAAAAGCAACAAAAAGTGCACAAGTTAACTTGTGACTAAGCGTGGAAAGACAGGTGTCGAATGGCGTTTCAAAGAATGCCTTTTTCTTTCAGAGTCGAAATAAGGCATTCTTGGGGGGCAATTTGTTGGCTCCTAAATTCGACACCTTTGTTTTAATTGATATCAGCCATTAAAGCTGAAAGATGCTTTCGACTGGCTAAGTCTGTCGAAGTGACCGTCGAAAGATGGCAAAATACTTAGAAGATTTCTTCCAAGGAAGAAGGCTGATTGCCTTCGACGTCGAAGGAGTTTTCGTCGAAGATGTCTCTTGATGAAAGTGTTCGATGGTCCAGAGTGGAGCAGTTTGAAATTCAAAGCTTTGGAGGGAAAACGGTTTCCAGCAGTTACCACGTGCAAACGTGCAAGGATCTGGAGTGTCGAGCATGGAGAACGTGCCAAGTGGATTGATCTCGAAGCAGTGTAACTGCCCGACGGTTACTTGGAATGTTTTAGTATAAATAGGAGTAGACATGTAGTTTCTCGCGTGTGTTCACAATTCTATACAAAGTCACTCATTTAGATTCGAGTACCCAGTGTGTGAGAAAGAATTGTTGAGAAATGTATGTGTGAAACACCAATTTTATCAATTAAAGTCATTTACTTTCCCAGAATTTTACTTGCTTTTCTCTTTACATTTCCTGTCGAACCTTTACTTTAAAGCCTTGTTTATTTTACCAAGTCTTTCCTTTATGCAGTTTACTTGAAACCTTTTATTTAAAGCCTTATCCAACTTAATCAAACTTCAAAATCAACCTATGTCCATAGGATCAATCTGATCGATCCTGCGAGTAACCAAATAAGTAACCATTTGGAGGATCAGCGGTTGTTTACCAAAACCCAAGGTAAACAAGCACTTCTGGACAACAACTGGATTCTAGCAATGCAAGAAGAGCTGAATCAATTCACCAGAAATGACGTATGGGATCTTGTTCCCAGACCAAAAGGATTCAACGTCATTGGAACAAGATGGGTGTTCAGAAACAAGCTAAATGAACAAGGTGAAGTTATCAGAAACAAAGCACGACTGGTAGCACAAGGTTATAGTCAGCAAGAGGGGATAGACTATACAGAAACCTTTGCTCCAGTCGCCAGGTTAGAATCTATCAGACTTTTAATTTCATTTATTGTTAATAAAGGCATCACTCTGTATCAGGTGGATGTCAAGAGTGCATTCTTAAATGGTTATATAGAAGAAGAGGTTTATGTGCACCAACCCCTTGGTTTTGAAAGTACAAAACATCCAGAACATGTTTTCAAACTAAAGAAGTCACTATATGGTCTGAAACAAGCTCCCAGAGCTTGGTATGAAAGACTAAGTAACTTTCTGTTAGAAAATGAATTCACCAGAGGGAAGGTGGACACTAACCTATTCTGTAAGTCAGTTAAGAATGACATCTTAGTTTGTCAAATTTACGTAGATGATATTATTTTTGGATCTACTAATCCTTCTCTTGGAAGAAAATTTGCTAAGTGTATGCAGGCAGAATTTGAGATGAGCCTCATGGGAGAACTAAAATTCTTTCTAGGAATTCAGATCAATCAACATCCAAAGGGAACTTACATTCATCAGAGCAAATATATCAGAGAACTTCTGAAGAAATTTGACCTCTCAGAATGTAAGCCATCAAAGATTCCAATGCATCCCACGTGCATTCTGGAAATAGAAGAGGTAAGCAAAAAGGTAGAACAGAAGGTCTATAGAGGTATGATTGGTTCTCTCCTTTATCTGACAGCTTCAAGGCCTGATATCTTATTCAGCGTATGTATTTGTGCTAGATTCCAATCAGATCCTAGAGAATCTCACTTAACAGCTGTTAAGCGAATTTTCAAGTATCTGAAAGGTACTACTAATCTGGGTCTATTTTATAGAAAATCTAGTAATTACAGCTTAGTAGGCTACTGCGATGCTTACTTTGCTGGATCCAGAGTAGAGCGTAAAAGTACTTTTGGAAGCTGCCAGTTTCTGGGAGAAAATCTAATCTTTGGTCCAGCAAAAGGCAATCCACAATTGCACTATCAACAGCAGAAGCTGAGTACATAGCAGCAGCAGGATGTAGCACACAAATGCTCTGGATGAAAAGTCAGCTTGAAGACTTCCAGATTTTTGAGAGTAACATCCCTATACTCTGTGACAATACTTCTTCCATTTGCTTAAGTAAAAATCCTATTTTGCATTCTAGGGCTAAGCATATAGAAATAAAATATCACTTCATTAGGGACTATATTCAGAAAGGAATTTTGAACTTAAAATTTATTGATACAGACCATCAATGGGCTGATATCTTCACTAAACCTCTTTCTGAAGATAGGTTCAATTTCATTATGAAACATCTCAGCATGAAACTCTGCCCAGAGTGAAAATGTTTTAATTTTATATACTAACCTTCAGAATGTGTTTTCTGTTTACTGTGAACTTCTGATCAATCTCCTTTCAGAAAGATAGACATACAGATTGTATCAGATTCTATTCTTAAAGATCTGAGCGTTTCAGCTCAAGGATAGACGTGCTGCTCACTAAATCAAACAAGTGTCATCCAATCATCAGCAAATCTCTGAAGAAGAACACGCGTGCATGCTTCTGAGAAGGCAAAACGCTGATTGGGTGCATTGAGACACATGTCTGGTAACCGTTTCAAGTATCTTTCTCAAATCCCCCAAAATCAGCAAGCATTAAATGCACGTAATCATGTTTTAAAATGTAATCATGAAATAATTCTCTTTCTTAAAACTGTTTACGTTTTCAAAACTCATTTTGAAATCTATTTAAGCACATTAACATGATTCATTAAATTTTTACCGTCTCCTACATTCATACAAATATTTTCTGCATTCTTCTTGTGTGTTCATCCCCTTTCAAAAGAAACCCATTTTTCAAGTTTTCTCAGAAAACCCTAAGTGTGAACATGGCAACCTCTAGCACTGTTTCTGCAGGTTCTCAGAAGGAGGCTTCATCTGAACAATACAAGATTCCCTTCAGAACTCTCCTTACACCAGTGAAGAACTTGGAAGTTCTGTCTGAACTGATTGTTGATTTCTCCGGTCTGAAAGAAAATGGATTCGATTTGACAGTAGAAGTTAGGGCACAAGGATGGGAGAGATACTTTGATAGGTTGGTGGGGCCAACATTCCCAGTATTGGTCAAGGAGTTCTGGATTCATGCGTCCTCATCAACACATCAAGTTACCTCCTACATAATGGGAAAGAAGATTGTGATCACTGAGGATCACATTGCAAGATTGATTGGATACAACGGTGGTGGCATCCGCTGTATCGACATGGCAGAAAGATGCTCAGATGTTGCTGTCATTGCAAGGCAGATTTTCACCCATGGGGTTCCCAGCAGCAAAATCAGAGACTTAAAAGATCAGCACAAAATATGGGCGAAGATTATTCTAGGGTGCTTTAATCACAGGAAGCCCATAAGCTCTCCTGATTATATAAATATAGATCATCAGTTTCTGATCTATTTTATTAATCAGAAGGTAAAGATTAACTTGGCTCATCTTCTGTTTAATCACCTCAGGACCAGCGTCAAGGAGACAAGGGAAGAAGAAAGGACAAAAAGGGATTGGATACCCTTTGGCAGGTTAATATCAGATATTCTGACTGAGAATAGGCTGATAGAACACCTTACAGAAGCACAGGAATTAAGTTCTACTGAACCTACTGTTGGCAAGCCTCTGAATGCCAAGAATCTGAAGAAAATGAAACTGATAGAGAATATCAGAAAGGAGCCCAGCGTTACTCCTCTTGCTGACATCACCAGCAGAAGAGTCCCTCTGGACGACTTTCCCCTATTTTCTGAGATTGAATCTAAACCAGTCATTGTTCTCAGATACATGGACGTTTGCAAGACTGATGGTACAGATCCCAAATTGAACATTAAAGATCTGCACCAGCAAAATCCAGAAGTTCCTGTGAAGAAGACGAAGAAAAGAAAGGCTACTTCAGAAAGTCCATCCTAGCAGACCCCTAAGAAGAGAGGTAATCTATCTGCTGCTAATGTTTTAAATTCTTCTGCTATTCCAACATCAATCCCAACCCCAGCTTCACATGAACTTCCAATCCCCATACCAACCATTGATGAAACCGAACCAGAGGATGACCCTTCTGAGTCACTGACTCTCAGGAGATCACGCACCAAAAATCCAAAACCCACACCATCAACAGAATCAGAACTTGACAAAGTTCTTTCTGAAATTGATCAACGTTCTTCCGCTCCACTCTCAGAAAATCCAAACACTCAACAAGAAACTGCCCACTCTCCTCAACCAGAACATACTCTCTCACCCATACCAAAAGAACCACAAATTCCACAACAACCAGAAATTCCACCTCCTTCTCCACAACCAGCAATTCCTCCTCCCTCTCCACATCCAGAACTTCATCCACTTTCACCTCAACCATCACCTCCACAACCTGAGTTTCAACACTCTGAAACTCCATCACCTGAACCTCAAACCCCTGAACCTCATTCTCCTCAATCCTCTGAGCCACAACCCTTGGCAATTCAGCTGCCATGTGGTACAACTATAAACATACCCCAGCTGCCATCCTCACCAGAAACTACCCCTCCAAACACTCCAAACAGTCCAATTATCATTTCTGATTCTCCCACTCCATCTCCCAAACAAACTACAGAAGACCACAACAGGACCTTCATCGATTTAACAATCCTTGACCGTCTTGCTGATCTCAAAAATAAAATAGCCATCCTCAAACCCAAACAGCTAGATGTTGGTGCTGGCATTTTGAATTTTGAAATAGGCTTGCAGAATTGGATTGCTTCTCTAAAGCAGGTTTGTCTTGGAATGATTGATCCTGCTGCCTCAGACCAACTCTGGACACAATTCAGAATATGGGTACGTGCTGAAGCCCTCAAGCTGCAAGATATCAACTATGAACAGGCACGACAGAACTTCAGCAAACTGCTGAAGGAAGTTGAAAGTCAGCTGCCACAGGACGAAGTGCTCTTTCTGGATAGTGAGTCATGGTCTGAGAAGCATCCAACTTCAAAAGTTCAGCAAGCAGAAGATCAGACTATTCAAGCTGAAGAGGTTAGTCAAGCTGAAGATGTTGTAGAAATCTCTCAGAAGCATCCTGCTTCTGATGTTTCTCAAGCTGCCTTGGACAGGCAGACTCTGGAAGAGCTGAAGCAGAATGATATTCGTCTGCAACAAAGAATGGATGAGAATGACCAGAAGATGAAGGAAAGGATGGATGTGCAAGATAGCAAGATTGATACAGTAGTCAGCATGGTGCACAAGCAGAATGAAACTGCTGATCAGATTAAGACAATGCTAGAGACTCTGTTCACACGCCTTCCACCCCAACCTTAGTTTTTCATTCTTGATATTTTCATTGTTTTCTTTGCATATCATTTGTACTGTTTGTCTGGCTCTGAATTAAATATAACAGTTTTTCTGCTCTGATCGTTTTAGCTTTCATTACTTACACTTTTTGATTGCTGACAAAAAGGGGGAGAACAAGAATGATATTTTTCAATAACGGATTACTGAGACAAATAGTCTCAAACATTCTAACAATCTGATATACTTGAATGTTTTCTGTTTTGCATAAGCCTACAGGTACAAGAAGTTAATCATCTCTGATACACTGAAGCTCTGATATACTGATCTGAAGCTCTGATATTCTGACGTTCAAAGAAAGTCAATAAATATCTGATCCTGAAGAACTCTTGGAATTAAAAAGGGAAGTAATAAATTCAGGGGGAGTATCTCCGATCTAAACTCTGATATCTCTTTATCCCTTATCTTTGATAACTTCCTATTCAATTCCGATACAACTTATTATTTAGTTATCTCTGATACTTTTCACGCTAATTTTCAAATTAAAAATATCTAGTTTTTGTCATCATCAAATAGGGGGAGATTGTTAGAACAAAGTTTGAATCTACTACCCTAAGTTTAAGTTTTGATGATAACAAAATGCTAAGATATATCAAGTGTATGATTCATGTAAAGACATATATGCTACCTAAAAATTACATTCTGTTTTACAGAAACTCTGATGGATATCAGCATGAAAACATCATCATCAGCATCAGAAGATGTTGTATCAGATGCCAGAATCAGAAGATCAACTTGTGCTTACGCAGAAGCGTGATGAACAGATCTGCGCATAACAATCTGGACTCTGATCAAAACAACAGTTCATCAGCACCTAAGCAGCGTCAGAATGCGCCAAAGCCAGAACAAGCTTAAGTGGAAACGGTACTGTGCATTCAAGATGATTTATTACCAACGGCACCATTCCAGACAAGATCTGCTTAATAAGGAAAGAATGTTATTAGCATTGAAACGGAATTACTACTCCAATGTACATTATTTCCAATGCTATATATACAAGTCAATGAAGATTGAATTGGCTAATGCTCTACATGCCTAAAGCTATTCATCATCTTCCTCACTCTCAGTTTTCTAAAACTCTCAATTACTTATTCTATTGTTTTAGCATTCCAATATTCATAAGCTTAATTTGTGTAGTATCACAGTTGTGATAAACAGTTTTTGTAGAAAACATTCAACACACTTAGATTTCAATTATTCTGTAAGAAAGTAATTCCTTGAGAAACTGGTTTGTGGTTTGACTCAAGAAGGCTTTAGCAGTTGTTAAAGCAGTTGTAATATTCAGTTGAATATAGTGGATTAAGACCTCGTTGGAGAGAGGCGAAATCACCTTGACGGGTGGACTGGAGTAGTTTGAGATCAAACGAACCAGGATAAAAATACCGTGTTAACTGCAATTGATTTCCAGTTTTTACAATTCAACACCCCTTCTTGTGTTTTTCACTTCTTCATGTTGCTATTCTCAGAAGCCCATGCCAAGGCTCTGATTACATTTCTGAATACAGCACACGTACCACAAGAGAATCAGCTGATCAGTTTAAAGATTGCATGGCCAATCTGACTGCTGATAACGGGTTAGGTTTCTCTGACACCGAATTGACTGCTAAAGGGAGGAATCACAATGATGCCCTGCATGTCTCCATTGAATGCGGGGGCACTACTCTTGCTCATGTATTGGTGGATACTGGTTCCTCATTGAACGGTTTGCCTAAGAAAGCTCTAGACCAGTTAGACTGTGAAGGGTTGGAGTTGAAATCGAGCAACATTGTCGTCAGGGCCTTTGAATGGTCTAAAAGAATGGTGCATGGAGAAGTGGATATTCCGATTAAGGTTGGTTCTCAGGTTTTCAACTTTACATTCTATTTGATGGACATTCGGCCATCTTATTCTTGTTTGCTGGGTCGCCCATGGATCCACAAAGTTGGGGCCGTAACCTCAGCGCTCCACCAAAAGCTGAAATACCCAGTGAAAGGGAAGATTGTGACAGTGCAAGGAGAGGAGGAGTACACGGTAAGCCACCTCAACTCTTTCCGATATGTAGAGATGGATGGGGAGTTCATTGAGACCCCATTTCAGCATTTTGAAGAGGTTCCCCAAACGCTGGCGTCAACTGAGACTGTTGTTGAAGATTCTCCTATGAAGATGGCTTCCTTTAAGGATGCCCAGGCTGTTGTCGAGAAAGGTGGGTGTGTGAATTGGGGCCAACTCCCTGATTTTACACAGAAGACTAACAAGTTTGGTTTGGGTTTCACTGCAGAAGCTCAAAAGGCTATTCGGAATGCACGGATCGGAAGACCTCCCGTGTTCATCAGTAACTCGGGAGTGAATGCCATTGAAGACGATGTTGAAGAGTCTGAGTTCGACAGTTGGATCTATCCTACGACCGACGGTGGATCAAGAAACTGGACAGCAAAGGACTTCATCCCTATTTATTTTGTTACCCAGTAATGAAACTTTTTGTTTTGAATTTGTAACAGACAATGTTTTAAACTTTACGGCCCGGTGTCTTACTCGGGGCACCGTGGCTTCATTTGTGAGGGCTTTATGTGTGTCATCTACATATATCATTAATAAAAACATTGGACGTTCTTGCATTTCAAATTTTGCGCTCTTTGTTTTTCTTTATTATATATTGCAAGAACAACTATTTTACACACACACTCACATATACAGGTCTACATCCACTCTGGATCCTACTGGTAATGACTCTGCTACTGCCGGTTATGACTTCGAAAATCCGATCAACTTAGCCGAAGACGAAGGTGAAGATGATTGCGAAGTGCCTGGTGAACTTGCAAGATTGTTACTTCAAGAAGAGAGGGTTATACAGCCACATGAAGAGCCAGTGGAAACGGTGAATCTGGGTACAGAGAAAAACAAGAAGGAAGTTAAGGTCAGTGCCAATCTGGAGCTTAGTGTGAAGCAATGGTTGATTCAGATGATGCGTGACTATGTTGAGATCTTTGCCTGGTCTTACGAAGATATGCCTGGGTTGGATACTGATATTGTGGTTCATCGCCTACCTACCAAGGAAGATTGTTCTCCAGTGAAACAGAAGGTCCGCCGAATGTGCCCAGAGATGTCTGAGAAAATCAAGGCTGAAGTTATGAAACAGTTTGACGCCGATTTTCTAGCAGTTACTTCTTACCCAAAGTGGGTGGCCAATGTGGTTCCTATACCGAAGAAGGATGGTAAAGTTCGAATGTGTGTCGATTACAGGGATCTGAACAGGGCGAGCCCCAAGGATGACTTCCCTCTACCTCATATCGACGTTCTGGTTGACAACACTGCTCAGCACAAGGTATTCTCCTTCATGGATGGCTTCTCCGGTTATAATCAGATTAAGATGGCTCCCGAAGACATGGAGAAGACAACTTTTGTTACTCAATGGGGTACCTTTTGCTACAAGGTCATGCCTTTTAGACTGAAAAATGTTGGGGCAACGTATCAGTGTGCCATGGTTGCTTTGTTTCATGACATGATCCATCACGAGATCGAGGTATACGTCGACGATATGATTGCAAGGTCCCAGACTGAGGAAGAACATCTTGACCACCTGCATAAGCTGTTTGACAGGTTGAAGTTATACAAGTTGAGGTTGAACCCGAACAAGTGCACCTTCGGGGTGAGATCTGGTAAACTGCTAGGTTTCGTCGTAAGCGACAAAGGTATTCAAGTGGATCCGACAAAGGTGAAGGCTATATAGGAAATGCCAGCTCCCAGAACAGAGAAAGAAGTCAGAGGGTTTCTGGGACGACTAAACTACATTGCCTGATTAATCTCACACCTGACTGCTACTTGTGAACCAATCTTCAAGTTACTGAAGAAAGATCAAGTAGTACGTTGGAACGATGAATTCCAGGCCGCTTTTGAAAGGATCAAAGAGTATCTTCAAGAGCCACCCATTCTGATGCCTCCAGTTGAAGGGAGACCTTTGATCTTATACTTGACAGTACTCGACAGCTCAATGGGGTATATGTTGGGTCAGCATGACGAGTTTGGCCGAAAAGAGCATGATATTTATTACCTTAGCAAAAATTTTACCGACTGTGAGACCCGATACTCACTGCTCGAGAAAACTTGTTGCGCTTTGGCATGGGCTGCTCGCCGGCTGAGACAGTATATGCTGACTCACACTACTCTATTGATATCAAAGATGGATCCAATCAAGTATATCTTCGAGAAGCCTGCTTTGTCCGGAAGAATAGCCAGATGGCAGATGATCTTGACTGAGTATGACATCCAATATACGACCCAAAAGGCAATTAAGGGAAGTGTGTTGGCAGACCATTTGGCACCAGGCAGTGGATGATTACCAGTCTATGAATTTTGAATTTCTAGACGAGAATATCATGTTGGTAACTGATTGTGAGATACCTGGACCGGATGAAGGACCTGAGGAAGGATCTCGATGGTTTATGTACTTTGATGGAGTTTAGAATGCTTTGGGTAATGGAATTGGCGCTGTGATCATATCTCCTAAAGGCTCTCATACTCCGTTTACCGCCCGACTATTTTTCAACTGCACCAACAATATGGCGGAGTATGAAGCATGCATCATGGGTCTCCAAGCAGCAATTGACCTAAGGATTAAGTTTCTAAGTATCTTCGGAGATTCCGCTCTCGTGATCAGTCAGATCAAAGGCGAGTGGGATACAAAACACCCAAATCTTATTCCTTACAAGGAGTATGTATTGGCGTTGCTTCCACATTTTGAGGAGATAACCTTTGAACAATTCCCTAGAGAGGAGAATCAGTTGGCGGACGCGCTGGCTACGATGTCTTCTATGTTCAAAGTCAATTGGGACAACGAAGCTCCCCAGATTATCATTGAAAGGTTGAATGAACCTGCACATTGTTGTGATATTAAGATTGAAGAGGTAATAGAAAAGCCCTGGTTTCATGAGGTAAAAAGGTATCTTGAAGCTCAGGAGTACCCCGAGGGTGCATCTGTTAATGACAAGAAGTTTCTGAGAAGGTTCGCGGAAAAGTTCTTCATCAGTAATGGCATCCTTTACAAGCGAAACCATGATTCGACCTTACTGCGTTGTGTGGATAAGAATGAAGTAGGAAGGATCATGGCAGAGTTACATGAAGGTACTTTCGAGACTCATTCCAGTGGACACACCATGGTAAAGAAAATCCTTCGGGCAGGATATTTCTGGTCCACTATGGAAGCCGACTGTTATCAGCATTCTCGGACATGTCATAAGTGCCAGGTCTATGCTGATAAGGTGCACATACCTCCAGTCCCTCTAAACGTCTTGATGACACCTTGTCCTTTTGCAATGTGGGGCATTGATATGATCGGCGAGATCACACCTACAGCATCCAACGGGCATCGTTTCATCCTGGTAGCAATTGATTACTTTACGAAGTGGGTTGAAGCAGCTTCCTTTGCTACCGTAACCAAGAACGTCGTGGCACGGTTTATTTGGCACAATCTGATATACCGGTACGGTGTACCAGAGAGGATCATTACGGACAATGGTACCAATCTCAACAACAAGATGATCACCGAGCTCTGCGAGCAGTTCAAGATATAGCATCACAACTCTTCTCCTTATCGGCCGAAGATGAATGGGGCTGTCGAAGCGGCTAATAAGAACATCAAGAAAATTGTGTAGAAGATGACAGTGACATACAAAGATTGGCACGAGATGTTACCATTTGCTCTTCATGGGTACCGTACCTCAGCGCGAACGTCAACAGGGGCAACACCCTACTCCTTGGTATATGGTATGGAGGCAGTCTTGCCCATTGAAGTTTAGATACCCTCTCTTCGAATCATGAAGGATGCAGGTTTGAGCGAAGATGACTGGATTCAGACCCGGCTTGATCAACTGAACTTAATCGACAAAAAGAGACTTACTGCTATTTGTCATGGTCAGAAGTACCAAAAGCGGATGATCAAGGCATTTAACAAGAAAGTCAGACGACAAGAGTATCAAGTTGGGGATCTGGTTATCAAGCGCATTATCCTACCTCAAGGTGATCCCAGGGACAAATGGGCCCCTACTTACGAAGGGCCATTTATGGTTAAGAACATTTTCTCAGGAGGAGCTATGATTCTAACCACCATGGATGGTGACGACCTTCCTCACCCTGTTAATGCAAACATAGTGAAAATATACTACGCATGATCAAAAACCCGCTAGGTTGACTGGCCTAGGCAAAAATAAGGGCTTCCCGGTGAACCAAAAAGGTTCGGGCAAAAATAAGGGATGAAAATTAAAATATCTGTACACCCGGCAAGTCGAAAACCTAAAAAGGCGACTTGGGCAAAAATGGGTATCTCGGTGGACTGAAAACCCGAAAGGGAGGTCCAGGAAAAAATTAGAGATCAAAGCATAACACTATGTCTCATTGGATCACCTTGCATCCAGACTTCGGTATCAACTATCAAGCTCGGATGGCACTATTCAATTTGATCTACCTTTAACCAAGTAGCAAAGTGATGAGATGCTCGAGGACATAAAGGCAATAGCAGAGTGGGAACCCAGTGGGATTATTCACATAGCTGTTTTGTTTAGTTTTTCACAAATTGTGTAAATTCTATTATTCGTCGGCGTTCTCCTACTAGGACGTCAGCCTCTTGTACAAAAACGCCTATTTACAGGCCAAACTTCAAAATCAATACAATTCATTTTCAAAGAAATTTCAAACTGTCTTTCCTTTATCTGTTTTGATTTGCAAAGAACGTCCAAGGTTCATTTTTTATATATGCATTTGACATTAATTGCTGCTCATAAATATTTACATGCGAAACAAAAGATGATTACGGGTAACATCAGAAGCAGGGGCAATAAGAATTGTCTGAATTGTATAGTTGCTCTGTCCACCAGGTACAAAGGTAGATTCAGCTGAAGAATATGGCTAAGGTACCTTCACTCCCCGCAGAGTAAGGCAATAATGGTAGCTCTCCCCAGCTGAGACTTGCAACTATGAACAAATCAGCAGTGCTCTCCCCAAGCAGAGTTTATCTATCATCAGCACTGAAAAGGCTTGATATCCCCGGCAATCTTAATATTCCCTAGCAGAGTATAAGAATGTTCCCCGTCAGAATACAAGATACCCCCAGTGGAGTTAAAATTTTCCCAGCGCGGTCTGAGAAAGCTTCCCCAACGGAGTTGAAGCATCATCCCCAGTAGACTCTAGAAGTTTATCCCCGGCGGAGTACGAAAATAAATCTCCCCAGTCGAGTTCAAAGGATCATTCCCAACAGAACGCAGAGGATTATCCCCACAAGAGTCTAACAGGTTATCCCCAGCAAGTTGAAATTGAAAGATCATCCCCAGCAGAGTCCTTTCCTTTCACAAACAGGAATCCAATCCTCAACAAATTCAATATCACCAGCAACGATAATTCATCCTGACGGTATTTATTAGTAGAATCTTCAGCAGAAAATATCTTCCCCACAGAGTAATCTCCTCATTAGTTTATTCCCCCAACGGAGTCATCCTCTCCTGCAGGTTTATCATCTTCGTGCACCATCCCCAGAGGAAGCGAAGAATTCAACTCTATTCTCCAGCAGCTATCCGGGATTTATTTTCCCCAGCTAGAAACATTTCATTTCCATACATCATGATACATGCATATACGCATCATACCACACAATCTCATTTATTTTGAGAGCATCATTGCTTGATATATATCATGCATCATGACATTGCATATGTCTAACTCTTTACCTTTTCAGGTAAAGACGAATCAATAAACATCGTCGACTATTCATATAACCTGGTAGTCCCCTCAAAAAGAAACTTCATCTATGGAAGACTTTTGTCTGGTCCAATTAAATCGATCCTAAGATTTTTTTGATGCCGATCCAGTCAAAGTTAATCCAAAACCTTCTCTGGTTCAGTCAGATTGACCTTAAGATCTCCCTGATTCGTATTCCAGTTGAAGATAATCCAAGACCTTGTCTGGTCTAGTTAAATCGATCCTAAGATTTTTCTGATGTCGATCCAGTCAAAGTTAATCCAAGACCTTCTCTGGTTCAGTCAGATTGACCCTAAGATCTCCCTGATTCGTATTCCAGTTGAAGATATTCCAAGACTTTTGTCTGGTCTAGTTAAATCGATCCTAAGATTTTTCTGATGACAATCCAGTCAAAGTTAATCCAAGACCTTGTATGGTCCAGTTAAATCGATCCTAAGATTTTTCTGATGCCGATCCAGTCAAAGTTAATCCAAGACCTTGTCTTCTCCAGTTAAGTCGATCCTAAGATTTTCTTATGCCGATCCAGTCAAAGTTAATCCAAGACCTTGTCTAGTCCAGTTAAATCGATCCTAAGATTTTTCTGATGCCGATCCAGTCAAAGTTAATCCAAGACCTTCTCTGGTTCAGTCAGATCGACCCTAAGATCTCCCTGATTTGTATTCCAATTGAAGATAATCCAAGACCTTGTCTGGTCCAGTTAAATCGATCCTAAGATTTTTCTGATGCCGATCCAGTCAAAGTTAATCCAAGACCTTCTCTGGTTCAGTCAGATCGACCCTAAGATCTCCTTGATTCGTATTCCAGTTGAAGATACTCCAAGACCTTGTCTGGTCCAATTAAATCGATCCTAAGATTTTTCTGATGCCGATCCAGTCAAAGTTAATCCAAGACCTTCTCTGGTTCAGTCAGATAGACCTAAGATCTCCCTGATTCGTATTCTAGTTGAAGATATTCCAAGACTTTTATCTGGTCCAGTTAAATCGATCCTAAGATTTTTTTGGCACCGATCCAGTCAAAGTTAATCCAAGACCTTCTCTGGTTCAGTTAGATCGACGATAAGATCTCCGTGATTCCCATTCCAGTCGAAGTTCAGACCACCTATCAACAGTCTCCAAATGGCATCTGTAAGCCCATTCCCGACATCACCAGGTTGATACCACTTCATGCGAGTGCAAATTTCTGGGCACTCTAGTGTTCAATCATCTTCCACCCTCGGATCACGAAAGGCCCGAAAGCCAATCTATATCCTCAGGTTTAAGAATATTGAACAGGGGCAGCTGTTGTACCCCAAAATTTTCCCTCCCATATTTCTCAAAACATTTCAAGAAAAATCCCCAAGTGGCTCAAGATTGCTCAAGAGTGGGACAGTTAAGCTATCTCCTAAGGTAGTCAATCCCAAATTAGGGTTTTGTGTTCCATCAAGGTCCTTGCATCCAAATGACCTCAAGTGCTCCCAAATGTCCTAATATGCTCTCAAGATTATCCATGCCAAATTTCAAGCCTTGCAGAGGAAGTTTGCTCAGTCAATTGCTCAAGGGGTCCAAAAATCGACTGTGCTAGGGCAAAAGTCAATTGTGACCTATAAACAGTCAAACTTCAATATTTTTTGTCAACATTCTCATTTTGAAGGATATTTCATCATTTTATCAAGGGTTGATCATGATTCATCAAGGATTGCTCAAAATTCATCAAGACTCAAAAGTTGCTAAATTAGGGTTTTGTAGGAAAAGTCAACTCAACTTTGACCAAGCATAACTTTCTCATACTTTATGAGAAATGACCCATAAAAATCTCATTTTTAAGAGGATGCAATTTCCTACAATCCATCTTCATACCCCAAGATCAAAAAATGTACTCACAAAAAGTTACAAATATGGACATTATAGGTCATTTTTGAAAGTCAACAAAAACACCTTTTTTTCCAAAGCTTATAACTTGAGCATGGAATATCAAAATGAGCTGAGACAAAAGGGTTGGTTATAGGACATCTCAAGATTTCTAAAAAGTCCAAGAACACTTATAAAAGTTCAAAATTGAAGAAGTTATGCATTGTTG
Organism: Vicia faba; assembly: GCA_948472305.1. NCBI lineage: Eukaryota > Viridiplantae > Streptophyta > Magnoliopsida > Fabales > Fabaceae > Vicia > Vicia faba. The sequence continues at coordinate 1,205,402,819 of OX451741.1, forward strand.
AAGTTGGGCATTTTTGCAAAATTGCCAAAAGTCAACTATCCCCAAAAATTCAAATTTTGTCAAATGGGCCCATTCCTTTCCAGTTGATTTGATCTTGTCACACTACACACGTGTCCTAGCTTCAGCCTTGGGACCATTTATCAATTTTATTATTTAATTTGATTTTTTTATGAATTATTTCATTTTAAATCAATTTAAATCAAATAAAATCCAAACATTGATTATTTGATCTCTTTTTGGCTATTTCAGGATTGAATCATCATCATCAAGTGTATCAAATTCGTATCATACATTCCATGTGCAAAAAGATTGGATTTTGGACAAAATTGGAAGGTTATCAATGGTGAATCAAATTAAATCTCAAGACATCAATGTGCAAAGATTCAAGACCCCAAAAGTTGACCTAATACATTGCAGCATACATATACAAGTGAAAGCACACGAATTCAGAGGCTAGAGGCTGCAGAATCATCAAGAACCAAACATGAAAAATTGCCAAAAAGTGTGAAACTGAAATCGTCCTTGGAGGCCAATTCAGAAGCAAATCTCAACGCTAATCAATTGATGGGAAATCATTGAAGCGAAACCAATCCCTAACAAGCTCTCATACGCGCCCTAAAGCTCTGTAAGTGTCTCAGAAATATGCTTTTCGGTTGAATTCGTAGATCATTATTCTTGCACTTTTTTTACAAAATCTTTGCATATTCATGATTATCGTTCAATTTACAAGCATTTTGCATTAGCCAATTGCATTTATCTGGCCTATAACCCCCTAGCCGAATCTAGGGTTTGTGGTTTGTGTTTTTTGGGCATTTCTTTTTCAGGCCAAATTGGAGCCATTGGTGGATATGGATGTAACCAGGGGAGAGAGGCGAGCATGACCATGGTCTTGGAATCAATTTCAATGGCCTAGAATTGATTTTAGGTTGGACAAGCGAATTTAGCTGCGGATGTAAATCTGTAGGTAAATATCTAGGGTTGAACGAAGAAGACGAAGACGTGTCTCCCCCTGGTTGGCCAATTCAAACGATTCACACTTTTTTTTTTATTTCTGGCATATTATTGATTTTTCCTATATTATATTTTATTCCTAATACACTAACAATAAAAGCGCGTTGGTTGAGTGGTGGAAGCGTTGTCCAATGATTAACAGTACCTGGGTTCGAATCCCAGGTCCCCTATATTGCATTGTTATTATTTTTCAACAGGTTATTCAGTGTTGACCCAGGCGCGTGGTACATCATGCTCCCTCACTCAAATGCTTGCCAGATGGCCCCAGGCCAGATCTGGTGGTCCAGAAGTGATGTCCACCATACCCCCTAGTCAAAGTGCCACGCTGGATTCAAAAAGTCAGCCAGGCCTGCATGTTATTGGGCCATCAAATTGCTATCAAAACCTCCTTTTTCAGGCCCAAACCTCCTAAACTCTCTCTATTTTTATTATTTCTTTTAATTAATTATTGTTATTATTTTATTATTTAATCACTAACCAAATTAAAATTTTTTCTTAATAAAATTAAAACCAAAAAATATTTTGTTTATTAAATTAATTTTCAGTAATTTATTTTTGTTAACAAATACTAATTTAATTAATTTAGTTTAATTAGGAAATAACTTTAATATCTTTTGCAATAATTAAAATTAACTTAGACAATTAGGTTTTTTTTATTAACTTTGATTAATTTATTTTTATTTCTTTAAATATCAAAAATCCAAAAATATTATTTTCATTAATTAATTAATTAGCTTATTAATTTAATAATTAATTTAATTTAATTTTTCCATAAATTCAAAAATAAACCAAAAAATCTTTTCTTGAATAACAAAGGGTCAAAACCCTAAACTCGCATTCGATTTAATTTCCCGCACGCGTTCCATTTTTATTCAATATTGTATCTGTTTCCCAGAATGTAATAGTTTAATAGGACTTTAATTATTTTATCGCTTTATGTATTTTCCGCATTTTAATTTCAAGGGTTGCTTTTGGCGATGTAAATACCCGACGCCTTGTAATAGTTAGTTTAATTTCCGCAATTTAAATTTCCGTAACTTATAAACTATTAGATGTTTGATAATAGGGAATGCATGACAAGATCGAATGTTTAACCTAAAATCAACATGGATAACCATTGACATGTACAAAGACAAAATAACTGAAAAACAACACACTCGCACATGCGCACTCTTAGGGTACACCTCACTTGGTTGCCTTCGAACGCGGTCATTGAGTATAGGAAGTTTTAGAGGTCGCCCTCTTGTCCAAAGATCATAGTTGCCTTGAAACAGTTACCTCGGAAAAATGATCTTAGACATTAGGGTTACCGCTAAGGCGTCCTAACATTGCTTTGGTGACCGCACGTCCCTTAATCGAATTGACCCTTAAAACTCCAACGACGATGCTACCTACTCACTAATAGTGGGATAGCATTGTCTAAAGGACATTAGCACAGAACAATTCCTTTTTCGAGTAGGTAGATGGTTCTTAAGTACTTGCTCCTTCAAAACAAAACAAAACTTATTTCACACTTACACTTTTCAAACAAAAACTTCTTCAAACCCACAAACACAAAGAAAGCAAATTTTGAAAACACTTTGAGCAAGTACCTAAGAGCCCGTGGATAACCACGTATAAAAAGGGTGCTAAAACCTTCCCTTTCTATAATCTACCCCCCGGACCCGAGAAACATCTCGAAAAAGGAATTTTCTGTGCTTTTCTCCTTTCCTTGTTGGATAAAATAAAAGACGGTGGCGACTCTTGCTTACCACGACATTTTGCGAAAATAAACGCAAAACGCGAACCAGCATTCCAAAAACAGTCAGTTCTCTCCCACCGTATCACACTTTTCATCTGTAATTATCTACGAGCTCTTAATTGCTAGCTCACTTTGACAATATGCTTTGTGTTTGTGTATGTTTGAAAATATTTTGAAAACGCCTAAGTGCGACAATTTTGTAACGATTCTCGTATCATTGAGAATATATACAAAAATGTTTGTTTTGAAAATACTTATTGAAAGGGAGTGTTTCAAAATATGTTTTGAAAATGCCAATGTAGGGCAATTTTGTAATGATTCTCATATCGTTGAGAATGTATAAAAAATGTTTATTTTGAAAAGTGTTTTGAATATAGTTGTTTTGAAAGTATGAAGTGTGGAAGTTGTTTTAGTTTGTGAGCAAGCGATTACGAGCGATCTACCTACTCAAAAAGTCTTTGTTCTTTTCCTCCTCCTTTAGATAGTGCTATCCTATCATTAGTTAGTAGGAAGTCTTATCATTGGATGTGAGGGACAGACGTGGGTCATCGTACAGTCATAGAAGGCAACTTGTACGATGCTTTAGAAATTTTTCGTAAGGGAATAAGATCGTTTACCGAAGGAAACATCAAAGGTTCATCGAGGGCCTATGATCTTTTAATCGAGAGTCTTTGCTAAAGCATCTCACGTTCGAGGGACATGACTGTTTTTTATCCGAGGTAACAAGCGAGGTTAACCCTAGAGGTGTAAGTGTGCAAAGTGTGATTGATTCAATTATTTGTCTTGAATTAGTGTTTTGCTATGATTTATTTTAACATTGTCATACAAACCCTAATTACTAACAAAAATATGGAAAGCGATAACTTACGGAAATTAAATATCCTACGCTATTACAATGCTTTCGGAATGGGGGGGGGGGGGGGGTACAAATTTGTGAATGGGGAAGAAAGCAATAAACCCTAATTAAACTATTACAATCCATAAGAAATTACATGACTATGAAAATAATGATTCGAAAAATAAAAAAACGCGCGGAGATAGAAAGATATTTAAAAAAAAAACCTAAAAATTCTAAGTATTTGAGAAAATAATTTATCGTTTCTTTGTTTAGAGAATATTTGCAATGTGAGGTAAAAATTAGACCTAATTCTATAACAAAATTAAAATAGTCTTTTATTATCAAAATTAAATTAAAGTCTAAGGAATTCTAAATATTTAGAAAATAATTTTGGAGTTTTATTTAGAAGAGATATTTGAAGTATAATTTAATTTTTTTAATAAAATCAAAGTGATTAAAATAAATCAATTTTGTTAAAAAATAAATTAAATAATTAATTAAAAAAACCTAAATCTAAATTTTATAAATAAAAATTATTTTTTGTATTTTAATAAAATGAGATAAATAAATAAAAGTGAATAAAATATGAATAAATAAAAAGATTGGGCTTGTGGTGTTGTGAAAGAAATTTAGAGGGTGTGAAAAAGAATACTATGCCTAAAAGAGATTTTTTGTTTGAATCAGAAAAATAAAATAAAAATTAAAATGGGCCTGAAAAGTTAGTAAAAGGGAGGTGTGAAAAAGAGATTTAAACATTCCTAACACAAGAAGGTCCCGACACCTGTGAGATTCAGTGGAGATGGCTCATGATGAGGCAACGTGGGCTTGCAATCTTGAGCGTTGGATAGGGTCTTGTGATGATCAGGTGGTGAGGAAATGAGGCACACCATGCGCTTGTTGAACTTATTTGTATTGAATCTGAAATAAGAAAAATGAAACAAATAAAAGGGTATTGTTGGGGCTCGAACCCAAGTCCCTATAGTCACAGGCGCGCACTTTAACCACATGGGTAGTGATACATCCGTTAGTTTATGCACAAACTAATCAATATATTAAAAACTCGTTTCTGAATATTTGAACAAGTCATCTTGTTCTTCCTCGCACGCGCCAAGAACAATAAATCCATTTTTTATTCTGTAACTCCTTCATTTCTCAGCCATTTTTAAAATTTAAACATGAATGTTGCTTGATTTTTCACCACGAATTCAACCATATAACTTTTAAAAGCCAAAGATCAAAGGCTAAGATGAATTTTGTTTAGTACCAAACTGAAACCTAATTTTTTTCAGAAACTTCAACTTCAAATTTCTCATCATACAGTTAACATAAATAAAAACTAAAGTCATGGTTAGTTTCAAGGCATTGATATCTACATTTTTTCTTTAGAAAGCAGGTGCAAATGATGCTTAAATAAGGATTTCAAAGTTAGAAAAACTTACCTTTTAACACGAAATCTGAACGCTCTCTACACGACTTCCATAAGTGAAAGGGTTATTTGGTGAGCTTGCTTGGACCTCCATGAAACTACTCCAATTGATAGGATGTCTTGTAGCTTGCCCAACTATTCTGACCAAGTCAAGCGCAGTGGTGGATTTTGAAAATGGTAGGTGGTGATGGATGGATTACAGAAGTGGTTCAAGTGTCTAGATCACTTCTATATGGTGTATGGGTGACGTTTGAATGATTGAAATGGAAAATGCATGAGTAGATTTGAAGTTGGAAGTTCAAGGTCAGAAACTTGCAACAAAATGGAGTTTTAAGGCAATTCTGACTTTGGGAGTGATTTAGGGGGTTTAAGGGCTATTGAACTCGTGTCTAGATTGCAAATGGACCTCTCTATTTATAGAGAAAGGTTATAGGGAAGGAGTTGATCAGATTTTCAAGATCACATGTTGTGGTTTGGTTGGATTGTAAATGAAGCAATCTTTAAAATACATGGTTTCAATGTGAAGTACAGGGAAATCTATAGTGGTTAGAGGCTTTAAACATGTTGCTTCTGGATTTTGTATGGAGTGTGTGCAGAGTGAACATGTTAGAAGCTCAAGGAGAGTGGACATTGTGATAAAGCATGCTTTACAAGAATGGGAATGGTAGCTTTGTGCCAAAAATGGAAAATTGTTTTGGACAAAGCTTGAATCAAGTGGATAATGGTTCAATCAGTTATGTAAACATGTAATTATGGTGATATTTGCAAGTTAAGAGGCCTTCAAAGCAAGATTATGCAGCATGGCATGAAGATTTGTTCTTGAGCTCTTCACAGATATGACCTATAATTCAAGAATGGATGCCCAACTTCATCTCTTCGAATCTCCTTACTCAAGCATGATAAAAATGTGTTCTTGGAAATTTTGTAAGCTTGAAACATTGTCTACAAATTTAATGTTGACCACTTTGGATAAATAAATTTGGAACTTGGTGAAAATTGCCAAGAAGTTAGGACAAAAATCTGACCAAACTTGTTTAAAATTTCTCTAAGTGTTAGATAAAAATGTCATGACTTCATGGGCCTATATCTCCTAATCCAATCATTTTTGGACATCACTCTTTAATGACCAAGTTGTAGAATTCATCATACTCTACAACTTTCATGTTAAAAGTTTTCCTTGAATCATCTTGTATCTTAGTGAAAAATAGTCATGAAGTAGTGAATTTATTAAGGACAAAACACTTAGAATTTTTTTAAGTATTGGAAATTTTGAATTTTTGTTGACTTTGTGATTCTTGTTGATTAATATTGATAAATTTTAATGTTTTGATGACTCTTGACCTTTGAAGTTCAAAGTTGACTAAAAAGTCAAAGTTTGACTTTTGTGTTACACTTGACTTTTCATCAGTTGATCTCAATTCTTCAACTATCAATATCTTGCACCCTTGGAAATGTATTTAACCATGTAATTAGGTAAAGATGTTGTGTTTGAGTCCTTAAGATCATGCTTTAAGTCATTAGATCATGTACTATTTCAAAAGTCAATGATCAGTCATTCTTAGTCAAAACCCTAATTTTTTACAATTTTGCCCCTCTGATGATCTGAGTGCTTTCCTTAAGGAATTATGATCAACCCTTGATTAAATGATGAATATCACATAACAATGTTGATTTTAGCAAAAAATCTTGAAGTTTAACTTATATGTTGACCACAGTTGACTTTTTACCCAACCTAGCTGATTTTAAGTCATCTGAGCATTTGACTGAGCAATTTTGTGATGCAAGACTTGAAACTTGGTATGAGAATTCTTGGAAACCTATGATGAACCATGAAAGTCACTTGAGGCATTAGAATTCCAATTTTCCTTGAGAAAACAAAAACGCTAGTTGTGGACCTAGTGCTTAGGAGGTGAGCTTGCCTGATCAACTCTTGAGTATCCTTGAGCATTTGAGAACTTTTGTGAGAAATGTATTGAAGAAAAGGGAGAGAAAGTTTTGGGGCACAACAGCTGCCCCTGTTCAATCTTCTTAAACTTGAAGAGTTAGATTGGTAGGTCTACCATTCGTGACTTCCGGGTGGAAGATGATTAAACACTTAAGTGCCCAGAAATTTGCACTCGCTTGTGGACGAAGTAATGCTGTTGGTTGACTATGTCAGAAATAGGCTTAAATATTCCATTTGGAGAGGTAATGAAGAGTTGCCGGAGATGGGCTTATAGATTCCATCTAAAGTAATTGTTGATAAGAAATTAGACTAAGTCTATGCTAGACTCTAACTGGGAGAAGTATCGGAATAAATCTTTGGTGGATTTAATCTGAGCCAGAAGATGTCTGCATCCGTTTTTAACTAGAAGAAGTATCAGAAAAAATATTTGGTTAATTTAATCTGAGCCAAAAAATATCTACTGTAAGAAGTATCGAAATAAATCTTTGGTCGATTTAATCTGAGCCAGAAGATATCTACGTCTGTCTTTAACTGGAAGAAGTATCAGAATAAATATTTGATCGATTTAATCTGAGCCAGAAAATGTCTACTGGAAGAAGTATTAGAATAAATATTTGGTTGATTTATTCTGAGCCAGAAGATATCTACGTCCGTCATTAACTGGAAGAAGTATCAGAATAAATCTTTGGTCGATTTAATCTGAGCTAGAAAATGTCTACTGGAAGAAGTATCAGAATAAATCTTTGGTGGATTTAATCTGAGCCAGAAGATATCTACCTCTATATTTAACTGAAAGAAGTATCAGAATAAATCTATGGTCGATTTAATTTGAGCCATAAAAGGTCTACTGGAAGAAGTATCAGAATAAATCTTTGGTCGATTTAATCTGAGCCAGAAGATGTTTGGAGGACGTGTTCATCATGTAGATATTTGCCTTGTCTTGTTTCGGGAATTAATGTACAATCTGTTTTGAGAATTGATGATATCATTTATTGATTTATCCTTCCTGAAAAGGTAAATAATTAGTTATATGGAATATCATGATGTATGAAATGCATTGCGTAACGATGTTCTCAAAATAAATGAGACTGTGCTATATGTGTTTCGTGTGCATATGTTATGATGTATGAAATTTATTGCATAATGATCACTATTCAAAAAATAAGATTAGACAGCACACCTTAGGCAGCGCTTCTTATCAAAAGTGATGCTAAAGTGCATTTCAAAAATGCACAAATTTGGTCACATACCATAGACAGCGCTTTCTAAAAAAGCGCTGCCTAAGGGGGTGAAATTGGTTTGATAAAGTGTTGCTAAAGGGGGGGTTTTAGAAAGCGCTTTGAATAAATGCTGCTAAATGGGGTAGGTACTGTAGCGCTTTGGAAAAACGCTGCAGTTGTACCCCAAAATTTGCCCTCTCATTTTCTCAAGATTTCTCTCGCATGTGTGATTACAAAAATATGTTTAAAGAAATAAAGAAAATGTGAAATTTTGAAGATGTTAATGTGCCTTTCGATTAGGTTAAAAAAGAAACAAGTTGGCTTCAATTTAACAAGTTTCAAACTGGCCATATGTTTTCCTTCGAAATAACCTCCTTCGATTTACAAGCTGGGCAGCATCTTTCGATTTACAAGTTGGGCAACTTCCTTCGATTTACAAGCTAGGCAACCTCTTTCGATTTACAAGCTGGGTAGCCTCTTTCGATTAAAAAGTTGGGAAGCTTCCTTAGATTTACAAGCTGGGCAGCTTCCTTTGATTTACAAGTTGGGCAGCCTCTTTCGATTTACAAGTTGGACAATTAAACCCTTCGAAGAAACGTACTTAGATTACACCTCTAAAACTATTCAACACTATGGATCATAGTTGGTGGATTCGAAGGACCTATAATGGGTCCATTCGAAGAACACACATTGTTAGAAACGAACTATGTTGTACGATGATGAGTCTGGTCGAAGTGATCAAAACGAAAGGGTGGAGTATTAAAGGTGTTTGTTGACCAAAGTCCTATATACTGCCAAACCCAAGCCAGTTGTGCTGCTACGCAACAGTCCTGCACCAACCTGCCACAACACTCCAAATATTGTTGAGCCTGCATTGTCTCAGTCCCATACTTACACAAAAAAGGGTACATAAGAGTTGCATCGAAGAAAACAAGGGGATAATATACCCAAACAGTTCAAATGTAATTTAATTTCCCCCCAAAATCACATCAAAGCTCCTTGTTGTACCCAAAATTTGCCCTCGCATTTTTTCCACAAGAAATCTCAGCTTCAGACATTTCCTGACTTTTCAAACTTGCTCAAGAATCGGACAAACGGACTTTTCTCGTCAGTCAAACAAAAATTAGGGTTTCGTTGATTTTTCAGGGCTCTGGATTTTCTCAAGCAGTTGGCTTAGGGTTTTGGTTGGTTTTGGCTCAATTTTGGTCAGGCGAACATTATTTGGCATTTAATCAGGAATTAAGGGTTTTATGGGCATATTCTCATAAGGATTTAAATTCCACAGCACTTTGCAGTTATTCCGAGATTCGGGTTAAATTCGCATTGTTTTGATTTAATCAGTAAAAGAGGCAGTTGGGTTGAATTCATGTTGTTTTGTTTGAGCCAGTCAAAAGAAGTATGCAGTTTGGATTTACAGTGCTTGGTAAGAAATAAATAATAAAGGATTGCGTCTGGTCAGTTATTGTGTTCGACTGTGCGTTGCTTTGAATAATGGAGACGTCAAGTTCATTTATTTTGATCGACGAAGAATCAATGTTTAACTGATAATTTATTGTTCTAAGGATTAAATATCTGAAATTTAACTTTCATTTATTTTAATTTAAGGAACCATGAATAATAAGTAAATAATTGAAAAGGAATTGAAAAGAATTAAATGAATCAATAAGAATTTTTATTTCATATTTAATATTTGTTACAATTATTATTTGGATACAAGTATTTATTTACGAAGTATTTAAAATAATAATGGTTTACAATAATTAAATTGAAAATAAAAACTATCCTATTTTTTCTAAATATTTTCTAAGTCCCTAATCTCTTCATTCTTCACTTCGCTCCGGTACTCCATTTTTCATCTGCAAAAGAAAAGGAGAAAAGTCAAAAAGCAGATAAGTAAATTAAAGAGACAGATAAATTTAGACTCATCATTAAAAGCAACGGCCGGGATCAGTTGGCCCTCTCTGCAAATCACGGGATTTCTCCCGGTTCACAGAGAAGGGTGAAAATGTTTGCAAATTAAATGAATGCACAAAATTAAAATTGCACATTTCAAATTATCAAAACTGCATAGTTCAAAAGCAAGACAGCATATGCAAATAACCAAAGTCCAAGTTACAAACTGAATTGCCAAACAAAGTCCAAATTCAACTTTCTGCCAAAATGCTGTCACAAGGCTACCCAAGCTGGCAAAAAGAAGATATCAAGAAGCACAAAATCTGGAAGATATAAAATGCAGAGGTAACATGTATTGCAAGAAAACAATTTTCAGCTTCATCATTTCCCTAGGCCATTACTTTTTCAGAAGTAGTACATGTCAAGCAATATAGTATGCTAAATACTGTACTAGAGAGAGAAAAAAGAGAGAGAAAAGTGTTTAGGCTTACAGGTTTAGGCTTGAGACATAGAAGAACATGGAAAATAAAATTGCAATAACACAGTGGACAAGGAAAAGAGAAGATAAAGGCAGAACTTTTTACCAAAGCAAGAAAAAATATACAAACTATCAGCATTCAACCCAAAGCCTGAAGCAAAAACTACCTACTGTCAAAACCAAGGCAGAACCACTACAAACAGACGAGCATATGTCTAAACCCAAAAACCTGCATCAGTCAAAACCAGGCCAACCTCAAACCTGCTGAACCATTTACAAACACATATCCTCAAAACCTGAAACCTGCCTGAAGCAAGCACAAAACCTGTCCTGAACCAAGTCCAATATCACCCTGCCTGTCAAAGAAACCTAAACCAAGTCCTTAGCCTAACAACAAACTTGTCAAAGCCATCACCAAGCCTAAGGAACCAGAGATAACATCAAAACGCAAAAGCCCACATGAGAACCCTCAGAGGAGTACTCATCATTGGGCCATAAACAAACATTCAGAAACACATTTTCAGCAAGCATTTCAACAAAGCGTTTAAGGTAACAAAAGGCATACTCAAGCATTCAGGACCAACTCTAGGCCCTCAGTAGACGCATCATCGGGCAACAAGCTCAGCATATTCAAAAGCATACGAAAGTTCTAGGCAACTGTAAGAGAAGAAGAAAGAAGCATACTGATTCCCAAACCCACGAGTCCTTCAGAATCCTAGATTCATCATTAGGCGACAAAGAAGATACAGAAGCAAGCATATTCAAACACATTCAAAAGCAAGCGTTTAAGGCAACCAGCAGTTCAAAGGCAAAGAGAAGAGATAAAGAAGTGAATCTTTTTAAGAGGGTTTTTCAGGGCAACTCATCATTAAACCCAATAAACAAAAGAAATATACAAAGATACCAGGGTCTCAAAGCAAGCTAGCGTCTTCACCGTCCCTCCATCGTCAAAGGCCCTCCAAACGCCTCCTAATCACCTCCTCCAACGAAGGTAACTCGTTCTATCTTTCTCCTCGTCCCTCAAACAAAAAGAACGAATAATCAGAATCCATGACACAAAGCTAAGCATGCAAGACAAAATTATAGAAACCTTAAAAAGAAAAGAGATAACGAAATTTAAACCTTGAATGAATCGCGCCACGCTTAACCTTGGAGAGAAGGTGTTGATGGCGTTGGTGGCCTGAGCGAGTGAGACTCGGGAGCATCTGGGCATGAGAAAGACGAACAAAGTAGACGAAGAAGAAAAGTACGAACGGCGCGCTGTACCAACCCTAAGCATGTTTCCAATTGACACAAAAACCTCTAACCCTAAAACGCTGCTTCAGAACCATGGGCCTGACCCGTTTTAAATTTCTCTGAAGCCCAACAAAAGCCCTAACCTTCTTATATAAAACAACTCCCTTTTTCAATTAATTATTTAACCTATTAAGTTAAAACATTTAATGTTTTTTAAACACCATATAGTTCTTTTTTTTTCTAATTTAATAGATTTATTATGCTAATACATTAATACATAAAATGCCTAAAAATATGTTTATTTAAAAACACTTCTTTTTATTTTAAACTTATCTAATTTGTACATAAGCAATAAAGATATACTTTTTTTTTATCTTATAATTAAAGTTAAAAATATTTTTTAATATATATTTGTACATAATAGATAAAATACATTTTTTTAATATTAAACTCTTAAACACTTAATTAAGGCATTTTTGTATATAATAAACAATGGTACATTTTATACACAATTTAATTAAAACTTGAACATACAATTAAAACATTTTCTTTTGTACATATTAAAAGAAATACAAATTCATTAAAAGGACGCTTAATTATTCCTTAGGTTAAGTAGATACCCTAAATACGCATTAAATTCACATTCCGCACCTGTAAACAATTACATACCTACACAATACATCTCACACTTACACAATATAAATACATTCACATTGCCCTATACACATTTGTTTATCTCATATTTGTATATTCGTCATTTACATTTGATCGCAAATTCGATTTGGTTGTAACTTATTGGATACTATAAGTCTCATCCCCATTTGTGAATATTGTACCCCCACTCCCGGATACTATTTTGTAATAGCGTAGACTTTACATTTCCGCAATTTACAGTTTTCCAATTATACCATGGTTAGACCTAGGGTTTGCATGTACATAAAATCAAACGCTAGATAACCTAATACAAGACCAATACATGAAATCAATACACAATCACACTTGCACCCTCTAGGGTATTCCCACATGTTGCCTTCCAAAATGGGTCATGCTTGCACGTCGAGTATCTTTGGCAAAACCAAATCAAAATGATCATAAGTCCCTCAAAATGTTGCCTAAACGGAATGATCATAGTCCACTCAAAGTAAATTGCCAAAGACACTTGGCATCATTGCATTCGTGGTCTATACGACGACCCGCGCCTGTCCCGAATAAACTTCCTAAACGCAAGATTGTCCACCAAATTCAATGGTGGAACAAAATTGTTAAAAGGGGTTAAAACATAACAAAAAACCTTTGAGTACAATAGGGTAGACAAAACTCATAGTTACTTGAGATCAACTTGCAAAAACACTTGCCTTCTTTTCAAAAAAACCACAATCCACAACACTTTCAAACAAACTCTCAAAACATTTTGAAACATCTTTTCGAAAAGATACACGCCTTTGTAAAATATTCGAGTAAAGAATTGTTACAAGGTTAGCCTAAGACAAGGCATCTTTTTCCAAAACATTTTCAAAAGCACTCACACACACACCATTTTCAAGAAATCAAAAATCAAGGCAAGTGATCTAAAAAACCAAGTAACTAAGAGCCCATGGATAACCATGGATGAAAAGGGTGCTAATACCTTCCCTTTTCATAATCTACCCCCCGAACCCACGAAATATCTCAAAAGGTTTTTGCTGTGCTTTTTTAAACCTTTCCTTTAGGATAAAATAAAAAAGTCGGTGGCGACTCTTGCTCAACCGCACAAGTGCGAATACGAATGCAAAACACTAGTCAGTTCTCCCACCGTATCACAGAACTGGCGACTCTGCTGGGGATAATTTAAAAGTAGGGTTACCTTAGGGTTTAGATCACCTTTACCCTCTTGCTTTGATTGACTTGATTGCTTTATCTTTTCGGTTCTTGTTTGGGTTTGTTGTAAATCCTCCACCCGGATTTGGGGTACCTCTTAGGTAAATAGCAAAAAACTGCGAGGGAACTGTGCGAGGTATACCGACATGGTTGAAGCAGTAAGCTATGTTAGTGTGACATATTTGTGAGTACCGGTAACCCTTGAGTAGTCAAGGAGAGTACGGGGCCGCTGTGTGATGTCGTGAAGCACTAACGAACTCTTAGAACCTTAATTGACCATCTTAGCCTTTTTAGGGGTAGTGAGATGACCGGCTTTGGTGCAGTCCGAAGTTGGTAGATCCTCGATACTACACTCTTTTGAGGATTGTTTTCTTGGAATATTTTGGTCGCCAGTAAGTGGCTAAACCGAAACAATGAACACAGAAAACAATCCAATGATATTGAGCTCCTTAGAACCCGGTTACTTTTGATAGGACAGGTTTTAACCAACAAACTGAAAGAGGGTAGTACCTGAACCTCATGCAAGCCTAAACCTAAGGACTTGTTTGCTTTGTGTGAATATGTTTGCCTGTATATACACTCACTTGTTTGTGCATACATGTACATAACATCATGACATCATACCATAGCATTTTCAATAACCATTTCAAGGATCTCGAGGGTTCTGTTGATGCAGGGTTACGTTGAACCAGACATCTATCAAGGGGCAAGAGGTTTCTCCTCTAACCAATTCAGTCAAAGTTCAAGTACAACAACTTGAATCAGTGGCTATGACCCACTTGACATGGTGAGCTTGATTCTCGTGAAAAGACATCCACCGATACAAAGCTCTCCAATCAAAGTTCAAAAACAACAACTTGAATCAGTGGCTATGACCCACTCGACATGGTGAGCTTGATTCTCGTGGAAGGACGTCCACCGGTGCAGAGATCTCCAATCCAAGAGCAGAGTTCAACCTCTAACATTTTCTTGTGTTTACCCCAAGAGATCCTTGAAAGCATGCATCCACATATCATGCATTGCATTTTGACAGTCTTTCCTTTTTCAGGTTTCCTTACTCTCCTGCTGTTTATTTCAGCAAGAGATGGCTCTAGAAAGGTCTGTCAAAGACATCCAAGACCAGACTGCTCAACTGCAGGAGATGTTCCTGAACTTGTCTCTGGGGCAAGAAGAGATGAAAGCTCTCCTCACAAAGGGCTTGGAGAATTCCAACAACGCCAGGAGTGATCGACTTGTGGAGCTGCAGTTTGATCTGACAACCTTAAGGACCCAAGTGATGGGACAGTTGGTGGGCCAGATGGCTCTCATCCAAGACCTATCCCAGAGACAAGAGGAACTCAGAGTTCTTGTCCGCCAACTGCTTCCAAACAACCAAATGGGGCTAACATCTGAGGTCGAAGAGCAAGTCACCACTCAGCCTCCATCAACTCAAGAAGACAAGGGGAAAGCTCCTTTGCTTGCTTCAGGGTCACAAGCCCATCAACAACCTCGCCAGCGTCAACGGGGCAATCGGCGTAAGCAAGGAACGTCGGGAAGACAGTTTACGGAGACTGAAATACCAGCACTCTTCATACTGAAGCGCCTGTTGGAGGTCAACTTGCTTACCGTAAATGATCCTCCTCAGAAGCCCAATATCTCCTCTCCTCACTATAATCCCGACGCATTCTGTGTTTACCACTCCTACAGCCCGGGACACGACACCAACGACTGTTGGGCCTTGAAGAACAAGATTCAAGATCTGATCGACATTGGGGTGTTGGAATTCATGCCAGACGGCGAGATGAAAATCTTCCGTTAAAAGGGTTCTCCGCTTGAAGTGACGAAGCCCGAGCTGAAAGACTTTTGCTTCTTTTTGAATTTTCAAAGTTGTAATTTCTTTTGCTGTCAAACAATTATTTGTTGATGTTAAACTCTGTTTTCATTAATGCATTGCATATGTTTGTCTTGAATTCATCCATTCGTTTCACTACTCTTATGCTTTTCTTTATGATATTTGACTCCTGATAAAAAGCTGTAAGCCTTTAGAAGGAGGATGACGAAACAATACCATGATCTTATACAGTATGCTTCTGAACAGACCTTGCTGATGATGTACAGGCATTTCTTTCAAATCCCAAACACTGGAGTTATAAGGAAGTTAATCCCTAGTCAACCCCTTCGAGCCAAAGAAGTAGGAGTTTTCTGTTTTAAAACGATCAAAACCCTTGATATAAACCTGGGGCAGGGTAGTATCTCAGTTAATTCAAAAGAAAATGCGCATTGAAGTCGCAAACTCTCAGTTCGTAATACAACGAACGACGTCGAAAAAGAAAGCATTCCCTTGGAGTCAAAAGACAAGGGTGGTTCCCTATCACATAGACAGTCAATCTCTCAAAAGAGAAAAGCCCGCTGAGCCAAAACCTATAAAGGAGGCTTGAGAAAGCTGGGGCATCCCGCTGACAGTAATCCCAAAAAACGGTAACAGTCAGGCAAAAGTTAGGGATAACAAATCAAAATCAAAATAGTGAGGTCATTACAAAATCCTCAACAACATGAAAAAATGTTGAAAAAGAAAAGAGGAGATGATGACTGTCTCCCCAAATTCAACTGGTGAACCATCGCCCAAAAGTCGTTCCAAACTCAAAACAGAGTGTGACGCACAATTAACTGAGCTTAGGTTGAAGAACATCACGAAGAGCGGGTGGGTATTAATATACTTTGAGCCTTTATCCTTTGTTTCTTAAACCGTGAACCAAGCCACGTTACAACCCTTCAAAAGTCCTAATTGAAGCATGGGTTAGTTTGAAAGCATACTGTTACAAAAGGTATCCTGACTCCTGTAAGGCTTTGCTCTAAATCTTGTGTTGATCTGTCTTATAAAAAGTTTTCTGCTAAAAACGCATTTTTCAAAACTTCGAGACAAACATAAACTTTGCATTGCTTGAATATCACTGTCTACATTTGGCTTTTTGTTTGACAGCGAAGAAATTCATACAGCGAATGTTCGGAGGAACGAAAACTCTCTCAGTGAGCAAAATCACTTCAAAAGGATGACACATCCATATCAAATCTCCTATCAACAAGGGGCATGACATGTCACAATTCAATTAACCTGGGGCAGTCCAGTCAAGGTCCAACAGATCTTTCAAAGTTCAGTTAACCTGGGGCAGTCCAGTCAAGATTTCAAGAAATCTCTCAATATGCAAAGTAATCTGATTCAAGACTCCTTCTTCACCACTTGGGGCGTTCGAATGTCAAAAGTGTTCAACAAATCAACTACAACATTTCCAGACTCGATTCATGTATCTAGCCAGGGCACGTCTGAAGAGTTTGAAGATTCGATTCCTGTATCCAGCCAGGGCATATCTATCAACTATCACCTTTCCAGATTCGATTCCTGTATCCAGCCAGGGCATGTCTGAAGAATTCCAGATCAACACCTGTAACAACCCAGGAAACATCTGTGAACGACCGATTATAGACCAACACCTGTAATAAGCCAGGAATTTATCTACATCACCACTTGGGGCATTCGAATGTCAAAAGTGTTCAAAAACCGATGCAGTTTTACACAAGCTCATCTTCAGGAAACCCTACACCGGTTCCTCTTCAAGACTTCTGAAAACAGTTTATGGATTCTTCCCAACAACGGATGTTAATCTATCAGCTTGTTCAGAAGCAACCTTTGAAATTAGTTTACGGACGCTTCCCAACAACGGATGCGGCTCTATTGCTGATTCAACTTCAAGATTTCTGAAAACAGTTCACGGGTTCTCCAAGTAAACGGATGTTAACCTATCACTTGTTCAGATTCTTCTTCAAGACTTCTGAAAACAGTTTATGGATTCTTCCCAACAACGGATGTTAATCTATCAGCTTGTTCAGAAGCAACCTTTGAAATTAGTTTACGGACGCTTCCCAACAACGGATGCGGCTCTATTGCTGATTCAACTTCAAGACTTCTGAAAACAGTTTATGGATTCTTCCCAACAACGGATGTTAATCTATCAGCTTGTTCAGATGCAACCTTTGAAATTAGTTTACGGACGCTTCCCAACAACGGATGCGGCTCTATTGCTTATTCAATCTCAAGATTTCTGAAAACAGTTCACGGGTTCTCCAAGTAACGGAGGTTAACCTATCACTTGTTCAGATTCTTCCAGAAGCTAACTCCACTCAGAGTCAAGCTTCATTATCTCCAGCAAAGCTAAAACTGCAAATTATCAATCCCCAGCGGAGCCAGACCATTGAGCCTTCTCCCCATAGAGTTTTGGGAGGACAAATCTTGAGTCCCCCAGTGAAGTCGCCAGAGTCACTTCCCACCGAGCTGAAGATTCCCAATCTTACCTCCCCAGCATGAGCCTATTAGATTGGAACTCCCCAGTAGAGGTCATCAGGAATTCTCTTCTACAGCAGCAGCCAAGGATTTATTTTCCCCGGCAGCAGTCAAGATGCTTTTATCTTGAGCCATCTCGGATTCATTTATCCTCAGCAAGATAGCTCATCAGCTTACATGCGCATTCATCACATTCATGTCATAAACATTGATGTCACATACATTGCATCATGCATCATAACATTGCATACGGCTAACCCTTTACATTTCAGGTAAGAGCAGTCGACAGACACAGATCATCTCCCGAGATTCATCCAGAAATAGTTCAGATGTGACCCGGACACGGCGACGTTCTGATACTTATTCCGGATCCATTCAAGCGCATCATCAGGAAACCCTACACTGTTTCCTCTTCAACTTCTCAACTTCTCCAAACAGTTTACAGATTCTTCCCTAAAACGGATGTCAATCTACCAACTTGTTCAGACTCTTGTCAACTTTTGGAAACAAGTTCACGGACGCTTCCCAAGAACGGACGTTGCTCTATTGCTTATTCAAATCCCAACTCCTGAAGATAGTTTACGGATTCTCCGGAACGTGGATGTCAATCTATCGCTTGCTCAGACCCCAATTCAGAGATGTTCCAAAACAGGGATGCCTTTCTGATACTCGTCCACTCACTTTTGACATACAGTTCAACATGTCCAGATGGCATCTTTAAGCCCATTCTCAGATGGAATCTCTAAGCCCATCCCCCGACAAAATTCTATCGCACCAGATGGCATCTTTAAGCCCATCACCAAATGGCATCTTTAAGCCCATTCACATCTACCATCATATCGCCGAGTGCAAATTTTCTGGGCACTTTAGTGTCCAATCTTCTTTTACCTTCAAGTCGCAAAAGGCAAACTTGCCAATCTAACTCTTCAGGTTCAAGAAGATTGAACAGGGGCAACTGTTGTACCCCAAAATTTGCCCTCGCATTTTTTCCACAAGAAATCTCAGCTTCAGACATTTCCTGACTTTTCAAACTGGCTCAAGAATCGGACAAACGGACTTTTCTCGTCAGTCAAACAAAAATTAGGGTTTCGTTGATTTTTCAGGGCTCTAGATTTTCTCAAGCAGTTGGCTTAGGGTTTTGGTTGGTTTTGGCTCAATTTTGGTCAGGCGAACGTTATTTGGCATTTAATCAGGAATTAAGGGTTTTATGGGCATATTCTCAGAAGGATTTAAATTCCACAGCACTTTGCAGTTATTCCGAGATTCGGGTTAAATTCGCATTGTTTTGATTTAATCAGTAAAAGAGGCAGTTGGGTTGAATTCATGTTGTTTTGTTTGAGCCAGTCAAAAGAAGTATGCAGTTTGGATTTACAGTGCTTGGTAAGAAATCAATAAGAAAGGATTGCGTCTGGTCAGTTATTGTGTTCGACTGTGCGTTGCTTTGAATAATGGAGACGTCAAGTTCATTTATTTTGATCGACGAAGAATCAATGTTTAACTGATTATTTATTGTTCTAAGGATTAAATATCTGAAATTTAACTTTCATTTATTTTAATTTAAGGAACCATGAATAATAAGTAAATAATTGAAAAGGAATTGAAAAGAATTAAATGAATCAATAAGAATTTTTATTTCATATTTAATATTTGTTACAATTATTATTTGGATACAAGTATTTATTTACGAAGTATTTAAAATAATAATGGTTTACAATAATTAAATTGAAAATAAAAACTATCCTATTTTTTCTAAACATTTTCTAAGTCCCTAATCTCTTCATTCTTCACTTCGCTCCGGTACTCCATTTTTCATCTGCAAAAGAAAAGGAGAAAAGTCAAAAAGCAGATAAGTAAATTAAAGAGACAGATAAATTTAGACTCATCATTAAAAGCAACGGCCGGGATCAGTTGGCCCTCTCTGCAAATCACGGGATTTCTCCCGGTTCACAGAGAAGGGTGAAAATGTTTGCAAATTAAATGAATGCACAAAATTAAAATTGCACATTTCAAATTATCAAAACTGCATAGTTCAAAAGCAAGACAGCATATGCAAATAACCAAAGTCCAAGTTACAAACTGAATTGCCAAACAAAGTCCAAATTCAACTTTCTGCCAAAATGCTGTCACAAGGCTACCCAAGCTGGCAAAAAGAAGATATCAAGAAGCACAAAATCTGGAAGATATAAAATGCAGAGGTAACATGTATTGCAAGAAAACAATTTTCAGCTTCATCATTTCCCTAGGCCATTACTTTTTCAGAAGTAGTACATGTCAAGCAATATAGTATGCTAAATATTGTACTAGAGAGAGAAAAAAGAGAGAGAAAAGTGTTTAGGCTTACAGGTTTAGGCTTGAGACATAGAAGAACATGGAAAATAAAATTGCAATAACACAGTGGACAAGGAAAAGAGAAGATAAAGGCAAAACTTTTTACCAAAGCAAGAAAAAATATACAAACTGTCAGCATTCAACCCAAAGCCTGAAGCAAAAACTACCTACTGTCAAAACCAAGGCAGAACCACTACAAACAGATGAGCATATGTCTAAACCTAAAAAACTGCATCAGTCAAAACCAGGCCAACCTCAAACCTGCTGAACCATTTACAAACACATAACCTCAAAACCTGAAACCTGCCTGAAGCAAGCACAAAACCTGTCCTGAACCAAGTCCAATATCACCCTGCCTGTCAAAGAAACCTAAACCATGTCCTTAGCCTAACAACAAACTTGTCAAAGCCATCACCAAGCCTAAGGAACCAGAGATAACATCAAAACACAAAAGCCCACATGAGAACCCTCAGAGGAGTACTCATCATTGGGCCATAAACAAACATTCAGAAACACATTTTCAGCAAGCATTTCAACAAAGCGTTTAAGGCAACACAAGGCATACTCAAGCATTCAGGACCAACTCTAGGCCCTCAGTAGACGCATCATCGGGCAACAAGCTCAGCATATTCAAAAGCATACGAAAGTTCTAGGCAACTGTAAGAGAAGAAGAAAGAAGCATACTAATTCCCAAACCCACGAGTCCTTCAGAATCCTAGATTCATCATTAGGCGACAAAGAAGATACAGAGGCAAGCATATTCAAACACATTCAAAAGCAAGCGTTTAAGGCAACCAGCAGTTCAAAGGCAAAGAGAAGAGATAAAGAAGTGAATCTTTTTAAGAGGGTTTTTCAGGGAAACTCATCATTAAACCCAATAAACAAAAGAAATATACAAAGATACCAGGGTCTCAAAGCAAGCTAGCGTCTTCACCGTCCCTCCATCGTCAAAGGCCCTCCAAATGCCTCCTAATCACCTCCTCCAACGAAGGTAACTCGTTCTATCTTTCTCCTCGTCCCTCAAACAAAAAGAACGAATAATCAGAATCCATGACACAAAGCTAAGCATGCAAGACAAAATTATAGAAACCTTAAAAAGAAAAGAGATAACGAAATTTAAACCTTGAATGAATCGCGCCACGCTTAACCTTGGAGAGAAGGTGTTGATGGCGTTGGTGGCCTGAGCGAGTGAGACTCGGGAGCATCTGGGCATGAGAAAGACGAACAAAGTAGACGAAGAAGAAAAGTACGAACGGCGCGCTGTACCAACCCTAAGCATGTTTCCAATTGACACAAAAACCTCTAACCCTAAAACGCTGCTTCAGAACCATGGGCCTGACCCGTTTTAAATTTCTCTGAAGCCCAACAAAAGCCCTAACCTTCTTATATAAAACAACTCCCTTTTTCAATTAATTATTTAACCTATTAAGTTAAAACATTTAATGTTTTTTAAACACCATATAGTTCTTTTTTTTTCTAATTTAATAGATTTATTATGCTAATACATTAATACATAAAATGCCTAAAAATATGTTTATTTAAAAACACTTCTTTTTATTTTAAACTTATCTAATTTGTACATAAGCAATAAAGATATACTTTTTTTT
Source organism: Vicia faba (assembly GCA_948472305.1). Lineage (NCBI taxonomy): Eukaryota > Viridiplantae > Streptophyta > Magnoliopsida > Fabales > Fabaceae > Vicia > Vicia faba. The sequence continues at coordinate 1,205,424,714 of OX451741.1, forward strand.
TATCTTATAATTAAAGTTAAAAATATTTTTTAATATATATTTGTACATAATAGATAAAATACATTTTTTTAATATTAAACTCTTAAACACTTAATTAAGGCATTTTTGTATATAATAAACAATGGTACATTTTATACACAATTTAATTAAAACTTGAACATACAATTAAAACATTTTCTTTTGTACATATTAAAAGAAATACAAATTCATTAAAAGGACGCTTAATTATTCCTTTGGTTAAGTAGATACCCTAAATACGCATTAAATTCACATTCCGCACCTGTAAATAATTACATACCTACACAATACATCTCACACTTACACAATATAAATACATTCACATTGCCCTATACACATTTGTTTATCTCATATTTGTATATTCGTCATTTACATTTGATCGCAAATTCGATTTGGTTGTAACTTATTGGATACTATAAGTCTCATCCCCATTTGTGAATATTGTACCCCCACTCCCGGATACTATTTTGTAATAGCGTAGACTTTACATTTCCGCAATTTACAGTTTTCCAATTATACCATGGTTAGACCTAGGGTTTGCATGTACATAAAATCAAACGCTAGATAACCTAATACAAGACCAATACATGAAATCAATACACAATCACACTTGCACCCTCTAGGGTAATCCCACATGTTGCCTTCCAAAATGGGCCATGCTTACACGTCGAGTATCTTTGGCAAAACCAAATCAAAATGATCATAAGTCCCTCAAAATGTTGCCTAAACGGAATGATCATAGTCCCCTCAAAGTAAATTGCCAAAGACACTTGGCATCATTGCATTCGTGGTCCATACGACGACCCGCGCCTGTCCCGAATAAACTTCCTAAACGCAAGATTGTCCACCAAATTCAATGGTGGAACAAAATTGTTAAAAGGGGTTAAAACATAACAAAAAACCTTTGAGTACAATAGGGTAGACAAAACTCATAGTTACTTGAGATCAACTTGCAAAAACACTTGCCTTCTTTTCAAAAAAACCATAATCCACAACACTTTCAAACAAACTCTCAAAACATTTTGAAACATCTTTTCGAAAAGATACACGCCTTTGTAAAATATTCGAGTAAAGAATTGTTACAAGGTTAGCCTAAGACAAGGCATCTTTTTCCAAAACATTTTCAAAAGCACTCACACACACACCATTTTCAAGCAATCAAAAATCAAGGCAAGTGATCTAAAAAACCAAGTAACTAAGAGCCCATGGATAACCATGGATGAAAAGGGTGCTAATACCTTCCCTTTTCATAATCTACCCCCCGAACCCACGAAATATCTCAAAAGGTTTTTGCTATGCTTTTTTAAACCTTTCCTTTAGGATAAAATAAAAAAGTCGGTGGCGACTCTTGCTCAACCGCACAAGTGCGAATACGAACGCAAAACACTAGTCAGTTCTCCCACCGTATCACAAAACTGGCGACTCTGCTGGAGATAATTTAAAAGTAGGGTTACCTTAGGGTTTAGATCACCTTTACCCTCTTGCTTTGATTGACTTGATTGCTTTATCTTTTCGGTTCTTGTTTGGGTTTGTTGTAAATCCTCCACCCGGATTTGGGGTACCTCTTAGGTAAATAGCAAAAAACTGCGAGGGAACTGTGTGGGGTATACCGACATGGTTGAAGCAGTAAGCTATGTTAGTGTGACATATTTGTGAGTACCGGTAACCCTTGAGTAGTCAAGGAGAGTACGGGGCCGTTGTGTAATGTCGTGAAGCACTAACGAACTCTTAGAACCTTAATTGACCATCTTAGCCTTTTTAGGGGTAGTGAGATGACCGACTTTGGTGCAGTCCGAAGTTGGTAGATCCTCGATACTACACTCTTTTGAGGATTGTTTTCTTGGAATATTTTGGTCGCCAGTAAGTGGCTAAACTGAAACAATGAACACAGAAAACAATCCAATGATATTGAGCTCCTTAGAACCCGGTTACTTTTGATAGGACAGGTTTTAACCAACAAACTGAAAGAGGGTAGTACCTGAACCTCATGCAAGCCTAAACCTAAGGACTTGTTTGCTTTGTGTGAATATGTTTGCCTGTATATACACTCACTTGTTTGTGCATACATGTACATAACATCATGACATCATACCATAGCATTTTCAATAACCATTTCAAGGATCTCGAGGGTTCTGTTGATGCAGTGTTACGTTGAACCAGACATCTATCAAGGGGCAAGAGGTTTCTCCTCTAACCAATTCAGTCAAAGTTCAAGTACAACAACTTGAATCAGTGGCTATGACCCACTTGACATGGTGAGCTTGATTCTCGTGAAAAGACATCCACCGATACAAAGCTCTCCAATCAAAGTTCAAAAACAACAACTTGAATCAGTGGCTATGACCCACTCGACATGGTGAGCTTGATTCTCGTGGAAGGACGTCCACCGGTGCAGAGATCTCCAATCCAAAAGCAGAGTTCAACCTCTAACATTTTCTTGTGTTTACCCCAAGAGATCCTTGAAAGCATGCATCCACATATCATGCATTGCATTTTGACAGTCTTTCCTTTTTCAGGTTTCCTTACTCTCCTGCTGTTTATTTCAGCAAGAGATGGCTCTAGAAAGGTCTGTCAAAGACATCCAAGACCAGACTGCTCAACTGCAGGAGATGTTCCTGAACTTGTCTCTGGGGCAAGAAGAGATGAAAGCTCTCCTCACAAAGGGCTTGGAGAATTCCAACAATGCCAGGAGTGATCGACTTGTGGAGCTGCAGTTTGATCTGACAACCTTAAGGACCCAAGTGATGGGACAGTTGGTGGGCCAGATGGCTCTCATCCAAGACCTATCCCAGAGACAAGAGGAACTCAGAGTTCTTGTCCGCCAACTGCTTCCAAACAACCAACTGGGGCTAACATCTGAGGTCAAAGAGCAAGTCACCACTCAGCCTCCATCAACTCAAGAAGACAAGGGGAAAGCTCCTTTGCTTGCTTCAGGGTCACAAGCCCATGAACAACCTCGCCAGCGTCAACGGGGCAATCGGCGTAAGCAAGGAACATCGGGAAGACAGTTTACAGAGACTGAAATACCATCACTCTTCATACTGAAGCGCCTGTTGGAGGTCAACTTGCTTACCGTAAAGGATCCTCCTCAGAAGCCCAATATCTCCTCTCCTCACTATAATCCCGACGCATTCTGTGTTTACCACTCCTACAGCCCGGGACACGACACCAACGACTGTTGGGCCTTGAAGAACAAGATTCAAGATCTGATCGACATTGGGGTGTTGGAATTCATGCCAGACGGCGAGATGAAAATCTTCCGTTAAAAGGGTTCTCCGCTTGAAGTGACGAAGCCCAAGCTGAAAGACTTTTGCTTCTTTTTGAATTTTCAAAGTTGTAATTTCTTTTGCTGTCAAACAATTATTTGTTGATGTTAAACTCTGTTTTCATTAATGCATTGCATATGTTTGTCTTGAATTCATCCATTCGTTTCACTACTCTTATGCTTTTCTTTATGATATTTGACTCCTGATAAAAAGCTGTAAGCCTTTAGAAGGAGGATGACGAAACAATACCATGATCTTATACAATATGCTTCTGAACAGACCTTGCTGATGATGTACAAGCATTTCTTTCAAATCCCAAACACTGGAGTTATAAGGAAGTTAATCCCTAGTCAACCCCTTCGAGCCAAAGAAGTAGGAGTTTTCTGTTTTAAAACGATCAAAACCCTTGATATAAACCTGGGGCAGGGTAGTATCTCAGTTAATTCAAAAGAAAATGCGCATTGAAGTCGCAAACTCTCAGTTCGTAATACAACGAACGACGTCGAAAAAGAAAGCATTCCCTTGGAGTCAAAAGACAAGGGTGGTTCCCTATCACATAGACAGTCAATCTCTCAAAAGAGAAAAGCCCGCTGAGCCAAAACCTATAAAGGAGGCTTGAGAAAGCTGGGGCATCCCGCTGACAGTAATCCCAAAAAACGGTAACAGTCAGGCAAAAGTTAGGGATAACAAATCAAAATCAAAATAGTGAGGTCATTACAAAATCCTCAACAACATGAAAAAATGTTGAAAAAGAAAAGAGGAGATGATGACTGTCTCCCCAAATTCAACTGGTGAACCATCGCCCAAAAGTAGTTCCAAACTCAAAACAGAGTGTGACGCACAATTAACTGAGCTTAGGTTGAAGAACATCACGAAGAGCGGGTGGGTATTAATATACTTTGAGCCTTTATCCTTTGTTTCTTAAACCGTGAACCAAGCCACGTTACAACCCTTCAAAAGTCCTAATTGAAGCATGGGTTAGTTCGAAAGCATACTGTTACAAAAGGTATCCTGACTCCTGTAAGGCTTTGCTCTAAATCTTGTGTTGATCTGTCTTATAAAAAGTTTTCTGCTAAAAACGCATTTTTCAAAACTTCGAGACAAACATAAACTTTGCATTGCTTGAATATCACTGTCTACATTTGGCTTTTTGTTTGACAACGAAGAAATTCATACAGCGAATGTTCGGAGGAACGAAAACTCTCTCAGTGAGCAAAATCACTTCAAAAGGATGACACATCCATATCAAATCTCCTATCAACAAGGGGCATGACATGTCATAATTCAATTAACCTGGGGCAGTCCAGTCAAGGTCCAACAGATCTTTCAAAGTTCAGTTAACCTGGGGCAGTCCAGTCAAGATTTCAAGAAATCTCTCAATATGCAAAGTAATCTGATTCAAGACTCCTTCTTCACCACTTGGGGCGTTCGAATGTCAAAAGTGTTCAACAAATCAACTACAACATTTCCAGACTCGATTCCTGTATCTAGCCAGGGCACGTCTGAAGAGTTTGAAGATTCGATTCATGTATCCAGCCAGGGCATATCTATCAACTATCACCTTTCCAGATTCGATTCCTGTATCCAGCCAGGGCATGTCTGAAGAATTCCAGATCAACACCTGTAACAACCCAGGAAACATCTGTGAACGACCGATTGTAGACCAACACCTGTAATAAGCCAGGAATTTATCTACATCACCACTTGGGGCATTCGAATGTCAAAAGTGTTCAAAAACCGATGCAGTTTTACACAAGCTCATCTTCAGGAAACCCTACACCGGTTCCTCTTCAAGACTTCTGAAAACAGTTTATGGATTCTTCCCAACAATGGATGTTAATCTATCAGCTTGTTCAGAAGCAACCTTTGAAATTAGTTTACGGACGCTTCCCAACAACGGATGCGGCTCTATTGCTGATTCAACTTCAAGATTTCTGAAAACAGTTCACGGGTTCTCCAAGTAAACGGATGTTAACCTATCACTTGTTCAGATTCTTCTTCAAGACTTCTGAAAACAGTTTATGGATTCTTCCCAACAACGGATGTTAATCTATCAGCTTGTTCAGAAGCAACCTTTGAAATTAGTTTACGGACGCTTCCCAACAACGGATGCGGCTCTATTGCTGATTCAACTTCAAGACTTCTGAAAACAGTTTATGGATTCTTCCCAACAATGGATGTTAATCTATCAGCTTGTTCAGATGCAACCTTTGAAATTAGTTTACGGACGCTTCCCAACAACGGATGCGGCTCTATTGCTTATTCAATCTCAAGATTTCTGAAAACAGTTCACGGGTTCTCCAAGTAACGGAGGTTAACCTATCACTTGTTCAGATTCTTCCAGAAGCTAACTCCACTCAGAGTCAAGCTTCATTATCTCCAGCAAAGCTAAAACTGCAAATTATCAATCCCCAGCGGAGCCAGACCATTGAGCCTTCTCCCCACAGAGTTTTGGGAGGACAAATCTTGAGTCCCCCAGTGAAGTCGCCAGAGTCACTTCCCACCGAGCTGAAGATTCCCAATCTTACCTCCCCAGCATGAGCCTATTAGATTGGAACTCCCCAGTAGAGGTCATCAGGAATTCTCTTCCCCAGCAGCAGCCAAGGATTTATTTTCCCCGGCAGCAGTCAAGATGCTTTTATCTTCAGCCATCTCGGATTCATTTATCCTCAGCAAGATTGCTCATCAGCTTACATGCGCATTCATCACATTCATGTCATAAACATTGATGTCACATACATTGCATCATGCATCATAACATTGCATACGGCTAACCCTTTACATTTCAGGTAAGAGCAGTCGACAGACACAGATCATCTCCCGAGATTCATCCAGAAATAGTTCAGATGTGACCCGGACACGGCGACGTTCTGATACTTATTCCGGATCCATTCAAGCGCATCATCAGGAAACCCTACACTGTTTCCTCTTCAACTTCTCAACTTCTCCAAACAGTTTACAGATTCTTCCCTACAACGGATGTCAATCTACCAACTTGTTCAGACTCTTCTCAACTTTTGGAAACAAGTTCACGGACGCTTCCCAAGAACGGACGTTGCTCTATTGCTTATTCAAATCCCAACTCCTGAAGATAGTTTACGGATTCTCCGGAACGTGGATGTCAATCTATCGCTTGCTCAGACCCCAATTCAGAGATGTTCCAAAACAGGGATGCCTTTCTGATACTCGTCCACTCACTTTTGACATACAGTTCAACATGTCCAGATGGCATCTTTAAGCCCATTCTCAGATGGCATCTCTAAGCCCATCCCCCGACAAAATTCTATCGCACCAGATGGCATCTTTAAGCCCATCACCAAATGGCATCTTTAAGCCCATTCACATCTACCATCATATCGCCGAGTGCAAATTTTCTGGGCACTTTAGTGTCCAATCTTCTTTTACCTTCAAGTCGCGAAAGGCAAACTTGCCAATCTAACTCTTCAAGTTCAAGAAGATTGAACAGGGGCAACTGTTGTACCCCAAAATTTGCCCTCGCATTTTTTCCACAAGAAATCTCAGCTTCAGACATTTCCTGACTTTTCAAACTGGCTCAAGAATCGGACAAACGGACTTTTCTCATGTTTCCACTTTTCAAACTGTTTCTACTTTCACCTACAAACACAAAATCAAAATCCATTATCTCATGTTTCCAACTCTCATAAATCAACTATCCAGAACACCCCACACAAAGAAGTTTGTTCAAACTCAAGGACAACCTTTTGTGACAACTTTGCAAACCAAAAGCAAACCCCTTGTGACAACTCTTCAAATTCCAGAACCGTCAAACAGAAAGGAAAAGAATGTGTGCTTCAACACACACCTGTTTGTTGCATACATGCTTCGATACACCTGCTTCGATGTACATACATGCTTCAACACGAACATGTTTATCACACACAGACATGCTTTAACACGGACATGTTCATCACACACACATGCATGCTTTGATACAAACATGTTCCTCACACACACACATGCTTCGATACACACTTTCTTCAAACACACTGACTTGCAGGCCCAAACAAAGGAAAGCAAAAGGGATGTGTGAATCGAAGGACCTACACTTCGAATCAAACTGGTTTCGATTTGGAGAAACAAGGTCGAAGGAGTGCATGTTTCTATGCACACATGCATGATTCAAATATGCCTCAATACTGGAAATCGAAGGATTTGCTTTCCTTTATTTTTGCGCTATTCCTTTGACATGTTTTCATATTTTTGCTTCATAGCTTATTTCGATATGGTTGTAATATTTAGACATCCGCTTCATCCCACTTGTAAATTGTACCCCCACTCCCCTACTAATGTAATAGCGTAGGATTTAATTTTTCCGCAAACTTACCGCCTTTCATTGCTAGTAAAATAGGGTTTGCCAAGATAAAAATAAATCTTACATAACTCTAAAAAAAATGCATGCAATCAAACACACTTGCTCACTTACACCTCTAGGGTAACCCTCGCTTGTTGCCTCAGAACATAGTCATGTCCCTCGAACATGGGCGTTTTAGCAAAGACCCTCGATAAAAGATCTTAGTCCCTCGATGACCCTCAATGTTGCCTTTGATAAACGATCTAGTCCCTAAATGACAATTGCTAAAACGTACCATAGGTTGCCTTCTATGACTATACAAACGTCACACGCCCGTCCCTTCACATCCAACGATGGGGTTTCTTACCAAATAAATGGTAAGATAGCAACATCTAAAGGAGAAGGAAAAGAACATTAGACCTTTTGAGTAGGTAGGATGCTCATAGTTTCTCGCTTGCTAACAACAAAAACATTTTATACACCAACAATTTCATTTTGAAACATTTTCAAAAGTTAAAACACTTTGTATGCATTCTTATAGAAACGAGAACCATTACAAAGACACCTTTTCAAAATCACTTTCAAAAACACATTCCACAAACACCTCTTTGAACCATTTTCAAAACAACAATTTGTACGAGTTCTTATAGAAACGAGAGCCATTACAAAGACGTTTTCAAAATACTTTCAAAACTCACACCACAAGCACACTTTCAAACAAAAAGCAAGTGATCTAGCAAGCAACTAAGAACCTGTAGATAACTACAGATGAAAAGGATGCTAATGCCTTCCCTTTTCATAACCTACCCCCAAACTCAAGAAATAATCTCGAAAGGTCTTTCCTATTCTTTCCAACCTTTCCTTATTGGATAAAAGAAAAGTCGGTGGCGACTCTTGCTATCCGCAACAATTGCGATCAAACGCAAAATATCCCAAGTCAGTTCTCCCACTGTGTTACAGAACTGGCAACTCTGTTGGGGATTTACTTAAAAGTGGGTTTACCTTAGGGCTAGATCACCTTTACTTACTTTCCTTGTTTGATTTGATTACTTTACATTTTGGTTCCTTGTTTGGGCTTGTTTTTATCCTCTACCCGGATTTGGAACACCTTTTTTGGTAAGTAGCAATAGATTGTGGAAATTGTATGGTGTAGACCGATATGGTTGAAGCAATGGCTACGTTAGTGTGACGCATTTGTTGGTACCAGTATCCCTTGTGTTGAATCGAGGGGAATATGCGGCCACTGAGCAGCGTCATGAAGCACTAACTAACCTTAGAACCTTAATTGAACAACTTGGCCATTAGATGTAGTGAGATAGCCGGTTTCGGTGGAAAGTTGAAAATTGGTGGATACTCGATACTACACTCATTGAGATTGGACTTTTGGGATATCTCGGCCACGAGAAAAGATTGATTATGCTGAGACAATGCCTAAGAGAAAGGTCAGTGATATTGATATCCCTTAGAACCCGGTTACTTTCTAGGACAGGTTGAGCCTACTAAACTTCAAGAGGATACTTACCTATCAAACTCCATGGAAGATTAAACCTAAGGACTTGTCTGCTTTGTGTATATATGACTATTTGCACATAGCAACTTGCTTACTTTGCATACTAGTACATAACATCATGACATCGTACCATATCATTTTCAATAACCATTTCAAGGATCTCAAGGGCCTATGATGCAGGGTCATGTTGAACCAGACGCCTATCAAGGGGAAAAAGGATTCATTCTCTAATCAAACACCGTCAAGACCAAAGCACGGTACCATGAGTTAAGGGCTATGACCCACTTGACATGGTGAGCTTGATTCTCGTGGAAGGACATCCACGATACGAAGTTCTCCAATCAAAGTCGTTGATCAAAATTCATCTTCTAACATCTTCTTGTGTTTACCCCGCGAGATCCTTGAAAACATGCATCCACATACCATGCATCATATCATGACAGGCTTTTCCACACAGGTCTCTCATCTACTTACTATTTATTTCAGTAGAGATGGCTCTAGAACAGACTATTAAGGACATTCAGACTCAAAATGCTCAACTTCGGGAAATATTCTTCAACCTGTCCAAGGGACAAGAAGAGGTGAAAACTCTACTCACTAGGGGCATGATCATGGGGAATCATGAGGACAATAAGGATGACCAGTTGGAATGGCTACAAACTGAAATGGAAACAATGAAAGTCCAGATGATGGGACAACTGGTGGGCCAGATGGCTCTTATCCAAAACTTAGCTCGGGGACAAGAGGAGCTAAGGACCCTCGTCAACAAACTTCATCAAGACAGTTGCAAACGTATGAAGAAAACAGTCGAGATTGGGGATGAAGTCATTATTCAGCCTCCCATGAGACTAGAAACCGGTTTGAGGGAGAGCAGACCTTCCAAAATTGCTTCCATGTCACGGTCCTAACAATGACTTCGTCAACATCAACGGGAAAATCAGCAAAGGCAAAACGAGCCCAAAAGACAGTTTACTAACATCAACATGCCATTGTCTCAAGCTTTGCAACACATGTTAAGGATGAATATGATTACACCAATAAGATCTCATCCAAATCCAAAAACTTATTCTCCTAGCTACAATCCTGATGCCAGGTGTGCCTATAATTCCAATAGTCCTGGACATGATACAAACGATTGTTGGGCGCTGAAGTACAAGATTCAAAACCTGATTGACAGAGGAGCATTAGAGTTCACACAAGACGGTCAACCAGAGCTCTTCTACCACCCCTTAAGGGAATCCAATTGAAGTGACGGTTTGGGCGAAGAATTTTCTATTTATTCAAATTTTCAGTTGTAATTTTCTTTGTTTATCTAAACACTTATCTTTATGTCAGACTTTGGTTACTCTCATTAATGCATTAAATATATTTGTCTTGAATTAATCCATTCATTGTAATTCTATTTAAACTATGCTTTTTTACTCCCTTTATGATATTCAACTCTTATTTCAAAAGTTGCAAGCCTTTAGAGGGAGGATGATGAAAATGATACCACAGTCTCATACAATATGCTTTTGAACAGACCTTGTTGACGATGTACGGGCGTTTTTTCAATTCCTAAACACTTGAGTTATAAGGAGGATAATCCCTATTAAACCCCTTCAAGCCAAAGAAGTAGAAGTTTTCCTTTTACACAAATTGAAACCTTTAATCAAAACCTGGGGTGGCGTAGTCTCTCAGCTAATTCAAATGCGCGTTCAGTCGCAAACTCTCACTTCGTATACAATGAATGACATCAAAAACACTCCTCTGGAATCAAAAGACGGTGATGGTTCCCTACCAAATAGGAATTCATTATCTCTTAAAAGAAAAGCCCACTAAGTCAAAACCTACGAAGGAGACTTAAGAAAAACGGGGGCATCCCGCTGACCGTAATCTCAAAAACAAGAACAGTCAGGAAAAATCAGGGATAACAAATCAAAAATAGGTCACTACAAATCCTCAACAACATGGAAAACATGGCAAAAATGACTTCCTTCCAATAAAGTTAACTTGCCTGAACCATCACAAAACGTCATTCCAGACTCAATTGGAATTCAAACGCACAATTAACTGAGTTTAGGACTGAAGAACATCACGAAGAATGGGCGGGTACAAATACACTTTGAGCCTTATCTTTGTTTCTTAAACCATGAACCAGACCATGATACAACCTTTAAAAGTCCTAATTGAAGCATGGGTTAGTTCGAAAGCATACTATTACAAAAAGGTATCCTGACTCCTGTAAGGCTTACTCTAAATCCTGATTTGAATTTAGATTCTTGAAAAATTCTTTTATCTGCTAAAACTCATTTTCAAAAATTCAAGACAAGTTTAAACGTTGCCTTATTTTAATATCGTTATTTGCATATGGATAATTGTTTGACAACAGATAAATTCACACAACGAATATCCAGCAATCAAAAACTCTTTCAACAAACAAAGTCACTTCAAATAGGATGACACTTCCAATGACAAATCTCCTATAAGCAAGGGGGAACGGCATGATCATTATCTAGCACATCTGGGGGCAGTCATGTCAAGATGCCAAGAAATCTCCCAAGAAATGATGAATAACCAAGGGCAGGTCTGTATCTGAATCACTTGGGGCATTGAATGTGAATCCCGACAAAGGGTTACATACAATCACACATTTTCTAGTAGTGCCACAAACACTTGCTACTAGGGGAAATGACAACCCCCCCCCCCCCCCCACAAAGTCCTTCTTGTAGGATGATCCCCAGCCAGAGTTTCAATTTCTGAAAACTTCTCCCCAACTGAGTTGATCTCAAGACTCTTCGAGGAGATTCTGCCAAAGGAAAGCGTCTCTCCAACAGATTGGTAACAGGGTTTACTTCCCCAACAAACGGAAAGATTCCCCATCTGGAATTTGCCTCCCAGACTACAACAAATCAAGGGACCATAACTCCTCTTCCCCAGTAGACTTTCCTATAATCCCCAGTAAGCTACTGCAAAACCTAGAAGACAACCAGATAATAGTTAACTCATTTATCCCTAACAAGTTTTTAGCTCCCTTTCTCTTCCATCAAGAGATAACTCCCCATTAGAGTAACAGACAACTAAAACTCCTGGACTCCTTTCCCCAAGTTGTAATCAACCCTCTCCATAGAGTTTTCCTCAATCAAAATCAACACTCCCCAATGGAGTTCTCCTCAAACAACAAAACATGATTCCCCAGCTGAAACATTCTAAGAGAGGTTTGAGGATATGCATGCACTTCATCCCCAACGGTCGCCCATAAGTTTGGCTTCACAAATCTCCCCAACATTTATCAAGGATTTATTTTCCAAAGACGAAATTACATTCCAACAACATTTCATGCATACAGCATAATCCCATTTACGCCATGCATTTCATCCATCATGACATTGCATATAACTAATTCTTTACCTATTCAGGAAAAGATCAACAGATAAGTGTCATTAATTATCTGTAAACTTCTCCAAGACAAAATCAAGCTTGGATTTCTTCATCATCTTTTGGGGTAGCAATCGTTTAATATTCCTTCATCATCTGCTGAGGTAGTAATCGTCTGAGATTCATTCATTGACCGCTGAGGTAGTAATCATCCCAGATTCCTTCATCATCATTTGGAGTAGTAATCGTCCAAGATTCCTTCATCATCTACTGAGGTAGTAATCGTCCAAGGTTCCTTCATTGTCCGCTGAGGTAGTAATCATCCCAGATTCCTTCATCATCATTTGGAGTAGTAATCGTCCAAGATTCATTCATCATCTTTTGGAGTAGCAATCGTCCAAGATTCCTTCATTATTAGTTGAGGTAGTAATCGTCCCAGATTCCTTCATCATCTTTTGAGGTAGTAATCGTCCCAGATTCCTCCATCGTTATTTGGAGTAGTAATCGTCCAAGATTCCTTCATCATCTGCTGAGGTAGTAATCGTCCAAGATTCCTACATTGTCCGCTGAGGTAGTAATCGTCCCATATTCCTTCATCATCATTTGGAGTAGTAATCGTCCAAGATTCCTTCATCATATTTTGGAGTAGAAATTGTCTAAGATTCCTTCATTATCCGCTGAGGTAGTAATCGTCCCAGATTCCTTCATCATCTTTTGAGGTAGTAATCGTCCAAGATTCCTTCATCATCATTTGGAGTAGAAACCGTCCAAGATTCCTTCATTATCTGATGAGGTAGTAATCGTCTCAGATTCCTTCATCATATTTTGGAGTAGAAATCATCCAAGATTCCTTCATTATCCGTTGAGGTAGTAATCATCCCAGATTCCTTCATCATCTTTTGGAGTAGCAATCATCCAAGATTCCTTCATCATTTACTGAGGTAGTAATCATCCAAGATTCCTTCATTGTCTGCTGAGGTAGTAATCGTCCCAAATTCCTTCATCATCATTTGGAGTAGTAATCGTACCAGATTCCTTCATCATATTTTGGAGTAGCAATCATCCAAGATTCCTTCATCATCTGCTGAGGTAGTAATCATCCAAGATTCCTTCATTATCCGCTGAGGTAGTAATCGTCCCGGATTCCTTCATCATCATTTGGAGTAGTAATCATCCAAGATTCCTTCATCACCTTTTGGAGTAGCAATCATCCAAGATTCCTTCATTATCCGTTGAGGTAGTAATCGTCCCTGATTCCTTCATCATCTCTTGGAGTAGAAATCATCCAAGATTCCTTCATCATCTGCTGAGGTAGTAATTATCCAAGATTCCTTCATTATATGTTGAGGTAGTAATCGTCCCAGATTCCTTCATCATCTGCTGAGGTAGTAATCGTTCAAGATTCCTTCATTACCTTATAAGGTAGTAATCGTCCCAGATTCCTTCATCATCAGCCGAGGTAGCAATCATCCAAGGTTCCTTCATCATTTGATGAAGTAGTAATCGTCCAAGGTTCCTTCATTGCCTTTTGGAGTAGTAATCGTCCAGGCTTCCTTCATCATCTATCATCATCATGATTAATACCTGAAACCAGACAAGATAAATATCTATGAACAAATCAATTGTAGATCAATTCCAGAGACGAGACAGTTTTACTATCTACATGACAAACACTTCCTTTGAAACCTCTGCCGGTTTATTTTAAATCTCTCAACGGTTTGTCCTGATTATTTCCCGTAGACGTCTTCTCTGGTTCAGATAAAACGCTCCAAGATTTATTATGATTCTTTATAGTTAAAGGATATTCAAGACCTCTGCTAGTTTAGTTTAAATCTCTCAATGGTTTATCCTGATTCCTTCCCGGTAGACATTTTCTCTAGTTCAGATAAATCGCTCCAAAGATTTATTCTGATTCTTTTCCAGTTAAAGTCAAGATTAGACTTAGTCTAATTTCTGTCAACAATCACCTATGGATGGAATCTATAAGCCCATCTCTGAAAACTCTCTATCATCTTACCAAATGGCATCTTTAAGCCCATTCCCTACATAATCAACCACCACATCATCAAGTGCAAATTTCTAGGCACTTTATTGTTCAATCATCTTCCACCTTCAAGTCACGAATGGAAGATTCTCCAATCTAACTCTTCAGGTTTAAGAAGATTGAACAGGGGCAACTGTTGTACCCCAAAATTTGTCCTCTCATTCTCTCAATATTTTTCTCGCATGTGTGATTACAAAAATATGTTTAAAGAAATAAAGAAAATGTAAATTTTGAAGATGTTAATGTGCCTTTCGATTAGGTCAAAAAAGAAACAAGTTGGCTTCGATTTAACAAGTTTCAAACTAGCCATATGTTTTCCTTCAAAGTAACCTCCTTTAATTTACAAGCTGTGTAGCCTCTTTCGATTTACAAGTTGGGCAGCTTCCTTAGATTTACAAGCTGAGCAACCTCTTTCGATTTACAAGTTGGGCAGCCTCTTTCAATTTACAAGTTGGGCAGCTTCCTTCGATTTACAAGCTGGGCAACTTCCTTCAATTTACAAGCTGGGTAGCCTCTTTCGATTTACAAGTTGGGCAATTAAACCCTTCGAAGAAACGTACTTAGATTACACCTCTAAAACTCTTCAACACTATGGATCATAGTTGGTGGATTCGAAGGACCTATAACGAGTCCATTCTAAGAACACACATTGTTGGAAACAAACGTTGTTGTATGATGATGAGTCTGGTCGAAGTGATCAAAACAAAAGGGTGGAGTATTCAAGGTGTTTGTTGACCAAAGTCATATACACTACCAAACCCAAGCCAGTTGTGCTGCTATGCAATAGTCCTGCACCAACCTGCCACAATACTCAAAATATTGCTGAGCCTGCAATGTCTCGGTCCCATACTTACACAAAAAAGGGTACATAAGAGCTGCATCGAAGAAAACAAGGGGAAAGTATACCCAAACATTTCAAATGTTATTTGATTTCCCCCCAAAACCACATCAAAGCTCCTCTATAAATAAACTTTTCTTCACAAAATCAAGGGGGATGGAGACGCTGAGAGGAGAGAAAAGGGAGTTGGGAAACAAAACAAAAACCTTTGTAATTTTTGCTCACTCAAAAGTCAACTCTACTTTAACCTACAAACACAAAATCAAAATCCATTGTCTCATCTTTCCAACTCTCATAAATCAACTATCCAGAACACCCCACACATAGAAGTTTGTTCAAACTCAAGGACAACCTTTTGTGATAACTCTTCGAACCAAAAGCAAACCCCCTGTGACAACTCTTCGAATTCCAGAACCGTCCAGGCAGTAGTTCAAGTTCGAAAACCCACACTCCAGCTTTGAGGTAAGTCTTTATAACTTTAACTCTTTCATTTCAAGAATCTTTGTTGATTCATATTTGAGGCCAACATGTAATAACCATGGTCTTTGATGTTAATATTTTGTGTCTCCCTTTAAGAACTAATCTGTACAGACCCTAAAAAATGTTGGATTAAAAAAAATGCATACTTCGATACAAAGCCTTTAGGCTTCGATAGGCTCAAACAGAAAGGAAAAGAATGTGTGCTTCGACAGACACCTGTTCGTTACATACATGCTTCCAAACACCTGCTTCGATGCACACACATGCTTTGACACGAACATGTTCATCATACACACACACATGCTTCAACATGTACATGTTCATCACACACACACATGCTTCGACACACACTTGCTTTGAACACACTGACTTGCAGGCCCAAACTAAGGAAAGCAGAAGGGATGTGTGAATCGAAGGACCTACGCTTCGAATCACACTAGTTTCGATTTGGATAAATAGGGTTAAAGGAAAGCATGTTTCGATGCACACATGCATGATTCAAAATATGCCTCAACACTGGAAATTGAAGGATTTGCTTTCCTTTATTTTTGCGCTATTCCTTTCAGATGTTTTCATATTTTTGCTTCATAGCTTATTTCGATATGGTTGTAATATTTAGACATCCGCTTCACTCCACTTGTAAAGTGTACCCACACTCCCCTACTAATGTAATAGCGTAGGATTTAATTTTTCCGCAAACTTACCGCCTTTCATTGCTAGTAAAATAGGGTGTGGCAAGATAAAAATAAATCTTAGACAACTCTAACAAAAAACAATGCATGCAATCAAATACACTTGCACACTTACATCTCTAGGGTAACCCTCACGTGTTGCCTCGGAAAATAGTCATGTCCCTTGAACATGGGCGTTTTAGCAAAGACCCTCGATAAAAGATCGCAATCCCTTGATGACCCTCAATGCTGCCTTCAGTAAACGATCAAGTCCCTAAACGATAATTTCAAAAACGTCCCATAGGTTGCCTTCTATGACTATACAAACGTCCTACGTCCGTCCCTTCATATCCAACGATGGGGCTTCTTACCAAATCAATGGTAAGATAGCAACATCTAAAGAAGGAGGAAAATAACATTAGACCTTTTGAGTAGGTAGGATACTCCTAGTTGCTTGCTTGCTCACAATAAACACATTTTATACACCAACACATTCATTTTGAAACATTTTTAAAAGTTAAAACACTTTGTACGCGTTCTTATAGAAACGAGAACCATTACAAAGACACCTTTTCAAAATCACTTTCAAAAACACATTCCACAAAATCCTCTTTGAACCATTTTCAAAACAACACTTTGTACGTGTTCTTATAGAAACGAGAGCCATTACAAAGACATTTTCAAAATACTTTCAAAAGTCACACCACAAGCACACTTTCAAACAAAAAGCAAGTGATCTAGCAAGCAACTAAGAGCCCGTAGATAACTACAGATGAAAAGGGTGCTAATACCTTCCCTTTTCATAACCTACCCCCGAACTCAAGAAATAATCTTGAATGGTCTTTCCTGTTCTTTTCAACCTTTCCTTATTGGATAAAAGAAAAGCCGGTGGCGACTCTTGCTATCCGCAACAATTGTGATCAAACACAAAACATCCCAAGTCAGTTCTTCCACCGTGTTATAGCTTCCTAAAGGGTGGGCTTACGTACCGCTTTGTAGAAGCGCTGCCTAAAGGGGGGATTATGCAGCATTTTCTACTAGAAGCACTGGATAAGGGGGGCCTTACACAGCGCTTTTAAAAAGCATTTTCTAAAGTCCTGTTATAAAAAAAAACATGCCCAACACACAGAAATATTATTATTTCCATAACCCCATTCTCACGCCCAACACAGTACTAACCCTCACGCAGCACTTAAGTTCAATTTTTTTATTTTGATTCTAAACGAAAATCAATTCTATTTGTTCCACATTATTCAAGGTTCTCATCCTTCTTCCATTCAAGACCATTTCATCCTTTCTTCCATTCACAACCAAGGTTCTCTTCTCCTCTAGGTATGATTTTTGATATATTTGTTAATGTTGATATATAATGTTACATTTGGTTTAGTTTATAGTGTTGATAGTGTTGATAATGTTGCATTTTGTTGTTTTTTGTATGGCATGTGGTTTTTGCATGTAAGGTGTTTGTGAAAATGTCACAATGAGTTTTGCATGTAAGGTGTTTGTGTAAATGTCACAATGAGTATTGCATGTATTGATTGAGAAAAAATATGTTCCTATACAATTAATCGAGCTATAAATTTTGGTTTGTGAGATTGTCGTAATAACACTTATAGTGTTGAAATTGAAAGCACTTCACATAGAGTTGAAATTGAAATTGAAAGAACTCATATAATTGAAATTTTTTTATTAGTTTAATATTGTTTTATTAGTAAAATATATGTTAAAAAGAATATACAATATACTCCAGTTCTTACATGCGTCAAACTAAATTACTTTATGATTTCACTTTTTTTAAAATAGTTTTAAAGAATATGATAAATTTTAGAGTTAGTTCTAAATATTAATTGCAAAATAATTAATATACATTTTAAGAAAAATAAAATTTGATTTTTTTGAAATAATTAATAATAATAATAATATAATATTATTATATTATTATTATTTTTATTATTTATTATATTATTATATATTAAAAATGGTAGTTATACTATTTATATTCTAATGTAATTCTTATTCTATAGATTTTTTTATTATAATGAATGTAATTGATCATTTATATAGGTTACTTGTGAAGAGTGGAGTTTCTGAGCGTTTCCAAGAATATTATACTGTGTAGTTTCAGAAGTTGTTGACTTCTCTACAGGTATTAAGCTTTTCCTATGATTTTCTATGAATATGCCTAATTGGTATTAAGCTTTTTAGTCTCTGTCCTTTTTTTAAGTATTGTTTTTGTTTAGCTTACTTAATAGTAAGACCATGGATAAAAAATGGATGTCTGTCAATCGATTGTCCAAAGAGTACGAGAATAGGGTATTGGAATTCATTAAGTTTGATGTTGAACACGCCAAAAATGCCAATCGAATGAAATGTACTTGCTTAAGTTGTTGTTTTGTGGGTCGGGTTGACGCAATTGGGTTGAAATCGCATTTATTTAGGCGTGAAATTGATCTAAGTTAGACGTGTTGGATATTCCATGGTGAGAAAAGTAACGAGAATGTTGAACCGGGGGATAGTACGACATATGCTTCAGACGACAATGGCACAGATACATACGATTGTGATCGAGTCGAAGAGATTGCAGAAGAACTTGAAGAAGATATTTAGGATTGTCCCAAAATGTTTGAGAGGTTGGTAAGTGATGCAGAGAAACCGTTGTATAAAGGTTGCACTAAATTCACAAGACTGTCTGCGGTATTAAAGTTGTACAACTTAAAGGTGAGCAATGGATGGTCGGATAAAAGTTTCAGAGTTATTAGGCATTATGAGAGATATGCTTCTGGAGGATAATGTTCTTCCTAATCGAACCTATGAGGCCAAAAAAATGTTGTGCTTTATTGGCATGAGCTATGATAAGATACATGCTTGTCCAAATTATTGCATTTTGTTTCGAAACGAATATGCATCTTTAAATGAGTGCCTTAAATGCGGTTTATCTCGATATAAGAAAAAATTGTCTCCAGCAAAAGTCTTATGGTATTTTCCTATAATTCCGAGATTTAGACGCATGTTTCATAGTGAAACTGATGCAAGACACTTGACTTGGCATGAAGATGAAAGAATAATTGATGAAAAGTATCGACATACGACATATTCACCACAGTGGTCGAAAATTGATAATGATTTTCCTGATTTTGGAGAAGAAGCAAGAAACCTTCGCTTGGCATTATCTACGGATGTAATTAACCCATATGGTCTTTAAAGTATCTAACATACCACATGGCATGTGATTCTTATGATTTCTAACCTACCTTCATGGCTATGTATGAAGCGTAAGTACATGATGTGGATTAGAGTGCAGGTATATTTTCACAATTTCGATTATATTAGTGATGATACTTGATAAAACAAGTTAATAGGTATATCCTGATATATATATATATATATATATATATATATATATATATATATATATATATATATATATATATATATATATATATATATATATATATATATATATATATATATATATATATATATATATATATATATATATATATATATATATATATTTCTTTCCATGTGTAGTGTCATCGTCAACGTAATGGTATAGATTGCGGTTATTTCATATTGAGTTTTATGAAAGAAACGCTTCTTTTGGACCGAATAGAGATTCCGTCTACGGTATTGTTTTCTAACTTAGGAATCATTTTGGTATTTCTCATAAAATGGCATAGTGTTTTAACTAAATCACATACTATGTTATATTATTATGTAGTACTTTGACGAATTCAATTATGCTCATTACTCAAAAGATCAATTGGATGAACTTATGGAGAAATGGTATCAATTCATTATGGAGTGGAGAATTTTATAAGGTATATTGTCTTTCTTTCATTGATGAGAATTTTGAGTATAACTTTCAAGTTTTGAGTATAAATTCGAATAAAGTTTTGTTTTATCATGGTATGAATTTCGATCTTTTGGTTTTGTTTCAGGTTATAGGTGTAGATGTACAAGATAGAGCTAATAAGTTCATTGTTGATGTTTTTTAGAAATTCTAGAAGTTGTATATAGATTAAACATCAATTTAGAATTTTAGAATTTTAAGGTTGTATCATCAATTTTCAAGTTGTTGTTGTATATATCATCAATTATATATATCATCAATTATATACATGTAGATTTTTTGTATATGCAAATTTGGTGCATTTATATTGGATTGAAGCTACCAAATTTGGTGAAAACCTGGTGCAAAATATGGTGAAAATCTGGTGAAAATTTATTGTAGATATTAGACAGCGCTTTTGATAAGTGAAAATAAGTCTAATATTTAAAAAAATTTATGAACATTAGACAGCGCTTAATGACAAAGCATTGTCTAAAGTGGGGAAAAAGCTCATCCTAAAGTGGGGAAAAGCGTTGCCTAAAATGGGAAAGCGCTGCCTAAAGTGGGGAAAAGACAGCGCTTTTAAAGAAAAGCAGTGTCTAAAGAGATGCTAAAACATAACCAAAAGTGTTGTCTATAGAGAAAGTGCTGCTAAAGGGGTACATATAGAAAGCACTTCAAAAGAGAAAGTGTTGCTATAGGGGTGCATAAGAAAGCGCTTTAAAAGTAAAAGTGTTTCCTAAAGGGGACATATAGCAGCGCTTTTACATTAATCTAAAGCGATGCCTTTACCTATAGCAGTGCTGGACGCTGGTTTAGGAAGCGCTTTAAAGGGCTGACTATTGCCAAAAAAAGCGTTGTCTATGTGCTTGTTTGGCATAGTAGATGTTCTCAAAATAAATGAGAATGTGTTATTTGTGTTTCGTATGCATATGCTATGATCTACGAACATGAAATATTGTGAAGTATATTTATAAGCACGTGCTATATTTTGTCTGGGAAAACAAGTCCCTGACTGTTGCTGGGGATGAAGAGTATGTGTATCTTCAATCTTGTTTAGAATGCTTCCGCCGGGGGATTCTCGTTTTTTGTTTGAGGAAACTCTACAGGGGAATGTTGACTTCTGCCTTGGGGAGAAGAGTTCAGGAACATTGGTAGTTCATCGCTCTACCTGGGAATTTAATTCTTATACACCCTGACTGGGGATAAAGGAGATGGATAACCTTCGGACTTGTCTGGGGAGAATAATTCTTATATACCCTGACTGGGGATAAAAGAGATGGATAAACTTTCGGCTCATTTGGGGAGGATAAAGTTGACTAATATATGGTCTGGTTCTAGGTTCAGTAAAAAAAAATTTGAGGATAGTGGAAACTTTACTGAGGAGAGGAATTTTACCAGTGATTCGTAGCAATATGAGAAATAGACTCAAGCTGAGGAGACTGTAATCTGTTTGGGAA
Organism: Vicia faba; assembly: GCA_948472305.1. Taxonomy (NCBI): domain Eukaryota; kingdom Viridiplantae; phylum Streptophyta; class Magnoliopsida; order Fabales; family Fabaceae; genus Vicia; species Vicia faba. Next base: position 1,205,446,502 of record OX451741.1, read on the forward strand.
ATAGACCCTTATTTGATAGAGAAATATTCTGCTGAGGAAACAAACTCTTCTGGAGAAATTGAATTTTGCTAGAAAGAAGAAATCTGCAGCGTTTTTCAGTTCTGGAGGACTAAGCTCAGCTGGGGAAGAGAATTTCCATGAATTGTACTGATTGAAACTCCGTAGGTTGGGGAAATTGCAGAGAATGTATCCTTATTGGGGGTGAATTTGTGAAGATTACTCTGTGGGGATAATCTCATAGAAGTGGCTCTGTGGGAATTTGTGGGTGGCTTGGATGTCCTTCCAACTCCTAGAGTCTTTAGTAAATGCTTATTCTTGTTCTTATGCATATATTTATTAATAGTTAATCACGTTCATATGCATATGTCCATTCAATTTTAGTCATTGGACGTTTTTGCAAGCAAAACAGAAAAAACAAAAAGTTGAACTTGAAGGTGTAATTGTATTGATAATTTATCTATAAACAAACGTTTTTTGTACAAAGAGACATAAATCCTAGTAAGAGGAAATTATCGTGAAATAAAAAGAATACAAAGTGAAAACAAAACAATAGCTATATGTGGAAATGATCTCGTTGGGTTCCAACTCCGCTATTGCCCCTATGTCTTCGAACATCTCGTCCCTTGCTGTTGTAAAAAGTTAATTGAATTTGTACCATTTGAACTTTTGACTTTGGTAATCAAGCTTGTAGTAATTGATCCAACGGGACATAGTCGTACGCTTTAAATCCCTAATATTTTCTTGGACGCCCTTTCGGGTTTTCAGTCCACCGGGAAACTCTTTCTTGCCCAAGTCGCCTTTTCAGGTTTTTAACTTGCTGGGTGTATAATCTGTTATATATATCCCTAATTTTTTCCCTAACCCTTTTGGTTCGTCGGGATGCCCTTATTTTTTCCTAGGCCAGTCAATCTAGTGGGTCGTTTTTTATGCGTAGTATCTTTTGACTATGTCCGCATTCACAGGGTGCGTGAAGTTTTCACCGTCCATGGTGGTCAGTATCATAGCACCGCCCGAAATTACTTTCTTGACAACAAATGGCCCTTCATATGTGGGAGTGCATTTGCCCCTGGGATCACCTTATGGTATAATGATGCGCTTTATTACCAAGTCACCAGCCTGATATACCCGATGCTTGATCCTCTTGTTGAATTCCTTGATCATACATTTCTGATACATCTGATCGTGACAGACAGCCGCGAGCCTCTTTTCGTCAATCAAATTCAACTGATCCAAACTAGTCTGAATCCACTCGTCTTCTTCTAAGTCTGCATCTTTCATAATCCTCATAGAAGGAATTTGAACTTCGACAGGAAGGACAACTTCCATGCCATAGACTAGAGAGAATGGGGTTTCCCCAGTCGACGTTCGTGCCGAAGTGCGATAGCCATGAAGAGAAAATGGTAACATCCCGTGCCATTCTTTGTAGGTCACAACCATCTTTTGCACAATCTTCTTTATGTTTTTGTTGGCAGCTTCCACTGCGCCATTCATCTTTGGTCTGTATTGAGAAGAGTTATGGTGCTTGATCTTAAACCGCATGCAGAGTTCGGTGATCATAGTGTTGTTGAGGTTGGTACCATTGGCTGTGATGATTTTCTCGGGGATACCATACCAAGAAGATGAGGTTATGTTTTATGAATTGGGCAACCACATTCTTGATAACAAAGGCGAGTGAAGCTTCTTTAACCCATTTTGTGAAGTAGTCGATGGCGACGAGAATAAAGCAATGTCCATTAGAAGAAGCAGGCTTGATTTCTCTGGTCATATCAATTCCCCACATTGCAAATGGCCAAGAAGCAATCATGATGTTCAAAGGTATCAGAGGCCCATGAACTTTATCAACATAGATCTGGCACTTATGACAAGTCCTCGAGTGGTGGTGACAGTTAGCTTCCATGGTCGACCAATAGTAACCTGCTCTCGGGATTTTCTTACCAAAGATGCCTTCATGCATATCCTCCATAATTTTCTCTACTTCCTTCTTGTCCACACAATGGAGCAGAGTTGAATCATGATTGCGCTTGTACAAAATTCTATTGCTCAGGAAGAACTTAGCTGAGAACCTCTGTAGGAATTTCTAGTCATTGATAGATGCTCCTTCAGGGTATTCTTGAGCTTCAGGGTACCTTTTCACTTCATGAAACCAAGGTTTTTCTTTTACTCCATCAACATCTATTTTGTAGCAGTGTGTCGGTTCGTCGAATCTTTCGATGGTAATTCTGGGAGCCTCTTTACCCCATCTAAGCTTGAACATGGATGACATGGTAGCCAAAGCGTCCACCAACTGATATTCTTCCTTTGGTATGTGCTCAAAGGTAATCTCTTCGAAGTACGGAATCAAGGTTAGCACATGTTCTCGGTAATGGATAAGATTCGGGTGCTTTGTATCCCCTTCTCCCTTGACCCTAACTGATTACCAAGGCTGAATCCCCATATACGCTCAGGAATTTGATTCTCAAGTCAATAGAATATTTACGACCCAAGATGAATGCTTTGTACTTATCCATATTGTTGGTGCAGTCGAAGCAAAGTCTGGCAGTGAAGGATGTATGGCAACCTACAGGGGAAATGATCACAACACTGATTATGTTTCCATGTGCATTAGAAGCTCAGTCAAAAACCATAGTCCATCAGGATACTAGCTCAGGTCCTTCATACTGTCCAGGTTCTTCAAAATATTTAATTAGCATGATGTTCTCATCTGGGAATTTGAAGTTCATATATTGGTAGTCATCTACAGATTGATGCACCAAATGATCTGCCATTACACTTCCTTTGATTTCTTTTTGAGTGGTGTACTGAATGTCGTACTCTGTTAAGATCATTTTCCATCGGGCTATTCTTCCGGAGAGAGCTAGCTTCTCAAATATGTACTTGATGAGATCCATTTTAGAGATCAATAGAGTAGTATGAGTCAACATATACTGTCTTAGTAGGCGAGCATCCCATGCCAAAGCGCATCAATTTTTCTCGAGTAGTGAATATCTTGTTACACAGTCGGTAAATTTTTTGCTAAGGTAGTATATTGCATTCTCTTTTCGACCAGACTCGTCATGTTTCCCCAATACACACCCCATTGAATTCTCTAGCACTTCTAGCTACATGATTAGAGGTCTCCCTTCAACTGGTGGCTTCAGAATCAGAGGTTCTTGTAAGTACTCCTTGATTTTATCAAAAGCCATTTGACAATCATCGTTCCACCTGACTACTTGATCTTTCTTTAGTAGTTTGAAGATTGGCTCACAAGTAGCAGTCAAATGAGAGATGAATTCGGAAATGTAGTTTAGTCGTCCTAAGAAACCTCTGACCTCCTTCTCAGTATGGGGAGCTGGAATTTCTTGAATAGCTTTAACTTTTGCATGGTCGACTTCAATACCTTCACCTCTGACGATGAAACCTAGGATTTTTCCAGACCTCACCCCAAAGGTGCATTTGTTTGGATTCAGCCTTAGTTTGTACTTCTTCAGCCTCTCAAATAGCTTGTGTAGATGATCAAGATGTTCTTCCTCAGTCTATGATCTTGTTATCATATCATTGACATATACTTCTATCTCATGATGAATCATGTCATGGAATAAAGCTACCATGGCTCGCTAATAAGTTGTCCCTGTGTTCTGCAACCCAAAAGGCATGACCTTGTAACAGAATATGCCACACTGTGTGACTAAGGTAGTTTTCTCCATGTCTTCAGGTGCCATCTTGATCTGATTATAGCCCGAGAAACCATCCATGAAGGAGAATACCTTTTGCTGAGCAGTGTTGTCGACCAAGACGTCAATATGTGGAAGTAGGAAGTTATCTTTGGGGCTTGCGCTGTTCAGATCCCTATAATTTACACACACATACCTTATCGTCCTCTTTGGCATTGGAACAACATTGGCAACCCATTGAGGATACGACGTCACTGCTAAGAACCATGCATTGAACTGTTTCATGTCCTCGGCTTTGAACTTATCTGACATCTCATGATGCATGAGACAAACTTTCTGCTTAATCAGATAACAACCCTCTCTCATTGGCAGATGATAAACCACAATATCTGTATCGAGCCCTGTCATGTCTTCATATGACCAAGAAAATACCTCAACATATTCGTGCAACATCTGAATCAATCTGCTCTTGACACTGTCCTCCAGGTTGGCGCCAATCTTGACTTCCTTCCTATCTTTCTCAGAACCCAAGTTTACCACCTCGACCGGTTCTTCATGTGGTTGGATAGCCTTTTCTTCTTGTATTAAGAGTCTGGCAAGTTCTCCAGGTATTTCATAATATTCCTCACCTTCTTCCTCAACTTGGTAGATCAGATTTTCAAAGTCATAAACGGCAATAGCAGAATTGTTATCAACGAGATCCAGGGTGGATAGGGATCTGCAATGTAGTGTGTGGGTGTGTGTAAGAACACATAACTATTTGAAAGTTCAAATAAAGTAAAAGAAAGATAGATAACACAAAATTTGAATGCAAAACGTCCAATGCTTTCATTAAATAAAAATATGACATATGAAATGACAACCCTTAACAAATGGACCATTGTGCCCTTGGAAAATCACAAGGTTTTAAAGTCATTGTTTAAACAGAAATTACATAACCAAATTTCTTAAAGCGATAAAAACAGAAATAGCTATTACTCTTGGCTGAAGGAGATTGGTACAAAGTCTTTAGTTTTCCAGTTGTTGAGTCCACCGCCAATGGTAGGGAATATCCAGTTGTCCAGGTCACTGTCACTATCAGTGTCTTCTATTGCATTGACTCTATTATTGCTAATATGGAAAGGAGGTCTTCCAGCTCGAGCGCGAATGTTGTACCCCAAAATTTTCCCTCTCATTTCTCAAAGCATTTCTCACAAGGGTTCTAAAAAATTCAAGCTTACACAAGTACAATTGGATTTTTCAGCATCAAGTTAAAAATGAAATTGTTAAAAAGGGAAAAGAAGATGAAAATATTATTTTTGACAAAATTAAAGAAAAACAAGTTTTCTTCGATTGGACACTTTGGCTCTTTCGATGCAAGCTTTGATCACACCCTTCGTTTGGGCACTGGACTTCTTTTGGGAAAATTCATTTCCTGCTTCATTTGGGCATTGGACTTCTTTTGGGCAAGTTCATTTCCTGCTTCGTTTGGGCACTGGACTTCGTTTGAACATTTTATTCTCTTCGTGCAAATCTTTCATTTGGCCGTATAGCCCCTTTCCTGCATGTTTATCAAATTCACAAGGAAGAATTTCCCACCATGCTAGCATGCACAAGGCCAAAGTCACCCTTTGAAACAAATTGTTGCAAGCTTCGACAGGGAAACACTTATCTTCAACTAGCTTCAATTCACAAGACAAAAATCCTCCTGCTGATGTCCTTCGATTCAGGAGGCAAAGGCCTCTTTTCTAGTCTCTTTCGATTACACATTTTTCCTCCTGCAAGCTTCTTTATTTTTGGGCATGTGGCCCTCCTTTGTTGCAAGCTTCGATTGTGCCCTTTATCCTCTACATGCGTCCTTCGTTTGGGGAGTGTGAATCCTTCAATACAAGAATCAAGACTCCCTTTAGGCCAGAATTCACAAGGCAAAAAACTCCCCCATGGTTAGCACTCACAAGGCAATGACGCCCACAAAGTATTGGTTACTTTCACGCTAGCTTTGACTGGGAAGTATTCCCCTTGGAAATAGTTTTCTTCAACACACAAACTCTACACTATGCCATTGTCTCGTGCGAAAGAAGTACCATGATGGCACATTCAAAGGACTTTCAAGATATACCTGGATGTCCCAATCGAATGACATACTTTGGTGATCCATTCTAGAGGTATGTATTTGGACCATTTGAATGAGCACACAAAAGGCTTAGTCGAAAGGAACCTATTTGGGCCCTTTCAAAGGATACCCATATGAGCCATTTGAAGGACACTTTGATTTGAAAAGAAAGGTTGTTGAGGAGTCTGGTTGAAGGACAAGGCTAGGGGTTCAAAACAAAAGGTTGACCAAAGTCCCATGCGCTACCAAGTTCAGGCCTAATGCACTGGCCACAATGTTCCAAAATTGCTGCACAACAGTCCTGAAACACTTCCCCATCCTTGCACCAAAATGGCATATGAACACTGCCCCTCGAAAGCTACAAAAGCAGTTTACTCAATTTGTTTAAATTTTTTGTTTTCCCTCCTAAAACATCAGCCAAAACCTCCTATAAATATGAGCATCCACCACACATCTTAGGGGCCCTGGATTTTTGCAAGAAAACTCTTGCTGTGAGAAATTTCTCAAAACTCTCAAATATCCATCCAACGTTTTTTTCAAATATTCCTAACATTCCTAAAAAAAACTCATCCCCTTTGTACACTAAGTGAATCTTTTGATTTACTCCCCAAGTGACCAGATAACTAACCTTCGACCCACTCCCCCAACCACAATATAAAAATCCTTTGATTCACTCCTTTAGAGAGACCTTCGATTCACTCACATATCCTCCTTCAGTTCAGTGACTACTTGAACAAAGTAGTAACTGGACTAGTCTCGGGAAGGCCCCAACGAACTTCCATTCACCACCAAGGAACACACTTGCAGTTTCCTTAGATTTAAGTGCTTCAAGAGGTAAGTTCTCTTTAAACATGGAACTATTTCATTTAAATATCATGTGTACATACCAATAAAGAGAAAATGTTAGATATTTCATCTAAGGAGCTTGACCATATTTTAACCTTCGATCCTGATTGCCCATATGTTGAAAATCTCAACCCTGACTAGCTAGGCTTTGGACTTTGAGACCCAATAATTTTGTGCTAACCTCTGGCCCGTAGCTTTCAAAAGTTACACTTGAATGTTGCATTTTAAAATTTCAAAACAGGTTCACGGTACTCTTCGATTGGCTAATTACTCAAGCCTTTCGAATCTCAACCCGAGAGCCTAGCATTCATGCAGTCGAAAGAGTCAACAAGGAGTATGAGGCAAAGAGTGCACCTCACACTGACTCCAGGCCTCAAACGAAAGAAGCAGCCAGAAGGATGGTCACGTTGGCTTCCAGGTCCCAATTGAAAGAAACAAGCAAGGGGTGAAATCGAAAGACATGACCTTACTGATTCTAGGCCCAAATCGAAGGAAGCCAAAAAATGAAGAATTGAAGAGTGTTGCTGCGTGAATCGAAAAAGCCCATTTTCCTTTGTTTATTTTATTTTGTCTTTATATTTTATTGCTATTCAATATGGTTGTAATAGTGTAGGATTTATTTTTCTGCATTTTTATTATTTTTGTACAAATGTTAGTAATTAGGATGTATGACAAGATAAAACCAACAAATAGACAACCTAAAATTCAAAGCAATATGCATGCAATCAAACACGGTTTCCACACACAAGCACCCTTAGAGTAATCTCACTTGTTGCCTCGGAAAATTAGTCACGTCCCTCGAATATGGGCGTTTTAGAAAAGACCCTCGATAAAAGATCGTAATCCCTCGATGACCCTTAATGTTGCCTTCGGTAAACAATCTAGTCCCTAAACAAAAATTGCTAAAATGTCCCAAAGGTTGCCTTCTATGACTATACAAACGTCCCACGCCCGTCCCTTCACATCCAATGATGGGGCTTCTTACCAAATCAATGGTAAGATAGCAACATCTAAAGGAGGAGGAAAATAACGTTAGACCTTTTGAGTAGGTAGGATGTTCCTAGTTTCTCGCTTGCTCACAAAAAAAACATTTTATACACCAACACTTTCATTTGAAACATTTTCAAAAGAAAAAGCTTTTTGTACGCATTCTTATAGAAATGAGAACCATTACAAAGACACTTTTCAAAATCACTTTCAAAAACACATTCCACCAAAACCTCTGAACTATTTTCAAAACCAACACTTTGTACGCGTTCGTATAGAAACGTGAGCCATTACAAAGACACTTTCAAAACCCACACCACAAGCACATTTTCAAGCAAAAGCAAGTGATCTACCAAGCAACTAAGAGCCCGTAGATAACTATGGATGAAAAGGGTGCTAACACCTTCCCTTTTCATAACCTACCCCCCAAACTCAAGAAAATAATCTCAAAGGTATTTCCTGTTCTTTTCATCCTTTCCTTATTGGATAAAAGAAAAGTCAGGGGCGACTCTTACTATCTGCAATAAATGCGATCAAACGCAAAACACCCAAGTCAGCTCCCCCACCATATAACAGTGACAAAAAGCATTTTGACCCTCTACAGTAAAGCCCATACCAAACTTGTCTGATTTGTAGGGGATATCAGGAAGCTTCCCCAAAATAGTACAACCGCCTTATTCTATCACAGCCCAAGCATCCTTCAGAGAAGCCATTCTTAGTTTGTCTTTGGTAATCTTTGGAGAAGCAAGAGTAACTTTAGCAACGACAATCGTTGAAGGGATTACTTTAAATGTCTGGGAGAGAGTTTCAATGAATTCGCCATCCATTTCAACATATTTGAAAGAATTCAATTGGATGACCATATATTCTTCTTCTCCACAGACTGTAACAATCTTCCCTTTTACCAGATACTTTAATTTTTTATGTAGGGTACAGGTAACAGCGCCTGCCCCATGAATCCTGGGGCGTCCTAGCAAACAGGAATAAGCCAGGCGAATATTCATTACATAAAAAGTGGAGTTTAAAACCTGAGATCCCACCTTGATCGGAAGATCAACTTCTCTGTGCACCATTCTTTTGGACCCATCAAAGGCTCTTATTACAATTTTGTTGGGTTTCAGCACCAGCCCTTCATAGTCCAATCTATCTAGAGCACCTTTTGGTAATACATTCAGGGAGGAACTCGTATCAACTAACCCATGCACCAAAGTAATTCCCTTACACTCAATAGAGATGTGCAGAGCCTTATTATGATTCTTCCCCGCCAGAGTTAAGTGGGCATCAGAAAAGCCTAAACCATTATCGGTTATTAGGCTTGCAACATAATTCTCAAACTGGTCAGCATAGGTCTCTTGTGGTACATGAGCATTCTTCAAAAATTCAACAAAGCCTGAGCATGGACTTCGAAACATAATAACAAGGACAACATGGATATCTTGGAGGGTGTCTGCCCCATTTATTCAACTATTTTATAGTCACTTTTACGAATGATCTTCGGTATTTCCTCCATCTCTTGTTTAGAGGAGTCTTCATTTGTAACATCTTTTTAAGGTGCCTCCATCTGGGTAGGCTCATCTACTTTCTCTTTTCCTCGGGCTTCAGTAGATGACCCAGCAGTAGGAATATGAACAGGTGTTATGTTAGTTTTTGGAGGAGAGATCTTCGGGGAGAAGATCCTTCCTGTTCGGGTAACTTTACTAGTTCTGACAATATTTTCGACATTGAGATTGGTAACTTCATAATCTTCATCTTCGGTAATCCATGGATCTTTCTTATCACCATGATAATAAACTTCTGCCCCATAGTTCCAGGGAAAAACCTTATCAGAGGAATAGGGGACTGGCCCCGGTGTGGTAATGATTAGGGGAGCCACTCTTGGATCAGTAGGAATCCTTATAGGGACTCTAGAGGTGATCCTTATAGGTGTTTTGGAAATTGTGATTATAGAAACATCTTCAAGTCTCAGCTCTTGAGATATAATTTCATGCAAACTTTTAATGGATGGAGTTTTCTTGAACAAAATTTCACGGCTATCAATCAAACGCTGAATACCCTTCTTCAGCCACATACAAGCATTAGTTTGGCAAGCACAATGGTAACAATTTTTAGGACAACCCGGAAATAAACCGCCTCGTAACATATTCTTCTTAACAATCATTAAGGGAGTGGTCAAGTCACTTATGGCGGAGACATAGGAAACATTGTCAATAGCATTAACACCTTTACCATGACTGGGCATGGGCGCAGTAATTACATTGGGGGTCTCGAGAGGATCAAATTCAATTTCCTTTGCATTAATCATGTCTTGGATTTTGCTTTTTAGGTCCCAACAATTATTGGTGTCGTTCCCATGACTATTGGAATGGTATGCACACCTTGCATTTGGGTTATACTTCGGGGATGATGTGTTGGGATTCTGAGGAGGATTCCGCAGTGTTACCAATTATGCTTTCAATAGATGTTGTAATGCTTGATCGAATGTCATATTAATCCTGGTGGACTGCCTCCTCGGAGCGTCTGACTTACGCTGATTACCCAGTTGTTATGGTCAAGTGTTGGATTAGAGATTAACACGACCCCTACAGACTGATGACGATCATTCTTACTACGACTCCTCTGGCCATAGACAGCGTTGGTTTCTTTCTTTCCAATGAATGGTTTCTTCACAGTACTAGAGGATGCATCCATCTGAATCTTCCCGCTCTAGATACCACTTCCAACCCGTTCGCCTGTCAAAATCAGCTTGGTAAACTCTGATGAAGAACTCCCAATCAAAAAATTAAAAAATGGACTTGTCAGAGTTCCCATGATCATATTCACCAATTCCCGTTCAGTCAGAGGAGGTTTCACCCTTCCAGCCAAACCTCTCCACTTATGGGCATACTCCTTAAAGCCTTCGTTCGAGCCCATAATCATACTTTGTAATTGCACATGAGTTGGTGCAAGGTCAGCATTGTATTGGTATTATTTGTAGAAGGAAGTAGCCAAGTCCTCCCAAGCACGGATATTAGTCCCTTCTAGTTGATAGAACCATTCCAACTGAGTATCGATCAAACTTTCTTGAAAGAAGTGGGCTCACAATTTCTGGTTAGTAGTATGGGGTTGAATCTTTTGGACATACGACCTCAAATAGAGTTTGGGACAAGAGACCCCATCATATTTGACGAAGACAGGGACCTTGAACTTATGGGGGATGACTACCCCTGGGATCAAACCTAGGTCTCCTAAGTCCAATCCAGGCACTTTTGAATTTCCACGGCTTTATGTCGGTCTTCCAGCTGCTTGTATTTGATATTCTCCGGTGGGTACTGCTCGTCGGAGTAGTCTTCATCCTCATAAATCTGGTTATTTCCACCCCTAGCCCTGGTGCTTATAACATCCTCTTCTTGATTGTGATCCTCCTCAAAGTAAACATATTCTTCTTGAGCTAGTCGGGCAGGACCTTTGAACCTTCTCCGTAATGTTGAGGATAACAGCCTGCTTCTTATTTTTCTTTTTCGTGACGAGGAGCGCCATCATCTCTTGTTTCCCTTTGGCTAGGTTCAGGAGAGTCTCTTGAAATTATGCGTGTTGAGTTTGTAGATCTTTGATGGTTTTCTCGAGAGCCATCTTATACTGAAATAAATAGTAAATAGATGAGGAAACCTGTATCGGAAAACCTGCTTATGAAATGATGTATGATATTTGTGTTGTACCCCAAAATTTGCCCTCCCACTTATCAAGTATTTTCACAAGATCTCCTTTGGATCAAGCCTGCATTTGGGTTGATCAGCTCAAGACACCTCCTTAACACTGATGACTGAAAATTAGGATCTGAGATTGCACAAGTATTTTTGAACTTCCAATTACCCACATGACTTTCATGGATCATTATGGACCCCCAAGATTACTCATGTCAAATTTCAAGCCTTGGATCACACTTTTGATCAGTCAATTGAACAGTTGATCTAAAAATCAACTTTATTGGGGAAAAAGTCAACCATAGCCAATTTACAGTCAAACTTAATAATTTTTTATCCATATCAAAATTTTAAACCCATATGTGTCATTTGATCAAGTTTGGACCACAACTCCTCAAGAAATTTGATCAAATCATCAAAAGGGCAAAATGGACAAAATTAGGGTTTTGACTCGAAAAGGGCAATTTCTTATTTTTAACCTAGCAAATGATCAATTAGGTCAAGGCATGATCTCAATAGTCCAATTTCATCACTTTGACCTAATGACATGGTTCAAAACACTACAAGTCCATTGGATTGACAAATGAATTTTTCAATCAACTGATAAAAAGTCAACTGTATACTGAAAAGTCAAACTTTGACTTCTTGGTCAAATTCAAATGCCAAAGTTCATAATTCATCAAAACATGTCAAAACATGAAACTTGTTCACCAAGAAATCAAGAATTCAAGATTTCATTTTGAAAAGTTGAAATTTTTTAACTTAGAAATTTTTCAAAGTATAGAAAATCTTATTTTTTCACAACTTTGAGCCAAATTTTCATCATGATGCAAAGTGATTCAAAGGAAACTTACAACATGAAAGTTATAGATATCCATGAAATATACAACTTTGCTTCACACAATGTCTCCTAAAAATGCTTAGATCTCAAGTTATAATTTTGTGAATACATGCTCATGAACTAAAAATGACTTAGTGAAATTTTGCCCTAGTTAGCCAGATTTTTGACCTAACTTCATGGAAATTTTTCACATGGTTCCAAGGGGAATTTTCAAAATCAATTCAAAGAAGAGTTGTATAGAACATTGCAATATTTCCAAAATGTCCAAGAACTCCTTGAGATCATTTTGAGTATGAAGAATCGAAGAGATGAAGTTGGTGTTTTGTCACTTGGATTACAAGCCATTTTTGTGAAGAACATTGGATCCAATCCTCAAGCATGTTGTACAAATCACACTTTGCAGGCTTCTAACTTGACTTTCACTACATAATTAAATGTTTTCACAGCTATTGGAAGCTTTAATCCAAGCATTCAATGCATTGTACAAATATAATTCCATTTTGGGAAGAAAGGCAACATTGCCATTTTAGAAAAGCAAGCTTTTGCAAAGTCAGCTTGCATTAAGCCTTGCATTTGTTCTTTCTTCCCAAACACACTCTACACAATCAGAACAAGTGTGTTTAAAGGTCTCAGCCCCCCTACAAGCTTTGTACATCACCTTGAAACCATGTTTGCTAACTTTACTTCAAAAACAAGTAACCAAGAAAAACATGTGAGTTTTGAAATCTGAGTTGTTACAAGTCTTAGAATCTCTTGCTTATAAGTAGACACAGTATTGGCAAGTTGACACATGAATGTTATTGCCCTGAAACTGCCTCAAACATTCAAAAACCAACAACCAGTTCAAGAGCACCATTAACATACAGTTCTGAACCAAAACTCATAATCTTCATTTCCACTCGTGCATTTTAAAAACTAATCACTCAAACACCTTATATACATCATACCAAAGCAATCCATACCCTTGTCCTCACTATAACTCCTCCATCACTATCCACCATTTTCAAAAACCAAGCTTGCAGGTTGACTTGAGTAGAGAGATTCAAGAACATTCAAGGCAAAGTAAGAGTTGGGATACATTCAAGGAGGTCCAGGCAAGTTGAACAGATCCTCGGGCCATCTCAAAAGTTGCTCAAACTCCATTCACGACTCCAGCTGCAAGAGGTAAAAACTCAAACTTCTATCTATTCATGCAAGCATCATTTGATCCTGATTTGTGAGAACAAGATGTAGATATCCTTGCTCTAAAGCTGACCATGTTCATAGTTTCCATTTATATTAACTGTGTATAGAGAATTTTGGATTTGAAATTTCTGAGAAAATTAGGTTTCAATTTAGGGCCAGCAAAATTAGTTTTTATCTTTGACATTTAGTTTACATAAGTTATATGTTTGAATTCGTGGGAAGAAACACCATAACTTTCATGTTTGGAGTTTCCATTTTTGTGGAGAAATGAGAAAGATACAGGTGGTCCGACCATGGCTCAAGGTTGAAGATAAAGTTGCCTTCAGGAAGCAGTTTCTAATATATATTTATGCTTTGATTATATGACCGGATGAAACAGCCACCCCAGTGGCAAGCGCGCGCGTACTAAAGCATATGTTACCTAAAGGGCGAGGGTTCGAACCAATGTGAATCCCCCTTTTGCATTTTTTCCAATTTTCTGATTTCCTAACATATTTTTTGCAGGCGCTGGGCCCTTTGGGCCTGGCATTATTTTTTTTTTGCTAGCTCATCCCCACTGTTTACTTGTGACACCACCCTGGCCCATTTTATTTTTATTTATTTCTTTATTTCTTTTCCTTTTAAATATATTTTCTAAAATACCAAAAAAATCATAAAATGTATAAAAATAATATATTTATATTTTGACATAATTTAAATATTTTTCTACATGAAAAATTATTTTTATCCACCATACTTTATTTACTTGTATTAATTTTCTTGTAAATATTAAAATAAAATTAGATTATTATTCATTTAAATACACTTATTTTTAATATAAAATGGACCAAAAATATTTCATGACACCACATGTTATTTTCAAGACAAAAATATAAAAAATATAAAAATACTTTTTCTTTAAAACTTATTTTCCTTTATTCAACTAAAAATAGATTTAGGGTTTAATTTACAAAATATTTTCTTAATTAAAATATTTTCTTAAATAATTTATTTATTTAACTTAAGTTTAATTTAATTTAGTTACTCTTTTTTTAGGTCAAAACCTCCTTCATATTAAGAAAACAAACAAAAATCTTTTTCTTTGCATTTATAATTCTTGCATATTTAATTCATCTTGTATATTCTAATTCTTGTACAAATTCAATTTGGTTGTAATAGATTAATTAGGTTTATATTATTGCAATCCCCGTTCATAAATTGTATACCCCCTCCCACAAATGATGTAATAGCGTAGTAACTTTAAATTTCGCAATTTATCGCTTTTACATAACGTGCTAGTAATTAGGGTTTGTATGGCAAGATAAAAACAATCAAATAGAAAACCCTAATCCAAGACAAAAACAAGCATGAAAATGACACCCTTTACACACAAGCACCCCTAGGATTATCCCACTTGGTTGCCTTACAAAAATGGCCATATTACGCATGTAAGGTATCTTAGCAAAAACAAACAAATACAAGATCATAGTCCCTCGATGATGCTATTCAAAGTTGACTTACAAAATGATCTTAGTCCCTAAAAAAAGAATGCTAAGATACCTTGCAACATTGCTAATCAGGGCTATACAAAGATAGGGTTGCTTACCAAATCAATGGTAAGACAATAATATCAAAGGAAAAGAAAATGAACAAGAAAGACTTTTGAGTAGGTAGATTGCTCCTAATTACTTGCTCCATTTCAAAAAAAACATCCTTGCTATTTTCAAAACAATCACATACACCTTCAAACATCTTACAAAAATTGAAAACATTTTCAAAAGATCAACATCTTTGTATACATTCTTACGAACGAGAATCATTACAAAGATTGCCTAAACAATGGCCTCTTTACAAAATACTTTCAAAAACCACACAAAGCACAATTTCAAACAAAAGCAAGTGATCTAGCAAGTAACTAAGAGCCCATGGAAAACCATGGATAAAAAGGGTGCTAATACCTTCCCTTTTCATAATCTATCCCCCGAACTCAAGAAACAAGTCTCAAAGGTCTTTCCTGTTCTTTTTCACCTTTCCTTTTGGATAAAAGAAAAGTCGGTGGCGACTCTTGCTAACCGTAACATTTGTGATAAAATTCAAAACCTCAAGTCAGTTCTTCCACCGCATCACAGAACGGGCGACTCTGCTGGGGAAAATTCTAGAAGTGTGGTTACCTTAGGGATATATCATATTTATTTGCTTACATTGTTTGACTTGTATCCTTTACATTATGGTTCTTTGTTTGGGTTTGAATCCTCTACCCGGATTTGGGATACATTATAGGTAAGTAGCAATACATTGTGGAAACTGTGTGGGGTATACCAACATGGTCTAAGCAATAGCTATGTTAGTGCGACATATTTGTGGGTGTCGGTAGCCTTTGAGTTAATCAAATAGAATACAGGGCCGCTGAGTGATGTCATGAAGCACTAATAAACTTCTAGAACCTTTACTTCACCAACTTGGCCTTTAGCATGTAGTGAGATTACTGGCTTTGGTGCAGTCCGAAGTTGGTAGATACTCGATACTGCACTCATTGAGGTTTGATTTCTTGGGATATTTTGGTAGCCATTAAAGAGGCTTGAGCTGAAACAATGACCAAGGAAACAAACCAGTGATATTGAGCTCCTTAGAACCCGGTTATTATTACTAGGATAGGTTTGAGCCAAATAAACTTCAAGAGGGTACCTACCTATAAAACTCCATGCAAGCCTAAACTTAAGGACTTGTTTGCTTTGTTTGTATATGCATACTTGTACATAACATCATGAACATCATGAAAATCATATACATCCACTAACCATTTCAAGGATTTTTGGATTCATCTTTGTTCTCGTTTTGTAGGATATGGATTCACTTCGCAGGAAAACTATTCAAGTCAACCTTGTGAGGATCCCTCCACAACTTAAGGAGCTAGTCTCAAGAATTCCTGAAAACTCTCCATTACTGAGAGATATGGTCGCCTACTCAACTTGGTCACCTCCAACACAGATGAAGACATGATGAAGGTGCTTTTTCAGTTCTTTGATCCTTTACACCATTGCTTCACATTTCCCGACTATCAACTTGTGCCTACTTTGGAAGAATTATCCCAACTCTTGAGGATTCCCATTCTTAATCAACTACCTTTCAACGGTACGAAAAGAGACCCAAAGACAGAAGAGATTGCTCAAGCTCTACACTTGCACTCATCTGATATCACAACTCATTGGGAAACAAGGAGTGGTGTTAAAGGTTTCTTAGAAAAGTTCTTGTTTGATAAAGCCCAAAGTTGTTGGAATTCCTTGGACTTGCAAGCCTTTGAGGAAATTGTGGCTCTCATCATCTATGGGATGGTTTTGTTTCCAAATCCTGACTAACTCATAGACATCAACGCCGTCAAAATCTTCATATCCCGCAACCCGATGCCTACATTGCTAGGAGATATCCTACACTCTTTTCACACTCAAACAATGAGGAAAAGAGTTGTTCTTATGTGTTGCACTCCTCTCTTGGAAAGATGGTTTATTTCTCATCTTCCCCAATTTTTATTAAAGAATGAGCAAGGTTCAAGGTGGTCACAAAGGTTGATGACGCTCAAACATTTAAACATTCATTGGTGCTCCCGATCCAAAGAGAATGTTATCATTGTCGACCTTTGTGGAGAATTCCCTAATGTCCCTTTACTTGGCATTAGGGGAGGAATCACTTACAACCCTTTCATATCCTTAATACAGTTTGGTTATGCCCGAAGGGATGGCCTGCACGAGATGCTGATTCAAGGTTTGGTATTTGACTACGACAACGACGATCAAGGTCTTCGCCAGAGATTTTTCCGAGCTTGGAGGATGTTAAACAAGATGGATAGCAAGACTTTGGGGAATAATAATTCCATCCCTCTTGAGCCTTACCTCAAATGGGTACGAACTCGTGCTCAGAGTCTTATGATGCCTTACCCCCTCCATTCTCCCGGTAATCATTGAGCTTGTCATGGAGGGAGAGGTTCCATACACTATCCTACATCCTGACATGCCCACATCTCTTGAAGACCTACAAATGGATTGGATACAACTCAAGGGAAGGCGAGATACCTTTGAAGCCCAATTCTACGCAAGCGAGAAGAAGGTTTTGGAACTCACTAGACTACTTTATGAGGAGCAGACTCTGAATGCCTACATCGCACCAAAGAGGATGCGTACTACCTTTATATCTTAGAGTTTTTGTATTATTTTTCCCAAGGGGCATTAATTTACTCAAGCTTTAACTTATTAATATAACGTGTGTTTCCTTTTTGTCTAAAACGAATTTGAATCTTTAAAATCCTTGAAAACATAGCATATGCATATACCATTCATCATAACATAAACAAGTCTTTTGCAACAAGTCTACCCATCTCTCTACTGTTTATTTCAGTAAGACGGATCTTGAGAAAACAGTGAAGGATCTTCAAGCTCAGAATACACAGTTTCAACAGTTGTTTTTTACCCTAGCTAAGGGACAAGAAGAATTGAAGACTTTTCTGGATGAAGAGAGGAAAAAGAAAACCAAGAAGGTAACCAGAGTCTTAAACATGGGAAGAAGATTTTATGGGAAGACAAGAAGGACTTTGGACTTTGCAGCAACATTCGGTGAAAGAGACAACCAATATGGTAAAGGCAAGGAAAGAGTTGTCCCGTCAGAATCAAAAGAGGAAGGGGAGAAGAAGACTACTCTGAAGAATAATACCCTTCAGCTGATGACAAGTATAAACATCTCGAAGAGCGATTGAGCGCGATGGAAATCTAAAAGGTGCCTGGCTTGGACTTTGAGGAATTGGGTTTGGTGTCGGGGATTGTGATTCCTCTGAAATTTAAAGCACATATATTCGCCAAATATGATGGAGTTTCATGCCCTAAAATGCATCTCTGGTCATATGTGAGGAAAAATCAACCCCATACCACTGATAAAGACTTATGGGTGCACTTCTTCCAAGACAGTCTGTTTGGAACTCAACTTGACTGGTTATACCAACTAGAAAGAGCCAACATTCACAATTGGGAAGATCTTGCTGCAACTTTCTACAAACAATATCAGTACAATGCTGATCTGGCGCCTACCCGTACTCAACTCCAGAGTATGGCCATGGCTTCCAATGAGGGTTTCAAAGACTATGCACAAAAATGGAGAGATTTGGTTGGAAGAGTTCAACCCCCTCTGTCTGAGAGAGAATTAGTAGACATGTTCTTAGGCACCTTATTTGGTCCCTTCTTCAATCCTTTAATCGGAAGTTCATCTGCAGGCTTTACTGAACTAATATTGACGGGAGAGAGAATAGAAGCTGGTATAAAGAATGGAAAGATTCATAAAGATACATCTTCTTCTACAGCAGTAAGGAAACCTTTCATCGGGAAGAAAGAAGTGGTTGTTGTATATCCGCAAAGAAACCAAGATTGGGCCGGACATCGACCAATGGTGGGAGCTATTATGATTCCTAAGCCTGCATCTGATCAGCAAAGAAATAATCAACCAAGGATGGAAAGGCCATTCAGGCAGTTCACCATAATCAACATGACCCTGTCTCAAGTATTACCGCATCTACTAAGATCCAACTTGGTAACCTTGAAAGAAGCTCCGAAAAACCCCAATACAACATGTCCTCATTATCATCCCAACGCCCATTGCGCATATTACTCTGAAAGTCCTGGTCACGATACTAATAATTGTTGGGCTCTAAAGAACAAAATACAAGACCTCATTGAAGCAAAAGAAATTGAGTTCGATGCGTCTGAAAAGCCGAATGTCATTTCTGCCCCTATGCCCAGACATGGCCACAATACCAATGCCATTGAAGATGGATTGTTTGTTACTTCAATTGATGAACTTATGGCCCCACTTTTGACTATTAAAATGAATTTGTTAAATGTCGGTGTGTTCCCGGGATTTGGTGAAGTGTGCCATCTCTGTTTGTCCTTCCCAACTGGCTGTCCTTTGTTGAAAATAGGCGTTCAGTGCCTAATAAAAAACAAAGAGATTTTGTTCGAAAAACTCATGTTCCACCTATCCTTTTTAAAGATGTTTCTATCATTACCATTTCCACCAATTCTTCCAGGGTCTCCACCAAAAGACCCGTTATAATTACATCAGTTCTGAAAGCAGATCCTTTAATAATCACAATGCCTAGACCAGTCCCATATGCGTTAGACAAAACCGTGTCGTGGAATTATGGAGGGGATGTCTATTACCATGGTATCAAGCAAGACTAGCCAGCCGCCGAAGATTCAAGCTCCGAGAAGGTCAACTCTAACATTAGTAACATTGTAGGAACTAGCAAAATTACCCGAAGTGGTAGGATCTTTTCTCCAGAAATTGCTCCCCCAAAATCAGTTTCTGGACCCGTAATCATTCCTGTTGTTGCTCCCCCAAAAGTTGTTCCCGGTCCTACATTTATCTCCAACAATACTCCAATTAAAAAAGATGTTACAACCCCTGTAATCATTCTTACTGACACTCCTGCTGCCGAGTTGACCGAGATTCGAGGAAAAAATGTTCTGATTGAGCCTGTCCGGACAAAGGCTCAGTCATTGACCATCGTTGAGACCTCCAAGAAAGAAATGAAGGAGATCTTAAAAATTATAAAGAGAAGTGATTACGATGTAGTTGAATAACTGGGGCAAACTCCCTCTAAAATCTTTATGCTGGCATTGCTACTATGTTCTGAGGCACATGCAAAATCCTTGGTGAAGTTCTTAAAAACCGCCCATGTACCTCAAGAGACGTCTGGCGATCAGTTTTAAGACTGCGTAGCCAGCCTAACTGCGGACAATGGTTTAGGTTTTTCAGATGCTGATCTGACGCCGAGGGGAAGGAAGCATAATGAGGCATTGCATGTCTCAGTGGAATGTAGGGCACAACTCTGGCGCATGTTTTGGTGGACATTGGCTCATCTCTGAATGTCTTACCCAAAAAGGCTCTTGATAGACTCGACTGTGAGGGGTTGACTTTAAAGCCAAGCAACATAGTAGTAAGGGCTTTTGACGGCTCGAAAAGGATGGTACATAGGGAGGTAGATATTCCCATAAAGGTTGGAACCCAAACCTTCAATTCAACTTTTTATGTGATGGACATCTGCCCTTCATACTCCTTCCTGCTAGGCCGACCATGGATCCACAATGCTGGCGCTGTTACTTCTACGCTGCACCAGATGTTGAAGTATCCAGTTCAAGGGAAGATTATCAGCGTTCATGGAGAGGAAGAATACATGATCATCCATCTCAATTCCTTCAGATATGTGGAATTAGACGGTGAATTCATTGAAACTCCATTTCAACACTTTGAAGAGGTCCCTCAAGATGTGGCAGTGACCAAGGTTGTTCCCAAGATTACAAGGCCTCCACTCCGGATGTCGTCACTAAAGGATGCCAAAGCAGTGGTAGAAGAAGGTGGATGCACTATTTGGGGACAACTCCAAGATATCCCATATAAGTATGACAAGTTTGGCCTAGGTTTCACTTCAAATGCTCAAAAGGTTGTACGTCATGCCCGTGCTGGAGGGCCACCTTTAAAGATCAGCAACCGTGAAGTCAACGCAGTAGAAGATGGTGAAGATGGCTGCAACCTGGAGGATTGGATCTTCCCGACTGTCAATGGAGGGCTCAGCAATTGGGAGGCTAGAGACTTCATCCCGATCACTTTTATCCCTCAGTAATTTGTCTTTACATTTTGTTGGATCTGTAATATTCAAAACAATTCGCACTCTTAAAACCTTGTGTCTTACCCGAGGCACAATGGTCCATTTGTAAGGGTTATTATCTCATTTTTCATATGAAATCAGTGAATCATGGACGTTTTCGCATACAAACTTTTGTGCTCATTGTTTTTCTTTTACATTTTACTTTCTTTCAAATATAGTTATACCCTTACACACACCCACACTCTCAATGCAGGTATTCATCCATTCGGGATCCCATGGATAACGATACTGCTATGGCCTTTTGTGACTCTGAGAATCTAATCTACCAAGCCGAAGACGAAGGTGAGGAAGATTGTGAAGTACCATGGGAACTTGCCAGACTGCTACAACAAGAAGAGAGAACCATCCTGCCTCACGAGGAACCCGTGGACACAATCAACCTAGGTACCGAAAAAGACAAAAAAGAGGTCAAGGTGGGTGCTAATCTGGAACCCAACATCAAGAAGCGTCTGATTCAGTTATTACACGATTATGACGAAGTCTTTGCATGGTCGTATGAAGACATGCCAGGACTTGATAAAGATATTATGGTACATCGTTTGCCTACAAGAGATGATTGTCCGCCAGTAAAGTAAAAGGTTCGTCGAATGAGGCCGGATATGTCAGAAAAGATTAAAGCAGAAGTCATGAAGCAATTCAACACTGGATTCTTGGTTGTCACCTCTTATCCCCAACGGGTTACCAATGTTGTTCCAGTGCCCAAAAAGGATGGCAAGGTGCGAATGTGTGTGGAATACAGAGATTTGAATAGGGCAAGCCCTAAGGATGATTTTCCACTCCCCCACATTGATATTCTGGTTGACAATACGGCATAACACAAAGTGTTTTCCTTCATGGACGGATTCTTAGGTTACAACCAAATCAAAATGGTGCCTGAAGACATGGAGAAAACAACCTTTGTCACGCAGTGGGGTGTTTTTTGCTATAAGGTGATGCCATTCGCACTAAAGAACGCTGGGGCAACCTATCAGCGTGCCATGGTAGCTATTTCACGACATGATACATCACGAAATAGAAGTCTACATGGACGGTATGATAACCAGGTCTCAGACAGAGGAAGAGCATCTTGATCACTTACAAAAACTGTTCGAGAGACTGAAGAAGTACAAGCTGAGGTTGAATCCAAACAAATGCACGTTTGGGGTACGGTCCGGTAAACTCCTAGGCTTTATCTTCAGCAACAAAGGTATTGAAGTAGATCCTGCCAAGGTAAAAGCAATACAAGAGATGCCTGCTCCTCGTACTGAGAAGGAAGTCAGAGGTTTCTTGGGACGTTTAAACTACATTGCTAGATTCATCTCTCAGCTGAAGGCTACTTGTGAACCAATCTTTAAATTGTTGAAAAAAGATCAGGTAGTCAAGTGGAATGACGAGTGCCAAGTTGCTTTTGACAAAATCAAAGAATACTTACAAGAGCCTCTTGTGTTGATGCCACCAGTCAAGGGAAGATCGTTGATCATATATCTGACTATTTTAGAAAACTCAATGGGGTGTGTATTGGGCAGCATGACGAGTCTGGCTGAAAAGAGTATGCTATTTACTACCTGAGGAAAAAGTTTACCGACTGTGAAACCAGATATTCACTACTCGAGAAAACTTGTTGTGCTCTGGCATGGGCTTCTCGCCGGCTAAGACAGTATATACTGACTCGTAATACCTTATTGATATCTAAAATGGATCCGATAAAATACATCTTCGAGAAGCCTGCTCTTTCTGGGAGACTAGCGAGGTGGCAGATGATTATGACGGAATATGACATACAGTATACTACCCAGAAAGAAATAAAGGGCAGTGTACTAGCTGATCACCTTGCTCACCAAGATGTAGAAGACTACTCGTCCATGAAGTTTGAATTCTCGGATGAAGACATCATGACATTAGACAACTATGAAGAATTCAAGCCATATGACGGACCTAAATAAGGATCCCGATGGACCCTGTTCTTTGATGGGGCATCTAATGCACTCGGAAATGGTATTGGTGTTGTACTCATATCTCCAGAAGGGTGTCATACTCCATTTATCGCAAGACTTTGCTTCAATTGTACAAACAACATGGCGGAATACGAAGCATGCATCTTCGGTCTCAAAGTTTCCATAGACTTGGGATCAAATCCTTGGATGTATTCGGAGACTCAGCTTTGGTTATCAGCCAGATCAAAGGGGAATGTGACACCAAACACCCAAACCTTATCCCTTACAAAGAACATGTTTTGACATTTCTACCACATTTCGAGAAGATTACCTTTGAGCATTTCCCACGAGAAGAAAATCAGCAAGCAGACGCTCTAGCCACAATGTCATATATGTTTAAACTTAATTGGGATAACGAGGCTCCCAAAATCACCATCGAACGAATGGAGGAACCAGCGCACTGTCACGAGATTAATACTAAAGAAGTAGTGGACTAGCCTTGGTTTCACGAAGTCAAGAGGTATCTTGACGCTCAAGAATATCTAGAAGGAGCTTCAGTTAATGACAAAAAGTTCTTAAGGAGATTATCT
The DNA here is from genome assembly GCA_948472305.1 of Vicia faba. Taxonomy (NCBI): domain Eukaryota; kingdom Viridiplantae; phylum Streptophyta; class Magnoliopsida; order Fabales; family Fabaceae; genus Vicia; species Vicia faba. The sequence continues at coordinate 1,205,469,970 of OX451741.1, forward strand.
ACTAAGTTCTTCCTTAGTAACAACATCCTGTATAAACGCAATCATGAATCTGTGTTACTTCAGTGCGTAGATAAGGTTGAAGTTGAAAGGATCATGGCTGAATTACATGAAGGCACTCTTGGCACCCACTCCAGTGGGCATACGATGGCAAAGAAAATCCTACGGGAAGGCTATTACTGGTCCACCATGGAAGCAGATTGCTATAAACACTCTCGAACCTGCCATAAGTGTCAGATTTATTCTTACAAGGTGCACGTACCTCCGGTTCCTATGAATGTCTTGACGGCTCCTTGGCCCTTTACTATGTGGGGGATTTATAATATTGGGGAAATCAAGCCGACAGCCTCTAATGGACATTGCTTCATCTTAGTGGCCATTGACTATTTTACAAAATGGGTGGAGGAAGCTTCCTTCGCTTCTGTTACCAAGAATGTTGTTTCCCGCTTCATCAAGCAAAATCTCATTTGTCGGTACGGTATCCTGGAAAGGATCATCACTAACAACGGTACAAATCTCAACAACATTATGATCACTGCATTGTGCGAGAAATTCAATATTCAGCATCACAATTCTTCTCCCTGTCAGCCAAAGATGAATGGTGTTGTCGAAGCTGCAAATAAGAACATTAAAAAGATCATACAGAAAATGGCAGTCACATACAAAAACTGACATGAGATGTTACCATTCGCTCTCCACGGGTATAGTACCATGGCTCACACAGCAACCGGGGCAACACCCTATTCTCTGGTTTACGGCATGGAAGTTGTCTTGCCTATCAAGGTCCAGATCCCCTCTCTGAGGATTATGAAGGATGCAGGGCTGAACGAAGACGACTGGATCCATACTCTACTTGATCAACTTAACTTCATTGATGAGAAGAGACTTACTGCTGTTTTCCATGGTCAAATGTATCAAAAATGGATGATCAAGGCTTTCAACATAAAGGTCAGACACCAAGGGTATCAAGTTGGAGATCTGGTGATCAAACGCATCATACTGCCACAAAGTGATCCTATGGGAAAATGGACTCCTACCTATGAAGGACCGTTTGTAATCAAAAACATTTTCTCTGGTGGAGCAATGATCTTGACCACCATTGATGGTGACGACCTACCGCATCCTGCGAACGTAGACATAGTCAAAAGATACTACGTATAAGAGACCCGCTAGGTTGACATACCTAGGAAAAACAAGGGCATCCCGGTGAACCAAAAGGGTTCGGGCAAAAATTAGGGATAAAACAAAAAAAATCTGTACACCCGGCAAGTTGAAAACCCGAAAGGGCGACTTGGGCAAAAAGGGGTTTCCCGGTGGACTAAAACACGAAAGGGTGGTCCAGGCAAAAGTTATGGAATTAAAGCGTATGACTATGTCTCGTTGGATCACCTCACGGACAACCTTTGGTTTCAACTAACAAATTCAGCAATTCTGATCAATTCAATCAGCCTCGGATAAGGCAACAAATAGACAAGACACTCGGAGATGCGAAGGCTATAGCAGAATGGAAACCCCATGTGACTTTTACATATAGCTATCTTTTCTTTGTATCAAAATTTTCATTTTTTACGAAGGCATTCTCTTACTAGAATGTTTGTCTCCTTGTACAAAAAAATCTTACTCAAAATCAATGCAAAAATATCTCTTTGAAAGTACAAAAACTATCTGTTTTTCTTTACGCTTGTATTTTATCTACAAAAACGTCCAATGATTCATTGTTGAACATATGCATTTGAATATAATTATTGTTTACAAATAAACAAAATGAAAAAAGGCAATTACTGATGGGTTGAATGGATAGGGAAATACCTATAGGCTATTCTATAAGAAATCCCCGCAATACATCGTTTAATCGTCAGCAGAACAAAACTCCCGGTTATCGCTCCCCAGTAGAAGTCATCGAATTTTTCAGGATTCCCCAATGGAATTTTACAAGCAGTTTACGGAATTTCCCTTACAATAGAGTTTATTTCTCTAAACAGAAATTCTTCAACACTTGGACTTTGCAACATGAAGACTTATACTCCATATCCTCAGCAGCAGTCAGATATTTATTTTCCCCAGTCCAACAGTGGCACAGCAGACTAGCTCATATATGCATACATTGCATCCGTATATCATAAACATTGATAACACGAATGCATTATACTATGCATTTCATACAACATAAACATATTGTTTTAGCTAACATTTTACCCTTTTCAGGATAAGGTTAACAGCTACCATTAACAAAATTCCAAGATCTTTTGATACAGTACAGATACGCTCCAGACACGGATGCCATTCTGATACTCATTCAAATACAGTCTTCAGATACAGTTCAGATACGCTCCAGACACGGATGCCATCCTGATACTCATTCAAATTCAACTTCTCATATACAGTTCAGATACACTCCAGACACGGATGCCATTCTGATACTCATTCAAATACAGTCTTCAGATACAGTTCAGATACGCTCCAGACACGGATGCCATCCTGATACTCATTCAAATTCAACTTCTCATATACATTTCAGATACGCTCCAGACACAGATTCCATTCTGATACTCATTCAAATATAGTCTTCAGATACAGTTCAGATATGCTCCAGACACGGATGCCATCCAGATACTCATTCAAATTCAACTTCTCAGATACAGTTCAGATACGCTCCTGACACAGATGTTATTCCGATACTCATTCAAATACAGTCTTCAGATACATTTTAGATATGCTCCATACACAGATTCCATTCTGATACTCATTCAGACTCAACTTTCAGATACATCTCAGATACGCTCCAGACACAGACGCCATTCTGATACTCATTCTTTCAGCTTACAAATTATAATTCAACAATCGCTTTTGGATGGCATCTTTAAGCTTATCACCCACAACATTCTATCACCTCTCCAAATGGCATCTTTAAGCCCATTCCCTTAACCATCACATCACCAAGTGCAAATTTCTGGGCACTCTAGTGTCCAATCATCTTCCACCTTCGAGTCACAATTGGAGAAACATGCCAATCTAACTCTTCAGGCTTAAGAAGATTGAACAGGGGCAGCTGTTGTACCCCAAAATTTTCCCTCCCACTTATCAAAGATTTTCAAAATATCTCCTTTGGATCAAGCCTGCATTTGGGTTGATCAGCTCAAGACACCTCTTCAAGCTCAAGCCTTGGATCACACTTTTGATCAGTCAATTGAACAGTTGACCTAAAAATCAGCTGTATTGGGGAAAAAGTCAACCATAGCCAATTTACAGTCAAACTTCATAATTTTTTATCCACGTCAATATTTTAAACCCATATGTGTCATTTTATCAAGTTTGGACCACAACTCCTCAAGAAATTTGATCAAATCATCAAAAGGGAAAAATGGACAAAATTAGGGTTTTGATTGGGAAAGGGAAATTTTTTATTTTTAACCTAGAAAATGATCAATTAGGTCAAGGCATGATCTCAAGATTCCAATTGCATCACTTTAACCTAATTACATGGTTCAAAACACTACAATTCCATTGGATTGACAGATGAATTTTTCAGTCAACTGATCAAAAGTCAATTGCATACTGAAAAGTCAAACTTTGAATTTTTGGTCAAATTCAAATGCCAAAGATTATAATTCATCAAAACATGTCAAAATATGAAACTTTTTCACCAAGGAATCAAGAATTCAAGATTTCATTTTGAAAAGTTGAAATTTTTGAATTTAGAAATTTTTCTAAGTATAGAAAATTTCTTACTTTTTCATAACTTTGAGCTAAATTTTAACCATGATGCAAAGTGATTCAAAGAAAACTTCCAACATGAAAGTTGTAGATATCCATGAAATCTATAACTTTTCTTCACACAATTTCTACTAAAAATTCTTGGATCTCAAGTTATAATTTTGTGAATACATGCTCATGAACTAAAAATGACTTAGTGAAATTTTGCCCTAGTTAGGCAGATTTTTGACCTAACTTCATGGCAATTTTTCACATGGTTCCAAGGGGAATTTTCAAAATCAATTCAAAGATGAGTTGTAGAGAACATTTCAAGCTTTCCAAAATGTCAAAGAACTCCTTGAGATCATTCTTGAGTAGGGATAATCGAAGAGATGAAGTTGGTGTTTTGTCACTTGGATTACAAGCCATTTTGTGAAGAACATTGGATCCAATCCTCAAGCATGTTGTACAAATCCCACTTTGCATGCTTCTAACTTGACTTTCACTCCATAACTAAATGTTTACCAGCTGTTGGAAGCTTTAATCCAAGCATTCAATGCATTGTACAAATATAATTCTGTTTTGGGAAGAAAGGCAACATTGCCATTTTAGAAAAGCAAGCTTTTGCAAAGTCAGCTTGCATTGAGCCTTGCATTTGTTCTTTCTACATAAACACACTCTACACAATTAGAAAAAGTGTGTTTAAAGGTCTCATCCCCCCTATAAGCTTTGTACTTCTCCTTGAAACCATGCTTGCTAACTTTACTTCAAAAACAAGTAACCAAGTAAAACATGTGAGTTTTGAAATCTGAGTTGTTACAAGTCTTAGAATCTCTTGCTTATAAGTAGACACACTATTTTCAAGTTGACACACGTTTTCTATTACCCTGAAACTGCCTCAAACATTCAAAAACCAAAAACCTGTTCAAGAGCACCATTAACATATAGTTTTAAACCAAAACTCATGATCTTCATTTCCACTCGTGCATTTTGAAAACTAATCACTCAAGCACCTTCTATACATCATACCAAAGCGATCCATACCAATGTTTCCTCACTGTAAATCCTCCATCACTATCCACCATTTTCAAAAGCCAAGCTTGCATGTTGACTTGAGTAGAGAGATTCAGGGACATTCAAGGCAAAGTAAGAGTTGGGATACATTCAAGGAGGTTAGGCAAGTTAAACAGATCCTCCGGCCATCTCAAAAGTTGCTCAAAATCCATTCACGACTCCAGTTGTAAGAGGTAAAAACTCAAACTTATATCTCTTCATACAAGCAACATTTGATCCTGATTTGTGAAAACAAGATGAAGATATCCTTGCTCTAAAGCTGACCATGTTCATAGTTTCCATTTATATTAATTGTGTATAGAGAATTTTGGATTTGAAATTTCTGAGAAAATTAGGTTTCAATTTAGGGCCAACAAAATTAGTTTTTATCTTTGACATTTAGTTTACATAAGTTATATGTTTGAATTCGTGGGAAGAAACACCATAACTTTCATGTTTGGAGTTTCCATTTTTGTGGAAAAATGAGAAAGATACAGGTGGTCCGGCCATGGCTCAAGGTTGAAGATAAAGTTTCCTTCAGGAAGCAGTTTCTAATATATATTTATGCTTTGATTATATGACCCGATGAAACAGCCAGCCCAGTGGCAAGCGCGCGCGTACTAAGGCATATGTTACCTAAAGGGCGAGGGTTCGAACCAATGTGAACCCCCCTTTTGCATTTTTTTCCAATTTTCTGATTTCCTAACATATTTTTGGCAGGCGCTGGGCCCTTTGGGCCTAGCATTGTTTTTTTTTTGCTAGCTCACCCCCACTGTTTACTTGTGACACCACCCTGGCCCATTTTATTTATTTATTTTCATTTAAATATATTTTCGAAAATACCAACAAAATCATAAAATGTACAAAAAATAAAAGATTTATATTTTGACATGATTTAAATATTTTTCTACATGAAAAATTATTTTTATCCACCATACTTTATTTACTTGTATTAATTTTATTGTAAATATTAAAATAAAACTAGGTTATTATTTATTTAAATACCTTATTTTTAATATAAAAAGGACCTAAAATATTTCATGACACCATATATTATTTTCAAGACAAAAATATAAAAAATATAAAAATACTTTTTCTTTAAAACTTATTTTCCTTTATTCAACTAAAAATAGATTTAGGGTTTCATTTACAAAATATTTTCTTAATTAAAATCTTTTCTTAAATAATTTCTTTATTTAACTTAAGTTTAATTTCATCTAGTTACTCTTTTTTTAGGTCAAAACCTCCTTCATATTAAGAAACCAAACAAAAATCTTTTTCTTTCCATTTATAATTCTTGCATATTTAATTCATCTTGTATATTCCAATTCTTGTAAAAATTCAATTTGGTTGTAATAGATTAATTAGGTTTATATTATTGCAATCTCCATTCATAAATTGTATACCCCCCTCCCACAAATGATGTAATAGCGTAGTAACTTTAAATTTCGTAATTTATCGCTTTTACATAACGTGCTAGTAATTAGGATTTCTATGACAAGATAAAAACAATCAAATAGAAAACCCTAATCCAAGACAAAAACAAGCATGAAAATGACACCCTTTGCACTCAAGCTCCCCTAGGGTTATTCCACTTGGTTGCCTTACAAAAATGGCCATATTACGCATGTAAGGTATCTTAGCAAAAACAAGCAAATACAAGATCATAGTCCCTCGATGACGCTATTCAAAGTTGCCTTACAAAATGATCTTAGTCCCTCAAAAAAGAATGCTAAGATACCTTGCAACATTGCTAATCATGGCTATACGATGACCCACGCCCGTCCCGTTTACATCCAAAGATAGGGTTGCTTACCAAATCAATGGTAAGACAAAAATATCAAAGGAAAAGAAAATGAACGAGAAAGACTTTTGAGTAGGTAGATTGCTCCTAATTACTTGCTCCATTTCAAAACAAACATCCTTGCTATTTTCAAAACAATCACATACACCTTCAAACATCTTACAAAAATTGAAAACATTTTCAAAAGATCAACATCTTTGTATACATTCTTACGAACGAGAATCATTACAAAGATTGCATAAACAGTGGTCTCTTTACAAAATACTTTCAAAAACCACACAAAGCATAATTTTAAACAAAATCAAGTGATCTAGCAAGTAACTAAGATCCCATGGAAAACCATGGATGAAAAGGGTGCTAATACCTTCCCTTTTCATAATCTACCCCCCGAACTCAAGAAACAAGTCTCAAAGGTCTTTCCTGTGATTTTTCACCTTTCCTTTTGGATAAAAGAAAAGTCGGTGGCGACTCTTGCTAACCGCAACATTTGCGATAAAACGCAAAACCTCAAGTCAGTTATCCCAGCGAATCACAATGTGGATGAAATGTTTTCAAGGACCTTAAGAGATTTAAATTTTCTAGCCAAAAAGGGAAACAAACAAATATTAAATTAATAAGTTCAAAAATTACAACTGCCTCTTGGGCTTACAATGAAAAGAAAAAGAGTCTCAAAGAGATAACAAAATGAACTTCTAAAACCTAAGACTCAATTCTCCCACCGACGCTTCCTCTTCGTGTCGATGTATACATTAAGGCTTTGCTCCTCGTGAAGTCGCTTTGTGAGCTCCAACACTTTCTTCTCGCTTGCATGGAATTGAGCTTCATAGGTGTCTCGTTCTCCCTTGAGTTGAATCCACGATCTCTGCAATTCTTCGAGGTCAATGTGCATGTTTTGATGGAGAATGGTATAAGGAATATCCCATTTGGTAATAGGCTTCATAATTACTAGTAGGATGGCTGGATATGACATCATGAGGTTGGGCGCGAGCTCGTACCCATTTGAGATAAGGCTCCAACAGAATGGAGTTCTTATCTCCCAAAGTCTTTCTATCGATCTTGCTTACCATGCCCCTAGCTCGTACGAACCTTTGACGATAACCTTGAAAATCATTCTCGTAGTCGAACACAATACCCTGGATAATTGCGTCATGAGGACCATCTCTTCGACCATAACCAAATTTTCGTAGAGCCAGAGAATGGTTGTAAGTAATACCTCCTCTAATGCCAAGGATCAGAATATTAGGGAATTCCGCATAGTCGTTAATGATAGTAACATCTTCCAAAGATTGGGAACACCAATGAATAACCGAATGAGAGAGCGACATCATCCTTTACGACCACCTTAAACCTTGTTGATTCTTAAATACTGATCAGGGAAGGTGCAAAATAAACCACCTAGATAGCAACGTTATGCAACACATAAGAGCCAATTTCTTCCTTATAGTACGAGTGTGAAGAGAATGTAGAATGTCTCCAAGCAAAGTAGGCACAGGGTTACGAGAAAGAAAAAATTTGACGGTATTCACATCTATGAGTTGGTCTGGATTACGGAACAATACTAACCCATAGATTACAAGAGCCAAGATTTCTTCAAAAGCTTGAAAATTCAAAGCCTCCAAAAACAGTCGAGCCTTCTATAATAGAAATTTATTCAAAAAACCCTTGACTCCACTCCTTGTTTCCCAATTAGCTACAATGTTAGACCGCTTTAGATGTAAGATTGTTGTAATTTCTTCAGGTTATGGATCTTTCTCTAAACCTGTGAAAGGTATTTTATTGAGAACAGGTACTTCTAGTAATTGAGAAAACTCCTTAATTGTGGGTACCAACTGATAATTGGGAAAGGTGAAGCAGTGGTGTACAGGATCAAAGAACTGGAATAGAACACTCGTCATATCTTCTTCAAAACCCAAGGTAACCAAACTGAGTAGTTGACCATGTTTTTTGATGAATGGAGAACTTTCCGGAACCCTTGAGACTAACTCCTTAAGTTGATAAGGTATCTTCACAAAATTGATTCGGATAGTGTTTCTGCGAGCAGAAGCCATATCCTACAAAACAGAACAAAGTTAAGTCTCTAGGTCCTTGAAATGGTTAGTGAAAACGATGATGTCATGATGTCATGATGTTATGATGTGATGTTCAAACAGTTAATCATACGAAAATAGAGCACACAAGGCCTTAGGTTTAGGCTTGCATGGGGTTTATAGGTAAGTACCCTCTTGAAGTTTTAGTTGGCCCAAACTGTCCTAAAAGAAGTAATCGGGTTCTAGGAATCTCAATATCATTAATTTTTCTTCTCGGACATTGTTTCAGCAAAAGCATCAAAACTGTGACCTAAATATTCCGATAGTTCGATCTCAATGTGTAGTATAGAGTATTAACCAACTTTAGTCTGCACCAAGGCCATCTATCTCACTACTTTCTAATGGCTAAGTTGTTCAACTAAGGTTCTACTGTCAGTTAGTGCTTTATGACACCACACAGCGGCCCCATATTCTACTTGATTTACCTCAAGGAACACCTGTACTAACAAATGTGTAACACTAACATATCCATCAATTCAACCATATCGGTCTACACCATAGAATTTTCACGATCTATTGCTACTTACCTAAAATATCCCAGATACGGGTATAAGATCTATACAAGAAATAAACCCAAGCATATCCCACAATATAAATAAAACAAGGCAAACATGTAAAGCAAATAAAGTTGATCTAGCTCTTAAGGTAACCCCGCTTTTAGGTTCTCCTCAGCAGAGTCGTCAGTTCTGTAATACGATAATAGAATTGACTTGGTGGTTTTGTGTTTTTATTGCAAATGTTGCGGATAGCAAGAGTCGCCACTGAATATTCTTTTATCCAATAAAGGAAAAGGTGAAAAGAATAGGAAATACCTTTTGAGAATTTTCTTGAGTTCGGGGGGTAGGTTATGAAAAGGGAAGGTGTTAGCACCCTTTTCATCTGTAATTATCTACGACTTCTTAATTCCTAGCTCACTTTGACAATATGCTTTGTGTTTGTGTATGTTTGAAAATATTTTGAAAACGCCTAAGTGCGGAAATTTTGTAATGATTCTCGAATGTTGAGAATGTATACAAAAAAATTTGTTTTGAAAATACTTGTTGAAAGAGAGTGTACGGAAATATTTTTTGAAAATGCCAATGTAGGCCAATTTTGTAATGATTCTCATATCGTTGAGAATGTATACAAAATGTTTGTTTTGAAAGTATGAAGTGTGGAAGTTTTTTTAGTTTGTGAGCAAGAGATTACGAGTGAACTACCTACTTAAAAAGTATTTATTCTTTTCCTCCTCCTTTAGATAGTGCTATCCTACCATTAGTTAGTAGGAAGTCCTATCATTGGAGTTGAGGGACAAGCGTGGGTCATTGTACAGTCATAGAAGGTAACTTGTAGGATGCTTTAGCAATTTGTCATCAGGGACTAAGATTGTTTACCGAAGGAAACATCGAAGGGTCATCGAGGGACTACGATCTTTTAACCGGGGGTCTTTGCTAAAGCATCTCATGTTTGAGGGACATGAATGTTTTTTATCCGAGGCAACAAGCGAGGTTAACCCTAGAGGTGTAAGTATGCAAAGTGTGTTTGATTCAATTATTTGTCTTGAATTAGGTTTTGCTATCATTGATTTTAATCTTGTCATACAAACCCTAATTACTAACAGAAATATGGAAAGCGATAAATTACGGAAATTAAATATCCTACGCTATTACAATGCTTTGGGAATGGGGGGGTACAAATTTGTGAATGGGGAGGAAAGCAATAAACCCTAATTAAACTATTACAATTCATAAGAAATTACATGACTATGAAATTAATGATGCGAAAAATAAACAAACGCGCGGAGATAGACAGATATTTAAAAAAAAAACCTAAAAATTCTAAGTATTTGAGAAAATAATTTATTGTTTCTTTGTTTAGAGAATATTTGCAATGTGAGGTAAATATTAGACCTAATTCTATAAGAAAATTAAAATAGTATTTTATTATCTAAATTAATTTAAAGTCTAAGGAGTTCTAAATATTTAGAAAATAATTTTGGAGTTTTATTTAGAAGAGATATTTGAAGTATAACCTAATTTTTTTAATAATATCAAAGTGATTAAAATAAATCAATTTTGTCAAAAATTAAATTAATAATTAATTAAAAAAAACCTAAATCTAAATTTTATAAATAAAAATTATTTTTTGTATTTTAATTAATAGAGATAAATAAATAATAGTGAAGAAAATATGAAGAAATAAAAAGATTGGGCTTGTGGTGTTGTGAAAGAAATTTAGAGGGTGTGAAAAAGAATACTAGGTCCAAAACAGATTTTTTATTTGAATCAGAAAAATAAAATAAAAATGAAAATGGGCTTGCAAGTTAGTAAAAGGGAGGTGTGAAAAAGAGATTCAAACAATCCCAACACAAGAAGGTTCAGGCGCTTGTGAGACTCAATAGAGATGACTCGTGATAAGGCAACGTGCGCTTGCAATCTTGAGCGTTGGATAGGGCCTTGTGATGATTAGGTAGTGAGGAAATGAAGTGCACCATGCGCTTGTGGAACTTGTTTGTATTGAATCTGAAATAAGAAAATATGAAAAAAATAAAAGGGTACCACTAGGGCTCGAACCCAGGTCTCTATAGTCAATGGGGCGCACTTTAACCATTGGGGTGGTGATACATCTTATTGTACCCCAAAATTTTCCCTCTCTTTTCTCAAGACATTTCTCACAAAAGATCTCAAATGCTCAAGGATTCTCAAGGGCTGATCAGACAAGCTCACCTCCTAAGCACTGGGTTCACAAATTAGGGTTTTGATTTTCTCAAGGACAATTGGACTTTTGATGCCTCAAATGACTTTCATGGTTCATTATAGGTCTCCAAGATTACTCATACTAAGTTTCAAGTCTTGCACCACAAATTTGTTCAGTCAATTGCTCAGATGACTGAAAATCAATTGTATTGGGTAAAAAGTCAATTATGGTCAACATACACTCAAACTTCATGATTTTTGGCCAACATCAACATTTTTAATTCATATTCATCAATTTATCAAAGGTTGGTCATAATTCCTCAAGGAAAGCATTCAAATCATCAAAGGGGCAAAATTGTCAAAATTCAGGTTTTGACTGAGAATGACTGATCAATGACTTTTAACCTAGTACATGACCTAATGGCTTGAATAATGATCTCAAGGGATCAAACACAATATCTTGACCTAATTTCATGGCTCAAATCATTTCTCAAGATCAATGGGTTGATAATTGAAATTTGATCAACTGATGAAAAGTCAACTGATACACAAAAAGTCAAACTTTGACTTTTTGGTCAACATTGAATTTCAAAGATCAAGATTCATCAATACCTTCAAAATATCAAACTTGATCATCAAGAATCAATAAAGTCAATAAAAGTCAACAAAAGTCAACATTTCTAATACTTAGAAAAATTCTAAGTGTTTTTAATCCTTGATAAATTCACTACTTCATGACAATTTTTCATCAAGATGCAAGATAATTCAAGGAAAACCTTCAACATGAAAGTTGTAGATCTTGATGAATTATACAACTTTGTCCTTGAGGGTAGTCCAAAAATTCTTATATTTAAAGATATAGGCTCATGAAGTCATGACATTTTTACAAAACACTTAGGGAAAATTTTAGCAAGTTTGGTCAGATTTTTGTCCCAACTTGATAATTTTTCACCTATTTCCAATTTGATTTATCCAAAGTGGTCAAAATCAAAGTTGTATATAATGTTTTAAGCTTTCAAAAATGTCCAAGAACTTGAAGAGATCATTTTTTGAGCTAGCAGTTTCGAAGAGATGAAGTTGGCATCACAAACTTGAATTTTAGGTCATTTTGTGATAAACCTTATGATCCAATCTTCAAGCATGCTGCATAATATTGCTTTGCAGGTCTTAAAACTTTCAAATCACCCAATTATTAGATGTTTACACAACTGATTGAGCCATTGACCAAGTGATTCAAGCTTTGTCCAAGTTGATTTTCCATTTAGGGAAGAAAGCCAAGACTTCCATTGTGGAAAAGTGGCTTTAATCATAAAGTCCACTCTCCTTGAGCCTTGCACTTGTTTATTATGAGCATACATATTCTCAAAGCCAGAAGTAACATGTCTAAGGCCTCTAGCCATTTCAGATCATGCTTGTACTATGCATTAGAACAAGGTTATCTCAATGTTGCTTCAAAACTAAGTCACCTAGCCATAACTTTGTAACTTACAAACCTGATGTTATCGTTCCCTCCAACCTTTTCCTATAAATAGAGACACTTTTTGGCAAGCCAAGCACGAGTTCAAGAGCCCTCTAACCACCTCAAACTCCCTGAAATCTGAACTTGCACCAAAACCTCCATAACTTGTCATTTCTGACCTTGAACTTCAAACTCACAATTCACTCGTGCGTTTTCACTCTAAATCAATCACAAAGCTTCCATACCTAACTTAGAAACTATCCAATACCTTACTACACAACTGTAACACCATTTGCACCATCATCCATTTCCAAAAACTCAAACCTTCAACTTGACTTCTCCAGAAAGATTCAGGCACTTTTAACTCAAAGTAAGCATTGCAATAACTTCCCAGGAGTTCAGTGAAGCTATCCAGATCATCACAATATCTCCAGGAGTGCTCAAACTTTAAACACAATTTCCAGTTTTGAGGTAAGTTTCTCAACTTTGAACCCCTTATACAAACATCATTAATAGTTACTTTGTGAATGAAAAATGTAGACATCATTGCCTTGAAGCTAACCATGCCTTTAATTTTCATTTATATTGCCTGAGTGATATGAATTTTGAAGTTGAACTTTCTGAAAAAATTAGGTTTTTATTTGGTACCAACAAAATTCTCATTCATCTTTGATTTATAGTTTATGAAATTTATATGGTTGGATTCGTGGTGAAATTTCAAACAAGTTTCATGTTTACATTTTCTGATTTGGTTGACAAATAAGGAAGTTCCAAAAATAAAAAATGGTGATGTTGTTACTGCGCGCACGAAGGAGGAAGAAGATGAAGTTCAAAATTCATAAACGATTTTATTTTATATTTAGTTGAAGTTGTACTATTAACTAATGAAACAGCCACCCCAGTGGCAGCGAAGTGTGCGTTAAGGCATTGATCTATAGGGACCGGGGTTCGAGCCCCAAATGTACCCTTTTATTTTTCACAATTTGTAATTTCAGATTCAGTGCAAGCAGGGGGAGCGCTCATCATGTATCTCTCATCCACACCACATGATCATCATGCAATCAAATCCAGCACTCTACATAAGCAAGCCTATGACGCACTCTCATAAGCCAGCCACATGGAATCACCAACAGCGTTGGGCTTCCCAGAACTTGGGCATTTCCCTTTTTTGTTTTTACTTTTTCTTACCCCATATTTGCTATATCATGCACAGGCCCACATCTCTTTTATTTTTATTGTTTTTTTTTTCTGATTTCAAACAAAAACCATATTGGGCCTGACAAAAATGATTTTTAACCCCTATTTTACTTTCTAACACCCAGACCCAACTATTTTTATACCTTTTATATTTTCTTTACTTATTTAGTTTTTTAACCAAAAAACACAAAAAAAAAAATATGTTTTCTTAAATTAAAAATATTTTAATTTAAATATTTTATTTCCTTTTTTAATTAAATTAGATTTTATTACTCTTTTTTACATGATAAAAACATTTTCTTTTCAAATTAACATTAGCATTCAAATTATTTTCCAAACAAATTATTTAGACTTAGGTTTCATTATCTTAAATTCAACTAACTTAGATTTTAAGTTTTGTTAAAAGTTAAATAAACTTCTCTTGTAATTAAAATTAATTAGTTTAATTTACTTAATATTAAACATTTTTCTCCATCAAAAACCCTAAAAACAATTTATTTTTTCTTTTCATCTTTACTTTTTGTGCATTTTATTATTATTCATGATTCAATGGTTTGTAATAGATAATTAGGAATTTATTTCTTTCTTCTCCCTATTCACAAAACTTGTACCCCCCCCCCCCCTCCCATTCCCAAAGCATTGTAATAGCGTAGGACATTTAAATTCCATAATTTATCGCTTTCCTTATTATTTTTAGTAATTAGGGTTTGTATGACAAGACTTAAAATCAAACATTAGACAACCCTAATCTAAGAAAAATAATTGAAATCAACACACTTTGCACACATGCACCTCTAGGGTTAACCTCACTTGTTGCTTCGGATTAAAACTGTCATGTCCCTCGAACGTGGGAGTTTTAGAAAATACCCTCGATTAAAAGATCATAATCCATTGATGACCCTTCGATGTTACCTTCGGTAAAAGATCTTAGTCCCTTACAATAAATTGATCAAAAACATCTTACAAGTTGCCTTCTATGATTAACGATGACCCACGCCTATCCCTCGCATCCAATGATATGGCTCCCTACCAACTAATGGTAAAGTAGCACTATCTAAAGGAGGAGGAAAAGAACATAAACTTTTTTTGTAGGTAGATTGCTCGTAATTGCTTGCTCACAAACTAAAACCATTTTCACACCTCACACTTTCAAAAACAAACATCTTTTCAAAAACTCTCTTTTCAAACAAATATTTTCAAAACAAACATTTTGTATACATTCTCAACAATACGAGAATCATTGCAAAATTGCCGCACTAAGGCGTTTTCAAAATATTTCCAAAAAAAACATTTTGTATACATTCTCAACGATACGAGAATCATTACAAAATCACCACTTTTAAAACATCTTCGAAACATTTTTCAACTTACACAAAACACAAAGCATTTCAAAGTGATCAAGTAATTAAGAGCTTGTAGATAACTACGGATGAAAAGGGTGCTAACACCTTCCCTTTTCATAACCTACCCCATGAACTTAAGAAAATTCTCAAAAGGTCTTTTTTGTTCTTTTAACCCTTTCCTTTATTGGATAAAAGAAAACTCGGTGGCGACTCTTGCTATCCGCAACATTTACAATCAAATGCAAAACACCTAAGTCAGTTCTCCCACCGTATTACAGAAATGGCGACTCTCCTGGGGAGTTTAATTCTAAAAGTGGGGTTACCTTAAGAGCTAGATCACCTTTATTGCTTTACTTGTTTCCCTTGTTTGCTTTACATTTTGGGGTTATGCTTTTATTTCTTGTATAGATCCTATACTCGGATCTAGGGCATTTTAGGTAAGTAGCAATAGATCGTTGGGACTATGCAGCATAATACCGACATGGTTGAAGCAATGGCTATGTTAGTGTGACACATTTGTTGGTACTGGTGTCCCTTGAGTCCAATCAAGGAGAATATGGGGCCACTGTGTGGTGTCATGAAGCACTAACTAACCGTAGAACCTTAGTTGAACAACTTGGCCATTAAAAAGTAGTGAGATAGATGGCTTTGGTGCAAAGACTAGAGTTGGTTGATACTCGATACTACACTCATTGAGATCGGAATTTTTGGATATTTTGGCCGCAATTTGGATGCTTGAGCTAAAACAATGCCTGATGAAGAAAGATCGGTGATATTGAGGCTCCTAGAACCCGGTTACTTCTTTTAGGACAGGTTGAGCCAACTAAAACTTCAAGAGGGTATTTACCTATAA
This sequence comes from Vicia faba, assembly GCA_948472305.1. Classification (NCBI taxonomy): domain Eukaryota; kingdom Viridiplantae; phylum Streptophyta; class Magnoliopsida; order Fabales; family Fabaceae; genus Vicia; species Vicia faba. Next base: position 1,205,486,131 of record OX451741.1, read on the forward strand.
ACTTCATGCAAGCCTAAACCTAAGACTTGGTGTGCTTTATTTGTGTATGATTATTTGATCAAGCATAACATCATGACATCATGCCATATCATTTTCAATAACCATTTCAAGGACCTATAGATTTATCTTTATTCTGTTTTATAGGATATGGCTTCCGCTTGCAGAAATACCATCTTAATCAACTTCGTAAGGGTGCCTCCTTAAATCATAGAGTTAGCCTCAAGGGTTCCTGAAAATTCTCCGTTCACCAAAAGATATAGTTGACTTCTTAATCTGGTTACCTCAAGCTTTGAAGAAGACATGACGTGGGTGCTCTTTCAGTTCTTTGACCATGTACATCATTATTTCACCTTTCCCGATTATCAATTGGTGCCCACAATGGAAGAATTCTCTCAACTACTAGGAGTATTTGTTCTTGATCAAATACCTTTCACCGGTTTAGAGGAAGCTCCAAGACCTAAAGTTATTGCCACGGCCTTACATTTGAAGAGTTATTATATTGTAGCCAATTGGGAGACCAGAAGCGGGGTCAAAGGCTTTTTTGGCTAAATTCCTGATGGAGAAGGCTCGTTTGTTTTTGGATGCCATGAACTTTCATGCTTTTGAGGAGGTCTTGGCTCTTATAATCTATGGGTTTGTGCTTTTTCCTAACCCCGACCAACTCATAGATGTGAATGCTGTCAAAATTTTCCTTACTCATAACCCTTTGCCTACATTGCTTGGAGACATTTTACACTCTCTTCATACTCGCGCTATGAGGAAGCGAGGGACTCTTATGTGTTGCTTGCCTTTGCTGTCTAGGTGGTTTATTTCTCACCTTCCCTGATCAGAATTGAAGAATGATCAAGGTTTGAGGTGGTCGCAAAGGATAATATCACTTTCTCATACAGATATATATTGGTGCTCTCGATATCAAGAGGATATTATTACCATTGACCATTGTGGGGAGTTCCCTAATGTTACACTCTTTGGCATTAGGGGAGGTATTACTTATAACCCTTCTCTAGCTCTACGATAATTTGGCTATGCTTGAAGAGATGGTCCCCACGACGAACCCATTCAAGGTATTATATTCGACTATGAGAATGATATTCAAGGTTATCATCGAAGGTTTGTACATGCTTAGGGCATGGTAAGCAAGGTTGATAGCAAGACTTTGGGGCATGAGAATTACATCCCTCTTGAGCCTTATCTCAAATGGGTATGAGCTCTTGCTCAAAGTCTCATGATGCCATATCCATCCATCCTACCAGTGATTATGGAGCCCATTACTGAAGGGGATATTCCTTATACCATTCTCCATCCTGACATGCCTACTGACCTTGAGGAATTACAGAAGTCCTGGGTTCAACTCAAAGGAGAATGAGACACCTTTGAAGCTCGATTATATGCAAGCGAGAAGAAAGTGTTGGAGCTCACCAACCAACTTCACGAGGAGCAAAGCCTGAATGCCTACATCGACACAAAGAGGAAGTGTCAGTGGGAGATTTGAGTCTTAGGTCTTAGGAGTTTTCAATTTATCGTCTCTTTGAGACCCTTTTGTTTTTTCGATGGTAAGCCCAAGGGGAAATTGTAAATTTTGAACCTATTAATGCAATTGTTGTTTTTGTTTCCTTTTTGGCTAGAAAATTTAAATCTACTAAGGTCCTTGAAAACATTGCATCCATAAATCATGAATCATATCATAAGCAGGTTTTATGATACAAGTTTCCTCATCCATTGATTGTTTATTTCATTATAAGATGGATCTAGAGCAAACCATCAAAGATCTGCAAACTCAACATGCACAGTTCCAAGAGACTCTCTTCAACTTAGCTAAAGGACATCAAGGAATGATGGCACTTCTTGCCACCAAAAAGAAGACTAAGAAGTGGGTTATTATTCTAAACATGGGAAGAAGGTTCAAGGGTCCCTCCCAATTGGCTCAAATAGAATAGGCTTCTTCTGAGGAAGAAGACAATCAAGATGAGGATGTTAGAAGCACCATGGCTGGGATGGAAATAACCAGATCTTTGAGGATGAAGACTAATCCAATGAGAAGTACCCACCAGTGGATGACAAATACAAATAGCTGGAAGACCGACTTAAGGTTATGGAGATCCAAACAATGCCTGGTTTGGACTTTGGAGATTTAGGTTTGGTCCCTGGGGTGGTCATTCCCCACAAATTCAAGGTCCTTTTCTTTGCCAAGTATGATGGAGTCTCTTGTCCAAAACTCCACTTAAGGTCATATGTCCACAAGATTCAACCACACACTGCCGATAGGAAGTTAGGGTTCATTTCTTCCAAGAGAGTTTATCTGGAACACAGTTGGAATGGTTCCATCAATTAGAAGGGACTAATATCCACACATGGGAGGATTTGGTTGGTGCCTTCTACAGATAATAATAATACAATGCTGACCTTTCACAAACTCGTGTGTAATTACAAAGTATGACTATGGGCTCAAGCGAAGGCCTTAAGGAGTATGCTCAAAAATTGAGGGATCTGGATGGAAGGGTGCAACCCTCTTTGACTGATAGAGAATTGGTCGACATGTTCATGGGCACCTTGACTGGTCCATTCTTTAATTCGCTGATTGGGAGTTCTTCGTCAGGGTTTACTGAGCTGATCTTAATTGGTGAGCGAGTTGAAAGTGGAATCAAAAGTGGGAAGATCCCAATGGCCTCAACCCCTACTGTTGTAAAGAAACCATTTGTTGGTAAGAAGGAAACTAATGTTGTTTATGGACAAAGGAGACGTATCAAGAATGATTGCCATCAGTCGGTAAGTGCGGTATTGATTTCTAACCTAACCCCAGTTCAACGACCACAACAACAAAACAATCAGCATGGGCCATATGCCTCGAGGAGGCAGTTCACTAAGATTAATATGCCATTGGCTCAAGCATTACAACATCTGTTGAAAGCACAGTTGATAACACTGCAGATCCTCCTCAAAATCCAAACACACAATCTCTGAAGTATAACCCAAATGCAAGGTTTGCATACCATTCAAATAGTCCAGGGCACGACACCAATGATTATTGGGCCCTAAAAAGAAAAATTCAAGATTTGATTGACAATAAAGTGATCGAATTTGACCCTCCAGAAACCCCTAATGTGATTGTTGTCCCCATGCCCATTCATGGTAAAGGTGTTAATGCCATTGACGATGTTTCCTATGTCTCATCCATCAGTGATTTGACTACTCCCTTGATGACCGTCAAGAAGAATCTATTAAGAGCAGGTTTATTTTCGGGCTGCCTTGAAATTTTTTACCATTGTGCTTCCCAAACTAATGGTTGTATATGGCTGAAGAAAGGTATCCAACGCCTGATTGATAGCCATGAGATTCTGTTCAACAAAACTCCATCCGTGAAGAGTTTTCCTGAAAGTACACCTCAAGAACTGAGACTTGAAGATGTTTCCATAATCACCATTTCCAATAATCCTTTAGGGATCACCTCTAAAGGCCCTATAAGGATTCCTGCTAAGCCAAGAGTGGCTCCCCTGATTATCACTACACTGGGGCCAGTCCCCTATTCCTATGAAAAAGGTGTACCCTGGAACTATGAGGCAGAGGTTTATTATCATGGTGTCAAGCAAGAGCCATGGATTACTGAAAATGAAGATCCTGAAATTACAAACATTGTCGGAACTAGTAAGGTCACTAGGAAAAGAAGGATCTTATCTCTAGGGATCTCTCCTCCAACAACTACTACAACACCTGTTCATATTCCTGTTGTTGGACCAACTACTGACACCAGAGGTAAAGAGAAAGTATTTGAGCCTTCCTGGATGGAGGCGCCATCCAAAGATGTTACAATTCAAGACCCATCTAGACAAGATATGGAAGAAATTATGAAGATTATCCGAAAAAGTGACTACAAAATAGTTGAACAACTGGGGCAGACACTCTCAAAAATATCCATGTTGTCCTTGTTATTATGCTCTGAAGCACATGCCCAAGATTTGTTGAAATTTATGAAGAAAACCCATGTACCACAAGAGACCACTGATGATCAATTTTAGAATTGTGTTGCAAGCCTAACTGCTAATAATGGCTTGGGATTTTCTGATGCAGATTTAACTCTGACGGGGAAGAATCATAGCAAATCTCTACACATATCTATTGAATGCAAAGGCACTACTTTGGCGCATGTGTTAGTAGATATTGGTTCCTTCCTTAATGTTTTATCCAAAGGTGCTTTGGATAGACTGGACTGTGAAGGGGTGGTGCTGAAACCCAGCGATATTCTGGTAAGAGCCTTCGATGGGTCAAAGAGGATGGTCCATGGAGAGGTTAATCTCTCGATCAAGGTGGGATCTCAAGTCTTCAATTCAACATTTTATGTAATGGATATCTGCCCGGCCTACTCATGCTTGCTCGGACGCCCATGGATTCATTGGGCGAGTGCGGTCACCTCTACATTGCATTAAAAGTTGAAATCCAGTGAAAAGAAAGTGTCACGGTCTGTGGAGAGGAAGAATATATGGTCAGTCATTTGAATTCTTTCAAATGTGTTGAAATGGATGGCAAATTCATTAAAACCCCATGCCTGACATTTGAGGTAATCCCTCCAATGATTGTTGTTGCTACTCCTGCTACTCCTGAAATCTCTAAGGGCACACCAAGAATGGAGTCTCTGAAGGATGCTAAGGATGTTGTATAAGATGGGGGTTTCATTATATGGGAAAAACTTCCTGATATTCCCTACAAATTCGACAAATTTGAGTTGGGTTTTACTTCAAAGGCTCAGAAAGAGGTTCGACGTGCTCGTGCTAAGGGGCCAACTCTCCGTATTAGCAAAAATGAAGTCAATGCTCTGGAAGACACTAACAGTGATGGCGACTTAGACGACTGGATATTCTCAACTACTGATGGTTGACTTAACAATTGGATGGCTAAAGACTTTGTATAAATCTCCTTCAGCTAGGAGTAATTGTTATTTCTTATTTTATTGCTTTAAGAAGTTTGTCTGTATAATTTATTTAAAAACAATGACTTTAAACCATGTGCCTTGCCCGGGGCACGATGGTCCATTTGTTAAGGGTTGTGATTTCATATATCATATGCTCATTTAATGAAAACATTGGACGATTTTGCATTCAAATTTTGTGCTCTTTATTTTCTTTTACTTTACTACATTTCTCAAATAGCCATGTCCCTTACATGCACACACACACATTTACAGATCCATATCCACTCCAGATCTCATTGACAACAATTTTGCTATTGCCGTTTATGACTTCGAAAATCCAATCTATCAAGCTGAAGACGAAGGTGAAGAAGATTATGAGATACCTGGAGAACTCGCCAGACTCCTGATACAAGAGGAAAAGGCTATCCAACCGCATGAAGAACCGATCGAAGTGATAAACTTGGGTACTGAGACAGATAAGAAAGAAGTCAAGATTGGCGCCAACCTGGAAGACAGTGTCAAGAGAAGATTGGTTCAGATGTTGCACGAATATGTTGAGTTCTTTGCTTGGTCATACGAAGACATGTCAGGGCTCGATACTGATATCGTGGTTCATCTTCTGCCAATAAAAGAGGGGATGTTCTCCGATCAAACAAAAGGTTCGTCGCATGTGTCCCGATATGTCCAAGAAAATCAAGGTTGAGGTAATGAAACTATTCAATGTAGGTTTCCTGGCAGTGATGTCGTATCCCCAATGGGTTAAAATTTCGTTCCAATGCCGAAGAAAGACGGTAAAGTCTGTAAGTGTGTAGACTATAAGGATTTGAATAGGGCGAGCCCTAAAGATGACTTCCCACTACCATATATTGATGTCTTAGTTGAAAACACTTCTCAACACAAGGTTTTCTCCTTCATGGATGGCTTCTCGGGTTATAACCAAATCAAAATGGTGCCTGAAGACATGGAGAAAACCACTTTTGTCACACAGTGGAGCACCTTCTGTTATAAGGTCATGCCTTTTGGGCTGAAGAACGAAAGCGCAACTTATCAACGGGCTATGGTGGCTTTATTTCATGACACGATTCATCATGAAATAGAAGTCTATGTGGATGACATGATAGTGAGATCACAAACTGAGGAAGAGCACCTTGTTCATTTGTAGAAATTGTTTGTAAGGCTGAAGAAATACAAATTGAGGTTGAATCCAAACAAATGCACATTTGGGGTAAGATCTGGAAAGCTACTAGGCTTCATTGTCAGTGGAAAAGGAATTGAAGTTGATCCGGAAAAGGTCAAAGATATCCAAGAAATTCCATCTCCATTTACTGAGAAGGAGGTCAGAGGTTTCTTGGGATGACTCAACTACATTACCCGATTCATCTCTCACCTGACTGCTACTTGTGAACCACTCTTCAAGCTGCTGAAGAAAGATCAAGTAGTAAAATGGAATGATGAATTCCAAATAGCTTTTGAAAAGATCAAAGAATACTTATAAGATCCTTCAATCCTAATGCCACCAATTGAAGGAAGACCTCTGATCATGTAATTAACTTTGTTAGAGAATTTAATGGGGTGTGTGCTGGGGCAACATGATGAGTCTGGTCAAAAAGAGCATGCAATATACTACCTTAAAAAAATTTACCGACTATGAAACCAGATATTCATTGCTCGATAAAACTTGTTGGATGCTTTCCAACTAAGACAGTATATGTTGACTCATACTACTCTATTAATCTCTAAGATGGATCCCATCAAGTACATCTTTTAGAAGCCAGCACTCTCGAGAAGGATAGCCTGATGGAAAATGATCTTAACCGAGTATTATATCCAGTACACTATGCAAAAAGTAATTAAAGGAAGTGTGCTGGAAGATTATTTGGCGCATTAAGCTGTGGATGACTACCAATCTATGAACTTTGAATTCCCGAATGAGAACATCATGCTAATAACAGATTGTGAAAAGCCTGAACCGTAAGAAGGACCTGAGCAATGATCCTGATGGACTATGGTTTTTGATGGAGCTTCCAACGCACTGGGTAACGGAATTGGTGTTGTGATCATTTCCCCCGAAGGTTGCCATACGCCTTTCACTTTCAGGATTTGCTTTGAGTGTACCAACAACATGGCTGAGTATGAAGCGTGCATCCTGGGTCTGAAAGCTGCTATTGACTTAAGAATCAAGTTCTTAAGTTTATATGGAGACTTAGCTTTAGTAATCAGTCAAGTTAAAGGAGTGTGGGATACAATACATCCAAACTTATCCCTTACCAAGAACTTGTACTCACCTTGATCTCGTACTTTGAAGAGGTTACCTTTGAACATATCCCGAGGGAAGAAAATAAATTGGAAGATGCCCTAGCTACCATGTCATCCATGTTCAAGGTCAAATGGGACAAAGAAGCTCCCAGAATTACTGTCGAAAGATTTGATGAACCGACACACTGTTGTGAGATTGACACTGATGGAGTATAGGAGAAGCCTTAGTTTCATGAAGTGAAAAGATATCTCGAACTCAAGAGTATCCTGAAGGGGTGTCAATCAACAACAAGAAATTCCTACGGAGGTTCTCTGCCAAGTTCTTCCTGAGCAATGGGATTCTATACAGGTGTAACCGTGATTCAACCCTGCTTCATTGTATGGACAAGAAGGAAGCAGAGAAAATTATGGAGGACATGCACGAAGGTATCTTTGGTACTCACTCTAGTGGACATACTATGGCCAAGAAGATTCTGAGAGCTGGCTATTATTGGTTGACTAGGAAACCGATTGTCACCTCCACTTGAGGACTTTCCATAAGTGCCAAATTTATGTTGATAAGGTTCACGTACCTCCAGTCCCTTTGAATGTCATTACTACCCCTTGGCCATTTGCAATATGGGGGATCGATATGATTGGAGAAATCAAACCTACTTCCTCTAATGGACATCGTTTCATTCTTGTCGCCATTGACTACTTTACTAAGTGAGCTGAAGCAGCTTCATTTTCCTCAGTTACCAAGAACATCGTGGCCCGGTTTATCAAGCATAACCTTATCTGTCGATATGGCATCCCTGAGAGGATCATCACTAAAAATGGTACCAATCTCAACAATTCCATGATCACTGAACTCTGCATGAAGTTCAAGATCAAGCATCACAACTCTTCTCCATACAGACCTAAAATGAATGGCGCAGTGGAAGTTGTCAACAAGAATATAAAGAAGATTGTGCAAAAGATGTTGGTGACCTACAAAGGCTGGCATAAGATGTTACCATTTTCTCTTCATGGTTATTGTACTTCGGCGCGAACGTCAACTGGGGAAACCCCTTTCTCTCTAGTCTATGATATGGAAGTTGTCCTACCTATCGAACTCCAAATCCCTTCTCTAAGGATTATGAAAGAAGCAAACTTAGACGAAGATGAGTTGATTCAGACAAGGTTGGATCAGCTGAATTTGATTGACGAGAAAAGGATGGCTGTTGTACCCCAAAATTTGCCCTCCCATATTCTTCAAAATTTGCCAAGTCAAAGGTTCAAAAGTTCCCCAAGGGTTACACAGTTCAAGGGCCTCCTAACAGTCAAAATTAGGGTTTTGGTTCTGACAAAGTAAATGAAGTTTCCAAGGGTCCAATCAAGTCCTACATGCCTACAAACATGGTCAAGCATCCTCATGCCAAGTTTCAAGACTTATAGCACAAAATTGCACAGTCAAAAACCCTAATTGCACTACAGTCAACTGTAGGGGCAAAATGGTCATTTGACAGTCAAAAGTCCAAATTTTTGGTCAACATCTCATTTTGAAGCCACAAACATCATTTGATCAATGCTTGATCATGATTCTCAAAGCTTGGCCCAAAAATCCTCAAGATGCAAAAGTTTCCATATTTGGACAGTTGAAAAAGTCAACTGTAAATTGACCAGGGCATAACTTCCACATGGATTATCAGAAAAATTCCATCCAAATCTCATTTTGAATAGAATGACATTTCCTACAACTCCTCTTCATACTTCAAGTCCAAGAAATTCTCTCACAAAAAGTTATCAATTTCAACATTATAGGTCATTTTCAAAAGTCAACAAAAAAGGGACTTTAAGTCAAAGGCCATAACTTGAGATTGGTATATCAAAATGACATGGGACCAAAGACATTGGTTAGAGGACTCAAAGACCTTTCCAAAATGTCCAAGAACATGAGCAAAGCTTAAAAATTGAGCAAGTTATGCCTTGTGGAAGTTGGGAAATTTTTGTATATTTTGAAAAGTCAACATTGATTCAAATGACCTAAAAATGCTAATGGGCCTCTTTTTCTTCCACAATTCATCATCCAAGGCATGTGCACGACCATTTGGCCCAAAGGGAAGTTTTTTATCATTTTTATTTATTTATTTGGATTTTTAATTATTAATAATTCATTTAATTAATTAAAATACATGAAAAATACTAAACCTAATGTTTTAAATCTTTTTGTGCATAAAATATCTCCAAGATTTCGTGCAAATCAGGTTAGGAAAGAATCAAAGGTGATTGGATATGATTGAAGCCAAAATAGTATGAAAAAGATTTGGAAAATTATGGCATAAAAATCAAATATTGATTCCTTCAATTCATGGATTTTTTGATCAAATTCTCAACCCTAATCCTTCCATACATAAGTGCAAAGCAAACCCTCGTGCCCATGACCTCCCAGCTGCGCCATAGACAAAGAACAAAACTTGAGTTTTTGCCAAGAAAGTTGAAAACTGAAAACTAGGTTTTAGGGCTTTTCAAGGTCAAATAATCACTCCATTAGCTTGCCAAGGTTGCCAGGAGACGATTCCAATCAAGAACTTTGTCCCATACTCGAGGAGGTGGTATATCTGAGTCAAGCTTTGCACGAAAAATTCCATAATCGAATCATGAATCTCATGCATTTTTCTTGCGTTTTCTTTATTGATTTATGTTCCTTGATTAATTCTGAAGCTAACCACATGGATTAATTGAGTTTTTATATGCTATACACGAATCTGCCATTGTTGTCTTTTAGGGTTTTTCAAGCTTTGAATTGGGTACTTTTAAATGTTGTAAAATTGGAAGCTCTCAGTACCATGACCAAACTCAGCGTGATTGGACGAAAAGAACAGAACCCTCGCGCCTAATTTATATGGCCATATGGCCTAATCGTTATTTTCTAGAATGATACTTTTGGGGACGGTTCAAAACCGTTGCCCATTCTTTTTTTGTTTCAGAAAAAAAAAGCAAAACGGGGAAGACGATGAAGTGTCAAGGCATAAGTGGCTCGTTTGAAATTTCGCGCGAAAGCGCCCCACTAACTTTGGTTTTCTTTCATATTATTTGTTAGTTATTATATAAACAAAAGCGCGTTGGTGCCTCAGTGGCAAGCAAGCTTAGTGGTAATCCCTGGGACCTGGGTTCGAATCCCAGGTCCCCATCCTCTTCCATATTATTTTTCATTTAATGCTTGTGTACAATTTCAGTGCTAGGGTGCATCATACTCTCCCCATCCAGACCTGCCACGCATACACCAAGATCAATCAAAAGGCCATGGTTTGAGGAACATAGTGGACATGAGTCAATGCATTCACACGCTGGCAAGGGAAGTCAAAAAAGGCCTTAAAACCTTGGGCCAAAAATGCTAAGCAAAACCTCTCATTTGGGGACAGAACCCCCCTAGGTTTGCAATATTCTTTTCATTATTTTTTTTATTTATTTATTTGATTCAACTATTGTTTTAATTAATTCCTTTAATCCAATATTTTCATAAAAAACATAAAAACAATATAAAATCAAAAAGGACAAAAAATAAGTATTTTATTTAATTAATATATTTTTTGTAAATAAAATTCATTAATCAACTTAGTTTTAAATCTAGGATAAATCTTAGTATTTTTTAATAAACCTAAAAATTGGTAGAATTAGAGTTTCAAACATTTTTTATCTTTTTTTCCTTTTTTCATCATATTAATTATTAATTCTTAATTAGTTATTTTTATAAATCAAAATTCCATGTAATTAATTAGGTTAATTTAGGTTTAACTTTAATATTTTTTCTTAATAAATAAAAGTTATAGAATTAGGGTTAATGTTTTATTTTAATTAATCTTTCTCATAAAAATTCATAAATCCCAAAAATACCAAAAATAACTTCCTTTCATTTTAATTTTAATTAATTTAATAATTTAATTTAATTTCATTAAAAAGGGTCCAACGCCCTCGTTTCCAATCTTATTTCAATTCGCGCATTTTATTTCGTTTCTTATAATTTTTATGTACCTCTCCCAAAGCCATGTAAATATTTATCTTTCGCACTTTACTTTATTTCTTTATTTTTCTGTCAAATCGGGTCTTGGAAATTTTGGCGATGTGGACCCGCGCCTTTTGTAATAGTTTAGAACTTTACCTTTCTCGCACTTTTAACTGTTAAATAATGGCATGCAAAAATGAATGAAAAATAAAAACAAACGCGTAGATCACCTATACCATGACAAGACAAAAATAAACGAATCTGACACACAAATCACACACCACCCCTAGGGTACGCCTCACTGTTGCCTTGCCTCGAAAGGTGATCGTCGAGTAGAGGATGTCTTAGTAAGTCCTCATGATCCGGGAACCTGGCATGAGGGTAGCTTCTAAGGTATCTTCCTATTGCTCCGGTGATCACCATGTCCCGAACCTCGAATTGACCCGAACACCTCCAACGGTGGTGCTACCTACCTCTCAATGGTGGGATGGCACTACTTTAAAGGACATTTACACAGACGAATTCCTTAGGGTAGGTAGGTTCTCGTAGATACTTGCTCTAAATTTCAAAACAAATCCAAAAATACTTTTCACACCAACACATTTTCAAAAGCTTTCGAAAGCAATTTTTCAAACACTCTTGAGGACCGATACAAGAGTCGAACTGAAATTTTCAAAGAAACTTTTTAAAACCCACAGTTGAAAAGCGAACAAAACCATTTTTGAAAACACAAGTGAGCAAGTATCTAAGAGCCCATGGATAACCATGGATAGAAAGGGTGCTAACACCTTCCATTTCTATAACCTACCTCCCGAACCGAGAGCAATCTCTTTAAGGAATTTTTCTGTGCTTTTGTCCTTTCCATTTGGAGAAAATAAAAGACGGTGGCGACTCTTGCTTCCGCGAAATTTCGCGAACCAGCGTTAAACAGTCAGTTCCAGATCCACCGATCACAGAACTGGCGACTCTGCTGGGGAATTATTTTAAAGTGAGGTGTACCTTAGGACTAAGATCACTTGTGTTTTGAATTGTCTGAATTGTTTGCTTTAAATTGTGGGTATTGTCTTGGGAGTTCTATAGATCCTAACCCGGATCAGGGGATACCTTCTTAGAAAGTAGCAACAAGGCTGTGAGGGAACTGTGCGGGGTATACCGACATGGTTGAAACAGTCTGCTATGTTGATGTGGCACTTTGGTGTGTACCGGTAACCCTTGAGTTCAGTCAAGGAGAGTATGGGGCCTCCGCGTGGTGTCGTGAAGCATCAACAGACCTTAGGAACCTTAATTGAACTATCTTGGCCTCTTTAGGGTAGTGAGATAACTGACTTTGGTGCAGTCCGAGGTTGGTTGATACTCGATACTACACTCAATCGAGGGTTGCTTTCCTGGAATATTTCGGTTGCCAGTTCAGTGGCTAAATCGAAACGATGAACAATGAAAGCAATCCAGTGATATTGGGACCCTTAGAACCCGGTTACTTCTAATAGGACAGGTTGAGCCCACCAACTTCAAGAGGGTAATACCCCGACCCCATGCTGGCCTAAACTCTAAGGGCTTCTCTTGTGTGACTTGTGTGCCTTCGTACTTGCTTATTTGCATGCTTGTTATCTGACACTTGAGTTTCTTGCAGGTTTTGTTTATAGTCCTTAACTGGGACTCATAACAGGGTTTACTGAGTGTTTTGCAGGTTTTATTTAGTCCTTAATTAGGACTCATAACAGGGTTTACTGAGTTTGCTTGCAGGTTTTGTTTATAGTCCTTAATAAGGGCTCATAACAGGGTTTATCCATATTACCCCATGCATCATGACATCATACCATTGCATACATCCTAACCCATTTCAAGGATCTCAAGGGCTTGTGATGCAGGTCATGGTGAATCGACTATCCCAGCAAGGGGCAAAGAGGATTTATTTTCCTCTAGACAAGGGTGTCAGGGGCTATGACCCACTTGATATGGTTAGCTTTGACTCCTGGAGAAGGTTCCCCTGACCAAGGTTGTTTGGAAACCAGAACTAGACATGATGACTAAAGTCAGGGGCTATGACCCACTAGATATGGTGAGCCTTGACCCTTGAAAAAGAATTCTCAACAACATGGGTTTCCCTCAATCAAGCTATAGATTCAAATGCTAACAAATCTTCTTGTTTACCCTGCGAGGTCCTTGAAAACATTGCATATACATATCATGCATATCATTGCATTACAGGTATCCCTTGTGCAGGTCACTTACCTTCTCCGCTGTTTATTTCAGCAATGGCTTTCCAACAAGACAACCAGGACCTTCATGCTCAAGAGACTCGGTTCGGGGAAATCCTCCTGAATCTATCCAAGGGGCAGGAGGAGTTGAGAGCACTTCTCATGGGGACTTTGGTCAAGAACAGTGCTGAGGACGAACGGCTGAAACACCTGCAAACTGAGATGGATGCAATGAGAGCCCAGATGTTGGGGCAGGTGACTATCATCCAAGACTTAGCTCAAAGACAAGATGAGCTCGGGGTTCTCGTCAACCAATTGCTTCGGGGTAACCAACTGGGGCAAATATCTAAGGTTGAAGGGCCAGTTATCATTCAACCATCTTTGAGACAAGGAGATAAGGGGAGAGCTCCTCAAATGGCTTCTAGGTCACAAACTCAGCAGCAACTTCACCAGCTTCAGCCAGACAAGCCCAGGAGGCAATTCACCCAACTCAACATGTCGCTGTTTCAAGCTTTACAACGCCTGTTGAGGTTGAATCTGATCACATTAAGGGCTCATCCCCGGAATCCCAACACAGCACATCCTACTTATGATCCCAATAAAAGGTGTGCCTACCACTCTGATAGTCCTGGACATGATACAAATGAGTGTTGGGCTCTGAAGAACAAGATCCAGGACCTGATTGATGAAGGGGCATTGGAGTTCACCCAAGATGGTCAGGCTGAATTTTTCTATCATCCCTCCAAGACTCACCATTTGAAATGACAAGCCTTGAGACTAGGAAACTTTTGTTCATTCGAATGTTCAAGTTGTAATTCTTTTTGATTGTTCAAACATTTGTTCATTGTTAAACATTGTTATTTCATTAATGCATCGCATATGTCCGTTTTGAAGCAATATATTCGTATTCACTATACGCAAATTATTTTCATATTTTTTCTGATGATCAACTCTCAATTAATAATTCTAAGCCTCTTGAGGGAGGATGACAAAAACGATACCGCTATCTTTACAGTATGCTTTTGAACAGACCCCGCTGATGAAGTACAGGCATTATTTCAAATCCCTAAACACTGGAGTTATAAGGAAGATAATCCCTCGTCAACCCCTCTGAGCCAAAGAAGTAGGAGTTTTTCTTTTTGAAATTTAAAACCCTTAATCATAACCTGGGGCAGGGTAGTCTCTCAGTTGATCCAAGTGCATAACGAATGGCACCAAAGAGGTCCTTACAAAATAAAGAAAGACAGTGATGGTTCCGAATAATCAATAAAGAAAGGCAGTCATTATCTCAAAAAATAAAAAAAACCATTAAGTCAAAACCCATGAAGGAGACTTACAAAACTGTGGCATCCCGCTGACTGTAATTCTAAAAAAGGAAACAGTTCAGGCAAAAAAAGAAAGGGATAACAAAAATCAGACAAGAAAGAGGTCTTACAAACCCTCAACAAAAAAGGAATGACTGCCTATTCAAAATAAGTTATCAACATCCGAATCATCACCGAAAAATCAAAGCAAAGACTCAAACAAGGTCTAACGTATGATCAACTGAGTTTAGGTTTGGAGAACATCACGAAGAGCGGGTGGGTACAAATGAAATTTGAGCCTTTATCCTTTGTTTCTTAAACCGTGAACCAAGCCACGTTATAACCCTTAAAAGTCCTAGCTGAAGCATGGGTTAGTTCGAAAGCATACTGTTACGAAAGGTATCCTGACTCCTTAAGGCCTGCGGTAAATACGGAATTGACATCATGTTTTACAAACATTCACTTGTTTTATGAAAAAGAATGCATTTTCAAAATCTTCAAGACAGACATAGGCTTTGCATTTTTAACATAACTTTGTTTGCATATGACTTTTTGTTTGAACAACATAGAAGTTCGCACGACGAATGCCTAATGAACGAAAGTACTTCCAATCAAGGGGCATGACATGATCATGGTCCAATCATCTGGGGCAGTCCAATCAAGATTCAGAGAATCTCTCAAAGGCCAAATAGCCTGGGGAAAATCTCCGCCTGAGTCACTTGGGGCATTCCAACAATGAATCTTGCCTGATCAAACACTTTCTGGTGGCACGACAAAACACTTCTAACAGGGGCAACTCCCTACATTCTGAGAACATGGACATAGTCGAAAAGATACTGCGCAAAATTAAAGACCCGCTAGGCTAACATGCCTAGGCAAAAATAAGGGCTTCCCGGCGAACCAAAAGGGTTCGGACAAAATAAGGGATGAAATTAAAATAATTTGTACACCCGGCAAGTCGAAAACCTGAAAGGGCGGCTTGGGCAAAAATGGGTATCCCGATGGACCGAAAACCCGAAAGGGCGGTCCAGGCAAAAGTTAGGGATCAAAGCGTACGACTATGTCCTGTTATCTTGTCACCTGCCTACCAGAAGAAGGTGGGTCCATCAACAACTATCAGCACCTTATAGGTCTTTCTCTCCCACATCAGAAACAGGGGCAATAAAGAGTTGTCTAAGCAATCTGATTGTTCGGTCCTCCAGGGTATCAAGGTAGGTTCAGCTGAAAAACATAACCGGTATATCTCAACTCCCCAGAGAGTGAGCCAGCAAGTCCCTGCACTCTCCCCAAGCAAAGCTATACAATCAACCTTAGGGGAGTTGGGTATCCTCCAGCAGATCTCAACCTTCCCCAGCAATGTACGGACATTCTTAACAAGCATCCCCGGCAATCTTGTTCTAAAGATTGTTCCCCGGTGGTATATCCAACATTCAATGGAGTCACTTCCCCAATACAGCTCAAACTTCCCCAAGAGAGTCCAATCCAGCTCCCCCAGGAAAGTTGGAATCATCTCCCCAGCAGTAAGCTTATCCCCAGTAGATTCTGGAAGCTTATCCTCGCAGAGCACGAACGCGTCTCCCGGCTTTATTAAAGAGTTATTTCCTTACTAGGATATAACTGGGTTATCCTCAGCCAAAAGCCACGGAAAGATCGTCCCCGACGAAGTCCTCTTATCCCCAGCGAAGTCTATCAACACTTCTAACACAACAATGGTATCCCCAGCAAGTTATTATCAACAACTCAACAAAGTACCTCTCTCTCCACAGAGTATTGCTTCCCAGCAAGATCGTTAGAGTACTTTCCTCCCCGCAGAATATTCCATTCGCCAAGTTTATTCCCCAACAGAGTTATCTTCTCCTACCGGTATTCTTGCAATTATCGTCCCCAGCGGAAGCAAAATCTATTCTTCAACATCAGCCCAGGATATGACTTCCCGGCACCCGTCAAGGATTTATTTTCCTAAGACGAAAACATACATTCCTAAACATCACATACATCATTATAGCATGCATATACGCATCATATCTTACAAATCTCATTTATGTTGAGAACATCATTGCTTGATCCATATCATGCATTGCATATGACTGACCTTTGCCTTTCAGGAAAAGATTCAGTTAAGTTCTCAGCTATTTCAAGACCTAGACCGGTTCAGTTAAATCGAATCCAAAGATTTCTCTGTTTCTTATCCAGTCAAAGGCCTTCTCTGGTTCAGTCAGATCGACCCTAAGATCTCCCTGTTTCTTACCCAGTTGAAGACATTTCAAGACCTAGACCGGTTCAGCTAATCGACCCTAAGATTTTCTGTTTCTTATCCAGTCCAAGGCCTTCTCTAGTCCAGCTAAATCGACCCCAAACAGATTTTCCTGATAAAGACTCAGTAGAAGTTATCCAAGATTCTCTCAATGATTGCTATTGAGGTTGTAGTCGCCTATGGTTCTCTCCCCGATCCTGCGGAGGTAGTAATCATCCCAAGATTCGCTCAACGATTGCTGTTGAAGTGAAGTTATCCAAGATTCTCTCAATGATTGCTATTGAGGTTGTAGTCGCCTATGGTTCTCTCCCCGATCCTGCGGAGGTAGTAATCATCCCAAGATTCGCTCAACGATTGCTGTTGAAGTGAAGTTATCCAAGATTCTCTCAATGATTTCTATTGAGGTTGTAGTCGCCTATGGTTCTCTCCCCGATACTGCGGAGATGGTAATTCCCCCCAAGATTCTCTCAACGATTGCTGTTGAAGTTGAAGTCGTCCAAGATTCTCTCAATGATTGCTATTGAAGTTGTAGTCGCCTATGGTTCTCTCCCCGATACTGCGGAGATGGTAATTCCCACCAAGATTCTCTCAACGATTGCTGTTGAAGTTGAAGTCGTCCAAGATTCTCTCAACGATTGCTATTGAGGTTGTAGTCGCCTATGGTTCTCTCCCTGATACTACGGAGGTAGTAATCATCCCAAGATTCGCTCAACGATTGCTGTTGAAGTTGAAGTTATCCAAGATTCTCTCAATGATTGCTATTGAGGTTGTAGTCGCCTATGGTTCTCTCCCCGATCCTGCGGAGGTAGTAATCATCCCAAGATTCACTCAACGATTGTTGTTGAAGTTGAAGTTATCCAAGATTCTCTCAATGATTGCTATTGAGGTTGCAGTCGCCTATGGTTCTCTCCCCGATCCTGCGGAGGTAGTAATCATCCCCAGATTCTCTCAGCGTCCCTGTTGAGGTTGTAATCATCCAAGGTTCTCTCACCGTTCCTGTTGAGGTAGTAACCACCCCTGGTTCATTCATCGCCATTTGAAGCTCCAGATTCAGCTCCTGTAACCAGTCATGACACATCTATACAAAGCATCTGAAGACCAGCTCCTGCAACATGTCAGGTACTCATTTTTCTTTTGCAGGTACGCAGGTTCTCGCTGAGGAATCTCTTATGCGATCAACACCCAGCATGGCATCTATAAGCCCATCCACCTTCCATCATCTCTCAGCATGGCATCTATAAGCCCATCATCCTATCCATCAATCTCCAAATGGCATCTGTAAGCCCATTCCCCACCACTGCTACTATGTGAGCGTAAATTTCTGGGCACTCTAGTGTTCAATCATCTTCCACCTTCGGATTACGAAAGGCACGTCAGCCAATCTGCATCCTCAGGTCTAAGAAGATTGAACAGGGGCAACTGTTGTACCCCAAAATTTTCCCTCCCATATTCTTCAAAATTTGCCAAGTCAAAGGTTCAAAAGTTCCCCAAGGGTTACACAGTTCAAGGGCCTCCTAACAGTCAAAATTAGGGTTTTGGTTCTGACAAAGTAAATGAAGTTTCCAAGGGTCCAATCAAGTCCTACATGCCTACAAACATTGTCAAGCATCCTCATGCCAAGTTTCAAGACTTACAGCACAAAATTGCACAGTCAAAAACCCTAATTGCACTACAGTCAACTATAGGGGCAAAATGGTCATTTGACAGTCAAAAGTCCAAATTTTTGGTCAACATCTCATTTTGAAGCCACAAACATCATTTAATCAATGCTTGATCATGATTCTCAAAGCTTGGCCCAAAAATCCTCAAGATGCAAAAGTTTCCATATTTGGACAGTTGAAAAAGTCAACTGTAAATTGACCAGGGCATAACTTCCACATGGATTATCAGAAAAATTCAATCCAAAGCTCATTTTTAAGAGAATGACATTTCCTACAACTCCTCTTCATACTTCAAGTCCAAGAAATTCTCTCACAAAAAGTTATCAATTTCAACATTATAGGTCATTTTCAAAAGTCAACAAAAAGGGACTTTAAGTCAAAGGCCATAACTTGAGATTGGTAAATCAAAATGACATGGGACCAAAGACATTGGTTAGAGGACTCAAATACCTTTCCAAAATGTCCAAGAACATGAGCAAAGCTTAAAAATTGAGCAAGTTATGCCTTGTGGAAGTTGGGAAATTTTTGGATATTTTGAAAAGTCAACATTGATTCAAATGACCTAAAAATGCTAATGGGCCTCTTTTTCTTCCACAATTCATCATCCAAGGCATGTGCACGACCATTTGGCCCAAAGGGAAGTTTTTTATCATTTTTATTTATTTATTTGGATTTTTAATTATTAATAATTCATTTAATTAATTAAAATACATGAAAAATACTAAACCTAATATTTTAAATCTTTTTGTGCATAAAATATCTCCAAGATTTCGTGCAAATCAGGTTAGGAAAGAATCAAAGGTGATTGGATATGATTGAAGCCAAAATAGCATGAAAAAGATTTGGAAAATTATGGCATAAAAATCAAATATTGATTCCTTCAATTCATGGATTTTTTGATCAAATTCTCAACCCTAATCCTTCCATACATAAGTGCAAAGCAAACCCTCGTGCCCATGACCTCCCAGCTGCGCCATAGACAAAGAACAAAACTTGAGTTTTTGCCAAGAAAGTTGAAAACTGAAAACTAGGTTTTAGGGCTTTTCAAGGTCAAATAATCACTCCATTAGCTTGCCAAGGTTGCCAGGAGACGATTCCAATCAAGAACTTTGCCCCATACTCGAGGAGGTGGTATATCTGAGTCAAGCTTTGCACGAAAAATTCCATAATCGAATCATGAATCTCATGCATTCTTCTTGCGTTTTCTTTATTGATTTATGTTCCTTGATTAATTCTGAAGCTAACCACATGGATTAATTGAGTTTTTATATGCTATACACGAATCTGCCATTGTTGTCTTTTAGGGTTTTTCAAGCTTTGAATTGGGTACTTTTAAATGTTGTAAAATTGGAAGCTCTCAGTACCATGACCAAACTCAGCGTGATTGGACGAAAAGAACAGAACCCTCGCGCCTAATTTATATGGCCATATGGCCTAATCGTTATTTTCTAGAATGATACTTTTGGGGACGGTTCAAAACCGTTGCCCATTCTTTTTTTGTTTCAGAAAAAAAAAGAAAAACGGGGAAGACGATGAAGTGTCAAGGCATAAGTGGCTCGTTTGAAATTTCGCGCGAAAGCGCCCCACTAACTTTGGTGTTCTTTCATATTATTTGTTAGTTATTATATAAACAAAAGCGCGTTGGTGCCTCAGTGGCAAGCAAGCTTAGTGGTAATCCCTGGGACCTGGGTTCGAATCCCAGGTCCCCATCCTCTTCCATATTATTTTTCATTTAATGCTTGTGTACAATTTCAGTGCTAGGGTGCATCATACTCTCCCCATCCAGACCTGCCACGCATACACCAAGATCAATCAAAAGGCCATGGTTTGAGGAACATAGTGGACATGAGTCAATGCATTCACACGCTGGCAAGGGAAGTCAAAAAAGGCCTTAAAACCTTGGGCCAAAAATGCTAAGCAAAACCTCTCATTTGGGGACAGAACCCCCCTAGGTTTGCAATATTCTTTTCATTATTTTTTTTTTATTTATTTATTTGATTCAACTATTGTTTTAATTAATTCCTTTAATCCAATATTTTCATAAAAAACATAAAAACAATATAAAATCAAAAAGGACAAAAAATAAGTATTTTATTTAATTAATATATTTTTTGTAAATAAAATTCATTAATCAACTTAGTTTTAAATCTAGGATAAATCTTAGTATTTTTTAATAAACCTAAAAATTGGTAGAATTAGAGTTTCAAACATTTTTTATCTTTTTTTCCTTTTTTCATCATATTAATTATTAATTCTTAATTAGTTATTTTTATAAATCAAAATTCCATGTAATTAATTAGGTTAATTTAGGTTTAACTTTAATATTTTTTCTTAATAAATAAAAGTTATAGAATTAGGGTTAATGTTTTATTTTAATTAATCTTTCTCATAAAAATTCATAAATCCCAAAAATACCAAAAATAACTTCCTTTCATTTTAATTTTAATTAATTTAATAATTTAATTTAATTTCATTAAAAAGGGTCCAACGCCCTCGTTTCCAATCTTATTTCAATTCGCGCATTTTATTTCGTTTCTTATAATTTTTATGTACCTCTCCCAAAGCCATGTAAATATTTATCTTTCGCACTTTACTTTATTTCTTTATTTTTCTGTCAAATCGGGTCCTGGAAATTTTGGCGATGTGGACCCGCGCCTTTTGTAATAGTTTAGAACTTTACCTTTCTCGCACTTTTAACTGTTAAATAATGGCATGCAAAAATGAATGAAAAATAAAAACAAACGCGTAGATCACCTATACCATGACAAGACAAAAATAAACGAATCTGACACACAAATCACACACCACCCCTAGGGTACGCCTCACTGTTGCCTTGCCTCGAAAGGTGATCGTCGAGTAGAGGATGTCTTAGTAAGTCCTCATGATCCGGGAACCTGGCATGAGGGTAGCTTCTAAGGTATCTTCCTATTGCTCCGGTGATCACCATGTCCCGAACCTCGAATTGACCCGAACACCTCCAACAGTGGTGCTACCTACCTCTCAATGGTGGGATGGCACTACTTTAAAGGACATTTACACAGACGAATTCCTTAGGGTAGGTAGGTTCTCGTAGATACTTGCTCTAAATTTCAAAACAAATCCAAAAATACTTTTCACACCAACACATTTTCAAAAGCTTTCGAAAGCAATTTTTCAAACACTCTTGAGGACCGATACAAGAGTCGAACTGAAATTTTCAAAGAAACTTTTTAAAACCCACAGTTGAAAAGCAAACAAAACCATTTTTGAAAACACAAGTGAGCAAGTATCTAAGAGCCCATGGATAACCATGGATAGAAAGGGTGCTAACACCTTCCCTTTCTATAACCTACCTCCCGAACCGAGAGCAATCTCTTTAAGGAATTTTTCTGTGCTTTTGTCCTTTCCATTTGGAGAAAATAAAAGACGGTGGCGACTCTTGCTTCCGCGACATTTCGCGAACCAGCGTTAAACAGTCAGTTCCAGATCCACCGATCACAATGGCGGTTGTCTATCATGGTCAGATGTATCAAAAACGTATGATCAAGGCATTCAACAAGAAGATCAAGCATCAGGTATACCAGGCTGGTGACTTGGTAATAAAGGGTATCATTCTACCACAAGATGGTCCCAGGGGAAAATGGACTCCCACCTATGAAGGGCCATTTGTTGTCAAGAAATTATTCTCAGGCGGTGCTATGATGCTAACCACTAGGGACGACAAAGATTTCCCACACCCTGTGAACGCGAACATAGTCAAAAAATATACGCATAAGAATGACCCGCTAGGTTGACATACCTAAGAAAAAACAAGGGCTTCCTGGAGAACCAAAAGGGTTCGGGGAAAAATTAGGGATATATACAAAAGATTGTACACATGGCAAGTCGAAAACCTGAAAAGGCGGCTTAGGCAAAAAAGAATATCCTGGTGGACTGAAAACCCGAAAGGGCGGTCCAGGAAAAATTTAGGGATTAAAAGCGTACGACTATGTCCCGTTGGATCATTTACATGCAAGCTTTATTACCAGAGTCGAAAGTTCAAATGGTTCACTCAACTTCTTCCAATGGCAAGGGACGAGATGTTCGAAGACATAGGGGCAATGGCAGAGTTTGGAACCTAATCAGATCACTTCCACATGGCTATACATTTTGTTTTCACTTTGTAATCTTATCATTTCATGACGACTTCCTCTTACTAGGATGTTCGTCTCTTTGTACAAAATCGCTTGTTTATAGGTAAATTATCAATACAAATACATCTTGAAGTTCAAACTTTTGGTTTTTTTTGTTTTGTTTGCAAAAGTGTCCAATGATTAAATTAAATTAGCATATGCATATGAACATGATTAATTGTTAACAAATATACGCATAAGAACAACAATGAGCATTTACTCAAAACTCTAGGAGTTGGGATGACGTTCAAACTGTCCATAAATCCCCAGAGATACTCCTATAAGATTACCCCCACAGAGTAGTCCTTACGAATAAGGGTACATTCCCCATAATCTCCCCGACAGATTTCTCCAACAAATAAAGGAGTTTAATCTCTTTCCCGACAATATCACCAACCTACGGAGTTCCCAATCAGTATAATGCATGGACATTTTCTCCCCCAGCTGAGTTTGGTCCTTCAAAACTGTAAAACCCCTAAAAAGTTTCTTCTCTTTAGCAAATTCAATTTCGCCAAGAGAGTTTGCTTCCTCACCAGTACCACTACGACAACAGGGTTTATTTCCCCAACAGCCTATAAATTCCCCATCTCGAGTCTATTCCTCGGACTACTACAAATCATTGACAAAATTCCTCTCCCCAGTAAAGTCATCATTATCCCCAGAAAGTTGCTACAAAACTTGAAATCCGACCAGATACCAGTTAACTTTATTTATCCACAAACGAGTCGGAAGGTTATCCATCTCTTTTATCCCCAGTCAGGATATATGAAAACAAAAACTCCCCAATAGAGCAACGGACGACCAAGGTTCTTAAACTCTAATCCCCAAATAGAAATCAATACATCCCCTGTAAAGTTTCCTCAAACAAGTAAGCAGGAATCCCTAGAGAAATCATTCTAGCCAAGATTGAAGATACGCATACTCTTTAGCCCCAGCAATAGTCAGGAATTATTTTCCCAGACAAAGATACTGCACGGGCTTACAAATACATTTAAACAACATTTTACATTCATCATAGCATATGCATACGAAACGCATATAGCAGAGTCTCATTTATTTTTAGAACATCATTACGCAATGCATTTCATACAGCATGACATTGCATACAGTTAATTCTTTAACTTTTCAGGAAGATCAATTGACATAAAAATATCATCAACAAACCCTCAAAATAGATTGTAGTTCATTCCCTGAAACAAGACAGGGCCAATATTTAAATGATGAACACTCCCTTCAAACATCTGTTGGCTCAGATTAAATCGACCAAAGATTTATTCTAATACTTATCTTGGTAGAGCTTTTCTGGCTCAGATTAAATAGACCAAAGATTTATTCTGATACGTCTCATAGTTAAAATTTAAAGACATCTGCTAGCTCAAATTAAATTGATCAAAGATGTATTCTGATACTTCTCTCAGTAGAACTTTTCTGGCTCAGATTAAATCGATCAGATTTATTCTGATACTTCTCCCAGAAAAAGATTTAAAAACATCTGTTGGCTCAGATTAAATCTACCAAAGATTAATTCTGATACTTCTCTCAGTAGACCTTTTCTGGCTCAGATTAAATCGACCACGGATTTATTCTGATACTTCTCCCAGTTAAAGATTTAAAGACATATGTTGGCTCAGATTAAATCGACCAAAGATTTATTATGATACTTCTCTCGGTAAAGCTTTTCTAGCTCAGATTAAATTGACCAAAGGTTTATTTTTATACTTCTCCCAGTTAAATATTTAAAGACATTTTCTAACTCAGATTAAATCAACAAAAGATTTATTTTGATACTTCTCTCAATAGACCTTTTCTGGCTCAGATTAAATCGACCAAAGATTTATTCTGATACTTCTCTCAGTTAAAGTCGAGTGTAGACTCAACCTAATTTCTCTATCAACAGTTACATTAGATGGCATCTATAAGCCCATTTCCGACAACTCTTCGCCACCTCTCCAGATGGCATCTTTAAGCCCATTCTCTGCATAATCAACAAACAGTTTTACTTCATGCACAGGCGAGGGCAAATTTATGGGCACTTAAGTGTTCAATCCTCTTCTACCTTCAAGTCACGAATGGCGGACAAGCCAATCTAACTCTTCAGGTTTAAGAAGATTGAACCGGCGCAGCTGTTGTACCCCAAAGGTTTTCCTACCTTTTCTCAAGACATTTCTCACAAAAGATCTCAAATGCTCAAGGATTCTCAAGGGCTGATCAGACAAGCTCACCTCCTGAGAACTAGGTCCACAAATTAGGGTTTTGGTTTTCTCAAGGACAATTGGACTTTTGATGCCTAAAATGACTTTCATGGTCAGTTAATTGCTCAGATGACTGAAAATCAATTGTATTAGGTAAAAAGTCAATTGTGGTCAACATACAGTCAAACTTCATGATTTTTGGACAACATTAATATTTTTAAGTCATATTCATCAATTGATCAAAGGTTGATCACAATTACTCAAGGAAAGCATTCAAATCATCAAAGGGGCAAAATTGTCAAAATTAGGGTTTTTACCAAGAATGACTGATCAATGACTTTTGACCAAGTACATGACCTAATGGCTTGAAGCATGATCTAAAGGGATCAAACACAATATCTTCACCTAATTTCATGGCTCAAATCATTTCTCAAGATCAATGGATTGATAATTGAAATTTGATCAACTGATGAAAAGTCAACTGATACACAAAAAGACAAATTTTGACTTTTTGGTCAAAATTGAATTTCAAAGATCAAGATTCATCAAGACCTTCAAAAATATCAAACTTGATCATCAAGAATCAAGAAATTCAAGAAAAGTCAACAAAATTCAAGATTTCTAATACTTAGAAAAATTCTAAGTGTTTTTAATCCTTGATAAATTCACTACTTCATGACAATTTTTCACCAACATGCAAGATGATTCAAGGAAAACCTTCAACATGAAAGTTGTAGATCTTGATGAATTATACAACTTTGTCCTTGAGGGTTAATGTCAAAAAATTCTTAGATTTAAAGATATAGGCTCATGAAGTCATGACATTTTTACAAAACACTTAGGGAAAACTTTAGCAAGTTTGGTCAGATTTTTGTCCCAACTTCTTGACAATTTTTCACCTAGTTCCAATTTGATATAGTCAAAGTGGTCAAGATGAAGGTTGTAGATGATGTTTCAAGTTTTCCAAAATGTCCAAAACTTGAAGAGATAATTTTTAAGCTAGGAGTTTCAAAGAGATGAATATGACATCACAAACTTGAATTTTAGGTCATTTTGTGATAAACCTTATGATCCAATCTTCAAGCATGCTGCATAATCTTGCTTTGCAGGCCTTCAAACTTTAAAACCACCCAATAATTAAATGTTTACACAATTGTTTGATCCATTGACCAAGTGATTCAAGCTTTGTCCAAGTTGGTTTTCTATTTAGGGAAGAAAGCCAAGACTTCCATTTTGGAAAAGTGGCTTTAATCACAAAGTCCACTCTCCTTGAGCCTTTCACTTGTTTCTTCTGAGCATACACAATATCAAAGCCATAAGAAACATGTCTAAGGCCTCTAGCCATTTCATGTCATGCTTGTACTATGCATTGGAACAAGGTTATCTCAATGTTGCTTCAAAACTAAGTCACCTAGCCATAACTTTGTAACTTACAAACCTGATGTTCTCCTTCCCTCCAACCTTTCCCTATAAATAGAGAAACTATTTGGCAAGCCAAACTAGTTCAAGAGCCCTCTAACCCCACCAAACTCCCTAAAATCAGAACTTGCACCATAACCTCCATAACTTGTCATTTCTGACCTTGAACTTCAAACTCACAATTCACTCGTGCGTTTTCACTCTAAATCAATCACAAAGCTTCCATACCTCACTTAGAAACTATCCAAGACGTTGCTACACAAATGTAACACCATTTGCACCATCCTCCATTTCTAAAAACTCAAACCTGCAACTTGACTTCTCCAGAATGATTCAGGCACTTTCAATTCAAAGTAAGCATTGTAATAGCTTCCTAGGAGTTCAGTGAAGCTATCCAGATCATCACAACAACTCCAGGAGTGCTCAAACTTCATACAAGATTTCCAATTTTGAGGTAAGGTTTCTCAACTTTTAACTCCTTATACAAACATCATTAATGGTTACTTTGTGAATGAAAAATGTAGACATCATTTCCCTGAAGCTAACCATGTCTTTAATTTTCATTTATATTGCCTGTGTGATGTAAATTTTGAAGTTGAACTTTCTGAAAAAATTAAGTTTTTATTTCGTACCAGCAAAATTATCATTTATCTTTGATTTATAGTTTATGAAATTTATATGGTTGGATTTGTGATGAAATTTCAAACAACTTTCATGTTTACATTTTCTGATATGGTTGAGAAATAAGGAAGTACCAAAAATAAAAAATGGTGATGTTGTTACTGTGCGCGCGAAGGAGGAAGAAGATGAAATTCAAAATTCAGAAACGAGTTTATTTTATATTTAGTTGAAGTTGTATTATTAATGGATGAAACAGCCACCCCAGTGGCAGAGAAGCGCGCGTTAAGGCATTGATCTATAGGGACATGGGTTCGAGCCCCAGCGGTACCCTTTTATTTTTCACAATTTGTTATTTCAGATTCAGTGCAAGCAGGTTGGGAGCGCTCATCGTGTATCCCTCATCCACACCACATGATCATCATGCAATCAAATTCAGCACTCCATATGAGCAAGCCTATGATGAACTCTCATAAGTCAGCCACATGGAATCACCAACAACGTTGGGCTTCCCAGAACTTGGGCCTTTCTCTTTTTTGTTTTTACTTTTTCTCACCCCCTATTTGCTATATCATGTGCAGGCCCACATCACTTTATTTTTCTGATTTCAAACAAAAACCATATTGGGCCTGACAAAAATGATTTTTAACCCCCATTTTACTTTCTAACACCCAGACCCAACTATTTTTTATACCTTTTATATTTTCTTTATTTATTTATTTTTTAACCAAAAAATATATTTTTCTTAAATTAAAAATGTTTTAATTTAAATAATTTATTTCCTTTTTTTAATTAAATTAGATTTTATTACTCTTTTTACATGATAAAAACATTTTCTTTCCAAATTAACATTAGCATTCAAAATATTTTCCAAATAAATTATTTAGACTTATGTTTCATTCTCTTAAATTCAAATAACTTAGTTTTTAGGTTTTGTTAAATGTTAATTAAACTTCTCTTGTAATTAAAATTAATTAGTTTAATTTAGTTAATATTAAACCTTTTTCTCCATCAAAAACCCTAAAAACAATTTCTTTTTTCTTTTCATCTTTACATTTTGTGCATTTTATTATTATTCATGATTCAATGGTTTGTAATAGATAATTAGGGCTTTATTGCTTTCTTCTTCCTATTCACAAAATTTGTACCCTCATTCCCAAAGTGTTGTAATAGCGTAGGACATTTAAATTCTTCAATTTATCGATTTCCTTATTATTGTTAGTAATTATATTTTGTATGACAAGACTTAAAATCAAACATTAGACAACCATAATCCAAGACAAATAATTGAAATCAATACACTTTGCACACATGCACCTCTAGGGTTAACCTCACTTGTTGCTTCAGAATAAAATAGTCATGTCCCTCAAACGTTGGATGTTTTAGCAAATACCCTAGATTAAAATATCATATTCCCTTGATAACCCTTCAATGTTGCCTTCTGTAAATGATCTTAGTCCCTTACAACAAAATGCTAAAACATATTACAAGTTTCCTTCTATGACTACACGATGACCCACGCCTGTCCCTCGCATCCAATGATATGGCTCTCTACCATATAATGGTAAAGTAGAACTATCTAAAGGAGGAGTAAAAGAACAAATACTTTTTGAGTAGGTAGATTGCTCGTAGTTGCTTGCTCACAAACTAAAACCATTTTCACACCTAACACTTTCAAAAACAAACATATTTTCAAAACAAACATTTTGTATACATTCTCAACGATACGAGAATCATTGCAAAATTGCCACAATAAGGCATTTTCAAAATATTTACAAAACAAACATTTTTGTGTACATTCTCAACGATACGAGAATCATTACAAAATCACCACTTTCAAAAGATCTTAAAAAAAATTTAACTTACAAAAAACGCAAAGCATTTCAAAGTGATCAAACAATTAAGAGCCCGTAGAAAACTACGGATGAAAAGGGTGCTAACACCTTCCCTTTTCATAACCTACCCCCCAAACTCAAGAAAATTCTAAAAAGGTCTTTCTTGTTCTTTTCACCCTTTCCTTTATTGGATAAAATAAAATTTAGTGAAGACTCTTGCTATCCGCAACATTTGCAATCAAACACAAAACATCGAAGTTAGTTCTCCCACCGTATTACACATCCTTTAGTTTATGCACAAACCAATCAATATATTACAAACTCATTTCTGAATATTTGAACAAGTCATCTTCTTCTTCCTCGCGCGCGCTAAGAACAACAACTCCATTTTTTATTTTGTAACTCCTTTATTTCTCAGCCATTTTTTAAAATTTAAACATGAAAGTTGCTTGGTTTTTCACCATGAATTCAAAAATATAAATTTTAAAAGCTAAAGATCAAAGACTAAGATGAATTTTGTTTAGTACCAAACTAAAACCTAATTTTTTCAGAAAGTTCAATTTCGAAATTCTCATCATACAGTTAACATAAATAAAGACTAAAGGCATGGTTAGTTTCAGGGCATTGATATCTACATTTTTTCTTTAGAAAGCAAGTGCAAATGATGCTTGAATAAGGATTTCAAAGTTATAAAAAGTTACCTTTTGACACGAAATATGAATTCTCTCTACACGACTTCCAAAAGTGAAAGGATGATTTGGTGAGCTTGCTTGGACCTCTCTGAAGCTACTCCAATTGATAGGATGTCTTATAGCTTGCCCAGCTGTTGTGACCAAGTCAAGCTGCAATGGTGGATTTTGAAAATGATAGATGGTGATGGAGGGATTACTCAAGTGCTTCAAGTGTTTGGATCACTTCTATATGGTGTATGGATGATGTTTGAATGATTGAAATGGAAAACGCACGAGTAGATTTGAACTTAGGAGTTCAAGGTCAGAAACTTGCAACAAAATGGAGTTTTAAGGCAATTCTGACTTTGGGAGTGATTGATGGGGTTTAAGGGCTATTGAACTCGTGTCTAGATTGAAAATGGGCCTCTCTATTTATATAGAAAGGTTAGAGGGAAGGAGCTGGTCAGATTTACAAGATCACATGTTGTGGTTTGGTTGGATTGTAAATGAAGCAATTTTTGAAATACATGGTTTCAATGTGAAGTACAGGGAAATCTAGAGTGGTTAGAGGCTTTAAACATGTTGCTTCTGGCTTTTGTGTGGAGTGTGTGCAGAGGGAACAAGTTAGAGGCTCAAGGAGAATGGACTTTGTGATAAAGCATGCTTTACAAGAACGGAAATGGTAACTTTGTGCCAAAAATGGAAAATTGTTTTGGAGAAAGCTTGAATTAAGTGGATAATGGTTCAATCAATTATGTAAACATTTAATTATGGTGAGATTTTCAAGTTAAGAGGCCGGCAAAGCAAGATTATGCAGCATGGCATGAAGATTTGTTCATGAGCTCTTCACAAATATGACCTATAATTCAAGAATGGATGCCCAACTTCATATCTTTGAATCTCCTTGCTCAAGTATGATAAAAATGTGTTCTTGGACATTTTTGAAAGCTTGGAACACTGTCTACAACTTTCATGTTGACTACTTTAGCTAAATAAATTTGGAACTTGGTGAAAAATTGCCAAGAAGTTGGGACAAAAATTTAACCAAACTTGTTGAAAATTTCTCTAAGTGTTAGATAAAAATGTCATGACTTCATGGGCCTATATCTCCTAATCCAAGAATTTTTTGTGCATCACTCCTCAAATACAAAGTTTTATAATTCGTCATGCTCTACAACTTTCATGTTGAAAGTTTTTCTTGAATCATCTTATATCTTAGTGAAAAATGGTCATGAAGTAGTGAATTTATTAAGGACAAAACACTTAGAATTTTTCTAAGTATAGGAAATTTTGACTTTTGTTGACTTTGTGATTCTTGTTGATTAAGTTTGACAAATTTGAATGTTTTGATGACTATTGACCTTTGAAGTTCAAAGTTGACCAAAAAGTCAAAGTTTGACTTTTGTGTGACTGTTGACTTTTCATTAGTTGATCTCAATTCTTCAACTATCAATCTCTTGCACCTTTGGAAATGTCTTGAACCATACAATTAGGTAAAGATGTTGTGTTTGAGTCCTTAAGATCATGCTTCAAGTCATTAGGTCATGTACTAGGCCAAAAGTCAATGATCAGTCATTCTCAGTCAAAACCCTAATTTTGACAATTTTGCCCCTTTGATGATCTGAGTGCTTTCCTTGAGGAATCATGATCAAACCTTGATCAAATTATGAATATCACATCAAAATGTTGATGTTAGCAAAAAATCTTGAAGTTTGACTTGTATGTTGACTACAGTTGACTTTTTACCCAATACAGTTGATTTTCAATCATCTGAGCAATTGACTGAGCAATTTTGTGATGCAAGACTTGAAACTTGGTATGAACATCCTTGGAGACCTATGATGAACCATGAAAGTCAGTTGAGGCATTAGAAGTCCAATTTTCCTTGAGAAAATCAAAACCCTAGTTGTGGACCCAATGCTTAGGAGGTGAGCTTGTCTGATCAACTCTTGAGTATCCTTGAGCATTTGAGAACTTTTGTGAGAAATGTCTTGAAGAAAAAGTAGGGAAAATTTTGGGGTACAACACCAGGGCTCGATACTGATATTGTGGTTCACCGTCTACCAATGAAAGAGGGTTGTTCTCCGATTAAGAAGAAGGTTTGTCGCATGTGTCCCGAGATGTCAGAGAAGATCAAGGTCGGGGTTATGAAATAATCCAATGCATGGTTATTAGTAGTAACATCATATCCTTAATGGGTTCCTAATGTTATTTCAGTACCGAAGAAAGATGGCAAGGTACATATGTGTGTAGATTACAGGGATCTGAACAGGGCAAGCCCCAAAGATGACTTCCCGCTTCCACATATCGATGTTTTGGTTTACAATAATACTCAGCATAAGGTATTCTCTTTCATGGATGGTTTCTCAGGTTATAATCATATCAAGATGGCGTCGGAAGACATGGAGAAAACTACCTTCATCACACAGTGGGGCACTTTCTGTTACAAGGCCATGCCTTTTGGGTTGAATAACATCGGGGCAACTTATCAGTGTGCCATGGTAGCTTTATTCCAGGATATGATTCATCACGAGATAGAATTTTACGTCGATGACATGATAGAAAGGTTACAAACTGAAGAAGAACATCTTGACCATCTGCACAAGTTATTTGAAAGGCTGAAGAAATACAAGCTGAGGCTGAATCCAAACAAATGCCTCTTTGGGGTGAGGTATGGAAAACTCCTCAGTTTCGTCGTCAGTGGTAAAGGTATTGAAGTTGATCCCACAAAAGTTAAAGCTATTAGAGAAATGTAGGCTCCCTGTACTGAGAATGAGGTCAGAGGTTTCTTAGGATTATTGAATTACATTGCCCGATTCATTTCTCATTTGACTACTACCTGTGAGCCAATATTCAAGTTGTTGAAGAAAGATCAAGTAGTAAAGTGAAACGACGACTTCCAAATAGCCTTTGACAAAATTAACGAGTACCTACAAGAACCTCTGATTCTAATTCCACCAGTTGAGGGAAGATCTTTAATCATGTACCTAACAGTGTTAGAGAATTTAATGGGGTGCTTACTGTGGCAGCATGACCAGTCTGGTCGAAAAGAGCATGCAATATACTACCGTAGCAAAAAGGTTACCGACTGTGAAACAAGATATTCACTGCTCGAGAAAACTTGTTACGCCTTGGAAAGGGGTACTCTCTGACTAAGATAGTATATGTTGACCCATACTACTTTATTAATTTATAAAATGGATCCCATCAAATACATACTCGAGAAGTCGGCCCTCTCCAGAAAAATAGCTCGATGGAAAATGGTCTTAACAGAATACGACATTTAGTACACCACTCAAAAGGAAATCAAACGAAGTGTATTGGCAAATCATTTGGCACATCAAGCTGTAGACGACTACCAATCTATGAACTTCAAATTCCTGTATGAGAACATCATGCTAATTACAGATTGTGAAGAGCTGGGGCTGTATGAAGGACCTGAGCCAGGATCCAGATGGACTATGGTTTTCGACGGAGCTTCTAACACACTTGGCAATGAATCAGTGTTATAATTATCTATCCCCAGGGTTGTCATACGCCCTTCACTGCTAGACTTTGCTTTGACTGCACCAATAATATAGCTGAATATGAAGCATGCAACATGGGTATTAAAGCTGCTATTGACATGAGAATCGAGTTCTTGAGAGTATACGGGGATTCAGCCTTAGTAATCAGTCAAGTCAAGGGAGAATGGGATTTGAAGCATCTGAATCTTATCCCTTATCGAGAACATGTGCTAACCTTGATTTCATACTTCGAAGATATTACTTTTGAGCATATCCCAAGAGAAGAGAATCAGTTGGCGGACGCATTAGCTACCATGTCATCCATGTTCAAGGTCAGATGGGACAATGAGGCTCCCAGAATTACCATTGAAAGATTCGACGAACCGGAACACTACTATGAAATTGACACTGATGGAGTAAAGGGAAATCCTTGGTTTCATGAAGTAAAAAGGTACTTTGAAGCTCAAGAATACCCTGATGGGGCATCGATCAATGACAAGAAATTCCTACAGAGGTTCTCGGCTAAGTTCTTCTTGAGCAATGTGATTTTGTATAAGTGAAATCATGATTCAACTCTGCTTCACTGTATGGACAAGAAGGAAGCAGAGAAAATTATGGAGGATATGCACGAAGGCATCTTTGGTTCTCACTCATGTGGGCATATTGTGGCTAACAAAATCTTGAGAGTGGGTTACTATTAATCAACCATGGAAACCGACTGTCACCACCACTCGAGAACTTGTGCCAGATCTATGTTGATAAAGTTCATGTGCCTTTGGTTCCTCTGAATGTTTTAACTGCTCCTTGGCCATTCGCAATGTGGGGAATTAATATAATCAAAGAAGTCAAGTCTACTGCTTCTAACAGACATCACTTCATTCTCGTCGTCGTTGACTACTTCACAAAATGGGTTGAAGCAACCTCGTTCGCCCCTGTTACCAAGAATGTGGTCGCCCGGTTCATAAAACATAATCTAATTTGCCGGTATGGCATCCTTGAGAGAATCATCACAAACAATAGTACCAACCTCAACAACACTATGATGACTGAACTCTGCATGCAATTCAAGATCAAGCACCACAACTCTTCTTCGTATCGACTAAAGATGAATGGCGTAGTGAAAGCCACCAACAAGAATATTAAGAAGATCATACAGAAGATGGTTGTGACTTATAAAGACTGGCATGAGATGTTACCATTCTCTCTTCATGGCCATTGCACTTCATCTCGAACATCATTTGGGGCAACCCCATTCTCTCTAGTCTATGGTATGGAAGTTGTCCTACCTATCAAAGTTCAAATTCCTTCTCTGAGAATTATGAAAGATGTAGACTTAGATGAAGACGAGTGGATTCAGACTAGGTTGGATCACTTGAATTTGATTGACAAGAAAAGACTTGCGGTTGTCTGTCATGGTCAGATGTATCAGAAACGTATGATCAAGGCATTCAACAAGAAAATCAAGCATCGGGTATATCAGGCGTGTGACTTGGTAATAAAGTGTATCATTCTACAGCAAGGTGATCCCAGGGGAAAGTGAACTCCCACCTATGAAGGCCCATTTTTTGTCAAGAAAGTATTTTTGGGCGGTGCTATGATACTAACCACCATGGACAGTGAAGATTTCCTGCACCCTGTAAACATGGACATAGTTAAAAGATACTACGCATGAAAACGAACCACTAGGTTGACTGGCCTAGGAAAAAATAACAGTATTCTGGTGAACCAAAAAGGTTCATGCAAAAATTAGGGATATATACAAAAAAATTGTAAACCCGACAAGGCGAAAACTTGAAAAGGCGGCTTGGGAAAAAAAGAGTATCCTGATGGACTGAAAACCCGAAAGGGCGGTCCAGGAAAAAGTTAGGGATTAAAAGCGTATGACTATGTCCCATTGGATCACTTACTGCAAGCTTTATCACCAAAGTCAAAGTTCAAATGGTACAGATCAGTTCAATCAACTTCTTCCGATAGCAAGGGATGAAATGTTCAAAAACATAGGGGTAATAGCGGAGTTGGAACCCAACAAGATCATTTCCACATAGTTATATGTTTTGTTTTCACTTTGTACTCTTTTCATTTCACGACAACTTCCTCCTACTAGGAGTTATGTCTTTTTGTACAAAATCTCCTGTTTATGGGCAAACTATCAATACAAATACATCCTAAAATTCAAACTTTTTGGTTTTTCTGTTTTGTTTGCAAAAACGTCCAATGACTAAAATTGAATGAACATATGCATATGAACACGATTAACTATTAACAAAGATATGCATAATAACATGAATAAGCAAGACTCTAGGAGTTGTGATAACGTCCAAGCCGTCCACAAATCCCCACAGAGCCACTTCCGTGAGATTATCCCCACGGAGTAATCTTCACAAATTCATCTTCAATGAAGATACATTCCCCTTAATTTCCCCGACAGATCGCTCTGGCGAGTAAAAGATTATAATCTCCTTCCTGATAATATCACCAACTTATGGAGTTTTAATCAGTACAATTCATGAAAGTTCTCTTCCTCAGCTGAGTTTATTCCTCCGAAACTGTGAAACCCCCTGCAGATTTCCTCTCTCCCGCAGAGTTTATTTCCTCGGCAAGGGTGTTTCCTCAACAAAGTATTTCTCTATCAACGGGGTTTATTTCCCCAAAAGGGTTTATTTCCCTAATAAATTATAGTCCCCCCAGCTTGAGTCTATTCCTCATATGGCTACAAATCACCGGCAAAATTCCTCTTCCCAATGAAGTCGCCACTGTCCCCAGAGAGTTGCTACGAAAACTGGAACCAGACCAAATATGAGTCAATTTTATCCTCACCCGACGAGTCAGAAGGTTATCCATCTCTTTCATCCCCGGTCAGGGTATATAAGAATTAAATTCCTCAGACGAGTTGGAAGGTTATCCATATCTTTTATCCCCATTCAGGGTATGTAAGAATTAAACTCCCCAGTAGAGCGATGAACGACTAATGTTCCTAAACTCTCCTCCCCAAACAGAAGTCAACTTTCCCTAGCGGAGTTTCCTCAAACAGCAAGCAGGAATCCCCAGTGGAAGCATTCTAGACAAGGTTAAAGATCACACATGTTCTTCATCCCCAGCACCAGTCATGGATTCATTTTCCCCAGCAAGATGTCATACGAGACTATTGATACATTTCCAAGAACATTTCACATTCATACATCATTTACCAATATCATAGAATATACATACGAAACTCATATAGCACAATCTCATTTATTTTGAGAACATCATTATGCAATGCATTTCATACATCATGATATTGCATACAGCTAACTCTTTGCCTTTTCAGGAAAGATCAATCAACAGACAAACATCGTCAACTACTTATATGACCTGACAGTCTTCTCAAATTCTACATCTGACAAGGGGTTATTTAAGTAATTTCCTCAGAGGGTCATTCTCAAAAATACATCTTCTGGCTCAAATTAAATCAAGCATAGATTTACTCTAATACTTTTTCCAATAAGCATTTTCTGGCTCAGATTAAATCAATCATAGATTTATTCTGATACTTCTCCCAATTAAAGACAGACACAGACATCTTCTGGCTCATATTAAATCGACCATAGATTTATTCTGATACTTCTTCCAATAGACATTTTCTGGATCAGATTAAATCAACCATAGATTTATTATGATACTTATCCTAGTTAAAGACGGACGCAGACATCTTTTGGCTCAGATTAAATCAAGCGTATATTTATTCTGATACTTCTTCCAATAGACATTTTTCTAGCTCAGATTAAATCAACCATAGATTTATTCTGATACTTCTTCCAGTTATAGACAAAAAGACCTCTCCTGACTCAGATTAAATCGAGCATAGATTTATTCTGATACTTCTTCCAGTTAAAGACATACATAGACATCTTCTGGATCATATTAAATCGACCATAGATTTATTCTGATACTTCTTCCAGTAGACATGTTATGGCTCAGATTAAATCAACCATAGACTTATTCTAATACTTCTTCCTGTAAAAGACAGGCATAGATATCTTCTGGCTCAGGATAAATCAAGCGTAGATTTGTTTTGATACTTCTTCCAGTAGATATTTTTCTGGCTCAGATTAAATCGACCATAGATTTATTCTGATACTTCTTCCAGTAGACATTTTTCTAGCTCATATTAAACCGACCGTAGATTTACTCTGATACTTCTTCCAGTTAAAGACAAGCATAAACATCTTCTGGCTCAGATTAAATTGACCATAGATTTATTCGGATACTTCTTCCAGTAGACATTTTTTGGCTCGGATTAAATCGGCCATAGATTTATTCTGATACTTCTTCTAGTTAAAGACAAAAATACCTCTTTTGGCTCAGTTTAAATCGAGCGTAGATTTATTCTGATACTTCTTCCAGTCGAAGTTGGGCGTAGACGTAATCTAAGTTCTATTAACAATTACTTTGGATGGCATCTATAAGCCCATCTCCGACAATTCTCCATCACCTCTCCAAATTGCATCTTTAAGCTCATTCCCAATATTACATCAACCAACAACATTACTTCGGGCACATGCGAGTGCAAATTTATGGGCACTTAAGTGTTCAATCATCTTCTACCATCAAGTCAGGAATGGCGGATACACCGATCTAAATCTTCAGGTTTAAGAATATTTAACAGGGGAAGCTATTGTACCCCAAAATTTTCCCTCCCATTTTCTTCAATACATTCTCATAAGATCTCAAATACTCAAAGCTACTCAAGAGTTGACTGGTCAAACCTCCTCCTAAGAAAAGGTCTTCAATTAGGGTTTAGTGCTTCTCAAGGAAGATTGGGTTGCAAGGGTCTCAAATTACTTTCATGGTTCATCATAGGTCCTCAATAATTCTTATGTCAAGTTTCAAGTCTTGCATCACATGTTTTCTTAGTCAATGGCTCAGATGATTAAAAATCAATTATATTGAGTGAAAAGTCAATTGTGGTCAACATACAGTCAAACTTCAAGATTTTTTTGTCAACATCAACATTTTGAGGTGACATTCATCATATGATCAAGGGTTGATCATAATTCCTCAAGGAAAACCCTCAAATCCTCAAAGGTCAAAAAATTGTCAAATTAGGGTTTTGATTGAAAATGATTGATCATTGACTTTTTTCCTAGTGCATGACCTAATGGCTTGAAGAATAATCTCAAGGGCTCAAATACAACATCTTAACCTAATTACATGGCTCAAGACATTTCCAAATATGTAAGTGATTGATAGTTGAATAAATTGAATCAATTGATGAAAAGTCAACAGTCACACAAAAGTCAAACTTTGACTTTTTGGTCAACATTGGAATTCAAAAATCAAGAATCATCAAAACATTCAAAACTATCAAACTTGATCATCAAGGATCAAAAAAAGTCAACAAAAGTTAAAAGTTGGAAAAATTTTCCAACACTTAAAATTTTTTTAAGTGTTTTGTTCTTAACGAAATCACTACTTCATGGCCATTTTTCACTAGGATCCAAGTTGATTCAAAGAAAACTTTCAAAATAAAAGTTATAGGGATTGGTGATTCTAAAACATTGTTAATGTGGGATGATCCTCAAAAAGTTCTTGAATTAAGAGATATAAGTCCATGAAGTTGTGGTATTTTTATCTATAACACATAGAAAAAATTTCAACAAGTTTTGGTCAGTTTTTCATCTCAACTTCTTGGCCAATTTCAACCAAGTTCCCATTTGATTTAGCCAAAGTGGCCAACATGAAATTTGTAGACAATGTTTCAAGATTTACAAAATTTCCAATAACACAAATTTATCATTTTTGAGCTAAAAGTTTCAAAGAGATGAAGATGGCATGTCAAACTTGAATTATAGGTCATTTTTGTGATGAACTCATGACCAAATCTCATAACCACGTTGCATAATCTCACTTTGCAGACGTCTAAACCTCCAAATATATCCACAATCAGAAGATTGCACACACTTTTAAGCCATTATCCAAGTGATTCAAGCTTTGTCCAAGCTTACTTGCCACTTAAGGGGGAAAGGTCACACTTTCATTTTCATAAAGCAAACTTTAATCACAAAGTCCATTCCTTGAGCCTCTAACTTGTTTCTTCTGATCACACTCAACATAAATGCTCAGAAGCAACATCTCTAAGCCTATCAACCACCCTACAATGCATTAGAACCATGTTTCTTCAAGGTTACTTCAAAACTAAGCTTCCAAACCACAGCTTATGATCTTACAAAACTTGTTGTTTCAACCTCTAAAACCTTTTACCTATAAATAACGAGATCATTTACAAGCCAAGACACGAATTGACAAGCCCTCAAACACTATTAAACTCAGAATCACCAAGAAACCACCATTGTTGCACATTTGAAACTTCCAATACCCAACTTCAAAACCACTTGTGGTTTTCCTCTTTTATCTCTCAAACACCTTAGGTATATCATATAGAAGTTGTCCAAACACCTGAACAACTTCTATAATAACTCCATCATCATCCACCATTTTCAAAATCCAACTTTGCAACTTGACTTGAGTATACTGATCCAGACACTCTCAAGGCAAAGTAAGAGTTGCAGTATACTCACCAAGGTCCCAGGAAGCTAAAACAAGCATCACATTGCTTTTGGAAGTCGTGTAGAGGGTATTGGGTTTTTCATAAAGAGGTAAGTCTTCTCAAACTTTAAACTCTTTATTTAAGCATCATTAGCATATACTTTCTAAAGATAAAATGTAGATATCATGTTTATGAAGCTAACCATGTCTTTAAATTGCATTTTAATTAACTAAGTCATGAGAATTTTGGAACTAAAGTTTCTGAAATATTAGGATTTTAGTTTGGTACCAAACAAATTCATCCTAACCATTGATCTATAGATTTTGAAAGTTATATGGTTGGATTCATGGTTAAAATTCAAGAAAGTTTGATGTTTGCATCTTTCAATTTGGTTGAGCAATGAAGCTTTTACAAAATTTGAAAATATTGGTGTTGTTATTGTCAAACGCGCGCGAGGAAGAAGATGAAGTTTAATTTTTGAAAACAAGTTTATAATATATTTACTGGGGGCATTTCATAACTGGATGAAACAGCCATCCCGGTGATAAAACAAGCGCGTGTGTTACTATAGGGACCTGGGTTCGAGCCCAAGTGGTACCCTTTTATTTTTCACATATTTGTTTCTTACAGATTCAATACAAACAAGTCACTGGTGCACATGGTGTACCTCACACCTTGACTTTCAGATTTCAAAAGGGCCAGATCCAACATTTCTGATAGTCTCCTCATGATGCACCCTCAGAAAGCCATCCCCGCTGGATTTTAAGCAGGCGCTTGGGCTCCTTGAGTTGGCCTGGGATTTTTACTTCTTCTCACCCCCATTTTTACTTGTTCAAACACACGCCCATTTTTTCTCCTTTTTTGTTTTAACTAAACTTTTTCTAAATTATTTTTATTTAATCAGAAAAAATAATTAAATCACAAAAATTTATATTTAGGTTTTTAATTAATTAATTTAATTTTTCATAAATAAAATTTAATTTAATCACTTTGTTTTATTTTATTAATTAATTTGTAAAATAATTAAAATTAGGTTTTTACTATCATTTCACACTATAAATTATTTTTCTAAACAAATACACCAAAAATACTTTTTTCTAAAAACACTTAGAATATGCTTTAAGGCTTTGACATATTTTCTCTTCATCATTTCCACGCATTTGCTTATTTTTGGCATTTATATAATTATGTAATTGCTTAAAGCTTGTAATAGATAAATTAGGATTTACTTTACTTTTCATCCCCATTCATAAAATTGTACCCTCAATCTCGAAGCATTGTAATAGTGTAGGACATTTTATTTTCACAACTTACTGCTTTCCTTATTAATGTTAGTAATTAGGATGTATGGCAAGACTAAAATCAAAATTAGAAAACCTAATCTCAAGACAAATACTTGAAATCAAAATACTTGGCACACGTACACCTCTAGGGTGACCCTCATTTGTTGCCTCGGATTTAAACAGTCATGCCCCTCGAACGTGGGACGCTTTAGCAAAGACCCTCAGTTAAAAGATTGTAGTCCCTCGATGACCCTTTGTTGATGCCTTTGGTAAACGATCTTAGTCTCTTACGAAAATTGCTAAAGCGTCCTAT
Source organism: Vicia faba (assembly GCA_948472305.1). Lineage (NCBI taxonomy): Eukaryota > Viridiplantae > Streptophyta > Magnoliopsida > Fabales > Fabaceae > Vicia > Vicia faba. Next base: position 1,205,527,188 of record OX451741.1, read on the forward strand.
AAGTTACCTTTTATGACTGTATGATGACCCACACATGTCCCTCACATCCAATGATAGGTCTCCCTACTAACTAATGGTAGGTTAGCACTATCTAAAGAAGGAGGAAAAGAACAAAGATTTTTTAGTAGGTAGATCGCTCGTAATCGCTTGCTCACAAACTAAGACAATTTCACACTTCACACTTTCAAAACAACTACTTTCAAAACACTTTATAAAGACTCTTGAGGACTGATACACGGGTTATTGTAAAGTAAATTGCCTTACATTGGCATTTTCAAAACATATTTCCAGAAAACAACACATCCTTCACAAATATTTTCAAAACAAACATTTTGTATACATTCTCAATGATACGAGAATCATTACAAAATTGCCGCACTTAGGCATTTTCAAAATATTTGCAAACATACACAAACACAAAGCATTTAAAAAGTGAGCTAGATATTAAGAGCCTGTAGATAACTATGGATAAAAAGGGTGCTAACACCTTCCCTTTTCATAACCTACCCCCCTTACTCAGAAAATTCTCAAAAGGTCTTTCCTGTTCTTTTCACCCTTTCCTTTATTGGATAAAAGATAAGTCGGTGGCGACTCTTGCTATCCGCAACATTTGCGATAAATAAAAAAATCAAAAGTTAATTCTCCAACCGTATTACAGTATTCATTCTCAATAGAAGCATATATGTCATAGATCAATCAGAGACCAGGTTGTGGAGCAACATGTGTTAGGAGATTCTTGAGAAAGAAACTCCAACCACCAACACTCTGTCCCTCCATTAGAGCGAAGGCAATTGGGAAAATGTTATTGTTGTCATCTTGTGAAACTGCCATCACTAACGTGCCTTTGTACTTCCTGTATAACCATGTTCCATTTATCTAAATAATAGGTTTGCATGATGCAAACTGAAATTCTGGTTGTTAGATCTCGGGTGTCCTAAGAGATGTCGAGACACCGGATCCAACTTCAACATACAATAGCAAGATGTATGAACAAAATAAACAGTACTAAAAAGTAAACAACACAATAAAGTTGTTAATCCAGTTCAGAGAAACTCTCCTACTCTTGGGGCATACTAAGCCAGGGATAAAATCCATTATAATAGTATTAATTCAAAGCTAAAATAGTCCCAAGTTTACAACTTCTCACTTAATCACTACTCGTTCTAACTTTCTATCTAAGACTCGCCTAGATATGAGGCCCTCCTCAATCCCTCATCAATCATAGACAGTGATTGGGCATACAAGAAGACACACTTCCATGACAAAAATAGAAGACACGTTTTCATGACAATACTCATCAAGATACTTGACAAGAAAACAATTTGGAGTTACTTAAAAGCTTCCTCCAAGAACAATACTTACTCTTGCTTCACAGCTTCGATAAGAACAATAATAAACTCATTACCTAATGGCTTTTAATTGATAACAAAACCTTGCAGCTCAAGGAACACAATCCAACTCACATATCGAGTGGATCACACAACTAACTCTTCTAAAGAGTAGTACGGACTCAGCCATAATTATTACATATTTCTATACACAGCTGGTACCTTTCTTAGGTTACAATACTTCCATTTATAACATATCTCCCAATTTTATTTGGGCTTCTAATCATAGCATATTAGTTGTTACAATTTTGCAGAATATTCTGCAACAAAATAGGTCTTCCATCAAATCTTTCCTAAAAAGTCTGCTTATTTATAAAGTCAATATTCTTCAATATTCTTCTTGATTCTTACAGGCCTTTAAATCAGCACCACATAGGACTACATAATATTCCCAGAATATTCTGCAACTGTTAGATCATAATAGAATCCAACTGTTTTTCTTAGCTCAGGCACGATGTCGTATCGCCTTGCATAGGACATCTTATCCGACATGTTGCTCCAGATGTTGAAACATTTCAACTCAACATGTTCTTCATAAAATAGAACTTCAACATGTTTTCTCTATAAGTTAGAAAATCTTATTTAACATATTGCTACTATATTAGTTTTACCAAACATAATACCAATCATAAAAACAGAGAATTAACAATCTCCCCCTTTGGCTTATTTTGGCTAAAACTAATTTACATAACCTTTGCATACAAATAAGAACATAAATCAAAGGTAAAGGCCAAACAAGCAATACATTCAGAAACAACCATAAACTAAAAACATCAAAAGTAGTTAGTTTCTTTAGTCTTCACGGTATTCATTCTTCACACATGATGTCACAACATCAACAATAGGACTTCTTCATGACAATCCAACATGCCAGTTCCATACATGACCTCATCCCCCCTTTTTTTAGCCAGAATATGACAAAGGAAGCAAATACCAGAACATCATATCCAATATCTCTTCACAACAGCCCGACTAATCCATTACACCCTGTAACACGGTAGGAGAACATGTTTTGCATTTGATCGCAATTTTTGCGGATAGCAAGAGTCGCCACCGACTTTTCTTTTATCCAATAAAGGAAAGGGTGAAAATAACAGGAAACACCTTTGAGATTATATTCTTGAGTTTGGGGGTAGATTATGAAAAGGGGAGGTATTAGCACCCTTTTCATCCATGGTTATCTATGGGCTCTTAGTTGCTTGTTAGATCAATTGCTTTTGTTTGAAAATGTGCTTTGTGGTGGTTTTTGAAAGTATTTTTGAAAAGCACCTTTGTTTAGGCAAACTTTGTAATGATTCTTGTATTTACAAGAATGTATACAAAGTGTTGGACTTTTGAAAATATTTCATGTTTGGAAAGTGTTTAGTGTTTGTTTGAAAAGATGTTTGTTTTGAAAATGAGCAAGCAATTAAGAACGTTTCTACCTACTCAAAAGTCTTTTGTTCTTCTCCTCCTCCTTTAGATGTTGCTATCTTACCATTGATTGGTAAGAAGCCTTATCTTTGGATGTAAAAGGGACGGATGTGGGTCATTGTATAGTCATGATAACAATTTTGTGAGATATCTTAGCATTTCTCTTGAGGGACTAAGATAATTTGTAAGGCAACATTCGTAGCGTCATCGAGGGACCATGATCCTGTATTTTGATTGTTTTTTGCTAAGACATATCACATGCATAACATGACCGTTTTTTATAAGGAAACAAGTGGAATTACCCTAGGGGTGCATGTGTGAATAGTGTGTTTGATTTGTATGCATTTAGTCTTTGATTAGGGGTTGACTACTTGTTGATTTTATCTTGCCATACATTCACTATTTTACTAGCAAGCATACAAAAGTAATAAAATGCAAAAATATAAAATCCTACATTATTACAACCATATTGAATAGCATGAAAATATAAAGGCAAAAATAAAATAAAATCAAGAAAAATGGGTCCTTCGATTCTGGTAGAAACACCCTTCGATTATGCGTTCTTTGGTTTCCTTCGATTTGGGGTCTGGAGTCAGTGGAGTCATGCCCTTCGATTTGCCTTTCTGTCTCCTTCGACTGGGAATCAGTGTGGGCACGCCTTTTGTCTTTTATTTAAAGCTTGGAGGCAGTAAGGTTATGTCTTTCGTCTGAGGCCTGGAAACAGCAAGGTTCTGTCTTTGCCACAGTCTCCTTGCTGACTCCTTGTAAGTATATTAGGCCCTTAGATTGTGATTCGAGAGGCTTGTGCAGCTAGCCAATCGAAGGTTATAACAAACCTGTCTTAAGTTCTTAAAATGAAACATCCAAACATAACTATAGTCCAGGGGTCAGCACAAAAACCAATGGGTCTCAAAGTCCAAAGCATAGCTAAGTAAGGTTGAGTTTTCAGCATATGGGCAGTCAAAATCGAAAGCTAAAACATGGTCTAGAAATATCTACATTTTTCTTTATTGGCATGTGCACATGATATTTAAATGAAAGAGTTCCAAGTTTAGAGAGAACTTACCTCTTGAAGTTTTTAATTGAAAAAGTTGTAAGTGACTTCTTTGGTGGTGGAGGGAGCTTCGCTAGAATCTTCCTGAAGCTAGTTTAGTTACTGCTTGGTTTGGGCAGTCACTGAATCGAACGAGAGTATATCATGGTGATGAGTGAATTTGAGGTTATTGTGCTACAGTTTAGGGGAAGCAAATTGAAAGGTACACTACTGAGGTTTTTTTGTGAAAAAATCTTAGTTTTAAAGGTTTGAGAATTTTGGAGAGTTTGATAATATTGGAGAGTTTGAGTGCTTGAGGATTTTTATGATTTTTTCTCTCTTAGAAAAAATCTTGTCCCTTTCTTTGTCAATGATTTCTCTATTTATAGAGAAAAGGTTTGGGAGTTTAAACAAAGATGTGGCTTGGCTAAAACGTGAATATTAAGCTATGTTAGATTTTCCAAGATCCCAAGGTGAAGTATTGAAGTTGTTGGTTAAAAGGGGTTGACTTCCCTGACTTATGGTGAAGTACAAACAGGATTTAAGCAAAGCATGGGCTTAGGACAGGATTTGTACTAGCAAGTTCACTTTCATACAAAAAATAACTTCTAGACAAAGGCTTAATCACCTGGACAATAACTTAATCCAAAATGTAAGCAATTAATTATGGATTAAAATATAAGCATTAAGGCCTGCAAAGTAAGATCATGTAGCATGGCCCAAAGATTTGATCAGTGTTCTTTCAAAATCCCATTTTCCACATGTGTAGAAGGGTTCTAGCAATGTACTAAAGAAGACTGCTTCGAAGGGAGAAAAATGCCCAAACTAAGCTTATGGATTAAACTTGCATTGAAAGAGATTTCCTGCCCAAATGAAGTACATAACCCTAGCTTTCAATCAAAGGAGGCCACAAAGCCAAACGAAAGATGCATGCAGGAAGTTTAAATGTGCAATTGAAGGATGCCAAAAGGAGGCCTTTTGCCTTGGAATCGAAAGAGGCTACATGAGGCTTTTTTCCTTGTGACTTCATGCCAATATGCAAAAGATCTATGTTCGAATGAAACTTGCATGAAGAGAACCAACATGCCCAAACGAAAGGTGTGACCAGTAGCTTGTACTGAAGGAACCATATGCCAAACGAAAGGTGCATGTAGGAGGCCAAAATGTCCAGATTCGAAAGAGGTATATAGGGGGCAAAAAGTGCAAATCGAAGGATGCTAAAAGGGAGTCTTTTGCCTTGAAATCGAAGGAGACCACAGGGGCATTTGTGCCTTGTGAATCCAAACCAACGTGCCAGAGGCCCACGCTCAGTCGAAGGATGCAAGCCAAACTTGCATCGAAAGAGGCCAAAAGGCCAATCGAAGGAGCAGAATCAAAGAACACTTTTTTTTTTCAAATTTTGTCAAAATATTATTTTTATCTGTTTTCTCACTTTTTGACAGTTTCCTTTTAATCTTGGTACTGGAAAAATCCCAATGTACTTGTGCAAGCTTGAACCTTGAGAATCCTTGTGAGAAAGGCCTTGACAAATGAGAGGGAAAATTTTGGGGTGCAACAGCTGCCCCTGTTCAATCTTCTTAAACCTGAAGAGTTAGATTGGCAAGCCTGCCATTCGTGACTTGAAGGTGGAAGATGATTGAACACTAAAGTGCCCAGAAATTTGCACTCGATGATATATTAGCTGATTGTGTAGGGAATGGGCTTAAAGATGCCATTTGGAGGGATGATGGATGGTATCAGGATAAATCTTTTGGTTGATTTATACTGAAATGGTAGATGTCTTTTGCCTGTTGATTTTCCTGCAAGGAAAAAGATTAGTTGCATGCAGTTGTATGCATGGCGCAATGATATTCTTAAAATAAATGAGATTATGTTGTATGCATCTGTCATGTATGGTCGGGTCCAGGCTTCATAGTGTCTTGAGGGGTTAACTACTATCTGGTCGGGTCCGGGCTTCATAGTAACTGAAAATTAAGCTATTATCTGGTCGGGCTTCATAGTATCTAGAGTTAGACTATTATCTGGTCGGGTCCAGGCTTCAAAGTATTTTGAGAAGTTACACTATTATCTGGTCGGGTCAAGGCTTCATAGTGACTGAAAGTTATACTATTATATGGTCGGGTCCAAGCTTCATAGTGACTGAAAGTTGTACTATTATCTGGTCGGATCCATGCTTCATAGTGACTGAAAGTTGTAATATTATATGGTCAGGTCCAGGCTTCATAGTGACTGAAGTTGTACTATTATCTGGTCGGGTCCAGGCTTTATAGTAACTTGTTTGAAAGAATGAAGTTGACTGTTATCTGGTCGGATCCAGGCTTCATAACAACTTACTGAAGTTAAACTGTTATCTGGTCGGGTCCAGGCTTCACAACAACTTTCGGAGATAGCAATGACTTTTTTGGCGACTTCACTAGGGAAAATAGGTCGTGGTCCTCTGATTTGTAATAGTCTGAGAGGCAAACTCAAGCTAGAGAGGATAGACTCAGTCGGGGAAATAAACCCTGTTGAGGAATATTTGATGAACTGCTGACAAGGTGGGTTCTTTTAGGAAGAGATCCACAAGGCTTCTTCTTTTAGGACCAACTCAGCTGGGGAGAGGGTTGTTAAGAGATTGAGATTCTGGCTGGGGACTACCTTATGAAAAGGACTTTTTGGGGATAATGTTAATGGAATAACTCTGTGGGAACATACCAAATGCATAAAAAGATGCTTGTTGTTGCTTGGCAGGACACATGTGCTAAATAGTTTTAATTATGTTCACATGCATATGTTCGTTCAATTTTAGTCATTGGACATCTTTGCATTCAAAACAAAAAACAGAAAGTTTGCACTTCAAAGTATATTTGTATTGATATTTTTCCCATGAATAGGTGTTTTTGTACAAAGAGACGGAGATCCTAGTAAGAGGAAATTGTTGAAAGGAAAACAAAATTGAAAACAAAAATAATAGCCATGTGGAAGTGATCTCATTGTGTTCTAACTCTACTATTTCCCCAATGTCTTCGAATGTCTCTTGTCGTTGACATAAGTTTATTAGACTGATCTTGGACCGTTTGAACTCGGACCTTGGTAATAAAGTCGATTGTGGTGATTCCGCAGGACATAGTCATACTCTTTTAATCCTTAATTTTTGCCTGGACCGCCCTTTGGGGTTTTTCAGCCCACCAGGATACCCATTTTTGCCCAAGTCGCCCTTTCGGATTTTCAACTTGTCGGGTGTACAATCTTTTGCATATATCCCTAATTTTTGCCCAAACCTTTGGTTTGTCGGGATGCCCTTATCTTGCCTCGGTGTGTCAACCTAGTGGGTTTCTTATGCGTAGTATTTTTTAACTATGTTCGCGTTCACAGGATGTGGGAAATCTTCACCGTCCATGGCAGTCAACATCATGGCACCACCAGAGAAAACTTTCTTGATAACAAATGGCCCTTCGTAAGTGGGAGTCCATTTTCCCCTGGGGTCACCTTGTGGAAGAATGATGCGCTTTATTACCAAGTCACCAGCTTGATATACTCGAGGCCTGATCTTTTTGTTGAAAGCCTTGATCATACATTTTTGGTACATCTGACCATGACAAACGGCAGTCAGTCGCTTTTCATTGATCAAATTAAACCGATCCAATCTCGTCTGAGTCCATTCGTCTTCGCCTAAGCCTGCTTCATTCATACTTCCATTGGCAGAACAGCTTCCATGCCATAGACCAAAGAAAAGAGAGTTGCCCCAGTTGATGTCTGAGCTGAAGTATGGTAGCCATGAAGAGCAAATGGTAACATCACATGCCAGTCTTTGTATGTTACTACCATCTTCTGCACAATCTTCTTAATGTTTTTGTTGGTTGCTTCTATTACGTCGTTCATTTTAGGTCTATAAGGAGAACAATTGTGATGCTTGATTTTGAACTGAGTGCAAAGTTTGGTAATCATAGCATTGTTAAGATTGTTCCAATTTCCAGTGATAATCCTTTCGAGGATATCATAGCGGAAGATGAGGTTATGTTTGATGAATCTGGCTACCATGTTCTTGGTGACTGAGGCAAATGAGGTGGCTTCGACCCATTTGGTGAAATAATTGATAGCGACCAGAATGAAGCGATGTCCATTGGAAGCAGTAGGTTTGATATCTCTAATCATGTCAATTACCCATATTGCAAATGGCCACGGAGCGGTCATGATGTTTAGAGGAATAGGAGGCACATGGACCTTGTCAGCATATACTTGGCATTTGTGGGAAGTCCTTGAGTGGTGATGACAATCAGCCTCCATCGTTGACCAATAGTAACTAGCTCTTAGGATCTTCTTGGCCATAGTATGTCTGCTACAGTGAGTCCCAAAGAGACAATTATGCATGTCTTCCATAATTTCCTCTGCCTCCTTCTTATCCACACATCGTAGTAGAGTAGAATCATGGTTGTGCTTGTACAAGATTCCATTACTTAGGAAGAATTTGGCTGAGAATGTTCGTAAGAACTTTCTGTCATTGATGGAAACTCCTTCGGGATACTCTTGTGCTTCAAGGTATCTCTTCACCTCATGGTACCATGGCTTTTCTGTGTCAGTGTCAAGCTCAAAGCAGTGCGCAGGTTAGTCGAATCTCTCAATTGTAATCATAGGAGCTTCGTTGTCCCATTTGACCTTGAACATAGAAGATATCATGGCCAAAGCATCAGCTAACTGATTTTCTTCCCTAGGGAAGGGTTCAAAGGTGATCTATTCGAAGTAAGGAACCAAAGATAGCACAAGCTCCTTGTAAGGAATAAGATTAGGGTGTTTAGTATCCCATTCTCCTTTTACTTGGCTGATCACCAGAGCGGAATCTCCAAACACATTCAAATGCTTGATCCTCAAATCAATGGCAGCCTTCAGACTCAAAATGCATTCTTCGTACTCAGCCATGTTGTTAGTACAATCAAAGCATAATATGGAAGTGAAAGGAATCTGGAAACCTTAAGGGGAGATTATCACAACACCAATTCGGTTACCCAAAGTGTTGGAAGCCCCATCGAAGACCATAGTGCATCAGGATCCTTGTTCAGGTTCGTCATATGGTCCAGGTTTCACGCAGTCGGTCACTAGCATGATATTCTCATCCAAGAAGTCAAAGTTCATAGACTGATAATCATTAACAGCTTGATGGGCCAAATGATCTGCTAATGCACTTCCTTTGATGGCCTTTTGCATTATGTATTGAATCTCGTACTCAGTCAAAGTTATCTACCATCTAGCTATCTGTCTGAAAAGAGCGGGTTTCTTGAAGATATACTTGATAAGGTCCATCTTTGAAATCAATAGAGTGGTATGAGTCAACATATATTGTCTTAACTGGCGAGCAGCCCATTCCAGAGTGCAGCAAGTTTTCTCGAGCAGTGAATATCTGTTTTCACAGTCGGTAAACTTTTTGCTCAGGTAGTATATAGCATGCTCTTTTCGGCCAGACTCGTCATGTTTGCCCAATACACATCCCATTTTATTCTCTAGAACCGTCAAGTACATGATCAAGGGTCTTCCTTCAACTGGAGGCATGAGGATAGGAGGTTCTTGCAGATATTCCTTGATTTTGTCAAGGGCAGCTTGGCATTCATCATTCCATCTGACTACTTGATCTTTCTTCAAAAGTTTGAAGATTGGCTCACAAGTAGCAGTTAAGTGAGATATGAAGCAGGCGATGTAGTTAAGACGACCCAAGAATCCTCTAACCTCCTTTTCAGAATGGGGAACTGGAATTTCTTAGATGGCCTTTACCTTGGCAGAATCAACTCAATGCCTTTACCACTGAAAACAAAACCTAGAAGCTTTCTAGATCGTACTCCGAATGTGCACTTATTAGGGTTCAACATCAACTTGTGCTTTTTCAGCCTCTCGAATAGCTTGTATAGGTGATTGAGATGTTCCTATTTGGTTTGTGATCTTGCAATCATATCATTCACATATACCTCTATTTCATGATGGATCATATCATGAAATAAAGCTATCATAGCCCTTTGATATGTTTCCCCTGCATTCTTTAATCCGAACCGCATGACCTTGTAACAAAAGGTGCCCTATTGCATAACAAAGGTGGTCTTCTCCATGTCTTCAGGAGCCATCTTAATTTGATTATAGTAGGAGAAACCATCCATGAAAGAGAAGACTTTATGAGCGGTGTTATCGACGAAGACATCAATATGTGTGTTGTACCCCAATTTTTGCCCCTAATATCCCTTTATCATACCATATTGATCTAATCACAACAAGGTCACATTAGGGCTTCTGGTTCTCCTCCCAAACTTTAGCTTTTCTCTTTGAGGAATCACCAATCACCTTGACTTGTTTTTATTTTGTGATCATGCATGTTTTGTTTTGACTTTCCTTTTAATTAATAAAATGCAATGTTGTTTGTCTTACTTGATAATAATGTAGGTAAAGGCAATGTGGCTTAGCAAGTTGATCCATGGGTTCATGAGTTTATTTCCATGCCCTAGTCAATAAAGCTTGAGAAGTTCAAACCTCACCATTGAAGTTATTTTGGAATAAATTCCATGGCAAGGTTTATCTTGGTCCACCACATTTCAAAGTTATCAAAATTGATTCAAATGTACAAGGGGTTGATTGAAGAAGTTGTCGTGTTTGGACAAGGCTTTGTTCCTATTGGTCACAAGTGCATATTTCTCTCAATTCTCAAGATATGGAAGTGTTTTTGGTGACTATGAGTTCTCATTATCATTCTCAACAACTTCTATTTACAAATCAAAAGTGTTGGTACAAGAAGGTTGTTCAAAATTGTCAAAGTTCCTCAAAGCATTTTCTTGATCTTGGAGCTAGGGTTTTGAACTTCAAATAAGTATATCTTGCTCATATTTTGGTATTTTTGAGTGATTCCAAAGACATCCTTATCTTCAAAGGGTTATTAACAAATCACTTCAAAAGTTTCAAGGAGTTTTCATGTGGAAGAAGCTTGATGATGAAGAAAGATTACAAGTCCTCCAGATGAACCCCCAATTTCTCATGTGTGAATTAAAATGACCATAACTTGGTCAATTTTTATCACCTTGAGCCTACTATTTTTCCATAATGATCTTAATGATGCGAACTTTATTTCTTCTTTTATGTACAAAGTGAGGAAATGGATGGAAGATGCCCTAAGGATACAAAAGATTATAGGTCATTTCATGATTTTTGCCAACTTCAACAATTTATAACTCTCTCAATTTTTGGATATTTTGAATGTTTCAAGTTTCAAAATGTCATCCAAGAGTTCTATTTCATGCCATCTTTTTTGGTCAAGAGCAAATTCCAAGTGGAAGGCCATGTTTGGATGCAAAACATTATAGGTCACTTTTGAAGAAAAACTTGAAATATTTCCAAGTATGGAAAGTCAACTTCTTTTTCCCAACTTTGACTCATTACAACTTTCAGCTCAAATATCCATTTGACTTCATTCTTTTTCCATTGCAAATCTTGTAATCTCATCTTTCTAGAGCATCAAGAATCATGCCCTAAGACCCCTTGAGCTGAGAATGCCATTATTTTGAAATTGGTAACTTGAAACTGAAGTTTCTTCAAAAGTCAGAATTTGAAATCCTTGATTTAGCTTCTAAACACATTGTTCCTGTGCGTTTTTTCTTCTAAACATGTTTAGTCAACTTCCAGAAGTGATTAGCATAGAAAAACACGCGTTTTGGATGAGTTTTGACCAATATAGAAGTCACACTTTTCTTGTTTGCAACTTCACACGATTTCCCTCCAAACTTCATCATTTCACACACTTGAACATTTCATTTGATTCCCTATAAATAAAGGGTCATCCCTCATTCATTTCCTCAAGCTTGAACATCCCAAATCACCCTACCAAACTTGCTCCATAACTCATTTTTCTGCAACATTGAAATCAGTGTTCAAGCCTTTTTCAATCCAATTTTTCTATCAATTCACCTTCCTTGATCTTCCCTGAAGCAAACCATACAATTACCTTCAAGAATCGTGACCTATATTGATCCATAGAAGTCCAGTTTCAGAGCTCTACAACTCAACTTCAATAGGTATATTTCTCCATCAATTCTTCAAAACTTTGATATCATTGTGAAGCTCTCATTCCCCTGGTTCTAGTCGCAACACTTGATTTTATCTGGAAACACGTTTTGACCATGAAATTTCAAAACCCTTTTCAAAACTTTCCTTCCAAATTGCTTGAGGTACACATTATATAAATTTGTCGCGAAGGTGTGGTTGTCTTCGTCTTGAAGAGACGAAGCGAATGGCATAGGTCTCGTGCTCTAATTTTACAGATTGAGCAACCTGGTTTTGGGACTGGTTGGAGGTTGAAGATGACCAACGTGTCATCTTCCAACCAATGATGGCGTGCCATTTATATTTTTTGAATTTCTGATTTTACATTTGATTCAGTGCTTTATTCACTAATGACCATAATATTCACAGCGTGCCAGATCCCTTGGATTTGATTACTAACGCATTTTGACTCTCATCCAATGGTCCATATATTTTTTGACTTTATTTTTTATTTCTGATTTTTATATTTAATTGCTTTAAACTTCAAAAAATCATAGAAAATTCATTTTTAGTCCATAAAATCTGAAAAAATTATGAAAAATATTTTTTGATTTTTCTCTTTCTAATTTTTATTTTTTCATAATTTTATTTTGTGTTTTGATATTTTTTATAAATTTTCACTTTATTTGATTTGTTTTAAATGTTTAAAAATACTTTTATGCATTTTTAAATTCTGAAAATATTATGGAATGATCCAATGATATTGTGACAAATATTGGTGACCTCATTTATTTTTTATTTCTAACTTTGTTATTTTTTTAACATTTTTGGTTTATTTTACTCATTTCTTTTAATTTTAAAAATAGTTTCTGACTTTAAAAAAATTATCAAAAAATTTATAAAAATATTTTAATTCATATCTGATTTTTCTAAGGTCTTACTTTATATTTCTTGATTAATTTGAACATAGTTGATATTTTTCTCTTTTATTTATATTTTAAAACATTTTAAAACCTTCTTTAATATATGTATTAAATGCAATATTATTTTATGATTATTTTCTAGATGATCTTGGGTTGAAATTTTGATCATGAACTTTATTAACATTATTGGATCCATGGTGTTGAGTCGAACTCTACAAAAATGGATGAATGATTTTAATAACAGTTTGATTAAATTTTAATTCAAATATGGTTTGTGTATTCTTTCCCACCTCTCTTCATCTTATCCCTTTCTTATTGCACTAAGCGTTATTAGACAATGATCTATATATCATGTCTCAAAATAAATGGTGCATAGATTGCTATTGACCGACCTCAAAATAGGTGCGACTTCTATATAAGTCCACTTACGATTGCTTAACATAGCGCTAAATTTTGTCTCGATTCGAATAAATGATCATTCGTGGCCCAAACCTATGTTTGCAAGCCCAAATATGTTGATTTGATCTCTTTGATCCAATAACCTTGAGATTCTTTGTGTGGAGGCTTTGGTTCTACTAATCCTCTAATGGATCTATAACACTTTTGGTCAATGCGGATCACTTAAACATTGTTGATCATTAAATGGTACTTTTTGAGGATTCCAAATAGATGATATACTTGAAAAAAAGCAAATGCAACTTATTGTGTGGAGGCTTTGGTTCTACCAATCCCCTAATGAGTTCCAAATGTAAGTTTCAAGATGGTCATCCAACTAACCACTAATTATTATATTGTTTTTACTTTATGCTTTTATTTTTATGCTTTATGTACCATTTACTTTAAGCATTACATTTCATGTCATTTTTATTTTTCTCACTTGAGCATTTATATTCTTTTTATTTTTATTTTGTTCACTTGAGCTTTTATTTTATTTTTTTAAGACACCTAATAATCAACATGAACCATAAAAAGCTTTAATGATATTTGGATTATTTGGTTACTATCCTTGGCATTATGGAGTATTGGACTTCTTTGAATTAGGATTAGAAACCTTGGCCTATATTGGAGACCTTGTGATCTTAATTGATATTTTGTCTAGAGTTCTTGAGGTTTACCTCAAGACATTGGGTTGTTTGTTTGTTTTGTATGCAGGTTACTGTGATTACATACTTTGTTTGTAATCTGGAATTCACCTGTATACAGCCGTTACTCTGCCCAATTTTTGTGAAGACTTAATACATTTGAAGTTTAGTTCTCTCAAGAGATCTAGTATCTTTACTTGTTTGGTTTCAATCCAAAGAATGGTAATTCTGTCTTGACTTATAATGTCAAGTATTGGTTTCTTGTTGGTTAGATGGTTCTTATCCCTAGCTTTTACCTTATGCTTTAGGATAGTGTCTTCTTCTCCTCCCATCTTCTTTAATTTCAAAAATCTTCTCGCTCCTTTTAAAAACTCTTCTTGTTTTTTAAACTTTAACCACTCTCATAATAAACTTTGACTTAGGTCCATGCATTTTCAAAACATTTTCATGAACAAACTTCAATCAACTTAATAATACTTTGACATCCTTTTTTTGTAAGAAGACTAAAAGTCAATCAATCTCATTTTAAAACAATTTGCCACTTTGGCTTCTACTTTAAAAATTTTCTCAAAAAATTGGACTCTTGTCAATCCTTGTAGTGATGCAAACAACTATACTTCTACAATATGTAGTGAAGAGAGATATTTTCCACTTGGGTGTTGAGTTAGGCATTGTTGATTTTAAAATCCAAGCCATATCCTCCACTTTGAGATGATGCAAACTCTCCTTTCTCATGATTGTGGGTAGTAAGTATGTTTTCCACATGGACAATAACGATGATGTCGTGTCTCATAAAATTAACCAACACACTTGTGTTTTAAATTTTTTAAAAGGTGAACTACGTGTACCCTGATCCCCTATTGCACGAAAGGTGGTACGTAGGCACTAAAGGTTTGCAATGGCGACGGGTGCAAAAATCATAAAAAATACTTCTTTTCTTACCTCCACCATCTATTCTTTATACAATATTTTATAGCCAAAATATACAGATTTACAAAGAGGTTCCTGCGGAGTACCGTAGATGTTTAGGGTGCTAATACCTTCCATTTGCATAACCAACCCCCTTACCTTGAATCTTTCCCCTTCTTTTTGGGTTACTCGCTCTTTTCCCATTCCTTTGGAAACAATAAAGCGCGGTGGCGTTTTTTATTTTGATCTGTATAAGTCTAGTCAATCCAATGGCTTAGTCTTAAATATTTCTACCGCTACAGAAAAAATGGCGACTTCACTGGGGAAAGTTTGACCTCTTGCTGGTCCATCCCTAAGTGGGTTGAGCCTATCTTTGTTTATATCTATATGTGTGCTATTGTTGTTTATGTGTTATATGTTGTATATATGTTTGTCTGGATTTTCCTGGTTTTCAGGGTGCTTGGTGATTACTTATAAGTCCTATACCCGGGTTTTCCCAAGTCCGATTATAGGACTTATGAGTAATCACCAAGCACCCTGAAAACCAGGAAAATCCAAACAAACATATATACAACATATAACACATAAACAATAATAGCACATATACATATATAAACAAAGATAGGCTTAACACACTTAGGGATAGACCAGCAAGAGGTCAATCTTTCCCCAGTGAAGTCGCCATTTTTCTGTAGCGGTAGAAATGTTCAAGACTAAGTCATTGGATTGACTAGCCTTTATACACATCAAAATAAAAATCGCCACCGCACTTTATTGTTTCCAAAGGAATGGAAAAAGAGAGAATAACCCAAAAAGAGGGGGAAAGATTCAAGGTAAGGGGGTTGGTTATGCAAAGGGAAGGTATTAGCACCCTAAACATCTACGGTACTTCGCAGGAGCCTCTTTGTAAAATCTGTATATTTTGGCTATAAAATGTGTTATATATAAAATGGATGCAGTTGCGAACCTTTAGTGCCTACGTACCACCTTTCATGAAATAGGGGATCAGGGTACACGTAGTTCCTCTTTTAAAAATTTGAAACACAAGTATGTTGGTTAATTTTTATGAGATAAGATATCATCATTATTGTCTGTGTGGAAAACATACTTACTACCCACAATCATGAGAAAGGAGAATTTGCATCATCTCAAAGTGGAGGATATGGCTTGGATTTTAAAATCAACAATGCCTCACTCAACACCCAAGTGGAAAATATCCCTCTTCACTACATGTTGTAGAAGTATAGTTGTTTGCATCACTACAAGGATTGACAAGAGCCTAATATTTTAAGAAAAGTTTAAAGGTAAAAGCCAAAGTGGCAAAATTGTTTGAAATGAGATTGATTGACTTTTAGTCTTCTCACAAAAAGTGTCAAAGTATTATTAAATCGATTGAAGTTTATTGATGAAAATGTTTTTAAAATGCATGGACCTAAGTCCAAGTTTATTATGAAAGTGTTTAAGTTTAGAAACAAGAAGAGTTTGAAAAGGAGGGAGAAGATTTTTGAAATTAAAGAAGATGGGAGGAGTAGAAGAGGCTATCCTAAAGCGTAAGGTAAAAGCTAAGGATAAACACCATCTAACCAAACAAGAAGCCAAAACTTGACATTATGAGCCAAGATAGAATTCCCATTCTTTGGAGTGAAACCAAGAAAGCAAAGATACTAGACCTCTTCAAATGTATTAAGTCTTCACAAAAATTGGACAGAGTAACGGCTGTATGCGGGTGAATTCCAGATTACAAAACAAAGAGTGTAATCACAAAAACCTGCACACAAAAACAAACAAGCAACCCAATGTCTTGAGGTAAACCTCAAAAGCTCTAGACAAAATAATCAGATAAGATCACAAGGTCTCCAAGATAGGCCAAGGTTTCTAATCCTAAGTCTAAGAAAAAGTCCACTGCTCCATCATGCCAAGGATAGTAACCAAATAGTCCAAGTACCATTAATATTTTTTTAGGGTTTATGTTGATTATTAAGTATCTTAAGAAAAGAAAAAGAAAAACTCAAGTGAGCAAAATAAAAAGGGAAAGAAAATAAATGCTCAAATGAGCAAAGATGAAAATGGAATGAAATGAAAATGTTAAAAGATAAATAATACATAAAGCATAAAAGAATAAAAAGCATAAAATAAAACAAGTTAATAATTAGTGATTAGTTGGATGACCATCTTGAAACTTGCATTTGGAACTCATTAGAGGATTGGTAGAACCAAAGCCTCCACACAACAAGTTGCATTTGCTTTTTGTCAAGTATATCATCCATTTGGAATTCTCATAAGTACCATTTAATAATCAACGATGTTTAAGTGATCCGCATTGACCAAAGGTGTTGTAGATCCATTAGAGGATTGGTAGAACCAAAGCCTCCACACAATGAATCTCAAGGTTATTGGATCAAAGAGATCAAATTAACATACTTGGGCTTGCAATCATAAGTTTAGGCCACGAATGATCATTTATTCAAATTGGGACAAAATTTAGCGCTATGTTAAGCAATCGTAAGTGGACTTATATAGAAGTGGCACCTATTTTGAGGCCGGTCAATAGCAATCTATGCACCATTTGTTTTAATATATGATATAGAGATCATGCTCCAACAACATTTAGTGCAAGAAGAAGGGAATGAGATGAAGAGGAATTAGGGTAAAAAAGAAAATCACATTTGAATTAATATTTAATCAAACTATTATTAAAATCATTCATCCATTTTTGTGGAGTTAGACTCAACACCATGGATCCAATGATGTTAATAAAGCCATGACCAAAAAATCAACCCAAGACTGCCAGAAAATATTCACAAAATGATATAATATTTAATATATATATATATATATATATATATATATATATATATATATATATATATATATATATATATATATATATATATATATATATATATATATATATATATATATATATATATATATATATATATATATATATATATATATATATATATATATATATATATATATATATATATATATATATATATATATATATATATATATATATATATATATATATATATTAAAGGATGAAAAATGTTAAAATAAACTAAAAAATAATGGGGAAAATATCAATAATATTCAAATTAATCAAGAAATGAAAAATAAAACCATAGAAAAATCAGAAATGGGTCCAAATATTTTTATAAAAACTTTGGGAATTTTTAAAAGTCAGAAACTATTTTTAAAAATTAAAATAAATGGGTAAAATAAATAAAAATGGTAAAAAATAGTAAAGTCAGAAACAAAAATAAAATAAAGTCACCAATATTTGTCACAATGTCATTGGATCATTTCATAATTTTTTTCAGAATTAAAAAATGTGCAAAAGTATTTTTAAACATTTTAAACAAATCAAATAAGTGTAAAATTAATAAAAAAATACCAAAACACAAAAATAAATTGTGAAAAAATAAATATCAGAAAGAGAATAATCAAAAATATTTTTCATAATTTTTTCAAATATTTTGGGCTAAAAATGAATTTTCTATGATTTTTTGAAATTTAAAACAATTAAAATATAAAAATCAGAAAAAGAAAATAAAAGAAAAAGATGTGGACCATTCGATGAGAGTCAAAACGCGTTAGTAATCAAATCCAAAGGATCTGGTGCGCTGTGCATATCATGGTGTTTATTGAATAATGCACAGAATCATTAAATAAATCAGAATTTGAAAATAACAAATGTCACGCTTTCATTGGTTAGAAGATGACACGTTGGTCATCTTCAACCTCCAGCCCTCACGAATTGCAGATCTCTCCAACTATAAAATTAGAAGCTCAGACCTATGCCATTCGCTTCATCTCTTCAAGACGAAGAAAACCAAACCTTCGCGACAAATTTATATAAACTATAACTCAAGCAATTTGGAAAGAACGTTTTGAAAGGGGATTTGAAAATTCATGGTCAAAAAGTGCTTCCAGATGAAAGTAAATGTTGCAACTAGAACCATGGCAATGAGAGCAACACAATGATACCAAAGTTTTGAAGAATTAATGAAGGAATCTACCTATTGAAGTTGAGTTGCAGAGCTCTGAAACTGGACTTCTATGGAGCAATGTAGGGCACGATTCTTGAATGTAATTGTATGGTTAGGTTCAGGGAAGATCAAGGAAGGTGAATTGATGGAGAAAATG
Organism: Vicia faba; assembly: GCA_948472305.1. Taxonomy (NCBI): domain Eukaryota; kingdom Viridiplantae; phylum Streptophyta; class Magnoliopsida; order Fabales; family Fabaceae; genus Vicia; species Vicia faba. Next base: position 1,205,546,074 of record OX451741.1, read on the forward strand.
GATTGAAAAAGGCTTGAGAATAGGATTCGAAGTAGCTGAATTCTGAGTTGTGAAGCAAGTTTGGCAGGGTGATTCTGGCTATCTAAGCTTGGGAATTTGAATAGGGGATGACCCTCTATTTATAGGGAATCAAATGGAATGTTCAAGCGTGTGGAATGATGCAAATTGGAGGGAAATCGTGTGAACCTGATACACGAGCAAAGTGTGATCTCATTTGCATCAAAACTCATCAAATCCTTGTGTTTCAAGGCTCTAATCCACTCTAGAAACTTGGTTAAACATGTTTAGATAACAAACGCGTGCTAATTTGATGTTTAAAGGCCAAAACATGGATTTCAAATTCTGACTCATGGTGAAACTTCAGTTCCAAGTTACCAAGTTCAATCCAATGGCATTTCCATCTCAAGGGGTCTTAGGGAAAGATTCTTAATGCTTTGGAAAGATGATGTTACAAGCTTTGTAATGGAAAAAGAATGGAATCAAATGGATGCTTGAGCTGAAAGTTACATGGAGTCAAAGTTGAAGAAAAAGAGTTGACTTTCTATACTTAGAAATATTTCAAATTCTTCTTTAAAAAAGACCTATAATCTCTTGCATCCAAACATGGCCTTGCACTTGTAATTTGCTCTTGATCAAAAAAGATGGAATGAAGTAGACCTCTTGAATGACATTTTTCAATTTGAACCAATCAAAATCTCCAAAAATTGAGCAAGTTATGACTTGTTGAAGTTGTCCAAAAATCATGAAATGACCTATAATCTTTTGCATCCTTAAGGCAACTTCCATCCATTTTCTCACTTTGCACATAAAGGAAGACATGAAGTAAACATATTTAGGATCATCGTGAAAAAATAATGGGCTCAAGGTGATAAACATTGACCAAGTTATGACCATTTGAAGTCACATATGGAAAATTGGGGATTCATCTGGATGACTTGTAATCTTTCCTCTTCACCAAGTTTCTTCCACATGAAAAATTCTTGAAACTTTTGAAGTGATTCGTTGGTAACTCTTTGAAGAGAGGAATGTTTTTGGAATCACTCAAAAATACCAAAAAATGAGCAAGATATGCCCCTTTGAAGTCCAAAACCCTAGCCTCTAGATCAAGAGAAAACTTGGTGGAACTTTGCCAAGTTTGAACAAACTTTTTGTGCCAATATTCTTCCTTTGTGAATAGAGATTGTTGAGGATGATGATGAGGACTCATAGCCACCAAAACTACTTTCATACCAATTTCAAAACAACTTCATGGGTGAGGTTTGAATCTCTCAAGCTTTGACTAGGGCATGGAAATAAACTCATGAACCCATGATGCAACTTGCTAGACCTCATTGTCTTTACCTACATTATTAGCAAGTAAGACAAACCAAAATTGCATTTTGTTAATTAGAGAGAAAATCAAAGCAAAATATCCATGATCATAAGAGAAAACAAGTTAAGGTTCTTGGTAACTCCTCATAAAGCAAAGCTAAAGATAAGTAGAAGAACCAAAAGCCCTATTGTGATTTTGTGGTGATTGAAACAATATGGTATGATGAAGGGATCTTAGGGGGGGAAATTGGGGTATAACAGCAAGAAAGGAGGGTTAATCCTCCTAGAAGAAATTATCAGCGTCATCAGCAAGTCGCCTCAGTTATTCCAGTTGTTGGTGTAGCTCCAACCATCGTTGCTTATCAGAGACCATCCCATCAGGGGAATCAAGGGTATAATCAGAGAAGGGAGAGTTATGATCATATCTCTATGAGATATACAGAATTACTCCCAGCGTTAATTCAGAATAAGTTGGTTCAGACCATACCACCTCCCGCTGTACCATCACCATTGCCTTGGTATTATAAGGCAGACCAAACATGTGCTTTTCATTAGGGAGCACCAGAGCACAATGTTAAGAAATGCTATCCTTTGAAAACTAAAGTACAGAAATTGGTGAAGTCTGGTATCTTGTCTTTCAAGGACGTGGGCCCTAATGTGAAAGATAATCCTCTACCCAAGCACGGAGGAGCAAATGTTATGAACATGGTGGTCGGTTGTCCAGGTGACTTCCGGATTTTTTATATTAATTTGGTTAGAGGAGATTTGGTGATAATGCATGCAGACCTCTGTGAATTTAGATACTATATGCATGACCATGCCGGTTGTACTATTTGCAGTACATATACATTGCCGTGACAAGATAAAGGCTGATTTGTATGAGATGATGGATGAGGGCCTCATCCATATAATCAGGCCTAGGGCAGAGTATGAAGAGGAAGTAAACATGGTTTCTGGATGTCTTGGGGAGTTCAGAATCTTTGATGTGGAATATATGAATGGTCAGGTAGAACATCAGTATGGATCTTGTAGAATTTGCTGATGGGACTCCCGAGGATGTTCAATTGTTAGGAAAGGTGTTCAATTATTGTTGGATAATGGAACTATCAAGGTTACAGGTCAAAGGGATGATTACCATGAAGTTGATGTAATTGAGGTTTGTTTGGCTGAAGAAGAGTCAGATGATGAGTATGCCTCTGCAGATGAGTACTTCTCCTCAGATGAAGATTTTTTTCCAGAGATGACTCTATAATGACTGATTGTGTTGAAGAGGGAGTAAATGTTATTGTGCCTTGTTTTGGTGCACCTACCCATTTTGAAGTTAAATATCATAGCTAGCCAGCTATTACTCCATTGGTGATTAGTTTGTCGGGTCATGTCCCCTACAAGTCAGATAAGGTTGTACCCTACAAATATAATTCTACAATCTTAGGGGATGGTGTGGAAGTTCCCATCCATCCAATGCCTAATGTTGAAAATATTGTTGAGATTAGCAGAGTGACCCGTAGTGGTCGTGTATTTGCACCAGTTGTTCAAGGAGATGTTAGTACTGGAAAGAAAATTGTTGAAAATGTTGAACCCAAGAAGGCAGTGGGTGAATCAAGTGGAGCTACGCTAGAGAAAGATGTGGATGATGTTTTGAAGATAATCAAGATGAGCGACTACAAAATTGTAGATCAGCTACTACAGACTCCTTCAAAAATATCTATCTTGGCTTTATTGATGAACTCCTCTGCTTACAGAGAATCTTTGATGAGGGTATTAGACCAAGATTTTTTGGAGAGTGGCATGCTTGTAGACCAATTCAGCAGTGTAGTAGGGAACATTACATCATGTAATAACCTGAGTTTTTGCAATGATGAACTACCTGATGAAGGAAGGAATCATAACCTGGCCTTCCACATCTCTATGAACTGCAAAAATGACTCATTATCCAATGTGTTGATTGATAATGGATCTACATTGAACATTATACAGAGGAGCACACTTATGAAGTTGAAATATCAAGGAACACCCATGGGTCCAAGTGGCATTATTGTGAAAGCGTTTGATGGATCAAGGAAATTTGTTATTGGTGAAGTGGACTTGCCTATTCATATAGGCCCACATTTGTTTCAGATTACTTTCCAGGTCATGGATATTGTACCCTCTTATAGCTGCTTGCTGGGAAGGCCGTGGATACATGAGGCAGGGGTTGTCACTTTGACTTTACACTAGAAGCTGAAGTTTGCACGTGAAGGAAAAATGGTAATTATAAATGGAGAACAGGCATTATTGATATCTCATTTGTCCTCTTTCAGCATTGTGGACGCAGATGAAGCTGCTGTTGGAACCCAGTTCCAAGCTTTATCCATTGATAACATAAGAGGAAATGATAATTCTATGGCCTCGTTTAAGGATGCTCAGCGGGTTGTGCGTAATGGCCATAGTGAAGTATGGGGACAGATTATTGATCCACATGTAAACAAGAATAGATCTAGCTTAGCGTTATCTGTGAAGAATAATAAAGGTAAGAGCATGAAGCTGAAGACTGCTGCAAGAAAGTATCAAGACATCTTTCGTAGCGGAGGTTATCTTTATCCAATTGTTTCTGGGATTAATGCCATTGCGGAAGATGAAGCAGAGCCAGAAATGCCAAATTATGTGACGCACGGAGTTAGAGTTCAGAAATGGATCACGATTGATGTTCCCTCTTGCATACATGTTTCAAAGTAATTTGTTTTGTTAATCTTTTTGAAAAGTTTTCACTATGCCCAACGTGAAAGTATTGATATTGTATGGGCTCATCGTTTGCTTTGATTTTTAAAATCAATAATAAAAGTTATCTTTGTTTCTCAAATTGTGTCTTTATTTTTTGCTTTTTCTTGGAAAATGGTAATTAGAAAAAACCTTTCAAAATAAATGATAACTGAAATTCAATCTGCATGATCACTTGTTATATGTTTCAGTTTCTAAAAGAAATCATAAATCATATGTGCATATTAATTAAAAAAAAACGTTGAATACAATGGCCCTGCACCCTCTCCCAACTTTGAATGTCTTGTGTATGGGGCCGAAGAAGAAGACTATGATGAGATTCCAGAAGATGTCTCACAGTTGCTTGATCGCGAGGAAAATTCCATTCAGCCATATAAAGAGCCATTGGAAGTAATCAATTTGGGTTCAGAAGAAGATCCGAAGGAAGTCAAGATTGGAGCATTGCTGCATCCTGATGCGAAGAGCAGGCTGATTGAGATGTTGGAAGAGTATGTGGATATTTTTGATTGGTCTTACCAAGATATGTCTGGTCTAAATACAGATATTGTAGAGCACCATTTTTCGTTGAAGCCAGAGTGTCCGCCAATCAAACAGAAGTTGCGAAGAACTCACCCTGATATGGTAGTGAAGATCAAAGAGGAAGTTCTAAAGTAGATTAATACCGGTTTTCTTGTGATACCAATGTACCCTCAGTGGATTGCCAATATTGTCCCAGTACCGAAGAAAGACAGAAAAGTTTGCATGTGCGTAGATTACAGAGATCTAAATAAATATAGTCCAAAAGATGATTTTCCATTGCCACACATTGATATGTTTGTGGATAGCACAGCAAAATTCAAAGTTTTCTCATTCATGGACAGATTTTCCGGGTATAATCAAATAAGGATGGCTCCTGAGGACATGGAAAAAACAACGTTTATCACACCCTGGGGAACATTCTGTTACAAAGTGATGCCCTTCGGGTTGAAGAACGCTGGTGCAACGTACCAGAGGGCTATGACAACCCTATTCCATGATCTGATGCACAAAGAAATTGAGGTATATGTTTATGATATGATTGCTAAATCCCAGACTGAAGAAGGGCATGTAGAAGATTTGTTGAAGTTGCTTCAACGTTTGGGGAAATATCGTCTCCGCTTGAATCCAAATAAGTGTACCTTCGGTGTTCGGTCAGGGAAATTGTTGGGTTTCATTATTAGCCAGAAGGGGATTGAAGTTGACCCTGATAAAGTCAAAGCAATTCAAGAAATTCCAACGCCAAGAACTAAAAAGCAAATCAGAGGGTTCCTCGGGCGTTTGAATTATATTTCCAGATTCATTTCCCACGTGACTGCCACATGTGAACCGATCTTTAAGTTGTTAAAGAAAGATCAAGGTTGTGTATGGACAAATGACTGTCAGAGGGCATTTGAAAGTATTAAAGAATATCTTATTGAACCTCCTATCTTGCTCCCTCCTATTGAAGGAAGACCATTGATTATGTATCTGACAATGTTAGATAACTCCATGGGCTGTATTCTGGGACAACAAGATGAAACAGGGAAGAAAGAGTATGCCATTTATCATCTCAGTAAAAAGTTTACTGATTGTGAGTCACGGTATTCCATGCTGGAAAAGACATGTTGTGCTCTGGCCTGGGCCGCAAAATGTTTACGGCAGTATATGTTGAATCACACTACTTGGTTGATCTCCAAAATGGATCTAATCAAGTACATTTTTGAAAAGCCTGCTCTTACTGGGATAATTTCCCGCTGGCATATGTTCTTATCTGAATATGACATCGAATATCGCACTCAAAAAGCTATTAAAAGCAGCGTGTTGGCAGATTACCTTGCTCACCAACCAGTTGATGATTATCAGTCTATGATGTATGATTTCCCCGATGAGGATGTGATGTTTCTGAAAGTGAAAGATTGTGATGAACCATTGCCTGAGGAAGGTCCTAATCCTTAATATCGCTGGAGTTCGATAGAGCTGTGAATGCTTATGGTAAAGGAATTGGTGTTGTGATTGTCACTCCACATGGATCACACATTCCTTTTACTGCAAGGTTGACATTTGATTGTACTAATAATATGGCAGAATATGAGGCTTGCATCATGGGTCTCGAGGAAGCTATTGTCCTCAGAATTAAAATTCTAGATGTGTATGGTGATTCAGCTTTGTAATAAATCATATTAAAGGAGAGTGGGATACTCGTCACCCGACTTGATCCCTTACAAAGATTATGCTAGAAGATTGTTACCCTTCTTTAATAAATTAGAATTCCATCACATCCCCAGAGACGAAAATCAAATGGCGGATGCTCTTGCAAATCTGGCTTCTATGTATCAAGTGAATACTTGGAATGATATACCTCTAATTATAGTTCAGTGACTAGATAGGCCCGCTTATGTGTTTACAACAGAAGAGGTAACAGATGAGAAACCTTAGTATTATGATATCAAGCATTTTCTCCAGACTCGGGAATACCTGATTGGTGCATCAAATAAAGATAGAAAGACATTGAGAAGATTGGTTGGCAGCTTCTTCCTCAGTGAAAATGTGTTGTACAAGAGAAATTATGACATGGTCTTGCTCAGATGCATAGATAGACACGAAGCAGACATGTTGATGCATGAGATTGATGAAGGTTCATTTGGCACTCATGCCAATGGACATTCGATGGCTAAAAAGATGTTAAGGGCGGGTTACTATTGGCTGACAATGGAATCTGATTGTTACAGATTTGCAAAGAAGTGCCATAAATGCCATATTTATGCGAACAAAATTCATGTGCCTCCGACACTTATCAATGTTATTTCTTCCTCGTGGCCTTTCTCTATGTGGGGTCTTAACATGATTGGAATGATAGAACCCAAATCTTCGAATGGACATCATTTTATCTTGGTAGCAATTGATTACTTCACCAAATGGGTGGAAGTTGCTTCATATGTTAATGTTACTAAGCAGGTGGTAGTGCACTTCATTAAGAATAATCTCATATGTCGGTATGGTGTGCCGAGCAGAATCATCACCGACAATGGCTCGAATCTGAACAACAAGATGATGAAAGAACTGTGTGAAGAATTCAAGATTGTCCATCATAATTCATCTCCGTACAGGTCGAAGATGAATGGGGTTGTTGAAGCTGCTAATAAGAATATCAACAAGATCATCCAGAAGATGGTTTTTACTTATAAATATTGGCATGAAATGCTCCCTTTTGCTTTACATGGATATCGGACTTCTATCCACACTTCAATAGGAGCAACCCCATTCTCCCTTGTGTATGGAATGGAAGCGGTGCTCCCAATCGAGGTTGAGTTTCCCTCTTTGCGTGTGATAATGGAAACCAGGTTGTCAGAGGCTGAATGGGTCAAGAACAGGTTTGACCAATTGAATTTGATCGAAGAGAAGAGAATGATGGCTTTGTGTCATGGGCAGTTATATCAGAAGAGAATGAAAAAAGATTTTGATAAGAAGGTCAAACCTCGTGAATTCAGAGAAGGCGACCTCGTGCTCAGGAAGATCATGTCTTTTAATGTTGATTCTATGGGCAAGTGGACTCCAAATTTTAAAGGCCCGTGTGTTATCAAGAAAGCCTTCTCTGGCGGTGCATTAATTCTTGAAACTATGGATGGCGAGGAGTTCCCACGTCCCATGAATGTTGATGCAGTCAAGAAATACTCTACCTAAAGAAATAAAAGAACAACTCACTAAGTTGAAAACCCGAAAGGGCGGCTTAGGCAAAAAGGAGCATCTCGGTAGGCCAAAAACCCAAAAGGGCGGTCTAGGCAAAAATTAGAGACATAAATAGAATAAAATTTCCCGCTAAGTTGAAAACCTGCAAGGGAAGCTTAGGCAAAATTATGGACTTTCTTGGCAAGTAACTACATCAGATAAGACTTGACCATTGAAGCAACAATTTTCTTGGGTCCTCACCATACTTTAACAGAAGTTGCTGCTCAGGATTTCAAAGTTGTTAGAGGGAATAGTGGTCATTGTATCTCAATATATCTTTTCCATTATATATATTACCATTTTCCAAACTTTGTAATTATCCATGGAGTCTCGCCATTCGTAGACTACCATTCTATCAATAGAATTTGAGCTTTTACCCAATTCTTTGTAGTTCTTATTTTTATTCAGCTTACAAAGACTCTATTTATTATTGATAATAATTTTCAAAGCAAAAAGATTAAATAACAAAATTGTTTTTCAAACAGAATTTACAACTTACTTTTACTTTAGATTTTTTGATTCAAGAGGAAAACAAAAGTGGTGATCCCAGGAGTGGACGAACTCTAGTAAATTTTGGGAAGTGTTGTTTCCCCGGGAAGGTTTTCTCAGTTCGTTTTCTCTGGTTTGGGTGATTTTCGTATATTGAAGATGATACCAATTGATGTAAGGTGCAGTATTGGGTTTGTAATCCCAATGTCCCCAATCAAATGTTGGTTCATTTTCTGATTTTTAGGTTTGCATGGTCTGAGGCCTCTATCCCAGATTCCCTAGCGAAGTCTTCCCTCATATGACGAAAGATCTTGTTCCCTTGGTGTGCTGAGATGGAACTATTTGTAAAATGTCGCTCTTTCTGCAGTATTGGCATTATTGTTGGTATTTATTTCCCAGGAAGCTAAACCAGGGCAGTATATTTTCTAAGAAGTGTTGAGACAGTTGTCAACCCTTTGGGTTTTCACCCGTCAAGTGCTGGGTTTGATTTAAAATCCCCAGGGGTTTGACCTCTTTCTATAATGTTGACTTCTTGATTCCCCAGGAAGGCTATCCCAGGGATTTTTTTTTTGTTGGAATAAGTTTGCATGATATGAAGGTTCAATCCAGGGTTCCCAAGTGAAGGCCTCGCAATTTGATAGAAGTCTTTTCTCCCTGTGCATGCTGAGTTTTGACTCATTTATGAAGCATCTCCCTCTCGGTAATACTTGTAGTTCGTTTGATTGCCCGATAATCGGGCAAGGGCAGTGTTTTATTTAAGAAGTGTTGAATTGGTTATCAACTTTTTGGGTTTTCACTCGCCAAGGGTTGGGTTTGATTTAAAATCCCCATAAGATTGATTCCTGTCTATAATGTTTGACTTCTTAACTCTTCAAGTTATTGTCCCCATGAGATTTCATACTTTTTCCCCAGAGAAGTTGGTGTAATACTTACTCTCAATATTGAAGAACGTATCTTTGTTTTCCCCAGTGACGAGCGTATCTGGATTTCCCCTCTTCGATGTGATGTCGGTATCTCCCCAATAAAGTCAGCACAAGGTCCCCCGATGATATCTCGATGATGAGGCACTATTTCCCCTAGTGAAGTCTGTATGATATTTCTCCATTGAAGTCAGCTCGAAATCCTCAGTTGATGTTTTGCCGATATGGTGTCCGTCTGCCTTATTTGAAATCAGTATTGCAATCCCTAATAGAAGTCCGGACCATGAAAACATTTGTTTTCCATTGAAGTCTGAGTGTTATTCCCCGATGAAGCCTGGAGAAGGATGTTGTATCCCTGTATCTATATTGTTTTGTCGCCATGATTTGTTTACTTCCGGATTATGTTCCACCCCAGTGAAGTTAAGCCACGAAATAGGATTTTTCTTCCTCAGTTGGTGCTTATTTTTCTTATGGAATGTTTATCTTGGAGGTGATTTAGCCAAGTGTTGTTTGTGCCTGAGTTGGTTTTGCCTGGTTACTCCCAGTGTTATATGTCTGTTTTGTCAGCATATACATGATAACACTCATACATTCATACATACATCATGCATAGTTAAATTTAGCAAATCATTTCTCATTCACATTCATTAATATTTTGTTGACATATTACCCTGTTTTGCAGAGTTATGTTGTCCTCTCTCCAATAGAGTGTCGGTCTTAAGCAGAAAGTGTATATTCTTTCAATTTCCCCACTGAGTTATCCCTCGTGGAAGATTTTTGCTTTAGCCTTCCTGTACAGCTCATTGTTTGAAGATTTTGGTTTCCCTCTTGAGTTTGTTTCTCAAAGAATGTATTTTTGGTAGACTGTTTTACTCCGGTTTATTTCTGGTTTGAATCTTTGATCCACAGCAATATTATTACTTTGGATTTCTGCAAGCTTCGAGCTTTGGTTTGAGAATGTACATTTATTTTGCACGAGAAGACTTTATCTCCTCAGTAGGAATAAATTGGAATTTCCCCAGGAGGTCATATTTCATTCCCCAGGAGGTCATATTTCATTCCCCAGGAAGTCATATTGCTTTCCCCGAAAATCATTTTTACAATCCTTCATATATCAGCAAGTAGCAGGTCTCTTTATTTGAGCAACTTATACTTCCCTGTAAAATTCGACGTTAATTTTTTGCTATCTTCCCTATGAGTAGATAGTTTGCAGTTCATTGTCAAATTACTCCAGTGGATGGCAAGTCTTTTTGATATCGCAGAAACAGTTCATTGTGAAATATTTGCAAGTGGTAGTCTCTTTATTTGAGACAACTTATATATTACCCTTTCCAGGTGGAATGCCTTGGTTAAAGAAGAAGTTGAGACCCGTTCTAGGTGAAACGCTGAAATTCTGGGAAAACTTGTTATCTTTTTTCTACCCTCAGTGAATGTTGGCAGTTCATCGTCAGTGAATGGCGGTGCTATGATATTTTTCCTTCTACCTTCAGTGAAGGTTGGTATGTCAGCATCAATGAAAGTTAGTGATTGTTATATTTTTTATACCTTCAGTGAACGTTGGTAGTTCATCGTTAGTGAACAGCGATGTTATGATATATTTCCTTTCTACCTTCAGTGAAAGTTGGTAGGTCACCTGCAGTGAAAGTTGGTGCTTGTTATCTTTTTGCTACCCTCGGTGAATGTTGGTAGTTCATCGTCAGTGAACGACGATGTTATGATATATTTCCTTTCTACCTTCAGTGAAAGTTGGTAGGTTACCATAAGTGAAACTTGGTGATTGTTATCTTTTTTCTACCTTCAGTGAATGTTGGTAGTTCATCGTCAGTGAACGTTGATGTTATGATATATTTCCTTTCTACCTTCAGTGAAAGTTGGTAGGTCACCATCAGTGAAAGTTGGTGATTGTCATCTTTTTACTGCCCTCAGTGAATGTTGGTAGTTCACTGTCAGTGAACGCCGGTGCTATGATATATTTTCTCTCTACCTTCAGTGAAAGTTGGTAGTTCACCATCAGTGAAAGTTGGTGATTGTTATCTTTTTGCTGCCTTTAAGGAAAGTTGGTAGTTAATCGTTAGTGAACGGCGACGCTATGATATTTCTTACCTTTCTACCATCAGAGAAAGTTAGTAGTTCATCGTCAGTGAACGTCGATGATTTTTTCTCTCTACCTTCAGTAAACGTTGGTAGCTCACTATCAGTGAACGTCGGTGCTATTATTTCTTTTCTCTTTCTACCTTCAGTGAACGTTGGTAGTTTGGCCTTCAGTAAAAGTTGGTGTATCCTTTGACTTTTTACCATCCTCTAAGAGTCGATTATTTTTTTCACCAGTGATTTATTTTCTTGGTCGGGCTTCTCTTTTGATCCTTATTTCCTTTGCTACATCCCTAGTGGTGTTTTGCGTCCCTTTGAAGTTGTTCATATGCATTCATACTCATAAGCATTGCATGGCATCTTAGGGCCAAAAATAGGTTTTGTTTTATATTTAAGTATCTTCGATCACGTCGACATGAAGATTTTTAACCTTCGTATCTTCGGATAAAATAAAATTAAATAAGGGCAATTGTTGTACCCCAATTTTTTCTCCTAAGATCCCTTCATCATACCATATTGATTCAATAACAACAAGGTCACATTAGGGCTTCTGGTTCTCCTTCCAATATTTAGTTTTTCTCTTTGAGGAATCACTAAGAACCTTGACTTGTTTTTCTTTTGTGATCATGCATGTTTTGTTTTTGACTTTCCTTTTAATTAATAAAATTCAATGTTGGTTTGTCTTACTTGATAATAATGTAGGTAAAGGCAATATGGCTTAGCAAGTTGATCCATGGGTTCATGAGTTTATTTCCATCCCATAGTCAATAAATCTTGAGAAGTTAAAACCTCACCATTAAAGTTATTTTGTAAAAAATGGCATGGAAAGGTTTATCTTGGTCCACCACATTTCAAAGTTATCAAAATTGATTCAAAGGTACAAGGGGTTGATTGAAGAAGTTGTCATGTTTGGACAAGGCTTTGTTCCCATTGGTCACAAGTGCATATTTCTCTCAATTCTCAAGATATGGAAGTGGTTTTGGTGGCTATGAGTTCTCATTATCATCCTCGACAACTTCAATTTGCAAAGCAAAAGTGTTGGTACAAGAAGGTTGTTCAAAATTGTCAAAGTTCCTCAAAGCATTTTCTTGAACTAGGAGCTAGGGTTTTGAACATCAAAGAATTATATCTTTCTCATATTTTGGTATTTTTGAGTGATTCCAAAGACATCCTTCTCTTAAAAGGGTTATTAACAAATCACTTCAAAAGTTTCAAGGAGTTTTCACGTGGAAGAAGCTTGATGATGAAGAAAGATTACAAGTCCTCCAGATGAACCCCCAATTTCTCATGTGTGACTTCAAATGATCATAACTTGGTCAATTTTTATCACCTTAATCCCACTCTTTTTCCATAATGATCTTGAGGATGTGAACATTATTCCTTCTTTTATGTTCAAAGTGAGAAAATGGATGGAAGATTACCTAAGGATACAAAAGATTATAGGTCATTTCATGATTATTTTTTTCAATTTCAACAATTCATAACTCTCTCAATTTTTGGAGATTTTGAATGGTTCAGGTTTCAAAATGTCATTCAAGAGGTCTATTTCATGCCATATTTTTTGGTCAAGATCAAATTCCAAGTGTAAGGCCATGTTTGGATGCAAAACATTATAGGTCACTTTTGAAGAAAAACTTGAAATATTTCTAAGTATGGAAAGTCAACTTCTTTTTACCAACTTTGACTCATTGCAACTTTCAGCTCAAACATCTATTTGACTCCATTCTTTTTCCTTTACAAAGCTTGTAATATCATATTTTTAAAGCATCAAGAATTATGCCCTAAGACCCCTTGATTCGAGAATGCCATTGTTTTGAAATTGGTAACTTGAAACTGAAGTTTCTTCAAAAGTCAGAATTTGAAATCCTTGATTTAGCTTCTAAACACATTGTTCCTGTGCGTTTTTGCTTCTAAACATGTTTAGTGAACTTCCAGAAGTGATTAGCATAGCAAAACGCGTGTTTTGGATGAGTTTTGATCAATATAGAAGTCATACTTTTCTTGTTTGCAACTTCACACGATTTCCCTTCAAACTTCATCATTTCACACGCTTGAACATTCCATTTGATTCCCTAGAAATAGAGGGTCATCCCTCATTCGTTTCCTTAAGCTTGAAAAGCGAAAATCACCCTGCCAAACTTGCTCCATAACTCATTTTTCTGCAACTTCGAAATCAATGTTCAAGCCTTTTTCAATCCCATTTTTCTATCAATTCACCTTCCTTGATCTTCCCTGAAGCTAACCATGAAATTACCTTCAAGAATCGTGACCTATATTTATCCATAGAAGTCCAGTTTCAGAGCTCTACAACTCAACTTCAATAGGTAGATTTCTCCATCAATTCTTTAAAACTTTGATATCATTGTGAAGCTCGCATTGCCCTGGTTCTAGAACCAACACTTGCTTTTATCTGGAAACACGTTTTGACCATGAAATTTCAAATCCCTTTTCAAAACTTCCCTTCCAAATTTCTTGAGCTACAGTTTATATAAATTTGTCGCAAAGGTGTGGTTGTCTTTGTCTTGAAGAGAAAAAGCGAATGGCATAGGTCTCATGCTCTAATTTTACAGATTAAGCAACCTGGTTTTGGGACTGGCTGGAGGTTGAAGATGACCAGCGTGTCATCTTCCAACCAATGATGCCGTGCCATTTGTATTTTTTTGAATTCCTGATTTTACATTTTAGAGTGTTCTATTCACTAATGACCATGATATGCACACCGCGCCAGATCCTTTGGATTTGATTACTAACGCGTTTTGACTCTCATCCAATGGTCCACATATTTTTTTACTTAATTTTTTATTTCTGATTTTTATATTTAATTGCTTTAAATTTCAAAAACTCATAGAAAATTCATTTTTAATCTAAAAAATCTAAAAAAATTATGAAAAATATTTTTTGATTTATCTCTTTATGATTTTTATTTTTTCACAATTTTATTTTGTGTTTTGATATTTTTTATAAATTTTCACTTTATTTGATTTGTTTTAAATGTTTAAAAATACTTTTATGCATTTTTAAATTCTAAAAAATTAGTGAATGACCCAATGATATTTTGACAAATATGGGTACCTCATTAGATTTAAAAAATAAAAAATAAATGAGGTACCCATATTTCTGAACAACCAAAGATACTACATTATGAGCCAATACTTGACATTATGAGTCAAGATAGAATTCCCATTCTTTGTGACAAATACTAGTATCTTTGATTGTTTGGTTTCAATCCAAAGAATGGGAATTCTATCTTGACTCATAATGTCAAGTATTGGCTTCTTGTTGGTTAGATGGTTCTTATTCCTAGATTTTACCTTATGCTTTAGGATAGTCTCTTCTTCTCCTCCCATCTTCTTTAATTTCAAAAATATTCTCTCTCCTTTTGAAAACTCTTCTTGTTTTTTAAACTTGAACCACTTTCATAATAAACTTGGACTTAGGTCCATGCATTTTAAAAAACATTTTCATGAACAAACTTCAATCAAATTAATAATACTTTGACACCCTTTTTTTGTGAGAAGACTAAAAGTCAATCAATCTCATTTCAAACCATTTTTCCACTTTGGCTTCTACTTTAAAAAATTTCTCAAAAGATTGGACTCTTGTCAATCCTTGTAGTGATGCAAACAACTATACTTCTACAATATATAGTGAAGAGAGATATTTTCCACTTGGGTGTTGAGTGAGGCATTGTTGATTTTAAAATCCAAGCCATATCCTCCACTTTGAGATGATGCAAATTCTCCTTTCTCATGATTGTGGGTAGTAAGTATGTTTTCCACACGGACAATGACGATGATGTTTTATCTCATAAAATTAACCAACACACTTGTGTTTTAAATATTTTTTAAAGGTGAACTACGTGTACCCTGATACCCTATTGAACAAAAGGTGGTATGTAGCACTAAAGGTTCGCAACCACGGCGGGTGCAAAAATCATAAAAAATACTTCTTTTCTCACCTCCACCATCTATTTTTATACAACATTTTATAGCCAAAATATACAGATTTACAAAGAGTTTCTTGCGGAGTACCGTAGATGTTTAGGATGCTAATACCTTCCCTTTGCATAACCAACCCCCTTACCTTGAATCTTTCCCCTTCTTTTTAGGTTACTCGCTCTTTTCCCATTTTTTTGGAAACAATAAAGTGCGGTGGCGATTTTTATTTTGATATGTATAAGTCTAGTCAATCCAATGGCTTAGTCTTAAACATTTCTACCGCTACAATGTGGTAAAGGGAAGTCATCCTTGGGACTTGCCCTATTTAGATCCCTATAATTTGCGCACATACGAACTTTTTCGTCTTTCTTCATTACTGGCACCACATTTGCAACCTATTGGGGATAAGGCGTCATAGCTAGGAATCCTATATCAAATTGTTTCATCACTTCAGCTTTTATCTTTTTAGACATGTCAGGCCTCATGCGACAAACTTTTTGTTTGACGGGAGGACAATCTTCCTTTGTCGGCAGACGATGAACTACAATGTCGGTATTCAACCCTGGCATATCTTCATACGACCAAGAAAACACTTCCACATAGTCATGCAACATCTGAACCAATCTTCTTTTGACACTACTTCCTAGGTTAGCATCGATCTTTACCTCTTTCTTATCTGTCTCGGTACCTAGATTGATAACTTCAACTGACTCTTCATGCGGTTGAATAGCTTTTTCCTCTTACAATAGAAGTCTGGCTAGTTCTCTCAGTATCTCACAATCTTCCTCGCCTTCATCTTCGGCTTGGTTAATTGGATGTTCGAAATCATAGTTGGCAGTAGTAGAGCCATTGGCAATAAGATCTGAAGTGGAAGAGGTCCTACAAGAGTGTGTGTGTGTGTGTGTGTGTGCATGTAAGATACATGGCTATTTTGAAAAACGCATTGAAGAAAAAGAAAAACAATGAGCATAAAAATTTGAATGCAAAAGTCCAATGGTTTATATTGAATGATCATATGATAAAATGAACATAAATAAACCCTTAACAAATGGACCATAGTGCCCCGGGCCAGGCATATGGCTTAAAAGTCATTGTTTAATATTACAGACAAAAGGTTCTTGAATTAATAGAAATCAATAAACAAGTAATTACTCCTCAATGAAGGATATGGGGACGAAGTCCTTTGCGTGCCAATTGTTGAGCTTTGTTGTAGTAGGGTACACCCATTCTTCAAATGCACATTCATCATCAGAATCCTCCATAGCATTTACTTCGTGACTTCCAATACGGTGAGGGGGCTTCCCTGTACGGGCGTGCCTTACTTCTTTCTGAGCCTTGATAGTGAAACCCAAACCACATTTGTCTGCTTTGAATGGGATCTCGGGGATTTGCCCCCAAGTATCACAGCTTCCTTCTTCGACTGTGGCACGAGCATCTTTGAATGAAACCATCTTTGGCACCAATCTATCAGCTTTGGGAAGGTCGGAGGAGATTTTGGCAGTAGCAATCATAGGTGGAATAACTTTAAAAGCCTGACATGGGGTTTCTATAAATTCTCCATCCATCTCCACATATTTGAAAGAATTGAGGTGGCTTACCATGAAATCCTCTTCACCGCAAATAGTGACGATCCTTCCCTTGATCGGGTACTTGAGCTTTTGATAAAGGGTTGACGTTACTGCCCCTGCTCCGTGGATCTAAGGGCGACCCAGCAAACAGAAGTAAGCAGGACGGATATCCATAATGTAGAAAGTAGAGTAGAAAATATGCGACCCCACCTTGATTGGGAGATCCACCTCTCCATGAACCGTCCTTTTGGACCCATTGAAATTCGTCACAATGATATCACTTGGCTTCAACACCAGTCCTTCGCAGTTTAACCGGTCTAAAGTGCCCTAGGGTAACACGTTTGAGGAAGAGCCAATGTCAACCAGAACATCAGCTAGGGTAGTCCCCTTATATTCAACAGAAACATGCAGAGCTTTGTTATGGTTCTTTCCAAGTGGTGTCAGATCAGCATCCGAGAACCCCAAACCATTGTCAGTTGTCAAGCTTGCCACATAATTTTCAAACTGGTCAGTTGTGGTATCATGAGGGACATGAGCCTTCTTCAAGAATTTGATTAACACCCGAGCATGAGCATCAGAATAAAGTAGCAAAGATAACATGGAAATCTTGGAAGGGGTTTGCCCCAACTGCTCCACTATCTTGAAATTACTCCTCTTTATAATTTTCAAGATCTCATCCATTTCTTGAGTGGAAGGTTGCTTAACAGCAATGTCTTTTGCGGCGTCTCTGTCTCAACAGGTTTAACTACTTTCTCTTTTCCCATTGTGTCAGCACTAGGCTTAGCAATGGTGATGCGGACAGGTGCCTTTGTAGCAGTTGGTGGTGAGATATTGGGTGAAAAGATTCTCCCAGTTCTTGTCACCTTACTAGAGCCAGTAATGTTATCCATGTCATCAACTTTGATTTCTTCAATCCAAGCATCTTTCTTTATTCCATGGTAAAACACCTCATCACCGTAATTCCATGGCACTGCTTTGTTGGAAGAGTACGGAATTAGCCCGGGGGTGGTAATTATCAGAGGAGCAACAGTCGGTTCATTGGAAATCTTGATAGGACCCTTGGAGGAGATCCTAATAGGCTTATTTGAAATCGTTATGATGGAGAGGTCTTCAATCTTATTGGTCAAACTTTTGGCGGACGGAGTCTTCTCAAATAGGATCTCATGGCTATTCATCAGGCATTGAATGGCTTCCTTCAGCCATTTGCATTCATTGAGTTGTTTGGCGCAGCAATCACAGTCCTTCAAACAGCCAGGAAAAAACCCGGCTTTCAACATATTCTTTTTGATAATGGTTAACGGAGTAGACAAGTCTTTGACGGAGGAAATAAAAATGGTGTCTTCAACAGCATTAACACTCTTGCCATGGTTTGTCATTGGTGCCGTTATCACATTGGGAATTGGAGGCGGATCAAATTCGATCTTCTTGTTGTCTATTAAGTCTTGAATTTTATTCTTCAGTTCCCAGCATTGGTCGGTCTCATTCCCGGGACTATTCGAGTGATATGCACACTTGGTATTCTTATTGTATTTAGGTGAGGAGGTATCTGGATTGGCTTAAGGATCACGCAGTGTCACCAAATTATCCTTTAATAGGTGTTGTAAGGCTTGGGATAGAGACATGCCTATCCTTGTGTATTGTCTTCGTGGAGTCTCAAATCGTTGATGATTGGAAGATTGTCTTTGAACAGGAGTTGGGTTGGAAATCCGAACAACATTAACGGACAGGCGGTCATCCTTCTTGGTACGGACCATTTCCCCATACACAGCATTCGTTTCTTTCCTCCCAGTGAAGGGTTTCTTTATTGGATTGGAGGTGGAAGCAGATGTCATGAGGATTTTCCCTCTCTTGATACCGCTTTCAACCCTTTCATCGGTCAGGATTAGCTCAGTGAAACTGGACGAAGAGAAACCAACCAATAAGTTAAAGAATGGACCAGATAACATGCTCATAAACATATCAATGTGTTCCCTATCGGTTAACGGTGGTTGGACTCTACTGGCAAGATCCCTCCACTTTTAGGCGTACTCTTTGAACCCTTCATTTTTCCCCACCGTCATGTCTTGCAGTTGAACTCTTATCGGCTCCAGGTCGGCATTATACTGATATTGGTGATAGAAAGCGGTGGCCAAGTCTTCCCATGTGTGGATACATGAACCCTCCAATTGGTAAAACCACTCTAGTTGAGTCCCAGCCAAGCTTTCTTGAAATAAGTGAACCCAGAGCTTCTTGTCAGCAGTGTGCGGTTGTATTTTGTGCACATAAGACTTCAGGTGAAGCTTTGGGCAGGAAACCTTATCATATTTAACGAAGACTAGTATCTTGAGTTTATGGGGAATGATAACCCCAGATATTAAACCCAAATCATAAAAATCCAAACCAGGGATGGCTTGAATCTCCACGGTCTTCAATCTACCCTCTAGCTGCTTGTACTTAACATCGGTAGGAGGATACTGTTTATTAAAATAGTCTTCATCATCGGACACTTGATCATTGATACACCCAACCTGGGTACTCCTTGCTTCTCCAATTTGATTTTCATCTTCCTCAGACGAATCTTCAACTATTGGCATCTGGCGGATCGACTCTCTGAATATTCTACCCATGTTGACTAAGGCTTTCCTTTTTGGTTTCTTTTTAGATGCCAGCAATGTCATCAACTCTTGTTGTCCCTTGGCCAGGGTCAGCAGAGTCTCTTGAAACTGGGAGTTTTGTGCTTGTAGTTCTTTCATTGTTTTGTCGATATCCATCTTGCTGAAATAAACAGCAGGAAGATAAGGAAACCTATCGTGGAAAACCTGTTATGTTATGATGCATGGAAGATGTGTATGCAAATGTTTTCAAGGATTTATGATATTTAAATTTGACTAGACAAAGAATAAATAAACGTCAAATTGCATTAATTAGTCCGAAATGGTTACAACGTGCCTCTTGGACTTACAAAATAAATCTCTAAGATGAAAAGGTCGAACGCATCCTCTTTAGTGCAAGGTAGGCGTTCAAGCTTTGTTCTTCATGTAGTTGCTTTGTAAGCTCGAAAACCCTTTTCTTGCTTGTGTAGAATTAAGCTTCGAAGGTGTCTTGTTCTTCCTTTAGCTGAATCCAACCCTTTTACAAGTCTTTAAGAGAAGTAGGCATGTTGGGATAGAGGACAGTATACAGGACATCTCCTTCAGCAAAAGGCTCTATGATAACTGATAGGATGGAGGGGTAATGCATTACCAGCTTCAGAGCACGAGCTCGTACCCACCTAAGGTAAGGCTCAAGGGGAATAGAATTCTTGCTTCCCAGCGACTTACTATCCACTTTGTTTACCATCCTCCAAGCTCGCACAAACCTCTGACGGTAGCCTTGATCGTTGCTCTCGTAGTCAAATACCACTCCTTGGATGAGCATATCATGAGGACCATATCTTCGGGCATACCCAAATTGTCGCAAAGTTAAACAAGGGTTGTAAGTGATACCTCCCCTAATGCCAAGAAAAGGGACATTAGGGAATTCCCCACAGCAGTCGATAATAATAATGTTCTCTAAGGATCGAGAACACCAGTGAATATTTGAATGTCTGAGTGACATCAACCTATGGGACCACCTCAAACCTTGCTCGTTATTCAACATGGATCGAGGGAGATGCGAAACAAACCACCTAGCCAAAATAGGAGTATAACACATGAGGGTTCCTCTTTTCCTCATGGTGCGTGAGTGGAGAGAATGTAGGATATCTCCCAACAAAGTAGGCACCGGATTGTGAGACATGAAGATTTTGACAGCATTTACATCTATAAGTTGGTAAGGATTTGGAAATAGTACCATCCTATAGATGAGAAGGGCCAAGATTTCTTCAAAGGCTTGTAAATCCAGAGTGTTCCAACAATCTTGAGCTTTTTCAAACAAGAACTTGGCTAGGAACCCTTTGAAACCACTTCTTATTTCCTAATTAGTTGTGACGTTGGATTGTTGCAAGTGCAGCGCTCGGGCAATCTCTTCAGGGCTTGGATCTCTTTTCGTACCGTTGAAAGGTAGTTGATTAAGAATAGGAATCCTTAAGATTTGAGAGAATTCTTCCATAGTAGGTACAAGCTGGTAATCAGGAAAGATGAAGTAATGGTACAAAGGGTCCAAGAACTAGAAAAGCACCTTCATCATATCTTTATCAGTGCTAGAGGTAACTAAGTTGAGGATGTGACCATGCCTTTCGGTGAATGAAGAATTCTCAGGAACCCTTTATGCTAACTCTTTGAATTTAGAAGGAATTATTACGAGATTGACTTGGATAGTATTCCTGCGAGTGGAGCCCATGTCCTACAAAACAAAACAAAGATAAATCTCAATAATCCTTGAAATGGTTAGTGCAAAAATGCAATGGTATGATGTTATGTATAAGTAAGCATATACACACAAGGAAAACAAGTCCTTAGGTTTACGCTTGCTAGGAGTTTATAGGAAAATACCTTCTTGAAGTTTAGTTGGCCCAAACTTGTCCTAGAAATAATAATTGGGTTCTAGGGGATCTCAATATCACTGATCTTTCTTCATCGGGCATTATTTCAGCGCAAGCCTCTTTAACAGCAACCGAAATATACCGAAAGTCCGATCTCAATGAGTATAGTATCGAGTATCAACCAACTTCAGACTGCACCAAATCCGGCTACCTCACTACTTCCTAATGGCCAAGTTGGTCAAGTAAAGGTTCTAAAGTCAGTTAGTGCTTCATGACACCATACAGCGGCCCCGTATTCTCCTTGACTACTCAAGGGCTACCGATATCCACAAGTGTGTCACACTAACGTAGCTATTTCTTAGACCATTTCGGTATACCCCGCACAGTTTCCACAACTTATTGCTACTTACCTATAAGGTGTCCCAGATCTGGGTAGAGGATCAAAACAAGCCCAAACAAGGAACCATAATGTAAAGCAAGCAAATCAAACAATGAAAGCAAGTAAATGTGATCTAGCCCTAAGGTAACCCCACTTTTTATCTTCTCCCCAGCAGAGTCACCAGTTCTATAACACGGTGGGAGAACTGACTTGGGATGTTTTGCGTTTGATCACAATTGTTGCGAATAGCAAGAGTCGCCACCAACTTTTCTTTTATCTAATAAAGGAAAGGGTGAAAAAAATAGGAAAGACCTTTGGTATTATTTTCTTGAGTTCAGGGGGTAGATTATGAAAAGGAAAGGTATTAGCACCCTTTTCATCCATAGTTATCTATGGGCTCTTAGTTGCTTTCTAGATCAATTGCTTTTGTTTGAAAATGTGCTTTGTGATGGTTTTTGAAAGTATTTTTGAAAAGCGCCTTTGTTTAGGCAAACTTTGTAATGATTCTTGTCTTTATAAGAATGTATACATAGTGTTGAACTTTTGAAAATATTTCATGTTTGGAAAGTGTTTAGTGTGTGTTTGAAAAGATGTTTGTTTTGAAAATGAGCAAGCAATTAAGAACGTTTCTACCTACTCAAAAGTTTTTTGTTCTTCTCCTCCTCCTTTAGATGTTGCTATATTATCATTGATTGGTAAGAAGCCTTATATTTGGATGTAAAAGGGACGCGTGTGGGTCATCGTATAGTCATGATAGCAAGTTGTGAGATATCTTAGCATTTCTCTTGAGGGACTAAGATCATTTGTAAGGCAACATTTTTAGTGTCATCGAGAGACCATGATCTTGTATTTTGATTGTTTTTTGCTAAGACATCTCACATGCATAATATGACCATTTTTTATAAGGAAATAAGTGGAATTACCCTAGGGGTGCATGTGTGAATAGTGTGTTTGATTTACATGCATTTAGTCTTTGATTAGGGGTTGTCTACTTGTTGATTTTATCTTTCCATACATTCCTTATTTTACTAGAAAGCATACATAAGTAATAAAATGCAAAAAGATAAAAGCCTACATTATTACAACAATATTGAATAGCATGAAAATATAAAGGTAGAAATAAAATAAAAGCAAGCAAAATTGGTCCTTTGATTCAGGCAGAAACACCCTTTGATTATGCGTTCTTTGGCTTCCTTCGATTTGGGGTCTGGAGTCAATGGAGTCGTGCCCTTAGATTTGCCTTTCTGTCTCCTTCGACTGGGAATCAGTGTGGGCACGCCTTTCATCTGGGCCTGGAAGTCGGCACAGTTCTGTCTTTCGTTTGAGGCTTGGAGGCAGCAAGGTTTTGTCTTTGGTCTGAGGCCTGGAAATAGCAAGGTTCTGTCTTTGCCACAGGCTCCTTGTTGACTCCTTGTAAGTATATTAGGCCCTCAGATTGTGATTCGAAAGGCTTGTGCAGCTAGCCAACCGAAGGGTATAACAAACCCGTCTTAAGTTCTTAAAATGCAACATCCAAACATAACTACAGTCCAGGGTCAGCATAAAAACCAATGGGTCTCAAAGTCCAAATCATAACTAATTAAGGTTGAGTTTTCAGCATATGGGAAGTCAAAATCGAAAGCTAAAACATGGTCTAGAAATATCTACATTTTTTATTTTTTGGCATGTGCACATGATATTTAAATGAAAGAGTTCCAAGTTTAGAGAGAACTTACCTCTTGAAGGGCTTAATTGAAAGAGCTTTAAGTGACTTCTTTGGTGGTGGAGGGAGCTTCGCTGGAATCTTCCTGAAGCTAGTTCAGTTATTGTTTGGTTTGGGTAGTCACTGAATCGAAAGAGAGTATATGATGGTGATGAGTGAATCGAAGGTTATTGCGCTACAGTTTAGGGGAAGCGAATCGAAAGGTACACTACTGGGGTTTTTTTGTGAAAAAATATTATAGTTTTGAAGGTCTGAGAATGTTGGAGAGTTTGAGAATATTGGAGAGTTTGAGTGCTTGAGGATTTTTATGATTTTTTCTCTCTTAGCAAAAATCTGGCCCTTTCTTTGTCAATGGTTTCTCTATTTATAGAGAAAAGGTTTGGGAGTTTGAACAAAGATATGGCTTGGCTGAAACGTGAATATTAAGCTATGTCAGATTTTCCAAGATCCCAAGGTGAAGTATTGAAGTTGTTGGTTAAAAGGGGATGACTTCCCTGACTTATGGTGAAGTACAAACAGGATTTAAGCAAAGCATAGGCTTAGGACTGGATTTGTACTAGCAAATTCACTTTCATACCAAAAAAACTTTTGGACAAAGGCTTAATCACCTGGACAATAGCTTAATCCAAAATGTATGCAATTAATTATGGAGTGAAATACAAGCATTAAGGCCTGCAAAGTAAGATCATGTAGCATGGCCCAAAGATTTGATCAGTGTTCTTTCAAAATCCCATTTTCCACTTGTGTCGAAGGGTTCTAGCAATGTACTAAAGAAGACTGCTTTGAAGGGAGCAAATTGCCCAAACGAAGCTTATGGATTAAACTTGCATCGAAGGAGATTTCCTGCCCAAATGAAGTACGTACCCCCAACTTTCAATCGAATGAGGCCACAAAGCCAAACGAAAGATGCATGCAGGAAGTTTAAATGTGCAATCAAAGGATGCCAAAAGGAGGCCTTTTGCCTTGGAATCGAAGGAGGCTGCATGAGGCTTTTTGCCTTGTGACTTCATGCCAATATGCAAAATATCTATGTTTGAATGAAACTTGCAAGAAGGGAACCAACATGCCCAAACAAAAGGTGTGACCAGTAGCTTGTACTGAAGGAACCATATGCCTAAACGAAAGGTGCATGTAGGAGGCCAAAATGTCCAGATTCGAAAGAGGCATATAGGGGGCAAAAAGTGAAAATTGAAGGATTCTAAAAGGGATCCTTTTTCCTTGGAATCGAAGGAAACCACAGGGGGATTTGTGCCTTGTGAATCCAAACCAACGTGCCAGAGGCCCATGCCCAGTCGAGAGATGCAAGCCAAACTTGCATCGAAAGAGGCCAAAAGGCCAATCGAAGGAGCTGAATCGAAGAACACTTATTTTTTTTCAAATTTTGTCAAAATATTATTTTTATCTGTTTTCTCCCTTTTTGATAGTTTCCTTTTAATCTTGGTACTTGAAAAATTCCAATGTACTTGTGCAAGCTTGAACCTTGAGAATCCTTGTGAGAAAGGCCTTGACAAATGAGAGGGAAAATTTTGGGGTACAACAGTTGCCCCTGTTCAATCTTCTTAAACCCTAAGAGTTAGATTGGAAAGCCTGCCATTCGTGACTTGAAGGTGGAATATGATTGAACACTAAAGTGCCCAAAAATTTGCACTCGATGATATGTTAGTTGACTGTGTAGGGAATGGGCTTAAAGATGCCATTTGGAGGGATGATGGATGGTATCAGGATAAATCTTTTGGTTGATTTATACTGAAATGGTAGATGTCTTTTTCCTGTTGATTTTCCTGCAAGGAAAAAGATTAGTTGCATGCAGATGTATGCATGGCGCAATGATGTTCTCAAAATAAATGAGATTATGTTGTATGTATTTGTTATGTATGCGTTATGGTTTATGAATGTGATGCGTTTATTGTAGCGTGTCTTTGTATAGGAAAATAAATCCTTTAAAACATGTTGGGGAACCTTGGGAGGCTGAGACTTGAATAGTTGTTGGAGAGTAGGCGTATCTTCAACTTTGTTTAGATTGTTTCCGCTGAGAATTCATGTTCTATTGTTTGAGTAGAAACTCCGCTGGGGAATACTGGCTTGTTTAAGGAGACTCTGTGGAGAGTATTGATCTCTACTTGGGGGAAAGAGTTTAGGAGTTTTGATTGTTTAATTCTCGTACTGGGGAATTATTCCTGACTGGAGAGCATCGAAAGTTGGCTGTTATCTAGTCAAAATCCAGGCTTGGCAGCAATTTGTTGGGGATAATGAAGTTGACTGCTATCTGGTGGTATTCCAGGCTTCGCACTGACTTGCAGGGGAAGATCTGAATTAATTGTTATTTGGTCAAAATCCAGGCTTTGCAGAAAATTGCTTGAAGTTGAACTGTTATCTAGTCGGGTTCCAGGCTTCACAGTGACTTATTGGGGAAGATTAAGTTAACTGTTATCTGGTTAGATTCCAGGCTTCACAATTTATGAGGTAGGTGAAGTTAATTGTTATCTGGTCGAACTCCAGGCTTCATAATAACTTGCTTGAATAGATGAATTTGAACTGATATCTGGTCGGATCCAGGCTTCACAATAACTTGCCATAAATTAGTTTATTTGGTCGGATTCCAGGCTTCACAACAAATTTTTAAGGGAATGAAGTTAATTGATATCTGGTCAGATTACAGGCTTCACAATAACTTGTTGGGGTAGAGGCAAACTCTACTGGGTAAAATAAGTTAAACCCTTGTCTGGTTGAGTCCAGGTTTTTAAATATATCGATAAGTTAAACTATTATCTGGTTTGGTCCAGGCTTCATAGTGTCTTGAGGGTTTAACTACTATCTGGTCGGGTCCAGGCGTCATAGTAACTGAAAATTAAGCTATTATCTGGTCGGGTCCAGGCTTTATAGTATCTGAAGTTAAACTATTATTTGGTCGGGTCCAGGCTTCATAGTATTTTGAGAAGTTATACTATTATTTGGTCGGGTCCAGGCTTCATAGTGACTAAATGTTGTACTATTATTTGGTCGGGTCCAGGCTTCATAGTGACTGAAAGTTGTACTATTATCTGGTCGGGTCTAGGCTTCATAGTGACTGAAAGTTGTATTATTATCTGGTCGGGTCCAAGCTTCATAGTGACTAAAAGTTATAATATTATCTGGTCGGGTCCAGGCTTCATAGTAACTTGTTTGAAAGAATGAAGTTGATTGTTTTCTGGTTAGATCCAGGCTTTACAACAACTTACTGAAGTTAAATTGTTATCTGGTCGGGTCCATGCTTCACAATAACTTTCGGAGATAGCAATGACTTTGTTGGCGAATTCACTTGGGAAAAGAGGTTGTGGTCCTCTGATTTGTAATAGTCTGAGAGGCAAACTCAAGCTGGAGAGGATAGACTCAGTCGGGGAAATAAACCTTGTTGAGGAATATTTGACAAACTGCTGATAAGGTGAGTTCTTTTAGGAAAACATCCACAAGGCTTCTTCTTTTAGGACCAACTCAGCTGGGGAGAGGGCTGTCAAGAGATTGAGACTCTGGCTGGGGACTACCTTATGAAAAGGACTTTGTGGGGATAATTTTAATGGAATAACTCTGTGGGGACATCCCAAATGCCTAAAGAGATGCTTGTTGCTGCTTGGCAGGACACATGTGCTAAATAGTTTTAATTATGTTCACATGCATATGTTCGTTCAATTTTAGTCATTGGACATCTTTGCATTCAAAACAAAAAATAGAAATTTTGCACTTCAAAGTATATTTGTATTGATATTTTTCCCATGAATAGGTGTTTTTGTACAAAGAGACGGAGATCCTAGTAAGAGGAAATCGTCGAAAGGAGAACAAAATTGAAAACAAAAATAATAGCCATGTGGAAGTGATCTCATTGCGTTCCAACTCTACTATTTCCCCAATGTCTTCGAATGTCCCTTGCCGTTGACAGAAGTTGATTGGACTGATCTTGGACCGTTTAAACTCGGACCTTGGTAATAAAGTCGACTGTGGTGATTCCGCGGGACATAGTCATGAGCTTTTAATCCTTAATTTTTACCTGGACCGCCCTTTCAGGTTTTTAACCCACCAGGATACCCATTTTTGCCCAAGTCACCCTTTCGGGTTTTCAACTTGCTGGGTGTACAATCTTTTGCATATATCCCTAATTTTTTCCCAAACCTTTGGTTTGCCGGGATGCCCTTATCTTGCCTAGATGTGTCAGCCTAGCGGGTCTCTTATGCGTAGTATTTTTTAACTATGTCAGCATTCACAAGATGTGGGAAATCTTCACTGTTCATGGTAGTCAACATCATGGCACCACTAGAGAAAACTTTCTTGACAATAAATGGCCCTTCGTAAGTGGGAGTCAATTTTCCCCTGGGGTCACCTTATGGAAGAATGATGCGCTTTATTACCAAGTATCCAGCTTGATATACTTGAGGCCTAATCTTTTTTTTGAAAGCCTTGATCATACATTTTTGGTACATCTGACCATGACAAACGGCAGCCAATCGCTTTTCATTGATCAAGTTCAACTGATCCAATATCATCTGAATCCATTCATCTTCGCCTAGGCCTTCTTCATTCATAATCCTTAGTGAGGGAATCTGAACTTCCACTTGCAGAACAGATTCCATGCCATAGACCAAAGAAAAGGGAGTTGCCCCAGTTGATGTCTGAGCTGAAGTACAGTAGCCATGAAGAGCAAATGGTAACATCTCATGTCAGTCTTTGTATGTTACTACCATCTTTTGCATAATCTTCTTAATGTTTTTGTTGGCATCTTCCACTGCGCCGTTCATTTTAGGTCTATAAGGAGAAGAATTGTGATGCTTGATTTTGAACTGAGTGCAAAGTTCAGTAATCATAGCATTGTTAAGATTGGTCCCATTATCAGTGATGATCCTTTCGGGGATACCATAGCGGCAGATGAGGTTATGTTTGATGAACCTGGCCACCACGTTCTTGGTGACTAAGGAAAATAAGGTGGCTTCGACCCATTTGGTGAAATAATCGATAGCGACCAGAATGAAGCGATGTCCACTGGAAGCAGTAGGTTTGATCTCTCCAATCATGTCAATGCCCCACATTGCAAATGGCCACTGAGCGATCATGACTTTTAGAGGAATCGGAGGCACATTGACCTTGTCAGCATATACTTGGCATTTGTGGCAAGTCCTTGAGTGGTGATGGCAATCAGCCTCCATCGTTGACCAATAGTAACCAACTCTCAGGATCTTCTTGGCCATAGTATGTCCGCTAGAGTGAGTCCCAAAGAGACCATTATGCATGTCTTCCATAATTTCCTCTTCCTCCTTATTTTCCACACATCGGAGTAGAGTAGAGTCATGGTTGCATTTGTACAAGACTCCGTTACTTAGGAAGAATTTGGATGAGAATATTCGTAAGAAATTTTGGTCGTTGATGGAAACTCCTTTGGGATACTCTTGTGCTTCAAGGTATCTTTTCACCTCATGGTACCATGGCTTTTCTGTGTCAGTGTCAAGCTCATAGAAGTGCGCAGGTTCATCGAATCTCTCAATTCTAACCATAGGAGCTTCGTTGTCCCATTTGACCTTGAACATAAAAGACTTTGTGGCCAAAGCATCGGCTAACTGATTTTCTTCCCTAGGGAAGTGTTCAAAGGTGATCTCTTCGAATTAAGGAATCAAAGATAGCACAAGCTCCTTGTAAGGAAAAAGATTAAGGTTTTTAGTATCCCATTCTCCTTTTACTTGGATGATCACCAGAGCGGAATCTCTGAACATATTCAAATGCTTGATCCTCAAATCAATGGCAACCTTCAGACCCAAAATGCATGCTTCGTACTCAGCCATGTTGTTCGTACAATCGAAGCATATTCTGGCAGTGAAAGGAGTGTGGAAACCTTCAGGGGATATTATCACAGCACCAATTTCGTTACCCAAAGCGTTGTAAGCCCCATAGAAGACCATAGTCCATCAGGATCCTTGTTCAGGTATGTCATACGGTCCAGGTTTCGCGCAGTCGGTCACTAGCATGATATTCTCATCTGGGAAGTCAAAGTTCATAGACTGATAATCATCAACAGCTTGATGGGCCAAATGATCTTCTAATACACTTTCTTTGATGGCCTTTTGCATTGTGTATTGGATATCGTACTCAGTCAAAATCATCTGCCATCTAGCTATCCGTCTAGAAAGAGCGGGTTTCTCGAAGATGTACATGATAGGTTCCATCTTAGAAATCAATAGAGTGGTATGAGTCAATATATATTGTCTTAGCCGGCGAGAAGCCCATGCCAGAGCACAGCAAGTTTTCTTGAGCAGTGAATATCTGGTTTCACAGTCGGTAAACTTTTTGCTCAGGTAGTATATAGCATACTCTTTTCGGCCAGACTCGTCATGTTGGCCCAATACATATCCCATAGAATTCTCTAGCACCGTCAAGTACATGATCAAGGGTCTTCCTTCAACTGGAGGCATAAGGATAGGAGGTTCTTGTAGATATTCCTTGATTTTGTCGAAGGCAGCTTGGAAGTCATCATTCCATCTGACTACTTGATCTTTCTTCAAAAGTTTGAAGATTGGATCACAAATAGTAGTTAAGTGAGATATGAAGCGGGTGATGTAGTTAAGACGACCCAAGAATCCACTAATCTCCTTTTAAGAATGGGGAACTACAATTTCTTGGATGGCCTTTACCTTGGCAGGATCAACTTCAATGCCTTTACCACTGACAACAAAACCTAGAAGCTTTCCAGATCATACTCCGAATGTGCACTTATTAGGGTTCAACCTCAACTTGTACTTTTTCAGCCTCTCGAATAGCTTGTATAGGTGATTGAGATGTTCCTCTTCGGTTTGTGATCTTGCAATCATATCATCCACATATACCTCTATTTCATGATGGATCATATCATGAAATAAAGCTACCATAGCCCTTTGATATGTTTCCCATGCATTCTTTAATCCGAACGGCATGACCTTGTAACAAAAGGTGCCTCATTGCGTAACAAAGGTGGTCTTCTCCATGTCTTCAGGAGCCATTTAATTTTATTATAGCCGGAAAAACAATCCATGAAAGAGAATACTTTATGATGAGCGATTTTATCGACCAAGACGTTAATATGTGGTAGAGGGAAGTCATCATTGGGACTTGCCCTATTCAAGTCCCTATAATCTACGCACATATAAACGTTTTCGTCTTTCTTTGGTACTGGCACCGTATTTTCAACCTATTGGGTATAAGACATCACAGCAAGGAATCCTGCATCAAATTGTTTCATCACTTCAGCTTTTATCTTTTCAGACATGTCATGCCTCATGCGACGAACTTTTTGTTTGATAGGAGGACAATCTTTCTTTGTCGGCAGAAGATGAACTACAGTTTCGGTATCCAACCCTGGCATATCTTTATACGACCAAGCAAACAATTCCACATAGTCATGCAACATCTAAACCAATCTGATTTTCACACTACTTCCTAGGTTAGTGCCGATCTTGACCTCTTTCTTTTCTGTCTCAGTACCTAGATTGATAACTTTAACTGTCTCTTCATGCGGTTGAATAGCTTTTTCCTCTTGCAATAGAAGTCTGGCTAGTTCTCCCGGTATCTCAAAATCTTCATTGCCTTCGTCTTCGGCTTGGTTAATTGGATGTTCGAAATCAAAGTTGGAAATAGTAGAGTCATTGGCAATGAGATCCTAAGTGGAAGAGGACCTGCAAGTGTGTGTGTGTGTGTGCATGTAAGATACATTGCTATTTTGAAAAACGCATTGAAGAAAAAGAAAAACAATGAGCATAAATATTTGAATGCAAAAGTCCAATGGTTTATATTGAATAATCATATGATAAAATGAACATAAATAAACCCTTAACAAATGGACCATAGTGCCTCGGGACAGGCATATGGCTTAAAAGTCATTGTTTAATATTACAGACAAAAGGTTCTTGAATTAATAGAAAGCAATAAACAAGTAATTACTCCTCAATGAAGGATATGGGAATGAAGTCCTTTGCGTTCCAATTGTTGAGTTCTGTTGTAGTAGGGTATACCCATTCTTCAAATGCACATTCATCATCAGAATCCTCGATAACGTTTACTTTGTGACTTCTAATACAGAGAGGGGGCTTCCCTACACGAGCACGCCTTACTTATTTCTGAGCCTTGATAGTGAAACCTAAACCATATTTGTCTGCTTTGAATAGGATCTCGTGGAGTTGCCCCAAGGTATTACAGCTTTCTTCTTCGACTGCGGCACGAGCATCTTTGAATGAAACCATATTTGGCACCAATCTATCAACTTTGGTCAGGTCGGAGGAGATTTTGGTAGTAGCAATCATAGGGGGAACAACTTCAAAAGCCTGACATGGGGTTTCTATAAATTCGCCATCCATCTCCACATATTTGAAATAATTGAGGTGGCTTACCATGAACTTTTCCTCACCGCAAATAGTGACGATCCTTCCCTTGACCGGGTACTTGAGCTTTTGATGAAGGGTTGACGTTACTGCCCCTACTTCGTGGATCCAAGGGCGACCTAGCAAACATGTGTAAGCAGCACGGATATCCATGATGTAGAAAGTAGAGTTGAAAATATGTGAGTCCACCTTGATTGGGAGATCCACCTCTCCATGAACCGTCCTATTGGATCCATCGAAAACCCTCACAATGATATCACTTGGCTTTAACACCAGTCATTCACAGTCTAACCGGTCCAAAGCGCCCTTGGCTAACACATTTAAGGAAGAGTTAGTGTCAACTAGAACATATGCTAGGGTAATCCCCTTACATTCAACAGAAACATGCAGAACTTTGTTATGGTTCTTTCCAAGTGGTGTAAGATCAGCATCCGAGAACCCTAAACCATTGTCGATCGTCAAGCTTGCCACACAATTTTCAAACTAGTCAGTTGTGGTATCATAAGGGACATAATCCTTCTTCAATAATTTGATTAACGCCCGAGCATGAGCATCGGAACAAAGTAGCAAAGATAACATGGAAATCTTGGAAGGGGTTTTCCCCAACTGCTCCACTATCTTTAAATCACTCCTCTTTATAATTTTCAAGATCTCATCCATTTCTTGAGCAGAAGGTTCCTCAGTGGCAATGTCTTTTACGGGCGTCTATGTCTCAACAGGTTCAACTAATTTCTCTTTCCCCTTGTGTCAGCACTAGGCTTAGCAATGGTGATGCGGACAGGTACCTTTGTAGCAGTTGGTGGTGACATGTTAGGTGAAAAGATTCTCCCAGTTCTTGTCACCTTACTAGAGCCAGTAATGTTACCCATGTCATCAGCTTTGCTTTCTTCAATCCAGGCATCTTTCTTTATTCCATGGTAAAACACCTCAGCACCGTAATTCCATGGCACTGCTTTGTTGGAAGAGTACGAAATTTGCCTGAGGGCAGTAATTATCAGAGGAGCAACAATCGGTTCATTGGAAATCCTGATTCCTAAGAGGCTTGTTTGAAATCATTATGATGGAGAGGTCTTCAATCTTATTGGTCAAACTTTTGGCAAACAGAGTCTTCTCAAATAGGATCTCATGGATATTCATCAGGTGTTGAATGTCTTCCTTCAGCCATTTGCATTCATTGAGTTGTTTGGTGCAGCAATCATAGTCCTTTAAACATCCAGGAAAATTCTTGGCTTTTAGCAAATTCTTTTTGATAATGGTTCATGGAGTAGTCTAGTCTTCGACGGAGGAAATAAAAATGGTGTCTTCAACAGCATTGACACCCTTGCCATGGTTTGGCATTGATGCCGTTATCACATTGGGAATTGGAGGTGGATCAAATCCGATCGTCTTGTTGTCTATTAAGTCTTGAATTTTATTCTTCAGTACCCTGCATTGGTCGGTCTCATGCTCGGGACTATTCGAGTGATATGCCCATTGGTATTTGGATTGTATTTAGGGTAGGAGGTATCTGGATTGGCCGAAGGATCACGTAGTGTCACCAAATTAGCCTTTAACATGTGTTGTAAGGCTTGGGATAACGACATGCCTATCCTTGTGTATTGTATTCGTGGAGTCTCAAATCATTGATGATTGGAAGATTGTATTTGAACAGGAGTTGGGTTGGAAATCCGAACAGCATTAACGGACAGGTGGTCATCCTTCTTGGTATGGACCCTTACCCCATACACAACGTTTGTTTCTTTCTTCCCAGTGAAGATTTTCTTTACGGGATTTGAGGTGGAAGCAGATGTCGTGGGTATTTTCCCTCTCTTGATACCGCTTTCAACCCTTTCACTGGTCAGGATTAGCTCGGTGAAATCGGACGAACAGAAACCAACCAATAAGTTGAAGAATGGACCAGATAACGTGCCCATAAACATAACAATGTGTTCCCTATCGGTAAAAGGTGGTTGTACCCTACTGGGAAGATCCCTCCTCTTTTGGGCGTACTCTTTGAACCCTTCATTTTTCCCCATCGTCATGTCTTGCAGTTGAACTCTTGTCGGAGCCAAGTCGGCATTATACTGGTATTGGTGATAGAAAGCAGTGGCCAAGTCTTCCTGTGTATGGATACGAGAACCCTCCAATTGGTAAAACCACTCTAGTTGAGTCCCAACCAAGCTTTCTTGAAAGAAGTGAACCCAGAGCTTCTTGTCTGCGGTGTGCGGTTGTATTTTGCGCATATAAGACTTCAGGTGAAGCTTTGGGAAGGAAAGCCATCATATTTAACGAAGACTGGTATCTTGAATTTGTGGGGAATGACAACCCCAGATATTAAACCCAAATCATCAAAATCCAAACCAGGGATGGCTTGAATCTCCATGGCCTTCAATCTATCCTCTAGCTGCTTGTACTTAACATCGGCAAGAGGATACTGCTCGTCAAAATAGTCTTCATCATCAGACACTTGATCATTGATACTCCCAGCCTGGGTACTCATTGCTTCTCCAATTTGATTTTCGTTTTCCTCGGACGAATCTTAAGCTATTGGCATATGGCGGATCGGCTCTCTGAATCTTCTACCCATGTTGACTAAGGCTTTCCTTTTTGGTTTCTTTTTGGATGCCAGCAACGTCAGCAACTCTTGTTTTCCCTTGGCTAGGGTCAGCAGAGTCTCTTGAAACTGGGAGTTTTGTGCATGCAGGTCTTTCATTGTTTTCTCGATATCCATCTTGCTGAAATAAACAGCAGAAAGATAAGTAAACTTATCGTGGAAAACCTGTTATGTTATGATGCATAGAAGATGTGTATGCAAATGTTTTCAAGGATTTATGAAATTTAAATTTTTCTAGACAAAGAATGAATAAACGTCAAATTGCATTAATTAGTTCAAAATGGTTACAACGTGCCTCTTGGGCTTATAAAATAAATCTCTAATATAAAAAGGTTGAACGCATCCTCTTTGGTGCAAGGTAGGCGTTCAAGCTCTGTTCTTCATGTAGTTTCTTTGTAAGCTCCAAAACCCTTTTCTCGCTTGCGTAGAATTGAGATTCGAAGGTGTCTCA
This sequence comes from Vicia faba, assembly GCA_948472305.1. Lineage (NCBI taxonomy): Eukaryota > Viridiplantae > Streptophyta > Magnoliopsida > Fabales > Fabaceae > Vicia > Vicia faba. Next base: position 1,205,580,803 of record OX451741.1, read on the forward strand.
TTCTTCCTTTAGCTTAATCCAACCCTTTTGCAAGTCTTCAAGATAAGTAGGCATGTTGGGATAGAGGACAGTATACAGGACATCTCCTTCAGTAACAGGCTCCATGATAACTAGTAGGATGGAGGGGTAAGGCATTACCAGCTTCTGAGCACGAGCTCATACCCACCTAAGGTAAGGCTCAAGGGGAATAGAATTCTTGCGTCCCATCATCTTACTATCCACTTTATTTACCATCCTTCAAGCTCGCACAAACCTCTGATAATAGCCTTGATCGTCGCTCTTGTAGTCGAATACCACTCCTTGGATGAGCATATCACGAGGACCATCTCTTTGAGCATACCCAAACTGTCGAAAACATAAACAAGGGTTGTAATTGATACCTCCCCTAATGCCAAGCAAAGGGAAATTAGGGAATTCCCCACAGCGGTCAATGATAATAATGTTCTCTAAGGATCGAGAACACCAGTGAATATTCGAATGTCTGAGTGACATCAACCTATGGGACCACCTCAAACCTTGCTCGTTCTTCAACACGGATCAGGGGAGATGCGAAACAAACCACCTAACCAAAAGAGGAGTACAACACATGAGCGTTCCTCTTTTCCTCATGGTGCGAGAGTGGAAAGAATGTAGGATATCTCCCAACAAAGTAGGCACCGGATTGTGAAACATGAAGATTTTGACAGCATTTACATCTATAAGTTGGTCAGGATTTGGAAATAGTACCATCCTATAGATGAGAAGGGCCAAGATTTCTTCAAAGGCTTGTAAATTCAGAGTGTTCCAACAATCTTGATCTTTTTCAAACAAGAACTTGGCTAGGAACCCTTTGACACCACTTCTTATTTCCTAATTAGTCGTGACGTCGGATTGTTGCAAGTGTAGCACTCGGGCAATCTCTTAAGAGCTTGGATCTCTTTCCATACCGTTGAAAGCTAGTTGATTGAGAATAGGAATCCTCAAGAGTTGAGAGAATTCTTCCATAGTAGGTACAAGCTGGTAATCGGTAAATGTGAAGCAATGGTACAAAGGATCAAAGAACTGGAAAAGCACCTTCATCATATCTTCATCAGTGCTCGAGGTAACTAAGTTGAGGAGGCGACCAAGTATTTCGGTGAATAAAGAATTCTCAGGAACCCTTGATGCTAACTCTTTGAGTTAAGAAGGAATTCTTACGAGATTGACTTGGGTAGTATTCCTGCGGGTGGAGGCCATGTCCTACGAAACAAAACAAGATAAATCCCAATAATCCTTGAAATGGTTAGTGCAAAAATGCAATGGTATGATGTTATGATGTTATGTATAAGTAAGCATATACACACAAGGAAAATAAGTCCTTAGGTTTAGGCTTACGTGGAGTTTATAGGAAAATACCCTCTTGAAGTTTAGTTAGCTCAAACATGTCCTAGAAATAGTAATTGGGTTCTAGGGGATCTCAATATCACTGATCTTTCTTCATCGGACATTGTTTCAGTGCAAGCCTCTTTAACAGCGACCGAAATATACCGAAAGTCCAATCTCAATGAGCGTAGTATCGATTATCAACCAACTTCGGACTGCACCAAAGTCGGCTACCTCACTACTTCTTAATGTCCAAGTTGGTCAAGTAAAGGTTCTAAATTCAGTTAGTGCTTCATGACACTACACAGCAGCCATGTATTCTCCTTGACTACTCAAGGGCTACCGGTACCCATAAATGTGTCACACTAACGTATCTATTGCATATACCCTTTCGGTATACCCCGCACAGTTTCCACAACTTATTGCTACTTACCTATAAGGTGTCCCAGATTCGGGTAGAGGATCAAAACAAGCCCAAACAAGGATCCATAATATAAAGCAAGCAAGACAAACAATTAAAGAAAGTAAAGGTGATCTAGCCCTAAGGTAACCCCATTTTTTATCTTCTCTCCAGCAGAGTCGCTAGTTCTGTAACGCAGTGGGAGAACTGAATTGGGATGTTTTACGTTTGATCGCATTTATTGCGGATAGCAAGAGTCGCCACCGACTTTTCTTTTATCCAATAAAGGAAAGGGTGAAAAGAACAGGAAATACCTTTGAGATTATTTTCTTGAGTTTGGGGGTAGATTATGAAAAGGGAAGGTATTAGCACCCTTTTCATCCATAGTTATCTATGGGCTCTTAGTTGCTTTCTAGATCAATTGCTTTTGTTTGAAAATGTGCTTTGTGGTGGTTTTTGAAAATATTTTTGAAAAGCGCCTTTGTTTAGGCAAACTTTGTAATGATTCTTGTCTTTATAAGAATGTATACAAAGTGTTGGACTTTTGAAAATATTTCATGTTTGGAAAGTGTTTAGTGTGTGTTTGAAAAGATGTTTGTTTTGAAAATGAGCAAGCAATTAAGAACGTTTCTACCTACTCAAAAGTTTTTTATTCTTCTCCTTGTCCTTTAGATGTTGCTATCTTACCATTGATTGGTAAGAAGCCTTATCTTTGGATGTAAAAGGGATGGGTGTGGGTCATCGTATAGTCATGATAGAAATATTGTGAGATATCTGATCATTTCTCTTGAGGGACTAAGATCATTTGTAAGGCAACATTCGTAGCGTCATCAAGGGACAATGAACTTGTATTTTAATTGTTTTTTGCTAAGACATCTCACATGCATAACATGACCATTTTTTATAAGGAAACAGGTGGAATTACCCTAGGGGTGCATGTGTGAATAGTGTGTTTGATTTGCATGCATTTAGTCTTTGATTAGGGGTTGTCTACTTGTTGATTTTATCTTGCCATGCATTCCCTATTTTACTAGCAAGCATACAAAAGTAATAAAATGCAAAAAGATAAAATCCTACATTATTACAACCATGTTGAATAGCATGAAAATATAAAGGCAAAAATAAAATAAAAGCAAGAAAAATGGGTCCTTCGATTCAGGCAAAGACACCCTTCGATTCTGCGTTCTTTGGCTTCCTTCAATTTGGGGTCTGGAGTTAGTGGAGTCATGCCCTTCGATTTGGCTTTCTGTCTCCTTCGACTGGGAATCAGCGTGGGCACGCCTTTTGTCTGGGCCTGGAAGTCAACATAGTTATGTCTTTCGTTTGAGGCTTGGAGGCAGCAAGGTTCTGTCTTTTGTTTGAGGCCTGGAAACAGCAAGGTTCTGTCTTTGCCACAGGCTCCTTGCTGACTCCTTGTAAGTATATTAGGCCCTCAGATTGTGATTCGAAAGGCTTGTGCAGCTAGCCAATCGAAGGGTATAACAAAGATATCTTAAGTTCTTAAAATGCAACATCCAAACATAACCACAGTCCAGGGGTCAGCACAAAAACCAATGGGTCTCAAAGTCCAAAGCATAACTAATTAAGGTTGAGTTTTCAGCATATGGGCAGTCAAAATCGAAAGCTAAAACATGGTCTATAAATATCTACATTTTTTATTTATTGGCATGTGCACATGATATTTAAATGAAAGAGTTCCAAGTTTAGAGAGAACTTACCTCTTGAAGTGCTTAATCGAAAGAGCTGTAAGTGACATCTTTGGTGGTGGAGGGAGCTTCGCCGGAATCTTCCTGAAGCTAGTTTAGTTACTGTTTGGTTTGGGTAGTCACTGAATCGAAAGAGAGTATATAATGGTGATGAGTGAATCGAAGGTTATTATGCTACAGTTTAGGGGAAGCGAATCAAAAGGTACACTGCTGAGGTTTTTTTATGAAAAAATATTAGAGTTTTGAAGGTTTGAGAATGTTGGAGAGTTTGAGAATATTGGAGAGTTTGAGTGCTTGAGGATTTTTATGATTTTTCTCTCTTAGCAAAAATCTGGCCCCTTTCTTTGTTGATGGTTTCTCTATTTATAGAGAAAAGGTTTGGGAGTTTGAACAAAGACGTGGCTTGGTTAAAACGTGAATATTAAGTTATGTCAGATTTTCCAAGATCCCAAGGTGAAGTACTGAAGTTGTTAGTTAAAAGGGGCTGACTTCCCTGACTTATGGTGAAGTACAAACAGGATTTAAGCAAAGCATGGGCTTAGGACAGGATTTTTACTAGCAAGTTCACTTTCATACCAAAAAAAAACTTTTGGACAAAGGCTTAATCACCTGGACAATAGCTTAATCCAAAATGTAAGCAATTAATTATGGAGTGAAATACAAGCATTAAGGCTTGCGAAGTAAGATCATGTAGCATGGCCCAAAGATTTGATCAGTGTTCTTTCAAAATACCACTTTCCACTTGTGTCGAAGGGTTCTAGAAATGTACTAAAGAAGACTGCTTCAAAGGGAGCAGAATTCCCAAACGAAACTTATGGATTAAACTTGCATCGAAGGAGATTTCCTGCCCAAATGAAGTACGTAACTCCATATTCCAATCGAAGGAGGCCACAAATCCAAACAAAAGATGCATGTAGGAATCTTAAATGTGCAATCTAAGGATGCCAAAATGAGGCCTTTTTCCTTGGAATCGAAGGAGGGTACATGAGGCTTTTTGCCTTGTGACTTCATGCCAATATGCAAAAGATCTATGTTCGAATGAAACTTGCATGAAGGGAACCAACATGCCCAAACGAAAGGTGTGACCAGTAGCTTGTACTGAAGGAACCATATGCCCAAACGAAAGGTGTGACCAGTAGCTTGTACTGAAGGAACCATATGCCCAAACGAAAGGTGCATGTAGGAGGCCAAAATGTCCAGATTCGAAAGAGGCATATAGGGGGCAAAAAGTACAAATCGAAGGATGCTAAAAGGGAGCCTTTTTCCTTGGAATCGAAGGAGACCACAGGGGGATTTATGCCTTGTGAATCCAAACCAACGTGCCATAGGCCCAAGCCCAGTCGAAGGATGCAAGCCAAACTTGCATCGAAAGAGGCCAAAATGCCAATCAAAGGAGCTGAATCGAAGAACACTTGTTTTTTCTAAAATTTTGTCAAAATATTATTTTTATTTGTTTTCTCCGTTTTTGACAGTTTCCTTTTAATCTTGGTCTTGGAAAAATCCCAATGTACTTGTGCAAGCTTGAACCTTTAGAATCCTTGTGAGAAAGGCCCTGACAATAATGTTTGAGCATTCAAATCCACATGCACAATCCCAAGCATCTTCCAAACACAACCCAACATGATGTTACAACATCATTTGGAACATCAGCTTCAAAACACAGAACCTAAACATTTGGTTCTTGATTCATCATCTGAAGGACTTATTATTTGCATAAAATTCCTAGACACTAGAGGATCTCCAATGACACACCTTCAACAGCCCATTCAGGTTGTCACACTAGAGCACCATAGAGAGAAATAAACTCTCAGTAGTTAGAAGCTTCATATCCCAAGCTACTCAACACAGCCACATAGAGAAAAATAAATTCTCTATACTCTTTATGAATCATAAGGTTCAGACTGCAGACTTGCATTAACACATCAAATAAACACTCAGCTCCCATCAAAGTATTCACCTTCAGTCATATGCATGACCTCTACAGAGGATAGACAAATGCTCATCTCCCGTATGAGTATTTGCAATAGTCAGATAAGGTTACCTTCTCACACAAGGTAGGAAATTTTGTATGACATTCTTCTTTTACACACCTATAGAACCGGTTGATTCTTCTTCATGACAACCAGTGATGATAGCCATTCACACCATAAACTACTTCAAATTAGGCCAGTGGCTTGACCTTATACTCCGCCATGAACAAACCCGAAAACTTCCTTGGTTGAAGAAGCAAAGAACAGAAATGATGTTCCAACATCATTTCCAACATCATTATATATCACATGGGCTTAAGAATTTAATATGAATCTGGAGACAACATTCATAATAATCCATATAAAACTCTTGCAAGGGACACAAGAGGATCAGTCATCAGTAGTTGACCAACCTTCAAGATTATATCAAAATATATGCAGAGCATGCACACCTCAAGAAAATTTCTTCTCATGAGCACAATGTCTAGACCTCTTGTCTGACTTTGAGGTGCTAAACTCCATTCTTCTATACCTAAAGAGGAGATTCCCTCTAATCGGGTATCTGGAGCCTGAAGATAGAGAAAACACAAGAAAGGGGGAGTTTGAATTGGGTTTTTAGAAAACATCCCCCTTTAGAAATTATGATCACTCAAATGATAATAGCAATAAAGACAATAAACAATAAAGGACACGAGGATTTTACCAGGTTCACCTTAAACAAGATGGAGGATAATGAAACAGACAGATTCAGAGTTATGAGCAGACAACTAGACATCAGAAAACTGACAACAGAGAGTGAAAACTTGTGGAGAAAGATGTATCTACAAGTTCCAAGGTAATTTACAAAAGATACCTAGAGAGAGAAAAGATATAGGCACTAGAACTTTAGGAGGGAGGTTACTACAGCTGTTAGATTATTTAACTTATTACTTTATATTTTATAATGATTTTTTAAGGAGAAGAAAAAGAAATGAACGATTATTAGAGCTAGGATTAGCTAAGAGGGAAAAAATTTAATTACCCTAAGAGAACCTATTTTAGGACAGATTAAGTTTATCATTCTGAATTATGATGATTCAGACTGAGGTTAAGATTATGCTAACCATGAAAGATTGATAAAAAATGTTACTAATTGATACAAAGTTAAAGAAAAAAAAACCTTGTCATATGATAACTTAGACGAGTGACTTTTCCTGAACAAGATAACTTCTAACTGGTAGAACTATTTAGTAATACTTTGTTAGAAAATGTGTAGATACTAACCTGGTAAGTCTTGTTATTTGAAGAGTTTACCTTCATCGTTGAGCTTGTTTCTGATCATCCTTTTGTTGTATTCTTCTTGTATCTCCAGATTCCATTCTTTTTCCTGAGATACTTTTTCTTATCTTCTTGCTTCTTGAGTGTAATACGATGGGAGAACTGACTTAGTGTATTGCAAATGTTGCAGATAGCAAGAGTCACCACTGACTTTTCTATTATCCAATAAAGGAAAGGGAGAAAAGAACAGTGTGATATGGTAGGAGAACTGACTTGGGTGTTTTGAGTTTGATCGCAAATGTTGCGGTTAGCAAGAGTCACCACCGACTTTCCTTTTATCCAAAAGGAAAGGTAAAAAAGCACAGGAAAGACCTTTGAGATTTTTTCTTGAGTTAGGGGGTAGATTATGAAAAGGGAAGGTATTAGCACCCTTTTCATCCATGGTTTTCCATGGGCTCTTAGTTACTTGCTAGATCACTTGCTTTTGTTTGAAATTGTGCTTTGTGTGGTTTTGAAAGTATTTTGTAAAAAACGCCATTGTTTAGGCAATCTTTGTAATGATTCTCGTTCGTAAGAATGTATACAAAGAAGTTTGTCTTTTTGAAAATGTTTTCAAGTTTGTAAGATGTTTCAAATGTGTGTGTTTGTTTTGAAAATAGCAAGGATATTTGTTTTTAAATGGAGCAAGTAATTAGGAGCAATCTACCTACTCAAATGTCTTTCTTGTTCATTTTATTTTCCTTTGATATTGTTGTCTTACCATTGATTTGGTAAGCAACCCTATCTTTAGATGTAAGTGGGACGGACGTGGGTCGTCGTATAGCCATGATTAGCAATGTTGCAAAGTATCTTAGCATTTTGAGGGACTAAGATCATTTTTGTAAGGAAACTTTGAATAGCGTCATCGAGGGACTATGATCTTGTTTTTTAGTTTTGCTAAGATAACTTACATGCGTAATATGGCCATTTTATTCAAGGTAACCAAGTGGAGTAACCCTAGGGGTGTTTGTGTGCAAGTGTGTCATTTTCATGCTTGATTTTGTCTTGAATTAGGGTTTTCTATTTGATTGGTTTTATCTTGCCGTACAAACCCTAATTATTAACATGTTATATAAAGCGATAAATTGCGGAAAGTATATATCCTACGCTATTATAATCATTTGGGGATGGGGTGTACAAATTTACAAATGGGGACTGCAAGAAATTAAAGTCCTAATTATCTATTACAACCATATTGAATAGCCATAAAGAAAATATATGAAGCATGTAATAATAAAGAAAAATGAAAGGAAAAGAAAACATTTTGGATCATTATGTGTCGATACATGCTGTAAAATCAAGCTTCTCGAATGCACTTTTGCTTTGATGAATACAAATCATGATTGATAAAGAAGGAAAAAATTATTGATCGAGCTAAAAGCCTCTTTGGATGAAGTCTTTGGTTCAAGCCCTTAGCAAATTTCAAGGTATAATGATGATACTTACCTTGAACTTAAGATATAGATGCTCAATGGTCAAAAGGAGACATTTTATATTGTCCAACTCTTAATTCAAGTCTTTTCAAAGCAAAAATTCAATTTTCATTTGAGTGCAATTGATTTGCATGTTAGTGCAATCGATTGCATGCTTCAGTTTTTCAAAACATGGCTACTGACTTCCAGTGCAATTGATTTGCATGATTGTGCAATCGATTGCACACTCAAAATATTTGGAAATCTGGCTACTGGAACCCTCTGCAATTGATTTGCATGGTTGTGCAATCGATTGCACACTCAAAAAAATTGGAAATCTGGCTACTGGAACCCCGTGCAATCGATTTGCATGGTTGTGTAATCGATTGCACACTCAAAAAAAAATTGGAAATTTGGCTACTGGAACCCCGTGCAATCGATTTGCATGGTTGTGCAATCGATTGCCTGCTGTATGGTTTTGAAAAACAGCTGCCTTACACCTGCCTGTTCATGATGCTATTTCATGGAAAACTTTTCACTCAATCTTGGTAATTGTTCATGATTTTTTACAAACCTTTTCTTCAAAGGTCACTGTGTTTTCTAACCTCTTTGTCTTGCAAATGCTTCTTCTATTTATAGGCAAGAGGTTTGTGCATATCAGCTGACTAAGTTTGCAAGACAGTGTGTTATGGTTTGGTTGGATTACAAAAATCAAACTATGTCAAGTACTCCATAGTCCCAAGGTGAAGTACCAAAGTCGCTGGTATAGAGGAGTTACTTCCCATGATATATGGTGGAGTATAATCAGCAACAAGCAAGGTATGGGCTCAAGACAAACTTTGTACAAAAAGCTTGCTTTTCAAAAATAGAAATGGTGCCTTTATGCCATAAATGGAAAGATATTTTGGACAATGGCTCAAACACTTGGGTAATAGCTCAAGCTCTTGTGTAAACATTAAATTATGTAGAGATTTTCAAGCAAGAAGGTGTGCAACATAAGATTATGCAGCATAGCATAAGGGTTTTGTTATGTGTTCTTCCATAGAATGACTTGCAATTCAAAGATGGATGCCCAACTTCAAGCCCTTGAATCTCCTAGCTCAAGTATGATAAATTTATGCTCTTGGATGTTTTGGAAAGCTTGAAACATCCTCTATAACTTTCATGTTGGCCATTTTGACAAAATCATCTTGGAACTATGTGAAAAAATGCCAAGAAGTTGGGGTGAAATCCTGAACAAAATCTGTTGGAAATTTCTCTAAGTGTTAAATGAAAATGTCATGACTTCATGAATTTATAACTCAAAATCCAAGCACTTCTAGGAGAAGTTGTGTAAAGAAATGTTGTAGATATCATGGAGATCTACAACTTTCATGTTTAAAGTTTCCCTTGAACTGTCTTGCATCTTGGTGAAAGAATGGCATGAAGTGATGAAATTATCATGTATAAAACACTTAGAAAATTTCTAAGTCTTGCAAATATTGACTTTTCAAGTTGAATTTTGACTTTCTTGACTTCTTGATGATCAAGCTTGATATTCTTGAATGTCTTGATGAATTTAATCTTTGGAATGCAATGTTGACCAAAAAGTCAAAGTTTGACTTTCTAATATGCAATTTACCATTTTTCCCTTGTGCCAATTCCAAGCCTAAATTGATGTATGAGTGCTACAAACTTGACGTCATAGAAGATCTTGTGAGAGAATCCTTGAGAAATAAGAGGGAAAATTTTGGGGTACAACAGCTGCCCCTGTTCAATCTTCTTAAACCTGAAGAGTTAGATTGGTGAGTCCGCCATTCGTGACTTAAAGGTGAAAGATGATTGAACACTAGAGTGCCCAGAAATGTGCACTCGAAGATGGATGGTGAATGGGCTTATAGATGCCATTTGGAGGAAAGTTGGTAAACATTAGAAGAAATATCAGCATAAATCTCTTGTTGATTTATACTAAAACTTGATGTTTTACCTGTGAAAAAAAGAGTTAGTAAAATGCAGATGCATGCATGATGTTCACCAGATGTGGTATTATGCTAAATGCATAGAGTATGTACATGTTATGATGTATGATCGTGAGATGTATGTTTCTGTCTGGGAAAATAAATCCCTGACTGCTGCTGAGGAAATTCAGGGGGGGTGAATCCTTGATTGCCGTTGGGGATGAAGAATATGCATATCTCTTCAAACTTTATTGAAAGGATACTTTCGCTGGGGAATATCTCTTGAATGTCAGTTGTTATCTGGTCGAATTCAGGCTTCACAATTTGCTGAGGATGAAGTAGTCAACGACTATCTGGTCGGATCCAGGATTCACGGCAACTTACTAGGGGAAGAGATGAATTAACTGTTATCTGGTCAGATTCCAGGCTTTGCGGAAAATTTCTTGAAATTGAATAGTTATCTGGTCGGATCCAGGCTTCACAACAACTTGTTGGGGATACAGAAGTTAACTGTTATCTGGTCAGATCCAGGCTTCGCAGTAACTTGAAATGATAACTACTATCTGGTCGGATCCAGGTTTCATGGTTTTTGGAAAGTTGTATTATCATCTAGTCGAGTTCAGGCTTCATAGTGTCTCTCTGGGGATCATAGTTAATTGTTATCTAGTCGGGCTCCAGGTTTCACAATAAATTATTTGGAAAAAATAGTCATCTGGCCGGGTCCAGGCTTTGCAGATTTCTGAGGTTGATGAGGTCAATTGCTATCTGGTCGGGTCCAGATTTCATAATAAACTGTTTGAAAAACTGTCATCTGGTCGGGTCCAGGCTCTGCATATTTCTGAGGTTGATGAGGTCAATTGATATCTGGTCGGGTCCAGGTTTCACAATAAACTGTTTGAAAAACTGTCATCTGGTCGGGTCCAGGCTCTACAGATTTCTGAGGCAGATGAGGTCAATTGATATCTGGTCGGGTCCAGGTTTCACAATAAACTGTTAGAAAAATTGTCATTTGGTCGGGTCCAGGCTCTACTGATTTCTGAGGTTGATGAGGTCAATTTCTATCTGGTTGGGTCCAGGTTTCACAATAAAATGTTTGAAAAACTATCATCTGGTTGGGTCTAGGCTCTGCAGATTTCTAAGGTTGATGAGGTCAATTGCTATCTGGTCGGATCCAGGTTTCACAATAAACTGTTTGGGGATTTAGTTGTTATCTGGTCAGATCCAGGCTTCACAATAACTTGTTGGGGTAGGGGCAAACTCTACTGGGGAAAAGAAATTAAACCTTGGTCGGATTGAGTCCAGGTTCTTCTATATCTTTGAAGAGTTAGACTATTATCTGGTCGGGTCCAGGTTTCATAGCATCTTGAAATTGAGATCAACTGTTATTTGGTCGGGTCTAGGTTTCAGATACTCAAACTGTTATTTGGTCGGGCCCAGGTTTCAGTATTTTAAGAAGTTAAACTATTATCTGGTCGGGTCCAGGCTTCAGTAATAACTTGAAAATTGTGCTAATATCTGGTCGGATCCAGGCTTCATAGTATTTTTTTTTGGAAATAGTAAAGGCTTTACTGACGGCTTTACTGTGGATCAGGGGTTGTGGCCCTATGATTTGCAAAAATCTGAAAGAAAATTCAAACTGGAGAGTGTAGACTCAGTAGGGTAGGATAGACTCAACTTGGGGAGGATGTACTCAACTGGGGGGGATAAACTCCACTTTGGGATAATAGCCTTGGTCGGGGAAGATATGCTCAGCTGGGGAAGATAGGCTCAGCTGGGGAACTTTCTGGCGTCTTGATTGTTGTATGTTGGGGAGATTTGAACTCGGTTGGGGAGTTATGTGGTTCCTCGATGATTGTTGTATGTTGGGGAAAGGTTTATTGCAGCCGTCCTCATGGGGATAATGATAATGAGATAACTCTATGGGGATATTTCCTACATATTAAAGAGATGCTTACTGCTTCTTAGCTGGACACATGTGCCAAATAGTTTTTAATTATGTTCATATGCATATGTTCATTCAATTTTAGTCATTGGACAAATTTGCATTCAAAATAAAAACGGAAATTTTTCACTTCAAAGTGTATTTGTATTGATATTTTGCCCATGAATAGCCATTTTTGTACAGAGAGACGGAGATCCTAGTAAGAGGAAATCGTCGAAAGGAAAACAAACATTGAGAATGAAAACAAAATAGCCATGTGAAATGATCTTATTGCCTTCCAACTCTACTATTGCCCCAATGTCTTCGAATGTCTCTTGCCGTTGATAGAAGTTGATTGGATTGATCTTGGACCGTTTGAACTTGGACCTTGATGATAAAATTGACTGTATTGATTCCACGGGACATAGTCATACGCTTTTAATCCTTAACTTTTGCCTGGACCGCCCTTTCGGGTTTTCAGCCCACCAGGATACCCCTTTTTGCCCAAGTCGCCCTTTCGGGTTTTCAACTTGCCGGGTGTACAATCTTTTGCATATATCCCTAATTTTTGCCCAAACCTTTTGGTTTGTCGGGATGCCCTTATTTTGCTTAGGTGTGTCAACCTAAAGGGTCTCTTATGCATAGTATTTTTTAACTATGTCCGCGTTTATGGGATGTGGGAAATCCTCGCCATCCATGGTAGTCAACATCATGGCACCGCCAGAGAAAACTCTCTTGACAACAAATGGCCCTTCATGGGTAGGAGTCCATTTGTCTCTGGGGTCGCCTTGTGGTAGAATGATGCGTTTTATCACCAAGTCGCCAGCTTGATATACTCGAGGCTTGATCTTTTTTTTGAAAGCTTTATCATCAGTTTTTGGTACGTCTGGCCATGGCAAACAGCAGCTAACCATTTTTTGTCAATCAAGTTCAGCTGATCCAATCTCGTTTGAATCCACTCGTATTCGGCTAAGCCTTCCTCAATCATAATCCTCAGCGAGGGAATCTGAACTTCCATTGGCAGAACATCTTCCATGCCATAAACTAAGGAAAAGGGAGTTGCCCCAGTTGAGGTTCTAGCTGAAGTACGGTAACCATGTAGAGCAAACGGCAACATCTCATATCAATCCTTATAGGTTACTACCATCTTCTGCATAATCTTCTTGATATCTTTGTTGGCCGTTTCGACTGCGCCATTCATTTTTGGTCTATATGGAGAAGAATTATGATGCTTGATCTTAAACTGAGTGCAAAGCTCAGTAATCATAGCATTATTGAGGTTAGTCCCATTGTCGGTGATGATCCTTTCGGGGATACCATAACGGCAGATGAGGTTGTGTCTAATGAATCTGGCTACCATATTCTTGGTGACTGAGGAAAATGAGGCGGTTTCGACCCATTTGGTGAAATAATCGATAGCAATAAGAATGAAGCAATGTCCGTTGGAAGTTGTGGGCTTGATCTCTCCAATCATATCAATGCCCCACATTAAAAATGGCCACGGAGCGATCATGACATTCAGAGGGATAGGAGGCACATGGACCTTGTCAGCGTAGATTTGGCATTTGTGACAAGTCCTTGAATGTTGATGGCAATCAGTCTCCATTGTTGACCAATAGTAACCTGCTCTTAATATTTTCTTAACCATCGTATGTCCACTTGAGTGAGTACCGAAGAGACCATCATGCATGTCTTCCATAATTTCCTCTGCCTCCTTCTTGTCCACACATCGGAGTAGAGTTGAATCGTGGTTACGTTTGTATAATATCCCGTTACTTAGGAAGAATTTGGCTGCAAATCTTCGCAAGAACTTTCTGTCATTGATAGATTTTCCCTCTGGATACTCTTGTGTGTCAAGGTATCTCATCACCTCATGGTACCATGGCTTCTCTGCATCAGTGTCAAGTTCATAGCAATGTGCAGGTTCATCGAATCTTTCAATTATTATCATAGGGGCTTCGTTGTCCCATCTGACTTTAAACATTGAAGATATGGTTGCCAAAGCGTCAGCCAACTGGTTTTCTTCCCTAGGGAAGTGCTCGAACGTGATTTATTCGAAGTAAGGAATTAGGGATAGCATAAGTTCCTTGTAAGGGATAAGATTAGGGTGTTTAGTGTCCCAATCTCCTTTTACTTGGCTGATCACCAAGGCAAAATCTCCAAACACATTCAAATGCTTGATCCTTAAGTCAATGGCAGCTTTCAAACCTAAGATGCATGCTTCATACTCAGCCATATTGTTTGTGCAATCGAAGCATAGTCTGAAAGTGAAAGGAGTGTGCAACCTTCAGGAGAGATGATCATAGCACCAATTCCATTACCTAAGGCGTTGGAAGCCCTATCGAATACCATAGTCCATCAGGATCCTTGTTCAGGTCCATCATACGGTCCAGGTTTCGCACAGTCAGTTACCAGCATGATGTCCTCATCAGGGAAGTCGAAGTTCATTGTCTGATAATCATCCACGGCTTGATGGGCCAAATGGTCTGCTAGTACACTTCCTTTGATGGCTTTTCGAGTTGTGTATTAAATGTCGTACTCAGTTAAGATTATTTTCCATCTGGCTATCCATCCGAAAAGGGCAGGTTTCTCGAAGATGTACTTGATTGGGTCCATTTTAGAAATCAACAAAGTGGTATGAGTTAACATATACTGTCTTAGCCGGTGAGAAGCCCATGCCAGAGTGCAAAAAGTTTTCTCGAGCAGTGAATATTTGGTTTTACAGTCGGTAAACTTGTTTCTCAGGTAATAAATAGCATGCTCTTTTCAACCAGACTCGTCATGTTGGCCCAACACACACCCCATAGAGTTCTCTAGTACAGTCAAGTACATGATCAAGGGTCTTCCTTCAACTGGAGGCATGAGAATAGGAGGTTCTTGTAGGTATTCTTTGATTTTTTCGAAAGAAATCTGGCATTCATTGTTCCATCTGACTACCTGATCTTTCTTCAAGAGTTTGAAGAGTGGTTCACAAGTAGCAGTTAAGTGGTATATGAAACGGGCAATGTAATTGAGACGACCCAAGAATCCTCTGACTTCTTTTTCAGAATGAGGGACTGACATTTCTTGGATGGCCTTTATCTTGGCAGGATCAAATCCAATGCCTTTATTGCTGACAACAAAACCTAGAAGCTTTCCAGAGCATACTCCAAACATGCACTTGTTAGGGTTTAACCTCAGCTTGTACTTCTTCAGCCTCTCGAATAATTTGTGTAAGTGAATGAGATGTTCTTCTTCAGTTTGTGACCTGGCAATCATATCATCCACATATACCTCTATCTCATGATGAATCATGTCATGAAATAAAGCTACCATAGCCCTTTGATATGTTGCCCCTGCATTCTTTAGTCCGAATGGCATGACCTTGTAGCAGAAGGTGCCCCAATTCGTAACGAAAGTAGTCTTCTCCATGTCTTTGGGAGCCATCCTTATTTGATTATAGCCTGAGAAGCCATCCATGAAAGAGAAGACTTTATGCTGAGCAGTATTGTCAACTAAGACGTCAATGTGTGGTAGAGGGAAATCATCTTTGGGACTTTCCCTATTCAGATCCCTATAGTCTACGCACATGCGAACTTTCCCGTCTTTCTTTGGCACTGGCACTACATTGGCCACCCATTGAGGATAGGATTTCACAGCTAGGAACCCTGCATCAAATTGTTTCATCACTTTAGCTTTGATATTTTCAGATATATCAGGCCTCATGCGGTGAACCTTTTGCTTGACAGTCAGACAGTCTTCTTTTGTCGGCAGACGATGAACTATGATATCGGTATCCAACCCAGGAATATCTTCATAAGACCAAGAAAAAACTTCCACATAATCATGCAACATCTGAACCAACCTGCTCTTGACATTGCTTTCCAAGTTAGCGTCGATCTTGATTTCCTTCCTATCTGACTCAGTACCCAAGTTGATAACCTCAACTGACTCTTCGTGCGGTTGAATAGCTTTTTCCTCTTGTAATAGAAGTCTGGCTAGTTCTCCCGGTATGTCACAATTTCCTCGCTTTCTTCTTTGGATTGGTTGATAGGACATTCAAAGTCATAGTCGTTAATAGTAGAGCCATTGGCAATAGGATCCAGAGTGGACCTGCAAGAGTGTGTGTGTGCATGTAAGATACATGGCTATTTTTAAAAAAAAAATGTAATTGAAAGAAAGGAAAGACAATGAACACAAATATTCAAATGCAAAAGAGTCCAATGTGCTGAATGATCATATGATTAGATGAACATAAATAAAACCCTTGACAAATGGACCAAAGTGCCCCGGGCCAGGCAAATGGCTGAAAAGTCATTGTTAAAATATTACAGACATGTTCTTGAATTGAAAGAAAAGTAATAACAAGTAGATTACTCCTCAATGAAGGAGATGGGCACAAAGTCCTTTGTATGCCAATTCTTCAGCTCCGTAGTAGTTGGATACACCCATTCTTCAAATGCGGCTTCTTCTTCAGAGTCACCCACGGCGTTGACTTCATGGCTTCTAATGCGGAGAGGTGGCTTTCCAGCACGAGCACGCCTCACTTCCTTCTGAGCTTTTCCAGTGAAGCCCAACCCAAATTTGTCCATTTTAAAAGGGATATCGAGGAGTTTCCCCCAAGTATCACAGTTTCCTTCTTCAAATGCCGCACGGGCATCCTTGACTGAAACCATCTTTGGTGTGGCCTTGACAGCTTTGGACTCATCAGAAGAACATTTAGTAACAGCAATCATCGGTGGTACAACCTCAAAGGCTTGACATGGGGTTTCAATGAATTCTCTGTCCATCTCTACATACTTGAAAGAGTTAAGGTGGCTCACCATAAACTCTTCTTCCCCACAGACGGTGACTATTCTTCCCTTGACTGGATATTTGAGTTTCTGGTGGAGGGTTGAGGTTACTTCCCCAGCTTTATGGATCCACGGGCGACCTAACAGACAAGAATAGGACAGACGAATATCCATAATATAGAAGGTAGAGTTGAAGGTTTGGGAACCCACTTTGATTGGAAGATCTATCTCCCCATGAACAGTCCTCCTTGATCCATCAAACGCCCTTACGATGATATCACTTGGCTTCAAGATTAAATCTTCATAGTCAAGAAGGTCTAATTCCCCCTTTGGTAATACATTTAGAGAAGAACCAGTGTCGACTAGAACATGTGCTAAGGTAGTCCCTTTGCACTCGATAAAAACATGTAGAAGCTTTGTTGTGATTCTTCCCGAGAGGTGTTAAGTCAACATCTGAAAACCCCAAACCATTATCAGTTGTCATGCTAGCCACGAAATTCTCAAATTGGTCTGTTGTTGTCTCATGGGGGACATGAGTCTTTTTCAGGAACTTGATTAATGTTCGAGCATGGGTATCGGAGCAAAGCAGCAATGACAATATTAAAATCTTAGAGGGGGTTTTCCCCAATTGTTCTACAATTTTGAAGTCGCTTCTCTTGATGATCTTCAAAATCTCGTCCATTTCACGGGTAGAGGGTTCTTCATTAGCTACATCTTTGGAAGGTACCTCAATCACATCAGGCTCAACAACCTTCCCTTTCCCTTTTGTCTCGGTACTTGGCTTGGCGACAGTAATGCGGATGGGCGTCTTTGTAACTACTGGAGGTGAGATATTGGGTGAGAATATTCTCCCAGGTCTAGTTACTTTTCTTGAGCCAGATATGTTGTCGGCATCGTCATCTTTTCCTTCTCTGGTCTAGGCATCTTGTTTAATCCCATGATAGAACACTTCAGCACCGTAATTCCATGGTACCGGTTTGTTTAAAGAGTAATGAATTGGTCTAGGATTGGTAATTATTAATGGAGCAATGGTGGGTTCATTTGAAATCCTAATAGGACCTTTGGAGGTGATCCTAATAGGTTTGTTTGAGATGGTAATAATGGAGAGGTCTCTACATTTGTTAATCAAACTCTTGGCAAATGGAGTCTTTTCAAATAGAATTTCGTGGCTATCCATCAGGCGTTGTATGCCTTTCTTCAGCCCTTCACATTCATCGAGTCGTTTTGTACAGCACACTTAGTCTTTTTTACAGCCAGGGAAGATCCCAACTTTCAACAGATTGTTCTTGATTATATTCAGCGAAGTAGTCAAATCTTCAACCGAGGTAACAAAAATTGTATCTTCGACAGCATTAACACCTTTGTCATGCTTCGACATTGGAGCGGTAATTACATTCGGCATTGGAGGAGGATCAAATTCAATAGTTTTGTTATTAATTAAATCTTGGATTTTGTTCTTCAAGGCCCAACACTGGTGAGTCTCGTGCCCGGGGTTGTTTGAATGGTAAGCATATTTAGCGTTTGGATTATACTTTGGTGACAAGGTGTCAGGGTTGGAGGGAGGATCGTGCAATGTCACTAAATTATACTTGAGCAGATGTTGAAGGGCTTGAGACACTGGGATGCCTAACCTTGTAAATTTTCTTCTTGGAGTTTCAAAACGTTGATGATTTACGGATGGTCTTGGAGTAAGAGTTGGATTGGAGATTCGGACAGCATTAACAGACGGACGATCATTGTTCTTGGTATGGGCCCTTGCCGCATACACAACATTAACTTCCTTCTTTGCAGCAAAAGGTTTCTTGATAGGATTGATGGTGGAGTTGGATGCCACAGAGATCTTCCCACTTTTGATGCCACTTTCCACTCTTTCACCGGTTAAGATTAGTTCGGTGAAACCAGAAGAAGAGCAGTCAACCAACAGATTAAAGAAAGGACCAGATAAAGTGCCCATGAACATGTCGATGTGCTCCCTATCAGTCAAGGGAGGTTGGACTCTACTAGCAAGGTCTCTCCACTTTTACGCAAATTCCTTAAATCCTTCATTCTTTCCCATGGTCGTATCTTGTAATTGGACCCTTGTTGGTTCCAAGTCGGCATTGTATTGATACTGATGGTAGAAGGCAGTAGCTAGATCCTCCCAAGTGTTAATACGAGAACCATATAACTGATAAAACCATTCAAGTTGTGTTCCAGCCAAGCTCTCTTGGAAAAAGTGAAACCATAGCTTCTTATCAGCAGTGTGCGGCTGTATCTTGCGTACATAAGATTTCAAATGGAGTTTGGGATAAGAAACCCCATCGTAATTTGCAAAGATTGGTACCTTGAATTTGTGGGGAATGATTACCCCGGAGATCAAACCTAAATCATCAAAATATAAACCGGGGATGGCTTGAATTTCAACAACTTTCAATTTGTCTTCTAACTGCTTGTATTTGATGTCAGCGGGTGGATACTGCTCGTTGAAATAATCATCATCGGATACTTGACCATTGATACAGTCATCCTGAGTACTCTTGACCTCACCAATATGGTTTTCGTCCTCTTCGGATGAATCTTCTTCAACTGTGATTTGACGGATTGTCTCCTTGAATCTTCTACCCATGTTGAGCAGAGCTTTCTTCTTTGGCTTTTTCTTAACTTCCAGCAAAGCCATCATATCTTGCTACCCCTTGGCTAGGGCGAGTAGAGCTTCCTGAAACTGGGAGTTCTGAGTTTAGAGTTTCGTCATAGTTTTCTTTAGATCCATCTTGCTGAAATAAACAGCAGAAAGATAAGGAAACCTGTCATGCAAAAACCTGTCATGCTATGATGCATGGCATGTGTATATGCAAATGATTTCAAGGATTAATGAAATTTAAATTTGTATAGACAAAAGAATGGGCAAACGTTAATTCTCATTATACAAAACAAAAAAAGATTACATCATGCCTCTTGGGCTTACAAAATAACTTTCTAAGATAAAAAGACTGAATGCATCCTCTTTGGCGTGAGATAAGCGTTCACACTTTATTCTTCTCGTAGCTGCTTCGTAAGCTCCAAGACCCTCTTCTCACTGGCATAGAACTGAGCCTCGAAAGTATCTCGTTCTTCCTTCAGCTGGATCCAACCATTTTGTAAGTCTTCGAGAGAGGTAGGCATGTCGGGATGGAGGATAGTGTAGGAAACATCCCCTTCGACCACAGGTTCCATGATGACTAGTAAAATGGGAGGATAAGGCATCACAAGTGTCTGAGCACGAGCCCGTACCCACCTAAGGTAAGGCTCGAGAGGGATAGAGTTTTTGTGTCCCAAAGTCTTACTGTCTACCTTATTCACCATTCTCCAAGCTTGTGTAAACCTCTGGCGGTAACCTTGGTCTTCCTTGTCATAGTCGAACACCAGACCTTGAATGAGCATCTCATGAGGGCCGTCTCTTCGGGCATTCATGGCGCCACTCAGCGGCCCTGTATTCTCCTTGATTCACCACGAGGGATACTGGTACCCACAAATGTGTCACACTAACGTAGCCATTGCTTCAACCATATCGGTCTACGCCGTACAGTTTCCACAATCTATTGCTACTTACCTAAAAAAGGTGTCCCAGATCCAGGTGGAGGATCAAAGCAAACCCAAACAGAGAACCATAATGTAAAGCATACAAATCAAACAAAGAAAGCAAGTAAAGTTAATCTAACCCTAAGGTAACCCCACTTTAGTCAAATCCCCATCAGATTCGCCAGTTTTGTGATATGGTGGGAGAACTGACTTGGCTGTTTTGTGTTGGATTGCAAATGTTGCGGTTAGCAAGAGTCGCCACCGACTTTTCTTTTATCCAAAAGGAAAGGTAAAAAAGCACAGGAAAGACCTTTAAGATTGTTTCTTGAGTTCGGGGGGTAGATTATGAAAAGGGAAGGTATTAGCACCCTTTTAATCCCTGGTTTTCCATGGGCTCTTAGTTACTTGCTAGATCACTTGCTTTTGTTAGAAATTGTGCTTTGTGTGGTTTTGAAAGTATTTTGTAAAAAAGGTCATTGTTTAGCCAATCTTTGTAATGATTCTCGTTCGTAAGAATGTATACAAAGATGTTTGTCTTTTTGAAAATGTTTTCAAGTTTGTAAGATGTTTTAAAATGTGTGTGTTTGTTTTGAAAATAGCAAGGATATTTGTTTTGAAATGGAGCAAGTAATTAGGATCAATCTACCTACTCAAATGTCTTTCTTGTTCATTTTCTTTTCCTTTGATATTGTTGTCTTACCATTGATTTGGTAAGCAACCCTATCTTTGGATGTAAGCAGGACGGGCATGGGTCATCCTATAGCCATGATTAGCAATGTTGCAAAGTATCTTAGCATTTTGAGGGACTAAGATCATTTTTGTAAGGCAACTTTGAATAGCGTCATCGAGGAACTATGA
The DNA here is from genome assembly GCA_948472305.1 of Vicia faba. Lineage (NCBI taxonomy): Eukaryota > Viridiplantae > Streptophyta > Magnoliopsida > Fabales > Fabaceae > Vicia > Vicia faba. Next base: position 1,205,601,953 of record OX451741.1, read on the forward strand.
TCTTGTTTTTTTGTTTTGCTAAGATACATTACATGCGTAATATGCCCATTTTGTTCAAGGCAAGCAAGTAGGGTAACCCTAGGGGTGTTTGTGTGCAAGTGTGTCATTTTCATGCTTGATTTTGTCTTGAATTAGGGTTTTCTATTTGATTGGTTTTATCTTTCCATACAAACCCTAATTATTAACATGTTATATAAAGCGATAAATTGCGGAAAGTAAATATCCTACGCTATTACAATCATTTGGGGATGGGGTGTACAAATTTACAAATGGGGATTGCAAGAAATTAAAGTCCTAATTATCTATTACAACCATATTGAATAGCCATGAAGAAAATATATGAAGCATGTAAAAATAAAGAAAAATGAAAGGAAAAGAAAACATTTTGGATCATTATGTGTCGATACATGCTGTAAAATCAAGCTTCTCAAATGCACTTTTGCTTTGATGAAGACAAATCATGATTGATAAAGAAGGCAAAAATTATTGATCAAGCTAAAAGCCTCTTTGGATGAAGTCTTTGGTTCAAGCCCTTAGCAAATTTCAAGGTATAATGATAATACTTACCTTGAACTTAAGATATAGATGCTCAATGGTCAAAAGGAGACATTTTATATTGTCCAACTCTTTATTCAAGTATTTTCAAAGCAAAAATTCAATTTTCATTTGAGTGCAATCGATTTGCATGTTAGTGCAACCGATTGCATGCTTCAGTTTTTCAAAACATGGCTACTGACTTCCAGTGCAATCGATTTTCATGGTTGTGCAATCGATTGCACACTCAAAATATTTGGAAATCTGGCTACTGGAACCCCGTGCAATCGATTGCACACTCAAAAAAATTGGAAATTTGGCTACTGGAACCCCGTGCAATCGATTTGCATGGTTGTGCAATCGATTGCACACTCAAAAAAATTTGTAAATCTGGCTACTGGAACCCCGTGCAATCGATTTGCATGGTTGTGCAATCGATTTCCTGCTGTATGGTTTTGAAAAACAGATGCCTTACACCTGCCTGTTCATGATGTTATTTCATGGAAAACTTTTCACTAAATCTTGGCAATTGTTCATGATTTTTTACAAACCTTTTCTTCAAAGGTCACTGCATTTTAGCCTCAAAAATGAACCAAATTATGATGATTGAAATGAAGAGTTTAAAGTTAAAGAGACTTACCTTGCAGCTATAATTTATGTTTTGAGCTTGAGGTGTTGCCTTGTGGACTGTTATGACCTTTTCAGTTATGAGATTTTTTGAGAGTTTGTCAAAAAAACTTCTGGTTTTTTTCTATTTTTTCTAACCTCTTTGTCTTGCAAATGCTTCTTCTATTTATAGGCAAGAGGTTTGTGCATATGAGCTGACTAAGTTTGCAAGACAGCATGTTATGGTTTGGTTGGATTACAAAAATCAAACTATGTCAAGTACTCCATAGTCCCAAGGTGAAGTACCAAAGTTGCTGGTATAGAGGAGCTACTTCCCATGATTTATGGTGGAGTATAATCAGCAACAAGCAAGGTATGGGCTCAAGACAAACTTTGTACAAAAAGCTTGCTTTTCAAAAATAGCAATGGTGCCTTTATGCCATAAATGGAAAGATCTTTTGGACAATGGCTCAAACACTTGGGTAATAGCTCAAGCTCTTGTGTAAACATTAAATTATGTAGAGATTTGCAAGCAAGAAGTTGTGCAACATAAGATTATGCAGCATAGCATAAGGGTTTTGTTATGTGTTCTTCCATAGAATGACTTGCAATTCAAGGATGGATGCCCAACTTCAAGCCCTTGAATCTCCTAGCTAAAGTATGATAAATTTATACTCTTGGATGTTTTGGAAAGCTTGAAACACCCTCTATAACTTTCATGTTGGCCATTTTGACAAAATCATCTTGGAACTATGTGAAAAAATGCCAAGAAGTTGGGGTGAAATCCTGAACAAAATCTGTTAGAAATTTCTCTAAGTGTTAAATGAAAATGTCATGACTTCATGAATTTATAACTCAAAATCCAAGCACTTCTAGGAGAAGTTGTGTAAAGCAATATAGTAGATATCATGGAGATCTACAACTTTCATGTTGAAAGTTTCCCTTGAATTGTCTTGCATCTTGGTGAAATAATGGCATGAAGTGATGAAATTATCATGTATAAAACACTTAGAAAATTTCCAAGTCTTGGAAATCTTGACTTTTCAAGTTGAATTTTGACTTTCTTGACTTCTTGATGATCAAGCTTGATATTATTGAATGTCTTGATAAAATTTAATCTTTGGAATGCAATGTTGACCAAAAAGTCAAAGTTTGACTTTCTAATATGCAATTGACCATTTTTCTCTTGTGTCAATTCCAAGCCTAAATTGATGTATGAGTGCTGCAAACTTGACGTCATAGAAGATCTTGTGAGAGAATCCTTGAGAAATGAGAGGGCAAATTTTGGGGTACAACAAACAGGAAAGACCTTTTTGAGAATTTTCTTGAGTTCGGGGGGTAGGTTATGAAAAGGGTAGGTGTTAGCACCCTTTTCATTCGTAGTTATCTATGGGCTCCTAATTTCTAGCTCACTTTGAGATGATTTATGTTTGTGTAAGTTTGAAAATATTTTGAAAACGCCTAAGTTTGGCAAACTTTACAATGATTCTCGCATCATTGAGAATGTATACAGAGTGTTGGTTTTGAAAATATTTATTGAAAGGGAATGTTTTGGAAAGACGTTTGAAAATGCCAATGTAAGGAAATTTTGTAATGATTCTCGTATCGTTGAGAATGTGTATAAAATGTTTGTTTGAAAAGTGTTTTGAAAATAGTTGTGTGAGGTGTAAATATGGTTTTTGTTTGTGAGCAAGCAATTATGAGCAATCTACCTTACTCAAAAAGTCTTTGTTCTTTTCCTCCTCCTTTATATAGTGTTATTTTATCATTGATTGATAGAGAGCCTTATCATTGGATGTGAGAGACAGACGTGGTTCATCGTACAGTCATAGAAGGAAACTTGTAAGATGTTTTAACAGTTGTCGTAAGGGACTAAGATTGTTTACTGAAGGCAACATTGAAGGGTCATCGAGGGACTACGACCTTTTAATCGAGGGTCTTTGCTAAAACATCCCATGTTCAAGGGACATGACTGTTTACATCTGAGGCAACAAGTGTGGGTTACCCTAGAGGTGCATATGTGCAAAGTGTTTTGATTTCAAATATATCTCGTCTTTGAATTAGGGTTTTATATGGTTTGGTTTTAATCTTATCATGAAAACCCTAATTATTAACAATAATAAGGAAAGCGATAAATTGCAGAATTTAAATGTCTTATGCTATTACAACGCTTTGGGAATTAGGGGTACAGATTTGTCAATGAGGGGGGAAAGCAATAAAGCCCTAATTATCTATTACAAACCATTGAACATGAATAATAATAGAATGTGTAAAATATAGAGATGAAGAAAGAAATTATTTTTAGGGTTTTTGATAGAAAAAAGGTTTTAGATATTAACCTAATTAGACTAATTAATTTCATTTATAAAAGAAGTTAATTAATTATTAACAAGACTTAAAATCTAAGTTCATTGAAATTAAGAAGAAAATAAAACCTAAGTCTAAGTAATTTGTTTAGAAAATAACCTAAATATTAATATTTATTTGGAAAGAAAATGTTTTTATAATGTAAAAGAAATAATAAAAATTAATTTAACAAAAACAAAATAAAATATTTAAATTAATTTATTTAAGAAAAATATATGTTTTGGTATTTTTGGTTCTAATAAAATAAATAGATAAATGAAAATATATGAAAATATAAAAAGAAACAAAAATGAATGGGTTGGGTGTTAAAAGTGATCAGGGGGTTAAAAATAGTAAACAGGGCCCAAGTCTTTTTTTTGTTTAATTCAAAAAATAAAAATATATATATGGGCATGTGCATCATAGAGTAAAAGGGGTGTGTGTAGAAGTAAAAATAAAAAAGAAAAATGCCCAGGTCAGGAGGCCCAGGCGCCTTGTTTGTGATTCAGTATGATTGATGTGTGAGTGCACCATGGACTTTCCATCATGAGCGTTTGATTTGGTTGCTTGGTTGATCTAATGGTGTGGATGAGGGGTGCATGGTGCGCGCATATGGCTTGTATGCATAGAACCTGAAATAAGAAAAATGTAGAAAACAAAAGGGTACCACTTGGGCTCGAACCCAGGTCCTTATAGTTAAATGCCTTATGTGATACGGTGGGAGAACTGACTTGAGGTTTTGCGTTTGTATTCGCAAATGTTGCGGTTAGCAAGAGTCGCCACCGACTTTTTATTTTATCCTAAGGAAAGGCTAAAAAGCACAGCAAAAACCTTTTGAGATGTTTTCTTGGGTTCGGGGAGTAGATTATAGAAAGGGAAGGTATTAGCACCCTTTCTATCCATGGTTATCCATGGGCTCTTAGTTACTTGCTTAGATCACTTGCCTTTTGTTTTCAATTGTTTTAAATGGTGCTTGAGTGTGTGGGTTTTGAAAATGTTTTTGAAAAGAGGCCAATGTGGTGGCGACCTTTGTAATGATCCATGTGGGGATGTATACAAAGATGTATGTCTTTTGAAAAAAAGTTTTCATTTGTTTTTGAAAGTTGTTTTGAAAGTGTTGTGAGGTGTGATTTTGAAATTAGGCAAGTGTTTTGTTTTGCAAATTGATTCAAGTAACTAAGAGGTTATCTACTCCTAAATTTCTCAAAAGATTATTGCTATACTTTAACCCTTTTAACAAGTTTGCTCCACCATTGTATTTGGTGGGCAACCTTGTGTTAGGATGTGAGAGGGACAGGCGCGGGTCATCGCTTTAGACCATAATTGCAACGGCGTCAAATGTCTTTGGGCAATTTCTTTAAGGGACTTGATCATTTGTTTTTGTTTGTTTTGAAAAGTTTTGTCGAGGGACTATGATCATTCAAATTGTTTGCTTTGCCCAAAGAAGTTCAACATGCAATATGGCCCATTTATTTGAAGGCAACAAGTGGAATACCCTAGGGGGTGCAAGTGTGATTTGTGTGTCCATTTTCATGCTTGTTTATCTTGTATTAGGTCAAACCATTTTTTTATCGTTTTTCGCATACAAACCCTAATTCTAACATGTTATCATTAGAAAGCAATAAAGTGCGAAATTAAAATTACTAAGCTATTACAAAACCAAATATGGGAAGGGGGGTACAAATGTTCAAATGGGGATATTGACAAGAATTTAAATCTAAATTATTACATCATTTGGAATATTTGCAATTTAAATAATGCATAATTAAATGTAAATTAAATAAATATGTGAAATGCAAAAAGAAAGTTTTTATGTGTATGAGAAAAGTATGGTTTATGTAAAAGGGAAAAGAAAATAAAAATGTATTATTTTTTAGTATTTTGAACTTAGGGTAAAAACCCTAATTTTAAAGAAAAAAGTATTATTTTCTAATTTAATACAACTATTTATTTATTATTTATAAAAATAAAATAAAATGAAGTGTATTGTGAAAAAAAGTATTTTTATATCAAATATTAATAAAAATGAAAAAAAATCAAGTATTTTTTATATTTTTGTCTTAAATATATTAATAATCACATATATATATGTATTAAACCCTAAATATGTATTATACAAAATAAATATTTATTTAATATTTTAATAAAATAAATAAAAGAGTATTTTTTTGTGTGAAATATTTTCAGAAAGTAAATGAAAATAAAAATTGTATTTACATTATTTTTACATTTTTATTCTAATAATCATATATATATATTTATGTACAAACAAAGAAAATAAACAAATAAATATGCAATAAATGCAAAAAGTGATGAAAAAAATATTTTTAATTTTTAAATGGCATGAGAAAAAATAAACAAAGTCAGCCAAAAAAGCAAAAGTCAAAAATATTAAAAAATGAGCAAATGGGCTCAGGGGGGTGTAAACCAAAAAAGATGGTGTGAAAAGCAAAATAACACAGGCCCAGCCCATTGACCATTGTCTTCAACCTCCAGCTTCAAACATTTGAAAAAACGCGCGCCTCTTGCTTCAATGTCTAACTCCTGATTCTTGGCTTTTCAGCAAAAACTCATAACACAAGAAATGTTCAGCATGAAGAGACGGTTTCAACCATATAAATAACTTGACCTATCTCTCTAAGATGAGAGAGAATTTCTCTCCCCCTCTTTTCTGACCTAACTTTTCATCAATGTTCAGACATGAAATTCTCTAAGCACACGAAACATAAATGAAATCTAATCATATGAGCATGTTCAGGGCTATGATTGTGACATGTTTTCTTCAAAAACCTAAAGCTAACAATGCCTAATAAGAGAGATAGAACTCCATGAATATACCTGTTCAGTTGGAATCGAGCTTGGTAATGGAGGATGTTTCAGAGTGAAATGATGACTTGTACAGCTTCCTTGAAGTGTAAGGATGCTTTTCCAATTCCTACTTTGTCTTGAAACTCCCTGAATCGAGCTAGTGAACTCCAACTGCAAAACAGAAAATTGAAAATGGTGAAGTGGCTTGGAGGTGTTACAGGTCTGATTTTAGGACATGGTTAGTTTGCATATATTGTAGGGAAGGTAGAGGAAAAGGTTTGAATCAAAATGCTTGAAGGGATTGGGAGTTTGCACTCAAACTGCAGGGGCTCCCCTGTTTGTGCAGTTTTGAGGTGATTTTGAGATGGAGGGTGCTTCAGATGGCAAAGGCTCGTGTGTTAGCTTGGATTTGGTCTATGAAAAGTGTTTGATAACTTTGTTCTTCTGTTTCTAAGCTGAGATGAGAGATAGCATAAGTTATGGATGTTACTTGAAAATGAAGCAAGCAATGGTCACTTTTGTTTTTAGGTCAGTAGGGGCCTCTAATCCTGCTGCATAATCTTCCCTTGATCAGAGCAACTTGTCCATAATCTTGTGCCAAGAGGATTTTGCTTGTACTTGTTTGGATTTCAAATTGACATAAAGCTAGCTTTTGACAAAAATGGATAAAGCACTTTATCTAGTTTAGGATTAAACCATCATGCAATGTTAGAGCACAAAGAACATGACCTTAACACATTGAATATGCATTAAATTATTGAGTATGAAATGGTTCAAGGACCTGTAATCAAGCATAAAGCAAACTGATTTCAAATTGGCAAGGTTATGAACATGTCTTGATGAAGAACAAAAGTGAATTTTTGCCAACTTGTGAAATTCGAATCTCTCAAGTTATGAGGTTGTTTGATGAGTTCTTGGACATTTTGGAAAGCTTGGAATGTGTACTACAATCCATCTTTGAAATGAAAATCAAAATTCCAAGTGGAAGGGTATGAAAAGTGGCCTTGAAGTAGGGTAGAAAACCTTGTCAAAATAGGTTAAATTTCACTAAGTTAAAAGATGGTTTAGTGCCCTTATTCAAAAACTTATAACTTGATATACAAGCTTCAAATGAGAAAACTTTGTGAATCAAAGTTGTAGATTATGCAACAAGCTACAACTTTCATGTTTTGACTTTTGTTTGAATCCAAATGGATCATGGTGAAAAGATGGGGCAAAGTTGGGAAAAAATTAGGGTTTTTCATAACTTAGAAAAATTCTAAGTTATGAAAAATTCCATTTTCAAACCCTAATTTGCATTTTGTGATTTCTTGGTGAACAAGTTTCATGATTTGGCATGTTTTGATGAAAAATGAATCTTGACTCTTGATTTTGACCAAAAAGTCAAAGTTTGACTTTTTAGTATACAGTCAAAATTGATCAATTGACTGGGAAATTCAACTATCAATCTTGTGTACTTGGGATCTTTTGAGCTTGATGAACATGTCAAGATAATTCCATGGGGTCCTTGAGGCCATATGTGAGCTTGGTTTGCCATTGGCTAGGTCAAACAGTCAAAAATTGCCTTTGTGCAGTCAAAACCCTAAAAATGACCATTTTGCCCTTTTGATGATCTGATCAAATTTCTTGGGGAATTGTGATCCAAACTTGATCAAATGGTCTATATGAGTTCATAATGTTGATGTGGATCAAATTTCATGAGGTTTGACTGTCAATTGGCCACAGTTGACTTTTTCCCCAATACAGCTGATTTCTAGGTCAACTGTCCAATTGACTGGGCAAAACTTGGAATCAAGACCTGAAACTTGGTATAGGTAAACTTGGGAGTCCAATATGAAGCATGAAAGTCATCTTAGGCATTTTAGGTCAAAACATCCTTAGGCAAACACAAACCCTAATTTGAGTCCACAGTGCAAGGAGAAGTCTTGAGCAGAGGAAACCCTAACTGGATCTTGATCTTCAAAGGTCTTGTGATGAGAAAATGTTGAGGAAATGGGAGGGCAAATTTTGGGGTACAACAGTTGCCCCTGTTCAATCTTCTTGGACCTGAAGAGTTAGATTGGCAAGTTTGCCTTTCGTGACTCGAGGGTAAAAGGAGATTGGACACTAGAGTGCCCGGAAATTTGCACTCGCATGCTGGAGTCTCAACAATGTGGTGCCGGGAATGGGCTTATAGATGCCATTTGGAGAGATGGTGGATAGGGAGATGGGCTTATAGATGCCATCTGGAGAAGTGACAGAACTTTGTCGGGAATGGGCTTATAGATGCCATTTGGAAGTGTTGATCGCATAAGAGATTCCTTAGCGAGAACTTGTGTATTTGAGGAAGGAGGATGTTTTCCTGGCTTGTTACAGGTGTTTGATCTTCAGTTTCCTTATGTAGATATGCCCTGGCTAGATACAGGTATCGAATCTACAATCGGTTGCTCAGATATGCCCTGGCTGGATACAGGAGTCGAATCTGGAAATAGTCGTTTAATAGATGTGCCCTGGCTGGATACAGGAATCGAATCTGGAGATGTTGTAGTTGATAGATGTGTCCTGGCTGGATACAGGAATCGAATCTTCGAACTCTTCAGACGTGCCCTGGCTAGATACAGGAGTCGAATCTGGAAATGTTGTAGTTGATATATGTGTCCTGGCTGGATACAGGAATCGAATCTTCAAACTCTTCAGACGTGCCCTGGCTAGATACAGGAGTCGAATCTGGAAATAGTGGTCAACAGATATGCCCTGGCTGGATACAGGAATCGAATCTTCGAACTCTTCAGACGTGCCCTGGCTAGATACAGGAGTCGAGTCTGGAAATGTGGTCAACAGATATGCCCTGGCTGGATACAGGAATCGAATCTGGAGATAGTGACAGTTGAAGGTAGTCGCTTTTGAGATTGTCTTTTTCCTGAAAAGGCAAAAACGTAAGTTGAATGCGATGTCATGATGTATGATATGCATGATATCATGATGTTCAACATGAGATAGTGTTGTATACACTTTATCATATATATGTAAACAAGATGTACGGAAATGTGAAATGTTTGTGAATGTAATTTCATCTTAGGAAAATAAATCCTTGACGAACGGCCGGAGAATTGCTCTGTGGAAGAGATATTTGGCCGAAGTTTTGATGAGAGGCCTGCTGAGGACTTTAACGACGGATTCCGCTGAGGATAATGATGATAAACTCCGTTGGGGAACTCCAAAGATAAACTCTGCATGGGAATACCAAAGATAGACTTCGCTGGGGATTGAAGGAACTTTGCCGAGAGCGGTCTTCCGTGGCTTTTAGCTGAGGATAACCCAGTTATAAGTCCTTGTGAGGAAATAACTCTGAATAAAACTCGGGAGAGACGTCCGTGCTACGCAGGGGATAAGCTTCCAGAATCTACTGGGGATGAGCTTTAAGACCTGCCGGGGAATGTTGTGCCTTTTTAGGATCGACGGGGGACCAACTCTGCTTGGGGAAAGTATTGTCGCATCCTGTCTTATTCTGCAGGGAATTGAGGTGATTTGGCCACATTCTTCAGTTGAACCTACCTTGGTGCCTTGGCGGACAAAAGAACCAGACTGCAATAGACAACTCCACATTGCCCCTGTCTTTGATGTCACTTGTAATTAATCTCTTGTTTTATATGCAAACACTTATGAATCAGCAATTTAATGTCAAATGCATATATCAAAAATGAACATTGGACGTTCTTCGCAAGACAAAACAAAAAGAGGAAAACAATGGTAATTTGTATGAATAAGTGAATTTGTATTGATTTAAACTTTGCCTGTGAATAGGCGTTTTTTGTACAAGAGGCTGACATCCTAGTAAGAGGACATCGCCAAATAGTATAGAGTTTACAATTTGAAAAAGGAAACAAAACAGCTATGTGAACAATCCCACTGGGTTCCAACTCTGCTATCGCCTTTATGTCTTCGAACGTCTCATCGCTTTGCTGCCTAATTTGAAGATGAAGCTGATTGGTCAATACCGAAATCTGGAGCCAGATAGTTGACGCCGAATTCCGGATGCGAAGTGATCCAATGAGACATAGTGTTACGCTTTTGTCCCTAACTTTTGCCTGGACCGCCCTTTCGGGTTTTCAGTCCACCGAGATACCCTTTTTTGCCTAAGCCGCCCTTTCGGGTTTTCGACTTACCGGGTGTACAGATTTTTATTCATTTCATCCCTTATTTTTGCCCGAACCCTTTTGGTTCGCCGGGAAGCCCTTATTTTTGCCTAGGTATGTCAACCTAGCGGGTCTTTTATTTATGCGTAGTATTTTTTCACTATGTCTGCATTGGCGGGGTGAGGAAGGTCGTCACCATCCATGGTGGTTAGGATCATGGCTCCTCCTGAGAACACACGCTTAACCACAAATGGCCCTTCGTAAGTAGGGGTCCATTTGCCCCGGGGATCACTTTGAGGAAGGATGATGCGTTTGATTACCAGGTCCCCAACTTGATACTCTTGCGGTCTGACTTTCTTGTTAAATGCCCTGATCATTCGTTTCTGATACGTTTGACCATGACAGATAGCAGTGAGCCTCTTTTCGTCAATCAGATTTAATTGATCAAGTCGAGTCTGGATCCAGTCATCTTCATTCAAGTCTGCATCCTTCATTATCCGGAGAGAGGGTATCTGGATTTCAATTGGCAAGACTGCCTCCATGCCATAGACTAAGGAGAAAGGAGTTGCCCCGGTTGATGTCCTTGCTGAGGTGCGGTACCCATGAAGAGCGAACGGTAACATCTCGTGCCAATCTTTATAGGTCACTGTCATCTTCTGCACAATTTTCTTGATATTTTTATTGGCTGCCTCTACAGCCCCATTCATCTTCGGCCGGTAGGGAGAAGAATTGTGGTGCTGTATCTTGAATTGTTCACAGAGTTCAGTGATCATTTTGTTATTGAGATTGGTACCATTATCCGTAATGATTCTTTCTGGGACGCCGTACCGACAGATCAGATTATGCCGGATGAAACGTGCCACGACGCTCTTGGTTACCGTGGCATAGGAAGCTGCCTCAACCCATTTCGTGAAGTAATTGATCGCCACCAAGATGAAGCGATGCCCATTGGATGCCGTCGGTCGGATCTCACCGATCATATCGATGCCCCACATTGCGAAAGGCCAAGGTGCCGTCAGGACATTCAAAGGAACCGGAGGGATATGCACCTTGTCAGCATAGATCTGGCATTTATGACAAGTTCGGGAGTGCTGGTAACAATCGGCTTCCATTGTGGACCAGAAATATCCTGCCCGAAGGATTTTCTTAGCCATGGTGTGTCCACTGGAATGTGTTCCGAATGTACCTTCATGCAATTCCATCATGATTTTCTCAGCTTCAGCCTTATCCACACAACGCAGCAGAGTCGAATCATGATTCCGTTTGTAGAGAATGTCGTTGCTGAGGAAGAATTTTGCAGCAAACCTCCTCATGAACTTCTTATCATTGACAGATGCACCCTCAGGGTATTCCTGAGCTTCCAAGTACCTCTTTACCTCGTGATACCAGGGTTTTTCGGTCACCTTCTCAGCCTCGAGCTCGCAGCAGTATGCCGGTTCATCCAACTTCCAGATAATGATTCGGGGAGCCTCATTGTCCCATTTAACTTTGAACATTGAAGACATCGTGGCTAGTGCGTCTGCTAGCTGATTCTCCTCTCTGGGGAAATGCTCAAAAGTTATCTCTTCAAAGTGAGGGAGCAAGGTCGACACATACTCCTTGTAAGGAATGAGATTCGGGTGTTTCGTATCCCACTCGCCTTTGATCTGATTGATCACGAGAGCGGAATCTCCGAAGACACTTAGAAACTTGATCCTCAAATCGATTGCAGCTTGTAAACCCATGATACATGCCTCATATTCTGCCATGTTGTTGGTGCAGCTGAAACATAATCGGGCGGTGAGTGGAGTATGAGTCCCTTTGGGAGATATGAGTACAGCGCCGACGCCGTTACCCAAAGCATTGGAGGCTCCATCAAAATGCATAGACCATCGGGATCCTTCCTCAGGTCCTTCATCCGGTCCAGGTACTTCACAGTCGGTTACCACCATGATGTCTTCGTCCGGAAAATCAAAGTTCAATGATTGGTAATCGTCCACAGGTTGGTGTGCCAAATGATCTGCCAGTACACTTCCCTTAATTGCTTTCTGAGTTGTATACTGGATATCATATTCTGTCAAGATCATTTGCCATCTCGCTATTCTCCCAGACAGAGCAGGCTTTTCAAATATGTACTTGATGGGATCCATCTTTGAAATCAATAAAGTAGTGTGAGTCAGCATATACTGTCTCAGCCGGCGAGCAGCCCATACAAGAGCGCATCAAGTTTTCTCAAGCAGTGAGTAACGAGACTCACAGTCGGTAAACTTTTTGCTCAAGTAATAAATAGCGTGCTCTTTTCGGCCAGACTCGTCATGCTGCCCCAGCACACACCCCATTGAATTATCAAGCACTGTTAAGTATAGTATCAGAGGTCTTCCTTCCACCGGTGGCATAAGAATGGGTGGCTCTTGGAGATATTCCTTTATTCTTTCAAAGGCGGCCTGACATTCATCATTCCAGCGTACTACTTGATCTTTCTTCAACAATTTGAAGATTGGCTCACAAGTAGCAGTCAGATGCGAGATGAATCGAGCAATATAATTCAGTCGTCCTAGGAAACCTCTGACTTCTTTCTCTGTCTTTGGAGTCGGCATCTCTTGAATAGCTTTAACTTTGGCAGGGTCCACCTGGATACCTTTATCACTTACAATGAAACCTAGCAACTTTCCGGATCTTACCCCAAAGGTGCATTTGTTGGGATTCAACCTCAGCTTGTATAACTTGAGTCGGTCAAACGACTTCCTCAGATGGTCAAGGTGCTCTTCCTCAGTTTGAGACCTCGCAATCATGTCATCAACGTATACTTCAATCTCATGATGGATCATGTCATGAAATAAAGCAACCATGGCACGTTGATAGGTTGCCCCAGCATTTTTCAATCTGAATGGCATGACCTTATAACAGAAGGTGCCCCACTGAGTCACAAAGGTAGTCTTCTCCATATCCTCTGGAGCCATCTTAATCTGATTATACCCTGAAAAACCATCCATGAAGGAGAACACCTTGTGTTGAGCTGTATTGTCAACAAGGACATCAATGTGAGGTAGGGGAAGTCATCCTTGGGGCTGGCCCTGTTCAGATCTCTGTAGTCGACACACATTCTGACTTTACCGTCCTTCTTCGGCACTGGCACAACATTGGCAACCCACTGAGGGTAGGAAGTCACTGCAAGGAACCCGGCATCAAACTGCTTCATAACCTCGGCCTTGATCTTTTCAGACATCTCTGGACGCATCCGTCGGACTTTCTGCTTTACCGGAGGGCAATCTTCCTTGGTTGGCAGGTGGTGAACTACAATGTCGGCATCCAAACCAGGCATATCTTCATAGGACCAAGCAAAAATCTCCATGTAATCTTGTAGCATCTGGATCAATCGTTGCTTCACGCTGAGCTCTAGATTGGCACCAATCTTGACCTCTTTCCTATCTGTCTCAGTACCCAAGTTAATTGTTTCCACAGGCTCTTCATGTGGTTGAATAGCCCTCTCTTCCTGGAGTAGCAGTCTTGCGAGCTCACCAGGCACTTCGCAATCATCTTCACCTTCGTCTTCGGCCAAGTTGATCGGATTTTCGAAGTCATAATTGGCGGTAGCAGAGCTGTTACCAGTGAGATCCAGAGTGGATTGAAACCTGTATAAGTGAGTGTGTGTAAATACAGCTGTTTTGCAATATATATAACACAGAAAGGAAAAGAGCAAAAGATTTGAAATGCAACAAACGTCCAATGTTTTGATTGATGATATATGAAAATGTCATACAAAAAGCCCTCACAAATGGAGCTACAATGCCCCGGGTAGGACACCGAGCCAACAAAGTTTTAACATATTGTTTGTTACAAATTGGAAATCAAAAGAAATCAATTACTGCGTGACAAATGTGATAGGGGTAAAATCCTTTGCCGTCCAGTTGCTTGGTCCGTTGCTGGTAGTCGGGTAGATCCAACTGTCAAACTCAGCTTCCTCCACATCCTCCTCAATAGCGTTCACCCTTGAGCTGGAAATAAACACCGGAGCCTTTCCGATCTTCTCTTTGCGCACCGCCTTCTGTGCCTCTGCAGTAAAGCCTAGCCCAAACTTGTCGTTCTTCTGAGTGAAGTCAGGAAGCTGACCCCAGTGTGCACAATTGCCTTTCTGAACCACAGCCCGGGCATCCCTTAGGGAAGCCATCTTCAAGGAATCATTCTCTTCGGCTATTGTCTCTGCAGCTGCTAAAATTGGATGCACCTCCTCGAAATGCTGGAAGGGGGTTTCAATGAACTCTCCGTCCATCTCGATGTACCTGAAGGAATTCAAATGGCTCACCATATACTCCTCTTCTCCTTGCACAGTGACGATCTTCCCCCTGACGGGATACTTCAGCTTCTGGTGCAAGGTGGAGGTCACTGCCCCAGCTTTATGGATCCAAGGTCGACCCAGCAGACAAGAGTACGATGGACGTATATCCATCACGTAAAAGGTAGAGTCAAACACTTGAGAGCCCACACGAATAGGGATGTTAACCTCTCCATGAACCATCCTTTTGGAACCGTCAAAGGCCCTGACGATGATATTGCTGGGTTTCAACTCCAGGCCTTCATAATCCAGTCGGTCTAAAGCCTTTTTCGGTAGAACATTCAAGGAAGAACCAGTATCTACTAATACATGTGCCAGAGTAGTGCCCCTGCATTCAATAGAGACATGCAGGGCATCGTTGTGGTCTCTTCCCTTTGCGGTCAGGTCAGCATCTGAAAAACCCAAGCCGTTGTCCGCTGTTAGATTTGCTATGCAGTCAGTGAACTGGACTGCAGACGTCTCTTGCGGCACATGGGCCGTCTTGAGAAATGAGATTAAGGCCTTAGCATGGGCCTCAGAGCATAGAAATAAGGAGAGCAGGGAGATCTTGGAGGGTGTATGCCCCAACTGCTCGACAACATTAAAATCACTTTTCTTTATTATTTTCAGAATCTCCTCCATTTCTTGTCGGGAGGCCTCAGCATTTATGGGTATCAGCGCCTCCATCTGGGCAGGCTCTTCTTCAATCCCTTTGCCCCGAGCATTTGATGACTCGGCAGCAGGGGACACAATTTGATCAGCAACAGGACTAGGTAAACTTGCAGGTTTTATGAGGAGGGGTTTTCGAATAGCGGGTGGCGCAATGTCAGGCGAGAAGAGCCTGCCACTGCGGGTGACCTTGGTTGGACCAGTGATATCGCAGATACTGGCACTAGCGTCGAATTCTTGCTTGATTCCATTTACATACACGTCTGCCCCATAATGCCAGGGGACAGCTTTATCAGACACGTAAGAGAGGGGCCCTGGAACAGTAATGATCACAGGCGCAATTGTCATGATTTGAATAGGCTTCTTCGGGGGAGCCTTGATTGGATTTTTGAAGATGGTAATCACGGAAACTTCTTTCATTGGAACCAATTGAACAGCAGTCTTTTTGAATAGAATCTCCTTGCTATCCATTAGGCCTTGGATGCCTAATCTTAGCAAGGGACAATCAGATGGGGAAATAGCACAGAATAGGCAACCTTTGTTGCAACCCGGAAATAAACCGGCCCGCAGTAGGTTCTTCTTAACAGTCTTCAGAGGGGTAACAACTTCATCTATCGAAACAGCATACACTTCTTCCTCAATGGCATTTACCCTATGCTGGGGCATAGGAGCAGTTACAACATTTGGTCTTTCTGGCGCTTCAAACTGAATTTCCTTCGCGTCGATCAGATCTTGCACTTTGTTTCTCAAGGCCCAGCAATCATCAGTAGTGTGCCCGGGACTATCAGAATGATAATCACACCGGGCATTTGGGTTGTATTTAGGAGACGCAGTGTTGACGACCTTAGGAGCTTCTTTGAGGGTCACCAGGTTGGTGGATAACAGTTGGGGTAAAATTTGAGATAATGTCATACTTAGTCGGGTATACTGCCTCTTGGGCCTTTCGCTTCTTTGTTGATTGTACTGCTGAGGAGCAGCAACAGGTTTGGAGATGACCAAAGCATTGACGGCTTGGCGACTTTCGGGCTTGACTTGTCTTCTAGGACCATAGACGGCACTTGCTTCTTTCTTAAACGGCCTCTTCTCAGCACTTGTAGAGGCAGCCTTCTGTATCTTGCCTGACCTGATGCCAGCTTCAATTCTTTCTCCCGTTAATATCAAATCTGTAAATCCAGCGGAGGAGTTACCAACCAAATGATTGAAAAACGGACCAGACAAAGTCCCAAGGAACATATCAACCAGCTCTCGATCAGTCAATGGAGGCTGCACCCTGCCAGCCAAATCTCTCCATTTTTTAGCGTACTCTTTGAACCCTTCACCCGTTCCTAGAGACATACCCTGAAGTTGGGTACGCGTAGGAGCGAGATCAGAATTGTATTGGTATTGTCTGTAGAATGCGGTTGCCAAGTCTTCCCAGTGTCGGATGCTAGCTCCATCCAATTGGTAGAACCATTCAAGTTGTGACCCCGAGAGGCTATCTTGGAAGAAGTGAATCCAGAGGTTCTTATCCGCCGTGTAAGGTTGGATTTTCCTTACGTACGACCTTAGATGCAGCTTTGGGCAGGAGACCCCATCATACTTGGCGAAGGCAGGCGCCTTAAACTTGTGTGGAATGACTACCCCAGAAGATAACCCCAAATCTCCGAAATCCAGTCCCGACACGTTCTGAATTTCCATGGCGCTCAAGCGGTCCTCCAATTGCTTGTATCTGTCAGCAGCAGGTGGGTATTGTTCGTCGTTATAGTCCGTCTCGTTGTCGGAGACTGCGGGACTAGGAGCTCCTCCCCCTTGGGGACTGTTTTTCTCAGCAGAAGAAGTGGTTGGATCAGCTTCATTGTGGAGTGTGTTCCCAAATCGGCGTCCGGTGTTGAACAATGCGGTCCTCTTTTTCTTCTTCTTCTTCATGAGTAGAGTCTTCAACTCTTGCTGACCTTGGGCTAGGCATAGGACCATTTCTTGAAATTGTGCACTTTGGGCCTGAAGGGCCTTGATTGCTTGCTCACTGGAGGAGTCTGGATTCATGATGACTGTTCACACAAGCAGCGAAGAAAATTAAGCAACCTGTGAAATAGGGTACCTGCTATGCATATGGTGCAATGGAATGTGTATGCTTTATGTTTTCAAAGACAAACAAGATTCAACTTTGTAGACAAAAAGGGAAACACACTTCATTAGATGAAAATTTCAATTGTTCAACAACTTGCCCTTAGGCATTACAGGAATGAAAAATACTGCAAAGGAAATAAAACTACAAAAGGAAACATCAAAGCTCATCAATGCTCCCATGGCCTCCTCCTTTCAGTGCTGATGTAGTTGTTCAGGACCCGTTCTTCCTCCAATTGCTTAGTCAGCCTCTGGATCTTCCTTTCCCGCTCGTTGAACTTCTCCCGATAGAAATCCCGTTCTTCCTTTAGCTGTGCCCAAGATCTCTTCATGGTGTCAAAATCAGTGGGTATCTGAGGAGGGAGGACAGTTGGAGGAATCCCATCTTCAACAGGAGACTCAAGAATGAGAGGTCTAACAGCTTTGTAGGGCATACCCAACTTCTGAGCACGGATGCGGACCCATTTGCAATAGGGCTCCAATGGTAGAGAAGTCTTTGGTCCTAACTCATGTGGGCTGGCTTTGTGGATTCTGTCCCAAGCTCTAATGAATCCCTGGCGTAGTTTGTCACTGTCTGCCTGAAACTCAAAATGGAAGTGAGGAACCAGCATTTCATGAGGCCCATCTCCTCTGGCTCTTCCAAACTGACGGAGAGCTAAACACGGATTGTAAGAGATTCCTCCTTGGATACCAATCAACGGGACATTAGGGTATTCTCCGCAACGGTCAATAACAGCTACCTCATCCAAACCTCTGAGAGTCCAAGTGATGTCATTATCAGTGAGAGACATTAACCTCCGAGCCCAACCTTTTCCTTCTTCATTCTTCAGCACGAACTTAGGAAGGTGCGAAATAAACCACCTTACTAGCAAAGGAGCACAACACCACGGAGTCCCCCGTTTTCGAGCAGTACGAGCATAGAGTTGTTGTAGAATATCACCCAAAAGAGTGGGTACCGGGTTCCGAGACATGAAGATCCTTATGACATGGATACTGATAAAAGTGTCAGGGTTGGGAAACAATACCAGACCATAGATCAAAAGAGCCAGAATATCCTCATATGCTTTGAAGTCCAAGTCATTCCATAAATCATTAGCCTTGCCAACCAGAAATTTGACCAAAAAGCCCTTGACCCCATTTCTAGTTTCCCAGTTGGACAATATCTCTTCTTTGGTCAAGGGGAGAATTGCAGCAATCTCTTCAGGCCTAGGAGTCTTTTCCAAACCAGTGAATGGAGTTTGTTCCAGGACAGGGATCCCAAGCAGATAAGAGAACTCTTCTAGGGTAGGAACCAGCTGGAAATCTTGAAAGGTGAAACAATGATGCAGAGGGTCATAAAACTGGGTCAGAACACTTATCAGTTGTTGGTACCATTTTGCAGTGATCAAGCCAAGGAGAGAACCATGTCTGTTGATGAAGGAGGTAGTGTTTGGAATCCTTCCAACCAAATCCTTTAGTAAAACTGGTGGTTGAACAAAGTTGAGCCGGACAGTATTTCTACGCACGGACATCATAATGTCCTACAAAACAGAGCAAAGATGAAACCTTTTTGTCTTTGAAATGGGTTAGCTTTTTATGCATGCAATGGTATGATGGCATGATGCTATGATGAAGCACATCACAAGTATTCACATAGGCAAATAAAGCACACAAGTCACACAAGACACCCTTAGGTTTCAGGCCAGCATGAGTTTCAGGTATTACCCTCTTGTGGTTTTGTTGGTTAAAACCTGTCCTATCAAAAGTAACCGGGTTCTAGAGGATCTCAAATCATTGGCTACCCTCAATCGGTCATAACTCCAGCATCGCAATCTTTTCTCGCGGCCAGAACCATCTCGAGAGTTTAGCCTCAATGAGTGTAGCATACTGCTACTGTCCTAATAGCCAAGTTGGTCAATTTAGGGTTCTAAGGTTGGTTGGTGTTTAATGACCCCTTAGAAGACCTATATTCTCCCCGTTACAACACAAGGGATATAGGTACAGACTAAGATGCCACACCAACGTAGCCACTGCTTCACCCATGTCGGTCTACGCCGGACAGGTCCCTCACAGATTATGCTACCTAAAAAGGGTATTTCCCAGATCCGGGTTAGGATCTATAAAACTCCGATACAAAGCCCACAAATGTAAAAGCAAACAAAGCAAGCAATTGAAAACAAAGGTGATCTAAACCCTAAGGTTACTCCACTTTTAAGTTACTTCCCCAGCAGAGTCGCCAGTTCTGTGATACGGTGGGAGAACTGACTTGAGGTTTTGCGTTTGTATTCGCAAATGTTGCGGTTAGCAAGAGTCGCCACCGACTTTTTATTTTATTCTAAGGAAAGGCTAAAAAGCACAGCAAAAACCTTTTGAGATGTTTTCTTGGGTTCGGGGAGTAGATTATAGAAAGGGAAGGTATTAGCACCCTTTCTATCCATGGTTATCCATGGGCTCTTAGTTACTTGCTTAGATCACTTGCCTTTTGTTTTCAATTGTTTTAAATGGTGCTTGAGTGTGTGGGTTTTGAAAATGTTTTTGAAAAGAGGCCAATGTGGTGGCGACCTTTGTAATGATCCATGTGGGGATGTATACAAAGATGTATGTCTTTTGAAAAAAAGTTTTCATTTGTTTTTGAAAGTTGTTTTGAAAGTGTTGTGAGGTGTGATTTTGAAATTAGGCAAGTGTTTTGTTTTGCAAATTGATTCAAGTAACTAAGAGGTTATCTACTCCTAAATTTCTCAAAAGATTATTGCTATACTTTAACCCTTTTAACAAGTTTGCTCCACCATTGTATTTGGTGGGCAACCTTGTGTTAGGATGTGAGAGGGACAGGCGCGGGTCATCGCTTTAGACCATAATTGCAACGGCGTCAAATGTCTTTGGGCAATTTCTTTAAGGGACTTGATCATTTGTTTTTGTTTGTTTTGAAAAGTTTTGTCGAGGGACTATGATCATTCAAATTGTTTGCTTTGCCCAAAGAAGTTCAACATGCAATATGGCCCATTTATTTGAAGGCAACAAGTGGAATACCCTAGGGGGTGCAAGTGTGATTTGTGTGTCCATTTTCATGCTTGTTTATCTTGTATTAGGTCAAACCATTTTTTTATCGTTTTTCGCATACAAACCCTAATTCTAACATGTTATCATTAGAAAGCAATAAAGTGCGAAATTAAAATTACTAAGCTATTACAAAACCAAATATGGGAAGGGGGGTACAAATGTTCAAATGGGGATATTGACAAGAATTTAAATCTAAATTATTACATCATTTGGAATATTTGCAATTTAAATAATGCATAATTAAATGTAAATTAAATAAATATGTGAAATGAAAAAAGAAAGTTTTTATGTGTATGAGAAAAGTATGGTTTATGTAAAAGGGAAAAGAAAATAAAAATGTATTATTTTTTAGTATTTTGAACTTAGGGTAAAAACCCTAATTTTAAAGAAAAAAGTATTATTTTCTAATTTAATACAACTATTTATTTATTATTTATAAAAATAAAATAAAATGAAGTGTATTGTGAAAAAAAGTATTTTTATATCAAATATTAATAAAAATGAAAAAAAATCAAGTATTTTTTATATTTTTGTCTTAAATATATTAATAATCACATATATATATGTATTAAACCCTAAATATGTATTATACAAAATAAATATTTATTTAATATTTTAATAAAATAAATAAAAGAGTATTTTTTTGTGTGAAATATTTTCAGAAAGTAAATGAAAATAAAAATTGTATTTACATTATTTTTACATTTTTATTCTAATAATCATATATATATATATATATATATATATTTATGTACAAACAAAGAAAATAAACAAATAAATATGCAATAAATGCAAAAAGTGATGAAAATTTTTTTTTTAATTTTTAAATGGCATGAGAAAAAATAAACAAAGTCAGCCAAAAAAGCAAAAGTCAAAAATATTAAAAAATGAGCAAATGGGCTCAGGGGGGTGTAAACCAAAAAAGATGGTGTGAAAAGCAAAGTAACACAGGCCCAGCCCATTGACCATTGTCTTCAACCTCCAGCTTCAAACATTTGAAAAAACGCGCGCCTCTTGCTTCAATGTCTAACTCCTGATTCTTGGCTTTTCAGCAAAAACTCATAACACAAGAAATGTTCAGCATGAAGAGACGGTTTCAACCATATAAATAACTTGACCTATCTCTCTAAGATGAGGGAGAATTTCTCTCCCCCTCTTTTCTGACCTAACTTTTCATCAATGTTCAGACATGAAATTCTCTAAGCACACGAAACATAAATGAAATCTAATCATATGAGCATGTTCAGGGCTATGATTGTGACATGTTTTCTTCAAAAACCTAAAGCTAACAATGCCTAATAAGAGAGATAGAACTCCATGAATATACCTGTTCAGTTGGAATCGAGCTTGGTAATGGAGGATGTTTCAGAGTGAAATGATGACTTGTACAGCTTCCTTGAAGTGTAAGGATGCTTTTCCAATTCCTACTTTGTCTTGAAACTCCCTGAATCGAGCTAGTGAACTCCAACTGCAAAACAGAAAATTGAAAATGGTGAAGTGGCTTGGAGGTGTTACAGGTCTGATTTTAGGACATGGTTAGTTTGCATATATTGTAGGGAAGGTAGAGGAAAAGGTTTGAATCAAAATGCTTGAAGGGATTGGGAGTTTGCACTCAAACTGCAGGGGCTCCCCTGTTTGTGCAGTTTTGAGGTGATTTTGAGATGGAGGGTGCTTCAGATGGCAAAGGCTCGTGTGTTAGCTTGGATTTGGTCTATGAAAAGTGTTTGATAACTTTGTTCTTCTGTTTCTAAGCTGAGATGAGAGATAGCATAAGTTATGGATGTTACTTGAAAATGAAGCAAGCAATGGTCACTTTTGTTTTTAGGTCAGTAGGGGCCTCTAATCCTGCTGCATAATCTTCCCTTGATCAGAGCAACTTGTCCATAATCTTGTGCCAAGAGGATTTTGCTTGTACTTGTTTGGATTTCAAATTGACATAAAGCTAGCTTTTGACAAAAATGGATAAAGCACTTTATCTAGTTTAGGATTAAACCATCATGCAATGTTAGAGCACAAAGAACATGACCTTAACACATTGAATATGCATTAAATTATTGAGTATGAAATGGTTCAAGGACCTGTAATCAAGCATAAAGCAAACTGATTTCAAATTGGCAAGGTTATGAACATGTCTTGATGAAGAACAAAAGTGAATTTTTGCCAACTTGTGAAATTCGAATCTCTCAAGTTATGAGGTTGTTTGATGAGTTCTTGGACATTTTGGAAAGCTTGGAATGTGTACTACAATCCATCTTTGAAATGAAAATCAAAATTCCAAGTGGAAGGGTATGAAAAGTGGCCTTGAAGTAGGGTAGAAAACCTTGTCAAAATAGGTTAAATTTCACTAAGTTAAAAGATGGTTTAGTGCCCTTATTCAAAAACTTATAACTTGATATACAAGCTTCAAATGAGAAAACTTTGTGAATCAAAGTTGTAGATTATGCAACAAGCTACAACTTTCATGTTTTGACTTTTGTTTGAATCCAAATGGATCATGGTGAAAAGATGGGGCAAAGTTGGGAAAAAATTAGGGTTTTTCATAACTTAGAAAAATTCTAAGTTATGAAAAATTCCATTTTCAAACCCTAATTTGCATTTTGTGATTTCTTGGTGAACAAGTTTCATGATTTGGCATGTTTTGATGAAAAATGAATCTTGACTCTTGATTTTGACCAAAAAGTCAAAGTTTGACTTTTTAGTATACAGTCAAAATTGATCAATTGACTGGGAAATTCAACTATCAATCTTGTGTACTTGGGATCTTTTGAGCTTGATGAACATGTCAAGATAATTCCATGGGGTCCTTGAGGCCATATGTGAGCTTGGTTTGCCATTGGCTAGGTCAAACAGTCAAAAATTGCCTTTGTGCAGTCAAAACCCTAAAAATGACCATTTTGCCCTTTTGATGATCTGATCAAATTTCTTGGGGAATTGTGATCCAAACTTGATCAAATGGTCTATATGAGTTCATAATGTTGATGTGGATCAAATTTCATGAGGTTTGACTGTCAATTGGCCACACTTGACTTTTTCCCCAATACAGCTGATTTCTAGGTCAACTGTCCAATTGACTGGGCAAAACTTGGAATCAAGACCTGAAACTTGGTATAGGTAAACTTGGGAGTCCAATATGAAGCATGAAAGTCATCTTAGGCATTTTAGGTCAAAACATCCTTAGGCAAACACAAACCCTAATTTGAGTCCACAGTGCAAGGAGAAGTCTTGAGCAGAGGAAACCCTAACTGGATCTTGATCTTCAAAGGTCTTGTGATGAGAAAATGTTGAGGAAATGGGAGGGCAAATTTTGGGGTACAACACCTTACATGCGCTTCCTCTGCCATTGGGGTGGTTGTTTCACCCGTTTATAGAACAAGTTGCAATAAACTTAAAGTAAACTTAATCTTGATTATAACTTCATCCCTAACCTCGCGCAGAAGCCATTGACAAGATTTTTGAATTTCTAATCTTGCTCATTTCTCAACCATTTACAAAAGTATAAACATGAAACTTGCTCCATTTTTCAATACAAATTCAACCATGTAAACAACTTAAACTATAAATCAAAGATGAACCTTAATTTATGTTGGTACCAAATAAAACCTAATTTTTTCAGAAAGTTCAAACTCAAAATTCGCATCACTCGGGCAACATAAATGAAAACTAAAGGCATGGTTAGCTTCAGGGCTATGATGTCTACATTTTTTATTCACAAAGTAACCCTTAATGATGCTTGTAGAGAGAGTTCAAAGTTGAGAAAACTTATCTTAAAACTGGAAATTGTGTATGGAGTTTGAGCAACCCTGGAAGTATGGTGATTATCTGGATAACTTCACAGGACTCCTAGGAAGCTAATGCAACTCTTACTTTATGCTAAGAGTGGTTGAATCTTCTTGGAGAAGTCAAGTTGTAGAGCTGAGTTTTTGAGTTTGGAGGATGATGAAGATAGAGTTACAGTTATGAAATAGGGGTGAGGATGAGTTCTAAATGATGTATGGAAGCTTTGTGATTGATTTAGAGATGAAATGCACGAGTGGATTGTGAGTTTGAAGTTTTTGGCCAGAAGTTGCAACAATGGAGGTTTGTGTGCAAGTTATGAGTTTTAGGGAATTTGAGGGAGTTTTAGGGCTTGTAAAATCGTGTGTTAGCTTGCAAATAACCTCTCTATTTATAGAGGAAAGGTTTGAGGTAAGGATAACATTAGATTCAAGAGATCACATGTTATGGTCATGTGACTTGGTTTTGAAGCAATCTTGACAATTGTTTTTCCAATGAATAGTACAAGGACTTGTATGGTGGCTAAAGGCTTTAAACATGTTGCTCCTGAGCATAGATGTTGATTGTGATCAGAACAAACAAGTTAGAGGCTCAAGACAAGTTGACTTTGTGATTAAAGTCACTTTTCCAAAATGGAAGTGTTACCTTTGTGCCAAAAATGGATTAATCATTTGGACAATGGCTCAAATGCTTGGAAAATGGCTCAATCAGTTGTGAAAATTTTTTATTATGGAGTGATTTGCAAGTTATAAGGTTTGCAAAGCAAGATTATGCAGAATGGCTTGAGATTTGTTCAATTGTTCTTCATAAAAATGCCCTATAATTCAATAATGGATGTCCAACTTCTTCTCTTTGAAACTTCTAGCTCAAGCATGATCTCTTCAAGTTCTTTGACATTTTAGAAAGCTTGAAACATTGTCTACAACCTTCATTTTGGACACTTTTGCTAAATAAAATTTGAGCTAGGTGAAAATTGGCCAAGAAATTAGGACAAAAATCTGTCTAAACTTGCTAAACTTTTCAATAAGTGTTTTATGAAAAATGTCATGACTTTATGAGCTTATACCTTCAAACCTAAGCATTTTTTTGGACATCAACCATAAGGGACAAAGTTGTAGAATTCATCAAGATCTACAACTTTCATGTTGAAAGTTTTCCTTGAATCATCTTGCATCTTTGTGAAATATTGTCATGAAGTAGTGAAATTATCAAGGTTAAAAACACTTAGAATTTTTCTAAGCATTAAAAACTTTGACTTTTTTTGTGGACTTTCTTTACTTTCTTGACTTTCTTGACTTTCTTGACTTTCTTAATTCTTGTTGACCAAGTTTGATATTTTTTAATTTCTTGATGAATTTTGATCTTTGAAATTCAATGTTGACCAAAAAGTCAAAGTTTGACTTTTTGTGTATCAGTTGACTTTTCATCAGTTGATCCAAATTTCAACTATAAATCAATTGATCATGAGAAATGATTTGAGCCATGAAATTAGTTCAAGGTATTGTGTTTGAATCCTTAAGATCATGATTCAAGCCATTAGGTCATGTACTAGGTTAAAAGTCAATGATCAATCATTCTCAATTAAAACCCTAATTTTGACAAATTTGCCCCTTTGATAATTTGAGTGCTTTTCTTGAGGAATTATGATCAAACCTTGATAAATTGATGAATATGACTTCAAAATGTTGACGTTGGCCAAAAATCATGAATTTTGACTGTATATTGACCATAGTTGACTTTTTACCCAATACAACTGATTTTTAGTCATCTGAGCAATTGACTGAGCAAATTTGTGATACAAGACTTGAAACGTGGTAAGAGCATTCTTGAAGACCTATAATGAACCATGAAAGCCATTTGAGGCATCAAAGTCCAATTTCCTTGAAAAAACCAAAACCCTAATTTTGAGGCTCAATGCTTAGGAGGTTAGCTTGTCTGATCAAACCCTTGAGAACCCTTGAGCATTTAAGATCTTTGGTGAGAAATGTCTTGAGAAAAGAGAGGGAGATTTTTTGGGGTACCACAGTTGCCCCTGTTAAATCTTTTTAAACCTGAAGAGTTAGATTGACATGTTCGCCATTCGTGACTTGAAGGTGGAAGATGATTGAACACTTAAGTGCCCAAAAATTTGCACTCGCTTGTACACGAAGTGAAAACTGTTTGTTGATTATACCGGGAATGGGTTTAGAGATTCCGTTTGGAGTGTGACGGAATATTGTCGGAGATGGGCTTACAGATGCTATCCAAAGGTGATGGGGAGTCGTCGGAGATGGGCTTATAGATGCCATCCAAGATAACTGTTGATAGAAATTAGAGTAAGTCTAAGCTTGACTTCAACTGGAAAAGAATCAGAATAAATCTTTAGTCGATTTAAATTGAACCAGAAGAAGCGCCTACTGGAAAAATATCAGAATAAATCTTTGGTCGATTTAAACTGAACCAGCAGATGTCTGCGTTCGTCTTTAACTGGAAAAGAATTAGAATAAATCTTTAGTTGATTTAAACTGAACCAGAAGAAATGCCTACTAGAAAAGTATCAGAATAAATCTTTGGTCGATTTAAATTGAACCAGCAGATGTCTTATGTCGTCTTTAATTGGAAAAGAATCAGAATAAATCTTTAGTCGATTTAAACTGATCCAGAAAAAGTGCCTACTGGAAAAGTATCAGAATAAATCTTTGGTCGATTTAAACTGAACCAGCAGATGTCTTGTGTCGTCTTTAACTGGAAAAGAATCAGAATAAATCTTTAGTCGATTTAAACTGAACCAGAAGAAACAGCTACTGGAAAAGTATCAGAATAAATCTTTGGTCATTTAAATTGAACCAGCAAGTGTCTTGTGTCGTCTTTAACTGGAAAAGCATCAGAATAAGTCTTTTGTTGATTTAATCTGAACCAGAAAAGTGTCTACTAGAAAAGTATCAGAATAAATCTTTGGTCGATTTAAACTGAACCAGCAGATGTCTTGTGTCGTATTTAACTAGAAAAGAATCATAATAAATCTTTGGTTGATTTAAACTGAACCAGAAAAGTATCTACTAGAAAAGTATCAGAATAAATCTTTAGTCGATTTAAACTGAACCAACAGATGTCTTTGCTTGATTGTATCTGAAAAGTATATTAGAATGAGTCTATGCCCGACTGTATCTTAAAGTGGATCAGAATGAGTTTTCGCCCGATTGTATCTGAACCATGCTTTCCAAAATGAAACTTTGGGAAAGGTGTTTGAGTAGCTTCTCATCATGTAGATAGTCGCCCCGTCCTGTTTCAGGATTTATTCTACAAACAATTTGTTGGTAAACCCATTCTTATATACTTTTGTACCCCAAAATTTGCCCTCTCATTTTACTCAACAAATTTCAATTGACCTTGGAACCTTTCCCCTCTTCGGCCTTCAAAGTTCTCATTTGAATATTTGCTACTACCACCAAGATCTACACCGACGACCGCTCCGCCCAGGCTCGCGCCCCGGGTTTTGTAGCGACCGCCGCGCCCTCCTACTCATCAGGGCCTGGCCCTTGCCCCGATGGCCGGGTATAGGTCGCGCGCTTTAGCTCCATCCATTTTCGGGGCTAGTTGATTCGGCAGGTGAGTTGTTACACACTCCTTAGCGGATTTCGACTTTCATGACCACCGTCCTGCTGTCTTAATCGACCAACACCCTTTGTGGGGTCTAGGTTAGAGCACAGTTGGGCACCGTAACCCAGCTTCCGGTTCATCCCGCATCGCCAGTTCTGCTTACCAAAAATGGCCCACCCCGAGTTGCCCAAGGAAGTCCAAGAGTTGACCAGACAAACTCTCTCCTAAGGCAGTATACCTCAAATTAGGGTTTCCATTTTCATCAAGATGTGTGAACCAAAAAGGACTCAAATGCTTCCCAAGGTCCTAATATGTTCCCAAGATCATCCATGTCAAGTTTCATGCCTTTCACAAAGAAGTTTGCTCAGTCAACTGCTTAAAGGCTTGAGAATCGACTGTATTAGGTCAAAAGTCAAATGTGGTCCACATATAGTCAAACCTCAAGATTTTTGGTCAACATAAACATTTTGAAGTTACTTCCATCATTTTATCAAGGGTTTATCATTATTCCTCAAGGAATGCCCCAAATTCATCAAAACCCAAAAGTTGCTAAATTAGGGTTTTGTAGGAAAAGTCAACCCAACTTTGACCAAGCATAAATTTTTCATACTTTATCAGAAATTTTCCATCTAAGTATCATTTTTAAGAGGATACAATTCCCTACAATTCATATTCATCCCCCAAGTTCAAAATATGCACTCATCAAAAGATATGAATTTTCACATTATAGGTCCTTTTGAAAAGTCAACAAAAACACCTTTTGGATCAAAGCTTCATACATGAACATGGAAGATCCAATTGAAATGAGACCAAAAGGTTTGCTTAGGGGACATCCTAGGATTTCTAAAAAGTCTAAGAACACCTCTCTAGGAGTAAAATTGGAAGAGATGTGCCTTGTCAAAGTTGACCTTTTTTGCAAAATTGCCAAAAGTCAAATATGCTCAAAAGTGCATTTTTTTACCAAATGGGCCTAGCATTTCATGATTGCACCTCACTTATAGCATGGTCCACGACCAAAATATCCAACCTCATGTTATTTGCTTCATTTTTCAATTTATTTGGATTTTTTGTTAATTAAAATTTCAATTAAATCAAATAATTGATGAATAATGGAAAAGATATGTTGTGATCTGATTTTTGGACAGGATCTCAATCAAATAATGCAAGGATATCAAGATCAATTCGAATAAAAGCTAATTGGAACAAGAAAGGGATAATTTGGCTCATTATAGCAAGTTTACATATGCCATGAAGATCAAATCAAATCTTCAAAACTTTCAAAGATGTGATTTGTTTTTACAACCCTAATTTACCCTATGATATGTATTGAACAAATACAAGTCCAAAGACAAGGGGTTGGAGTCGTGAAAGAGGCAGAGCAAAGTCAAAAATTCAAGGAAAAAGTGTGAATCAGTTTCCATTCCCCAGGCCATCTCAAGCTATCCAAGCTATCCCAATCCATTGTTGGACGTCTCAAGAAGCTATTCCAACCATTTGCAAGGTCTGAAACGCCCAGAAACACCAATTGTAACTCACACAGTTTGCATTTTTTTCCAGAATTGATTATCCCAATTCTTGCATCATTAGCAATTTTAATTGTCATATTTGTGATTATTATCATGTTTACAAGCTAACTGGATGGTTTAATTGCATTTTTGAAGCTTATACACACACCTGCCATTGTTAGGGTTTTAATGTTTTTTTTAGGGTTTCTTGATGCAGGAAAAATTAGGCTATGAATGAGGTACCATGAGGCTCGTGAGGCCAAGACGAGTTGATTGGTACCATCACAATTAATTTATCATGCTCGTATGATATTTTTGAGTTTCACAAGGATATAGCTACGGACAAAAATTGTCACTATAGCCTTCAGTGACAATTTTGTCCGTAGGTAAAAGCCTAATACCAAAGACGACAGTTCTGGGAGGAAGATGAGGGCGTGGCAGCATACCACTGGCCCGTTTGAATCCACGCGCGTTTTTTGGGGCATGGCACTTTGTTTGTATTATATTTTATTTATTTCATTATAATTATGAATAACTTGTCCAGCGCAGTTGGTAGAGAGACACGCTTGTGAAGGGAAGGATCTGGGTTCGATCCCAGGTCCAGACATTTTTCCTATTTTCTAACATTTATACACAGGATCTCATACACTACTATTCCATGTGTCCATCATGCAACTCATGATCTGACCATCAGATTCATCTCCAGCCAAGATCCAACGCGCAGTAGGTACAGTCCATGGTGAACTCCCAAAAGCCAATCAACACTGGATCTCATGCTGCTCTGGGCCAACACAACTCGGGCCCAACATTTCCAGGCGTTGAACCCCTAGTTTGCTTCTCCATACAGGTCCAGTTTCATTTTTTATTCTTTCTTATTTTTTATTATTTCATTTTATTTATTTTATTTATTTCAAAAGAAACCATTTTTTTATAAAATCATAAAATCAAGAAAACACAAAAATATAGAATTAGGTTTTTTTATTAAAATTAGTTTTTTTTTTGAAATTAATTAATTTAATGATATTGACTTGATTGTTTTCATAATTAAAATTAATTAGACAAATTAGGTTTAATTCACAAATATTTAGTTTTCTCAATAAAAAAATAAAAAAATATTTTTTCTATTTAAATAGATTCTTTAGGATATTTACTTTATTCTCGCGCGCATTTATTTATTTATTTTTCCAATTAATGTAATTGTTTCGAGGTTGTAATAGTTTTAATTAGGGTTAAATTTCGCACTTTTATCTTCAGTCGAGACAATTATGTAACTATCAAAGCCTTGTAATAGCTAGGTTTACTTTCTCGCACTTTTGAATTCCTGCAAATATTTAACTGTCTAGATGTATGCTAATAGGATTGTATGGCAAGAATGACTGGAAAATTAAAACGGTAGATCGCCTAATGTGCAAAGATTAAATAACTGAAACAAATCATATGCACATATTTCACTCCTAGGGTTTACCTCACTTCGGTTGCCTTCGGTAAATAATCATTAAGCATAGGAGATTTTAGTGGTTGCCCTCCAGTCTTAAGAGATCAAATGTTACCTCGGAAATGTCGCCTCGAAAATGTTGCCTCAAAAAGATCTTAAGACTCTAGGGTTACTACTAAGGTTTTCTAACTATTGCTTTAGTGATTGTATTTGTCCCTTTCGAATGTCCCTTACAACTCCAACGACGGTGCTACCTACTCATTAATAGTAGGATAGTGCTGTCTAAAGGAAATAGAACGAACAATCTTTTTTTTTGAGTAGGTAGAATCTTAAGTACTTGCTCAATAAAAAAACTTTTTCACACAAACACCTTTTAAAACAAATTTTCAAAACAAACTTCGTCACACCCTTGAGGACCGATACAAGGGTTATCACGAAGTAAAACATTTTCAAGACAAACACACACAAGTAATTTGAAAAATGAGCAAGTACCTAAGAGCCCGTAGATAACTACGGATATAAAGGATGTTAACACCTTCCCTTTCTATAATCTACCCCCCGTACTCAGAATATCTCGAAAAAAGGTTTTTTCTGTTCTTTTTCCTTTTCCATGATTGGATGAAGTAAAAGTCGGTGGCGACTCTTGCTTACCGCGACATTTTGCAAACAAAAAACACAAAACACAAACCAGTAAAAATAGTCGGTTCTGCCACCGTATCACAGAACTGGCGACTCTGCTGGGGAATTATATGAAGTGGGGTATACCTTAGGATCTAGGTCATTAAATTGCTTCTCTTGATTGTTTTGATTGCTTTACTTTCGAGGGTTTGTTTGGGGTTACTATAGATCTTACACCCGGATCTGGGGAACACCTTTTAGGTAAGTAGTAATAAACTGTGAGGGAACTATACTGGGGTATACCGGCATGGTTGAAGCAGTAGCTACGTTGATGTGGCACTTTGGTTGGTACCAGTAACCCTTGAGTCAATCAGGGAGAGTACGGGGCCGCCGCGTGGTGTCATGAAGCATCAACTGACCTTAGAACCTTTAATTTCACAACTTGGCCAATAGGACGTAGCGAGGTGGCCGACTTTGGTGTATTCCCAAGGTGGACAGATACTCGATGCTACACTCATTGAGGTCTGACTCTTGAGCTTTGTTTGGTTGCGAGTCAATCGCCTATTGAATGAAGCTGGGAGAAAGATCAATGATATTGAGATCCCTTTTAGAACTCAGTTACTATTTATAGGATAGGTTGAACTAATCCAACTTCAAGAGGGTATGACCTTAAAACTCATACAAGCCTTAAACCTAAGGACTTGATGTGACTTGTTTGTTTTTTGCTATACCTGTGATTTTATAACCTAATCATGACATCATAAGCATGGCATATCATGACTAACCATTTCAAGGATTCCCTAGGGCTCATTTTTGCTCTGTTTTGTAGGACATGGCATCTGCCCATAGGAACACTATACATATCAACCTTGTGAAAGTGTCTCTCCAACTAAAGGATCTGGCATTAAGGGTTCTTGAAGGTTCTCATTTCACTAGAAAGCATGGTCAGTTACTCAATCTGGTCACTGCAAAACCTGATGAAGAGTTGTTAAAAATGTTGTTTCAGTTCTTCGACTCGGTGCACCATTGTTTCACCTTCCCGAATTATCAGTTAGTACCTACCGTGGATGAATTTTCTCAGTTATTTGGAGTACCTATTCTTGACCAGTTGCCTTTCAATGGTATATAAGAACATCCAAAGCCTGAAGAAATTGCTAGAGCTCTGTCTTTATAACAGTCTAACATAGTGGCAAATTGGGAGACTAGAGGGAGTGTCCAAGGAATTCCGGTTAAGTTTCTATTTGAGAAGGCTTATCATTTTTGGGATACCTTAGATTTATAAGTTTTCGAAGAGGTGCTAGCACTTCTCGTATACGGGACGGTACTTTTCCCTAATGCTGATCAACTCGTAGATGTGAGCACTATCAAGGTTTTCCTGTCTCATAATCCAGTACCTACATTACTTGGGGATATTCTGCACTCTCTGCATGCTCGCACTCTAAAGAGAAGGGGAACCCTCCTGTGTTGCACTCCTCTATTGGCTAGGTGGTTTATTTCGCACCTACCCAGGGTTGTTTTGAAGAATGAACAGGGTTTGAAATGGTCTCGTAGGCTGATGTCCCTCAAGTATTCAGACATTCATTGGTGTTCGCGGTTCTCGGAAGATATTACCATCATTGATCATTGTGGTGAATTCCCTAATGTCCCTCTCTTAGGCATTAGGGGAGGAATCACTTACAACCCTTGTTTGGACTTACGTCAGTTTGGTTATGCGAGAAGGGATGGTCCACATGACACGCTCATCCAAGGAATTGCCTTCAACTATGAGAATGATGCTCAGGAATACCGCAAAAGGTTCATAAAGGCTTAGGGCATGGTGCATAAAATCGATAGCAAGACACTAGGACACAAGAATTCCATTCCTCTTGAGCCTTATCTATGGTGGGTATGAGCTCGCGCCCAAATCCTTAGGATGCCTTACCCATTTGTCCTATCAATAACCATGGAGCCAGCTACTGAAGGAGACACTACTTCACTTGGTCATCATCCCGACATGCCAACCGATCATGAAGAGTTACAGAAGTTCTGGGTTCAACTCAAAGAGGAGTGGGACACATTTGAAGCTCAGTTCTATGCTAGCGAGAAGAAGGTCCTGGAGCTCACTAGGCTACTTCATGAAGAAAGGAACATAAATGCCTACATCGCACCAAAGAGGATGCGCTCCTGGGAGACCTAGTTTCTTTCTTTAAGTTTTGTTTTGTTTAATTGTAAGCCTAAAAGGCATTCTTTGTAACAATTTGAACTTATTAATGCAATTAATGTGTGTTTCTTTTGGTTAAACAAATCTGAGCCTTTAAGAATCCTTGAAATCATTGCATACACATCCCATCCATAGCATTGCATAAACAGGTACCATTACAGGTTTCTCATCTTCTTCGCTGTTTATTTCAGCAGAAATGTCTTCTGAACAAAGCATCAAGGACCTTCAGGCACAGAACACCCAGTTCCAACAAATGTTCATAAGTCTGGCAAAAGGGCAGGAGGGTCTGAAAGCCCTCATCCTGAAAGAGAAAAAGAAAAAGAAGAAGGCTACCGGTATTCTGAATATGGGCAGAAGATTTGGAGAGCGGTTAAAGCGACAAACTGATCTGACCTCTTCATCCAAGGAAGGGGAGAATCAGGAAGAAGAGAAGGAACCTAGTCCTACAGTCTCTGACAATGATACTGATTATAATGATGAATAATATCCTTCTGCTGAGGATAGATACAAACAGCTAGAAGACCGTCTAAGTGCCATGGAAGTTCAGAGGATACCTGGACTAGATTTCGAAGAACTGGGATTGGTGTCGGGAGTAGTCATCCCGCAGAAGTTCAAAGCTCCAGTTTTTGTTAAGTATGATGGGGTGTCCTGCCAAAAACTCCATCTCCGTTCTTATGTCAGGAAGATCCAGCCCCACACAGTTGATAGAAATCTGTGGGTTCACTTATTTCAAGATAGTCTGTCAGAGACTCAACTTGAATGGTTCTACCAGCTAGAGGGAGCAAATATCTGAAACTGGGAAGATTTGGTTGCTGCTTTCTACAAGCAGTATCAGTACAATGCCGACCTTACTCCCACTCGTACTCAACTCCAGAGTATGTCCATGGGTGCAAGTGAAGGCTTTAAAGATTATGCACAAAAATGGAGAGACTTGGCTGGGAGAGTTCAACCCCCGTTGTTTGATAGGGAGTTGGTTGATATGTTTCTAGGGACGCTATCTGGTCCATTTTTCAATCATTTGATTGGCAGCTCATCAGCTGGTTTCACTGAGCTAGAAGGATGCCTCTTCAAGTTCAGTAAAGAAGCCTTTTGCTGGTAAGAAGGAAGCCAGTGCCATCTACAGCCCGAGGGGTCAGAGCAGGGCTGAACAACGTCAGACAGTAAGTGCCGTGATGATACCTAGACCTGCAGTTGCTCCACAATGCAACAATCAACAAAGGGTGGAAAGACCACAACGGCAGTTTACCCGCATCAACATGACATTGGATGAAGTTCTACCTCATCTGCTGAGATCCAACTTGGCAACCTTGAGAGAGGCTCCCAAGAATCCAAATACTACATCTCCCCGATATAATCTGAATGCCCGGTGTGCCTATCATTCTGAGAGTCCTGGCCACGATACAAATGACTGTTGGGCTCTGAGAAACAAAGTACAAGACTTGATTGAAGCCAAGGAAATAGATTTTGATGCTCCGGAGAAGCCAAATGTCATAACTGCTCCCATGCCTAAACACGGTCGTGGAGTTAATGCTGTTGATAATGATTTGTTTGTTACCTCTGTTGATGAAGTTTATACTCCTCTCATGACTGTCAAGAAGAATTTACTGTTGGCCGGTTTATTTCCGGGTTATGGTGAAGGTTGCCGCATGTGTTCATTTCTACCTTCTGGTTGCCATTTGCTGAAGTTAGGTGTTCAACGCCTGATAAATAGAAAAGAAATTATGTTTGAGAAAACTTTGGTTCCTGTTGTTCCATCTGAGGACATTGCTATTATAACTATTTCCGCCAATCCTTCCAAGGTTTCCTCGAGAAGACCTGTTAGGATTACATCTACTCCAAGAATTGCTCCACTGATAATCACTGTTCCTGGTCCTATCCCATATGTCTTGGACAAAGCTGTCCCCTGGCATTATGGTGCCGATGTGTACTATCATGGCATCAAACAAGATTTGAAAGATGAAGAAGTGGATCCTGATATTGATAACATTCTCGGAACCAGCAAAATCACCCGAAGTGGAAGGGTCTTCTCTCTCGAGATTTCCCCTAAGACTATTAACAAGCCTATTGTCATTCCATCTGCTATTCCTGCTAGTACATCAACTATTGTTCATGTTCTTACTCCAGTTATTACCCCTGTTGGGGAATCGTCTGATACCCGCGGCAAAGAGGTTGTAGGTGAGCCTGCCCGGACAGAGGCACCTAAGAAAATTATTGCGGAAGCCTCTA
The DNA here is from genome assembly GCA_948472305.1 of Vicia faba. NCBI lineage: Eukaryota > Viridiplantae > Streptophyta > Magnoliopsida > Fabales > Fabaceae > Vicia > Vicia faba. Next base: position 1,205,637,801 of record OX451741.1, read on the forward strand.
AACAAGAAATGGAGGAAATACTGAAAATCATTAAGAAGAGCGACTACAATGTGGTCGAGCAGCTGAGGCAGACCCCATTGAAGATATCCATGTTGTCTCTGCTATTGTGTTATGAAGCCCATACAAAGGCTTTGATTGCATTTCTCAAGAATGCACATGTGCCGCAGGAAACTTCAGCGGATCAGTTCAAAGATTGTGTGGCCAGCCTGACTGCTGATAATGGGCTAGGTTTTTCAGATGCAGATTTGACTCCGAAAGGAAGGAAGCATAATGATGCTCTGCATGTCTCGATTGAATGCAAGGGCACCACTATGGCTCATGTGCTGGTAGATATTGGATCTTCACTGAATGTTCTATCGAAGAAGGCATTAGACCGGTTGGATTGCAAGGGTTTAACTCTAAAGCCTAGTAACATTGTGGTAAGGGCTTTTGACGGATCAAAGAGAATGGTGCACGGGAAGGTGGACATCTCTGTCAAAGTAGGTTCTCAGACTTTTGGGTCCACTTTCTATGTGATGGATATCAGGCCGTCGTATTCTTGTTTGCTGGGCCGTCCTTGGATCCACGAGGCTGGGGTAGTCACCTCCACGCTCCACCAAATGCTGAAGCATCCGGTGAAAGGAAAGATTGTCACAGTGCAGGGTGAAGAAGAATATATGGTGAGTCACCTCAACTCCTTCCGCTACGTAGAGATGGACGGGGAATTCATAGAAACTCCTTGTCAAAATTTGGAAGAGGTTCCTCAGATCTTGGCATCGACTGAAACTGCTAGCAACAAACCTCCTTTGAAGATGACTTCTCTCAAGGATGCCAGGGATGTGGTTGAAGAAGGTGGGTGTGCCAATTGGGGTCAGCTCCCTGATTTCACTCATAAAACTGATAAATTTGGTTTGGGCTTTGAATCCATTGAAGACAGTGAGGAAGACTCAAACATCGACAGCTGGATCTACCCAACTACCAACGGTGGACCGAGTAACTGGACGACTAGGGACTTCATACCTGTTTCTTTTATTCTGCAGTAATTGACCTATTTGTTTTAAGATTTGTAATAAACAATTTGAAACTTTACAGCCCGGTGCCTTGCCCGAGGCACCTTGGCTTTGCTTGTGAGGGTTGTTATTTGTCATTTCATAATCATTAATAAAGTATTGGACGTTTCTTGCATACAAATTTTGTGCTCTCTGTTTTTCTTTTATATTTTCCACTCTATCAAAACAGCTATTCTCTTACACACACTCACGTATCATAATGCAGATCCATATCCATTATGGATCCCATTGATAACAGCTCTGCTATTGCCAGTTATGACTTCAAAATTCCGATCAACCAAGCCGAGGACGAAGGTGAGGATGATTGTGAGGTGCCTGGAGAACCTGCTAGACTACTACAGCAGGAAGAAAGGGCCATACAACCCCGTGAAGAGTCGGTTGAGACAGTGAACTTGGGTACTGAGGAAGACAGGAAAGAGGTCAAAATAGGTGCAAGTCTGGAGCTAAGCGTCAAACAGAGGTTGATACAAATGTTGCACGACATGTTTTATAAAATGATTAATTTAGTCATATATATTTAGTCACACATGTTTTATTTATATTGTTTACATTTTGAATTTAGAATGCTAGAAGATTTAGATGTCGCTCACACACCTACAATGCTACGGACCCGTTAATTATCCCACATCTAAAATGTGCCGGTTTTGGAGATGTTATCAAGATCTCAAACTGCACGATTGATACCAAATTTATACTTGCAATATTGTAAAGGTGGAGACCCGAGACACACACCTTTCATCTATCAATAGGTGAATGAATCGTTACACTATTGTACGTGTACATGTTAATGGGTCTCCCTATTGATGGTAAGGAGGTGAAATGGGTCGGTTCAACAACCCAATTCTCCATGAGAGGAAATGTTGGACAAAGATCTAGTGGATGCAACTGTTGCTATGGGCCAAGATATTTTACTAACCGAACTTAAATCACATTATGTGACTCTTGAGTTGAATGAAAATTCGTCAGAGGAAGAAAAAATAATTAAAGCTAGAAATTATATTATGATAGTATTTGGAAGCCTGTTATTCTTTGAAAGTATAGGTAATAATGTCAATTTTATGTATCTAAGTTTGCTTAGGGACTTTGATAAAATAAAAAAAGTATAGTTGAGGTTCCGACGTTTTCGCCTATCTATACAATTCATTATGTAAAAATGTAACAAATGACAAATGTACTTTTCATGGATGCGCTTTCTTACTCCAAGCATGAGTTTGGTGGATAATAGAGCCCCCTAACCCCATCACGACCATTCGTTCACGTCCCCCATACACAACAAAGTAAGTCTATAGCGTAAATAATTTATTATTTATCTCTTTGCTAAATAGATGTACATAATTAATTATGTTTTCATTCCTTTAGGTATTGTGTAAGGGGTATGAATTACAACAAGAATCCAAGATGCAATGTCGCTCTATATCATAATATTTTGGATCACATTGGCCCAGATGATGTACGTAGTACCTCTAAACTTTTCTTCTTTTAACTTACTTATTTTTAAATTTATCATTATTCTGATTTAATTTTATCCACAGTTTATCTGAAGACCATATTTGAGTTTGGACCATGAATCCAGGCTTGACGATGCAACAATTTGGACGACAAAGACTGCAATCATACAGTTCAACGTTGTGGAGATACACCACAACGACCATGTCAAGATGTAGTTCAGAATGCATCAAGAAATACCATGAGATCCAACTTGTTTGTCACCTTGACATCTCAAAAGGGTCGACGCCCAATGAGGTGTTAATAATTGGAAAGATTTCGCCCCAGAATGGTGTAAGATGTGGCATAAGCGTCATCAACATGTCTTACAATTTCTTGTTTTCCTCACCTAGCATAATCTGCGACACACAAATCAATATATTGATTGGTACATATCGGTTACTAACCCTGAAATGTTTGTGTCTGACCGAGGTATTTGATCAACCCACACACACAATGGGAACAATCATCAAATCCCCAACAACACTACCAACAATCATACACCACCTAACAACAACCTCAATAACAAACCCAACATACATCAACCTCCCACCAAACACCACGGCGATACAAATCCACAAACACCCAATCTCAATCACAACCTCAATACCAATACACCCATATGCCCCACACTCAACCCCAATCCCAACCTCAATACCACAATACACCCACATGCCCCACACACAATTCCAATACTGTGAACAAAGACCATACATCCAACATCCCGACATGGGCCCCTTATCATCTCACCTTAGCCCAGACATTGACCTGCCTGAAGAATATTCTCCAACCAACCCAACTTACCATCAACCATCACATCACCATAGCACCCAACAATTGCAGTACCAAACTCCACAAGATTCATTTCCATTTTACCCCCTTATTCAGACGACCTGTGCTATCGACCACTCATGGAACCCCATCCCACACCAATACGACCAAACTTTGAGGGCACGAGTAACCGATGATTTGAAAGCGGATCTTCCGGATAACTGATCTGACGGATTTCATGGATCCTTAACGCATTGGCTTCGTAGGGCATTCGATCCATCTGCAATAGGAAAATCGTCGAAATACACCACGAGTTAGACGAGGACTCGGGTGCGGAACCACGTGTCTTTATCGAGACCCGGAAGACAACTAAATAATATGTATTTTTTATTCTCATTATGTAATCGTTTAATTATTATTGAAAATCAAACTTTCATTTGCTATGAAATTGTCTTTTATTTCTTTAACAAAAAAAAAACACTTTGCACCTAGACGCTATCTGAGAAGGCTTAGGACAAATCTTATGCACCTAGGCGGCATATCATTTGACGTCACATTTAAAAAAAATCAATGCATGCGTCATCTCACTTAACTACTGTATATTAAGGTTTTCTGAAATATTATTATTTACATAATCATCTTCGAAACATGATTATTTGAGTATTTTCTTTTCAAAACCTAATCTTGAAAAAAAATTCAAGTTTGAGATTCTATACTTTTTATGACATTTTTGTCTAACTCAAAAGTTTAAGGGGTGAGTTAGAAACAAGAAAAGCGTAGATGAAACATAACTGAAAGAAAGAAAAAAAAACACACACAGGCAAATAGAAGGGAGCAAGATAAGAAAGGAAGAATGCGGGCCTTAACGTGCGCCTTCTCTGCTTATCCTGCGCATCCCGTTCAAACCACCGTTTCAACCGCCACCGTTCGCTACACCCCTCGCCTCTCTATTCCCGTCAATCCCTTCGTTCCAGAGGTACTCTTCTAATTTCTCATACTACAAATTAACTCATTCAAAACCATTGAACTTTAGCAATTGATTTTGTTGAAATGCAGGTTGTAAAAGCCGTTGATTCCTTGCATTCGGAGTTCAGAGCCGTGGATAATTTGGTTGCGTACAATTCCACCCGTGTCCTTAAAGCGTTTCACAATGCTCGACTTGGTTCTCATGTATGTAACCATAACCCCGCCCTTTCATTTCAATAATTGCTTAAAGCTTAAGTGCTTATCAAAATAAGTGCTTACAGATAAGGTTGCAATAGTTGTTTTTATAAGCTATTTTGGAAATTAGAAAATTATGAAAAACTTCTTAAGTTGTTTTGATAAGTTCTTACAAACAGTATTACAGAACTTATGTTAGGGGATAAGCTCAAATAAGACAACTTAAAGAGGTTTTATATCAATAAGTAAGTTCAAATAAGTGAATTTAAATAGGTTTCTGATTGGTTGTTAACATGCATATTGCTATCAGCACTTTGGCGGTTCCACTGGCTATGGCCACGATGAAGCTGGGGGACGGGAAGCTCTTGACCAGGCTTTTGCAGAAATTGTTGGAGCGGAATCCGCAATTGTTCGTTCACAGGTTTTTGACTTTCTCCGGTTTCTTGGTATAAGATTACTTTTTAATGTTCTTGCTGAAGTTGCTATATGGGGCTTGTTACATTGTGTGTTTGGTTATGTATGACAAAAAGTGATTTTGAATGAATTCATTATGACTAAAAATGTGATGAATGTAAAGTGATTTATGTTTTAATATATTTGTATAAAAGTGGGTTGAACAATAAATCAGCTGTAGAGACATAAACTCTAAATTACAGTTTCAAAGTTATAATCAATTGTGGAAGCAAATTCAATTCCAAACATGTCGAAATCAATCCGACTCCTCTAGAGTCAATTTTGTCTCTTCCAAGAGTGGACCCAATTACCCAAACATATTCTTACATAATATTCTCATGTATCTACAGTTCTTCTCAGGTACTCATGCCATCACATGTGCTTTATTTGCCCTCTTGAGGCCTGGAGATGAGGTAACACTTTTTTTCTTCTTCTGATATTGAATTTTTTCATTCTTTACCGGCAATTTAGCTCTATAGTTGTGAAATGTTTTCCTGTTGAATTTGTAACTGGAATAAGGTTTCTAGACTAATATAGGTATCAGCTTTTGGCAGTTGCTGGTGCTCCCTATGACACTTTAGAGGAAGTAATTGGGAAACGGGACTCTGGTGGTTTGGGTTCCCTCCAAGATTTTGGGGTGAAATACCGAGAAGTTCCGGTATGCAACTTATTCGTAATTAATGTTTTTCTAGATCAAACTCATTAGTCTTCTTTATGACACTTAACATTTTTTCATCAGCTTGCTGAGGATGGTGGACTTGACTGGAATGCACTGATGAGTGCTGTTAAACCCGAAACAAAGTGTGCACTCATACAGAGGTCATGTGGTTACTCTTGGCGTCAGAGTTTGAGTGTAAATGACATAGGGAGAGCGATACAAATTATCAAAGTAAGATTCATAGTTGTGCTCTTTGCTTTTAAACAATAACATTATGCTTTGAAGCTGATATTATTGCTCTGTGACTTGTCCTTGAATGTTCAGATGCAAAATCCTGAGTGTTCAGTCATGGTGGACAATTGCTATGGAGAACTTGTGGAAAGCATTGAACCTCCCATGGTGGTATGTTATAATGTGCTACAGTATGTAACTATGTATTTGCTTTATTCCAAGGATGTGCAGCATCACATTTCTACATTGGTCGGCAGGGTGCAGATTTAATGGCGGGAAGTTTGATCAAGAATCCTGGTGGAACAATTGCACCATGTGGTGGATATGTTGCTGGGAAAAAGAAACTGGTTGAAGCCGCTGCAGCGCGTCTTTCTGCACCTGGGCTTGGTGTGGATTGTGGTTCAACTCCCGGTGATATCATGAGAGCCTTTTTCCAGGGATTGTTTCTTTCACCTCAAATGGTTGGGGAAGCCATCAAGGTACCATATTCTTCATTTCATTAGAAGATATTATTTGCTTATATCTGGTAGTGAGACTTTCCATTTTTTGTTACAAGGGTTCCTTCCTGATTGCTGAAGTTTTGGCATCTAAAGGTTATAAAGTGCAGCCACTCCCTCGTGTTCCCCGATGTGATACTGTTCAGGTTTTCCTGCTTAACCTGTGCTATTTTTCTTTCTAGATGAAACAGGCATCGGATTTTTAAATTTGATGTTAAGTTATCAGAGAAGTACTAGCAAAATCATGTTTCTGGTAGAAAAGCTGTTGTTGATGTAAGCAAAAACCAGTCACTTAGGTGTTTCCTTCAGTTTCAAGATAGAATTATCTATAGAAGATAATTATTCCAATGATAGCTAAATTTAATCTCCAATGCCAATAGGCTGTACAGCTTGGAAGCCGTGAGCGTCTCCTCGCTTTCTGTGAGGCTGTTCAAAGAAGTTCTCCTGTGGGGGCATACACCAAACCAATTGCGGGTACCTCTCCTGGATATGCATCAGAGGTCTGCTTAGATTAAGCCCTACAGCCCCCTCCCAAATTTATTATATTTTGGTCCTTGTATTATGCTCATTATTACTCTGCGAACCTAAGTCCTAAGCGATATTAATAACTCTTGATATCAATCTACTCAGGTGATCTTTGCTGATGGAACCTTCATTGACGGGAGTACTAGTGAGCTTTCATGTGATGGACCTCTTAGAGAACCATTTACTGTGTTTTGCCAGGTATTTTGGTTATATATCAAACAATAGTTTACTACCTATGTTTATGATTCACTATTACATATTAACTGAATTTATTTTACAAATGCAGGGAGGCACTCATTGGACTCAATGGGGACTAGTCCTTGGAGAAGTTTTGAAATCTATATGATGGAATCTAAATTTCAGAAAGTTAATACTACATAATGTGACATTCGGAGGACAGCATGATTAAGATTGGTACACATACAGTTAAGGCCAGGGAGCAAAATAGTTGTTTACCAAAAACCTGAACTGTGACTAACGCTGGTGCAGCAAGCCAAGTGATGTAGATTTTGAATTTTTGGGTGAGAAAATAGATTTTGTATAGTAATACATTCTTTGAAGTGTATACACGTGTATACAATCTTAATCTTATGTTTAATGCATTAATCAGTAAGTGTTTGAGAATAGTGAGTTATGTATATGAGTATTTTTCAAGTAAAGATATTGTTATTAGTATACAATCTTAATCTTATGTTTAATGCATTAGTGAAAATTTAATTTCTTTAATTTTATTCTTTTAATTTATTATAAAACAATTTTTAATTTTTAAATTATAATGTTAATTTTAAAACATAGAATTTGTTTTTCAATTAATTAATTGAGATTAAAATAAAAGATATTTGTTCTACATATATTAGAGAAATGAGAAAATGTTGTAAAAATATTAAAAAATAAATTCATCATATTAAAATAATAAATAGTTTAAAAAGATATAAAATAATAAAATTCACCGAGGAGCACGTATACTTTTGAAGAGGATTTTGCTAAATGTGTTCGTTCAGAAGCACGTTGGACTATTCACCTAGATATTAAATCAGCATAGTGCAAGACATAATCATAAAAAATTAACTGTATTAGGAATATAAAGTTTGATATATTATATTATACACATAAAACAGTGATGTACATATTTGCATTTATAATATCCATAGTTTGAAATAGAAAAATTACACTTTTTATTGTTTCACAAATCCAGAAAACATAAAAACCGCACAAGAAAGAGTGCCATATGTCGCGGGTTCCCACGCAAGCATTCAAGGTTCATCAGTCATTTTTTTGTGTTTGCATGTCGTCACATATTCATACCGGATCATCCAAAGTGTATCATATAATTTTATTATTTTGAAAATCACTTAGAAACTACTCATTTGTATAATTGTTTTAGAACTTCAATAAATTGCCTATGTTTTTCCGGCTCCCTTCATCAATTTATTCGGCAAGATCTAAGCTACAAATCAATGGTGGAAGTTGGATTAAACAACTAATATAAATCAATTGCTCTCAACTTATCCAACTTCTCCACATACTAAGGCAGCATTTCACACAAATTACTACAAAAAAAAATCATTAGTTATAAAGTAAAACTCTGCAATAGCGTATTCTAGAAGAAAAAAATGAAATTATTGTGAATGAATACATCAACATGTTGTTGCACTCTAAAATTTGTCCTCCTAATTTATTGTCACATAGTTTAGGCTTAGGTTTTGTATTCATCTGCATACATACCATTATGTCATTAACATAACATGTATTTTCATTCAATAAGACACATGGGTTCAAAGGATCAGTAAACATGTCATCCAGGGTTTTCTATTAGTTTTGAGATACATATCAAATAAAGTCTGATTTCTCAGATTCTTCTTCAAGCATTGATTGTGGAATTAGGGTTGAACTATGGTTATGAATCAAGCCACTTTCTCCTATGTGGCGTTCATCATCCGGTCATGATGTGATTTATCTGGTGATATATGTTGGGAAGCCATTGTTCCTTAATCAGAGGATCTTGGATCCATTCCACAAATGAAGGTATCTTAAATCGAGACACGAGTTGCTTTTGGTACGTTAAGATTTCATGTGGCTCACTATCATCTAAGGTATGATTCAATTGGTTACTTGGATTGTAAGGCATGTAACATGATACAAATGACAAAGGGTTGAGTACATCGAAGTCAAGGAGTTGAGCTTATCAAGTTTTTACTTCGAATACAAGTTAACTTGACTTTGAGATTCAAGTATTAGGCTAGGGTGTCATTAAGGATCAAGCATGACATATGAAGTCAATTGAGATTCAACTTATTATGAAAGCTTGAGGTGCATACAAGGATTAATTTAAGATGAACATGGAATAGAAGTTTTAAATATGATTCAAGGTTCAATTTTACAAAGTATTTTTACATGGAACCAAAGTTTTTCAACCTCACTTTCCTCAAGTTCCATCTAATCGCATCTAGATTTCATTTCCATTCACTTCCATGACAAGTTACAATCAAGGTTGGTTTATCAAATTCTATCAAATTCACCCAAAGATCAAAAAGTCATACTTTCATAAGAGTCAAATCATTGTTCAAATGTCAAGCTACAAGTTAAATCCATTACAAAAAGTATAACCAAGTGTAATACGATGGGAGAACTGACTTGGGTGTTACTGTACCCCAAAATTTTCCCTCTCTTTTCTCAAGACATTTCACAAAGGGTCTCCAATACTCAAGGATTCTCAAGAATTGATCAGACAGAATCACCTTCGAAACACTGAGACCACAAATTAGGGTTTTGACTGAAAGCGACTAATCACTGACTTTTGACATAATACATGACTTATTGGTTTGAAACATGATCTCAATAATTCAAATGCATCATTTTGACCTATTTTCATATCTCAAAACATTTCTCAAGATCAGTGAATTGATAGATGAAATTTGGTCAACTGATGAAAAAGTCAACTGTACACTGAAAAGTCAAATTTTGTCTCTTTGGTCAACATTAAGCTTCAAAGATCAAAATTCATCAAGACATTCAAGAATATCAAACTTGATCATCAAGAAATCAAGAAAGTCCAAAGTCAATGTGAAAAGTCAAACTTTTCAAGACTTCGAAATTTTCCTAAGTGTTTTTTATACATGATAATTTCATTTCTTCATGCCAACTTTTCACTAAGATGCAAGATGATTCAAAGAAAACTTCCAACATGAAAGTTGTAGATCTCAATGAGATCTAAAACTTTGTAGGGCAGAACAAGTTCTATAAATTCTTGGATTTTGAGTTATAAATTTATAAAGTCATGATATTTTCATCTAACACTTAGAGAAATTTTCAACAGATTTTGGTCAGGATTTTATCCCAACTTCTTAGCATTTTTTCACATAGTTCCAAGATTATTTTGTCAAAATGGCCAACATGAAAGTTATATAGGATGTTTCAATCTTTCCAAAACATCTAAGAGCATGAATTTATCATACTTGAGCTAGGATATTCAAGGGCATGAAGTTGAGCATCCATTCTCGAGTTGCAAGTCATTTTAGTGAAGAACACATAACAAAACCCTTATGCTTTGCTGCATAATCTTGTGTTGCGGGTCTCCTTGCTTGCAAATCTCATCATAATTTAATGCTTACACCCACTCTTGAGCTATTACCTAAGTGTTTAAGCCATTGTCCAAAAGATCTTTCCATTTATGGCATAAAGGTACCATTGTTATTCTTGAAAAGCAAGATTTTTATACAAAGTTTGTCTTGAGCCCATACTTTATTTGTTTCTGATTTTACTCCACCATAAATCATGGAAATTAGCCCCTCTAAACCATCAACTTTGGTACTTCATCTTGGGACTATGACATAACTTGATATTTATGATCCAACCTAGCCATAACTCCATAGTTTGTAAACCAAATCAGCTTGTTCACAAACCCTTTGCCTATAAATAGAGGGAGCATTTGCAAGAGAAAGGGGTCAGAAAAATAGGGAGAAAAGCTAAAAGTTTTGTTGATAAACCCTCAAAATCTCATATTCACAAAATTCATAATAGTCCACAAAGCTTCCATTTCTTGTGCTTTGAAATCCAAATCTTAGAACTCTACATACCTTGCAAGTTCTGTCCAAACATCTAAGCACCTCACATACATCACCTAGAAGTTGTTCAAACTCAAGAACAAGCTTCTGTAACACCTCTGTTTTTTTTTCAAGTTCAAGAACAATTAAGGCAACAACTCAAGCTCAAAACACAAATTCCAACTCTAAGGTAAGTCTTCTTGACTTTAAACTCTTAATTTCAAGCATCACTAGTGATTCATTTTTGAAGATAAAATGTAGTAACCTGTTGCACCCCAAAATTTACCCTCTTGATTTAGGCTTATGTTTCATCATGAATATCATATTGCATTGCATTCATACATTGTGATGGGATCAAAGTACTTTGGTGATCAAGTTTTCCTCAAGCTTTGAAGGTTGATTGCATTGACAAGTTGCTCAAGTAGAACCTTATCATCTAAACCTCTGGATCTTTCAAAAGTTTTTACATATCTCAAGATATTTTATCCATCTCTTTGGGTCATCAAAGGATTAAAGTTTGTGTTTGATTATAAGAGGAATCACTCTTTTGATTCACTAGTCAAATTAGGGTTTTGCTTGATCAAGGCTATTGATCAATGTACAAATATTGATTTGGAAGCTACAACATCTCATTGGTATTTGAAAAGTCTTTGTACAAGAAATTGGTCAAGATGCCTAGAGGATTTGAAATTTTGGAGATGATTCATCAGTCTCCTAAGGTGTTAACCAAAACTAGGGTTTGGGATTTCATCAAGATTTCTTGAGAATTTTGAAGTGAAATTTTGTACATGGCCTCTATATATTTGTAAGATCATATGTTTGAAGTTTTGATCATCAATTGTGAAGGGAAGTGGATCAATTGATTCAAAGGGGCAAAATGGTCATTTTGGTCAAAATCAGTCAAAGTCAAGGTTGACCAAGTCAAATTTTGGTCAACCATCAATTCAAGGATGTACTTTTCATATTTCAAGTCCATTTTGATCATTGGATCAAAGAGATTGAGGTTTGGGTTGAAACTTGTTCATGAAGAAACCCTAAAAGTTTCTAATTTTGGAAAATAAGGACTTAATTTCAAAAATTCATATTTTATTCTCCTTTGATAAAAAAATGCAAATGAAGTATGATTTGAAAGATAATAGGATGATCTTTCATCTCCTTTTGGTTTCATATCAAAATTGGCAAAGAGTCAAGAGTTATAAAGCTTGGAAGTCATAAAAATATAGGTAATTTTCCAAATTTAGTGAATTTCATGTCAAATTTTGAAGACTTTAATGGATTCAATTGCAAAAACTCAAAACTAATGGATTGTAGATATTTCCAATACCTTTCCAAATTTTACTCATTTGTGTCCAAATTCAAAAATATGAGCAAGTTATGGACTTTGGAATTTTGAGGCATTTTATTGAATTTTGACAAATATGCAAAATGACCATTTCTTGCAAATTCAAGTTTTAGCCATTCCTTTTGCTTCTAATCAAGTACATGAGAAATTTGTGACATGCTGAGGCCCATCACACTCACCTTTTCATGCCTCCTTTGGTTTTGCACTTGTTGGATTGAAAAATCACAAAACATGCTCAATTTTGCAAAATCACCAACACTTCTTCATTTCAAACAATCATGAGCTGGCACTTTGGGCATGTAATTCTGACTTCATTTGAATCACAAAACGCACAAAAGGTAAGCAATGCACGAGTGAAACGCAGATTCCATGTGCATCCTCATTTTAGGCCAAAACTACCAAACTTGCCCTCCAACAATTTTGAGTGCCAAATACCACTTCTATCCTCTTACCCTCGTGCTATATAACAAGAATCAAGGCTCAGTTATGAAGGAGGAGGCTCCCATTACAAGAACTTCAGATATGAGTTTTCCACCATTCTTCTGCAACTTGCTTCGATTCTCTCAATTCCTTGGTGTTTTCTTCAAAATTCTTGTGGATTCAGCTTCAGTGAAGGGAGTAGATCAAGTTAGCACCATTTGTTTGCACCTAGAGTGAAGGAGACAGTAGAACACTTTTTTCCTTGAGGTAATAATCCTAAACTTTGATTTTCGATATGTATTTGTTTATTGATGTGTTTGAGCTTGGATTAGTGTTCATTGATGTTGTTTGAATGTTTCTGAAGCTTTATAATGTTTGATTCGGTGATTTATGCATGATTGAGTGCTATGAAATTTTTGATTCAGAATGATTTTTCTCATATTCGTGGCTTGATTGTGAACGATATAGTTGATGATTCGAATTGATTCAAATTGCATAATGTAGTATGATATGCTAGCTTTAATATGCATTTGATTTCATGGATTTTGGTTGAGAAATGAGCATGTATGATGGATCTGAACATGAGCCCTAGGAGCAAGTCTTGCGCGCGTTTTTGAGTTGGTCCGGAGGTTGAAGATGATGTGGTGGCGCCATTTGATTGGTCCATTTGAATAATTGTCTTATTTGAATTATTTATTTTATTTGGTATTATGTTTGATTTTATTTTGTGATCAAAACATTTTCAAAAATCATGAAAAAATTTCCATAGGCCAATAATAACTTCTAGTATTTTTCATATTTTTTTGGAATTTTTAAAAAATGTTTTGATTGGTTTAAAAAATTCATAGGTTTAAATAATTGTTTATTTAAAGATTACTTTTGTTTTAATATTTCTTTGATCTAAAAAATCCCAAAAAAAATATTTTGGACTCATAAAATGATTTAGAATTTGATTCTGATTTTTGTTTAGCATTTTTTCTATTTATGATTAGAAATTTAATTTCAAAAGTTTGTTTGAAATATTTGTTTCATGATTTTTATTTTAATACTTCCTTCAATTCAAAAATTCTCAAAAAAATCATACAGGCTTGTTTTTAATCATAGAGTCTGAATATAATTTTATTTTGACCTTTTCATGACTTTTGGCTAGGGTTTGCATTTTTGCCTTTAAATAATAGTTTAATTGTTAATTGTTTGTTTGATTTTTATTTTAATATTTCCTTTAATTCAAAAATTCCATAAAAAATCAGGGATGTGTGTTTTTAATTCTAATATTTGAATATAATTTTGTTTGGATATTTTCCTGATTTTTTATTAGAATTTTATTTTTGAGATATGATTATTTGTTCAATTGATTAATTGTTTGAATTTGATTTTGTTTTTGACTTTTCCTTAATTCAAAAAATGTGAAAAAAATATGTATTCTAACATTTAGGGTTTCCTTGTGGTTTGCATGATCTTGGTTTTAATTGTTTGAATTTTGATCTTACCTAATTAATATTTAAGATTGAAATTCAAACAATTAGGGTTTTGTAGCTTACATTGCAAGTTTCATTTTCAAAACCATTATGCCCTGGATTTTCAATGGAATTTAAGTCTTGATTATGGTTCATGAATGTATTGAGGATCTGAAAACCATTTTTCTTGAATTATTTGACTTGGTTTGATATTTTTCCACAAATTATTTTGAAAGCTTGTCTAGTTTGGTAGTTTGACCAACTAGTTTTGAACTTTGGGCCTTATTTGATCCTATCATCAACCATTCATGAACTTAAGACTTGATTTATGACTTCTACACACTTCAAAGATGCTAAGAAATTTTTGGTTTGAATTATTGAGACCCTTTTCTATTTTTGATGTTGAAGTGAAGGTACCCAATTAGTGTTGCATATCTTGTTGCAATTAGCTTGATGGCCAATGAACTTGAGTTAGGCCTATAATTGGGAACCTAATGATTATTTTGGTTCTGTTTATCCACATAAACTCAAGCCATTTCACTTAATGCCCCATGTTTGAATGATTGAACCTTTTGGTGCATTGTGTAGGATTTCTCTTCAATTATGCTTGTGAGCTGTGTTGAATTAATTATGTATGATTGAATTGTGGTTGCTACTGACCTTCATGGTCTTTGATTGTATTCTTCTCAAGCTCCCATGATCCTTGATTGATATTCAGTTTTTAATTCAATATGGTGATGGAAAGGAGCAACATTCCTCTAACTTTTGACCAAATTGTGCTTATGCTTGTTTCTTTTTGTCTATCATGTCTAATGTTTTGATATTTTATATCATGTTTCCTCACTTCACTATGGTGTCATCATCCATCCCTTATGTGAATCATCATTCTATTTATGAGAACACTAACTTGTCTGTTGAATGTGCGAGGTACTTTGAGAAACTTTTTCCATTTTTGACTTGAGGCTACTGTGTTTCACTTTATTTGTGGAACATAACTTATTATATTGGCACTGCTCTTGTGCTTGACATATTTGATAGTCCATGCAGGATATATGTGTGTGATTATGAATGCTATACATTGCCCATGGGATATATTCATATCTGATAACCTCATTACTTACATCTTGATGGCGTAATTTCTGACTTGATTTGTCTGCTGATGCCATCTTGCTTGAAGTTCTCTGGGTTTTCTTTTATTCTTGCTCAGTTGCTACGGATGGTTATCCGTTTGGTATTGCACTATTTCCTTTCTTCTATTTTGTATAGTTCTATGTTGCATGATGTGACCTCTGTTGCTGATATATGTCAGGAGGCCCTCTATTTCTTTTTTGTCTAATACATGTGTTGTGTTTGCTTTTGATCAATGAGTCACTCAATTTAGAAATTGAGATCACGACTTCGCTCTCAGTGCATGTTCCATATAGGATGTTTATTGTTTTTCTTCTTTAATTGTTGATCAATGAGTCACTCAATTTAGGAATTGAGATCACGACTTCGCTCTCAATGCATGTTCCCTATAGGATGTTTCTTGTTTTGTTTCTTTAATTATTGATCAATGAGTCACTCAATTTAGAAATTGAGATCACGACTTCGCTCTCAGTGCATGTTCCCTATAGGATAGTTTTGCTAAGCTTCCTTTAACATGTTAATTAAAGTAGGAATCCATTTATGCTAACATAGGGTAGGATTTTCCTTTATCCTCAACCTTAGGGTTAATCATTGTATGATAACACTAGGGATAGTGCTAGGCTAGTTTCCCTTAGTTGTTTCTTCCTTCCTTTGCACTTTGCATCTTAAAACAAAAATTGTTTTCTTGGCAAATCATAAAACACCTCTAATAAACTCAAACCCCTATTCAAGGTAAAAGATACAAACAATCCTATTTATTTGTGCACCTCTTGGCTTTATTTTTTAAAAAACCTGGTTTATAGTCGATGTTTCACCATTGCACATTCGTTTGAAGCCGATGTTTTGCCATCACACATGTTTGTTATCCTACTTTGATTCTCAATATCATTGTTAGGTGTGATGTTTTATCATCCGTTTTATCGATGTTTCTCCATCTTTGTCATGATACTTTGTCATCTTTTAGCCGATGTTTCGCCATCGCACATTCGTTTGAAGCCGATGTTTCGCCATCGCACATGTTTGTTATCCTACTTTGATTCTCAATATCATTGTTAGGTGTGATGTTTTGTCATCCTTTTTATTGATGTTTCGCCATCTTTGCCATGATACCTTCTTATCTTTTAGCCGATGTTTCGCCATCGCACATTCGTTTGAAGCCGATGTTTCGCTATCGCACATGTTTATTATCCTACTTTGATTCTCAATATCATTTTTAGGTATGATATTTTGTCATCCGCTTTATTGATGTTCCGCCGTCTTTGCCATGATACTTTTTTATCTTTTAGTCGATGTTTCGCCATCGCACATTTGTTTAAAGCCGATATTTCGTCATCGCACATGTTGGTTATCCTACTTTGATTCTCAATGTCATTGTCAGGTGTGATGTTTTGTCATTTGGTGTTTCGCTATCTTTGACATGTTAGTATGTTATTATTTAGTCGATGTTTTACCATCTCATTTGTTTGTTGTTTTATTTGATGTTTTGCCATCTTGACTGTTTTTGTTGTCTTAACTAAAAAACAAAAACCAACCAAAATATGTAAGCCGAACTACGACTGCTCTGATTCCTTAAAAGGGATACGTAGGCAAAGGGGTAGGACCCAACCGAGCACAACTTTTATTTTCCCTACATTGTTTTCTTTTTCTTTCGCATGCATTCCCTTTTCAGTTTTAAGCCATAGACATAGGTTTTGACCACACCCATTAGATTAGACAACAAGAGTGGATACCGTAGAGTACTACGGGCGTGTGGGGTGCTAATACCTTCCACTCGCGTAACAGACTCCCTTACCCGATCTCTCGATCGAAAGACCATGATTTCTCCCTTTTCAGGTTTTCTCGATGTTCACCTTTCCCTTTCGGCGGGATAAAAGACGTTCGGTGGCGACTTCATTGATGTTTCATTACACCAGATGACCGGTTCCGCCAGGTCGTTTCAGCTGGCGACTTCATTGGGGACAGATTGACCTCTTGCTAGTCCATCCCGGAGTCAATCCTAGCTCTTGTTTGTTTTCTTTTTGGGTGTTTATTTTACCGCTTTGCATATTTATCTGTTTGCATTGCATCCTATGTGCGCTTTACTTTCTGCATACTGGATTTGGCTGGACTATTTGGATTCTGGATTTCTTGGTGGGTGGGTTGTTCCATGAGGTAAAAGGCCTCATACCCAGGCTATGAGTGAATTCCATAGGAACTAGGAATAGAGTGGCCATGGCAGCTGGGAGGCAGATGCTTTGTAGATCTGACCATGAGACCTATGACTTTAGAGGTAGTTCGGATAAGTGTTATCGTATGATGATACCGACAGTCGAGCTCTTGTACTCTAATTTGGATTTAACCTTACCTTGACCTAGACTACACCAGTGAGAGGGGCGGGAAAACTTTTCTTACAGGTACAGGTACTGTTGGTGACTTTGTGTTGCGAAGGTGACTCAGGTTCCCATGATAGTTTTGGAGCTTTGGGATTTTCTTTTGATCTTAAGTGGTGCTGTTCTGTAATGGTCCATCCATTATCCAGTGTGAAACTTTGATCTTGTCATGTTGCATCATAGCATATTTATTTCTAAAAAATGATGTATAAAAAATAACTAGCATATGCATGTCATCTTCCAGGGACATTCAAGAGTCTTCTTTTCATCAGAAATGGTCGGCCTCCCGTCAGATGAGTTTGATTCAGTTTGTGTTAAAGAGCCCACCAGGCATACATTCGCTTATCAGATTCCTACTATTGATGTGTCCAAATTGAAGAGGTTGAGTTCTTATCTGAAGAGTGATGTTCTGAATAATTTCAACAAAAATTATGGCAATTTGTCACTAATCCTTAACACTCCAGTTTACCCAATGGCTTTGATCACCCTCTTCCAGTTCTATGACAAGGAATTACGGTGTTTTACATTTCAGGATTATCAACTGGTTCCCACACTAGAAGAGTACGCGTATATACTTAATATCAAGTTGTCCGATGAAGTTCCTTTTGTCCAGGTGCCGGAGAAGCCAAAGTTCGAATTTATCGCTGAAACTCTTCATTTGAGTTGGAAAGAGGTGAAAGACAATTGGAAATCAAGTGAGGATACTACAGGGTTTTATTCGGATTTCTTAGTGAAGAAAGCTGAAGACTGGGCAAAGAAAAGGAATTGGAGTGACTTCAGCTCTCTATTTGCTCTCATGATATACGGGATCATCCTCTTCCCTCGCAAGAGAAATTTTGTGGATTTGACGGCTATTTGTGTTTTTAGAAATAAGAACCTGGTACCGACACTCTTGGCAGATACTCTTTACACCATTCATTTCAGGCATGGAAAAGGAGGTAATGTAAGTTTATGTCATTCGATGTTGTATCAATGGTTTAAGTTGCACCTACCGATAAGTGGCCCTTTCCTGGATTCCAGACATTCTCTCCGATGGTCATCAAGACTTGTCAACCTTACTTCATTTGATATCCGGTGGAATTATGACATGGGGGAAGTACGAAGTATTATCACTAGCTGCGGAGATTTCCCTAATGTTCCCCTCATAGTAACTAAGGGGTGTATCAACTATAATCCTGTACTTGCTTATCGTCAATTGGGATATGCAATGGATGGACCGCCAAAGGTTGAGGAGGTGTCTGAATCAGTGTATTTTGTTAGAGGAAGTGATACTGTGATGTTGAAGATAGTGACAAAGTGTTGGAAGGGACCATTTGTTTGCTTTTATTATTCAGTTTTTTTGTTAAGTTTACTTTGAAACACGTGTTTTGTTGTTTATCACTACACTCTTAAATGTTCGAAGTCACTTGAACATCGTTTCTTTTGCTTGTAAATAATTGAAGTGTTTGTCTTATTGTCCTTTTTCCCTTTGATTGTATGCTTGATTATTATTGGTTGCACGCCGTGACTGATGAATAAAAGGACTCTTGAATACCGAGAAATGACAAACATATCATGCACATCATGAATTTCATAACATTACAAGTTATCTCAAGGCGGTATTCTTATTCTTCTGCTTTTCTTATTCAGAATTCAAGACGACTACTCATCAGTATTCCACCAGAAACAATTTGCCAAGACAGATGGAACAAGTTCAAGATGAACTCGCTGAAATGAGGGTCCAGATGGCTACTCAGATGACCCAATTCATAGAGGTCATCACCAATGTGAATCACCGACAGGAGGAGCTGGCTGCCATTGTCAACAACCAGCGCTGCTATCCAGGGGATGGTGGAAATCAAGGGCTCTATCAGGACATTTCTGTAGGATTGGGGGATGTGCAAGATCAGCCTGTTGGAAATTTTCACGGGATGCCTGGAAACCCTTTTGTGCGTAACGTAGGGCAGTTTCCCCCGTCTCCGGGATCTCGTCTTGTGGGGAACAGAAGAGATAATCAGGGCGGTGTAAGGAACTTTCAAGAGCAGGATTATGACTTTGACCAAGATGAGGATCAGTTTTCTGTTCGGCGTTTAGAGCCGGAAGTTTAGGTTGAGGATAGGAAGTATCAGTTGTTGGAAGAATGTTTGAAGGCTGTGGAAGGGCAAGAAGCCCTTGGTATGGATGCTAATGATCTCGGGTTGGTGTCTTGGGTGAAAGTTCCTCCAAAATTCAAGCCTCCTGTATTTGAAAAGTACAACGGAACGTCATGTCCTGTTACTCATGCAACTGCTTATTTCCGAAAGATGTCGGTGCATACTAAGGATCAGGGGATTTTGATTCACTTTTTCCAGGATAGCCTATTTGGGGCATCCTTGGAGTGGTACATGAAGTTGGAGAAAACCCATATTCATTGCTGGAATGATCTTGCTCGGGCTTTTGTCAAACATTATCAGTACAATATGGATATGGCGCCTAATCGCACTCAGTTATAGAATTTGTCACAAGGACCAAGGGAATCTTTCAAGGAATACACTCAGAGGTGGCGTGAGTTGGCTGCGGGGGTTCAACCTCCACTCATGGAGAGAGAACTCATTGATATGTTTATGAGTACCCTGCAAGGGCCATTCTATGAGCACATGATAGGAAGTACTTCGGCAGGATTTGCAGACTTGGTTATGGCTGGTGAAAGAATTGAGGTAGGTTTGAAACTGGGGAAAATTCAGATTGGAGGTTCTAGTGGCTCATCAGGGGGCAGTAAGAAACCATTCAACACTTACCCTAAGAAAAAGGAAGGCGACGCAAGTGCAGTTTACTCTCATAGAGGAAGAAGAGAGGATCGTCAGCACCAACAAATCAATGCTGTTTCTATTCCCGTTAATGCTCCTCCGTAGCAGAGACCGAGTACAATGCCTCAACAACAAAGACAACAAGATGCTCCTCGTCAGTATAATAATCAACAACAGAGACAGTTGAGAAAATTCGACCCCTTGCCAGTATCTCTTACTGAAGCACTCCACCATTTGCTCGATTTGAAGTTGATCGGTTTGAGAAATATGCCACCACCCCCACAAGACTTCCTCCTAACTATGACGCTAACGCAAGATGTGAATTCCATTCAGGAGGAGTTGGTCATTCTACTGATAATTGCTTTGCATTGAAGTGCAAAATACAAGACTTGCTGAATGCTAAGGCAATTGAGTTTACTCCAGTGACTGGTCCGAATGTTACTCAGAACCCAATGCCTAGGCATGAAGGGGGTGTTGTTAATATGATTTATGATAATGGTGAAGTGTTGAATTTAATCATGAATGTGGAACAAGTAACTACTCCTTTGTGGTATGTTAAGAGGTATTTGCTTGACAATTCTATTTTCCCAGGTTGTACTTCAGAGTGTGCCAAGTGTAGAGAGCAGCCGAAGGGCTGTGATGATTTAAAATCCGGTATCCAGTTGATGATAAAGGAGGGTTTCCTGCATTTCGATAGAAAACCGAGCTACCGTAAGGTTACCGAAGAAGATGTTGCTGTGGTGTCTATTTCTTACACCCCTGTGCGCATTCCTACCCCATCTAGGGCACCTCCTTTGATGATTACGGTACCTGGTCCCATGCTGTATACCAGTGAGAAGGCCATCCCATGGCATTACGGTGCTGATGTTTATTACCATGGGGTGATGCAGGAAGTAAGTACTCGTTTGTCTGAGGAAGAACGTGCTGAAGATAATGAAGGGGAAATTCATGATTTTTCTGGTGTGGGTCGAATGACTAGAAGCGGGAGAGTATTTGGTCCTTCCAATGTGCAAGATGCGACAGATGCTTCTGCAAGATAAAAAGGAAAACAACAGGCGATGATTGGTAATCCAAGGGTTACACCGGCCAATGTGACTCAATCAATTCCGATACCAGAAGATTCTTCAGTTCCCGATGAGGTTGAAGAGTTAATGTGAATTATCAAAAAGAGTGATTATAGCATAATTGATCATCTGAGCCATACTCCTTCTAAGATGTCTATCTTATCTCTGTTGATTTATTCAGAACCTCACAAAAATGCTTTGATGAAGTTGTTAAAGAATGCGTTCGTGCCACATGAGATAACAGTCAATCAGTTTGAGAATGTTTGTGCTAACATATCTGTCGGGAACGGTCTGGGTTTCACAGATTTCGATCTTACTCCGGAGGGGCGAGACCATAAGAAAGCGTTGCATATTTCAATGGAGTGAATGAGCACTACTTTGTCCCGAGTTTTGGTGGATACAGGGCCGTCTTTGAATGTATTGCCTAAGTCAGCATTGATGAAAATTGATTATTCTGGACTGGAGCTGCGCCCTAGTGATTTACTGGTGAAGGCGTTTGATGGGTCTCGAAGGTCGGTGTTTGGGGAGGTGGAGTTACCAATCAAGGTTGGTCCTTGCACCTTCACGGCTACTTTTTTTGTGATGGATATACAACCAGTGTATTGTTGTTTGTTGGGGCGGTCGTGGATTTATAAAGCAGGGGCAGTCACTTCTACTCTTCATCAGAAACTCAAGTATCCTGCAGAGGGAAAGGTGATAACTGTGTGCGGCAAGGAAGAGTACATCGCGAGTCATTTGACATCATTCCTCTATGTTGAATTTGAAGGCGAGATACATGAGACTCCGTTTCAGGCGTTTGATACAGTTCATGCAGTCAATTTTCCTCCTCTGGAGCTGAAAGGAAACCTGAAACTATTATGTCTTCTCTCAAGGATGCGAGAGCTGTGGTGGAAAATGGTAATCCTGAAGGTTGGGGGTCAGGTGCTGGACGTTACCCAGAAATTTAATAAATTTGGTCTTGGTTTTATCCCGGGTCAATAAAGTTCAGCTCTCAGAGCATCTAGGTTATCTACTCCTGTGAAGTTTTCCCGTCCTTGTGCTACTCAAGAGGGACATGTCAATGCAGCTGACGATGATAGGGTTGATGGCTACAATATCGAAGATTGGATTCGTCCGAGTATTCCAGGCCAGACACTCAACAATTGGATTTCCGTGGATGTTATCCAAGTTTCAAGCACTGAGGAGTAATTTTCTTATTTTCTTTTATTATCATATCATAATTCCTACGCTCTGCCCAAGGCATGGTGAATCATCTGTGTAGGGCCACCATGTTTATTTTCAAAAAAGTTTATCATGAAATAAAGGACGTTTTTGCATTCAAAATTTTGTTTCATTTCATTTTTATTTAAATGGCAATGTTTCTCTTTTCACACACTGTCACTAAAAAACACCAAAATGTCGTTCATGCAGATGCACTTCCACCACCGAATATATTGATAACGACTCTGCTATGGCTCATTATGACTTTGATACTCCTATTTATCAAGCTGAAGAAGAAGCATAGAAGATTGTGATATTCTTGAGGAATTAGCAATATTGTTAAAACAAGAGGAGAAGGTTATCCAGCCGAATCAGGATTTGATTGAGGTGGTGAATATTGGCACAAAAGAGGTAAGAAGAGAAGTCAAGATAGGGGAAGATCTCGAAGAAAGTATAAACGTCATATTGATTGAGCTACTCCGTGAGTATTCTGATATCTTTGTTTGGTCTTATGAGGATATGCCTGGGCTGAATACAGACATAGTGGTGCATTGACTACCGCTCAAAGAAGGTTGTTCTCTTGTCAAGCAAAAGCTCCGAAGAACTCATCCTGAGATGTCCAAGAAGATCAAGGAGGAGGTCCAGAAGCAGTTGGACGCGAATTTCTTAAAGGTCATCAATTATCCGTCATGGATTGCAAATATTGTGCCTGTGCCCAAGAAGGATGGTAAGGTCAGGATGTGCGTGGATTATAGGGATTTGAACAGGGCCATCCCTAAAGATGATTTCCCTCTTCCGCATATTGATGTGTTGGTCGATAATACTGCTCATTCCAAAGTGTTTTCTTTCATGGATGGTTTTTCGGGTTACAATCAAATTAAGATGGCTCCGGAGGATATGGAGAAGACAACATTTATCACGCCTTGGGGAACTTTTTGCTGTAAAGTGATACCGTTTGGTTTGAAAAATGTCGGGGCAACATATCAACGCGCCATGGTCACTCTATTTCATGATTTGATTCACAAAGAGATTGAGGTTTATGTGGATGATATGATTGCTAAGTCTGACACGGAAGAGGAACATCTCGTTCATCTGGAAAAATTGTTCGAGAAACTGAGGCAGTTCTTGCTAAGGTTGAATCCGAATAAGTGCACCTTCGGGGTGAGATCTGACAAGCTGTTGGGTTTTATTGTAAGTGAAAAAGGTATCGAGGTGGACCCAACCAAGGTAAAAGCGATACAGGAAATGCCTGAACCAAGGACAGAGAAGGAAGTACGTGGTTTCTTGGGAAGGTTAAACTACATTTCTAGATTTATTTCTCATCTCACAGCCACCTGCGAACCTTTGTTCAAGTTGTTGAAGAAAAGTCAAACAATGAAATTTAATGAGGATTTTCAGAAGGCCTTTGACAAAATAAAGGAGTATTTGCAGGAACCTCCGATACTCATGCCTCCAGTGGAAGGAAGACCACTAATCATGTATCTAACTGTGTTGGAGAGCTCAATGGGTTGTGTCCTCGGTCAACACGACGAGACATGGAAGAAAGAGCAGGCTATTTACTACTTGAGTAAGAAGTTTACGGAATGCGAGTCGAGGTACTCATTGCTGGAAAAGACTTGTTGTGCGCTTGCCTGGGCCGCCAAACGTTTGAGGCAATACATGCTAACTCACACCACCTACTTGATATCCAAAATGGATCCAATCAAGTACATTTTCGAGAAGCCAACTCTTACAGGAAGGGTAGCCCGTTGGCAGATGATACTCACCGAATATGATATCCAATACACTACTCAAAAAGCAATAAAGGGTAGTGTACTGGCCGACCATCTTGCTCATTAGCCCGTGAACGATTATGAACCGATGAAGTTTGATTTTCCAGATGAGGAAATTGTGTATATTCGGAATTTTAATATGCCCGACCCAAACGAAGGACCCGAGCCGGGATCACGTTGGACGCTTGTTTTTTATGGTGCTTCCAATGCCATGGGCAACGGTGTCAGAGCTATTATCATTTCCCCGGAGGGATACCACATTCCTTTCACGACTTGTATTTGTTTCGATTGCACTAACAACATGGCCGAATATGAGGCTTGCATTTATGGCATTGAAGCGGCGATCGACCTGCACATCAAATTTTTGAAAGTTTACGGGGATTCCAATTTGGTTATCAGCCAGATTAGTGGAGATTGGGAGACTCTCCATTAGAACCTAATTCCCTATCGTGAGCATGTTATGAAGCTGATTTCGTACTTCGAAGAGATCACGTTTGAGCATATTCCCAGAGAAGAAAACAATCTAGCCGATGCACTGGCAACTTTGTCCTCTATGTTCAAGGTTAAGTGGGCTAATGAGGCACCTTCCATTACCATCAGAAGTTTAAGTGAGCCAACTTTCTGCTTTGAGTCTAGTTTGGAATCAGATGGTAATCCTTGGTTTTATGATGTTAAACGATATCTTGAAACACAAGAGTACCCTAAAGAGGCATCCGTCACAGATAAGAAGTTCTTGAGAATATTTTCATCCAATTTCTTTCTCAGTGGTGGTGTGTTGTATAGAAGGCATCATGACGGTTTACTGCTCAGATGTGTCGACAAGAAAGAAGCAGCTAGAATTATTGAAGAGATACATGAAGGTGATTTCGGGACCCATTCCAGTGGGCATGCCATGGCTAAAAATATTTTTCGAGCAAGTTATTATTGGTCCACCATGGAGACTGACTGTTACAATCATGCACGGGTTTCCCCCAAATGTCAAGTCTATGCTGACAAGGTGCATGTGCTGGCAGTACCTTTGAATGTCTTGACTTCCCCTTGGCCATTTGCGATGTGGGGAATTGATATGATCGAAAAAATTGAATCGAATGCATCCAACGAGCACCGTTTCATTCTGGTTGCCATCGATTATTTTACAAAATGGGTCGAAACTGCATCCTATGCCAATGTCACCAAGCAGGTGGTAACTCAGTTCATTAAGCACAATATTATCTGTCGCTACAGAGTGCCTGAAAAGATTATTACCGATAATGGGTCTAATTTGAACAACAAAATGATGAAGGAGCTTTGTGAGTCCTTCAAAATCAAGCATCATAACTCTTCCCCATACCGACCAAAGATGAACGGTGCTGTCGAAGCGGCCAATAAGAATATCAAGAAGATCGTACAAAAGATGGTGATAACTTATAAAGATTGGCATGAGATGCTGCCTTTCGCTTTGCATGGTTATCGCACCACCGTGTGTACTTTGACTGGGGCAACCCTATTTTCATTGGTTTATGGCATGGAAGCAGTATTGCCGGTAGAAGTCGAAATTCCTTCTCTTAGGATCATGAGGGATGTTGAGCTGGATGAAAGTGAATGGGTACAGAATCAGATGGATCAGTTGGAACTTATTGATGAGAAGAGGTTGACGACTGTATGTCATGGTCAGGTATATCAACAAAGGATGAGAAAAGATTTTGATAAGAGGGTACGACCTTAGTGTTACAAGCCAGGTGACCTTGTGTTAAAAAGGATAATTCTCCCCCAGGGAGATCCCAGGGGCAAGTGGGCTCCGACTTATGAAGGTCCTTTCGTGGTCAGAAAAGTTTTCTCTGGAGGAGCGATGATGCTCAAGACTATGGATGGAGAGTACTTCCCTCTCCCTGTGAATGCGGACGTATTTAAAAAATACTTTGCATAAAAAATAAAAAAAACACGCTAAACTGAAAACCCGAAAGGGCGGTTTAGGCAAAAAGAGGATGTCATGGTGAATCAAAAACCCGAAAGGGCGATTCAGGAAAAAGTTAGGGACTTAAAGCAAATGACTACGCTCAACATGAGATCCTTTGTTTCTTTCCTTTGTTCCGTCACCTGGAATAAGCTCGAAGCTAATCCAAGAATGATCTGTCTGAAAGCAAGAAGATAAGAGTCATAAGAGTCATAGCAGAGTCGGGACTTGATGGATATTCACATTCACATTGCCATTTGTAAACACTTGTTTGCTTTGATTTTGTAATTACTTGCTTCCAAATGTAAATGCCTTTTTCACAGGTTGATTCTCAAAATCAATAGAATATCTTCTTTCAAGTATACATATATGTTTCTTTTCTCCCTTTTTACTATTTTGTTTGCAAAAACGTCCAATGTTTTGATAAACATGTGCATATAAACTTCGTGGACCTTACACAGAAATGGTAATCTAAGTCATGGTCAGTGGATCGCTTGAAATACAGATAACAAACACAACTGCTACTGTGCAAGGGGCATGTTTAGTTATATGATTGATGGGATTCTCATTCACTTTACTGGTAGATGCCTTGCCATTCTGTTTCACAGCTCCGTGCTGTTGGTAAAGGTCTTGGGTCAGGGTAATATCAAGATTACGGCAGGTCGGTGAGACCGGCGAACCTATTTGGAGATATTTCTTCCCCATAATGGCTTTTATTACGTTTCTTTGCCGCACTTTCATGTGTTATCTTGATTGATTGTTTTAGCATTGTCTGCATATAGGATTTTGTTTATGGCCTAATGTCAGTCTTGATGCATTGAATATTTTTGCCTTGAAGAAATTGTTTCATTTTACTTAATCCATCCAGTATCACTCTTTAATCGATTTTTCGGGCGTTTTGATACCAACTGTGCCAATTCTTTTGCTTAGCCAAGAGTTTGGAGGAAAGAGTTTAGCTAAAAAACGATGACTGTAGTGGTATGCTCTTGAGTAGAACCCGATTGACGATGTAGAGGCATTGTTTCAATCCCCAAACACCAGAGATATAAGGGAGTTAGACCCTCATTAAACCCTCTGAGCCTTCAAAGTAGGAGTTTCTTTTCCATTCAAAAAAACAAAAAAAAACCTTATTTTTTAACCAGGGGCATGGTAGATGTTCAATTAATTTGACCAAGCATTCAAATTTCAGAAGGAATGTCCCATTTGAGGATCACCACATTTTATCTTTCGCATCATGAGATCAGGAAAAATGTCTAAACCACGATGTTCATTTCCTCACAAAGCCCTGAGGTCGAGATCGAATCGATACAATAATGGCTATCCCTCGCCGACCAAGGAATGAGGCATTTGTTTTCTTCAAAAAAAAGAAGAGAAAAAGTTCAAAGACCTAAAGTCACATTGACTTGTTCGAAGTAGAAAGTATGAATAAGAAAGAAACAAAAAGCCCCGCTAAGTCGGAACTTGAAAACAAGTCACTTAGGCAAAATTTAGGGCGTCCCGCTGGACTCCCAAAATTGAAATTCAAAAGATTTTGTCTAGGCAAAAGTTAGGGAAAAGAAGAGCCTAAAAGGCCAGAAAAAGATTAGCCAATAAAATCTTCATCAAAAGAAGAGGAACTATAATATCAAAAATAAAAAAGCAGCAAAAGTTAAGTACCAATCATGTTGGAGAATTTATCGTGATCACTCAACCATTATAAATCCTTTTGAAAGATGAATTCTTGTGATAAGTCAGCTGAACTTAGGACAGGAGAATATCACGAAGGGGGTGGGCACCAAATAACTTGAGCCTTGAAATTTTTTTTCTAAAAAACCCTCGAACCAGGCCACGTTACAACCTCTAAAAGCCCTAACTGAAACAAGGGTTTAACTCGAAAGTATACTACAACAGGATAACGTTTCCTAAACTCCCAAATATGTGTTGCATATCCATGTTGGTATCTTATCACCCGCATCTTGACTCATTTTTTTAAAAAAAAGGGGAAGAAAAGTTTTGAAATTTTACTCTCTAGCCAGTGATTCATTCACAACAGAGATGCAACACTTTATTAAGGTTTTTCAACTTCAAGGCTTAAATAATCGTCGCATCAGATCTGTCATCCCCAAAATAAACATCTTTCTACATGCAAAACATTTGTTTGAGATCAAAAAAGAGTTTACACGTTGAACACTTGTAAAGAGCTTAATGATTGTCAGAAAGGGAATATTTGGTTTTTCTTCTGTTAGACAGAGCCTAGGTATGAATAGGACTTTACCTATCCCCAGTGAAGTTTCATTTCCGCAGCGAAGTTTTGTTTCCCCAAGAATCTTCTTTTAAGGGCTTCATTCCGAGACTCCGGATTTGAGGATGTCGCGTATCCCCAATGGAGCTGCCAACAAAGATCCCTCGCCATGACCTCTCATTTCCCAGCCGGTCTGTTGACTGGGGCATCCTTATGTTAAGATCTTTCCTTATCCCCAGTAAAGTCGATATTGTGTGACTATCTGCATGATCCATCCAATGGTTGCATTCCAAAAGAAATCTCTCTCCAACAAAATCTTCAACATAGTTCTGTCTCCCCGATGAAGTCTCGTTTCCTTAGCAGATCTTGGTTCCCCCAGCAAAGGTTTTCACCTCTCGCGTCGGGTTTGTTGTCTTGGTATCATCCTCAACACGACCACGCGCTGTCTTTTCCAGAGATAACAATCTTGCCCTGATCTTCTCCCTCAATGTCTGATCTTCAGATGGCGTCCATCTCCAGAAGCTACAGTGTCGACCTGATCTTCTCTAGGAGTTTGCAATTTATTTTTCCAGCTCCTCTCTTGTTTATGGCCTGTTTCTACTGGTTGCTCGGTTGTTATTCCCCGCAAAGCTTCATCTCTTCGAGGTTCCCTCTCCAGCGGTTCCCCATATTTTATCCTCTCCTTTGGATTTTGCAATTTATTTTTGCAAGTCATGTCAGATTCTGATTTCTTGGTTATTGGCTTCTTAATTGGCCATCCCCCAATGAACTTTTAAACATGCATCATTATATTGCATCTACCAAAACGCGTAGCATTTCCATTATAGGGAGCATTGCGCTATATAGAAAGAATTCAAACATGCATCGGAACATAAGCCATTTTTTGTTTCTATTGTCCCTAATGAATTTGCTAATACTTCGAATTAAATCCCCAGCAAGGTTTTCGTCCTCATTATCTCGGTTTCCTACTCATACCAATATCATTTTGACGTTAATCATTTGTTTATTTGAGTGTCTACTCTTGACTGTAGTTCAGTTTCGCCCTGGCGTGGTCTTCTCGGGTTTAGTCTTCACTACCCTCTCCGGTTCATTCCAATGTCTATTGACACACCTTTCAAATACCAGTTTCGTCCTGATATTCGCTTTCAACAGGTTTTTAGGTGTACGCCCTAATCTCCTTGCTTTGGGTTGAGCTCAGAGTTTCGTCTCCTCACCTTGCGCGTGAAATCCAGTTTCGTCCTGGTACTCATCTAGTTTCGCCTAACTAGTTATTGAGTCAAGTTTCGTCTCGTTTTTGCTTTCATACCTTGGACCCTTTGACGATGTTCGTTTACCGAGTGCAGTGTTCATACTGCGTCCCTGGTTTGAAATCAGTCTCTTTTGTTCCTTGGATTCTTCTATCAGTTTTTGTCACTGTTTATCCACTGATATGAGACCAACAGGTGCTCTGAGAAACATGCGCTCTCATCACTCTCGCTTTGGGTCTAGTTTCGCCTCGCCGCCTGTGCATGAAACCCAGTTTCGTCCTGGTACTCATCTAGTTTAGTTTCGCCTAACTAGTTATTGAGTCGAGTTTTGTCTCGTTTTTGCTTTCATACCTTGGACCCTTTGACGGTGTTCATTTATCGAGTGTAGTGTTTGTACTGCGTCCCTGGTTTGAAATCTGTCTCTTTTGTTCCTTGGATTCTTCTATCAGTTTTTGTCACTGTTTATCCATTGATCTGAGACCAGCAGGTGCTCTGAGAAACATGCACTCTCATCACTTTGCTATGGGTCGAGTTTCTCCTTATTACCCGTGCGTGAAATCCAGTTTCGTCCTGGTACCCAGCTAGTTTAGTTTCATCTATCTGGTTATTGAGTCGAGTTTCGTCTCACTTTTGTTCCTCATTTCTTGGATTCTCTCAGTTGCTTCATACTGTCTATCTTAGTTGAGATTAGCAAGTGCTCCTACAATCACGCACTCTAGCCACTTTGCTTTAGGTCGAGCTCAGAGTTTCGCCTCCTCACCCGCATACGTTTTCTTTTCCAGAGCTTAGTTTCGCCTATACTCTGTGGTTTGAGTTTTATCTCACCCTTTTTGAAGCCCAGTTTTGCCCTGGCACATCTGTCCGGAAGTTTAGTTGCGTCTACTCTTCTTTGTTTTTGTTCTGTTTCAACCTGCGTTACAGCTTCATTCTGACGCATGTCTTGGGGGTTTTCTGCTTCTTGTTCTCTCTTCTTCAAGAGTGTAAATTTTCGGGTTCTTTTGTATTCAATCATCTTCAACTCTGAACGCTTGAAAGTTGTCACTTTTCTCACTTATCATGTTAAAGATATTTGAATAGGGGAAGCTGTTGCACCCCAAAATTTACCCTCTTGATTTAGGCTTATGTTTCATCATGAATATCATATTGCATTGCATTCATACATTGTGATGGGATCAAAGTACTTTGGTGATCAAGTTTTCCTCAAGCTTTAAAGGTTGATTGCATTGATAAGTTTCTCAAGTAGAACCTTATCATCTAAACCTCTGGATCTTTCAAAAGTTTTTGCATATCTCAAGATATTTTATCCATCTCTTTGGTTCATCAAAGGATTGAAGTTTGTGTTTGATTATAAGAGGAATCACTCTTTTGATTCACCAGTCAAATTAGGGTTTTGCTTGATCAAGGCAATTGATCAAAGTACAAATCTTGATTTGGAAGCTACAACATCTCATTGGTATTTGAAAAGTCTTTGTACAAGAAATTGGTCAAGATGCCCAGAGGATTTGAAATTTTGGAGATGATTCATCAGTCTCCTAAGGTGTTAACCAAAACTAGGGTTTGGGATTTCATCAAGATTTCTTGAGAATTTTGAAGTGAAATTTTGTACATGGCCTCTATATATTTGGAAGATCATATGTTTGAAGTTTTGATCATCAATTTTGAAGGGAAGTGGATCAATTGATTCAAAGGGGCAAAATGGTCATTTTGGTCAAAATCAGTCAAAGTCAAGGTTGACCAAGTGAACTTTTGGTCAACCATCAATTCAAGGATGTACTTTTCATATTTCAAGTCCATTTTGATCATTGGATCAAAGAGATTGAGGTTTGGGTTGAAACTTGTTCATGAAGAAACCCAAAAGTTTCTAATTTTGGAAAACAAGGACTTAATTTCAAAAATTCATATTTTATTCACCTTTGATCAAAAAAATGCAAATGAAGTAGGCTTGGAAAGATAAGAGGATGATATTTCATCTCCTTTTGGTTTAATGTCCAAATTGGCAAAGAGTCAAGAGTTATAAAGCTTGGAAGTCAAAAAATTATAGGTCATTTTCCAAATTTAGAGAATTTCATGTCAAATTTTGAGGACCTTAATGGATTCAATTGCAAAAACTCAAAACTAAGGGATTGTAGATATTTCCAATACCTTTCCAAATTTTACTTATTTGTGTCCAAATTCAAAAATATGAGCAAGTTATGTACTTTGGAATTTTGAGGCATTTTATTGAATTTTGACAAATATGCAAAATGGCCATTTCTTGAAAATTCAAGTTTTAGCCAATCCTTTCGCTTATAATCAAGTTCATGAGCAATTTGTGACATGCTGAGGCCCATCACACTCACCATTTCATGCCTCTTTTGGTTTTGCACTTGTTAGATTGAAAAATCACAAAACATGCTCAATTTTGCAAAATCACCAACACTTCTTCATTTCAAACAATCATGAGCTGGCACTTTGGGCATGTAATTATGACTTCATTTGTCTCATAAAACGCATAAAAGGCAAGCAAATGCACGAGTGAAACGCAGATTCCATGTGCATCCTCATTTTAGGCCAAAACTACCAAACTTGCCCTCCAACAGTTTTGAGTGCCAAATACCACTTTTATCCTCTTACCCTCGTGCTATATAACAAGAATCAAGGCTCAGTTGTGAAGGAGGAGGCTCCCATTACAAGAACTTCAGATCTGAGTTTTCCACCATTCTTCTGCAACTTGCTTCGATTCTCTCAATTCCTTGGTGTTTTCTTCAAAATTCTTGTGGATTCAGCTTCAATGAAGGGAGTAGATCAAGTTAGCACCATTTGTTTGCACCTGGAGTGAAGGAGACAGTAGAACACTTTTTTCCTTGAGGTAATAATCCTAAACTTTTATTTTCGAGATGTATTTGTTTATTGATGTGTTTGAGCTTGGATTAGTGTTCATTGATGTTGTTTGAATGTTTCTGAAGCTTTATAATGTTTGATTCAGTGATTTATGCATGATTGAGTGCTCTGAAATTTTTGATTCAGAATGATTTTGCTCATATTCGTGGCTTGATTGTGAACGACATAGTTGATGATTCGAATTGATTCAAATTGCATAATCTAGTATGATATGCTAGCTTTAATTTGCATTTGATTTCATGGATTTTGGTTGAGAAATGAGCATGTATGATGGATCTGAACATGAGCCCTAGGAGCAAGTCTTGCATG
This sequence comes from Vicia faba, assembly GCA_948472305.1. Lineage (NCBI taxonomy): Eukaryota > Viridiplantae > Streptophyta > Magnoliopsida > Fabales > Fabaceae > Vicia > Vicia faba. The sequence goes on from OX451741.1 coordinate 1,205,670,781, forward strand.
CGTTTTTGAGTTGGTCCGGAGGTTGAAGATGATGTGGTGGCACCATTTGATTGGTCCATTTGAATAATTGTCTTATTTGAATTATTTGTTTTATTTGGTATTATGTTTGGTTTTATTTTGTAATCAAAACATTTTCAAAAATCATGAAAAAAATTGCCATTGGCCAATAATAACTTCTAGTATTTTTCATATTTTTTTGGAATTTAAAAAAAATGTTTTGATTGGTTTAAAAAATTCATAGGTTTAAATAATTGTTTATTTAAAGATTATTTTTGTTTTAATATTTCTTTGATCTAAAAAATCCCAAAAAAAAGATTTTGGACTCATAAAATGATTTAGAATTTGATTTTGATTTTTTTTTAGCATTTTTTCTATTTATGATTAGAAATTTAATTTCAAAAGTTTGTTTGAAATATTTGTTTCATGATTTTTATTTTAATACTTCCTTCAATTCAAAAATTCTCAAAAAAATCATACAAGCTTGCTTTTAATCATAGAGTCTGAATATAATTTTATTTTGACCTTTTCATGACTTTTGGCTAGGGTTTGCATTTTTTCCTTTAAATAATAGTTTAATTGTTAATTGTTTGTGTGATTTTTATTTTAATATTTCCTTTAATTAAAAAATTCCATAAAAAATCAGGGATGTGTGTTTTTAATTATAATATTTGAATATAATTTTGGTTGGATATATTTCTGATTTTTGATTAGAATTTTATTTTTGAGATGTGATTATTTGTTCAATTAATTAATTGTTTGAATTTGATTTTATTTTTGACTTTTCCTTAATTCAAAAAATGTGAAAAAAATATGTATTCTGACATTTAGGGTTTCCTTGTGGTTTGCATGATCTTGTTTTGAATTGTTTGAATTTTGATCTTAACTGATTAATATTTAAGATTAAAATTCAAACAATTAGGGTTTTGTAGCTTACATTGCAAGTTTCATTTTCAAAACCATTATGCCCTGGATTTTCAATGGAATTTAAGTTTTGATTATGGTTCATGAATGTATTGAGGATCTGAAAACCATTTTTCTTGAATTATTTGACTTGGTTTGATATTTTTCCACAAATTATTTTGAAAGCTTGTCTAGTTTGGTAGTTTGACCAACTAGTTTTGAACTTTGAGCCTCATTTGATCCCCTCATCAACCATTCATGAACTTAAGACTTTCTTTCTGACTTCTACACACTTCAAATATGCTAAGAAATTTTTGGTTTGAATTATTGAGATCCTTTTCTATTTTTGATGTATTTTTGAAGTGAAGGTACCCAATTAATGTTGCATATCTTGTTGCAATTTGCTTGATGGCCAATGAACTTGAGTGAGGCCTATAATTGGGCACCTAATGATCATGTTGGTTCTGTTTATCCACATAAACTCAAGCCATTCCACTTAATGCCCCATGTTTGAATGATTGAACCTTTTGGTGCATTGCGTTGGATTTCTCTTCTATTATGCTTGTGAGCTGTGTTGAATTAATTATGTATGATTGAATTGTGGTTTCTACTTACCTTCATGGTCTTTGATTGTATTCTTCTCAAGCTTCCATGATCGTTGATTAATATTCAATTGTCAATTCAATATGGTGATGGAAAGGAGCAACATTCCTCTAACTTTTGACCAAATTGTGCATATGCTTGTTTCTTTTTGTCTATCATGTCTAATGTTTTGATACTTTATATCATGTTTCCTAACTTCACTATGGTGTTATCATCCATCCCTTATGTGAATCATCATTCTATTTATGGGAACACTAACTTGTCTGTTGAATGTGCGAGGTACTTTGAGAAAAGTTTTCCATTTTTGACTTGAGGCTGCTGTGTTTCACTTTATTTGTGGAACACAACTTATTATATTGGCACTGCTCTTGTGCTTGACATATTTGATAGTCTATGCAGGATATATGTGTATGATTATGAATGCTATACATTGCCCATGGGATATGTTCATATCTGATAAACTCATTACTTACATCCTGATGGCGTAATTTCTGACTTGATTTGTCTGCTGATGCCAGCTTGCTTGAAGTTCTCTGGGTTTTCTTTTATTCTTGCTCAGTTGCTACGGATAGTTATCCGTTTGGTATTTCACTATTTCCTTTCTTCTATTTTGTATAGTTCTATGTTGCATGATGGGACCTCTGTTGCTGATATATGTCAATAGGCCCTCTATTTTTTTTGTCTGATACATGTGTTGTGTTTGCTTTTGATCGATGAGTCACTCAATTTAGAAATTGAGATCACGACTTCGCTCTCAGTGCATGTTCCCCATAGGATGTTTATTGTTTTTCTTCTTTAATTGTTGATCGATGAGTCACTCAATTTAGGAATTGAGATCACGACTTCGCTCTCAATGCATGTTCCCTATAGGATGTTTGTTGCTTTGTTTATTTAATTGTTGATCAATGAGTCACTCAATTTAGAAATTGAGATCACGACTTCGCTCTCAGTGCATGTTCCCTATAGGATAGTTTTGATAAGCTTCCTTTAACATGTTGATTAAAGTAGGAATCCATGTATGCTAACATAGGGTAGGATTTTCCTTTATCCTCAACCTTAGGGTCAATCATTGTATGATAACACTAGGGATAGTGCTAGGCTAGTTTCCCTTAGTTGTTTCTTCCTTCCTTTGCATTTTGCATCTTAAAATAAAAATTATTTTCTTGGCAAATCATAAAACACCTCTAATAAACTCAAACCCCTCTTCAAGGTAAAAGATACAAATCAATTCTATTTGTTTGTGTTCCTCTTGGCTTTATTTTTTAAAAAACCTGGTTCATAACCGATGTTTCGCCATCGCACATTCGTTTGAAGCCGATGTTTCGCCATCGCACATGTTTGTTATCCTACTTTGATTCTAAATATCATTGTTAGGTGTGATGTTTTGTCATCCGTTTTATCGATGTTTCGCCATCTTTGTCATGATACCATGTCATATTTTAGCCGATGTTTCGCCATTGCACATTCGTTTGAAGCCGATGTTTCGCCACCACACACGTTTGTTATCCTACTTTGATTCTCAATATCATTGTTAGGTGTGATGTTTTTTCATCCGTTTTATTGATGTTTCTCCATCTTTGCCATGATACCTTCTTATCTTTTAGCCGATGTTTCGCCATCGCACATTCGTTTGAAGCCGATGTTTCACCATCGCACATGTTTGTTATCTTACTTTGATTCTCAACATCATTGTTAGGTATGATGTTTTGTCATCCGCTTTATTGATGTTTCGCCGTCTTTGCCATGATACTTTATTATATTTTAGTCGATGTTTTGCCATCACACATTTGTTTGAAGCCGATGTTTCGCTATCGCACATGTTGGTTATCCTACTTTGATTCTCAATGTCATTGTCAGGTGTGATGTTTTATCATTTGGTGTTTCGCTATCTTTGACATGTTACTATGTTATTATTTATTTGATGTTTTACCATCTCATTTGTTCGTTGTTTTATTTGATGTTTTGCCATCTTGATTGTTTTTGTTGTCTTAACTAAAAAACACAAACCAACCAAAATATGTAAGCCGAACTACGACTGCTCTGATTCCTTAAAAGGGATATGTAGGCAAAGGGGTAGGGCCCAACCGAGCACAACTTTTATTTTCCCTACATTGTTTTATTTTTCTTTCGCATGCATTCCCTTTTCAGTTTTAAGCCATAGACATAGGTTTTGACCACACCCATTAGATTAGACAACAAGAGTGGATACCGTAGAGTACTATAGGCGTGTGGGGTGCTAATACATTCCCCTCGCGTAACCGACTTCCTTACCCGATCTCTCGGTTGAAAGACCGTGATTTCTCCCTTTTCAGGTTTTCTCGATGTTCACCTTTCCCTTTCGGCGGGATAAAAGACGTTCGGTGGCGACTTTATTGATGTTTCATTACACCAGATGACCGGTTCTGCCAGGTCATTTCATAACCATTACCCTTAAAGCTAACCCTTTGTTTGTCTTCCATTCTTTTCATTTATGTGTTGAGAACTAACCCATGTATGCAGCAAAACAATGTTGAAGTGAAAAAATGATAGTATGAGTCGACACATACCTATATGAGTCAACATATCTTAGTGGAAAAACAGGTTATGAGTCGACACATAGCTTTATGAGTCGACACATACTGCTATACAGGCCCAAAATAGAAGGAAAAAAAGAGTGTATGAGTCGACGCAAAACACGTATGAGTAGACACATGCAATGTATGAGTCAACACATACCATTATGTATCTACTCATACTGAGTTGATTTGGCAATACAGGGGCAAGGGAAGGTTATGTGTCGATGCAAGAGAGCATGTGTCGACACATAATGTTCAAAAATGCATTTTTCTTCCCTTTTCCTATATTTTTACATGTTTCACATATTTTCTTCATGGCTACTCAATATGGTTGTAATGATTAAGTTCCTATCCATCCCCATTTGTAAATTGTACCCCCATTCCCCTAAACAATGTAATAGCGTATGCCTTTATTTTCCGTAATTTACCGCTTTCAAATACAAATGCTAGTAACTAGGGTGTGTATGGCAAGATAAAAATAAATCTTAGACAATCATAATCCAAGACAAAACAATGCATAAAAAATAAACACTTGCAAACTTGCACTTCTAGGGTTAACTCCACTTGTTGCCTTAAAAAATGGTCATGATATGCATGTGAGACATCTTAGCAAAAACAATCGAAAATACAAGATCATAGTCCCTCGATGATGCTACGAATGTTGCCTTACAAATGATCTTGGTCCCTTAAGAGAAATGCTAAGGTATCTCACAACATTGCTGTTTATGACTATACGATGACCTGCGCCCGTCCCTTTACATCCAAAGATAATGCTTCTTACCAATCAATGGTAAGATAACAATATTAAAGGAAGAGAAAAATGAATGAAAGACTTTTGAGTAGGTAGAACGTTCTTAGTTGCTTGCTCACAATCCATCTTCAAAATAAGACATATTTCCAAAATACACCAAACACTTTCAAAACATGAAATATTTTCAAAAAGTCCAACACTTTGTATGTATTCTTATAGAGACGAGAATCATTACAAAGTTTTCCTAATCGAAGGCGCTTTTCAAAAATACTTTCAAAAACCTATCACAAACACATTTCAAACAAAGCAATTTCAAAATTGATCTAGCAAGCAACAAAGAGCCCATAGATAACTGTTATACCCAAAAAATTTCCTCTCATTTCTCAAGATATTTCCTACAAAGATCTTCAATGCCTCAAGTTTGCGCAAGTATCGACTAGGTCAAACAATCTCCTCAACATTGATGCCTCAAATTAGGGTTTGAGTTTGTACAAAGGCAGTCGGATTTCTAACATTTCAAGTGACTTTCATGGATCATTATGGACCCTCAGGATTATTTTTGTCAAGTTTCAAGTCTTGGATCACGATTTTCCAAGAAAGTCATTCAAATTATCAAAAGGACAAAATGAGCAAAATTAGGGTTTTGACTGAAATGACCGAATTTTGATTTTTGACCAAATACCTAACTTATTGGTTAGAAGCATGATATCAAGGATCCGAGCGCGTCATTTTGACATTATCACATATTTCAATTCATCTCCCGAGATCAGTAGATTGATAGACAAAATTCGGACAACAGGTGGAAAAAGTAAACTGTGCACTAAAAAGTCAAACTTTAACTTTTTGAGCAAAATTGAGTCCCAAAAATCACATTTCATCAAGACATCCAAAATATAAAATTTGATCATCAAAAATCAAGAGAGTAAAAAATCTAACTTTGCAAGACTTGGCAATTTTTCTAAGTATTTTCTATACTTGTTAATTTCATTGCTTCATGACATATTTTCACTACAATTCAAAATAATTCAAGATGTTACAATTAATTCAAGTCATTACAAAGTGGAATTTTTGCAAGATTACAAATCCTAAGTTTGGTCTTGTTTGAACTCTTTCCCTTTGACTCAAACCTTGCCACTATGTTGCCCATAAATAGGCTTTGCCTTTGTTACAATCTTCATGAATTGGTCCACAAACAAGATTTTGTATCATGCTACAAACAATATTGTCCAATCCTACCGTATTGACCATATAACATCTTAAAATCATGTTTAGAAGATAGTCTGCTGTCCTGGGAAAAACAACCCTGCTATGCTATCTATAAACACTACCACAACATTCCAAAACTGCTGCAAAACAGCTCTGCTATGCTGCTCCTAAACCAGTCCAAGCATGCATTATCTCAGCCCCATATTTCCACCAAATTAGCACATAAGAGCTGCATCAAAAAAAGCTATGAAGACAACATACCCGAATAGTTCAAATTATTATTTGTTTCCCTCCCAAAATCCCAGCAAAACTCATCTATAAATAGACTGTTTTCACAACACACAGGGGGTTGGTTTTTAGAGAGAGAATAGAGAGTTTTGAGCAGAAAATAGTATTCTTTATAATCTTAGCTCATTAAAAAAAACCATCTCTACTTTCATTCAAAACAGAAACCCTCAATCCCTTATTCCATATTACAAACTCTCCCATAAACCAAACACCTTATCACATAGAGGTTGTTCAAACACAAGAATAGTTTTTGTAGTGCCAATATCTTCACCCTTCAAACACAAAAACAATACTGTATAACTTGACTGAGTTAGTGTGATTCAACAGTTTGGGACAACTTCCTGGAGATTCATTGGAGCCATCACAGCAGCTGGAAAAGTATTTAGACTTAAAACACCAAGTGAAGTCCCAAAGTAAGTGTTGTACCCCAAAATTTTCCCTCCCATATTTCTCAACACATGGCAAGTGAGGTCCCCAAATTGCTTAAGGAAGTTCAAGAATTGACCAGACAAACTCTCTCCTAAGGCAGTATACCTCAAATTAGGGTTTCCATCTTCATCAAGATGTGTGAACCAAAAAGGACTCAAATGATCACCATTGTCCTAATATGTTCTCAAGATCATCCATGTCAAGTTTCAATCCTTGCAGAAGAAGTTTGCTCAGTCAATTGCTCAAATGCCTGAAAATCAACTGTACTAGGTCAAAAGTCAACTGTGGTCCACATACAGTCAAACTCCAATATTTTTGGTCAACATCCTAATTTTGAAGTATTATACATCATTTGATCAAGGGTTGATCATGATTCCTCAAGGATTGCTCACAATTCATCAAAACCCAAAAGTTGCTAAATTAGGGTTTTAAAGGAAAAGTCAACTCAACTTTGACTAGGCACAACTTTCTCATACTTTATCATAAATGACCCATCCAAAGCTAATTTTTAAGAGGATGAAATTCCCTACAATTCATCTTCAACTTCCAAGTCCATAATATGCACTCACAAAAAGATATGATTTTTGACATTATAGGTCCTTTTGAAAAGTCAACAAAAACACCTTTTGGGTCAAAGCTTCATATATGAACATGGAAGACTAAATTTATATGAGACCAAAAGGGTTGTTTAGAGGAAATCCTGAGCTTTCTAAAAAGTCCAAGAACACCTCTCTAGGATCAAAATTGAGAGAGTTATGCATTGGCCAAGTTGACCATTCTTGTAAAATTGCCAAAAGTCAAATGTGCTCAAATTTGCATTTTTTGCTAAATGGGCCCAACTTTTTATGCTTGCACCTCAATTATAATGTGGTCCACGACTCATATGTTCACTCACCCATTATGTGCTTAATTTTTCAATTTATCTTGATTTTTCATTAATTAAAAAGTGAATTAAATCAAATAAATGATGGAAATTAGCAAAGATATGATTTGATTTGTTTTTTTGACAGATTGGCAATCAAGATATGCTGAGTTAACAAGAGCAAATCGAATCAAGGGAAATTGATACAAGAAAGGCATGATTTAGATCAAAATAGCAACATATCATATAGCTTGCAAATCAAATCAAATCTTGGATAAATGAAAAGATTTAGTCCAAGTTTGTTAACCTAATTCACTCTAGGTTATATAATGAAGAATTCCAGATCAAAAGACAAGGGTTAGAGGTCGTGAGAGGCATAGAACAAAACTAAAAAAAGTTGGCAAAAAGTGTGATTCAGTTTTCAGGTTAGGGGACGATTCAGAGTAATTTAAGGCCAACAATCTATTCCAAGACATCCCAGGAAGCTATTCCACCTATCCTCAGGCTTCAAAACGCCAAGAATCGTGCCCACCATCAACCATGGTTTGCCCAAAAACTCGATTTTGATTTCCTTAATTTTGGCAGCATTATCATGTTTTGATTATACATTCTTGTTCATTATCTTGTTTGCAAGCTATTGGCATCATTTAATTGCATTTACAGCGCAGGAATCACAATATGCCATTGCTAGGGTTTATAAGTTCGTTTTAGGGGCTTTCAATGCAGGAAAAATTGGGCCTTGAATCAAGTATCATGATGCTCGTGAGGATGAGACGAGTTGATTGGTACCGTTACATTTCATTTATCTTGCTTGTGTGCAATTTTTGAATGGAACATGGTTATACCTACAATGGATGTCTGTAGGTAAAAGTCCTTTTTTTTTCTTTCTAAAACGACGGAATCTATGAGGAAGACAATGGCATGGCAGCATGTGACTGGACCGTTTGAACTTTCGTGCACTTTGGAATCAGCTCTTTTGTTTTTTCTCATATTATGTTTTATTATTATTGTAATTACAACTAACCATTGTAGCGCAGTTGGCAACATGGCATTGGCAAAAGGAATAAGGACCTGGGTTCGATCCCAGGTCCATACCACTTTCTTTATTTTCTTTTCATTCAATAGATCTAGCGCGTTGCTCTTCCTGGTGACCACCATACTCCATCAACATTCATCCATTTGATCCAGCGTGTCATCCAATCCAACGCCCAGATAGCAAGAGACCATAATGCTCCTCAAGTCAACGCCCACACCTGATCCAACGCATTAACTGGGCTTGGAGCATTTGGGCCAAGGAATTCAGATTTGCACCCCCTCTTCAAAACCAATCAGGCCCAATTTTATTTCTTTATTATTTTTATTTCCTTATTTAATTATTTTGCTTAATTATTTTTTCACAAAAGTTAATCACTTTTTTTATAAAATCATAAGATCAAGAATTCACAAAATTAGAATTAGTTTTTTTTATTATTAAATTTTAATTAATTAGCTTAATGTAATTTAGGGCAATTTAATTCTTCTTTTCACAATTAAAAACAATTAGAAAATTAGGTTTAAATTCTTGATTTAATTATTTTCTTTTTCCAAATAAAAACACAAAAAATAGGTTAACTTAATTATTTTTCTTAATTAAAGTTAATTAGTAATTAGGTTCTTTTTAATTCAATTATTCCTTATTTTCTTAAAATAACAAAAATGACAAAAAATGATTTTTCTTTAATCAATTGCAATTAGGATTAGTCAAAGGGTCAAAACCCTAAACGCCTCGCATCTAACTTACTGCGCGCATTTAATTCCTTTATTATTTTTGTAACTCTTTTGAGGATGTAATAGTTTTAAACTAGGGTTTTTACTTATCGCTTTTCCCCGATTTTTGGTTATGTAATTAATCCCCCTCCCCGAAGCCTTGTAATAGTTAGGTTTTATATTTTCGCACTTTTAAATTTCTGCAATTATTAACTGTTAGATGAATGCTAATAGGATTGTATGGCAAGAATGCATGACAAAATTAAAATGGTTAGAAAACCCTAATGTGCAAAGATAATAAACTGAAAATAAATCACTCACACATATTCACTCTTAGGGTATACTCTCACTTCGGTTGCCTTCGGTAAACGATCATTAAGCATAGGGTGTCTTAGTGGTTATCCTCCCGTCTAAAAAGATCAAATGTCCCATTCGAATGTTGCCTCGGAAATGTTGCCTCGGAAAAGATCTTAAGACTCTAGGGTTACTACTAAGGTGTCCTAATATTGCTTTAGTGACCGTACGTCCCTTTTGAATTGACCCTTACAACTCCTACGACGGTGCTACCTATTTCTCAATAGTAGGATAGCGTTGTCTAAAGGAAACAAGAATAGAAACGATCTTTTTTCGAGTAAGTAGGTGCTAGTAGGTACTTGCTCAAATCAAAACTTTTCACACTAACACCTTTCAAAACAAATTTTCAAAACAACTTCATCACACCCTTGAGGACTGATACAAGGGTTATCATGAAGTAAAACATTTTTCAAAAACAAGCACACAAACACAAGCAATTTAAAAATGAGCAAGTACCTAAGAGCCCATGGAAAACCATGGATAGAAAGGGTGCTAACACCTTCCCTTTCTATAATCTACCCCCCGTACTCAAAATCTCGAAAAAGGATTTTTCTATACTTTTTTCCTTTCCGGTTGGATGAAATAAAAGTCGGTGGCGACTCTTGCTTACCGCGACATTTTGCGAACAAAAAATGCAAAACGCAAACCAGTAAAAACTGTCGGTTCTACCACCGTATCACAGAACTGGCGACTCTGCTGGGGATTTATAAGTGGGGTATACCTTAGGATCTAGGTCATTAAAATTGCTTCTCTCGATTGCTTTGTCTGATTTATTTTTGAGGGTTTTGTTTGGGGTTACTATAGATCCTACACCCGGATCTGGGGGCACTCATTAGGTAAGTAGAAATAGACTGTGAGGGAACTGTACGGTGTAGACCGATACGGTTGAAGCAGTAGCTATGTTGGTGTGGCACTTTGGTTGGTAACGGTATCCCTTGTGGTGAAACAAGGAGAATACGGGGCCGCTGCATGGTGTCGTGAAGCACTAACGAACCTTAGAACCTTAGTTGAACAACTTGTCCATTAGAAAGTAGCGAGATAGCCGGCCTCGGTGTAGAGCTGAGAACTGGTTGATACTCGATGCTACACTCATTGAGATCATGCTTTCGGAATATTTTGGCTGCAAGAAAAGATTGTGTGAGCTGAAACCATGACCGATAAAGGATGGTCAGTGATATTAAGATCCTCTAAAACCCGGTTACTTTCCTAGGATAGGTTTGAAACCAACTCAACTTCAAGAGGGTATTACCTTTGACCTCATTCAAGCCTTAAACCTAAGGGCTTTGTGTGATTTGACTGTGTTTGCAATATTTGTGTTTGCTATACCCGTGGTTTATCATGACATCATGCATCATAACATGGCATTCATGCTTCATTACACTAACCATTTCAAAGACCAAGGAAATTTATCTTTGTTCTGTTTTGCATATCATGGCTTCCGTGCGTAGAAATACTATCCGAATCAGCTTTGTGAAGATACCTTCCCAACTCAAAGAGCTTGTATCAAGAGTTTCCGAAACTTCTACTTTCATTAAGAGGCACAATCAACTTATCAGCCTGGTTACTTCAAACTTTGATGAACAGATGATGAGCGTACTTTTTCAGTTCTTCGATCCCAAGTATCACTGCTTCACCTTTCCAAATTATCAGTTGGTACCCACCTTGGAAGAATTTTCTCAGCTATTGGGCATACCCATTCTTGAACAGGTACCCTTCACAGGTATAGAAGAAATTCCAAAGCCAGAAGTCATTGCCTCAGCTTTGCACTTGAAACGGGCCGACGTGGTATCCAATTGGGAAACAAGAAGCGGAGTCAAGGGTTTTCTAGCCAAATTTCTGACAGACCAGGCTCAGCTATTTTGGGATGATTTGGATTTTCAGGCTTTTGAGGAGTTCTTGGCTCTTCTTATCTATGGTCTAGTTCTCTTCCCTAATCCGGACTCCTTCGTAGATGTGAATGCTATCAAGATTTTCCTTTCTCGCAACCCCGTGCCTACCTTGCTTGGAGATATTTTGCACACTCTCCATACTTGTCCCATGAAGAGAAGAGGGACTCTTATATGCTGCATGCCGTTGCTGTCGAGGTGATTTATTTCTCACCTCCCTAAGTCTGTACTAAAGAATGAAGAAGGTTTGGGTTGGTCGCAAAGGATGATGTCACTCGCTCATACGGATATTCTTTGGTGTTCCTGAGCTATGGAAGACATTGTTATTATTGACCGCTATGGGGAGTACCCTAATGTCCCATTACTTGGTATCAGAGGGGGTATAACTTACAATCCTTGTCTAGCTTTGCGACAATTTGGTCATGCTCGAAGGGATGGTCCCCATGAGTTACTTATATAGGGCGTTGTATTCAACTATGAGGATGATGTTAATGAGTATTGCTGGAGGTTCATACGAGCTTGGGGCATGGTAAACAGATCTGGAGCCAAAGATTTGGGACCAAAGACTTCCGTTCCTATGAGCCTTACCTCCAATGGGTATGAGTTCGTGTCCAGAAGCTTATGACGCCTTATGTGGCCGTATTACCAGTGATTGTGGAGCCCACTACTGAAGAAGGCATTCCTTACACGGTTCTCTATCCTTACATGCCCACTGATCTTGGGGAGTTACAAAGGTCTTGGATTCAGCTGAAGAATGAGTGGGATACTTACAGAGAACATTTCCATGATCAAGAGAGGAAGGTTTTAAAGCTCACAAGGCAGCTCCAGGAAGAAAGAGTGCTCAATGATTATATCAGCACAAAGAGAAAACGTCCATGGGACTTTTTATTTTTCTTTTCTAGTCTTAGATTTGTTTTATTTACTTATTTGTAACGCCTTAAAGGCATTTTGAACCTTCAAATTTAAGCTAATAAAGTTTTTATTTATTTTGGTTTGCAAATTTAAATTTCCCGAAGTCTTTGAAATCATTACATGCGCATTCCATTATCATACACATCATTACAAGTACCACTACAAGTTTCTCATCTTCTTCGTTGTTTATTTCAGCAGAAAGTTCTTCCGATCAAGCCATCAAAGATCTTCAGGCACAGAACGCCCAGTTCTAGAAGATGTTCGTCAGTATGGAAAAAGGGCAAGAGGATCTAAAAGACCTCATTCTGAAAGAGAAGAAGAAGAAGAAGAAGGCTGTCGGCATTCTGAATATGGGCAGAAGGTTTGGAGAAAGGTTGAAGCAACAAACTGATCTAACCTCTTCATCCAAGGAAGGGGAAAACCAAGAAGGGGAAAAGGACCCTAGTCCTGCAGTTTCTGACAACGATACTGATTACAATGATGAGCAATATCCTCCTGCTGAGGATAGATACAAATAGTTAGAGGATCGTCTGAGTGCCATGGAAGTTTAGAGGATACCTGGGTTAGATTTTGAAGAATTGGGTCTGGTATCGGGAGTGGTCATCCCGCAAAAGTTCAAAGCTCCAGTTTTTTCCAAGTATGATGGAGTGTCCTGCCCAAAATTCCATCTCCGCTCGTATGTCAGGAAAATCTAGCCCCACACCGCTGATAGAAATTTGTGGGTGCATTTCTTTCAAGATAGTCTGTCAGGGACTCAGCTTGAATGGTTCTACCAGTTGGAGGGAGCCAGTGTCCGAAACTGGGAATATCTTGCTGCTGCTTTCTACAAGCAGTATCAGTATAATGCCGACCTTGCACCCAATCATACTCAACTCCAGAGTATGTCCATGGGTGCAGGTGAAGGTTTTAAAGGTTATGCACAAAAATGGAGAGACTTGGCTGGGAGAGTTCAACCCCCGTTGTCTGATAAGGAGTTGGTTGATATGTTTCTAGGGACGCTATCTGGTCCATTTTTCAATCACTTAATCGACAGCTCGTCATCTGGTTTCACTGAGATGATTTTAACTGGAGAAAGAGTAGAGGCTGGAATTCGGAGTGGTAAAATACAGAAGGATGCCTCCTCGAGTTCAGCTAAGAAGCTCTTCGCTGGTAAGAAGGAAGCTAGTGCGATATATAGCCCGAGGGGCCAAAGCAGATCTGAACACCGTCAAACGGTAAATGCTGTAGTGATACCAAGACCCGCAGTTGCTCCACAATGCAACAATCAACAAAGGGTGGAAATACTACAATGGTAGTTTACCCGCATCAACATGACTTTGGCTGAAGTTCTACCTTATTTATTAAAATCCAACTTGGCAACCTTGAGAGAGGCCCCTAAGAATCCAAACACTACCTCTCCCAGATACAATCCCAACGCGCTGTGCGCCTACCATTCTGAGAGTCCTGGCCACGATACAAATGATTGCTGGGCTCTGAGAAACAAAGTACAAGACTTGCTTGAAGCCAAGGAGATAGAGTTCGATGCTCCAGAAAAGCCGAATGTTGTAACTGCTCCCATTCCCAAACATGGTCGTGGAGTTAATGTTGTTGACATTGATTTGTTCGTGACCTCTGTTGAATAAATTTCTACTCCTCTTATAACTGTTAAGAATAATTTGCTGTTGGCCAGTTTATTTCCGGGTTGTGGTGAAGGTTGCCACATGTGTTCAATTCTACCTTCTGGTTGTTGTTTGTTGAAGTCAGGTGTTCAGCGCCTGATGAATAATAAAGAGATTTTGTTCGAGAACACTGTGATCCCTGTTGTTCCCATTTAAGAAGTCGCTATTATAACCATTTTTGCCAATCCTTCCATGGTTTCCTCGAGAAGACCTGTTAGGATTACACCTGTTCAAAGAATTTCTCCGCTGATAATCACTGTTCCTGGTCCTATCCCGTATACCTCAGACAAGGCTGTCCCATGGCACTATGGTGCTGATGTGTACTATCATGGAATTAAACAAGATCTGGAGAATGAAGAAGTTGATACTGATGTCAGTAATATTATCGGGACTAGTAAGGTTACCTGAAGTGAAAGGGTTTTCTCTCTTGAGATTGCTCCGAAGATCATCAAGCCTACTGTTATTCCGACTGCTGCTCCAACCAGCACTCCTGACATTTCTCCTGTTCTTACTCCAGTTATTACCCCTGCTACTGAGCCATCTGAGACTCGGGGAAAGGAAATTATAGGTGAGCCTTCCCGGACGGAGGCACCTAAGAAAATCGTTGTGGAAGCTTGTAAACAAGAAATAGAGGAAATACTGAAAATCATTAAGAAGAGCGACTACAATGTGGTCGAGAAGCTGGGGCAAACCCCATTAAAGATATCCACGTTGTCTCTGCTATTGTATTTTGAAGCCCATGCGAAGGCTTTGATTGCATTTCTCAAGACTGCGCATGTGCCACAGGAAACTTCAGCAGATTAGTTCAAAGATTATGTGGCCATCCTGACTGCTGACAATGGGCTGGGTTTTTCAGATGCGGATCTGACACCGAAAGGAAGGAAGCATAATGATGCTCTGCATGTCTCGATTGAGTGCAGGGGCACCACTATGGCTCATGTGCTGGTAGATACCAGGTCTTCACTGAATGTTTTGCCGAAGAAAGTGTTGGACCGTTTGGATTGTGAGGATTTGACTCTAAAGCCTAGTAACATTATGGTAAGGGCTTTTGACGGATCGAAGAGAATGGTGCACGGAGAGGTGGACATCCCTGTAAAAGTGGGTTCTCATACTTTTGGGTCCACCTTCTACGTAATGGATATCAGGCCGTCGTATTCTTGCTTGCTGGGCCATCCTTGGATCCATGAGGCTGGGGCAGTTACTTCCACACTCCATCAAATGCTGAAGTATCCGGTGAAGGGAAAGATTGTCACAGTGCGAGGTGAAGAAGAATATATGGTGAGTCACCTCAATTCCTTCTGTTACATAGAGATGGACGGGGAATTCATAGAAACTCCTTGTTAGAATTTTGAAGAGGTCCCTCAGATCTTAGCATCAACTGAAGTTACTATCGACAAACCTCCGTTGAAGATGGCTTCTCTCAAGGACGCCAGAGCTATGGTTGAAGAAGGTGGGTGTACCAATTGGGGTCAGCTCCCTGATTTCACTCAAAAAACGGACAAATTTGGTTTGGGATTTACTACAGGGGCTCAAAGGGCTGTTAGGAATGCTCGGGCTGGAAGACCTCCTTTACACATCAGCAATCGGGGAATTAATGCAATTTAAGACAGTGAAGAGGATTCAGACATCGACAGCTGGATCTACCCAACAACCAACGGTGGACCGAATAACTCGACGGCTAGGGACTTCATACCTGTTTCTTTTATTCCGCAGTAATTGGCTCATTTGTTTTAAGATTTATAATAAACAATTTGAAACTTTACGGCCCGGTGCCTTGCCCGAGGAACTTTGGCTTTGCTTATGAGGGATATTATTTGTCATTTCATATATCATTAATAAAGCATTGGACGTTTCTTGCATACAAATTTTGTGCTCCTTATTTTTCTTTTCTGTCTCTCACTTTATCAAAATAGTTATTCTCTTACACACACTCACGTATCATACTGCAGATCCATATCCACTCTGGATCCCATTGATAACAGCTCTACTACTGCCAGTTATGACTTCAAAAATCTGATCAACCAAGCCGAGGACGAAGGTGAGGACGATTTTGAGGTGCATGGAGAACTTGATAGACTATTACAGCAGGAAGAAAGGGCCATACAGCCTCATGAAGAGCCAGTTGAGTTAGTGAATTTGGCTACAAAGGAAGACAGGAAAAAGGTTATAATAGGTGCGAATCTGGAGTCTAATGTCAAACAATAGTTAATAAAGATGCTACACGACTATGTTGAGATCTTCGCCTGGTCCTATGAAGACATGCCTGGTTTGGACACTGATATTGTGGTACATCGCCTGCCGACTAAAGAAGACTGCCCTCCATTAAAGCAGAAGGTCCGCCGTATGCGCCCTGAAATGTCAGAGAAGATCAAGGCAGAGGTCATGAAACAGTTCGACACAGGATTCTTAGATGTCACTTCTTATCCACAGTGGGTTGCCAACATCGTTTCAGTACCTAAGAAGGACGGTAAAGTACGGATGTGTGTGGACTACAGATCTGAACAGGGCAAGCCCCAAGGATGACTTCCCACTTCCTCACATTGATGTTCTAGTCGACAACACCGTGCATCATAAGATCTTCTCCTTCATGGATGGTTTTTCTGGCTATAACCAGATCAATATGGCTCCTGAGGACATGGAGAAGACAACCTTCATTACACAGTGGGGCACCTTCTGTTACAAGGTAATGTCTTTTGGGTTGAAGAATGCTGGGGCAACTTATCAGCGCACCATGGTTGCTTTGTTCCATGATATGATTCACCACGAGATCGAGGTTTATGTTGATGATATGATAGCCAGGTCCCAGACGGAGGAAGAGCACCTTGATCATCTCCAGAAACTGTTTGACAGGTTAAAGACGTACAAGCTGAGGTTGAATTCGAACAAGTGTACCTTCAGGGTAAGGTCTGGTAAGCTTCTGGGTTTGGTTGTCAGTGACAAAGGTATTCAGGTAGACCCTGCAAAGGTAAAAGCCATACAAGAGATACCGGCTCCCCGCATAAAAAAGCAATTTAGAGGTTTCTTGGGACGCCTGAATTACATCGCCAGGTTCATTTCATATCTGAGTGCTACTTGTGAGCCAATCTTCAAGCTGTTGAAGAAAGATCAAGTGGTAAAGTGGAATGATGAATTCCAGACCGCTTTCAAAAGAATCAAGGAATACCTTCAAAAACCACCAATTTTGATGCCTCCAATTGAAGAAAAACCTTTGATATTATACTTGACAGTGCTAGACAATTCAATGGGGTGTGTGTTGGGGCAGCATGACGAGTCTGGTCGAAAAGAGCATGCAATTTACTATCTTATAAAAAAGTTTACCGACTGTGAGACCCGATACTCATTGATCGAGAAAACTTGCTGCACTTTGGCATGGGATGCTCGCCGACTGAGACAGCATATGCTGACTCACACTACCTTGTTGATATCAAAGATGGATCCGATCAAATAAATTTTCGAGAAGCCCGCCTTATCCGGAAGAATAGCAAGATGGCAGATGATCTTAACCGAGTACGACATCCAATACACAACCCAAAAAGAAATCAAGGGGAGTGTATTGGCGGATCATTTGGCGCATCAGGCCGTGGATGACTACCAGTCCATGAATTTCGAGTCCCCGGATGAGAATATGATGTTGGTAACCGACTGCGAAGAACCTAGACCGGATGAAGGACCCGAGGAGGGATCCCGATGGTCTATGTATTTTGATGGAGCCTCGAACACATTGGGTAATGGTATTAGTGCTGTAGTTATATCTCCCGAGGGCTGTCATACTCCGCTCACCTCCCGATTATGTTTTAACTGCACCAACAATATGGCGGAGTATGAAGCGTGTATCATGGGTCTTCGAGCTGCTATTGACCTGAGGATTAAGTTCTTAAGTGTATTCGGGGATTCCGCTCTGGTGATAAGTCAGATCAAAGGCGAGTGGGATACGAAGCACCCGAATCTTATTCCTTACACAGAGTATGTACTGACATTGCTCCCACACTTTGAGGAGGTAACCTTTGAACATTTCCCAAGAGAAGAGAATCAGTTAGCGGACGCGCTAGCTACTATATCTTCTATGTTCAAAGTTAGGTGGGACAATGAAGCTCCCCAGAATACCATTGAGAGGTTTGATGAACCCGCACACTGCTGTGAGATCGACACCGAAGAAGTGGCAGATAAACCATGGTTTCATGATGTTAAAAGGTATCTCGAGGTTCAGGAGTATCCCGAAGGGGCATCTGTCAATGATAAGAAGTTTCTGAGAAGGTTCGCTGCAAAGTTCTTTCTTAGCAATGGGATCCTCTATACACACAACCATGACTCCACGCTACTACGGTGTGTAGACAAGAACGAAGCAGAAAGGATTATGACAGATCTACATGAAGGCACCTTCGGAACCCATTCCAATGGACATACCATGGATAAGAAGATCCTACGAGCAGGATACTACTGGTCCATTATGGAAGCCGATTGTTATCAGCACTCTCGAACCTGTCATAAGTGCCAAATCTATGCTGATAAGGTGCATGTGCCACCAGTCCCTCTGAATGTCTTGACAAGTCCTTGGCCCTTTGCAATGTGGGGCATCGACATGATCGGCGAGATCAGACCTACTGCGTCTAACGGGCATCGCTTCATTCTGGTAGCAATTGATTACTTCACGAAGTGGGTTGAGGCAGCTTCCTTTGCTACAGTAACCAAGAACGTTGTGGCGCGGTTCATCCAACACAATCTGATTTGTCGATATGGTGTCCCAGAGAGAATTATTACTGAAAATGGTATAAATCTCAATAACACAATGATCACCGAGCTTTGTAAACAGTTCAAGATACATCATCATAATTCTTCTCCCTACCGGCCGAAGATGAATGGCGCTGTTGAAGCAGCTAACAAGAACATCAAAAAGATTGTGCAGAAGATGACGGTGACATACAAAGACTGGCACGAGATGTTACCATTCGCTCTTCATGGGTACCATACCTCAACACGAATGTCAACAGGGGAAACACCCTACTCTTTGGTGTATGGCATGGAGGCAGTCCTACCCATCGAAGTCCAGATAACCTCTCTCAGGATTATGAAGGATGCAGGTTTGAACGAAGACGACTGGATCCAAACCCTACTTGATCAGCTGAATCTAATCGATGAAAAGAGACTTACTGCTATCTGTCATGGTCAGACGTATCAAAAGCGAATGATCAAGGATTTTAAAAAGAAAGTCAGACGTCAAGAATATCAAGTCGGGATTTAGTGATCAAACACATCATACTACCGCAATGTGATCCCAGGGGCAAATAGACCCCCACATATGAAGGGCCATTTGTGGTTAAGAACATTTTCTTAGGAGGAGCTATGATTCTAACCACCATGGATGGTGACGACCTCCCTCACCCGCCAATGCAGACATAGTGAAAAGATACTACGCATAATCAAAGACCCGCTAGATTGATTGGCCTAGGCAAAAATAAGGGCTTCTCGATGAACCAAAAGGGTTCGGGCAAAAATAAGGGATGAAAATAAAAAGTTGTACACCCGGCAAGTTGAAAACCTGAAAAGGCGACTTGGGCAAAAAAGGGTATCCCGGTGGACTGAAAACCCAAAAGGGCAGTCCAGGAAAAAATTAGGGATCAAAGCGTAACACTATGTCTCATTAGATCATCTCGCAACCAGACTTCGGTATCAACTATCAAGCTCGGACAGCGCCAATCAATCTGATCAACCTTCGGCCAAGTAGCAAGGTGATAAGATGCTTGAAGATATAAATGCAATAGCAAAGTTGGAACCCAATGGGGTCGTTTCATATAGCTGTTTTTCTTTCTTTTACACAAATTGAATAATTTCTGACTTTCGGCGGCGTTCTCTTACTAGGACGTCAACCTCCTTGTACAAAATTCCTATTACGGGCCAATTGCAAAAATCAATACAATTCATTTTCACAAGAAATTTCAATTTGTTTTTCTTTCTCTGTTTTGTTTTGCAAGAACGTCCAATGATTCATTTTTGATATATGCATTTGAAGATAATGGCTGCTCATAAATATTTACACAAGAAACAAAAGACGATTGCTCGTAATGCCAAAAACAGGGAAAACAAGAAGTGCCTAAACCATACAGTTACTCTGCCCATCAGGTACCAGGATAGAGCCAGCCTGAGAACATGAGTAGTGGTACATACACTCCCCACAAAGTAAAAAGTATTCAAAGACAGTGATGTTAGCTTTCTCGAACAGGACATAACTCTCCCCAGCTGAGGTTCACAATCGCGAGTGAGTCAGTAAATTTTTCCTTGCAGAGTTATCCTCAGACAAGGTCTCTTCTGGTAGAATATTCACCAGCCGAGTGGAGGTGAATCCTCATCTAGTCATCATCCCCAACAGAAGTAGAGGAACTATGTATTTTTACAGCAGTCAAGAATACCATTTCTCATACTCTCCAAACAGCAGCAAAGGATTTATTTTCCCGGACTCAGATTATTACGTCGGTATTTCATGTTCATACATCATGACATGTACATACATTACATATAACATAATCTCAGTTATTTTGAGAACCTCATCGCAATGCATCTCATGCATCGCACATAACTAACCCTGTATTGCTTTCAGGAAAGACAATTACTATCAACAATTTCCAGCAGGTCCATGATCAACACTCGAAGCTAAACAGAGTAACCATCGGTGCGACAAATGCAACCTTACCCCAATTCATTCTGAAGTTTTACACAAACTTATCTTCACGAGCAACCTTACCCAGGTTCCTTCTCAGTTCAGATGCAGTTTTACCCAAACTCCTCACGAAGCAACCCTGCTATCCAGGTTCCTTCTCACAACCCTACCATCCAGGCTTTCATATTAACGTAACCCTGCTATCCAGGTTCCTTATCACAGCCCTACCATCCAGGCTTTCATATCGAAGTAACCCTACTATCCAGGTTCCTTCTCACAACCCTACTATTCAGGCTTTCATATCGAAGTAACCCTACTATCCAGGTTCCTTCTCACAGCCCTACTATCCAGGCTTTCATATCGAAGTAACCCTATACAGGTTCCTTCTCACAGCCCTACTATCCAGGCTTTCATATCGAAGTAACCCTACTATCCAGGTTCCTTCTCACAGCCCAACTATCCAGGCTCTCATATCGAAGTAACCCTACTATCCAGGTTCCTTCTCACAGCCCTACTATCCAGGATTTCATATCGAAGTAACCCCACTATCCAGGTTCCTTCTCACAGCCCTACCATCCAGACTTTCATATCAAAGTAACCCTACTATCTAGGTTCCTTCTCACAGCCCTAATATCCAGGCTTTCATATCGAAGTAACCCTACTATCCAGGTTCCTTCTCACAGCCCTACCATCCAGGCTTTCATATCGAAGTAACCCTACTATCCAGGTTCCTTCTCACAGCCCTACTATCCAGGCTTTCATATCGAAGTAACCCTACTACCCAGGTTCCTTCTCACAGCCCTACCATCCAAGCTTTCATATCGAAGTAACCCTACTATCTAGGTTCCTTCTCACAGCCCTACTATCCAGGCTTTCATATCGAAGTAACCCTACTATCCAGGTTCCTTCTCACAGCCCTACTATCCAGGCTTTCATATTGAAGTAACCCTACTATCCAGGTTCCTTCTCACAGCCCTACTATCCAGGCTTTCATATCGAAGTAACCCTACTATCCAGGTTCCTTCTCACAGCCCTACTATCCAGGCTTTCATATCGAAGTAACCCTACTATCCAGGTTCCTTCTCACATCCCTACCATCCAGGATTTCATATCGAAGTAACCCTACTATCCAGGTTCCTTCTCACAGCCCTACTATCCAGGCTTTCATATCGAAGTAACCCTACTATCCAGGTTCTTTCTCACAGCCCTACCATCCAGGCTTTCATATCGAAGTAACCCTACTACCCAGGTTCCTTCTCACAACCCTACTATCCAGGCTTTCATATCGAAGTAACCCTACTACCTAGGTTCCTTCTCACAGCCCTACTATCCAGGCTTTCATATCGAAGTAACCCTACTATCCAGGTTCCTTATCACAACCCTACTATCCAGGCTTTCATATCGAAGTAACCCTACTATCCAGGTTCCTTCTCACAGCCCTACCATATAGGCTTTCACTTCGAAGTAACCCTACTATCCAGGTTCCTTCTCATAACTTTACTATCCGGGTTCTTCCTCTCTTATCCCCAGACAGTAGTCCACAACACTGTAAGACCGGGACCCGATAAAACACGATTGGTTTTGCATCTCTCCAGTAGGTCGCGGTGCAGCATATACCCCAACCAGACACGCAGTTCACTTCCACTTCCCCAAACCAGAGTTATTCCCCATAGAGTAATGGACAACTGAAGCTCCTAAAACTCTATTTCTCCCAAGACAGAGACTAACATTCCCCAGCGAAGTCCTCCTCAACCACATGTATACGGGTTCTCGCAAATGAATCTCTTATGAGATCAACACCTCTTCGGATGGCATCTTTAAGCCCATTCCCGATATCACAAATCAAGTGCCACTTCATGCGAGTGCAAATTTCTGGGCACTCTAGTGTTCAATCATCTTCCACCTTCAGATCACGAAAGGCAGACGAGCCAATCTACATCTTCAGGTTTAAGAAGATTGAACAGAGGCAGATGTTGTACCCCAAAATTTTTCCTCCCATATTTCTCAACACATGGCAAGTGAGGTCCCCAAATTGCTCAAGGAAGTTCAAGAATTGACCAGACAAACTCTCTCCTAAGGTAGTATACCTCAAATTAGGGTTTCCATCTTCATCAAGATGTGTGAACCACAAAGGACTCAAATTATCACCATAGTCCTAATATGTTCTCAAGATCATCCATGTCAAGTTTCAAGCCTTGCAGAAGAAGTTTGCTCAGTCAATTGCTCAAATGCCTGAAAATCAACTATACTAGGTCAAAAGTCAACTGTGGCCCACATACAGTCAAACTCCAAGATTTTTGGTCAACATCCTCATTTTTAATTATTATCCATAATTTGATGAAGGGTTGATCATGATTCCTTAAGGATTGCTCACAATTCATCAAAACCCAAAAGTTGCTAAATTAGGGTTTTACAGGAAAAGTCAACTCAACTTTAACCGGGCACAACTTTCTCATACTTTATCAGAAATGACCCATCCAAAGCTCATTTTGAAGAGGATACAATTACCTACAATTAGTATTCATATCCCAAGTCCAGAATATGCACTCACAAAAAGATATGATTTTTGACATTATAGGTCCTTTTGAAAAGTCAACAAAAACACCTTTTGGATCAAAGCTTGATACATGAACATGGAATAATAAATTGATATGAGACCAAAAGGGTAGTTTATAGGACATACTAAGATTTATAAAAAGTCCAAGAACACCTCTCTAGGGTCAAAATTGAGAGAGTTATTGATTGGCCAAGTTGACCATTTTTGCAAAATTGCCAAAAGTCAAATGTGCTCAAATTTGCATTTTTTGCTAAATGGGCCCAACGTTTTATGCTTGCACCTCAATTATAATGTGGTCCATGACTCATATGTTCACTCACCCATTATGTGCTTCATTTTTCAATTTATCTTGATTTTTCATTAATTAAAAAGTGAATTAAATCAAATAAATGATGGAAATTAACAAAGATATGATTTGATTTGTTTTTTTAACAGATTGGCAATCAAGATATGCTGAGTTAACAAGAGCAAATCGAATCAATGGCAATTGATACAAGAAAGGCATGATTTGTCTCAAAATAGAAACATATCATATAGCTTGCAAATCAAATCAAATCTTGGATAAATGCAAAGATTTAGTCCAAGTTTGTTAACCTAATTCACTCTAGGTTATATAATGAAGAATTCCAGATCAAAAGACAAGGGTTAGAGGTCGTGAGAGGCATAAAACAAAACTAAAAAAAGTTGGCAAAAAGTGTGATTCGGTTTTCAGGTTAAGGGACGATTCAGAGCAATTTAAGGCCAACAATCTATTCCAGGACATCCCAAGAAGCTATTCCACCTATCCTCAGGCTTCAAAATGCATTTACAGCATCAACCACGATTTGCCTAAAACTCGATTCTGATTTCCTTGATTTTGACAGCATTATCATGTTTTGATTATACATTCTTGTTCATTATCTTGTTTGCAAGCTATTGGAATCATTTAATTGCATTTACAACGCAAGAATCACAATATGCCATTGCTAGGGTTTACAAGTTCATTTTAGGGGCTTTCAATGCAGGAAAAATTGGGCCTTGAATCAGGTACCATGATGCTCGTGAGGATGAGACAAGTTGATTGGTACCATTACATTTCATTTATATTGCTTGTGTGCAATTTTTGAATGGAACAGTGTTATACCTACATTGGATGTCTGTAGGTAAAAGTTCTTTTTTCTAAAACAACGGAATCCATGAGGAAGACGATGGCGTGGAAGCATGTGACTGGCCCGTTTGAACTTTCGCGCGCTTTGGAATCAGCTCTTTTGTTTTTTCTCATATTATGTTTTATTATTATTGTAATTACAACTAACCATTGTAGCGCAGTTGTCAACATGGCATTGGAAAAAGGCATAAGGACCTGGGTTTGATCCCAGGTCCAGACCACTTTCTTTATTTTCTTTTCATTCAATAGGTCCAGCGCGTTGCTCTTCCTGGTGACCACCATACTTCATCAACATTCATCCATTTGATCCAGCGTGTCATCCAATCCAACGCCCAGATTGCAAGAGACCACAATGCTCCTCAAGTCAACGCCCACACCTGATCCAACGCATTGACCGGGCTTATGCATTTGGGCCAAGGAATTCAGATTTGCACCCCCTCTTCCAAAACCAATCAGGCCCAATTTTTTTTCTTTATTATTTTTATTTCCTTATTTAATTATTTTGCTTAATTATTTTTTCACAAAAGTTAATCACTTTTTTTTATAAAATCATAAGATCAAGAATTCACAAAATTAGAATTAGTTTTTTTTATTATTAAATTTTAATTAATTAGCTTAATGTAATTTAGGGCAATTTAATTCTTCTTTTCACAATTAAAAACAATTAGAAAATTAGGTTTAAATTCTTGATTTAATTATTTTCTTTTTCCAAATAAAAACACAAAAAATAGGTTAACTTAATTATTTTTCTTAATTAAAGTTAATTAGTATAGGGTGTCTTAGTGGTTGCCCTCCCGTCTAAAAAGATCAAATGTCCCATTCAAATGTTGCCTCGGAAATGTTTCCTCGGAAAAGATCTTAAGACTCTAGGGTTACTACTAAGGTGTCCTAATATTGCTTTAATGACTGTACGCCCCTTTCGAATTGACCCTTACAACTCCTACGATGGTGCTACCTATTTCTCAATAGTAGGATAGTGCTGTCTAAAGGAAACAAGAAAAGAAACGATCTTTTTTCGAGTAAGTAGATGCTAGTAGGTACTTGCTCAAATCAAAACTTTTCACACTAACACCTTTCAAAACAAATTTTCAAAACAACTTCATCACACCCTTGAGGACTGATACAAGGGTTATCATGAAGTAAAACATTTTTCAAAAACAAGCACACAAACACAAGAAATTTAAAAATGATCAAGTACCTAAGAACCCATGGAAAACCATAGATAGAAAGGGTGCTAACACCTTCCCTTTCTATAATCTACCCCGTACTCAAAATCTCGAAAAAGGATTTTTTCTGTACTTTTTTCCTTTCCGGTTGGATGAAATAAAAGTCGGTGGCGACTCTTGCTTACCGTGACATTTTGCAAACAAAAAACGCAAAAAGCAAACCAGTAAAAACAATCGGTTCTGCCACCGTATCACAGTAAGTCTTCTTAACTTTGAGCTTTTCATTTTTCATATATGATTCATTTTCGAAGATAAAAATTTAATAATCATTGCCCCTTTGAGCTAACCATTTACTTGCTGTTTATGCTTATCAACCATATGCTGTAAACTGACCTGTACAGACAATAAAACAATGTTTAAGGAAAAAAAATGGCAGCATGAGTCGACACATACCCACATGAATTGACTCATTCTAGTGAAAAAACCGGGTATGAGTCAACACATAGCCTTATGCATTGACTCATACTGTTATCCAGGCCCCAAAATAGAAGGATGAAAGGTGCATGAGTCGACACAAAACGCGTATGTGTCGACACAAACAGGTGCATGAGTCGCACATCCCTTTATCCATCGACTCATACTTATGTGGTTTGGTTTGGCAGGGGAAAGGAAATATATGTGTCGATGCATAACAGCATGTGTCAACACATAACAATTCAAAATGAATTTTTCCTTTATTTTACACTGTTTTTACATTGTTTTCATTATTATTCGATATGGTTGTAATATTTAAGTTTCTACTTCATCCCCATTTTTAAATTGTACCCCCACACCCCTAATGATGTAATAGCTTAGGATTTTAATTTCCTCAATTTATCGCTTTAATATAAATTGTTAGTAATTAGGGTGTGTATGGCAAGATAAAATCAACCGCTAGAAAAACCATAATCTCAAAGATAAAAATGCATGCAATCAAACACACTATTCACACGTGCACCTCTAGGGTAACCTCGCTTGTTGCCTCGGAAAATAGTCATGTCCCTCGAATATGGGCGTTTTAGCAAAGACCCTCGATAAAAAAAATATCGTAGCCCCTTGATGTCCCTCGATGTTGCCTTCGGTAAACAATCTAGTCCCTTACAAAAATTGCTAAAACGTCTCATAAGTTGCTTTCTGTGACTATACGATTGACCCACGCCCGTCCCTTCACATCCAATTATGGGGCTTCTTACTAATCCATGGTAATATAGCAACATCTAAAGGAGGAGGAAAAGAACAAAGACCTTTTGAGTAGGTAGGACGCTCGTAGTTGCTTGCTCACAAATCAAAACCATTTTCACACTTACACTTTCAAAAACAAACATCTCTTTGAACTATTTTCAAAACCAACACTTTGTATACATTCTTATAGAGACGAGAACCATTACAAAGTCTTCCGAAACAAAGGAGTTTTCAAAATAATTTCAAAACCATCACAAACACATTTCAAACAAAGCATTTTTCAAAGTGATCTAGCAAGCAACTAAGAGCCCGTAGATAACTACCGATGAAAAGGGTGCTAACACCTTCCCTTTTCATAACCTACCCCCCGAACTCAAGAAAATATCTCGAAAGGTATTTCCTGTTCTTTTCACCCTTTCCTTTATTAGATTAAAGAAAAGTCGGTGGCGACTCTTTCTATCCGCAATATTTGCGATAAAACGCAAAACACACCAAGTCAGTTCTCCCACCGTATGACAGAACTGGAGTGTTGTACCCCAAAATTTTCCCTCCCATATTCTTCAAGAATTGCCAAGTCAAAGCTTCAAAATCTCCCCAAGGGTTGCACAGTTCAAGGGGCTCCTAACAGTCAAAAACTAGGGTTTTGGTTCTAGCAAGGTAACTGAAGTTTCCAAGGGTCCAATCAAGTCCCACATGCCTATAAACATGGTCAAGCATCCTCATACCAAGTTTCAATACTTACAACACAAAATTGCACAGTCAAAAACCCTAATTGCCCTACAGTCAACTACAGGGGCAAAATGGTCATTTGACAGTCAAAAGTTCAAATTTTTGATCAACATCTCATTTTGAAGCCACAAACATAATTTGATCAATGCTTGATCATGATTCTCAAAGTATGGCTCAAAAAGTCTCAAGATGCAAAAGTTTCCATATTTGGACAGTTGAAAAAGTCAACTGTAACTTGACCAAGGAATAACTTCCACATGGATTATCAGAAAAATCCCATCCAAAGCTCATTTTGAAGATAAAGACATTTCCTACAACTCCTCTTCACACTTCAAGTCCAAGAAATGCTCTCACAAAAAGTTATCAATTTCAACATTATAGGTCATTTTCAAAAGTCAATAAAAAGGGACTTTAAGTCAAAGGCCATAACTTGAGATTGGTAAATAAAAATGACATGGGACAAAAGGCATTGGTTAGAGGACTTCAAGACCTTTCCAAAATATCCAAGAACATGATCAAAGCTTAAAAACTGAACAAGATATGCCTTGTGGAAGTTGGGAAATTTTTGGGTATTTTGAAAAGTCAACATTGCTTCAAAGGCCTCAAAATTGCTAATGGGCCACTTTTTCTTCCAAGATTCATCATCCAAAGCATATGCACGACCATTTGGCCCAAAGGGGATTTATTCATCATTTTTATTTATTTATTTGAATTTTTAATTACTATTAATTCATTTAATAAAATAAAATATGTGAAAAATACCAAAACAAGCTTTTCAAATCTTTTTATGCATGAAAAACCTTCAAGATTTCGTGCCCTATCTAATATGGAAAGAATCAAGGTGATTTGATCATAATTGGCACCAAAAGCACATGAAAAGATTTGGAAGATATGCCATGAAAATCAAATATCTTATACATCAATGCAAAGGGTTTTGGATCAAAATGTCAACCCTAATCTGATCCCATACATATACTGATCAAAACCTAATGCTAAGGGACCTCTAAGCTGCGCCAGACTTCAAGAACAACTTTTGCAATTTTTGGTGAAAAAGTGAAAACTGAAAACTATATTCTAGCACGATTCAAAGCAAAATACCAATTGCAAAAGCTTCCTAAGGCATTACTGAATCTAACTGGACACTTTTTCAATCCTCACGCACCCAGAATTGGTACATAGCAGTCAAACTGTTTCATCTTTTTTGCATAATCGTATTTCATCATTCATGCCATAATTTTGAGTTCTAATGCTTGTTTTGTACCAGTCTTATCATTCTGAAGCTAACCATATTGTTTAATTGAGTTTTGCTTGCCTATACGCGAAATCACCATTGAAGCTCGCTAGGGTTCCTCAAGCTCCAAATTGGGCGTTTTCGTATACTGTAAAATTAAGACATCCCAGTACCATGGCTAAACTCAGGACGCTTGGACGAATCTAATACACCAGTCGCGCCTAATTTATATAGCCATATGGGCTATTCGCTATTTCTGAAAAGACCGCATTTTGGGGGGGTTTAAAACCCCCGCTAATCCATTTTGTTTCAGGGACAACGAAGAAGAAGATCAGGTGGCACGCCATGATTGGGCAATTTGAATTCAACGCGCGTTTTTTTGTTTCTAGGCCACTAACGCTAATTTTCGTTTATATTATTTATTTGTTATTTTAGATACAATGCGCGTTGATGGTTCAGTTGGTGGAGGATAACGTTGGTAAGCCTTGGGACCTGGGTTCGAACCCCAGGTCCCCCTTCTTATTTCCATATTTTTCTTCTAAACGTGTTTCTATGTAGCTCGTTCCCTGAGGTATACCATGCAGCCTCATGATCTGCCATGCCACACGTCCCATGGCATCAGTCCAATGGTCCATATCTAAGGCCTATGGAAGGATGCAGTCAACGGATCCACACGTGATTGCCAGAAGTCAACAAGGCCAGGAGTCATATGGGCCTAATTGCTGGCCAGACACCTCCAAGTTGGGACAACAAACCCCCCCCATTGTTTGCTTTCTTTCACTCTTTTTTTATTTTTCTATTTTTATTTGTTTAATTTAGTTTTGATTTAATTCTCTAAATTATTTTCACAAAACATAAAAAATATAAAAAAAATCAGAAAGTCACAAAATAAAATATATTTTATTTAAATGCTATTTTATAAATAAATGTTATCAATTAATTTAGTTTTAAATTCTAGGATTAATTTTAATATTTTCTTAATAAACTAAAAAAAAATGTAGAATTAGGGTTTTGATTATTTTTTATCTTTTTCTTTTTTCACTATATTAATTATTAATTATTTATTTTTGTAAATCAAATTGTATTAATTAATTAGGTTAATTCTAGGTTTAACTTTAACATGTTTTTTTAATCAATTAAAAATAGCTAGAATTAGGTTTAAATTCCATTTAATTCTCATAAAAATCCATAAATACAAAAAACTCAAAAAATAATTTCCTTTCTCATTTAATTTAATTAATTTCATAATTTGATTTAATTTCCTAAAATAGGGTCCAACGCCCTCGCGTTCGATAGTAATTCCAATTCGCGCACTTATTTTATTTCCTCTTTTTATGTAATTCTCCCAAAGCCATGTAAATCGGACATTTATATTTCCCGCACTTTATTTTATGTCAAATCGGGTCTTGGATTAAATTTGGCGATGTGGACCCGCGCCTTTGTAATAGCGTAGAACTTTTAAATTCCGCACTTTTTTAATTGTTAATAAATTTGCATGCAAGAATGAATGTCAAAATAAAAGCAATGCGTAGATCACCAATCACATGACAAGATAAAAATAAACGAACATGACACACAAATGACACACCACCCCTAGGGTACGCCTCACTGTTGCCTTGCCCCTCGAAAGGTGATCGTCGAGTAGAGGATGTTTTAGTAAGTCCTCATGATCCGGGAACCTGGCATGAGGGTAGCTTCTAAGGTGTCTTCCTATTGCTCCGGTGATCACCATGTCCCGAACCTTCGAATTGACCCGAATACCTCCAACGGTGGTGCTACCTACCTCTCAATGGTGGGATGGCATTACCTTAAGGACATTTACACAGACGAATTCCTTAGGGTAGGTAGACGACTCTAGATACTTGCTCTAATTTCAAAAACAAATCAAAAATACTTTTCACACCGACACCTTTTCGAAAAAGCTTTCGAAAGCAACTTTTCAAACACTCTTGAGGACCGATACAAGAGTCGAACTGGAATTTTCAAAGAAACTTTTTAAAACCCACAGTTGAAAAGCAAACAAACCATTTTGAAAACACAAGTGAGCAAGTATCTAAGAGCCCATGGATAACCATGGATAGAAAGGGTGCTAACACCTTCCCTTTCTATAATCTACCTCCCGAACCGAGAGCGATCTCTTTAAGGAATTTTTCTGTGCTTTTGTCCTTTCCCTTTGGAGAAAATAAAAGACGGTGGCGACTCTTTCTTCCGCGACATTTCGCGAACCAGCGTAAAACAGTCAGTTCCAGATCCACAGATCACCAGAACTGGCGACTCTGCTGGGGACTTAACTTAAAGTGAGGTGTACCTTAGGGTTAGTTCATAACTGTGTTTTCAATTGTATTGATTTGCTTGCTTTAAATTGTGGGACTGTCTTGGGAGTTCTATAGATCCTAACCCGGATCTGGGGGATACCTTCTTAGAAAGTAGCAACAAGGCTGTGAGGGAACTGTGCGGGGTATACCGACATGGTTGAAACAGTCTGCTACGTTGATGTGGCACTTTGGTGTGTACCGGTAACCCTTGAGTTCAGTCAAGGAGAGTATGGGGCCTCCGCGTGGTGTCGTGAAGCATCAACAGACCTTAGGAACCTTAATTGAACCATCTTGGCCTCTTTAGGGTAGTGAGATAACTGACTTTGGTGCAGTCCGAGGTTGGTTGATACTCGATACTACACTCAATTGAGGGTTGCTTTCCTGGAATATTTCGGTCGCCAGTTCAGTGGCTAAATCGAAACGATGAACAATGAAAGCAATCTAGTGATATTGGGACCCTTAGAACCCGGTTACTTCTAATAGGACAGGTTGAACCCACCAACTTCAAGAGGGTAATACCCAGACCCCATGCTGGCCTTAAACTCTAAGGGCTTGTCTTGTGTGACTTGTGTGCCTTACATGTTTGCCTTTGTAAATATCTGTGGTGTGTTTAATCATAGCATCATGACATCATCCAGCATCATATGCATTGACTAACCATTTCAGGGGTTCGAATCTTCATCTTTATTCTTGTTTTGTAGGACATGGAAACTGTTCGCAGAAAGACAATTCAAATCAGCCTTGTAAGGGTCCCTCCTCAGCTTAAGGAGCTTATATCCAGGATTCCCGAGAGCTCTTCATTCAGTGAAAGACATGGAAGACTCATCAGTTTGGTCAATACCAACATTGAGGAAGATATGATAAAGGTCCTGTTCCAGTTCTTTGACCCTCTGCATCACTGTTTCACCTTCGTGGATTATCAGCTGGTACCTACATTGGAGGAGTTCTCCCGACTTCTGAAGATCCCTATCCTTGATCAACTACCCTACAACGGTATGGAAAAGGAACCCAAACTTGAAGAGATTGCTAAAGCCTTGCACCTACAATCATCTGACCTCAAGGGACATTGGGAAGTCAGAAGTGGTATAAAAGGGTTCTTAGCCAGGTTTCTATTTAAAAAGGCCCATGAATGTTGGAACTCCCTTGACTTACGAGCTTTTGAAGAAGTTGTGGCCCTCCTTGTCTATGGTTTGGTGTTGTTCCCTAACCCAGATCAGCTTATAGATATCAGTGCTGTCCAGATCTTCATGTCCAGGAATCCTATACCTACGTTGCTGGGGGACATCCTTCACTCATGTTACACTCGAACCATGAGAAAAAGAGGTGTTCTTATGTGCTGCACTCCTCTCCTGGGAAGGTGGTTTATTTCGCACCTTCCACAATCAGTTTTGAAGAACGAGCGGGGTTTGAGATGGTCACAACGGTTGATGACTCTCACACATGCAGATATACATTGGTGCCCTCGGTCCAGAGAGGATGTCACTATCATTGATCGTTGCGGGGAGTACCCTAATGTTCCTTTACTTGGAATCAGAGGAGGTATTACTTACAGCCCATGCCTGGCTTGGAGACAATTTGGTTATGCTCGGAGGGATGGCCCTCATGACATGTTAATTCCTGACATAGTTTTTGACTTCGACAACGATGCACAAGGACTTCGCCAGAGATTTATCAGAGCTTGGAGGATGCCAAGTAGGATAGACAGTAAGACACTGGGGCACAGGAACTCCATCCCATTGGAACCTTATCTCAAGTGGGTACGGGCCCGCTCCCAGAAGTTAGTAATGCCTTATCCTCATATGCTCCCTGTGATCAAAGAGCCAGTCTTGGAAGGAGAAGTGTCCTACACCATTCAGCATCCTGACATGCCCACATCCTGGGAAGAGATGCAGAAGAGCTGGATCCAGCTTAAGGAAGAACGGAATTCTCTTGAGACCAGTCTACATGCTAGTGAAAAGAAGGTCTTGGAGCTCACCCGCCTATTGCATGAGGAGAGGAATCTCAACACCTACATAGCTCCAAAGAGGATGCGTAGTGTCTTTTGGGATTGATTTGCTTTGTATTATTGTGCCCATGAGGCTTTGATGTACTGAACAATTGTTTCCTTAATAATAACGTGTGTTCCTTTTTTGGCTACAACAAATTTGAACTTTCGAACCCTTGAATGCATTGCATAAACACATATCATTCATCATGTGCATAGCAGGTTTTCTTCTTTTCAGGTTGCTTACCGTTCTTCGCTGTTTATTTCAGCATCATGAATCCTGACTCATCATCAACCGAGATGTCTATCAAGGCTCTTCAGGCGCAGAATGCGCAATTTCAGGAACTAATCATGGGTTTGGCTCAGGGCCAAGAAGAGCTGAAGGCTCTGCTCCTGAAGAAAGAGAAGAAGAAGAAGAAGAGAACTATTCTTTTCAACTCGGGCCGAAGGTTTGGCAACACTCTGCAGAATGAAGAGGCTGGTTCTTCTATAGGCAAGAGCAGTCCCCAAGGGGGAAAAGGTCCTAGTCCGGTAGTCTCTGACAACGAGACTGATTTCGATGAGGAACAGTATCCTCCGGCTGAAGACCGGTACAAGCAGCTGGAGGACAGACTGAATGCAATGGAGATCCAACAAGTGCCTGGGCTGGATTTTGGAGACTTGGGTTTGTCCACTGGTGTGATCATTCCTCATAAGTTCAAAGCACCATCCTTTACCAAGTATGACGGGGCGTCTTGTCCCAAGTTACACCTCAGGTCTTACGTGCGAAAGATTCAACCGTACTCAGTGGACAAGAACTTGTGGATCCACTTCTTCCAGGAGAGTCTTTCAGGGACTCATCTCGAATGGTTCTATCAGATGGATGGGACCAAGGTTCGTAACTGGGAGGAGTTGGCTACTGCTTTCTATAAGCAGTATCAATATAATGCCGACCTTGCTCCTACACGTACCCAACTCCAGGGTATGTCGCTAGGGTCAAGCGAAGGTTTTAAAGAGTACGCGCAGAAGTGGAGGGATCTGGCTGGCAGGGTGCAGCCTCCGTTAACTGACCGGGAGTTGGTAGACATGTTCTTGGGGACCTTATCTGGGCCATTTTTCAATCATCTTATCGGGAACTCGTCTGCAGGGTTCACTGATCTTATTCTGACTGGAGAGAGAATAGAGGCTGGGATGAAGTCTGGTAAAATTCAGAAGGGTGCATCTGCAAGTTCTGAGAAGAAGCCCTTTAAAAAGGAGGCCAGTGCGGTATATGGGTCTAGAAGACAAGAGAAACCTGAGCGCCGCCAATCTGTCAACGCGGTGATGATTGCTAAGCCTGCTGCCGCTCCTCGGAAAACCAATCCTCAAAGGGCTGAAAAACCCAGAAGAGAGTTTACCCGGCTAAGTATGACTCTATCACAAATCTTGCCGCAGTTGCTGTCCACCAACCTAGTGACTGTCAGAGAGGCCCCGAAGGTGGTGAATACGGCTTCTCCCAAATACAACCCAAATGCCCGCTGTGCTTATCACTCCGATAGCCCGGGGCATTCCACTGATGACTGTTGGGCCTTAAGGAATAAGGTACAAGACTTTATTGACGCAAAAGAGATACAGTTTGAAGCGCCTGAGAGGCCAAATATGGTGACTGCTCCTATGCCCCAGCATGGAGTGAATGCCATTGATGAAGATGTATACGTTGTTTCTGTGAATGATGTAGCTACTCCCTTAAAGACTGTCAAGAGGAATCTACTGCTGGCCGGTTTATTTCCGGGTTGCAGTGAAGGTTGCCTTTTCTGTGCTGTTTCCCTCTCTGGTTGTCCTTTGCTGAAGTTGGGCATCCAAATCCTAATGGACAGCAAAGAGATTCTGTTCAAGAAGACTGCTGTTCAGTTTGTTTCGGTAGAAGAAGTTTCTGTTGTTACAATCTTTAATAATCCAATCAAGGCTCTCCCAAGGAAGCCTGTTCAAATCATGACTGTCGCACCTGTTGTTATTACTGTTCTGGGGCCTCTCCCCTACGAATCTGATAAAGCTGTCCCCTGGCACTATGGGGCAGATGTGTATATACATGGAATCAAGCAAGAGTTTAACACTGGCACCAGCATCAGCAATATCACTGGTCCAACTAAGGTAACCCGCAGTGGCAGGCTCTTCTCGCCTGACATTGCGCCACCCGCTATTCGAAGACCCCTAACTATAACATCTGCAAGTATACCTGTTCCCAGTTCTGATCAAGTTGTTTCCCCCGCTGCCGAGTCATCTAATGCTCGGGGTAAAGGGATTGAAGACGAGCCTGCCCGGATGGAGGTGCCAAAATCTGTGACTGCTGAGGCCTCCCAACAAGAGATGGAGGAAATTCTAAAAATAATCAAGAAGAGTGACTTTAATGTTGTGGAGCAGCTGGGGCATACATCCTCCAAAATCTCCATGCTCTCCTTGCTACTGTGCTCAGAGGCCCATGCTAAGGCCTTGATTTCATTTCTCAAGACAGCCCATGTGCCACAGGAGACATCTGCAGTCCAGTTTACTGATTGCGTAGCAAATCTGACAGCGGACAATGGTTTGGGTTTCTCGGATGCTGACCTTACTGCTAAGGGAAGGGACCACAATGACGCGCTGCATGTCTCTATTGAATGCAGGGGCACTACTCTTGCGCACGTGTTGGTGGACACTGGTTCTTCCTTGAATGTGCTACCCAAGAAGGCCTTAGACCGTTTGGATTGTGAAGGCCTGGAATTAAAACCTAGCAATATCATCGTCAGAGCCTTTGACGGTTCTAAGAGGATGGTTCATGGAGAGGTAGACATTCCTATTCGTGTGGGTTCTCAAGTATTTGACTCTACCTTTTATGTGATGGATATCCGTCCATCGTATTCTTGTCTACTGGGTCGACCTTGGATCCACAAAGCTGGGGCAGTGACCTCTACCTTGCACCAGAAACTAAAATACCCTGTCAGAGGGAAGATTGTCACTGTGCAGGGAGAGGAGGAGTATATGGTGAGCCATTTGAATTCCTTCAGGTATATTGAGATGGACGGGGAGTTTATTGAAACCCCCTTTCAGCATTTCGAAGAGGTACCTCCAACTTTGGCAGCAGCAGAAACAGTGGTCGAAGAGGATGTTCCTTTGAAGATGGCTTCCTTGAAGGATGCCCGGGCTGTGGTCAAGAAAGGTGAATGTGCTAACTGGGGCAGGCTCCCTGATTTTACACAGAAAACTGACAAGTTTGGACTGGGTTTTACTGCAGAGGGTCAAAAGGCTATGCGCAAGGCAAAGATCAGAAGACCTCCTGTGCTCATTACCAATCTAGGAGTGAATGCTGTTGGGAACGAGGATGAAGTGGAAGAGTCAAAATTCAATAGCTGGATCTACCCGACGACTGATGGCGGATTGACCAATTGGATTACTAAAGATCATACTCCTGTTACTTTTGTTACGCAGTAATAAACTTCTTTGTTTTGCTATTTGTAATAAACAATTAAAACTCTATGGCCCGGTGTCTTACCCGGGGCACCGTGGCTTCATTTGTGAGGGCATATAAATTGTCATTTCATATATCATGAATAAAAATCTTGGACGTTTTCTCGCATTTCAAACCTTATGCTCCTTTTCTGTCTTTCCTTTCATTATATTGCAAAACAGCTGTATTTACACACACTCACTCATACAGGTTTCAATCCACTCTGGATCTCACTGGTAACGACTCTGCTACTGCCAGTTATGACTTTGAAAATCTGATCAACTTAGCCGAAGACGAAGGTGAAGATGATTGCGAAGTGCCTGGTAAGCTTGCAAGACGGTTACTCCAGGAAGAGAGGGAAATTCAACCACATGAAGAGCCGGTGGAAATAATAAATCTGGATACTAGGCAGACAAAAAGGAGGTAAAGATTGGTGCCAACCTAGAGCTCAGCGTGAAGCAACGGTTGACTCAGATGCTACATGATTATGTGGAGATATTTGCCTGGTCCTACGAAGACATGCCCAGGTTGGATACCGACATCGTGGTCCATCACTTGCCTACCAAGGAAGACTGCCCTCCGGTTAAGCAAAAGGTCCGCCGTATGCGTCCAGAGATGTCTGAGAAGATCAAAGCCGAGGTTATGAAAAAGTTTGATGCCAGGTTTCTCGCAGTGACTTCTTACCCTCAGTGGGTTGCTAATGTGGTGCCAGTACCAAAGAAAGACGGTAAGGTCAGAATGTGCGTTGATTACAGGGACCTGAACAGGGCCATCCCCAAGGATGACTTCCCTCTACCTCACATTGATGTCCTTGTTGACAATACTGCTCAGCATAAAGTGTTCTCTTTCATGGATGGTTTTTCAGGCTATAATCAGATTAAGATGGCTCCTGAAGACATGGAAAAAACTACATTTGTTACTCAGTGGGGCACCTTCTGCTACAAGGTCATGCCTTTTGGACTGAAAAATGCTGGGGCAACCTACCAACGTGCCATGGTTGCTTTATTTCATGACATGATCCATCATGAGATAGAAGTGTATGTTGACGACATGATTGCAAGGTCCCAGACTGAGGAGGAACACCTTGATCATCTGCAGAAGTTGTTTGACCGTCTGAAGTTGTACAAGCTGAGGTTGAACCCGAACAAGTGCACCTTCGGGGTAAGATCTGGAAAGTTGCTGGGCTTCGTTGTAAGTGATAAGGGTATTCAAGTGGACCCTGCCAAGGTTAAAGCTATTCAAGAGATGCCAGTTCCTAGGACAGAGAAAGAGGTCAGAGGCTTTTTAGGACGCCTGAATTACATTGCTCGATTTATCTCACACCTGACTGCTACCTGTGAGCCAATCTTCAAGCTGTTGAAAAAAGATCAGGTAGTACGTTGGAATGATGAATGTCAGGCTGCATTTGACAGAATCAAAGAGTATCTCCAAGAACCACCCATTCTTATGCCACCGGTTGAAGGGAGACCTCTGATATTATACATAACAGTACTTGACAACTCAATGGGGTGTGTGCTGGGGAAGCATGACGAGTCTGGCCAAAAAGAGCATGCCATTTATTACCTTAGCAAAAAGTTTACCGACTGTGAGACCCGATACTCACTGCTCGAGAAAACTTGCTGCGCTTTGGTATGGGCTGCTCGCCGGCTGAGACAGTATATGCTGACTCACACTACCTTGTTGATCTCAAAGATGGATCCGATAAAGTACATATTTGAAAAGCCTGCTCTGTCTGGGAGAATAGCAAGATGGCAAATGATCTTGACAGAATACGACATTCAGTACACGACCCAGAAAGCCATCAAAGGAAGTGTATTGGCAGACCACTTGGCACATCAGGCAGTAGACGACTATCAGTCAATGAACTTCGAGTTTCCGGACGAGAGCATCATGATAGTAACTGATTGTGAAGTACCTGGACTGGATGAAGGACCTGAGGAAGGATCCCGATGGTCTATGCACTTTGACGGAGCCTCCAATGCTTTGGGTAACGGTATCGGCGCTGTGATAATATCCCCTCAAGGAACTCATACTCCGCTCACTGCCCGACTATGTTTCAACTGCACCAACAACATGGCGGAGTATGAAGCGTGCATCATGGGTCTCCAAGCTGCGATCGACTTAAGGATCAAGTTTCTGAGTGTCTTCGGAGATTCCGCTCTCGTGATCAATCAGATCAAAGGAGAGTGGGATACGAAACATCCGAATCTTATTCCTTACAGAGAATGTGTGTTGAATTTGATCCCCCACTTCACAAAGATCACCTTTGAACATTTCCCAAGAGAGGAGAATCAGTTAGCGGACGCGTTAGCTACGATGTCTTCCATGTTCAAAGTCAAATGGGACAATGAGGCTCCCCGGATCATCATCTGGAAACTGGACGAACCGGCATACTGTTGTGATCTCGAGACTGAGTTGGTAACTGAGAAGCCTTGGTACCATGAGGTGAAGAGATATCTGGAAGCTCAGGAATACCCTGAAGGTGCATTTTTCAATGATAAAAAGTTTCTGAGAAGGTTCGCAGCAAAATTCTTCCTTAGCAACGGCATCTTGTACAAGCGAAACCATGATTCGACCTTATTGCGTTGTGTGGACAAGACTGAAGCAGAAAGGATCATGGAAGAGTTACATGAGGGGACCTTTGGTACACATTCCAGTGGACACACTATGGCAAAGAAAATCCTTCGGGCAGGGTATTTCTGGTCCACAATGGAAGCCGACTGCTACCAACACTCTCGGACATGCCATAAGTGCCAGATATATGCAGACAAGGTGCATGTTCCTCCAGTTCCTCTAAATGTTCTGACTGCGCCTTGGCCGTTTGCAATGTGGGGCATAGATATGATCGGTGAGATTAAACCTACAGCGTCCAATGGGCACCGCTTCATCCTGGTAGCGATTGATTACTTTACGAAGTGGGTTGAAGCAGCATCTTACGCTATGGTAACCAAGACTGTTGTAGCACGGTTCATTTGGCACAACCTGATCTGTCGATACAGGGTCCCTGAAAGAATTATTACAGACAACGGTACCAATCTCAATAACAAGATGATCACTGAGCTCTGCGAGCAGTTTAAGATACAGCACCATAACTCTTCTCCTTACAGACCGAAGATGAATGGGGCTGTAGAAGCAGAAAATAAAAATATCAAGAAAATCGTGCAGAAGATGACAGTGACCTATAAGGATTGGCACGAGATGTTACCGTTCGCTCTAAATGGGTACCGTACCTCAGCCAGGACGTCAACCGGGGCAACTCATTTCTCCTTGGTCTATGGTATGGAGGCAGTCTTACCGATCGAAGTGCAAATACCCTCTCTCCGGATAATGAAGGATGCAGATCTGAGTGAAGATGATTGGATCCAGACACGACTCGACCAGTTAAACCTTATTGATGAAAAGAGACTTGCTGCTATCTGTCATGGTCAGACGTACCAAAAACGGATGATCAGGGCATTTAACAAAAAGGTCAGACCACAAGAGTATCAAGTTGGGGATCTGGTAATCAAACGTATCATCCTTCCCCAGAGTGATCCAAGGGGCAAATGGACCCCTACGTATGAAGCCATGATTCTAACCAACATGGATGGTGACGACCTTCCTCATCCCGCCAATGCAGACATAGTAAAAAGATACTACGCATGATAAAGACCCGCTAGGTTGACATACCTAGGCAAAAATTAGGGCTTCCCGGCGAACCAAAAGGGTTCGGGCAAAATGAAGGGATGAAATGGAAAAGATCTGTACACCCGGCAAGTCGAAAACCTGAAAAGGCGGCTTGGGAAAAAAGGGGTATCCCGGTGGACTGAAAACCCGAAAGGGAGGTCCAGGCAAAAGTTAGGGATAAAGCGTAATACTATGTCTCATTGGATCACTTTGCATCCAGAATCCGGTATCTACATCAAGTTCAGACGGCATCGATCAGTCAGCTTCACCTTCAACTAAGGTCATCAAGTGATGAGACGCTCGGAGATATAAAGGCAATAGCATAGTTGAAACCCAGTGGATCAGTCATTTCACACAACTGTTTTATTTTCTCTTGTACAAATTTGTATAAACTCTTTTGTTCGGCGGCATTCTCTTACTAGGACGTCAGCCTCTTGTATATAAACGCCTATTTTACAGGCAAATTAAAAAAAAAATCAATACAAATATACTTTTCAGTTAAAATTGCCAATTGTTTTTCCTTTTCTGTTTTGTTTTGCGAAGAACGTCCAAGGTTCAATTTGTGATATATGCATTGACAATAATTTGCTAAACTCATAAATATTTGCATACGAAACAAAGGATTAATTACAGGTAACATTAGAAGCAGGGGCAATAAAGAGTTGTCTAAGTAATCTAATTGTTCTGTCCTCCAAGGTACCAAGGTAGGTTCAGCTAAAGAGCAGAACCAGTATATCTTAATTCCCCAAAGAGTGAGCCAGCAAGTCAGTGCACTCTCCCCAAGCTATATTATCAAACCTTAAGGAAGTTGAGTATCCTCCCGCAGATCTCAACATTCCCCAGCAGTATATATGCATCCTAAACAAGCATCCCCGGCAATCTTAGTCTAAAGATTGTTCCCCGGCGGTATATCAAACATTCAATGAAGTCATTTCCCCGGTACAATTCAAAACATCCCCAGGAGAGTCCAATCCAGTTTCCCCAGGAAAGTTGGAATCCATCTCCCCAAGCAGTAAGCTTATCCCCAGCAGATTCTGGAAGCTTATCCTCGCAGAGCACGAACGCGTCCCCCGGCTTTATTCAAAGAGTTATTTCCTTACCAGGATATAACTGGGTTATCCTCAGCCAAAAGCCATAATAAGATCGTCCTCGGCACAGTCTTCTTATCCCCAGCGGAGTCTACTAACACTTCCAACATAATAACGGTATCCCCAGCGAAGTTACCATCAACATTTCAGCAAAGTATCTCTCTCCCCACAGAGTATTGCTTCCCAGCAAGATCGTTAGAGTACTTTTCTCCCCGCAGAGTAATTCATTCGCCAAGTTTATTCCCCAACGGAGTTATCTTCTCCTACTGGTATTCTTGCAACTATCCTCCCCCAGCGGAAGCAAAAATCTATTCTTCAAACATCAGCCCAGGATATGATTTCCTGGCACCCGTCAAGGATTTACTTTCCTAGGCGAAAAAAAAACATACATTCATAAACATCGCACTTCCATACATTATAGCATGTATATACGCATCATATATTACAAATCTCATTTATGTTGAGAACATCATTGCTTGATCCATATCATGCATTGCATATGACTGACCTTTACCTTTCAGGAAAGATCCAGTTAAGTTCTCATCTATTTAAAGGCCTTCTCTGGTTCAGTCAGATCGACCCTAAGATCTCTCTGTTTCTTATCCAGTTGAAGATTTCAAGACCTAGACCGGTTCAGTTAAATCGACCCTAAGATTTTCCTGTTTCTTATCCAGTCAAAGGCCTTCTCTGGTTCAGTCAGATCGACCCTAAGATCTCCCTGTTTCTTATCCAGTTGAAGATTTCAAGACCTTGACCGGTTCAGTTAAATCGACCCTAAGATTTTCCTGTTTCTTATCCAGTCAAAGGCCTTCTCTGGTTCAGTCATATCGACCCTAAGATCTCCCTGTTTCTTATCCAGTTGAAGATTTCAAGACCTAGACCGGTTCAGTTAAATCGACCCTAAGATTTTCCTGTTTCTTATCCAGTCAAAGGCCTTCTCTAGTCCAGTTAAATCGACCCCTAAAAGATTTTCCTGATGAAGACTCAGTAGAAGACATCCAAGATTCTCTCAGCGTTCCTGTTGAGGTTGAAGTCGCCCAAGATTCTCTCAGCGTTACTGTTGAGGTTGGAGTCGTCCAAGATTCTCTCAGCGTTACTGTTGAGGTTGAAGACGCCCAAGATTCTCTCAGCGTTCCTGTTGAGGTAGTAATCATCCCCAGATTCTCTCAGCGTTTCTGTTGAGGTAGTAATCGCCCCCAGATTCTCTCAGCGTTCCTGTTGAGGTAGTAATCGTCCAAGGTTCTCTCACCGTCCCGTTGAGGTAGTAACCATCCCTGGTTCATTCATCACTTTTTTGAAGCTCCAGATTCAGTTCCTGTAACCAGTCAGGGCACATCTACACAAAGAGTTTAAAGACCAACTCTTGTAACAGGTCAGGTAATCATTTTCTTTTGCAGGTACGCAAGTTCTCGCTAAGGAATCTCTTACGCGATCAACACCCATATGGCATCTATAAGTCCATCCACCTTCCATCACCTCTTAGCATGGCATCTATAATCCCATCATCTTATCCATCAAATCTCCAAATGGCATCTATAAGCC
The DNA here is from genome assembly GCA_948472305.1 of Vicia faba. Classification (NCBI taxonomy): domain Eukaryota; kingdom Viridiplantae; phylum Streptophyta; class Magnoliopsida; order Fabales; family Fabaceae; genus Vicia; species Vicia faba. The sequence goes on from OX451741.1 coordinate 1,205,713,668, forward strand.
CATTCCCATCATCACACTACTATGTGAGCGCAAATTTCTGGGCACTCTAGTGTTCAATCATCTTCCACCTTCGGATTACGAAAGGCACGTCAGCCAATCTGCATCCTCAGGTTTAAGAAGATTGAACAGGGGAAACTGTTGTACCCCAAAATTTGCCCTCCCATATTCTTCAAGAATTGCCAAGTCAAAGCTTCAAAATCTCCCCAAGGGTTGCACAGTTCAAGGGGCTCCTAACAGTCAAAAACTAGGGTTTTGGTTCTAGCAAGGTAACTGAAGTTTCCAAGGGTCCAATCAAGTCCCACATGCCTATAAACATGGTCAAGCATCCTCATACCAAGTTTCAAGACTTACAGCACAAAATTGCACAGTAAAAAACCCTAATTGCCCTACAGTCAACTGCAGGGGCAAAATGGTCATTTGACAGTCAAAAGTTCAAATTTTTGATCAACATCTCATTTTGAAGCCACAAACATAATTTGATCAATGCTTGATCATGATTCTCAAAGTATGGCTCAAAAAGTCTCAAGATGCAAAAGTTTCCATATTTGGACAGTTGAAAAAGTCAACTGTAACTTGACCAAGGCATAACTTCCACATGGATTATCAGAAAAATCCCATCCAAAGCTAATTTTGAAGATAAAGACATTTCCTACAACTCCTCTTCACACTTCAAGTCCAAGAAATGCTCTCACAAAAAGTTATCAATTTCAACATTATAGGTCATTTTCAAAAGTCAACAAAAAAGGACTTTAAGTCAAAGGCCATAACTTGAGATTGGTAAATCAAAATGACATGGGACCAAAGGCATTGGTTATAGGACTTCAATACCTTTCTAAAATGTCCAAGAACATGATCTAAGCTTAAAAATTGAACAAGATATGCCTTGTGGAAGTTAGGAAATTTTTGGGTATTTTGAAAAGTCAACATTGCTTCAAAGGCCTCAAAATTGCTAATGGGCCACTTTTTCTTCCAAGATTCATCATCCAAAGCATATGCACGACCATTTGGCCCAAAGGGGATTTATTCATCATTTTTATTTATTTATTTGAATTTTTAATTACTATTAATTCATTTAATAAAATAAAATATGTGAAAAATACCAAAACAAGCTTTTCAAATCTTTTTATGCATGAAAAACCTTCAAGATTTCGTGCCCTATCTAATATGGAAAGAATCAAGGTGATTTGATCATAATTGGCACCAAAAGCACATGAAAAGATTTGGAAGATATGCCATGAAAATCAAATATCTTATACATCAATGCAAAGGGTTTTGGATCAAAATGTCAACCCTAATCTGATCCCATACATATACTGATCAAAACCTAATGCTAAGGGACCTCTAAGCTGCGCCAGACTTCAAGAACAACTTTTGCAATTTTTGGTGAAAAAGTGAAAACTGAAAACTATATTCTAGCATGATTCAAAGCAAAATACCAATTGCAAAAGCTTCCTAAGGCATTACTGAATCTAACTGGACACTTTTTAAATCCTCACGCACCCAGAATTGGTACATAGCAGTCAAACTGTTTCATCTTTTTTGCATAATCGTATTTCATCATTCATGCCATAATTTTGAGTTCTAATGCTTGTTTTGTACCAGTCTTATCATTCTGAAGCTAACCATATTGTTTAATTGAGTTTTGCTTGCCTATACGTGAAATCACCATTGAAGCTCGCTAGGGTTCCTCAAGCTCCAAATTGGGCGTTTTCGTATACTGTAAAATTAAGACATCCCAGTACCATGGCTAAACTCAGGACGCTTGGACGAATCTAATACACCAGTTGCGCCTAATTTATATAGCCATATGGGCTATTCGCTATTTCTGAAAAGACCGCATTTTGGGGGGGTTTAAAACCCCCGCTAATCCTTTTTGTTTTAGGGACAACGAAGAAGAAGATCAGGTGGCACGCCATGATTGGGCAATTTGAATTCAACGCGCGTTTTTTTTGTTTCTAGGCCACTAACGCTAATTTTCGTTTATATTATTTATTTGTTATTTTAGATACAACGCGCGTTGATGGTTCAGTTGGTGGAGGATAACGTTGGTAAGCCTTGGGACCTGGGTTCGAACCCCAGGTCCCCCTTCTTATTTCCATATTTTTCTTCTAAACGTGTTTCTATGTAGCTCGTTCCCTGAGGTATACCATGCAGCCTCATGATCTGCCATGCCACACGTCCCATGGCATCAGTCCAATGGTCCAGATCTAAGGCCTATGGAACGATGCAGTCAACGGATCCACACGTGGTTGCCAGAAGTCAACAAGGCCAGGAGTCACATGGGCCTAATTGCTGGCCAGACACCTCCAAGTTGGGACAACAAACCCCCCCATTGTTTGCTTTCTTTCACTCTTTTTTTATTTTTCTATTTTTATTTGTTTAATTTAGTTTTGATTTAATTCTCTAAATTATTTTCACAAAACATAAAAAATATAAAAAAAATCAGAAAGTCACAAAATAAAATATATTTTATTTAAATGCTATTTTATAAATAAATGTTATCAATTAATTTAGTTTTAAATTCTAGGATTAATTTTAATATTTTCTTAATAAACTAAAAAAAATGTAGAATTAGGGTTTTGATTATTTTTTATCTTTTTCTTTTTTCACTATATTAATTATTAATTATTTATTTTTGTAAATCAAATTGTATTAATTAATTAGGTTAATTCTAGGTTTAACTTTAACATGTTTTTTTAATCAATTAAAAATAGCTAGAATTAGGTTTAAATTCCATTTAATTCTCATAAAAATCCATAAATACAAAAAAACTCAAAAAATAATTTCCTTTCTCATTTAATTTAATTAATTTCATAATTTGATTTAATTTCCTAAAATAGGGTCCAACGCCCTCGCGTTCGATAGTAATTCCAATTCGCGCACTTATTTTATTTCCTCTTTTTATGTAATTCTCCCAAAGCCATGTAAATCGGACATTTATATTTCCCGCACTTTATTTTATGTCAAATCGGGTCTTGGATTAAATTTGGCGATGTGGACCCGCGCCTTTGTAATAGCGTAGAACTTTTAAATTCCGCACTTTTTTAACTGTTAATAAATTTGCATGCAAGAATGAATGTCAAAATAAAAGCAATGCGTAGATCACCAATCACATGACAACACAAAAATAAACGAACATGACACACAAATCACACACCACCCCTAGGGTACGCCTCATTGTTGCCTTGCCCCTCGAAAGGTGATCGTCGAGTAGAGGATGTTTTAGTAAGTCCTCATGATCCGGGAACCTGGCATGAGGGTAGCTTCTAAGGTGTCTTCCTATTGCTCCGGTGATCACCATGTCCCGAACCTTCGAATTGACCCGAATACCTCCAACGGTGGTGCTACCTACCTCTCAATGGTGGGATGGCATTACCTTAAGGACATTTACACAGACGAATTCCTTAGGGTAGGTAGACGACTCTAGATACTTGCTCTAATTTCAAAAACAAATCAAAAATACTTTTCACACCGACACCTTTTCAAAAAAGCTTTCGAAAGCAACTTTTCAAACACTCTTGAGGACCGATACAAGAGTCAAACTGGAATTTTCAAAGAAACTTTTTAAAACCCACAGTTGAAAAGCAAACAAACCATTTTGAAAACACAAGTGAGCAAGTATCTAAGAGCCCATGGATAACCATGGATAGAAAGGGTGCTAACACCTTCCCTTTCTATAATCTACCTCCCGAACCGAGAGCGATCTATTTAAGGAATTTTTCTGTGCTTTTGTCCTTTCCCTTTGGAGAAAATAAAAGACGGTGGTGACTCTTGCTTCCGCGACATTTCGCGAACCAGCGTAAAACAGTCAGTTCCAGATCCACCGATCACATGGAGACTCTGCTAAGGACTAACTTAAAAGTGGGGTTACCTTAGAGCTAGATCATCTTTATATTGCTTTCCTTGTTTGACTTTCTTGCTTTACATTTTTTGGGTCCTTTGTTTGGGTTTTATTTTGATCCTCTACCCGGATCGGGGAATATTATTAGGTAAGTAGCAATAGATCGTGGGGATTGTGCGGAGTATACCGGCATGGTTGAAGTGATGACTACGTTAGTGTGACACATTTGTTGGTACCGGTATCCCTTGAGTTTAGTCAAGGAGAATATGGGGCCATTGTGTGGTGTCATGAGGCACTAACTGACCTTAGAACCTTTAATTGAACAACTTGGCTATTAGGAAGTAGTGAGATAGCCGGCTTTGGTGCAGTCCGAAGTTGGTTGATACTTGATACTACACTCATTGAGATTGGACTTTCGGTCGCCAATAAAGACGCTTATGCTGAAACAATTCCTGATGAAGAAAGATCAGTGATATTGAGATTCCCTAGAACCCGATTACTTTCTAGGACAGGTTGAACCAACTAAACTTCAAGAGGGTACTTACCTATGAACCTCATGCAAGCCTAAACCTAAGACTTGTTTTATTTGTGTGTATATGTTTGTTTGTACATAAAATTATGACATCATACCATGGCATTTTGCACTAACTATTTCAAGGACCTAGAGATTTATCTTTGTCTTGTTTTGTAGGACATGGCTTCTACTCGCAGGAATACTATCCAAGTCAACCTTATAAGAGTACCTCCTCAACTCAAAGATTTAGTGTCGAGGGTTCCTTAGCATTCTCCATTTACCAAAAGACATGGTTGACTTCTCAATATGGTTACCTTGAGCCTTGATGAAGACATGATGAAAGTGCTCTTTCAGTTCTTTGATCCTTTACACCATTGCTTTACATTTCCCAATTACCAATTAGTGCCTACCATGGAGGAGTTTTCTCAGTTATTGGGAGTACATATTATTAATCAATTACCCTTCAACGGTATGGAAAGAGACCCAAAACCTGAAGAGATTGCTCAAGCTCTACATTTACAACGGTCTGACGTTGTGGCAAATTGGGAAACAAGAAGTGGTGTCAAAGGGTTTTTAGCAAAGTTTTTGTATGAGAAGCCTCAATATTTTTGGGATGCTTTGGATTTACAAGCCTTCGAAGAAGTGTTATCCCTTCTCTTCTATGGGATGGTACTATTTCCCAATCCGGACCAACTCATAGATGTGAATGCGGTCAAAATTTTTCTGTCTCGTAACCCGGTGCCTACCTTACTTGGAGACATCTTGCACTCTCTTCACACTCGCACCATGAAGAGAAGGGGGACCCTTATGTGTTGCACTCCTTTGTTGGCTAGGTGGTTTATTTTGCATTTACCTTGATCTGTTTTAAAGAATGAGCAAAGCGTGAGATGGTCTAATAGGTTGATATCCCTCACGCATTCAGATATTCATTGGTGTCCTTGATCTTTGGAGGACGTCACCATCATTGATCTCTACGGGGAATTCCCTAATGTCCCTCTCCTTGGAATTAGGGGAGGAATCACCTACGATCCTTATTTGGCTTTGCGACAGATTGGGTATGCTAGGAGGGATGGCCCTCATGATACACTTGTCCAAGGAATTGCATTCGACTACGAGAATGACGTTCAAGGTTATCATCAGAGATTCATACGAGCTTGGAGCATGGTTAACAAGGTTGATAGCAAGACGTTGAGGCATAAGAACTCCATTACTTAGAGCCTTATCTCAAGTGGGTGCGAGCTCGCGCCCAAATCCTTATGATGCCTTATGAAGCCATCCAACCTATCATCATGGATCCTATTGTCTAGGGAGATGTTCCTTACACTATTCTCCACCCTAACATGCCGACTACTCTCGAGGAGTTGCAAAGATATTGGATTCAACTCAAAGGGGAATGAGACACCTTTGAAACCCAATTCTACGCAAGCGAGAAGAAGGTTTTGGAGCTCACAAGACAACTTCATGAGGAGTAGAATTTGAATGCCTACATTGCACCGAAGAGGATGCGTTCATGGGATGCTTGAGTCCTTTTGTTTGTTTCTTCCACTGTAAGACCAAGAGGCATGTAGTAATCTATTTGAACTTATTAATACAATTAATGTTTATTTCCTTTTGTCTAAACAAATTTAAATCTTCTAAGTTCTTGAAATCATTTTCATACACACTTTCATGCATTATAACATAAACAAGCTTTCCACAATAGGTTTACTTATCTTTCTACTATGTATTTAAGTAAGATGGATATCGAACAAACAATGAAGGATCTTCAAACACAGAATGCTCAATTCCAACATATGCTCTTGGCTCTGGCTAAGGGACAAGAGGACCTGAAGGCTCTTATTCTCAAAGACAAGAAGAAAAAGTCAAAGAAACCAGTGGGTGTCCTGAATATAGGAAGGAGATTCAGAGAACTAGCAAAATGAGCTCTAGAATTTGCAACTCCGTCAAATGAGGGGGACAATCAGGAAGCGAAGACAAAAGAAGAGGACCATAGTCCAGGGTCTGATGAAGAAGAGGCTGATTACGCTGAAGAACAATATCCTCCTACTGACGACAAATACAAACAATTGGAGGGTCGTCTCAACGCCATGGAAATTCAGAGGGTACCTGGTCTGGATTTTGAAGAATTAGGGTTAGTTTCTGGAGTGGTCATTCCTCCGAAGTTCAAGGTTCCCGCATTTGCTAAGTATGACAGAGTTTCATGTCCTAAGAGGCATATGAGGTCTTATGTCAGGAAGATCCAACCTCACACTGCTGATAGGAATTTATGGGTGCATTTTTTTCAGGAAAGATTATCGGGAACTCAATTGGAATGGTTCTACCAACTGGAGGGAACCAACATCCGCAACTGGGAGGATCTGGCTGCTGCTTTCTACAAGTAGTACCAATACAATCCTGACCTCGCTCTAACCCGTACACAACTATATAACTTGTCTATGAGTTCCAATGAGGGCTTCAAAGATTATGCCCAGAAGTGGAGAGATCTTGCAGGAAGAGTCTGGCCTCCTCTGTCTGATAGAGTTGGTAGATATGTTCTTGGGTACTTTGTCAGGCCCATTTTTCAACCATCTGATAAGAAGCTCTTCAGCTGGGTTCACCAAGCTGATATTGACAGGAGAAAGAGTAGAAGCTGGTATCAAGAGTGGTAAGATTCAAAGGGATGCATATTCAAGTGAAGTGAAGAAGCCTTTCATTGGGAAGAATGAAGTTAGTGCTGCTTATGGCCAGAGAAATCAGGGTAAAGTTGAACTCCGTCCAACGGTAGGAGCTGTAATGATCTCTAACCCTGTATCAACTCAACGGAAAAACAATCAGCGCAAGTAAGATGCGCCTAGAAGACAATTCAACAGACTCAACATACCATTATCCCAAGTATTGCAACATCTAATGAAGGCTAGCTTGGTCACTCTGAAGGAGCCTTCTCAAAATCCAAACACTATATCTCCCTGTTATAATCCAAATGCTCGGTGTGCCTACCACTTCAATAGTCCAGGGCATGATACAAATGATTGTTGGGCTCTGAAGAATAAAGTGCAAGATCTTATTGAGGCAAAGGAGATTGAGTTTGACCCTCCCGAGACCCCTAACGTGATAACTGCACCAATGCCCAAGCATGGCCAGGGTGTTAATGCCGTTGATGATAACCTGTTTGTTTCTTCTGTTGATGAACTAGCTACTCCTCTTCCGATTGTTAGGAGAATCTCTTGTGAGCCGGTTTATTTCCAGGCTGTGGTGAAGGTTACCACATGTGTACGTCTCTACCCAATGGTTTCTTGTTGTTGAAGATAGGTGTCCGACGCCTAATGAACAACAAGGAAATTATGTTTGAGAAGACTCCCTATACGAGAAGTCTGTGTGAAGATATATCAATTATTACCATTTCCGACAATCCTCCCAAGGTATCCTCCAAAATACCTGTCAGGATTACATGCACTCCTAAGGTTACTTCTTTAGTTATCACTTTTCCAGGGTCCATACCATATTCCCCCGATAAAGTTGTTCCTTGGAATTATGGAGCTGACGTTTAGTATCATGGCGTCAAGCAGGACCTCCTGGCCACTAATAATGAAGTTACTAAAGATACTGATCCTAACATCGACAACATTGTTGGGACCAGTAAAATTACCAGAAGCGGAAGGATTTTCTCTCCTGAAATCTATCCGAAGACTGTTGCCACTCCTTTGGTTATTCTTGCTAAAACACCTGTTGCTCCTATTGTTATTCCTCCTACTGAGTCAGTTGAGACTCGGGGCAAAGAAGTATTGGTTGAGCCTGCCCGGACGAAGGCACCAAAAGAAGCCATTCCTGAAGCCTCCAACCGAGAAATGGAGGAAATTTTGAAATCATACGAAAGAGTGACTATAATGTTGTGGAACAATTGGGGCATACACCCTCAAAAATTTCAATGCTGGCCTTGTTATTATGCTCCGAAGCCCAATGTAAGGCTTTGGTGAAGCTCCTGAAGTCGGCTCATGTGCCACAAGAGACTTCTGCTGACCAATTCGAGAACTGTGTTGCTAGTTTAACTGCTGGCAATGGACTTGGTTTCTCCGATGCTGATTTGACGTCTAAAGGAAGAAAGCATAATGATACCCTACATGTCTCTATTGAGTACAAGGGCACTACCCTGGATCATGTTCTAGTTGATATGGGTTCGTCGCTATATGTTCTACCCAAGGGTGCTCTAGGAAGATTGGAATGTGAAGGACTGACTCTGAAGCCCAGTAATATTGTGGTAAGAGCTTTTAATGGTTCTAAGAGAATGGTACACAGGGAGGTGGGCATTCCTATTAAAGTAGGTTCCCAAACTTTTGGCTCCACTTTCTATGTGATGAACATTCTCCCGTCTTACTCTTGTTTGTTGGGACGCCTTTGGATTCATGGGGTCTGCGCTGTCACTTCCACCTTGCATCAGAAGTTAAAATATCCGGTTAATGGAAAGATTGTTACAGTCCATGGCGAAGAAGAGTATATGGTGAGCCATCTGAACTCTTTCCGATATGTCGAGATGGACTGTGAGTTCATAGAGACCCCCTACCAGAATTTTGAAGAGGTTCCTCAGACCATTGTTGTTACCAAAGCTGCTACCGCTATTCCAAAGATTACCAAACCTCCACTGAAGATGGCTTCTCTAAAAGATGCTAGGGCTGTAATCGAAGAAGGAGCTCAAAAATCCGTTCGTCGTGCTCGCACCGGAGGACCATCACTATGCATCAACAAACATGGAGTCAATGCAGTAGAAGACGCTGACAGTGATTGTGACCTGTAAAATTGGATCTTCCCTACTACCAATGGTGGACTCAACAATTGGACGGCTAGAGACTTTATTCCCATTACTTTCATCCAGGAGTAATTATCTTTTTTGTTTTTTTGGGATATGTAATATTTGAACAATTTAAACTCTAAAGCCTTGTGTCTTACCCGAGGCACAATGGTTCATTTGTGAGGGTTATCATTTCACTTTCATAGGTCATAAATAAATCATTGGACGTTTTGCATACAAATTTTACGCTCTTTATTTTTCTTTTCTGCTTTTACTTTATCAAAATAGCTATGCTCTATTACACATACCCACATATCAAATTGTAGATCCACATCCACTTTGGATCCCATTGATAACGGTTCTACTGTTGCCAGTTATGACTTTGAAAATCTGATCTACCAAACCGAAGACAAAGGTGAGGAAGATTGTGAAGTACCAGGAGAGCTTGCTAGACTGTTACAACAAGAAGAAAGGGCAATATAGCCTCATGAAGAGCCAGTCGATACAGTAAACTTGGGTACTGAAGAGGATAAAAAGGAAGTCAAGATAGGTGCCAAATTGGAGTATAGTGTCAAAGAGTGGTTAATCCAGATGTTCCCCATATCTCTAAGGAAGGGCGCCATGGCATGGTACAAAAGCCTCGCCCCAGAGTTTGTCACCTCCTGGAGGGATCTAAAGACTCAGTTCACCAGGAATTTCACCGCCTCCCGATGACACCCAAAATTGGAGGTGTCAGTCGAGGCTATCATTCAGAGGAATAATGAATCCCTCCGGGCATACATCAAGTGGTTTAATCGCGAAGTCATCCAAGTCCCCACGACTGGCCGCATGAAGAGATACCTGCTCGAGAAAGGGTTGTTTCCTGACAATGATTTTAGAAAGGCAGTTGGTATCGAGACACCCTGTTAGCTAGACAAACTTCTCCTCAAGGCCAAGTCCTACATCTTGTACGAGGAGAAAGAGGCATCCAACAATGCTTGAGACTCAAGGAATCGAGAAACCACCTGGGTCTAGAAGAATGACGACACTGTGGCTCCTCGACAAGGCGGGGAAAAGATACAGGATGATAGGCCTCGCGACTCCCGTGAGCACAGAGGCCCAGCATGTCATTTTACTGAGTACACTCTACTAATCGCTCCTCACGAGCATATCCTGGCTGACTGTATCAACTCTGAATTTAAACAGGGAGGGGTTCGGCTCCCCAGGCCTACACCCTATAAGGAAAACATTGACAAAACCAAGTACTTCCGTTTCCACAGGAGTCACGACCACGTCACCTAAGACTGCATCCACCTCAAGGATGTAATCGAAACCCTCATCAAGGAGGGTTGTCTAAGACAATACACCAAGAGGAGCGAGCCTCCCCGATATGACATCCGACAGACAAGGAAGGTCGAGGAGGAAAAACCACCCTCTAAAAATATTGTCAACTTGCAGGTCACCATGTGCATCTCTCGGTCTGAGGATTTCTATATACCCGATGAATATGACATGTCGTTGTCCACCCAGAGCACATGGGAAGAGTTCCCATCCTCCATGGTCATATCCGGCGGGAGATTCAACAAGCTCACTATCGGGTCGGTGAAAAGAAAATTTGAGGAGCTGATTGGCACGAGCTCAGCTCAGAACGCAACTCTTAGTAGGTTCTGGGGAAAATTTGAACCCATCACATTCTATCTCGAAGATTTTCCTGGTGGATCTCCAGCATCCCTTTGTTGGGGAGAGCAAAAATGGCAAAGTTTGACATTCGTCGCATCCTACTCAAACAAGGGAGCTCCGTTGACATTATGTACGCACATCTTTTACCACTCTCCAGCTCGACCATACTCACTTGACACCGTATGTGGGTGTTGTACCCAAAAATTTTCCCTCCCATTTTCACTCAAGGCACGCTCTTAGAGATTCCCAATTGCTCAAGGTTGACCAAGAATTGATCAGACAAATTCTCCTCCTAAGCAATGAACCTCTAACTAGGGTTTCACTTTTCATCAAGATGTGTGAGCTCCAAAGGTCTAAAAAATTTTCCATTGTCCTAATATGCCTTCAAGATTGTCCATGACAAATTTCATGCCTTACACTACAAGTTTGCTCAGTCAATTGCTCAAGTATTAGAAAATCAACTATACTAGGTCAAAAGTCAAATGTGGCCCATGTACAGTCAAACTTCAATATTTTTGGTCAACATCAACATTTTCAAGTAATATCCATCATTTTATCAAGGGTTGATCATGATTCTTCAAGAAATGCTCCTAATCTATCAAAAGTCAAAATTTGCTAAATTAGGGTTTCTATAGGAAAAGTAAACTGAACTTTGACTAGGCATAACTCTCACATACTTCATCCATTTTCCCCAACCAAAGCTCATTTTGAATAGAATCTAATTCCTTACAACTTCCCTTTTGTCCTCAAGATCAAGAGATGCACCATTTGAAAGATACAAGCTCATACATTACGGGTCATTTTCAGAGAGTCAACAAAAGACACTCTTTTCCAAGACCTTTTACATTAAGATAAATTCTTCAAATACAAAATTGATAAAAAGAGAGATTGAAGTAGACATCTTGAAGCCCAAGATCATCATCAAGAGATCAAAATTGAGCAAGTTATGGCTTGCCCAAGTTGGGAAATTTTGGAAATTTCAAGAGTTGTGCATTGAGCAAAATTGAACTTTTAGGTCAATGGCCTAACTTATTGGACTTCAAAGGTCTTCCTAACCTTGCAAAGGATCTCTAATATCATTTTTACATGGATCTGCCATTTTTATCTATTTTGTTCATATTAATTTTAATTTATTTCAAATAAATATAAAATAAATTGCATAAAATAAATAGAGGCGGGCTTTGGAATTTGGGCTGATGTTTTGGTTTTCTTAAAGGCCCACAAATTCGTGCAAGAAGTGACCAAGTTCATTCCAATATGAAAAAGGCATGAAATATCCATTTTGGCATTTTTTTCAAATTATATGATTTTAGTTTAAAAACAATGTTTATGGCTTGGATTCTTTCCATGTTTCCTTGTCCCCTTCCTCTCCACTATAAATACATCACATATGCAAGCCAAACTGACGCATACCACTGCCTAAGAGAGCCACGTAAAATCATAAAAAAAAATTCAAAGTTGTGAAATTCAAATAGCCAGTTCCAGCCCTCCTCAGTCCAAACTAAGGATTCAAACATCTCCCCCGAGGCTTCCAAGAACTCAACCCAACCCTCTAGCACACGACTCCACGCCTAGATCAGACAGATCATTATCATTCCGTTTTGGTATTTTTGATAATATCAAACTCTCTCTACATGTGATATAAATTGATTATTTTCACACATTCATGTTATTATAGTTGTTTGTTGATGTTCGAACGTATTTCATGTGAGTTATAGTGCCAGGATTGTAGGTCACCATTGATAGGGCTTGAGAATGTTTAAGCTTCGGTATCATTGATACAAGGACTTTCAAGACAAGAGGCCACCACCATTGAACTCGTAGCATACGAAATAGGGGAGGTAACCTTATGCTCAAGCCTTGATTTTGCTTTTTTGCAGGTTTAACGTTTTGATGCAACAAGAGAAGGTGAACAAAGTACAACTCCGACACCTTTGACTTCCTGGACTTCGGTGCCCACAGGTCTTTCTCCCATTGGCTGATTCAAATAGCACACGTTTTTTTATTTTAAATATACTTCTGAATTTGTTTTATATATCATATTATTTTGTTATTTATATTAACAAATTGTAAGGCAGATCATATGGCAAGGCGTGTGTTTGTGAAGCTAAAAGGATTGGATTCGATCCCCAGGCTTGATGCTTTTACATTTTCTAACAAATTTGCTGCAGATCCAATGCACAACATTCCAAACGCTTATCATGCGCCTTCAGACCTCAGCCAATGGATCATAAGAGAAACATATCCAACCCTCCTGGAGCATGCATCCCCATCATGGACACTCAGGGGATCCTCACACTAGATCCATACAGTCTCTGGGCTCCCTCTCTTATAGGGCCTAGAGAATTTTCAATCCTCACCCCCATTCTGCTTTTGCATATCTAGGCCCAATCCATTTTATTTTCTATTTTTTTACTTATTTTATTATTTCCTAGGTTTTTTTCTTTTAATCATTTTTTCTAACAAATCATAAAATTAAAAAATATTAAATAGACTTAGGTTTTTCTTAAATTAATTTTAACTTTGTAAATTAATTTAATTAATTATTTGGATATTATTTTATTAATTTAAAATCAACTACACTTAGGTTTATTTAATTCAAAGATTTTCTTAATAAAAAAAAAAGTAGAATTAGTTTTTTTAATTAACAATCATTTTTCTTTTATTTAATTAATTAAGAGTATATTTAGTTTTTTCTCATTTAATTTAGTTTAAATATTTTCTTAAAATAAACAAAAATAAGCAAAAAGATTTTCTTGTTTACTTAGAAATACCCCTCCCCGAAGCATTGTAATAGCGTAGGATTTACGATTCTCGCACTTTAAATTTATGTAAAATATTAACTGTTAGTAACTAGGCTTGTATGGAAAGACTAATAATCAAACATTAGCAAACCTATAACAAAGACTAAGATAACTGAACATAACACACATTTCACACATGCACCTCTAGAGTACCCCACTTTGGTTGCCTTTCGGAAAGTAAAACAGTCATGTCCCTCGAAATGGAGACGCTTTAGCAAAGACCCGTAAAACAAAAGATCATAGTCCCTCGATGACCCTACAGTTTCCTCTCGGTAAATGATCTAGTCCCTAAACAAAATTGCTAAAGTGTCTCCATATGTTGCCTTTATGACTGTACGTCCCTTCGAACGTCCCTCAAACATCCAAATGACTAGGGTTACCTACTCACTAATACTAGGATAGCACTGTCTAAAGGATAGGAGGAAAATAACGAACCTTTTCGAGTATAAGTAGATAGTTCTTAGATGCTATTCTCAAAACAAAACTTTTTACACTTACACATTTCAAAAATAACTTTCAAAAACATTTGCTTTGTCAGCACTCTTGAGGATTGATACAAGAGTTAACGCAAAGCAAATCACCGCACTAAGGCATTTCAAAACATTTTTTCAAAACACACAAAGCACAAAGGTACTTTTAAAATGAGCTAAGCATCTAAGGGCCTGTAGAAAACTACACATGGAAAGGGTGCCAACACCTTCCCTTTTCATAATCTACCCCCCTTACTCAGAAAATTCTCGAAAATGTATTTTTCTGTTCTTTTCACAATTTCCTTAATTTGGATAAAAGAAAAGTAGGTGAAAACTCTTGCTTACCGCAACATTTGCAAACAGAAATGCAAAACCAGTACAACAGTCGGTTCTGCCACCATATCACATAACTGGAGACTCTGCTGGGGAAAATAAAAAGTGGGATTACCTTAGAGTTTAATTCATTCTTTATTGCTTTACATTGTGTGTTTTGTATGCTTTACCTTTGAGGGTTTTGTTGGGGTATTCTTGTAAAGATCCTACACCCATATCTGGGGCACCTTATTAGGTAAGTAGCAATAAATCATGGAGGTTGTACGGTGTAGACCGACATGGACGAAGTGATAGCTACGTTAGCATGATACTCTGGCTTGTACTAATGTTCCTTGAGTCAGTCAAGGATAACATTAGGCTTCCTTAGTGTCATTAAGCGTTAACTGACCTTTAAAACCTTTAATTGACTCATCCTAAGCAATTAGAAAGTAGTGAGATGTCCGACTTTGGTTCTAACCGAATATTGGTTGATACTCGATGCTACACTCATTTAGATTGGACTTTTGTGATATTCTGGCCGCAATACTTTGGTGCTTGAGCTAGAACAATTCCTAAAATAAAGGTCAGTGATATGAGACTCCTTAGAACCCGGTTACTTTTCTAGGACAAGTTGAGCCAACTGAAACTTCAAGAGGGTACTTACCTTTAAAACTCATGCAAGCCTTTAAACCTAAGATCTTTGTGTGACTTGTTTGTGTTTGACATATCTGTGTTTTTTAAAGCATAATTATAACATCATAAACATCATAACATGGCATGTACACTAACCATTTCAAGGGCCTTTGGATTTATCTCTTCTCTGTTTTGTAGGTCATGGATTCAACTCACAGAAAAACCATCCGAATCAATTTTGTAGAGATCCCTCCCAAACTCAAGGAAATGGTCTTAAAAGTTCATGAGAGCTCATCGTTCAACAAGAGACATGGTCACTTGCTCAGTTTGGTTACTACTGATTTTGACGAGGGTTTGATGAGTGTCTTATTCCAGTTCTTAGACCCTAAGAACCATTGCTTCATATTTCCAGACTATCAGTTGGTGCCTACACTAGAAGAATTCTCCAAAATACATGGTTTGCCTATATTGAAGCAGATGCCCTTTACTGGTTTAGAACAAGATCCAACTGCTTAAGATGTTGCCGTAGCTTTGCAATTAAAGCCATCTGACATTGAGTCCAACTGGGAAAAAAGGAGTGGAGTTAAGGGCCTCCTTACAAGTTTTCTAATGAAGAAAGCTTAGGTATTCCTAGACACCATGAGTTACCATGACTTTGAAGATGTCTTATCTCTCTTGATCTATGGATTAGTTCTGTTCCCCAATTCAGACCAGTTTTAGATGTCAGTGCCATCAACATCTTCCTGGCTCACAATCCAGTGCCTACATTGCTCGGGGATATTCTGCATTCACACCATACCTGTACCATGAAGAAGCGAGGGACTCTTATGTGTTGTATACCTCTACTCTATAGGTGGTTTATTTCGCACCTTCCTCGGTCAGTAATGAAGAATGAGTTAGGTTTTAAGATGGAACCAAAGATTAATGTCTTTTTCTCACTCTGATATCTATTGGTGCCCTCGCTCTCAAGAAGACATTTCTTTTATTAATCACTGTGGAGCATTTCCCAATGTGCAACTCCTTGGCATTAAAGGAGTAACCACCTACAACCCTTCTTTAGCTCTAAGTCAGTTCGTTTATGCTCGGAGGGATGGTCCTCATGATATGCTTATCCAAGGTATTATGTTCGACTATTCAAATGACCTGCAAGGTTATCATCAGAGGTTCATCCGCGCTTGGGGAATGGCTAAGAAGACTGATAGAAGGACTCTAGGACACAAGAGCTCCATCCCTTTGGAGCCATACCTCAAATGGGTGCGAGCTCGTGCTCAAAATCTTATGATTTTGTATGCTCTTATCCTACTAGTGATTTTAGAGCCTATTGTTCAAGGGGTCAAGTATCGCATCATTCTGCATCCTGATATGCCAACAAACTTCGAAGAGTTGCAAAAATCTTGGATACAGCTCAAAGGAGAACGAGATACCTTTGAGTCCCAGTTCTATTCCAGTGAGAAAAAAGTGTTGGAATTGACAAAGCGGCTTCACGAAGAGCAGAATCTCAATGCCTACATTAGCACCAAAAGGAAGCGCCCTTGGGAGACTTAGGAATCTTAGAAGTTTCTTATTTGTTATTCCTTTGTAAACTTTGATTTCATTTGAACTTACTAATAAAAAGTCTTTGTTTCTGTTTTGGTTCAAAGAGTTTAAATCCTATAAGGCCCTTGAAAACATTGCATAAGCATATCATGCATTTCATCGCATAAGCAGGTATTTCAAGACAAGTTTCTTATTCTTTTTGCTATTTATTTCAGCAAAAGAAATGGCTCTCGAACAAACAGTGAAAGACCTCCAAGCTCAAAATGCTCAGTTTCAGCAAGATGTTCCTAGCTCTGGCCCAAGGGCAAGAAGACCTGAAAGCTCTTCATCAAAGAAAATACCAAGAAGGCAAAGAAACCAACCGGTGTATTGAATTTGGGAAGAAGGATCAGAGGACCGGTTAAGCGAGCTATAGATTTCACGTCCCCGTCAAATGAGGGGGACAATCAAGAAGAGAAGCCTGTGGAAGAAAACAATAATCCAGGGTCTGAAGAAGATGAGCCTGATTATTCTGAGGAGCAGTATCCTCCTGCTGATGATAAATACAAACAGCTGGAGGATCGGCTCAATGCTATGGAGATCCATAGGATACCTGGGCTGGATTTTGAGGAGCTAGGACTAATTTCAAGGGTGGTCATCCCGCAAAAATTCAAGGCCCCTACTTTTTCCAAGTACGACAGCGTCTCTTGTCCCAAGCTGCATTTAAGGTCATATGTCAGGAAGATTCAACCCCACACCACTGATAGGAATCCGTGGGTACATTTCTTCCAGGAGAATTTCTCAGGGACTCAGGTGGAATGGTTCTATCAACTGGAGAGAACCAATGTTCGCAATTGGGAAGATCTGGTTGCTGATTTCTATAAGTAATATCAATATAATGCTGACCTCGCCCCAACTCGTACACAATTGCAAAGTATGTCTATGGGTTCCGACAAAGGTTTTAAAGATTATGCCTAAAAGTGGAGAGACCTTGCGGGAAGAGTCCAACCTCCGTTGTCTGATAGGGAGATGGTGGGCATGTTCTTGGGCACGTTATCCGGACCATTCTTTAACCATTTGATTGGAAGTTCGTCTGCTGGGTTCACTAAACTGATACTGACTGGTGAACAGGTAGAGGATGGCATCAAAAGTGGTAAAATACAAATGGATGCATCCTCTAGTACTGCAAAGAAACCATTCACAGGAAAGAAGGAGGTCAGTGCTTCTTATAGCCAAAGAAATCATAACAAAACTGAGCATCGTCTGACGGTAGGGGCTATTATGATTTCCAATCCTGCATCAAACCAACAACGAAACAATCAGCACAGACCAAGTTTTACCACACCTGCTGAAATCCAATTTGGTAACTCTGAAGGAGGCCCCAAAGAATCCTAATACTGCCTCTCCCCGCTACAACCCAAATGCTCGATGTGCCTACCACTTTGAATGTCCGGGGCATGATACAAATGATTGTTGGGCTTTGAAGAACAAGGTGAAAGACCTTATTGAGGCGAAGGAGATTGAGTTTGACCTTCTAGAGACGCCCAATTTAATAACTACACCCATGCCCAAACATGGCCAAGGTGTCAATGCTGTTGATGATGATCGTTTTGTTTCTTTTATGGATGAGTTAGCTACTCCTCTTCTGACCATCAAAAGGAATCTATTGCGATCCAATTTATTTCTGGGTTGTGGTGAAGGTTTCCACTTATGTATGACTCTACCAAATGGCTGTTTGTTATTGAAGATGGGCGTCCAGCGCCTGATGGTTAACAAAGAAATTATGTTCGAAAAAGTTCCTCTTATAAGAAGTTCATGTGAATATGCTTCAATAATCACCATTTCCAACAATCATCCCAGGGTCTCTACCAAAAGACCCGTCAGGATTACATTTGTTCCAAAGTTTGCTCCCCTGATCATCACCATGCCAGGGCCAATACCATATTCCTCAGATAAAGCTATTCCCTGGAATTATGGGACTGATGTCTATTACCATGGCGTCAAGCAAGACCTGTTGGCTATTGAAGACAAAGTTGCTAAAGGTACTGATCCCGATGTCGACAATATCGTTGGGACCAATAAAATTATGGGAAGTGGAAGAGTTTTGTCTCCCGAGATATCTCCAAAAACTGTTGCTACTCCTGTGATCATCCCTACTGCTGCTCCTGCTAGTACTCCCATTACTACTCCTATGATTATTCCTGTTGCTGCTCCTGTCAGTATTCCCATTACCACTCCTACTGTTAGTCTTGTTGTTGTCCCTACTACCGAGTCAGCTAAGACTCGGGGTAAAGGGGTATTGGTTGAGCCTGTCCAGAAGAAGGCGCATCCAGAAGCCATTCCTGAGGCTTCTGAAAAAGAGATGGAAGAGATTTTAACGATAATCAAGAAGAGTGATTATAATGTCATGGAGCAATTAGGGAAGACTCATTCAAAAATATCAATGCTAGCCTTACTTTTATGCTCTAAAGCCCATGCCAAAGCTTTTGTAAAATTCTTGAAGTCTGCCCACATGCCTCAAGAGACCTCCACTGATCAATTCGAGAATTGCGTGGCTAGTTTGACAGCTGATAATGGCCTGAGATTCTTTGATGCAAATTTAACCCCCAAGGGAAGGAAACACAATGATGCCCTACATGTCTCCATTGAGTACATGGGAACTACATTAGCCCATGTTCTAGTGGATACAGGTTCGCCACTGAATGTCTTGCCCAAAAATTCTCTGGACAGGTTAGATTGCGAATGACTCACACTAAAACCCAGTAACATTATGGTGAGGGCCTTCGGCGGTTCTAAAAGAATGGTGCACGTGGAGGTGGACATCCCTATCAAAGTTGGTACTCAAACTTTTAGTTCCACTTTTTACGTGATGGACATCCGCCCGTCTTACTCCTGTTTATTGGATCGACCCTGGATCCATGGGGATGGTGCTGTTACTTCCACCCTACATCATATGCGGAAGTACCCAGTCAATGGGAAAATTCTCACAGACCATGGGGAGGAGGAGTACATGGTGAGCCACCTGAACTCTTTCAGGTATGTTGAAATGGACGACGAGTTCATTGAGACCCCCTGTCAGAACTTCGAGGAGATTCCATAGACCGTTGCCGCGACCAAGACCACTTCCAGTGCTCCTAAGACTACTAGACCTCTGCTGAAGATGGCTTCTCTGAAGGATGCTAAAGCAATAGTTGAAGAAGGTAGGTGCATAATTTGGGGCCAACATCCAGATATTCCCTACAAATCTGACAAATTTGGTTTGGGTTTTACTTCATGAGCCCAGAGAGCTGTTCGTCGTTCTCGCACCGGGGGACCACCTTTGCGGATCAGCAACCATGGAGTTAATGCTCTAGAAGACAAAAATAGTGATTATGACCTGGACAAGTGGATCTTCCCAACCATCAGCGGTGGACTCAACAATTAGGAGGCTAAAGAATTTGTGCCCATTACTTTTATTCAAGAGTAATTTTTCTTTTTTGCTTTTGAGGAAATGTAATATTTGAACAATTGAAACATTATAGCCTTGTGTCTTACCCGAGGCACAATGGTCTATTTGTAAGGGTCATTGTTTCATTTTCATATGTCATCAATTAAACATTGGATGTTTTGCATGCAAATTTTACGCTCTTTTTTTTTCTTTTCTGCTTCTTTACTTTATCAAAAATATATAGTTATGCTCTTACACACACCCACATATCAAACTGCAGATCCACATCCACTATGGATCTCATTGATAATGGTTCTGCTATTGCTCATTATGACTTTGAAAATCCGATCTACCAAGCCGAGGACGAGGGTGAGGAAGATTGTGAAGTACCAGGAGAACTTGCCAGACTATTACAACAGGAAGAAAGGGAAATACAGGCTCACAAAGAGCCAGTTGAGACAGTTAACTTGGGTATTGAAGAGAACAAGAAAGAAGTCAAGATAGGTGCCGATCTGGAGCATAGTGTTAAGGAATGGTTAATACAAATGTTACATGACTATGTGGAGGTTTTTTCCTGGTCGTACAAAGGCATGCCATGACTTGACACTGATATCGTGGTTCATCGTCTGCCTACGAAAGAGGATTGCCCTCGAGTGAAACAGAAGGTTCGTCACATGCGGCCTGAGATGTTAGAAAAGATCAAGGCTGAGGTAATGAAACAATTTAATGCTGGTTTCTTAGTCGTCAGCTCTTATCCCCAATGGGCTGCTAATGTCTTTCCAGTACCTAAGAAGGATGGTAAGGTACGTATGTGTGTGGATTACAGACACCTGAACAGGGCAAGCCCCGAGGATGAATTTCCACTTCCTCATATCGATGTTCTGGTTGACAACACCGCATAGCATAAGGTATTCTCTTTCATGGATGGTTTCTCCGGGTAAAATCAGATCAATATGGCACCTGAAGACATGGAGAAGACGACCTTTGTCATACAGTGGGGCACTTTTTGTTATAAAGTTATGCCATTTGGGCTAAAGAACATCGAGGCAACCTATCAGCGCGCCATGGTAGCTTTATTTCACGATATGATCCATCACGAGATAGAGCTCTACATTGATGATATGATAGCTAGGTCTCAGACTGAAGAGGAGCACCTTGATCACCTGCAGAAACTTTTTGAAAGGTTGAAGAAGTACAAGCTGAGGCTGAACCCGAATAAGTTCACTTTTGGAGTAAGATCCGGTAAACTCTTAGGATTCTTCGTCAGTGGCAAAGGCATTGAAGTGGACCCCGCAAAGGTCAAAGCTATACAGGAAATGCCAACTCCTCACACTGAGAAGGAATTTATGGGATTCTTGGGATGCCTGAACTACATTTCCAGATTCATTTTCCACCTAACTGCTACTTGTGAGCCAATCTTCAAATTACTGAAGAAAGATCAAGTAGTGAAGTGGAATGACGACTGCCAGAACTCTTTTGACAAAATCAAAGAGTATCTTCAAGAGCCTCTAATTTTAATGCCTCCAGTCGAAGGAAGACCCCTGATCATGTACTTAACAATGTTAGAGAACTCAATGGGGTGTGTTCTGGGGTAGCATGACGAGTCTGGTCAAAAAGTGCATGCAATACACTACCTTAGCAAAAAGTTTACCGACTGTGAAACAAGATACTCACTGCACGAGAAAACTTGCTGTGCTTTGGCATGGGCTGCTCGCTGACTAAGACAATATATGTTGACTCACACTACCTTGTTGATATCTAAAACGGATCCTATCAAGTACATCTTCGAGAAGCCCGCTCTCTCCGGAAGAATAGCAAGATGGAAAATGATCCTGATCGAATACGAAATTCAGTATACGACCCAAAAAGCAATTAAGGGAAGTGTACTAGCTGATCATTTGGCTTATCAGGCTGTGGATGACTACCAATCCATAAATTTTGTGTTCCCGGACGAGAACATCATGTTAGTAACTGATTTTGAGGAATCTGGACCGGATGAAGGACTTGAAAAGGATCCCGATGGACTATGGTTTTTTATGGAGCTTCCAACGCTCTTGGCAATGTGTTGTACCCCAAAACCAAACCATAGTTTTTCTCACAAGGACCCTTTTTCTCATAAAATCAGCTTCCAACCTGATTCAGGTCTGAACAAAAAGCAGTGCCAGAAGCATATGTCAAATCTCCTGCCAGCAGGCCCCCACTTGTACTGGAAACTGGGGATCAACGAAAAGGGGCAAGACTTGTTCCACCCTTAACCAAACCATGGTTTTTCATCATACAAACCTGGTTACTTCAAACACATTCATTCTTTTCTCTATAAATAGAGAAGCATTTTCAAGCTCAAAGAGAAGACTTTTTTTGGGAAGGGGAACGAATTTTCAAATTTCTCAAACACTCTCAAAAATCATCAAACTCTCAAACCCTTAAACACTCATAAAACACCAACCCATAATCTAAACATTTGTCCCTTTCGAATCTGAAATATCCCCACACCTTGTTACCCTTCGAATCCAGTAGGAAGAACCTCACACTTGTTATTCTCTTTCGAATCTAGTATCAAAGGATTAACCCCTGTTTCTTCTATTTGAATCCATAAGTACTCAAGGTAACCACTTAAAGGCCCAACACACGTCCCAACCTCAAGCAAGGTAAGTCACTCTTAACCCTGGACTTTTCGTTTCTAGCATAACATGTGAATAAACTTCCTTTTGGTTTCAACATGTACATAGTATTTGTTTCCTTTTTGTTTCCACCCTTTTAGTTTGTTTTTATTGTCACTCCTTTTGGTTTTTTTCTTTGGTTTATTATAAATGATTTAAGAACTAACCTGGCCCTAAGGTAATGCTAGTATGGCCTTAGGCCATGTTGCTATTTAATATCTCAAATGAAAGAAACAGGAGACATGAATATGAAACGAAGCCTTAGGCTTCGTCACTGACTCCAGTTCCAATCAAAGGATGCAACAAAGGACTTGAGGTGAAGAGGGAACTCCATGCTGAACGAAAGAGGAAGCCAGAAGGAACGCCCACACTGATTCCAGACCCAGTCGAAAGGCACGCCCACACTGATTCTAACCCCAGTCGAAGGAGGTAGAAAGGCAGAATCGAAGGCTGCACCTCATGCCTCAGGTTAAGCCCAAATTGAAGGGCAGGACCTCATTGACTCCAGGCCCAAATTGAAAAGAGCCAAAGAAGCAGAATCGAAGAGTTCTTCTGCCTGAATCAAAAGAGCCCCTTTTTCCTCTTTATTTTACTTATTTTGCCTTTATATTTTTATGATATTCAATATGATTGTAATAGTGTAGGATTTTATCTTTCTGCATTTTATTACTTTTGTATGATTGCTAGTAAAATAGGGTATGTATGGCAAGATAAAAACAACAAGTAGACAATCCCTAATCAAAGACTAAATGCATGCAAATCAAACACACTATTCACACATGCACCTCTAGGGTAATCTCACTTGTTGCCTTGGAAAAATAGTCATGTCCCTCGAATATGGGCGTTTTAGCAAAGACCCTCGATAAAAGATCATAGTCCGTCGATGACCCTTAATGTTGCCTTCGGTAAAGGATCTAGTCCCTAAACCACATTGCTAAAATGTTCCATAGGTTTCCTTCTATGACTATACAAATGTCCCACGCCCGTCCCTTCACATCCAATGATGGGGCTCTTACCAAATCAATGGTAAGATAGCAACATCTAAAGGAGGAGGAAAAGAACATTAAAGACCTTCTGAGTAGGTAGGATGCTCCTAGTTGCTCGCTTGCTCACAACAAAAACATTTTATACACCCACACTCTCATTTGAAACATTTTCAAAAGTTCAAACACTTTGTACGCGTTCTTATAGAAACGAAAACCATTACAAAGACACTTTTCAAAATCACTTTCAAAAACACATTCCACAAACACCTCTTTGAACTATTTTAAAAATAACACTTTGTACGCGTTCTTATAGAAACGAGAACCGTTATAAAGAATTTTTCAAAATACTTTCAAAACCCACACGACAAGCACATTTTCAAACAAAAGAAAGTGATCTAGCAAGTAACTAAGATCCCGTAGATAACTACAGATGAAAGGGGTGCTAATACCTTCCCTTTTCATAACCTACCCCCTGAACTCAAGAAATAATCTAGAAAGGTCTTTCCTGTTCTTTTCACCCTTTCCTTATTGGATAAAAGAAAATTCGGTGGTGACTCTTGCTAACTGCAACAATTGCGAACAAACGCAAAACACCCAAGTCAGTTCTCCCACGTATTACAGAACTGGCGACTCTGCTGGGGAATATACTTAAAAGTGGGGTTACCTTAGGGCTAGATAACCTTTACTTACTTTCCTTATTTGACTTGCATGCTTTACATTGGTTCCTTGTTTGGGTTTGTTTTGATCCTCTACCCGAATCTGGGAGCACCTTTTAGGTAAGTAGCAATAGATTATGGAAATTGTGCGGGGTATATCGACATAGTCTAAGAAATAGCTACGTTAGTGTGACATATTTGTTGGTACCTATGATACGGTAGCAGAACCGACTATTTTGAAATGTTGGTTTGCGTTTTGCATTTTGTGTTCGTAAAATGTCGCGGTAAGCAAGAGTCGCCACCGACTTTTATTTCATCCAACCGGAAAGGAAAAAAGTACATAAAAAATCCTTTTTCGAGATTTTGAGTACGGGGTGTAGATTATAGAAAGGGAAGGTGTTAGAACCCTTTATATCCATGGTTTTCCATGGGCTCTTAGGTACTTTCTCATCTTTAAAATTGCTTGTGTACATGCTTTGTTTTGAAAAGAGTTTTAACTTCGTGATAACCCTTGTATCAGTCCTCAAGGGTGTAACGAAATTGTTTTGAAAATTGTTTTGAAACGTGTAAGTGTGGAAAGTTTTAATTTGAGCAAGTACCTACTAGCATCTACCTACTCAAAAAAAGATCGTTTCTATTCTCATTTCCTTTAGACAATGCTATCCTACTATTGAGAAATAGGTAGCACCGTCGTTGGAGTTGTAAGGGTCAATTCGTAAGGGACGTATGATCATTAAGGCAATGTTAGGACGTCTTAGTAATAACCCTGAAGTCTTAAGATCATATTAGAAGCAACATTTCCGAGGCAACATGTCCGAACGGGACATTTGATCTTTGTTAGATAGGAGGGCAACCACTAAGACACCCTATACTTAATGGTCGTTTACCGAAGGCTACCGAAATGAGAGTATACCCTAAGAGTGATATGTGCGAGTGATTTGTTTTCAGTTATTTGTCTTTGCATATTAGGGTTTTCTAACTGTATTAAATTATCATGCAATCTTGTCATTCAATCCTATTACACACATATAGATAGTGAAATATTTGCAGAGATTAAGATGCGAGAAAATAAATCTACGCTATTACAAGGCTTCGGGGAGGGGGATTAATTACATAGCCAAAAACCCGGAAAAATAAGCGATAAGTAAAAGCCCTAAATTAAACTATTACATACTAGTGAGCAGTTACAACAATATTGGCAAAAATAAATAATCAGCGCGCGGCGGATTAAATGCGAAGCGATTAGGGTTTTGACCCTTGACTAAACCTAATTGTAATTGATTAAAGTAAACATGTTTTTTGTCATTTTTTGTTATTTAAGAAAGTAACGAAATAATTGAATTAAAAAAAGAAAATCCTAAGTTATAATTAATTTTAATTGTGAAAGAAATTAGAATTGCCTTAATTAAAGTAATTACTTAAAAAAACATTTATTAAGCAAATAAGTCTTCTTTCTGTGATTTTTGGTTGGTTAATTTTAGAAAAAAAATAATTTTGGTGTTGGTAAAAAAACAGAATAATCAAAGAAACGGAAATTAAAGAAAAAATAATGGAGATAACCAAGTGAGCCTACTGTCAGCAGATCTGGTTCTGGCTGATGAGGTCCAGAAGATGGTGGCCCTCAGAAGATGGGGGTACTGGATCTGATCCTGGCAGGTGGATCCAGCATATGATGACCCTCAGAAGATGGGGTGCGTTGGATCTAGTTCTGAATGGGATCCAGAAGATGATAGCCTGCACGTGCTGGATCTGGTTCTGACTGGGATCCAGAAGATGATGCGCTGGATCTGGTCCTGGCTAATGGATCAGAAAGATGATGCACTGGATTTAATGCTGGCTAGTGGATCCAGAAGGTGATGATCCTCAGAAAATGCACGTGCTGGCTCCGGCGAAAACAAAGGAGAAAATACCAAAAGCTCATGCCTGGGATCAAACCCAGAACAATGAGCTTCTGACTTCCTTCTTCTGACCAACTGCGCTGGACGTTAGTTTATTAATATAATAGGAACAAACAAAATATATCATAACTATAGGTTTCTGGCCAGAATAAAGCGCCAGAATTTGAATCAGCCAGTCAGGCTGTGACACATTATTGTCTTCTTCCCTAGAACCGTCGCTTAAAGTTCAGAACTTTTACCTACAGACATTTGCTGTAGGTACATCCCTGTATAATTCCAAAATTGTGTATGTTTAAGATAAATCGCCATGGCTGGTACTATTCTACTCGTTTCAACCTTACGAGTCTTCTGTTACCAAAATCATTACCCAATTTTGCCTCTCTTGCAAAGTCCTAATCAAGAACATAAAACCCTAGCTATGGCAACTTCATGTACAAGCGTTAGAAATACAATTAAATGGTATTAAAAGCTTGCAAACTCAAAGACAAACATGAATATATCATTAGAATATGGAATGGGTGAGTGAATCAATGAAACTGAATTCGAGTTTGGAGGCATATCGTGATACCTCTCTCTATCTTGCAATTCCAGACGTGGAAAGGCTTGAATCTGATTGGAAAATGTTCCTGGAGTGTCCAGTAACCTATTGGCAACCTGAGAATGGCACGAATTGACCTCTAACACAGAAATTGGATCACCACTCTTCTTGCAATTTTTGAGTTTTTCTTTCACCTCTGCACGGCTACTTCTAACCCCTGCTTGCTCTGGAAAGGTTCCATATATATTAGAGAATGTATTAGGGTTAAAATTTGCATCAAATCTTTGCCATTTATGAAGATTGACCATTGATTTATTCCTTGCACCAAATCTTTCCAAAACAAGCATTTTCAATCTTTTTCTGTCCATATGAAGCCTTGCACGATTTGATCTTGCCACCAGCTGTATAATGACTCTAATCATGCACAAAATCTCAAGGTTTAATTGATTTTTGATATTTTCATTATTTTATATTGATTTTATTTGATTAAATGAAATAAAATTAAAATAAATAATAAAAATAAAAGAATGACAAGTGGAAGGGCTCATGGGTCGTGGATCACATCACAAGCTCAGTGCAAGCATAAAAAGTTAGGCCCATTTAGCAAAAAAATGCAATTTTGGACACATTTGACTTTTGGCAATTTTACAAAAATAGTCAACTTTGACAAGGTATATCTCTTTCAATTTTGACCCTATGAGGGTGCTCTTGGACTTTTTAGAAAGCTTAGGATGTCCCATAAGCAACCTTTTTGGTCTCATCTCAATTGAGCCTTCCATACTCATGTTATGAAGCTTTGACCCAAAAGGTATTTTTGTTGACTTTTCAAAATGACCTATAATGTCTAAATTCATATCTTCTTGTGAGAGCATATTTTGAACTTGAGGTATGAATATGGATTGTATGTAATTTCATCCTCTTCACAATTATCTTTGAATGGGCCATTTCTGATCAATATGAGAAAGTTATACTTGGTCAAAGTTTAGTTGGCTTTTCCTGCAAAACCCTAATTTAGCAACTTTTGGGTTTTGATGAATTGTGAGCAATCCTTGAGGAATCATGATCAACCCTTGATCAAATGATGAATGATACCTCAAAATGAGGATGTTGACCAAAAATCTTGAGGTTTGACTGTATGTGGGCCACAATTGACTTTTGACCTAGCACAGTCGATTTCTAGGTATTTTTGCAATTGACTGAGCAAACTTCCTCTGCAAGGCTTGAAACTTGACATGGATGATCTTGAGAACATATTAGGACAATGGTGAGCATTTGGGATCCTTTGGACTCAAGCATCTTGATGCAAAATGAAACCCTAATTTGAGGTAGACTGCCTTAGGAGAGAGTTTGTCTGGTCAACTCTTGGATCTCCTTGAGCAATTTGAGGACCTCACTTGACATGTATTGAGAAATATGGGAGGGAAAGTTTTGGGGTACAACAGCTGCCCCTGTTCAATCCTCTTAAACCTGAGGATGTAGATTGGCGTGTCTGCCTTTCGTGATCTGAAGGTAGAAGATGATTGAACACTAGAGTGCCCAGAAATTTGCACTCGCATGAAGTGACACTTGTCTTGTGATATCGGGAATGGGCTTATAGATGCCATTTGGTAGTCGCTAGAGAATTGTCGGAGATGGGATTAAAGATGCCATCCGAAGAAGTATCAGAAACCGCTGGAACCCGTATACCTGTTGTTGAGGAGGACTTCACTTGGGAATGTTGGTCTCTGTCTTGAGGGAAGTAGAGTTTCAAGAGCTTCAGTTGTCCGTTACTCTACTGGGGAATGATTTCGGTTTGGGAAGCGGAGGTGAACTGTGTGTTTGGTCAGAGTACAAACTGCACCGCGACTTACTGGGGAAATGTGAAATCAAGTGTATTTGATCGGGTCCCGGTCTTACAGTATTGTGGACTGCTGTCTAGGGATAAGAAAGGAAGAACCCGGATAGTAAGGTTATGAGAAGGAACCTGGATAGTAGGGTTACTTCGATATGAGAGCCTGGATAGTACGGTTGTGAGAAGGAACCTGGATAGTAGGGTTACTTCGAGGTGAAAGCCTGGATAATAGGGCTGTGAGAGGGAACCTGGATAGTAGGGTTACTTCAAGGTGAAACCCTGGATGGTAAGGCTGTGAGAAGCAACCTGGATAGTAGGGTTACTTCGATATGAGAGCCTTGATAGTAGGGCTGTGAGAAGGAACCTGTATAATAGGGTTACTTCGAGGTGAAAGCCTGGATAATAAGGTTGTGAGAAGGAACCTTGATAGTAGGGTTACTTCGAGGTGAAAGCCTAGATAGTAGGGCTGTGAGAAGGAACATGGATAGTAGGGTTACTTCGAGGTGAAAGCCTGGATAGTAAGGCTGTGAGAAGGAACTTGGATAGTAGGGTTACTTCGAGGTGAAAGCCTGGATAGTAGGGCTGTGAGAAGGAACCTGGATAGTAGGGTTACTTCGATGTGAAAGCCTGGATAGTAAGGTTGTGAGAAGGAACCTGGATAGTAGGGTTACTTCGATATGAGAGCCTGGATAGTAGGGCTGTGAGAAGGAACTTGGATAGTAGGGTTACTTCTAGGTGAAAGCCTGGATAGTAGGGTTGTGAGAAGGAACCTGGATAGTAGGGTTAATTCGATGTGAAAGCCTGGGTAGTAGGGTTGCTTTGGTTGCGCCAATGATTACTCTATTTTAGCCTTTGAGTGTTGATCATGGACTTGTTGGAAATTGTTGATAACAATGTCTTTCCTGAAAGAAATACAAGGTTAGTTATATGTGATGCATGAGATGCATTGTATGCTGACGTTCTCAAAATAAATGAGATTATGTTATATGTGATGTATGTATATGTCATGATGTATGAACATGAAATGCTGACGTGATAATTTGAATCTAGGAAAATAAATCCATGATTGCTATGAAAACCATAGTTCCTCCACCTCTGAGGGATGGTGAACAAGGATGACCGTATTGGGGATTTTCCCCTTGGCTAGTAAATGTTCTATCGGAAGAGACTCTGTCCGAGGGTAAATCTGCGGGGAATAACTCTGTTGGAGCGGAGATATCCTGTTGATAGATCCGCTGTCTTGGAGAAATAACTCAGTTGGGGATGAATTCTCGTTGCTGGTGATAATGAATTCTGTTGGAGATCGAATTTATGACTGTGAGAGAAATAAACTCTACTTTGGGGAATGATTTACCAACTCACTCGTGATTGTGAACTTTAGCTGGGGAGAGTTGTGCTCTGTTGGGAAAGTTAACACCACTATATTTGGATACTTATTACTTTGTGGGGAGTGTATGTACCACTTCTCATGTTCTCCAGCTGGTTTTGTCCCTATACCTGATGGGCAGAGTAACTGTAAGGCTTGGACACTTCTTGTTTGTCCCTGTTCCTGGAATTACGAGTAATCGTCTTTTGTTTCTTACGTAAATATTTATGAGCAACAATTATTCTCAAATGCATATATAAAAAATGATTCATTGGACGTTCTAGAAAAACGACACAGAAAAAGAAAAACAAATTGAAATTCCTTGTGAAAATGGATTGTATTGATTTTGAAGTTGGCCCATAATGGGCGTTTTGTACAAGGAGGATGACGTACCAGTAAGAGAACGCCGCCGAAAGATAGATATTACAATTTGTGTAAAAGAAGGAAAAACATCTATGTGAAACGACCCCATTGGGTTCCAACTCTGCTATTGCCTTTATATCTTCAAGCATCTCATCACTTTGCTGCTGGGTCGAAGGTGGATCAGATTGATTGGCGCCGTCCGAGCTTGACATTCAATACCGAAGTCTGTTGCAAGATGATTCAATGAGACACAGTGTTACGCTTTAATCCCTAATTTTTTCTTGGACCGCCCTTTCGGGTTTTCAGTCCACCAGAATACCCTTTTTTGCCCAAGCCGCCTTTTCAGGTTTTCGACTTGCCGGGTGTACAGTTTTTTTCATTTTCATCCCTTACTTTTGCCTGAACCCTTTTGGTTCACCGGGAAGCCCTTATTTTTTCCTAGGCCAGTCAACCTAGCGGGTCTTTGATTATGTGTAGTATTTTTTCACTATGTCTGCATTGACGGGGTGAGGAAGGTCGTCACCATCCATGGTGGTTAGAATCATAGCTCCTCCCGAGAAAATGTTCTTAACCACAAATGGCCCTTCTTATGTGGGGGTCCATTTGCCCCTGGGACCACCTTGCGGTAGTATGATGCGTTTAATCACTAGATCCCCGACTTGATATTCTTGACGTCTGACTTTCTTGTTAAAAGCCTTGATCATTCGTTTTTGATATGTCTGACCATGACAAATAGCGGTAAGCCTCTTTTCATCAATTAGATTCAGCTGATCAAGTCGGTTCTGGATCCAATCGTCTTTGTTTAAACCTGCATCCTTCATAATCCTGAGAGAGGGTATCTGGAGTTCGATGGGTAGGACTGCCTCCATGCCATACACCAAGGAGTAGGGTGTTTCCCCTGTTGACGTCCGTGCTGAGGTACGGTACCCATGAAGAGCGAATGGTAACATCTCATTCCAATCCTTTTAGGTCACCGTCATCTTTTGCACAATCTTCTTGATGTTCTTGTTAGTTGCTTCAACAACCCCATTCATCTCTGACCGGTAGGGAGAAGAGTTATGATGCTGTATCTTGAACTATTAGCAGAGCTCGTTGATCATTGTATTGTTGATATTTGTGCCATTGTCCGTAATAATCCTCTCTGGTACACCGTATCGACAAATCATATTGTTTCGGATGAACCGCGCCACGACGTTCTTGGTTACTGAAGCAAAGGAAGCTGCTTCAACCCACTTTGTAAAGTAATCAATGGCTACCAGAATGAAACGATGCCCGTTAGACGCAGTAGGTCTGATCTCGCCGATCATGTCGATGCCCTACATTGCAAAGGGCCAAGGAGCTGTCAAAACATTCAGGGGAACCGGAGGTACATGCACCTTATCAGCATAGACTTGGCACTTATGACAGGTTCGAGAGTGCTAGTAACAATCAGCTTCCATAGTGGACCAGTAATATCCTGCCCGTAGGATTTTCTTCTCCATGGTATGTCCACTAGAATGAGTTCTGAAGGTACCTTCATGTAGGTCTGCCACGATCCTTTCTGCCTCGCTCTTGTCTATGCACCGCAGTAAGGTTGAATCATGGTTACACTTATAAAGGATACCATTACTGATAAAGAACTTCGCAGCGAACCTTCTCAGAAACTTATTATCATTAATAGATGCCCCCTCGGGGTATTCTTGAGCCTCAAGATACCTTTTTACCTCGTGAAACCATGGTTTATCTGCTACCTCTTCAGTCTCAATATCACAGCAATGTGCGGGTTCGTCCAACCTCTCGATGGTAATCTGGGGAGCTTCATTGTCCCACCTGACTTTGAACATAGAAGACATGGTAGCTAGCGCGTCTACTAACTGGTTCTACTCTCTCGGGAAGTGTTCAAAGGTTATTTCCTCAAAGTGTGGGAGCAATGTCAGTACATATTCTTTGTAAGGAATAAGATTCGGGTGCTTCGTATCCCACTCGATTTTGATCTGACTTATCCCCAGAGCGAAATCTCCGAATACACTCAAGAACTTAATCCTCAGGTCAATAGCAGCTCGAAGACCCAGGATACACGCTTCATACTCCGCCATATTGTTGGTGCAGTTAAAATATAATCGGGCAGTGAACGGAGTATGACATCCCTCAGGAGATATAATTACAACACCAATGCCATTACCCAATGTGTTCGAGGCTCCATCAAAATACATAGAACATTGGGATCCCTCCTCGGATCCTTCATCCGGTCCAAGTTCTTCGCAGTCGGTTACCAACATGATATTCTCATCCGGGAACTCGAAATTCATGGATTGGTAGTCATCCACGGCCTGATGCGCCAAATGATCCGCCAACACACTCCCCTTGATTGCTTTTCGAGTTGTGTATTAGATGTCGTACTCGGTTAAGATCATCTGCCATCTTGCTATCCTTCCGGAGAGAGCGAGCTTCTCGAAGATATACTTGATCAGATCCATCTTTGATATCAACAAGGTGGTGTGAGTCAGCATATACTGTCTCAGCCGGCGAGCAGCCCATGCCAAAGCGTGACAATTTTTCTTGAGCAATGAGTATCGGGTCTCACAGTCGGTAAACTTTTTGCTAAGGTAGTAAATGGCATGCTCTTTTCGGCCAGACTCGTCATACTGCCCCATCACACACCCCATTGAACCGTCTAGCACTGTCAAGTATAAAATCAAGGGTCTTCCTTCAACTGGAGGCATCAAAATTGGTGGTTTTTGAAGGTATTCCTTGATTCTTTCGAAGGTGGTCTGGCATTCATCATTCCACCTTACCACTTGATCTTTCTTCAGCAGCTTGAATATTGGTTCACAAGTAGCAGTCATATGTGAAATGAACCTGGCGATGTAATTCAAACGTCCCAAGAAACCTCTAACTTCCTTTTCTGTGCGGGGAGCCGGAATCTCCTGTATGGCTTTTAACTTTGCAGGGTTAACCTGAATACCTTTATCACTAACGACGAAGCCTAGAAGCTTACCAGACCTTACCCCAAAGGTACACTTGTTCGGATTCAACCTCAGCTTGTACGTTTTCAACCTGTCAAATAGTTTCTGGAGATGGTTAAGGTGCTCTTCCCCAGTCTGAGACCTGACTATCATGTCATCCACGTAAACCTCAATCTCATGGTGAATCATGTCGTGGAACAAAGCGACCATGGCGCGTTGATAAGTTGCCCCAACATTCTTCAACCCGAAAGGCATTACCTTGTAACAGAAGGTTCCCCATGGTGTAATGAAGGTTGTCTTCTCCATGTCTTCAGGAGCCATCTTGATCTGGTTGTAGCCAGAAAAACCATCCATGAAGGAGAAGATCTTGTGTTGCACGGTGCTGTCGAGTAGAACATCAATGTGAGGAAGTGGGAAGTCATCCTTGGGGCTTTCCCTGTTAAGATCTCTATAGTCCACACACATCCATACCTTACCGTCCTTCTTAGGTACATGAACAATGTTGGCAACCCACTATGGATAAGAAGTAACAGCTAAGAACCATGCGTCGAACTGTTTCATGACTTCTGCTATGATTTTCTCTGACATTTCAAGGCGCATACAGCAAACTTTCTGCTTTACCGGAGGGCAGTCTTCTTTAGTCAGCAAGCGGTGTACCATAATATCAGTGTCCAAACCAGGCATATCTTCATAGGACCAGGCAAAGATCTCAACATAGTCGCGTAGCATTTGTATCAACCGTTGTTTGACACTAGGCTCCAGATTTGCACCTATCTTGACCTCTTTCTTGTCTTCCTCTGTACCCAAATTCACTGACTCGACTGGCTCTTCATGAGGTTGTATGGCCCTCTCTTCCTACTGTAACAGTCTAGCAAGTTCTCCAGGAACCTCACAATCATCCTCACCTTCGTCCTCAGCTTGGTTGATCGGATTTTCGAAGTCATAATTGGCAGTAGTATAGTTGTTATCAATGGGATCCAGAGTGGATATGGATCTGCATTATGATACGTGAGTGTGTGTAAGAGAATAGCTGTTTTTGATAAAGCGAGAGACAGAAAAAAAAACAAGGAGCGCAAAATTTGTAATGCAAGAAACGTCCAATGCTTTATTAATGATATATGAAAATGACAAATAATAAGCCCTCACAAGCAAAGCCAAGGTGCCTAGGGCAAGGCACCGGGCCGTAAAGTTTCAAATTGTTTGTTACAAATCTTAAAACAAAAAGTCAATTACTGTGGAATAAAAGAAACAGGTATGAAGTCCTTTGTCGTCCAGTTGTTCAGTCCACAATTGGTTGTAGGGTAGATCCAATTGTCGATGTCTGAATCCTCTTCACTATCTTCAATTGCATTAACTCCCCGATTGATGATGTGTAGAGGAGGTCTTCCAATCCGTGCGTGCCTAACAGCCTTCTGAGCCCCTATAGTAAAGCCCAAACCAAATTTGTCAGTTTTGTGAGTGAAATCAGGGAGCTGACCCCAATTGGTACACCCACCTTCATCAATTACAGCCCTGGCGTCCTTGAGAGAAGCCATCTTCAGCGGAGGTTTGTTGGTAGCAACTTCAGTTGATGCCGAGAACTGAGGGAACTCTTCGAAATTCTGACAAGGCGTTTCTATGAATTCCCCATCCATCTCTACATAACGGAAATAATTGAGATGGCTCACCATATACTCTTCCTCACCTCGCACCGTGACAATCTTCCCCTTCACCGGATATTTCAGCATTTGATGGAGCGTGGAAGTCACTGCCCCAACCTTATAAATCTAAGGGCAACCCAGCAGGCAAGAATATGATGGTCTGATATCCATTACGTAGAAAGTGGACCCAAAGGTCTGAGAACCCACCTTGACAAGGATGTCCACCTCCCCGTGCACCATTCTTTTTGATCCATCAAAAGCCCTTACCATGATATTACTCGGCTTTAGAATCAAACCTTTACAATCTAGACAGTCTAATGCTTTCTTTGGTAGAACATTCAGTGAGGACCCAGTATCTACCAGCACATGGGCCATAGTGGTGCCCTTTCACTCGATCGAGACGTGCAGAGCATCATTATGATTTCTCCCCTTAGCAGTCAAATCTGCATCTGAGAAACCCAACCCATTATCGGCAGTCAGGCTAGCTACGCAATCTTTAAACTGATCGGCTGAAGTTTCCTGCGGCACATGTGCAGTTTTGAGGAATGAAATTAAAGCCTTTGCATGGGCTTCATAACACAACAACAAGGACAACATGGAGATTTTTGACGGGGTCTTTCCCAGCTGCTCGACTACATTGTAGTCGCTCTTCTTGATAATCTTTAGTATTTCCTCTATCTCTTTTTTAGAGGTTTCTACAATGATCTTCTTAGGTGCCTCCATCCGAGCAGGCTCACCTATGATTTCTTTGCCCCGAGTCCCAGATGGCTCGGCGACAGGGGTGATAACTGGAGTAGGAACTGGGACAGTAGTTGATGTACTAGCAGACGGAATGACGACAGGTTTGTGGACAGTCGGAGGGGAAATCTCGGAAGAGAAGAGTCTTTCACTTCTGGTGACCTTGCTTGTCCCAACAATATTACTGATATCCATATCGGCTTCTTCAGTCCTCAGATCTTGTTTAATACCATGGTAATATACATCATTCCCATAATGCCATGGGATAGCCTTATCTGAGGTATATGGGATGGGACCCAGAGCGGTGATTATTAACGGAGGAACTCTTGGAACGGGTGTAACCCTAACAGGTTTTCTCGAGGAAACCTTGGAAGGGTTGGTGGAAATGGTGACAATGGCAACATCTTCAAAAGGAATCATAGTCTTCTCAAACAAAATTTCCTTATTATCCATCAGGCGTTGAACACCTAACTTCAATAAACAGCAACTGGAAGGAAGAATTGAACACATGTGGCAACCTTCACCACAACCCGGAAATAAACCGGCCGACAACAAATTCTTCTTAACCGTCATCAAAGGAGTAGAAATTTATTCCACAGAGGTCACAAACGAATCGGTGTTTACAACATTGACTCCACGACCATGTTTGGGCATAGGAGCAGTTATAACGTTTGGTTTTTTCGGAGCATCAAACTCAATCTCTTTAGCCTCCAGCAAATCTTGCACTTTATTCCTCAGAGCCCATCAATCGTGTCGTGGCTTGGGCTTTCCGATTGGTAGGTGCACCGCGCGTTGGGATTGTATCTGGGAGAAGAAGTATTTGGATTCTTGGGAGCCTCTTTCAAGGTTGCCAAGTTGGATTTTAACAGATGAGGCAGAAATTCAGCCAAAGTCATGTTGATACGGGTAAACTGCCGTTGTGGTCTTTCCACCCTTTGCTGATTGTTGCGTTGTGGAGCAACCGCGAGTCTTGGTATCACTACAGCATTTACCGCTTGACAGTGTTCAAGTCTGCTTTGGCCCCTCAGGCATTAGACTGCATTATCTTCCTTCTTACCGGTGAAAGGCTTCTTTACTGCACTTGATGAAACATCCTTCTGTATTTTACCACTTTGAATGCCAGCTTCTACTCTCTCTCCAGTCAAAATCAACTCAGTAAACCCATATGACAAACTGCCGATCAGATGATTGAAAAATGGACCAGATAGCGTCCCTAGAAACATGTCAACCAACTCCCTATCAGACAAAGGGGGTTGGACTCTTCTTGCCAAGTCTCTCCACTTTTTAGCATAGTCCTTAAAACCTTCACTTGCACCCATAGACATACCCTGGAGCTGAGTACGAGTGGGAGCAATGTCGGAGTTGTACTGGTAATGCTTTTAGAAACCAGCAGCAAGGTCTTCCCAGTTTTAGACACTGGCCCCTTCCAACTGATAAAACCATTCAAGCTGAGTCCCCGACAGACTATCTTGAAAGAAGTGTACCCACAAATTTCTATCAGCGGTGTGGAGTTGGATTTTTCTTACGTAAGAGCGGAGATGGAGTTTTGGACAGGATACTCCATCGTAATTGGCAAAAACCGGAGCTTTGAACTTATGAGGGATCTCCACTCCCGATACCAGTCCTAGTTCTCCAAAATCCAAACCAGGGATCTTCTGAATCTCCATAGCACTCAGACGGTCTTCTAGTTGCTTGTATCTATCCTCAACAGGAGGATACTGCTCGTCATTGCAATCTGTATCGTTATCAGAAACCGCTAGACTTGGGTCCTTTGTCCTTTCTTGGTTCTCCCCGTCCTTGGATGAGGAGGTCAGATCAGTTGATTGTCTTATCCTTTCTTTGAATCTTCTACCCATGTTCAGAATACCGACCTTCTTCTTTTTCTTTTTCAGAATAAGGGTCTTCAGATCCTCTTGCCCTTTAGCCAGACTTAGGAACATCTGTTGGAATTGGGCGTTCTGTGCCTGAAGATCTTTGATGGCTTGATCAGAAGACATTTCTGCGTGTGATAAACAACGAAGAAGATGAGAAACCTGTAGTGGTACCTGTAATGGTGTACATGATAATGGGATGCATGTAATGTTTTCAAAGACTTTGGGAAATTTAAATTTGTAAACCAAAAATAAACAAACTTTATTAGCTTTAAACTTTGAAAGGTTCAACAATGCCTTTAAAGCGTTACAAAGAAGTAAATAAAACAAACTCTAAAAACTAGAAAAGCAAAATCAAAAGTCCCATGGACGCTTCCTCTTTGTACCGATGTAGTCATTGATCACTCTTTCTTCCTTGAGCTGCCTGGTGTGATTCAAAATCTTCCTTTCTTGCTCGTGGTACTTTTCCCGGTAAGTGTCCCGCTCATTCTTCAGCTGAATCCAAGACCTCTGCAACTCCCCAGGACCAGTGGGCATGTGAGGATAGAGAACCGTGTAAGGAATGCCTTCTTCATTAATGGGCTCCACAATCACAGGTAATACGGCTTCATAGGGAATCTCAAGCTTCTGGGCACGAGCTCGGACCCATTGGATGTAAGGCTGCATAGGAAGGGAAGTCTTTGGTCCCAACTCTTGGGGGTCAGATCTGTTCACCATGCTCCAAGCTCGTATAAACCTCCGGCGGTGTTCCTTAACATTCTCCTTGTAGTCAAATACAATGTCCTCAAGGAGCAACTCATGGGGACCATCTCTCCGAGCACGACCAAACTGTCGCAAAGCTAGACAAGGATTGTAAGTTATACCCCCTCTGATTCCAAGCAACGGGACATTAGGGTATCCCCCACAATAGTCAATAACAACAGTGTCTTCCATAGTCCGGGAACTCCAAAGAATATATGTATGGGAAAGTGACATCATCTTGTAGGACCAACCCAAACCTTCTTCGTTCTTCAGCATAGACTTAGGGAGGTGAGAAATAAACCACCTCGACAGCAGCGGCATGCAACACATAAGAGTCCCTCTTCTTCGCACTATACAAGTATAGAGGGCATGCAAGATATCACCCAACAGGGTAGGCACATGATTGCGAGAAAGGAAGATCTTGACAGCATTCACATCTATAAAGCAATCCGGATTCGGGAAGAGAACCAACCCATAGATAAGGAGAGCCAAGATATCTTCAAAATCCTGAAAATCCAAATTATCCCAGAATAGTCGAGCTTGGTCTATCAGAAATTTATCTAGAAAACCTTCGACCCTGCTTCGTGTTTCCCAATTGGATACCACATCGACCCGTTTTAAATACAGAGCTGAGGCAATGTCTTCTGGTCTAGGAACTTCTTCCATACCTGTGAAGGGCACCTGTTCAAGGATGGATATGCCCAATAGGTGAGAGAACTCTTCCAAGGTGGGAACCAGCTGGTAATCTGGAAAGGTGAAGCAATGATGCACATGATCGAAGAACTGGAAAAGTACACTCATCATATGCTCATCAAGATTTGAGGTGACCAGGCTAAGAAGCTGACCATGTCTCTTAAGTAACATAGAAGTCTCAGAAACTCTCGAGGCTAGCTCTTTAAGTTGGGAAGGTATTTGCACAAAGTTGACTCGGATGGTATTTGTGCACACAGAAGCCATAATCTGCAAAACAGAACAAAGATAAATTCCCTTGGTCTCTAAAATGGTTAGTATAGTGAAGTATGTATGCTATGTTATGATGCATGATGTCATGGTAAACCACAGGTATAGCAAACATAGATATTGCAAACACAATCAAATCACACAAATCCCTTAAGTTTAAGGATGGCATGAGGTCAAAGGTAGTACCCTCTTGAAGTTAAGTTGGTTTCAACCTGTCCTAGAAAAAGTAGCCGGGTTATAGAGGATCTCAATATCACTGACCATCCTCCATCGTTCATGGTTTCAGCTCACGCAATCTTTTCTTGCGGCCGGAACTATCTCGAGAGTATGGTCTCAATGAGTGTAGCATCGAGTATCAACCAGTTCTCAGCTTTACACCGAGGCTGGCTATCTCACTACTTTCTAATGGCCAAGTTGGTAGATTAAAGGTTATAAGGTGAGTTGATGCTTAATGACACCACGCGGCGGCCCCGTATTCTCTTCGTTTCTCCACAAGGGATACCGGTACCAACCAAAGTGCCACACTAACGTAGCTACTACTTCAACCGTATCGGTCTATATCGTACAATTCCCTCACAGTCTATTGCTACTTACCTAAAAGGTGTTCCCCAGATCTGGGTGTAGGATCTATAGTAACCCCAAACAAAACCCTTAAAAGTAAAGCAAACAAAGCAATCAAGAGAAGCAATTATGATGACCTAGATCCTAAGGTATACCCCACTTAATGTCTCCCTAGCAGAGTCTCCAGTTCTGTGATACGGTGGCAGAACCGACTGTTTTGAAATGCTGGTTTGCATTTTGCGTTTCGTGTTTGCAAAATGTTGCAGTAAGCAAGAGTCTCCACCGACTGTTATTTCATCCAACCGGAAAGGAAAAAAGTACAGAAAAAAATCCTTTTTCGAGATTTTGAGTACGGGGGTAGATTATAGAAAGGGAAGGTGTTAGCAACCTTTCTATCCATGGTTTTCCATGGGCTCTTAGGTACTTGCTCGTCTTTAAAATTGCTTGTGTACATGCTTTTTTTTAAAAAGAGTTTTAACTTCGTGATAACCCTTGTATCAGTCCTCAAGGGTGTGATGAAATTGTTTTGAAAATTGTTTTGAAACGTGTAAGTGTGGAAAGTTTTGATTTGAGCAAGTACCTACTAGCATCTACCTACTCGAAAAAAGATCGTTTCTATTCTCGTTTCCTTTAGACAACGCTATCCTACTATTGAGAAATAGGTAGAACCGTTATTGGAGTTGTAAGGGTCAATTCGTAAGGGACGTACGATCACTAAGGCAATGTTAGGACGTCTTAGTAATAACCCTGAAGTCTTAAGATCATATTCGAGGCAACATTTCCGAACGGGACATTTGATCTTTGTTAGACAGGAGGGCAACCACTAAGACACCCTATACTTAATGGTCGTCTACCGAAGGCAACCGAAATGAGATTATACCCTAAGAGTGATATGTTCGAGTGATTTGTTTTCAGTTATTTGTCTTTGCACATTAGGGTTTTCTAACTGTATTAAATTATCATACAATCTTGTCATTCAATCCTATTACATACATCTAGACTGTGAAATATTTGCACAAATTAAGATGCGAGAAAATAAATCTACGCTATTACAAGGCTTCAGGGAGGGGGATTAATTACATAGACAAAAACCCAGAAAAATAAGCGATAAGTAAAAGCCCTAAATTAAACTATTACATACCAGTGAGCAGTTACAACAATATTGGCAAAAATAAATAATCAGCGTGCGGAGGATTAAATGCGAAGCGATTAGGGTTTTGACCCTTGACTAAACTTAATTGTAATTGATTAAAGTAAACATGTTTTTTTGTCATTTTTTGTTATTTAAGAAAGTAACGAAATAATTGAATTAAAACAAGAAAATCCTAAGTTCTAATTAATTTTAATTGTGAAAGAAATTAGAATTGCCTTAATTAAACTAATTACTTAAAAAAACATTTATTAAGCAAATAAGTCTTCTTTCTGTGATTTTTGGTTGGTTAATTTTAGAAGAAAAAAAATAATTTTGGTGTTGATAAAAAAAATAGAATAATCAAAGAAACGAAAATTAAAGAAAAAATAATGGAGATAACCAAGTGAGCCTGCTGTCAGCAGATCTAGTTCTGGCTGATGGGGTCCAAAAGATGGTGGCCCTCAGAAGATGGGGGTACTGGATCTGATCCTGGCAGGTGGATCCAGCAGATGATGACCCTTAGAAGATAGGCTGCCCTGGATCTAGTACTTAATGGGATCCAGAAGATGAAGCCTGCACGTGCTGGATCTGGTTCTGACTGGGATCCAGAAGATCATGCGCTGGATCTGGTCCTGGCTAATGGATCACAAAGATGATGCACTGGATCTGATGTTGGCTAGTGGATCCAGAAGGTGTTGATCCTCAGAAGATGCACGTGCTGGCTCTGGCGAAAACAAAGGAGAAAATACCAAAAGCTCACGCCTGGGATCGAACCCAGAATAATGAGCTTCTGACTTCCTTCTTCTGACCAACTGCGCTGGACGTTAGTTTATTAATATAATAGAAATAAACAAAATATATCAGAACTACAGGTTTCTGGCCAGAATAAAGCGCCAGAATTTGAATCAACCAGTCAGTCTGTGACACATTATTGTCTTCTTCCCTGGAACCGTCGCTTAAAGTTCTGAACTTTTACCTACAGACATTTGCTGTAGGTACATCCCTGTATAATTCCAAAACCGTGTATGTTTAAGATAAATCACCATGGCTGGTACTATTCTACTCATTTTAACCTTACGAGTCTCCTGGTACCAAAATCATTACCCAATTTTGCCTCTCCTGCAAAGTCCTAATCAAGAACATAAAACCCTAGCTATGGCAACTTCATGTACAAGCGTTAGAAATACAATTAAATGGTATCAAAAGCTTGCAAACTCAAAGACAAACATGAATATGTCATTAGAATATGCAATGGGTGAGTGAATCAATGAAACTGAATTCGAGTTTGGAGGCATATCGTGATATCTCTCTCTATCTTGCAATTCCAGGCGTGGAAAGGCTTGAATCTGATTGGAAAATGTTCCTGGAGTGTCCAACAACCTATTGGCAACCTGAGAATGGCACGAATTGACCTCTAACACAGAAATTGGATCACCACTTTTCTTGCAATTTTTGAGTTTTTCTTTCACCTCTGCACGACTACTTCTAACCCTTGCTTGCTCTGGAAAGGTTTCATATATATTAGAGAATGTATTAGGGTTAAAATTTGCATCAAATCTTTGCCATTTATGAAGATTGACCATTGATTTATTCCTTGCACCAAATCTTTCCAAAACAAGCATTTTCAATCTTTTTCTGTCCATATGAAGCCTTGCACTATTTGATCTTGCCACCAGCTGTATAATGACTCTAATCATGCACAAAATCTCAAGGTTTAATTGATTTTTGATATTTTCATTATTTTATATTGATTTTATTTGATTTAAATGAAATAAAATTAAAATAAATAATAAAAATAAAAGAATGACAAGTGGAAGGGCTCATGGGTCGTGGATCACATCACAAGCTCAGTGCAAGCATAAAAAGTTAGGCCCATTTAGCAAAAAATGCAATTTTGGACACATTTGACTTTTGGAAATTTTGAAAAAATGGTCAACTTTGACAAGGCATATCTCTTTCAATTTTGACCCTATGAGGGTGCTCTTGGACTTTTTAGAAAGCTTAGGATGTCCCCTAAGCAACCTTTTTGGTCTCATATCAATTGAGCCTTCCATACTCATGTTATGAAGCTTTGACCCA
Source organism: Vicia faba (assembly GCA_948472305.1). Taxonomy (NCBI): domain Eukaryota; kingdom Viridiplantae; phylum Streptophyta; class Magnoliopsida; order Fabales; family Fabaceae; genus Vicia; species Vicia faba. The sequence continues at coordinate 1,205,756,570 of OX451741.1, forward strand.
AAAGGTATTTTTGTTGACTTTTCAAAATGACCTATAATGTCCAAATTCATATCTTCTTGTGAGAGCATAACTTGAGGTATGAAGATGGATTGTAGGGAATTGCATCCTCTTCACAATGAGCTTTAGATGGTTCATTTATGATAAAATATGAGAAAGTTATACTTGGTCAAAGTTGAGTTGACTTTTCCTACAAAATCCTGATTTAGCAACTTTTGGGTTTTGATGAATTGTGAGCAATCCTTGAGGAATCATGATCAAACATTTATCAAATGATGAATGATACCTCAAAATGAGGATGTTGACCAAAAATCTTGAGGTTTGACTGTATGTGGGCCACAGTTGACTTTTGACCTAGCACAGTCGATTTCTAGGTATTTGAGCAATTGGCTGAGCAAAATTCCTCTGCAAGGCTTGAAACTTGACATGGATGATCTTGAGAATATATTAGGACAATGGTGAGAATTTGGGATCCTTTGGACTCAAGCATCTTGATGCAAAATGAAACCCTAATTTGAGGTAGACTGCCTTAGGAGAGAGTTTGTCTGGTTAACTCTTGGACCTCCTTGAGCAATTTGAGGACCTCACTTGACATGTATTGAGAAATATGGGAGGGAAAATTTTGGGGTACAACAGTACCGGTAGCCCTTGAGTAGTTAAGGAGAATACGGGTCCACTGTATGGTGTCATGAAGCACTAACTGACTTTAGAACCTTACTTGAACAAATTGGTCATTAGGAAGTAGTGAGATAACCGACTTTGGTGCAGTCCGAAGTTGGTTGATAATCGATGCTACGCTCATTGAGACCGGACTTTCAGGATATCTAGGTCGCCATTAAAGAGGCTTGCGCTGAAACAATGCCCGATGAAGAAAGATCAGTGATATTGAGATCCCCTAGAACTCGGTTACTATTACTAGGACATGTTGAGCCAACTAAACTTCAAGAGGGTACTTACCTACAAACTCCATGCAAGCCTAAACCTGAGAACTTGTCTGCTTTGTGTGTATATGATTATTTGTACATAAAAACTTGTTTGCTTTGATCATTTGTACATAACATCATACCATAGCATTTTCAATAACCATTTCAAGGATCTTAAAGGTCTATGATGATGGGTCACGTTGAACCATACGTCTATCAAGGGGAAAGAGGATTTATTTTCCTCTAACCAAACACCGTCAAAGATTAAAGCACAACAACTCGAGTCAAGGGCTACGACCCACTTGACATGGTGAGCTTGATTCTCGTGGAAGGAAATCCACCGATACAAAGTTCTCCAATCAAAGCTGTAGTCAAAGCTTAACTTCTAACATCTTCTTGTGTTTACCCCGCGAGATCTTTGAAAAAATGCATCCATATACCATGCATCATATCATGACAGGTTTCTCCCATATAGGTCTCCTTATCTTCCTACTGTTTATTTCAGTAATATGGATATGGAACAGACAGTGAAGGATCTCCAAGCATAAAATGCCCAATTCCAACAAATGTTCCTGGCTATAGCTAAGGGACAAGAGGACCTGAAGACTCTTCTTCTCAAAGACAAGAAGAAAAAGTCAAAAAAGTCAGTAGGCGTCCTGAATTTGGGAAGAAGACTTAGGGGACCAGTCAAGAGAGCTATAGATCTATCAACTCCCTAAAATGAGGGGAATAATCATGAATAAGATAACAGCCCGGGGACTGATGCAGATGAAGCTGGCCACTCTGAGGAACAATATCCTCCCGCTGATGATAAATACAAATAGCTAGAGGATCGCCTCGATACTATGGAGATTCAGCAGATACCTGGCTTGGACTTTGAAGAGTTAGGTTTGGTTTTTGGAGTGGTCATCCCGCCAAAGTTCAAAATCCCTACCTTTGCCAAGTATGATGGGGTCTCTTGTCCTAAGATGCATCTGAGATCTTATGTCCGCAAGATTCAACCTCACACTGCTGACCAGAAGCTATGGGTCCATTTCTTCCAAGAAAGTTTGGCTGGCACTTAACCGGAGTGGTTCTATCAGTTAGAAGGAACCGGCATTCATACCTGGGAGGACTTGGTTGTTGCTTTCTACAAGCAGTACCAATACAACACTGATCTTGCACCAACTCGTGTGCAATTGCAGAGTATGACAATGCGTTCCAACGAGGGCTTCAAAGAATACGCTCAAAAGTGGAGATACCTGGATGGCAGGGTGCAACCACCCTTAATTGACAGGGAGATGATTGACATCTTCATGGGAACTTTGACAGGACCTTTCTTCAATCACCTAATTGGAAGCTCCTCGGCCGGGTTCATCGAGCTAATACTAACTGGCGAAAGAGTCGAAGCTGGCATCAAAAGCAGAAAGATCTTAGGAGCTACATCCTCTGATACTCAAAAAAATCCATATAATGGGAAGAAAGAGTCCAATGATGTGTACAACCAAAAGGGTCATAACAAGAGCAACCACGACCAATATGTAGGGGCAGTCCTGATCTCTGGTGCTGCATCGCAGCAACAACAACAAAGGGGAAATCAGCAAAGGCAAGACAAGCCCAAAAGACAGTTTACCAACATTAACATGTCATTGTCTCAAGCACTACAACACTTGTTGAAGATGAATCTGATTACGTTGATAGGACCTCATCCAAACCCCAAAACTTCTTCTCCTAATTACAATCCTGATGCAATATCTGCATATCATTCCGGAAGTCTTGGGATTGATACTAACGATTGTTGGGAGCTGAAATACAAGATTCAAAACATGATTGACGCCAAGGAGATCGAGTTCGACCCTCCATAGACTCCCAATGTGATTACCATTCCTATGCCAAATCATTGAGCGTTCGAGTTCATTTTGAATTTTCAATTGTAATTTCTTTTGTTATTCAAACACTTATCTATTAATGTTAAACTTTGTTTCATTAATGCATCACATATGTTTGTCTTGAATTCATCCATTTGTTTTCATTATAATTAAACTGTGTTGTCTTTACTCCTTTTATAATATGCAACTCTTGTTTTCAAAAGTTGCAAGCCTTTAGAGGAAGGATAACGAAAACAATTCCATATTCCCATACAATATGCTTTTGAATAGACCTTGCTGACGATGTACAAGTGTGATACGATGGGAGAACTGACTTGGGTGTTTTTCGTTTTATCGCAAATGTTGCGGTTAGCAAGAGTCGCCACCGATTTTTCTTTTATACAAAAGGAAAGGCTGAAAAGAACAGGAAAGACCTTTGAGATTATTTCTTGAGTTCGGGGGGTAGATTATGAAAAGGGAAGGTTTTAGCACCCTTTTCATCCATAGTTATCTATGGGCTCTTAGTTTCTTGCTAGATCACTTGCATTTGTTTTAAAATGTGCTTTGTGTGGTTTCTTGAAAGTATTTTGAAAAGGCGCCATCGTTTAGGCAAACTTTGTAATAGTTCTCGTTTGTAAGAACATATACAAAGTGTTGATCTTTTGAAAATGTTTCAAGTTTGGAATGTATTTTGAAAGTGTTTTTGAAAGTGTTGGTATTTGTTTTGAAAATAAGCAAGAGTGTTTGGTTTGAAATTAAGCAAGGAACTAGGAACAATCTACCTACTCAAAAGTCTTAGTTTATTTCTTCCTTTCCTTTGATATTGCTATCTTACCATTGATTTGGTAAGAAGCCCTATCTTTGGATGTAAAGGGACGGGCGTGGGTCATCGTATAGCCATGATAGCAATGTTGTGAAATATCTTAGCAATTCTCTTTGAGGGACTAAGATCATTTTGAAAGGCAACATTTGATAGCGTCATTGGGGGACTATGATCTTGTGTTTTTTATTGCTTTTTGCTAAGATACCCCACATGCATAACATGGCCATTTTGGTAAGGCAACAAAGTGGAATTACCCTAAGGGTGCAAGTGTTGAAATGTGTTGGATTTACATGCTTGTTTATCTTGGCTTAGGGTTTGCTAACTTGTTGATTTTATCTTTCCATACAAACCCTAATTTACTAGCATTTATATAAAATGATAAATTGCGGAAAGTAAAAATACTAAGCTATTACATCATTAGGGGAGGGGGTATACAAATTTACAAATGGAGATTTTGCAAGAAAATTAAATCTAATTAACTATTACAACCATATTGAATAAATGTACAATAATTGAATAAATGATAATGTACAAATGCAAATGGATAAAGAAATGATTTTTGTTTGGATTTTTATGAAAGGGTTTTAACCTAATTAAGAGAATGGTTAATAAAAATTAAACAAAATTAAAACCTAAAAAAATAAGTTAAAAATGATTTTTTAGGGCGTTTTAAGAAAAGGTTTTAAGTTAATAATAATAATGTGAAAATTAATAATTAAAAGAAACCTAAATTCTAAGTTGATTTTAATTTAAAAGAAAATAATATAATAAATAAACCTAAATCTAAATATTAATTATTAAAAAAAATAAATTAAATTTATTAAGAAAAATATTTTAGTCCTTTTGTTTTATAAAGAAAAATAAAATGTATAAGCATTTTTTAAATATGCAAATGAATAAATAAAATATTTTGGGATTTTTTATTAATAAAATAATAATAATAGTAATAATAAAAATAATAAAAGTAATATTAAAATGCAAATAAAATAAAGAAAAAGAAAATGAAATAATAAAAATAAAGGGGCCAGGGGTATAAACATAATCAGGGGGGTCAGCAAAAAAAAAGGCCCAAAAGAGGGAAAGCCCAGCGCCTGTTGCAAACAAAAATTGAGACAAAACAGAAAATATAAAGAAAAAAAAGGTAAAACAAACGCTGGGGCTCGAACCCAGGTCCTAAGGGTGACAGGCGCGCGCTTTAACCGCTGGGGTGGTGATACATCTGTTAACTTAAACAAAACAATAAATATGTAACATAAATTTTGCCCTGAATGTACTTCATCTTCAACCTCCAGCCAAAGGATCTGTAACTTATTCATTTCTCACCTATTCACAAAACTTACAACATCAAACTTGTTAGAAATTTTCTCACGATTCTGAATATGTAAACAACTTAAGCTAATTCTCAAAGATGAGCATGAATTTCTAACAATACCAAATTCTGACCTAAATATTTTCAGAGGTTCAAACTCAAAATTCTCCCTACTCAAGCAACATAAATGAAATCTATGGACATGTATAGTTTCAGGGCAATGATGTCTGCATTTTATCTTCACAAATGCAAGCCTAACAATGCCTAAATAATGAAATAGAAGTTCAAGAAAAATACCTCAAAACTGGAAATCGTGAAATGAGTTTGAGCTTGATTCAAGGTGCTGCAATGGTCAGGTTAGCTTCCTTGGGTCTCTAGGGAGCTAATGCAATTCTTAGCTTGAGTTGAGATTGGATGAAATGGCCTGGAGAAGTCCAACTGCAATGCTCTGTTTTTGAAAATAGAGGTTGGTGAAGATGGTGTTACAGTTTGAAAACAGGGGTTGGGATAGCTTCTATATGTGTATTAGAAGCTTTGTGGATGGTTTGGCCAAGAAACACACGAGGGGATTTGGAGATTGGATTCAAAAGTCAGAAAGGACAAGTTTTTATGCTTGTATGGCAATTTCTGGTTTTGGGAAGTTTGAGGGAGTTTGAGAGCTTGTAAAATTGTGTGTTATCTTGCAAATAACTTGTATAGTCATATGAAAAAGGTTAGAGCACTTGAGGTGGTCAGAAGTACAAGATATAGAGTTATGGCTATGTTACTTGATTTTGAAGAAAAGTGGAAAAGATGGTTTCAAGGCATAGTACAAGCATGGCCTGAGTTTATGGGGTGCTCTAGACATGCTGCTTTTTCCTTTGACATTGCTTGTGTTCAGATGAAACAAGTTAGGAGCTCTATGCATTGACTTTGTGATTAAAGTCACTTTTCCAAAATGGAAGTGTGAACTTTGTTCCATTAATGGAATAATCACTTGGACAATGAATCAAACACTTGGATCATAGCTCAAATATTTGTGTAATCTTATGATTATGGATAGATTTAGAGGTTGGAAGCCTGTAAAGTAAGATTTATGCAGCATGGGCTTGAGATTTGAATTCTTGTTCATCATGGAAATGACCTATAATTCAAGAATGAATGTCCAACTTCTTATCTTCGATTATCTTTGCTCAAACATGATCTCAATGAGTTTGTGGACATTTTGGAAAGCTTGTAACATCCTCTACAACCTCTATGTTGGTCATTTTTGAAAATTCCTCTTGTAACTATGTGAAAAATTGCCATGAAGTTAGGTCAAAATCCTGCCTAAACTAGGGCAAAATTTCATTAAGTTTCCAAGTTTCGCGAACATGTATTCACAAAATCATAACTTGAAATCCATGCATTTCTAGGAGAAGTTGTGTTCTACAATTTTCTATATCTCATTGAGATCTACAACTTTCATGTTGAAAGTTTCCTTTGAATCATCTTGCATCATGGTGAAAAATTGGCTCAGAGTTGTGAAAAAATATGAATTTTCAAACACTTAAAACAATTTCTAAGTTTAGAAATTTTGACTTTTCAAAATGAAATCTTGACTTTTTGATTTCTTGATGAACAAGTTTCATATTTTGACATGTTTTGATGAATTGTGATCTTTGATACTTTATTTGACCAAAAAGTCAAAGTTTGACTTTTCAGTGTACAAATTTCTTGAGGAATTATGGTCCAAACTTGATCAAATGACATATATGAGTTCATAATATTGATATGGATAAAAATTTATGAAGTTTGACTGTAAATTGACCACAGTTGACTTTTTCCCCAATATAGTTGATTTTTAGGTCAACTAATCAATTGACTGAGCAAAAATGTGATCCAAGACTTGAAACTTGTCATGAGAAATCTTGAGAGTCAAAATGATCCGTGAAAGTCATATGGGGCATTAAAAGTCAATTTATCCTTGTGCAATCTCAAACCCTAATTTTCAGTCATCAGTGCTTGAGGAGGTGTCTTGAGCTGATCAACCCTAGTGCAGTCTTGAACCAAAGGAGATCTTGTGAGAGATTACTTAATAAATGAAAGGGAAAATTTTGGGGTACAACAATAGGCATTTCTTTCAATTCCAAAATACCGTAGTTATAAGGAGGATAACCCCTAGTCAACCCCTTTGAGCTAAAGAAGTAGAAGTTTTCTCTTTTACACAAATTTAAACCTTTAATCAAAACCTGGGGCAGAGTAGTCTCTCAGATAATTCAAACGCGCGTTCAGTCGCAAACTTTCACTTCGTACACAACGAATGACATTAAAAACATTCCTTCTGAACCAAAAGACGGTGATGGTTCCCTATCAAATAGGCAGCCATTATCTCTCAAAAGAAAAGCCCACTAAGTCAAAACCTACGAAGGAGACTTAAGAAAAACTGGGGCATCCCGCTGACTGTAATCTCAAAAACAAGAACAGTCAGGCAAAATCAAGGATAATAAGTCAAAAAGAGGTCAATACAAATCCTCAACAACATGAAAAACTTTACAAAAACGACTTCCTTCCAACAAACTTAAGTTGTCTGAACCATCACTAAAACGTCATTCCAGACTCATTTGGAATTCAAATGTACAATTAACTGAGTTTAGGACTGAAGAACATCATGAAGAATGGGCGAGTACAAATACACTTTGAGCCTTATCCTTTGTTTCTTAAACCATGAACCAGACCACGATACAACCTTTCAAAGTCTCGTAGGGATTTACTCTAAATCCTAATTTGTATTCATATACTTGCAAAATTCTTTTATCTGCTAAAACGCATATTCAAAACTTCAAGACAAGCATAAACTTTGCATTATTTGAATATTGTTGTTTACATATGGCTAATTGTTTGACAGCGGAGAAATTTGCATGACGAATATCCAGCAAATAAAAACTCTCTCAATAAACAGAACCACTTCAAATAGGATGACACTTCCAATGACAAATCTCCTATAAGCAAGAGGGAACAACATGATCATTATTTAGCATATATGGGGTAGTCAAGTCAAGATTCCAAGAAATCTCAAGAAGGGTTGAGTAACCAGGGGCAGGTATTTATCTGAATCACTTGGGGGCATTGAACGTGAATTCCAACAAAGGGTTATGTACGAGCAGGCAAACATTTCCTGACAATACTACAAACACTTTCTACTAGGGGCAGCAACAAATCTCCCACAAAGCCCTTTTCATAGGATGATCCCCAACCAAAGTTTTAATCTCTGGAAAACCTTCTTCCTAGCTGAGTGGGTATCAAGAAGAATCCTCGAGGAGTTCTACCAAAATAAAATACCTTCCCAGCAGACTGGCGACATGGTTTATTTCCCCAACAAACGAGAAGATTCCACAGCTTGAATTTGCCTCTCAGACTATCACAAATCAAGGGACCATCACTCCTCTTCCCTAGTAGACTTATCTATAATCCCCAGTGAGTTGCTGCAAAACTTAGGAGACAACTTATTGTACCCCAAAATTTTCCCTCTCATTTTATCAAGATCTCCCCTCACAAGGCTCCTTGAACTCCAGACAGGATTAGGGTTTTGATATGCTCAAGACATATTCTTGCACTGATGACCTAAATTAGGGTTTGATTTTGCACAGGGATTTTTGGAATTATAATTCTCAAAGTGACTTTCATACTTCATGTAGGACCCATAAGTTTGTCCATACCAAGTTTGAAGCCTTGAATCATTTTTTTGCCCAGTCAATTGGACAGTTGACCTAGAAATCAGCTGTATTGGGGAAAAAGTCAACTGTGGCCAATTTACAGTCAAACCTTATGATTTTTAACCCACATCAACCTTATGAACTCATATGAACCATTTGATCAAGTTTGGACCACAACTCCACAATAAATTTGATCAGATCACCAAAAATGCAAAATGGTCATTTTTAGGGTTTTGTCTGCACAAGGGCAATATCTGACTTTTGACCAAGCCAATGGAAAATTGAGCTCAAACATGGATTCAAGGACTCAATGGAATCATCTTGACCTATTCAACAAGTTCAAAAGACCTCAATTGCATTGGATTGACAGATGAATTTTTCAGTCAACTGATAAAAATTTGACTGTACACTGAAAAGTCAAACTTTGACTTTTTGGTTAAAATCAAGTGCCAAGGGTCATTTTACATCAAGATGTGTCAAAACATGAAACTTGTTCATCAAGAAACCCATTTTTGCAAATTAGGGTTTAAAGTTGAAAAATTTCATAACTTAGAATTTTTCTAAGTTATGAAATTTTCTTAATTTTTCCTAACTTTGCCCAACATTTTCACCATGATGCAATTGGATTCAAACAAAACTTCCAACATGAAAGTTTTAGTCCTCCACAAAGTCTACAAATTTGATTCACAAAGTTTTCTCAAAAGAGTCTTGGATCTCAAGTTATGATTTTTGTAACAAGGGACCATGAAACTTGTAACTTAGTGAAATTTTGCCCTAGTTTAGGCAGGATTTTGACCTATCTTCATGGCCATTTTTCACATAGTTCCACTTAGAATCTCAAGTTGCATTTCAAAGATGGATTGTAGATCATATTGCAAGCTTTCCAAAATGTCCAATAACTCTCCAAACTCATTTGTGGTTATGGAGAATCGAAGGCATGAAGTTGGCAAAAACTCACTTTTCATCCATGGCATGTTCATGTTCATACAAGTTGCAAATTCAAATCAGTTTGCTTTGCACTAGATTAAAGGCCTCAAAACCATTCCACACTCAATAATTAAATGCAAATCCATTGGTCTAAGACATTGTTTTGGTCATTAGAACATTGCACACAAAATTAATCCTTAAGTAGAAAAAGGTACATTACCATTTTTGCCATAATCTTGCTTTATATCAAACCACAATCTTTGAGCATTGGTCTAGATCTTATGCAGCAAATCAAATCCACAAATTAGAGGGGCCTCGAGCAGAGGGTGCAAGCATATGGATAGCATGTACAGGCCTGATTCACATCACTTCTCACACTTTACTTCATAACCAAGAAATTTGTCCAAAATACAAGAACTGGAACCTCAGCAAAAACCAACTTGTGCAAGCATTTCAAACATCTTTATCACACCCCTTTGAGCCAGAAAAACGGCCCTTGGATCCTTCAAACTTCCCATAGCACAAAATCACATCCATTGGCAAAACAGGGCAGCATCTGCAACTTGAGTTCTATCTCACATTTTTCTCGTGCGTTTTTCCCCAAGTTGGTTCAAACATCTTCCACATAACCCATCCAAACTATCCCAAACCTTAAACACTAACTGTAAATCCATTTACAGGGTTTGCCATTTTCAATTTGAGCTTGTGCAGGTTGAGTTCTGTAGGCTTGTTCAAGTGCATTCAAGGCAAGCTAGACATTTGAGAAGGTCAAGTGAAGTTCAAGCAAGCTCCCAGACATCTCAGGCCTTGTTGAAAAGCTCCACATTGCCATACACGAAGTCAGCTGAAATAGGTTTTTTATCAACTTCCTATCTCTCTATTTAGGAACATTTAGACTTAGGTTTGTGAATAAGAAATGTAGTATTCATTTCCATGAAGCTGTACATATGCTCAGTTTTCATTTTAGTTAAGCATGCTAAGAGAATTTGATCCATGAACATACTGAAAAAATTAGGTTAGGATCTGGAGCCAGAGAAATTCTCTCTGGTCTTTGAGAGTTAGGACAAGTTTTTTATATGGTTAGATTCGTCTTGAAAAGCTCTACAACTTTGATGTTATGTGTTTTTGCAATAGAGCTCGTATGCAGGATCTAGCATTTGTGTACAGGGCGCACGCGAATTTTGAACAGAGGTTGAAGATGAAGCTTGTTGGGCTGGGCTTGGTTCTGGCTCACTATTGACACCCCCTTTTACTTTTTGCACCCCCCTGGCCCATTTCTTCATACTTTTGTATTTTTCCATTTTATTTTCATTTCTGATTTTGTTTTCTTATTTTCTAAATATAAAAATACCCAAAAAATATTTTTATAATTTTTTACATTTATTTTATATTTTATTTTATTTCTTTCTAACATGAAAACAATTTAATTAGTACATATTTTATTTATTGAAAACTTAAAAATAATATATAAGTTATACTTTTATTTTATTATTTTTATTCACACTAAAAATATTGTTCTAAATATATTTTTTTTTGTATATATTTTATTTTATTATACATATTTAATATAATTAATATATATATATATATATATATATATATATATATATATATATATATATATATATATATATATATATATATATATATATATATATATATATATATATATATATATATATATATATATATATATATATATATATATATATATATATATATATATATATATATATATATATATATATATATATATATATATATATATATATATATATATATATATATATATATATATATATATATATATATATACTTTTATTTTATTAGATACTTTAGAATAAAAACATAAAGAATATTATACTTTTATTTTTATTATTATTTATACTTAAATAATACTTTTTTCTAAATATATTTTATTATTTGTATATACACTATTTTATTCTATTGTATAATAATAATATAGTCAATATATTTATATTCTTAAAAATTAGGGTTTTACCCTTAATAAAAAAAATTATAATAATCTTTTTATTTAATTTTACATTGAATATTTTTACATACATGAAAATAAACAAAACTCTTTTGCATATTCATATTATTTTATATTTATTTAATTTGTTTATTTAAATATTATTCATTTGTTATTCATGCTATTTGATTCAATTTGGATGTAATAGTAAAACTAGGGTTTTAATTTCTTGTCAAATATTCCCCATTCAAAATTGTATCCCCCTCCCCATAATCATGTTGTAATAGTGGTAGATTTATTTTACGCATTTACGCTTTCAATTATGCCATGATTAGAGATTAGGGTTTGTATGCAAAATTCCAAAATCAACAAGTAGTTTGACCTAATACAAGACCTAAATGCATGAAAATCAAACACAATGCACACTTGCATCCCTAGGGTTACATCCACTTGTTGCGTTAAAAATGGGCCATGTTATGCATGTTGAGTACTTTGGCAAAACAAAAACAAAAACAAAAGATCATAGTCCCTCGATGATGCTATCTTGGTTTCCTATATAAAATGATCTAGTCCCTCAAAATTTTGCCAAAAATACTTCACAATTGCTATCATGGTCTATACGATGACCGCGCTTGTCCCGTTTAACATCCTAATACAAGGTTGTTTACCAAATGCAATGGTAAAACAACACTGTCAAAAGGGTTAAAAACACATAGGAAAGATCTTTGAGTAAAATAGGGTAGATAACTCTTAGTTACTTGATCAAAACTTGCAAAAAGATCCTTGCTATTTTCAAACACACTCCACAACACAATTTCAAAACATTTCCCAAATCAAACTTTCAAAACATTGAAACATCTTTTCAAAAGACAAAAACACCTTTGTATACATTCAAACAAGAATCATTACAAAGGTTTCCACAATGATGGCCTCTTTTCAAAACATCTTTCAAAACCACGCACAAAGCACCATTTCAAACAATTGGAAAAGCAAAGCAAATGATTTAAACAAGTAACTAAGAGCCCATGGATAACCATGGATGAAAAGGGTGCTTGCACCTTCCCTTTTCATAATCTACTCCCCGAACCCAAGAAAACATCTCAAAGGTCTTTCCTGTGCTTTTTGACCTTTCCTTAGGATAAAATAAAAAGTCGGTGGCGACTCTTGCTAAAGCGAAACATTTGCGAACACAAATGCAAAACCTCAAGTCAATTCTCCCACCGTATCACAGAACTGGCGACTCTGCTGGGGAGATACTTTAAAAGTGGAGTAAACTTAGGGTTTATATCACCCTTGCATGCTTATCTTTTTTGCTTTGATTGCTTTACATTTGGTTCTCTTGTTTAGGTTTGAATCCTCCACCCGGATTTTTTGGAAACATCCATAGGTAAATAGCAATACGTTGTGGAAACTGTGCGGGGTATACCGACATGGTTGAAGCAATAACTATATTAGTGTGACATATTTGTGGGTACCGATATCCTTTGAGTCAATCAAAGAGAATACAGGGCCACTGAGTGATGTCATGAAGCACTAATGAACTCTTAGAACCTTACTTGACCATCTTGGCCTTTTTTAGGGGTAGTGAGATGACAGGCTTTGGTGCAGTCCGAAGTTGGTAGATACTCGATACTACACTCATTGAGGGTTGTTTTCTTGGAATATTTCGGTCTCCAGTTAAGTGGCTAAACTGAAACAATGAACACAGAAAATAATCCAGTGATATTGAGCTCTTTAGAACCCGGTTACTATTTATAGGACAGGTTAAGCCAACTAACTTCAAGAGGGTACTTACCTATGAAGCCCCATGCAGGCCTGAAACTAGGATCTTGTGTGATTTGCTTGTACATATACTTGTGCATACATCATAAACATCATAAAGCATCATATGCATCCACTAACCATTTTAAGGGTTTGGATCTTCATCTTTGTTCTTTTTTTGTAGGTCATGGAATCTCTTCACAGAAAAACAATCCAAGTCAATCTTGTAAGAATCCCTCCTCAACTCAAGGAGCTTACTTCCAAGATTCCAGAGAATTCTCTTTTCAGTGAAAGACATGGCAGACTTCTCAACTTGGTCAACTCCAACATTGAAGAAGACATGGTGAAAGTTCTCTTCTAGTTCTTTGACCCCCTACACCATTGCTTTACATTTCCTGATTACCAACTAGTACCTACTTTGGAGGAATTTTCTCAACTCCTGAGGATTCCTATTCTCCATCAACTACCCTACAACGATACGGAAAGAGAACGAAAGCCTGAAGATGTTGCTCAAGCCCTACACTTGCAACCATCTGATATCAAAGGTCATTGGGAAACCAGAAGTGGTGTCAAGGGTTTCTTGGAAAACTTTCTGTTTGAGAAGGCATAAGACTGCTGGAATTCTCTTGATCTGCAAGCCTTTGAGGAGATTGTAGCACTTCTCATCTATGGGTTGGTCTTGTTCCCAAACCCTGATCAGCTTATACATGTGAATGCTGTCAAGATTTTCATATCTCGGAATCCAGTTCCTATATTGCTTGGGGACATCCTACACTCATTTCACACACGAACAATGAGGAAAAGAGGTGTTATCATGTGCTGTACTCCTCTTCTAGCAAGGTGGTTTATTTCTCACCTTCCCCAGTCAGTTTTGAAGAATGAGCAGGGTTTAAGGTGGTCACAACGGTTGATGAATCTCACATATTCTGATGTTCATTGGTGTTCTCGGTCCAGAGAAAATGTCATCATCGTTGATCATTGCGGAGAATTCCCTAATGTCCCGCCACTTGGCATTAGGGGAGGCATTACCTACAACCCCTGTTTAGCTCTGAGGAAATTTGGATATGCCCGAAGGGATGGCCCTCACAACATGCTGATTCCTGACTTGGTTTTTGACTTCGACAACGACGATCAAGGACTTCGACAAAGGTTTATCTGAGCTTGGAGGATGCCCAACAAAGTGGATAGTAAGACACTGGGGCACAAGAATTCCATCCCCCTTGAGCCTTATCTCAAGTGGGTACGAACCCGCACCCAGAGTCTTATGATGCCTTACCCCCACATTCTGCCTATGATCAAAGAGCTTGTTATGGAAGGAGAGGTTCCATACACCCTCTTACATCCATACATGCCAACATCATTGGAAGAATTGCAAAAGATTTGGATACAGCTCAAGGAAGAGAAGAAAACTTTTGAAGCCAGCTTCTATGCCAGTGAGAAGACGGTTTTGGAACTTACCCACCGACTTCACGAAGAGGAGACTCTCAACACGTACATCACACCAAAGAGGATGCACAATGTCTTTTTAAATTAAGAATTTTGTAATATTTTGCCCATGGGGCATTTATGTACTAACAAATTTCTTCTTATTAATATGACGTGTGTTCGTTTTGTTTGCAACAAATTTGAATTTCTGAATCCTTGAATGCATTACATGAATAACATATCATTCATCATATGCATAAACAGGTCCTCACACCAGGTTTCCTTATCTTTCTGCTGTTTATTTCAGCAAGATGGATATAGAGCAGACGGTTAAAGATCTGCAAGCACAGAATTCGCAATTCCAACAACTCCTCATAACCTTGGCAAAGGGTCAAGAGGAACTTAAAGCACTGTTAGAGAAAGAGAAGGAACCAGAAAAGAAGAAAAATAAAAGAATTGGTGTGGCCATTATGGGAAGAAGATTTGAGAATCAGGCTAGGAGAGTTCTGGAATTCCCCTCGACGTCTGACGAAGGGGTTGGTAAAGGAAAGGGAGTTGCAATGCCCTCCGAGTCTAAAGTTGAAGAAGAAGAAGAGGAAGAGGATGAAGATTACTCCGAATAGCAGTACCCTCCGACGGATGATAAGTATAAGAATCTTGAAGACCGGCTAGCAGACATGGAGGTACAAAGGGTACATGGGCTAGATTTTGAAGAACTAGGGTTGGTTGCTGGGATCGTCATTCCTCCCAAGTTCAAAGTGCCTACATTTGCTAAATATGACGGTTTGTCCTGTCCGAAGATGCATTTGCGGTCCTACATCAGAAAGATCCAACATCACTCTTCTGATAAGGATCTATGGGTCCACTTTTTTCAAGATAGTTTGTCGGGTACGCAACTGGACTGGTTCTATCAACTTGAGAGATCTGATGTTCATAACTGGGAAGATTTGGCTGCTGCTTTCAACCGACAATACCAATACAATGCATATTTAGCGCCTACTCGTACTCATCTACAGAGTATGGGTATGGCCTCTAACGAGGGATTTAAGGAGTATACCTAGAAGTGGCAGGATTTGGCTGGAACGGTGCAGCCACCATTGTCGGATAGTGAGCTGGTTGACATGTTTTTAGGGACCCTGCCAGGTCCATTCTTCAATCACTTGATCGGAAGCTCATCTGCAGGGTTCACCGAATTAATTCTGACCGGTGAAAGGGTCGAAGCTGGCATTAAGAGTGGTAAAATTCAGAAGGATGCCTCAGCTTCCACTGCTATTAAGAAGACCTTCCCAGCCAAGAAGGAAGTTTCTGCAGTTCACACCCAGAGGAATCAAGGGAGAATGGAGTGCCGACCAGCGGTGGGGGCTGTGATGATCCAGAACTCCTCAGCCGATCAACCTCGAAGCAGTCAACCTAGAGCTAACCAACAAAGGGTAGAAAGGCCACAACGGCAGTTTGCCCAGATCAATATGACACTTGCTCAGGTCCTCCCTCATCTATTAAAGTTAAACCTTACCAACTTGAAAGAAGCGCCAAAAAACCCAAATACCTCTTATCCCTATTATCATTCCAATGCAAAATGTGCATATCATTCGGACAGTGTAGGGCATGACACCAACAACTGTTGGGCCCTTAAAAACAAGGTCCAAGATTTGATAGATGCCAAGGAGGTAGAGTTTGATGCTCCCGAAAAACCTAATGTGATATCCGCTCTTATGCCAAAACATGGTCATAATGTCCATGCTATTATAGAAGACCTTCATGTTACCACTGTTGATGACTTAATAACTCCGTTACCAATGATCAAGATGAATCTGTTGAAAGTCGGGATTTTCCCGGGTTGTGAAAAAGATTGTTACTTTTGTTCAACCATGCAATCCGACTGTCCGCTGTTGAAGTAAGGCATTCAACGCTTGATGGATACTCAAGAGATCCTATTTCAGAAAACTCCTGTTGCTACTATCACTCATGTTACTCTTGTTACTCCAATCAATGATGTTGCTATAATCACCATTTTCGATAATCTTTCTAAGACCTGCAAAAGGCCTGTTAAGATTACGCCTGATCCAAAGTTTGTACCGTTGAAGATTACCATGCCGGGGCCTATCCCATATAAGTCCAACAAGACGATACCGTGGAATTATGGAGGAGAGATCTTCTATCACGGTGTGAAACAGATCAAATCATTTGAAGAAAATTCTGATGAAGAGACTCCTGATGTGGGGAATATTGCAGGGACAAGTAAGATCACTCATAGCGGACGAATCTTCTCTCCGGAGATTGCTCCTCCACGGGCAGTCTTCGGACCCTCAAATGCTCCTGGGCCTGCCAAAATATTTGTGCAAAGTCCAGTGATTGAAGAAATTGTTACTCACGAAGGTGTACCCTCTGCTGTTACCGCTGATAAAGGTAAGGGGATCCAAGAAGCGCCCGTCAGGACGAGGGCTCAGACTTTGGTTATCCCCGAGACCACCCAAAAGGAGATGGAGGAGATTTTAAAGATAATTAAGAAAAGCGACTATGATGTCGTAGAACAGCTGGGGCAAACCCCTTCAGAAATCTCTATGCTGGCTCTATTGCTCTGCTCCGAGGCTCATGCCAAAGCCTTGATCAAATTTCTGAAGATGGCGCACGTGCCTCAAGAAAATTCTGCAGATCAGTTTCAAGAGTGTGTAGCCAGCCTTACAGCAGACAATGGTCTTGGCTTCTCTGGTGCCGATTTAACGTCTAAGGGAAGAAAGCATAATGATGCGCTGCATGTTTCGGTAGAATGCAGAGGGACCACACTTGCTCATGTTCTGGTTGATACCGGTTCATCTTTAAATGTTCTACCAAAGAAAGCATTGGACAGGCTAGACTGTGAAGGTTTGACCCTAAAGCCCAGTAATATCATTGTTAGATCCTTCGACGGTTCTAAGCGGATGGTTCACGGAGAAGTGGACATCCCAATTAAGGTGGGAACGGAAATTTTCAACTCTACTTTTTATGTGATGGACATTTGTCCTTCATATTCATGTTTGTTAGGAAGGCCATGGATCCACAACGCTGGGGCAATCACTTCTTCCCTACACCAGATGCTCAAATACCCGGTCCAGGGTAAGATCATAACAGTTCATGGTGAGGAGGAGTATATGATAAGTCACTTTAACTCTTTCCGCTACGTGGAGTTAGATGGTGAATTCATAGAAACACCTTTCCAACACTTTGAAGAGGTTTCCCCTAAAGTCGCGGTAGCCAAGACAATGACTAATGTGCCCATCATTACCAAGCATGTGTCCCGGATGTCATCCCTTAAAAATGCGGAGGTTGTAATCAAGGAAGGAGGAAGTACAATGTAGGGTCAACTGCCAGATTTTCCTTACAAGACAGATAAGTTCAGATTGGGTTTCACTGTTGCTAGCCAGAAAGCTGTGCGTCGCTCCCGGGCTGGAGGACCACCACTGAAAATCACTCATCATGGAGTTCATGCTTTAGAAGATGATGAAGAAGGAGGCAATTTTGAAGATTGTATCTTTCCAACCATTGAAGGAGGACTGAACAACTGGGAGGCGAAAGACTTTGTTCCCATTACTTTCATCAATCAGTAATTTATCTTTTGAACATTTCTTGTTTGGTCTGTAATAACTTTTAAACAATTCGTACACTTTTTGCCTTATGCCTTACCCGAGGCATATAGGTCCATTTGTAAGGGCTTTGATTCTTCATTTTCATATGCCATTTTTAATGAATCATGGACGTTTTCATCTATAAACTTTTGTGTTCATTTTCTTTCTTTTTACATTTCATTTTGTTTAAAGGTGGCTATCCCTTACACACACCCACACTCACAAAATGTAGGTACCCATCCACTCCGGATTCCATGAGTAACAATTCTGCTATGGCCTTCAGTGACTCTGAAAATCTGGTCAATCATGCCGAATACGAAGGTGATGAAGACTGTGAAGTGCCTGGAGAGTTGGCTAGACTTTTGCAACAAGAAGAAATGGCTATTCTGCCCCATGAAGAGTTGTTAGAGACTATCAATTTGGGAACAAAGGAAGACAGAAAAGAGGTTAAAGTGGGTGCCAACCTGGAGCCAAGTGTCAAAGAGCGATTAGTTCAGCTGTTGAATGAGTATGTTGAGATCTTCACCTGGTCCTACGAAGACATGCCAGGGCTGGATACAGATATTGTGGTTCACCGTCTCCCTACAAGAGAAGACTGTCCACCAATCAAATCGAAAGTTCGCCGAATGAGGCCCGATATGTATGAAAAGATCAAAGCTGAAGTGATGAAGCAGTTCAATGCTGGCTTTCTGGCTGTTACTTCCTATCCACAATGGGTCGCTAACATTGTGCCCGTGCCTAAGAAGGACGGCAAAGTCAGAATGTGTGTGGACTACAGAGATTTAAACAGGGATAGCCCTAAAGACGATTTTCCACTACCACACATTGACATATTGGTTGACAACACAACTCAACACAAGATATTCTCTTTCATGGACGGATTTTCAGGGTACAACCAGATCAAGATGGCCCCCGAAGACATGGAGAAGACTACTTTTGTTACGCAGTGGGGTACCTTCTGCTATAAAGTGATGCCATTCAGACTGAAGAATGCTGGGGCAACCTATCAGCGAGCCATGGTAGCTTTGTTTCATGACATGATACATCATGAAATTGAAGTCTACGTAGACGACATGATAGCCCGTTCACAAACAGAAGAAGAACACCTCGACCATCTGCAAAAGTTGTTTGTCAGGTTAAAGGAATATAAGCTCAGACTGAACCCTAGCAAGTGCACTTTCGGAGTCAGGTCCGGTAAACTTTTGGGATTCATCGTCAGTAACAAAGGCATCGAGGTTGATCCTGCTAAAGTCAAAGCTATACAAGAAATGTCTGCCCCTCGCACTGAGAAGGAGGTCAGAGGTTTCTTAGGACGCCTAAATTATATTGCAAGGTTCATCTCTCACCTAACATCTACCTGTGAACCAATCTTCAAGTTGTTGAAGAAATATCAGGTGGTTGAATGGAATGATGACTGTCAAGCTGCTTTCGATAAAATCAAGGAGTATTTGTTGGAACCTCCTATCTTGATGCCACCCGTCGAAGGAAGACCTTTAATTATGTATCTGATTGTCTTAGATAATTCAATGGGGTGCGTACTGGGCCAACATGACGAGTCTGGCCGAAAAGAGCATGCCATTTATTACCTTAGCAAAACGTTTACCGACTGTGAGACCCGATACTCACTGCTCGAGAAAACTTGTTGCGCTTTGGTATGGGCTGCTCACTGGCTAAGGCAGTATATGTTGACACATACCAATCTGTTGATTTCTAAAATGGATCTGATCAAGTACATCTTCGACTTTCTTGATGAGGATATCATGACATTAGATAACATTAAAGGTAACAGACCGTATGAAGAACCTGAACAAGGATCCCGATGGACTCTGTACTTTTATGGTGCCTCCAACGCACTTGGGAACGGTATCGGCGCGGTACTTATCTCTCCAGAAGGTTGCCATACATCTTTCACCGCTAGACTATGCGTCATCTGCACCAACAACATGGCCGAGTATGAAGCTTGTATCTTTGGTCTCAAGGTCGCTATTGACCTGGGAATTAGATCTCTGGTTGTATTTGGGGACTCAGCTTTGGTTATCAGCCAAATCAAAGGAGAGTAGGATACTAAGCATCCAAACCTCATCCCTTACAAAGAACATGTCTTGACATTGTTACCACATTTCGAGCAGATTACCTTCGAGCACTTCCCGCGAGAAGAGAATCAGCTAGCAGATGCGCTAGCTACAATGTCATCCATGTTTAAACTTAACTGGGACAATGAGGCACCTCAAATCACCATTGAGCGAATGGACGAACCTGCTCATTGTCACAAGATTAATACTAAAGAAGTGGTGGACCGACCTTGTTTCACGACATCTAAAGGTATCTCAAAGCACAAGAATACCCTGAAGGAGCTTCAGTCAACGAAAAAAAGTTCTTAAGGAGGTTTGTGGCCAAGTTCTTTCTGAGCAATGGTATCCTATACAAGCGCAATCTTGATTGTGTACTACTCCGTTGTGTAGACAAGATTGAAGCTGAGCAGATTATGGCTGAACTACATAATGGCACCTTTGGCACCCACTCGAGCGGTCATATGATGGCTAAGAGGATTCTACAGGCAGGCTACTACTGGTCTACCATGGAAGCTTATTGTCATCAACATTCTCATACTTGTCACAAATGCCAAATCTATGCTTACAAGGTACATATTCCTCCAGTTCCTATCAATGTCTTAACAGCTCCTTGGCCATTCGCGATGTGGGGAATCAACATGATTGGAGAGATCAAGCCTACAGCATCCAATGGGCACCGTTTCATCCTGGTGGCCATCGATTACTTTACCAAGTGGGTCGAAGCAGCTTCCTTCGCCTCCGTTATAAAGAACGTGGTTGCCTGCTTCATCAAACACAACCTCATATGTCGGTATGGTATCCCCGACAGGATCATTACGGACAACGGTACAAATTTGAACAATACTATGATCACCGCTCTGTGCGAGCAGTTTAAGATTCAACATCACAATTCATCTCCCTATCGGCCTAAGATGAACGGTGTTGTCGAAGTTGCGAACAAGAATATCAAGAAGATCATTCAAAAGATGACAGTCACCTACAAGGACTGGCATGAGATGTTACCGTTTGCTCTTCACGGGTATCGTACCACGACACGCACTTCAACAGGGGCAACCACCTTTTCTTTGGTATATGGCATGGAAGTTGTTTTACCTGTGGAAGTTCAGATCCCTTCCTTGAGGATCATGAAGGATACTGGTTTGAGTGAATACGATTGGATTCAGACCCGGCTTGACCAACTTAACTTGATTGACGAGAAACGACTTACTGTTGTTTGCCATGGTCAGGCGTACCAAAAACGTATGATCAAGGCTTTCAATAAGAAAGTCAAGAGGAATTTATATCAAGTCGGGGACCTTGTAATTAAGCGGATCATCTTACCACAAAGTGATCCCAAGGGCAAATGGACTCCTACTTACGAAGGACCATTTGTGATCAAAAATATCTTTTCTAGTGGGGCAATGATTCTGACCACCATAGACGGTGATGACCTGCCGCACCCTGCGAACGCCGACATAGTCAAAAGATACTATGTATAAACGACCCGACAAGTTGAAAACCCAAAAGGGCGACTTGGGCAAAAATGGGCATCCCGGTGAATCGAAAACCCGAAAGGGCGGTTCAGGCAAAAAGTAGGGATAAATAAAAATATGTACACCCAACAAGTTGAAAACCTGAAAGGGCGACTTGGGCAAAAAAGGGTTTCCTGGTGGATCGAAAACCTGAAAGGGCGATCCAGGCAAAAGTTAGGGAATTAAAAGCGTATGACTATGTCTCGTCGGATCACTTTAAGGATAATCTCTTCATAGACAAGCTCTGGGCTTCTGATCAACCTAATCATCGTCGGACGAGGCAACGAATGGACAAGATACTCAGAGTTGTGAAGGCTATAGCAGAATGGGAACCCCATGGAATTGTTACACATAGCCATCTTTCTTTGTATAAAATTTTTCTCAATTTTATGACAACATTCTCTTACTAGGATGTCTGTCTCCTTTGTACAAAATACTTACACAAAGTTAATACAAAGATACTTCAAAATGCAGAAATTTGCTTGCCCTTTCTTTTTACACTTATGTTTTTATTTGAAAACGTCCAATGATTTGTTAAATGAGCATATGCATTTGAATATAATCACCGCTTACAAATAAAACGAAATGATAAAGGATAATTACTGATAGGTTGAAAATATAGGAAAACGTCTTTAGGCTATTTCAGAAGAAATCCCCTGCAGTATCTCATTCAGATCCTCAATAGAGCTGAAACCTTGAAATACATATCCCCAGCGGAGGTAAATACATATCTCCATCAGAGTTAAGTTTCTAAACTCCTGATCCTCCAGCGGAGCCAGAAGACTTTGAACTACAAATCCCCAGTGAAGATGAAGCTTTCTTCCCTAACAGAGCCCAAAACATCAACCTTTAAACCACAGTGGAAATCATCAGGTTTCTCCAAATTCCCTAGCAAGTTATCTTAAAACCTAAAAATCAATCGGATAACAGTTAACTTCTATCCAATTTCCTCCGTAAATCACCAACAGAGTGGCATACAACCCAAGCTTTTGAAAATTCTCCAACCGGATAAGTATTCTCCCCACAGAGTTTATTTCCCAACAGAACGAAGATTCTTGTTCTCATTTCTCCAGTTGAAGCCCCCCAGGTTTTAATTTCCCAGTAGAGATCGTCAGAGTTTTCCTTATCCGTCCAGAAAGTTATGAAAGATTTTCATCCCCCCGCAGAGGTTGTCAAAGCTCTTGTTAATCCCCACAAGTCACCAAGGATTTTCAATCACCACCAGTAGTCCAAAGGATTTCTCAGTCTCGGCAATCAAAGGTTTTGAATATCCAGCAGCAGTCAAGGGTTTATTTTCCCCGGCAGCAGTTAAAGATTTCTTTATCTCCAGCTACCAAGGATTTATTTTCCTCAGCAAGACAGCCACTCGGCTTACATGCGCATCCATTACATTCATATATCATAAACATTGACAGAACATATTTTATTGCATCATACATGTCATGCAACATAACTTTGTGTGTTTTAGCTAACATTTTACCCTTTTCCGGACAAGATTAAAAACTATCTTTAACAAATGTTCAAAGATTTCAGATGCAATATGGATACACCCCAGATACGGCGGTCATTCTATTACTCATTCAGAATTTCAAGTCAAAATACGACAGAGATACACCCCAGACACGACGGTCATTCTACTACTCATACAGACTTCAGCAATCAGATACAGACTAGATGCGCTCCAGACACAGAAGCCATTCTATTTCTCATTCAGATTCAACTATCAAATTCAAGTTCAGATACACTCCAGACACGGAAGTCATTCTGTCACCTATTCAGATCCCAGTTACAGTTCAGATACACTCCATACACGGAAGTCATTCTGCTGCTCATACAGATCTCAACTCCAGATACAGTCCTGATACGCACCAGACACGGTTGCCATTCTGTCACTCATTCAGAACTTATCCCCAGCCCAGAGATGCCCCATACATGGATGTTTCTCTGTCGCCCATTCAGAATTCAGATACAATACAGATACACTGCAGACACGACAATCATTCTGATATTCATTCAAGAATCAAATACAGTTAAAAACGCGCGTTCAGTTGCAAACTTTCACTTCGTACACAACGAATGACATCAAAAATATTCCTTCTGAACCAAAAGACGGTGATGTTTCCCTATCAAATAGGCAGTCATTATCTCTCAAAAGAAAAGCCCACTAAGTCAAAACCTACGAAGGAGACTTAAGAAAAAATGGGGCATCCCGCTGACTGTAATCTCAAAAACAAGAACAGTTAGGCAAAATCAGGGATAGTAAGTCAAAAAGAGGTCAATACAAATCCTCAACAACATGAAAAACTTTACAAAAACGACTGCCTTCCAACAAAATTAAGTTGTCTGAACCATCACCAAAACATCATTCCAGACTCATTTGGAATTCAAATGTACAATTAACTGAGTTTAGGACTGAAGAACATCACGAAGAATGGGCGGGTACAAATACACTTTGAGCCTTATCCTTTGTTTCTTAAACCATGAACCAGACCACGATACAACCTTTCAAAGTCTCGTAGGGCTTTACTCTAAATCCTGATTTGAATTCATTACTTGCAAAATTCTTTTATCTGCTAAAACGCATATTCAAAACTTCAAGACAAGCATAAACTTTGCATTATTTGAATATTGTTGTTTACATATGGCTAATTGTTTGACAACGGAGAAATTTGCATGACGAATATCCAGCGAATAAAAAATCTCTCAATAAACAGGACCACTTCAAATAGGATGACTCTTCCAATGACAAATCTCCTATAAGCAAGAGGGAACAACATGATCATTATTTAGCATATATGGGGTAGTCAAGTCAAGATTCCAAGAAATCTCAAGAAGGGTTGAGTAACCAGGGGCACGTATTTATCTGAATCACTTGGGGCATTGAACGTGAATTCCAACAAAGGGTTACGTACGAGCAGGCAAACATTTCCTGGCAATACTACAAACACTTGCTACTAGGGGCAACAACAAATCTCCCACAACAAATCCCCAGCCAGAGTTACAATCTCTGGAAAACCTTCTTCCTAGCTGAGTGGGTATCAAGAAGAATTCTCAAGGAGTTCTACCAAAATAAAATGCCTTCCTAGCAGACTGGCGACATGGTTTATTCCCCCAACAAACGGCAAGATTCCTCAGCTTGAATTTGCCTCTCAGACTATTACAAATCAAGGGACTATCACTCCTCTTCCCCAGTAGACTTCTCTACAATCCCCAGTGAGTTGCTGAAAAACCTAGGAGATAACCTGTTGTACCCCAAACTTTTCCCTCTCATTTTATCAATATCTCCCCTCACAAGGCTCCTTGAACTCCAGACAGGATTAGGGTTTTGATCTGCAAAAGACATATCCTTGCACTGATGACCTAAATTAGGGTTTGATTTTGCACAGGGATTTTTGGACTTCTAATGATCAAAGTGACTTTCATACTTCATGTAGGACCCATAGTTTGTCCATACCAAGTTTCAAGCCTTGAACCATTTTTTTGCCCAGTCAATTGGACAGTTGACCTAGAAATCAGCTGTATTGGGGAAAAGTCAATTGTGGCCAATTTACAGTCAAACCTTATGATTTTTGACCCACATCAACCTTATGAACTCATATGAACCATTTGATTAAGTTTGGACTAAAACTTCACAAGAAATTTGATCAGATCAACAAAAGGGCAAAATGGTCATTTTTAGGGTTTTGTCTGCACAAGGGCAATATCTGACTTTTGACCAAGCCAATGGCAAATTGAGCTCAAAAATGGATTCAAGGACTCAATGGCATCATCTTGACCTATTCAACAAGTTCAAAAGACCTCAATTGCATTGGATTGACAGATGAATTTTTCAGTCAACTGATCAAAATTTGATTGTACACTAAAAAGTCAAACTTTGACTTTTTGGTCAAAATCAAGTGCCAAGGGTCATTTTTCATCATGATGTGTCAAAACATGAAACTTGTTCATCAAGAAACCCATTTTTGCAAATTAGGGTTTAAAGTTGAAAATTTTCATAACTTAAATTTTTCTAAGTTATGAAATTTTCTTAATTTTTCCTAACTTTGCCCAACATTTTCACCATGATGCATTTGGATTCAAACAAAACTTCCAACATGAAAGTTGTAGTCCTCCACAAATTCTACAACTTTTATTCACAAAGTTTTCTCCAAAGAGGCTTGGATCTCAAGTTATGATTTTTGGAACAAGGGACCATGAAACTTGTAACTTAGTGAAATTTTGCCCTAGTTTAGGCAGGATTTTGACCTATCTTCATGGCCATTTTTCACATAGTTCCACTTGGAATCTCAAGTTGCATTTCAAAGATAGATTGTAGAGCATGTTGCAAGCTTTCCAAAATGTCAAGGAACTCTCCAAACTCATTTGTGTTTAGGGAGAATCGAAGGCTTGAAGTTGGCAAAAACTCACTTTTCATCCATGGCATGTTCATGTTCATACAAGTTGCAAATTCAAATCAGTTTGCTTTGCACTAGATTACAGGCCTCAAAACCATTCCACACTCAATAATTAAATGCAAATCCATTTGTCTAAGACATTGTTTTGGTCATTAGAACATTGCACACAAAATTAATCCTTAAGTAGAAAAAGGTACATTACCATTTTTGCCATAATCTTGCTTTATGTCAAACCACAATCTTTGAGCATTGGTCCAGATCTTATGCAGCAAATCAAATCCAAAAATTAGAGGGGCCATGAGCAGAGGGTGAAAGCATATGGATAGCTTGTACAAGCCTGATTCACACCACTTCTCACATTTTGCTTCATAACCAAGAAATTTGTCCAAAACACAAGAACTGGAACCTCAGCAAAAACCAACTTGTGCAAGCATTTGAAACATCTTTCTCACACCCCTTTGAGCCAGAAACACGACCCTTGGAGCCTTAAAACTTCCCATAGCACAAAATCACATCTCATTTGCAAAACAGGGCAGCATCTGCAACTTGAGGTCTATCTCACATTTTGCTCGTGCGTTTTTCCCCAAGTTGGTTCATACATCTTCCACATAACCCATCCAAACTATCCCAAACCTTAAACACTAACTGTAACTCCATTTACAGGGTTTGCCATTTTCAATTTGAGCTTGTGCAGGTTGAGTTTTGTAGGCTTGTTCAAGTGCATTCAAGGCAAGCTAGACATTGGAGAAGGTCAAGTGAAGTTCAAGCAAGCTCCCAGACATCTCAGGCCTTGTTGAAAAGCTCCACATTGCCCTACACGAAGTCAGCTGAAACAGGTTTTTTATCAACTTCTTATCTCTCTATTTAGGAACATTTAGACTTAGGTTTGTGAATAAGAAATGTAGTATTCATTGCCATGAAACTGTACATATGCTCAGTTTTCATTTTAGTTAAGCATGCTAAGAGAATTTGATCCATGAACATACTGAAAAAATTAGGTTAGGATTTGGGGCCACAGAAATTCTCTCTGGTCTTTGAGAGTTAGGACAAGTTTTTTATATGGTTGGATTCGTCTTGAAAAGCTCTACAACTTTGATGTTATGTGTTTTTTCAATAGAGCTCGTATGCAGGATCTAGCATTTATGTACAGGGCGCGCGCGAATTTTGAACAGAGATTGAAGATGAAGCTTGTTGGGCTGGGCTTGGTCCTGGCTCACTATTCACACCCCCCCTTTTACTTTTTGCACCACCCTGGCCCATTTCTTCATACTTTTGTATTTTTCCATTTTATTTTCTTTTCTGATTTTGTTTTCTTATTTTCTAAATATAAAAATACTCAAAAAATATTTTTATAATTTTTTACATTTATTTTATATTTTATTTTATTTTATTTCTTTCTAACATGAAAACAATTTAATTAGTACATATTTTATTTATTGAAAACTTAAAAATAATATATAAGTTATACTTTTATTTTATTATTTTTATTCACACTAAAAATATTGTTCTAAATATATTTTTTATTTTTGTATATATATTTTATTATATATATATATATATATATATATATATATATATATATATATATATATATATATATATATATATATATATATATATATATATATATATATATATATACTTTTATTTTTATTATTATTTATACTTAAATAATACTTTTTTTTTCTAAATATGTTTTATTTTTTGTATATACACTATTTTATTCTATTGTATATAAATAATATAGTCAATATATTTATATTCTTAAAAATTAGGGTTTTACCCTTAATAAAAAAAATTATAATAATCTTTTTATTTATTTTTACATTGAATATTTTTACATACATGAAAATAAACAAAACCCTTTTGCATATTCATATTATTTTATATTTATTTAATTTGTTTATTTAAATATTATTCATTTGTTATTTATGCTATTTGATTCAATTTGGATGTAATAGTAAAACTAGGGTTTTAATTTCTTGTCAAATATTCCCCATTCAAAATTGCACCCCCTCCCCATAATCATGTTGTAATAGTGGTAGATTTATTTTACGCATTTACGCTTTCAATTATGCCATGATTAGAGATTAGGGTTTGTATGCAAAATTCCAAAATCAACAAGTAGTTTGACCTAATACAAGGCCTAAATGCATGAAAATCAAACACAATGCACACTTGCACCCCTAGGGTTACATCCACTTGTTGCCTTAAAAATGGGCCATGTTATGCATGTTGAGTACTTTGGCAAAACAAAAACAAAAACAAAAGATCATAGTCCCTCGATGACGCTATCTTGGTTGCCTATACAAAATGATCTAGTCCCTCAAAATTTTGCCAAAAATACTTAACACAATTGCTATCATGGTCTATACGATGACCCGCGCCTATCCCGTTTAACATCCTAATACAAGGTTGTTTACCAAATGCAATGGTAAAACAACACTGTCAAAAGGGTTAACAACACATAGGAAAGATCTTTGAGTAAAATAGGGTAGATAACTCTTAGTTACTTGATCAAAACTTGCAAAAACATCCTTGCTATTTTCAAACACACTCCACAACACAATTTCAAAACATTTCCCAAATCAAACTTTCAAAACATCGAAATATCTTTTCAAAAGACAAAAACACCTTTCTATACATTCAAACAAGAATCATTACAAAGGTTGCCACAACAATGGCCTCTTTTCAAAACATCTTTCAAAACCACACACAAAGTACCATTTCAAACAATTGGAAAAGCAAAGCAAGTGATCTAAACAAGTAACTAAGAGCCCATAGATAACCATGGATGAAAAGGGTGCTTGCACCTTCCCTTTTCATAATCTACTCCCCGAACCCAAGAAAACATCTCAAAGGTCTTTCCTGTGCTTTTTGACCTTTCCTTAGGATAAAATAAAAAGTCGGTGGAGACTCTTACTAAACCGAAACATTTGCAAACACAAATGAAAAACCTCATGTCAGTTCTCCCACCGTATCACACAACCAGATAAAAGTCAATTTCTTTGTCCCCA
This sequence comes from Vicia faba, assembly GCA_948472305.1. NCBI lineage: Eukaryota > Viridiplantae > Streptophyta > Magnoliopsida > Fabales > Fabaceae > Vicia > Vicia faba. Next base: position 1,205,785,824 of record OX451741.1, read on the forward strand.
ACAAGTTGTTAACTACCTTTCTCTTCCATCAAGAGATATCTCCCCAGTAGAGTAACTGACAGCTAAAACTCTTGGATTCCTTTCTCAAGCAAAATTAACATTCCCCAATGAAGTTCACCTCAAATAACAAAACAGGAATCCCCAGCAGAAACATTCTAAAAGCAAGGTCTGGAAAAGTGTGCATACTCTTCATCCCCAACGGCCTTCCGGGATTCAGCTCCCCAAAAATCCCCAGCACTTGTCAAGGATTTACTTTCCAAGACTAAATTACATTCCAACAACATTTCATGCATCATACTACATACATGATAAGCGCATACAACACAAATGCATACGGCATAATCTCATTTATTTTGAGAACATCATTACGCCATGCATTTCATACATCATGACATTGCATACAACTAACTCTTTACCTTTTCAGGAAAGATCAATCAACAGAAAATTATCATCAACAAATTTTTCAACAAAGACAGGACAACTATCTATGAACAAGTCAATTATAGATCAATTCCCGAAACAGGACACGGTGACTATCTACATGACAAATACTTCCTTCAGACCTCTGCTAGTTCAGTTTAAATCTCTCATTGGTTTATCTTGATTCCTTTCTGGTAGACACTTTCTCTGGTTCAGATAGATCGCTCCAAGATTTATTCTGATTCGTTTCAGTTAAAGAATATTCAAGACCTCTGCTGGTTCAGTTTAAATCTCTCAATAGTTTATCTTGATTCCTTTCCGGTAGACATTTTCTTTGGTTCAGATAAATCGCTCCAAGATTTATTCTGATTCGTTCCAGTTAAAGAATGTTCAAGACCTCTGCTGGTTCAGTTTAAATCTCTCAATGGTTTATCTCGATTCCTTTCTGGTAGATATTTTCTCTAGTTTAGATAGATCTCTCCAAGATTTATTCTAATTCGTTCCAGTTAAAAAATACTCAAGACCTCTACTGGTTCAGTTTAAATCTCTCAATGGTTTATCTTGATTCCTTTTCGGTAGATATTTTCTCTGGTTCAGATAGATCGCTCCAAGATTTATTCTGATTCGTTCCACTTAAAGAATATTCAAGACCTCTTCTGGTTCAGTCTAAATCTCTCAATGGTTTATCTTGCTTCCTTTCTGATAGACATTTTCTCTGGTTCAGACAGATCGCTCCAAGATTTATTCTGATTCGTTCCAGTTAAAGAATACTCAAGACCTCTGTTGGTTCAGTTTAAATCTCCCAATGGTTTATCCTAATTCTTTCCCGTAGACATTTTCTCTGGTTCAGATAAATCGCCCCAAGATTTATTCTGATTCATTCCGGTTAAAGAATAGACCTCTGTTGGTTCAGTTTAAATCTCTCAATGGTTTATCCTGATTCTTTCCCGTAGACATTTTCTCTGGTTCAGATAGACCGCTCTAAGATTTATTCTAATTTGTTCCAGTTAAAAAATATTCAAGACCTCTGGTGGTTCAGTTTAAATCTCTCAATGGTTTATCTTGATTCCTTTCCGGTAGACACTTTCTCTGGTTCAGATGAATCGCTCCAAGATTTATTCTAATTCGTTCCAGTTAAATAATATTTAAGACTTCCGCTGGTTCAGTTTAAATCTCTCAATGGTTTATCTTGATTCCTTTCCAGTAGACATTTTCTCTAGTTTAGATAGATCGCTCCAAGATTTATTCTGATTTGTTCCAGTTAAAGAATATTCAAGACCTCTGCTGGTTCAGTTTAAATCTCTCAATGGTTTATCTTGATTCCTTTTCGGTAGACATTTTATCTGGTTTAGATAGATTGCTCCAAGATTTATTCTGATTCGTTCCATTTAAAGAATATTCAAGACCTCTGCTGGTTCAGTTTAAATCTCTCAATGGTTTATCTTGATTCCTTTCCGGTAGACATTTTCTCTGGTTCAGATAAATATCTCTAAGATTTATTCTGATTCGTTCCAGTTAAAGAATATTCAAGACCTCTGCTGGTTCAGTTTAAATCTCTCAATGGTTTATCCTGATTCCTTTCTGGTAGTCACTTTCTCTGGTTCAGATAAATCGCTCCAAAGATTATTTCTGATTCTTTTCCAGTTGAAGTCAAGTTTAGACTTAGTCTAATTCCTATCAACAACCACCTTTGGATGGCATCTTTAAGCCCATCTCTGAAAACTCTCCATCATCTCTCCAAATGGCATCTTTAATCCCATTCCTTACACAATCAACCACCATATCACCGAGTGCAACTTTCTAGGCACTCTAGTGTTCTATCATCTTCCACCTTCAAGTCACGAATGGCAGACTCGCCAAACTAACTCTTCAAGTTTAAAAAGATTGAACAGGGGCAACTGTTGTACCCCAAAATTTTCCCTCTCATTCCTCAAGGAATTTCTCACAAGGATCACCAAGATTCAAGCTTGCACACGTACAATTGGATTTTCAAGTATCAAGTTAAAAAGGAAACTGTTAAAAAGGGGAAAACAGATAAAAATAATCTTTTTGACAAAATTGGATAAAAAAACAAGTCTTTTCGATTCAGCTCCTTCGATTGGCCTTGTTGGCCTCTTTCCATGCAGAGTTTGGTTGTATCTTTCGACTGGGCGTTGGCCTCTGGCACGTTGGCTTAGATTCATAAGGCAGGAGCTTCTTGTACGCCACCTTCGATTTCACCTTTGGACTCACAGGGTTCATCATGCAATGGCTACCTATGTGCCTGCTTCGATTGGATGTTTGATGCATGCATGCCTGTGTTGATTGGACAAATATTCCCCCATACTTGCTTTGATTCACAAGTTGATGACTAGCTGCGTACAACCCTTCGTTTGAGCCATAACTTCTTTCTTGCGCACAAAATACTTCCCCCATTATAGCATGCACAAGGAATAAAGCCTCTTATAGCCTACTTCGATTCTAAGGCAAAAAGCCTCCTTTTGGCATCCTTAGATTGCTCAAATTTTCTTCCTGCATGCCTCTTTCGACTGGGCATCTTTGCAAGCCTAGCATGCCTCTTTCGTTTGGGCATGTGGCCCCTTTGCTGAAAGCTTTGTTTGTGCCCTTTACTTCTTGCACTCTTTCTTCGTTTGGGCGTGTGACTTTCTTCAAGACAAGCTTGGGCTTACATTCTTCGTTTGGGCTTATGGTTTCCTTCAAATGCAAGTTCGTTTGGCCATATGGACCTTTGGCAGGCAAACATTTGTTTGAGCAAAGGCCTCTTACATGTTTCGTTTGAAGTCACAAGGAAAAGGCCTCCTGCAATCCCCCTTCGACTCAGAAGCCTTTATTTTTGCATGTTGGCCAAACTCTTAAGGCAGAATTTCCCCTTTATGCTAGTTCCCCACAGCAAGGAACTCCTGCATGCACCTTTTCGTTTGGCCATGTGACCTCAGGAAGGCAAGCCTTCGACTGGACAAAAACCACCTTCACAAGGTTTCGATTGTAACTTTGATCCCTTTGAATCAAAATCTTTCGAACCCAACTCCGGGCCCTTCGAAGCAAGTTTGTTTAATGAACTTTGAGCAAATCTCATAGCCTTACCCTACTTGTTATGCTATGTTGCTTCCAAATCTTTATATGATCAGAGGCTTGTACAAAGGTTTGAAGCTTTGTGTATTGGATAATGTCATTTTTGGTTAAAGTAGCAAAAGGATATGTACCCTTTTTTCATAAAGGTTACTTTTTATCACAAAATCAGCTTCCGACCTGATTCAGGTCTGAACGAAAAGCAGTTCTAGAAGCATATGTCAAATCTCCTACCAGCAGGCCCCCACTTGTACTGGAAACTGGGGATCAACAAAAAGGGACAAGAATTGTTTCACCCTTAACCAAACCATGGTTTGTCATCATATAAACCTGGTTACTTCAAACACATTCATTCTTTTCTCTATAAATAGAGAAGCATTTGTAAGCTCAAAGAGAGGACTTTTTTTGGGAAGGGGAACAAATCTTCAAAATTCTCAAACACTCAAAAAAAATCATCAAACTCTCAAACCCTTAAACACTCATCAAACACCAACCCAGAATCTAAACATTTGTCCCCTTCAAATATGAAATATCCCCACACCTTGTTACCCTTCGAATCCAGTAGGAAGAACCACACACTTGTTATTCTCTTTCAAATCCAATATCAAAGGCTTAACCCCTGTTTTCTCATTTCGAATCCAGAAGTACTCAAGGCAACCACTTAAAGGCCCAACACATGTCCCAGCCTCAAGCAAGGTAAGTCACTCTTAACCTTGGACCTTCCGTTTCTAGCATAACATGTGAATAAACTTCCTTTTCGTTTCAGCGTGTACATAGTATTTGTTTCCTTTTCATTTCCACCCTTTTAGTTTGTTTTTATTGTCACTCCTTTTGGTTTTGTTCTTTGGTTTGTTATAAATGCTTTAAGAACTAACCTGGCCCTAAGGTAATGCTAGCATGGACTTAGGCCATGTTGCTATTTAATATCTCAAACGAAAGAAATAGGAGACAAGAGTATGAAACTAAGCCTTAGGCTTCCTCACTGACTCCAGGCCCAATCAAAGGATGCAACAAAGTACTTAAGGCGAAGAGGGCACTCCATGCTGAACGAAAGAGGCATCCAGAAGGCATGCCCACACTGATTCTAGGCTCAGTCGAAAGGCACGCCCACACTAATTCCAGCCCCTAGTCGAAGGAGGCAGAAAGGCAGAATCGAAGGTTGCACCTCATGCCTCAGGTTAAGCCCAAATCGAAGGTTATGACCTCACTGACTCCAGGCCCAAATTGAAAAGAGCCAAAGAAGCAGAATCGAAGAGTTCTTCTGCCTGAATCGAAAGAGCCCCTTTTTCCTCTTTATTTTACTTATACTGCCTTTATATTTTCATGATATTCAATATGGTTGTAATAGTGTAGGATTTTATCTTTTTGCATTTTATTACTTTTGTATGATTGCTAGTAAAATAGGGTATGTGTGGCAAGATAAAAACAGCAAGTAGGCAACCCTTAATCAAAGACTAAATGCATGCAAACCAAACACACTATTTACACATGCACCTCTAGGGTAATCTCACTTGTTGCCTCAGAAAAATAGTCATGTCCCTCGAATATGGGCATTTTAGCAAAGACCCTCGATAAAAGATCGTAGTCCCTCGATGACCCTTAATGTTGCCTTCGGTAAACGATCTAGTCCCTAAATGACATTGCTAAAACGTTCCATATGTTTCCTTCTATGACTATACAAACTTCCCATGCCCGTCCCTTCACATCCAATGATGGGGCTTCTTACCAAATCAATGGTAAGATAGCAACATCTAAAGGAGGAGGAAAAGAACATTAAAGACCTTTTGAGTAGGTAGGATGCTCCTAGTTTCTCGCTTGCTCATAATAAAAACATTTTATACACCCGCACTCTCATTTGAAACATTTTCAAAAGTTCAAACACTTTGTACGCGTTCTTATAGAAACGAAAACCATTAGAAAGACACTTTTCAAAATCAATTTCAAAAACAAATTCCACAAACACCTCTTTGAACTATTTTCAAAACAACACTTTGTACGCGTTCTTGTAGAAACGAGAACCATTACAAAGACGTTTTCAAAAATACTTTCAAAACCCACACCAAAAGCACATTTTTAAACAAAAGCAAGTGATCTAGCAAACAACTAAGATCCTGTAGATAACTACGGATGAAATTGATGCTAATACCTTCCCTTTTCATAACCTACCCCCCGAACTCAAGAAATAATCTCGAAAGGCCTTTCCTGTTCTTTTCACCCTTTCCTTATTGGATAAAAGAAAAGCCAGTGACGACTCTTGCTAACCGCAACAATTACAAACAAACGCAAAACACCTAAGTCAGTTCTCCCACCGTATTACACAATGGCATCGACGCTGTAATCATATCTCCTGAAGGCTGTCACACTCCTTTCACTGCCAGATTATGTTTCAATTGCACCAACAATATGGCTGAGCATGAAGCATGTATTATGGGCCTCAAAGCTGCTATCAACTTGAGGATTAAATTCTTGAGTGTATTTGGAGACTCGGCTTTAGTAATCATCCATATCAAAGGAGAATGGGACACGAAGCATCCTAATCTCATCCCTTACAAAGAGCATGTGTTGACACTAATTCCGCATTTTGAAGAAATTACCTTTGAGCATTTTCCACGAGAGGACAATCAACTAGAGGATGCGCTAGCTACAATGTCATCCATGTTCAAAGTCGGGTGGGATAATGAGGCTCCTCAAATCACTATTGAAAGGATGGATGAACCCGCATACTGTCACAAGATTGGTACTGAAGAAGTAATGGACAAGCCTTGGTTCCATGAAGTCAAAAGATATCTCGAAGCCGAAGAGTATCCTGAGGGAGCTTCAATCAATTATAAGAAGTTCCTAAGAAGGTTCTCTACTAAGTTCTTCCTCAGTAACGGGATCCTCTACAAGCGTAGTCACGATTCTACTTTGCTTCAGTGTGTAGACAAAAGTGAGGCAGAAAAGATTATGGTTGATTTGCATGAAGGTACCTTCGGCACCCATTCTAGTGGGAACACGATGGCTAAAAAGATACTACGGGCAGGATACTATTGGTCCACTATGGAAGCCGACTGTTATCAGCATTCACGGACTTGTCACAAATTCCAGATCTATACTGATAAAGTACATGTGCGTCTGGTTCCTCTAAACATCCTGACTTCTCCTTGGCCATTCACAATGTGGGGCATTGACATGATTGGAGAGATCAGACCTACAACTTCTAATGGGAACCGCTTCATCCTCGCCGCCATTGATTACTTCATGAAGTGGGTCGAGGCAGCTTCATTTGCTTATGTTACCAAGAATGTTGTGGCTCGATTCATCAGACATGACCTTATCTGTCGGTACGATATTCCAGAAAGAATCATTACGGATAATGGTGCCAATCTCAATAACATTATGATCACCGAGATCTACACGCAATTCAAGATCCAGCAACATAACTCTTCTCCTTACCGGCCGAAGATGAATTATGCTATTGAAGATACTAACAAAAACATCAGGAAAATCATACAGAAGATGATAGTGACATATAAAGACTGGCATGAGATGTTACCATTTACTCTTCATGGTTACCGTACCATGACGCGCACATCAACAGGAGCAACTCTTTTCTCTCTGGTGTACGATATGGAGGTTATCCTGCCCATTGAAGTCCAGATCCCTTCCTTGAGGACCATGAAGGATGCGGAGCTGAGCGAAGATGAATGGGTTCAGACTCGACTTGACTAGTTAAACCCGATTGACGAAAAAAGGCTTGCGGTTGTCTATCATAGTCAGATGTACCAAAACGTATAATCAAAGCTTTTAACAAGAAGGTCAGATGTCAGGTATATCAGGTTGGTGATCTGGTAATCAAGCGCATCATACTACCATAAGGTGACCCCAGGGGCAAATGGACTTCCACATACGAAGGACCATTTATGATTAAGAACATATTTTCTGGTGGAGCCATGATGATAACCACTATGGACGGTGACGACCTTCCACACCCAGTAAACGCGAACATAGTTAAAAGACACTACACATAAATAGAGACCCACTATGTCGACTGGCCTAGGAAAAAATTAGGGCATCCCGGCGAACCAAAAGGGTTTGGGAAAAAATTAGGGATATACCTAAAAAATCTGTACACCTAGCAAGTCGAAAACCTGAAAAGGCGGCTTGGGCAAAAAGGGGTATCCCAGTGGACTGAAAACCCGAAAGGGTGGTCCAGGAAAAAGTTAGGGATTTAAAGCATATAACTATGTCTCGTTGGATCACCTTACAACCAATCTTCAGTCGAGCTCAAGTGGTACTAATCAATCCAGGCAGCTTCGAACAAGCAGCAAAAGAGATGAGACGCTCAAAGACATGAAGGCAATAGCGGAATGTGAACCCAATGGGATTATTTCACATAGTTGTTTTCTTTGTATACTATTTTTGTATAGTTTCCATTCTTACAACGACATTCTCTTACTAGGATGTATGTCTCCTTGTACAAAAACGCCTATTCAAATTAATACAAAGCTATATCTTTGAAAGTGAAAAACATCTGTTTTTATTTTTCTGTTTTGTTTGCAAAACGTCCAGTGATTATTTTTGAACATATGCATTTGAATGTGATTACTTCTTACACATAAAAAACAGAAAGGTAGTTACAAATGACTTTAGGAAACAGGATAATATCTAAGGGTTATCCACAAAATCCACGCAGATGTTTTCCCCGGCAGATATTTTCTCCAACAGGTACCGAGGCAAGGGTATTCTACTACGAAGTCACTGCCATATCCATATCATATAGCCTAATGATGTCAGGTGTTTTCACATCCCCGATAGAGAAAAATCTCCAAATTACTGCTCCAACAAGAGATCCCCCAGTGAAGACGCCAAGCTTCTCAGGATTCCCCAACGGGATTTCACGAAATCCCCCAGCAATGCATGGAGTTTTCCTTCCCCAACGGAGTTTGTTTCTCTAACAACAGAAGATCTGTCTCCCAATATTCAACTTCAAACGAAATATGAAGACCTACATTCTTCACCCCCAGCAACAATTAGGGATTTATTTTCCCTAGTTCAACAACACAACAATAGAACAGCTGATATGTTCATACATTGCATTCATACAAATATCATAGCATACGCGGCACAAATGCATATATCACAATCTCATTTATTTTGAGAGCATCATGCAATTCATACATCATGACATCGCATGAAACTGACTTTACCTTTTCAGGTTGAATTTGCAGACAGACGAATACTATCAACTTATACAACAAGTCAAAGATTAATGCCCGAAACCATACGGGAAAAATATCTACACGACCAAGTGGTATGAACTTCCGAAGCAAGACGGGTTTACCAAAAAATACAGCAGGCCACTGATTAATGCCCGAAACCAGACGGGGAAGCTATATATGTGACTAATGCTGCCAAGTCCCATATTGATACATGTAACAAGCCAGGAAAACTATTTGTGGATAACTGATTGTAGATTAATACCTATAACAAGCCAGGAAAACTATCTACATGAAGAGATTGAAGATTAATACCTGTAATAAGCCAGGAAAACTATCTTTCTTTCTCAGATCAGAGATTAACACCTGTAACAAGCCAAGAAAACTATCTTTCTTTCTCAGGTTAGAGATTAATACCTGAAACCATCCAGGATAACTATCTCAACAATCGACAACTTTCAATTCCAGATTAACACCTGTAACAAGCCTGGAGAACTATCTGCAGACGACCGTTGTAGGTTAATACCTGTAACAAGCCAGGAAAACTATCTACATAAGGAGATTGAAGATTAATACCTGTAACAAGACAGGAAAACTATCTTTCTTTCTCAGGTCAGAGATTAATACTTGAAACAAGCCAGGACAACTATCTCAACGATCGACAATTTTCGAGTTCCAGATTAATACCTGAAACCATACAGGACAACTATCTGCGAACAGATGATTTGTAGATTAACACCTAAAACCAGACAGGAAAACTATCTACATGACCAGATGAAGCAATCTTACACGGGTTTCTTCTGATAATCTCTAGATGCAGTCTAACACGGACTCATCCTGAAGTCAACTTACACGGGTTCCTTCTCATCATCCAGATGCAGTCTAACACGGACTCATCCTGAAGTAATCTCACACAGGTATCTTTTCATGATCTCCAGACGCAGTCTAACACGGACTCATCCTGAAGTTATCTTACACGGGTTCCTTCTCATCATCTAGATGCAGTCTAACACCGAATCATCCTTAATTTATCCTACACGAGTTCCTTCTCATATATCTCCGGATGCAGACTAACACGGACTCATCCTGGAATAGCCCTACACAGACTCTTCCTAATACATTTTCAGGTAACGGTTAATTCCATTATCCCCAGTAAGTTACTGTGAAACCTGGACTTCAACCAAAAAACAATAAACTTTCATCTCTTCAGTACAGAGATAATTCCTCAGTAGAGACTTGGACAACTGAAACTCCTAGATTCTATTCCCCAGAGTTTTCCTCAAGAAGGAGAACGATAGAAAATCACATTCCCCAGCAGAATCCTCCTTAGATAGCAGGAATGAGAACCCCTAAATAGACCATTTATGAAATCAGCATCTTCTCCAAATGGCATCTGTAAGCCTATTCCTGATGGCATCAACCAACAAGTGTTACTTCATGCGAGTGCAAATTTCTGGGCACTCTAGTGTTCAATCCTCTTCCACCTTCAGCTCACAAAAGGCAGACAAGCCAATCTAAATCCTCAGGTTTAAGAAGATTGAACAGGGGCAGCTGTTGTACCCCAAAATTTTCCCTCCCATTTTCACTCAAGGCATGCTCTTAGAGATTCCCAATTGCTCAAGGTTGACCAAGAATTGATCTGACAAATTCTACTCCTAAGCAATGAACCTCTAATTAGGGTTTCACTTTTCATCAAGATGTGTGAGCTCCAAAGGTCTCAAATGTTTCCCATTGTCCTAATATTCCTTCAAGATTGTCCATGACAAATTTCATGCCTTACACTACAAGTTTGCTCAGTCAATTGCTCAAGTATTGGAAAATCAATTGTACTAGGTCAAAAGTCAACTGTGGCCCATGTACAGTCAAACTTCAATATTTTTAGTCAACATCAAAATTTTGAAGTAATATCCATCATTTGATCAAGGGTTGATCACGATTCCTCAAGAAATGCTCCTAATCTATCAAAAGTCAAAAATTGCTAAATTAGGGTTTCTATAGGAAAAGTCAACTAAACTCTGACCAGGCATAAATCTCACATACTTCATACATTTTTAACTAACCAAAGCTCATTTTAAATAGAATATCATTCCTTACAACTTCCCTTTTGTCCTCAAGATCAAGAGATGCACCATTTGAAAGATACAACATCATACATTACAGGTTATTTTCAGAAAGTCAACAAAAGACACTTTTTGCCAACACCTTTTACATCAAGATAAAGTCTTCAAATGCAAAATTGATCAAAAGAGAGATTGAATTAGACATCTTGGGCTTTTCAAAAATCCAAAGATCATCATCAAGAGATCAAAATTGAGCAAGTTATATCTTTCCCAAGTTGGGGAAAATTTGGAAATTTCAAGAGTTGTGCATTGAGCAAAATTGAACTTTTAGGTCAATGGTCTAACTTCTTGGACTTCAAAGGTCTTCCTAACCTTGCAAAGGACCTCTAATCTCATTTTCACATGGCCCTACCATTTTTTATCTATTTTGTTCATATTTATTTTAATTTATTTCAAATAAATATAAAATAAATTGCATAAAATAAATAGAGATGGGATTTAGCATTTGGGCTGATGTTTTGGCTTGCTTAAAGGCCCACAAATTCGTGCAAGAAGTGACCAGGTTCATTCCAATATGAAAAAGGCATAAAATATCCATTTTGGAATTTTTTTCAAATTCTATGATTTTGGTTTAAAAATAATATTTATGGCTTGGATTCTTGCCATGTTTCCTTGTACCCTCCCTATCCAATATAAATACATCACACATGCAAGCTAAACTGATGCATACCACTGCCTAAGAGAGCCACGCAAAATCACAAAAAAATTCAAAGTTGTGAAATTCAAATAGCCAGTTCCAGCCCTCCTCAGTCCAAACTAAGGATTCAAACATCTCCCTGAGGCTTCCAGGAACTCAAACCAACCCTCGAGCACACGACTCCACGCCCAGATCAGATAGATCATCATCACCCTGTTTTGGTATTGTTGATAATCTCAAACTCTCTCTACATGTGATATAAATTGATTCTTTTCACACATTCATGTTATTATAGTTCTTTGTTGATGTTCTAACGTATTTCATGTGAGTTACAGTGCCAGGGTCGTAGGTCACTATTGTTAGGGCTTAAGAACGTTTAAGCTTCAGTTTTGTTAATACAGGGAATTTCAAGATAAGAGACCACCACCATTTAACTCGTAGCATATGAAATAGGGGGGTAGCCTTAAGCTCAATCCTTGATTTTTTTTTCCAGGTTTAAGGTTTTGATGCAACCGGAGAAGGTGACTGGAGTCCAACTCCGGCACCTTTGACTTCCTGGACTCCGGTGCCCACACGTCTCTCTCATTGGATAATTCAAATAATGCATGTTTTTTTATATTTTAAATATACTTATGGCTTTATTTTATATATGATATTATTTTGTTATTTATATTGATGAATTGTAAGGAAACTCAGATGGCAAGGCGTGTGCTTGTGAAGCTGAAAGGGCTGGGTTTGATCCCCAGGCTTGATGCTTTTACATTTTCTAACAAATTTGCTGCAGATCTAATGCACAGCATTCCAAACGCTTATCATGCGCCTTCAGACCTCAGCCAATGGATCATTCGGGAAACAAATCCAACCCTCCTGGAGCATGCATCCCCATCATGGACACTCAGGGGATTCTCACACTGGATCTATACATTCTCTGGGCTCCCTCTCTTACTGGGCCTAGCGAATTTTCAATCCTCACCCCCCATTCTGCTTTGGCATATCCAGGGCCAATCCACCTTATTTTCTATTTTTTTTACTTATTTTATTATTTCCTAGTTTTTTTTTCTTTTAATCATTTTTTCTAACAAATCATAAAATCAAAAAATATTAAATAGACTTAGGTTTTTCTTAAATTAATTTTAATTTTGTAAATTAATTTAATTAATTATTTGGACATTATTTTATTAATTTAAAATCAACTAGACTTAGGTTTATTTAACTCAAAGATTTTCTTAATAATAACATAAAAAAATAGTTGAATTAGTTTTATTAATTAACAATCATTTTTCTTTTATTTAATTAATTAAGAGTATATTTAGTTTTTTCTCATTTAATTTAGTTTAAGTATTTACTTAAAATAAACAAAAATAAGCAAAAAGATTTTCTTGTTTAATTAGAAATTTTTTAGGGTTTTAGACGTATCTTTCTCAATTCGCGCGCGTTCAATATTTCTTTTCTATTATCCTTTTTCATATTTTTTGTATCTGCTGATGGGATGTAATAGATTAAAATAGAACTTTATCGCTTTCTTTATTTTCCCCCAATTTGAACATGTAAATACCCCTCCCCAAATCATTATAATAGCGTAGGATTTACGATTCTCGCACTTTAAATTTTAGTAAAATATTAACTGTTAGTAACTAGGCTTGTATGGAAAGACTAATAATCAAACGTTAGCAAACCTATAACAAAGACTAAGATAACTGAACATAACACACATTGCACACATGCACCTCTAGGGTACCCCACTTTGGTTTCCTTTCGGAAAGTAAAACAGTCATGTCCCTCGAAATGGGGACGCTTTGGCAAAGACCCGTAAAACAAAAGATCATAGTCCCTCGATGACCCTACAGTTACCTCTAGGTAAATGATCTAGTCCCTAAACAAAATTGCTAAAGCGTCTCCACATGTTGCCTTTATGACTATACATACCTTTGAACGTCCCTCAAACATCCAAACGACTAGGGCTACCTACTCACTAATAGTAGGATAGCACTGTCTAAATGATAGGAGGAAAAGAACGAACATTTTCGAGTATAAGTAGATAGTTCTTAGATGATATGCTCAAAACAAAACTTTTTACACTTACACATTTTAAAAACAACTTTCAAAAGCATTTGCTTTGTCAACACTCTTGAGGACTGATACAAGAGTTAACACAAAGAAAATCGCCGCACTAAAGCATTTCAAAACATTTTTTGCAAAACACACAAAACATAAAGGTACTTTTAAAATGAGCTAAGCATCTAAGAGCCCGTAGAAAAATACGGATGGAAAGGGTGCTAACACCTTCCCTTTCCATAATCTACCCCCTTACTCAGAAAATTCTCAAAAAGGTCTTTTTCTGTTCTTTTCACCCTTTCCTTAATTTGGATAAAAGAAAAGTCGGTGGTGATTCTTGCTTACCGCAACATTTGCAAACACAAACGCAAAGCCAGTACAACAATCGGTTCTGCCACCGTATCATAGTGGGTTCTGACCGACATGGTTTCAATGGCATGAGCACCAGACCTTGGGGTTATGTCGAGCTTCTCGTCACCTTCGGGGAGGAACAAACAGCCAGACAGATCAAAGTCTGTTTCCTGGCTATTCAGTGATCGTCTCTATACAACTACATCCTAGGAAGGCCAAATATGGCCGTGGTGATAGCCGTGCCATCCACGATCCACTTGAAAATGAAGTACTACACCAAAAGGGGTCACGTCGTGACTCTACATGGGGATATCGAGGCAACGAGAGGATGTCTTGGAGCAGCCGCTAAGGGACATAACTCGATCAATACTATAACCAAAATTGCCAACAAGCAAGCTCAACCTGTGAACGACAAGCCAATTCGAACAACGGAGCAGAAGCCATCACCTCACATTAACTTGGTTGACCTCGACACCTGCTTCACCAAGGACAACCTGAAGAAGGAAAAAAGGAAAGAAGGGAATGCTCGACCAGAGACTGACGGGGAGCTTCTCCATCCTATGCGCCCCATTCCATATGGAGATTTTGAAGTCATCCTCCTTGGCAACGACCTGGACAAAGGTGTGAAGATTTGGACAGGACTCCTCGACCTGCCGAGGAAGCAGCTCAAAGCCTGCCTAAGAGAGAATGCCGACCTATTTGCGTGGAGTGCTGTGGAGATGCCCAAACTTAATCCTGAGGTCGCCTAACGTTAGCTGACCATAGATTTTGTTGCGAGGGCAGTAGTTCAACATAGGCGTGGGCAGTCTCCTGAGAAAGCGAAGGCTGTTGAAAAATTTGTAAAAGAGCTCCTAGAGGAAATTTTTATTTTTGAAACCCAATACACAACCTGGCTGTCAAACATTGTATTGGTTAAAAAATTTAATGGAAAGTGGAGAATGTGTGTTAACTATACTGATCTTAATAGGGCTTTCCTCAAAGATGCATATCCTTTGCCCAACATTGAGACGCTGGTAGATAACTCTACTGGCTATAAACTTTTGTCATTCATGGACGCATATTCAGGCTACAATCCAATCCCTATAGAGAGGAGAGACAAATAATGCACCGCCTTTATAACCGAGTCAGACAACAATTACTACAATGTAATGCCCTTTGGCCTAAAAAACGTTGGCGCTACTTATCAACGACTGATGAACAAAGTTTTTTGAGGAGAAATCAGGGATATGCTCAAAGTCTACATGGACGATATGATCATGAAGTTCTGGGAAGAAACTGACCATACCACCTACCTAAAGAAAGTCTTCGACCAGGCAAGGAGATGCAGGATGAGGTTCAATCCGGAGAAGTGTACCTTCAGCGTGCGGGCATGTAAGTTCCTTGGTTTCTACTTAATAGAGAGAGGAATCGAAGCCAACCCCAACAAGTGTTGGTCCTTTTCCGAGTTCCCGACACCAAATTCGAAAAAATCCATCCAATCCCTAAACGGGATGCTCACCTCGTTGTCTCACTTAGTGGCTAAATCTGCTCAACACGGGCTCCCATTTCTCAAACTTCCGCGTAAGAAAGCATCATTCAAGTGGATAGAAGAGTGTGAACAAACCCTCATTCACCTTAAACAGGATATTTCATAACCATAGTTTCTCTCTCAACCATAAAGTGGAGAGACTTTGTATCTTTACTGAGCAGTATCGACCGACGCTGTTAGCGTGGTCCTCATCCGTGAGACCCCCGACGGCGAAAAACTAATATACTTCACGAGCAAAGATCTACAAGGCCCGGAACTCAGGTATAAATAGATCAAGAATGTTTCCTTGGCCCTCATCAATGTGGCGAGGAGGCTAAGATACTACTTCTTAGCCCATACGATCGTTGTACGAACTGACAAGCCCATGAAGCAATCACTCGGTCGTCCAAACATGGCCCATAAAATGCTTAAATGGTCGCTAGAACTGTTGGAGTTTGATATCCAGTATGAGAGCAGGAAGGCACTTAAAGCCCAAGTCTTGGCCGACTTTGTGGCAGAAATGAGTGTATCCACCTCCCCGGCGAGCGGAGCCTACAAGTGGACAATCTTCGTAGATGAAGCATCCAGCTCGATAGGAAGCAGAACGAGCATCATTCTCGAGAATTAGGAAGGCATCCTAATTGAGGTCTCCCCCGCTTTATCCTTCTTTACATCGAATAACCAAGCCGAATATGAAGCCTTCCTCGCAGGGCTACATCTGATCGAGTACTTAATTCTAGTAAAATAAAATATTAAAAAAGTTTATGTCTGCAAAAGTCAACCACGTCCATCGCAAGCATAACACCCGAGTGGGTTTCCTTTCAAAACTCGTGAGCACAAAGAGAAGGGGTGGAAACAATTTTGTCATCCAAGAGACCCCATCTCGCCCAAGCATCGAAAAACCCTCTATGATGCTCTAAGTAAATTCCATTGGGGACAATGATTGTTGGATGACCCCAGTGTACCATTACCTCACCATAGGGGAACTGCCTGCCAATCAAAAAAATGACAACACAACTAAGCGAAGATCCTGCTCCTATGTTTTACTCGAAGACAAACTCTATAGATGGGGATTCTCCATCCCTCTCTTGAAGTGTATCAAGGAGGCCAAAGTCCCCCACGTCCTAAGGGAAATCCGCGAAGGAATCAACAGCCAACACCTTAGAGAAAGATCCCTAACACGGAAAGACCAACGGGAAAGATACTACTGCCATTCCATGCAGCTTGTCGTGAAAGAGCATGTCAAGAAATGCGATAAGTGCCAATGCCACGCATATATGCACTTGGTACCAGCCAATAAACTTAAGACTCTATCGTCCCCGTGGCCCTTCGCCTGGTTGGGAATGGACATCCTCGGTCCATTCACAGTGGGGTCATACCTGTGGAGAAATCATAAATACTCACGCGATGGCAAACTCGCTGCAAACTAAAAAGGCCATTACCGTGTCCAAGAAAAAACGGATAACGAGGCCTACTACCTTGAAAAATTGAATGGGGAACAACTTGCTCGACCATGAAACTCAGAAAAGTTAAAACAATATTACAGTTAGTCCTAACAACACTATGTTAGGCCTAACAGCCGACCTGCCCTATTCGATGGGAAACACGGCACGCTCGGTCACATAAGTGTGTTGCGATACGAACACAACACCCAAAACCTGAAACTAAAAGGTGGGATCCCACACATTTGACGAGCAGAGCCTTAGCCCGATGGGGATACCTTGACCGAGCTCCATTGTCGCAGTAACAATAAGGAAGAACACCCAGCTCACGATAGGAAAGTTCATGCTGCGGGATTAGAACCTCGATCGCAATCTTGGTCCCGTTATCAAACGAAACTCAACTCTGTCTCCTCGACGTGTACCCCAAACTGTCGAGCGTTAACTCTGCCAATGCAAGACACCCAAACTTGACAAAATTCACAATAACATTTCTGTCCGAGGACTACCCTAATTAACGGGCACCCCGAACACCCATCCAAGAAAAATATATACAAAAAAAATTATATGTTGCAAACATATATAACGATGAGGAAATTAAGTACTCAACAAGTGTAATACGGTGGGAGAACTAACTTGTTTTTGCGTTTTATCACAAATATCGCGGATAGAAAGAGTCGTCACCGACTTTTCTTTTATCCAATAAGGAAAGGGTGAAAAGAATAGCAAAGACCTTTGAGATTATTATGAGTTTGGGGGGTAGGTTATGAAAAGGGAAGGTGTTAACATCCTTTTCATCTGCAATTATCTACGGGCTCTTAATCGCTAGCTCACTTTTGTTTTGAAATGCTTTGTGTGTATGGGTGTTTGAAAATATTTTGAAAATGCCTAAGTATGGCAACTTTGTAATGATTCTTGTATCAGTTAAGAATGCGTACAAAGAGTTTTTATTTGAAAATAATTCAGAAAAGTGTTTTGTGAAAAAGATGTTTTGAAATGTTCGCGAGAAAGCGATTAAGAATTATCTACCTACTAAAAAGTCTTTCGTGTTATTTTCCTCCTCCTTTAGATAGTGCTACCCTACCATTAGTTAGTAGGAAGCCCTATCGTTGGATGTGAAGGGACAGGCGTGGGTCATCGCACAATCATAAAGGAAACTCGTAGGGGCGCTTTAGCAATTTATCATAAGGGACTAAGATCATTTACCGAAGGCAGCATCGCAGAGTCATCGAGGGACTATGATCTTTTTAACCTAAGGTCTTTGCTAAAGTCTCCGCACATTCGAGGGACATGACTGTTTTCTGAGGCAACGAGTGAGGTTACCCTAGAGGTGCGCGTGTGAAGAGTGATTCATGTTCAATTATTTTACTCTTTGATTAGGGTTTTCTACAATTATTTTTATGTCTTCCCATACAAACCTATTAAGCTAGACAATTATAAGGAAAGCGGTAAATGCAAAAAGTAAAGGTCTAAATTAAAGGGTCATACGCTATTACAAAGCTTCGGGAAGAAGGTACAAACAATAAAACCAGGGGGAAATAGTAAACCCTAATTAAATTATTACAACCATAAGCAATTACATAATGTAACATTGTGGGAGAACTGACTTTGGTGTTTTGCATTTGATCGTTATTATTGCGGATAGCAAGAGTCGCCACCGACTTTTCTTTTATCCAATAAGGAAAGGTTGAAAAGAACAGGAAAGACCTTTCGAGATTAGTTCTTGAGTTCGGGGGGTAGGTTATGAAAAGGGAAGGTATTAGCACCATTTTCATTCGTAGTTATCTGCGGGCTATTAGTTGCTTGCTAGATCACTTGATTTTGTTTGAAAATGTGCTTCTGGTGTAGGTTTTGAAAGTATTTAGAAAACGTCTTTGTAATGGTTCTCGTTTCTATAAGAACGCGTACAAAGTGTTGGTTTTGGAAAATAGTTCAAAGAGATGTTCATGGAATGTGTTTTTGGAATCAATTTTGAAAAGTGTCTTTGTAATGGTTCTCATCTCTATAAGAACGCGTATAAAGCTTTGTCTTTTGAAAATGTTTCAAATGAAAGTGTTGGTGTGTAAAATGTTTTTGTTGTAAGCAAGCGAGCAACTAGAAGCATCCTACCTACTCAAAAGGTCTTAATGTTCTTTTCCTCCTCCTTTAAATGTTTCTATCTTACCATTGGTTTGTTAAGAATCCCCGTCATTGGATGTGAAGGGACGGGCGTGGGATGTTTGTATAATCATAGAAGGCAACCCATGGGAAGTTTTAGCAATGTCGTTTAGGGACTAGATCGTTTACCAAAGGCAACATTAAGGGTCATCGAGGGACTACGATATTTTGTCGAGGGTCTTTCTAAAACGCCCATTTTCGAGGGATAAGACTATTTTCCAAGGCAACAAAGCGAGATTACCCTAGAGGTGCATGTGTGAATAGTGTGTTTGATTGCATGCATTTAGTCTTTGATTAGGGTGGTCTACTTGTTGGTTTTACCTCGCCATACACCCTAATTACTAACATTTATGAAAGCAATGAAAATGCGGAAAATAAAGGTCCTATGCTATTACATGCTTTTTGAGGGATGGGGTATACAAGTGTACAAGTGGGGTTGCAAAAAATAAAATTCCTAATTATTACAACCAAATTGAATGAAAATAAAAGCAAAAGGTCAAAAGAAAATCAAAATTTATGTTGTTCGGTCTGACACGGGCACCTGTGTCAGCTTCCTGTAATGGTCCATGCGAGTTTTTTCTTTTCTGTACCAGCTAAGCTGACACGGGCCGTGTCCTGTGACACGGGAACCCATGTCAGCCCCTGACCTACATTTTTGTTAGCGTATAGTTCTAGTATGTCTGACACGACCGTGTCCTATGACACGGGCACCCGTGTCAACCCCTAACCTACATTTTTGTTAGATTTTTTCAAACAGATGAGCTGACACGGCCGTGTCGTGTGACACGGCCGTGTCGTGTGACACGGCCGTGTCGTGTGACACGGCCGTGTTGTGTGACACGGGCACCTGTGTCAGCCCCTGTCTTGGCTCTTTTTTACTGAGTTTTCCTTTTTTTGATTTATCTTTTACATATCTTTTGAACACAAACAGAAAATGATGTATGGAAAAAGATTATTACAGTTTGGAAAAAAAAGTATACCTCTTGAAGCGAGACTTTGGAATACGTATGGATATCTCCGGATGCAAAGTGATGAATGACCGAGCTCCTCTTTGGAACTACTCCAATCCTTGCTCTTTGTGACAAAGTTCCAGAATCTCTCCAACCCAGTCAAAGGTGCAAAGTACTGTTTTTTTTGTTTATGCTTGGAAGGTGATGATAAAGGTGTTACATAAACTTTTCTTATGTTAGAACAATGTCTATGTGATGCATATGAGGTGTTTGGGTAGTTGGTTTAGGGGAAAGTTTGCAAGGTTGTACAACAATGGGTTGAGGTTTTTTCTGTTTTGTGAGTGAAAATAGAGTTGAAGATGAGCAGAGTTTTATGGATCAACTGAGTTTTATAAATGAGCTAGGTTTTATGAATGAGCAGAGTTTAACAAAAGTTCTGTTTTTCTCTTCTCTCTTTTTTCTCTCCAAAAAAATCCCTTATGTCTTATCAAACAGTCCCTTTTGTAGATCCTTGACTGAGGTTTAGGAGGGAAACAAAATAAGTTATTTTGAACTGTTTTTGCCTACTGCTTTGATACTTTTTCCACACAATTTTCTTTTGCCATTTTGGTGCAATTTTATGGATGTTATGATGCAGGTTGGAGCAGACTGCACAGAGCAGTTTTGGACTGGTTTTCTGGACAGATTTTGGACTGTATAGGACGACATATACAAGTTTTGTGACAGGTTTGTGGTGCAGCATAGCACAAGGTTTTATAGGACAGCAATTGAGCAGGGTTTTGGAGTGTTGTGGAAATGTATAGAAGTAGCATATCATTTTTTGTTCAGCAATAACTTGGACAGCATAGGTTGCAGCATGAAACAAGTTTGGTTTATGGAGAAATTTATGCACATTGTATCAAAGACAAAGCATTATGGCAAGGTTTTGAGTCAAAGGAAAAAGTCCAAGCAATAGAGTTTAGGATTTGTAAACTTTCAAAAATGCCACTTTGTAATAACTTGACTTATTTGTAACATCTTGAACTATTTTGAATTGTAGTGACAAGATGTCATGAAGCAATGAACTTAACTTAGAAAAATTTCCAAGTCTTGCAAAAGTTGGATTTTTGACTTTCTTTATTTTTGATGATCAAATTTCATATTTTGGATGTCTTGATAAAATATGATTTTTGGGACTCAACTTTGGTCAAAAAGTCAAAGTTTGACTTTTTAGTGTACAGTTGACTTTCCCCACCAGTTGACTGAATATTGTCTATCAATCCACTGATCTCAGGAGATGAATTGAAATATGCAATTAGGTCAAAATGACACGCACAGACCCTTGAGATCATTCTTCCAACCAATAAGCCATGTATTAGGTCAAAAATCAAAGTTTGGTCATTTTCAATCAAAACCCTAATTTTGCCCATTTTGCCCTTTTGGTAATTTGAATGAATTTCTTGGAAAATTGTGATCCAAGACTTGAAACTTGACAAAAAAAATCGTGAGGGTCCATAATGATCCATGAAAGTCATTTGAAACATTATGAATCCAACTGCCTTTGTACAAACTCAAACCCTAATTTGAGGTATCAGTGTTGAGGAAATTGTTTGACCTAGTCGATACTTGCACAAACTTAAGGCATTGAAGATCTTTGTAGTAAATATCTTAAGAAATGAGAGGGCAAATTTTAGGGTACAACAACTTCCCCTGTTCAATCTTCTTAAACTTGAAGAGTTAGATTGGCTTGTATTCCATTCGTGACTTGAAGGTGGAAGATGATTGAACACTAGAGTGCCCAGAAATTTGCACTTGATGATGTGGTGGTTGATTGTGTAGGGAATGGGCTTAAAGATGCCATTTAAGAGATGATGGAGAGTTGTCAGAGATGGGCTTATAGATGCCACCCAGAAGTTATTATTGATAGAAATTAGATTAAGTCTAAACTTGATTTTAACTGGAAAAGAATCAAAATAAATCTTTGGAATGATTTGTCTGAACCAAATAAAGTGTCTACCAAAAAGGTATCAGAGTAAACCATTGATCAATTTAAACTGAACCAGCAGAAATCTGGAAAAGAATCAGAATAAATCTTTGGAGCAATGTATCTGAACCATAGAAAGTATCTACCAAAAAGGAATCAGGATAAACCATGACCAATTTAAACTGAACTAGTAGAAGTCTTGAATAATATTTAACTGGAAAGAATCAGGATAAATCTTGGAGCGATTTATCTGAACCAGAGAAAATGTCTACGGGAAAGAATCAGGATAAACCATTGATAGATTTAAACTAAACCAACAGAGGTCTTGAATATTCTTTAACTGGAAAGAATCAGAATAAATCTTGGAGCAATTTATCTAAACCAGAGGGGATGTTTACCGGAAAAGAATCAGGGTAAACCATTGAATGATTTAAACTGAATCAGCAAAGGTCTTGAATATTCTTTAACTGGAAAGAATCAGAATAAATCTTGGAGCGATTTACCTGAACTAGAGAAAATGTCTACCGGAAAGGAATCAGGATAAACCATTGATAGATTTAAACTGAACCAGCAGAGGTCTTGAATATTCTTTAACTGGAAAGAATCAGAATAAATCTTGCAGTGATTTATTTGAACCAGAGACAATGTCTACGGGAAAGAATCAGGATAAACCATTGATAGATTTAAACTAAACCAACAGAAGTCTTGAGTATTCTTTAACTGGAAAGAATCAAAATAAATCTTGCAGCGATTTATCTGAACCAGAGAAAATGTCTACCAGAAAGGAATCAGGATAAACCATTGATAGATTTAAACTGAACCAACATAGTTCTTGAATATTCTTTAACTGGAAAGAATCAGAATAAATCTTGGAGCGATTTATCTGAACCGGAGGAGATGTTTACCGGAAAGGAATCAAGATAAACCATTGATCAATTTAAACTGAACCAGTAGAGGTCTTGAATATTCTTTAACTGGAAAGAATCAGAATAAATCTTGGAGCGATTTATCTGAACTAGAGAAAATATCTACCGGAAAGGAATCAGGGTAAACCATTGATAGATTTAAACTGAACCAGCAGAGGTCTTGAATATTCTTTAACTGGAAAGAATCAGAATAAATCTTGGAGCGATTTATCTGAACCAGAGAAAATGTCTACCGGAAAGGAATCATGATAAACCATTGATCAATTTAAACTGAACCAGCAGATGTCTTGAATATTCTTTAATTGGAAATAATCAGAATAAATCTTGGAGCGATTTATCTGAACTAGAGAAAATATCTACCAGAAAGGAATCAGGATAAACCATTGATCGATTTAAACTAAACCAACAGAAGTATTGAATATTATTTAACTGGAAATAATCAGAATAAATCTTGGAGCGATTTATCTGAACCAGAGAAAATGTCTACTGGAAAGAATCAAGATAAACCATTGATAGATTTAAATTAAACCAATAGATGTTTGGAAAAGAAGTATTTGTCAGGTAGATAGTTACTCCGTCTTGTTTCGGGAATTGATCTACAATTGATTTATTCACAGATAGTTGTTCTGTCTTGTCGAAAATTTGTTGATGATAATTCTCTGATGATTTATCTTTCCTGAAAAGGTAAAGAGTTAGTTATATGCAATGCCATGATTTATGAAATGCATGGCGTAATGATGTTCTCAAAATAAATGAGATTATGTCGTATGCATTTGTCATGTATGTAATATGATGCATGAAATGCGAAATGTTGTTGGAATGTATTTTTGTCTTTAGAAAAAAAGTCCTTGACAAATGCTGGGGAGCTTTGAGAAGCCAAATTCCAAGACGGCCGTTGGGGATGAAGTGTATGCACACCTTTCCAGCCCTTGTTTTTTTAGAATGTTTCTGCTGGGGATTATTTTGTTTTGTTGTTTGAGGAGAACTCCGTTGGGGAATGTTGATTTTTCTTGAGAAGAAAACTCTATGGAGAGTGTTGATTCCTTCTTGGGGAAAAGAGTTCAGGAATTTTTTAGCTGTCTGTTGCTCTACTGGGGAGCTATCTTGGGGATTGTAGGAAAGTCTATTGGGTAAGAGGAGTTGTGGCCCCTTGGATCGACTCATACTAAGTCTTATACACAGCATGTATCGACACTGCCTCTACGTATCGACTCATCCTGATTCTAAAAGTCCTCATGTATCGATGCAAAACCTCTTCGTGTCTGTTGTACCCCAAAATTTTCCCTCTCATTCTATCAAGATTTCCCCTCACAAGACTGCTTGGACTCCAGACCAGATTAGGGTTTGCTCAGCTCAAGACATCTCCTTGCACTATTGACCTGAAATTAGGGTTTGAGTTTGCACAGGGATTTTTGGACTTCCAATGATCAATGTGACTTTCATGCTTCATGTTGGACTTATAAGATTTCCCATACCAAATTTCAAGCTTTGAATCAAATTTTTGCCTAGTCAATTGGACTGTTGACTTATAAATCAGCTGTATTGGGGAAAAAGTCAATTGTGGCCAATTTACAGTCAAACCTCATAATTTTTTATCCACATCAACATTATAGACTCATATGAACCATTTTATCAAGTTTGGACCATAACTCCTCAAGAAATTTGATCAGATCATCAAAAGGGAAAAATGGTCAAAATTAGGGTTTTGACTGCAGAAGGGCAATTTCTGATTTTTCACCTAGCCAATGGAAAATTGGGTTCAAGCATGGATTCAAGGACTCAATGGAATCATCTTGACCTAATCACAAGGTTCAAAAGATCTCAAATGCATTGGATTGACAGATGATTTTTCCAGTCAACTGATCAAAAATCAACTGTACACTAAAAAGTCAAACTTTGACCTTTTGGTCAAAATCAGGTGCCAAGGGTCATTTTTCATCAAGATGTGTCAAAATATGAAACTTTTTCACCAAGAAACCTAATTTTGAAAATTAGGGTTTAAAATGGAAAATTTTCATAACTTAGATATTTTCTAAGTTATGAATTTTTTTTATTTTTTTCCCAACTTTTCCTAACTTTTTCACCATGATGCAATTGGATTCAAACAAAACTTACAACATGAAAGTTGTAGTCCTACACAAAATATACAACTTTGATTCACAAAGTTTTCCCAAAATATGCTTGGATCTCAAGTTAGGCAGGATTTTGACCTATCTTCATGGCAATTTTTCACATAGTTCCAAGTGGAATCTCAAAATGCATTTCAAAGATGGATTGTAGAGCATGTTACGAGCTTTCCAAAATGTTCAATAACTCTCCAAGATCATTCATGGTTAGGGATAATCGAAAGTTTGAAATTGGAAAATCATCACTTTTGTCCAAGGCATTTTACACCATGCTACAAGTTGCAAAATCTATCTAAACCTTACTTGTACTTGATTTACAGGTCTTAAACCTTTCCACACTCATAAATTAAATGCAAACACATTGGATTAAGGCTTTATTCTGATCTATGAAGCATTATACAAAGGTTTAATCCATTTTTGGCAAAAAGTTAACAATGTCATTTACATAAAGCACAACTTTTGCAATTTTGTTTGTCTTGAGCATTGGACTTAATCTTTTGCAGAAAACCACATCCACAAATATCAGGCAAAGTACACCAACTATGTGCATGCTTGGAGCTAGCCTGTACAGGCCATAGCATTGTCAATTCCACCTTTTACTTCAAAAACAAGCAATTGTGCAAAAGGACCACATCTCTTGTATCTGTTAAAACAAAAGCTTGTGAACATTTGAAACAAGTTCAACACAATATACCAAGTCCAAAACACGAGCTCTAAGCCTCTCAAACACCCTTAAACACCAAATACAAAGTTCTTGCAAAACAGGGCAAGTTCTGCAGATTCACTTCCAAAACAAAATCCACTCGTGCGTTTTGCTTGAAACCAGTTCCAACATACTCCATACAACATACCTAAACTATCCCAACCATTCTCAAGCCACTGTAACTCCATTTTCACACCACCATTTTTGCTTTGAAACTTTGCAGGTTGAGTTCTACAAGCATATTCAGGCCATTTCAAAGCAAGCCAAGCATTGGGAAAGGTTGAGTGAACCTCAGGCAAGCTAACACGACCTTCAGGCCTCATCAAAAACCCCTTATTTAGGAATCATTAGGCTTAGGTTTGTGAAGCAAAAATGTAGTCTTCATTGCCCTTGAGTTGTACATATGCATAGAATTCATTTATGTTAACTGAGCTAGGAGAATTTGGATGTTGAAGTTTCTGAAAAAACTAGGTTAGAATTTAGGGCCAAAGAAATCTCTCTGGTCTTTGAGAGTTAGATCAAGTTTTTTACATGGTTAAAATCGTGTGATCAAGAGCTATAACTTTCATGTTGCAAGTTTTTGTTTTTGAGCATGTATGCAGGAGTTCCAGATTTGAACAAGGATACGCGCGTTTTCTGTTTCAGAGGTTAGGGATGAAGTGAGTTGGGTTGGGCCTGGCTCTTGCTGACTATTGACACCCCCTGTTTACTTCCTACACCCCCTTGGCCCATTGTTTTTATTTTTTCATATTTTCCATTTCTATTTTCATTTTCTGACTTTTTTTTTTTAACATTAAAAATCATCAAAAATATTCTCTTAATTTTTCACATTTTATTTTATTATTTTTATTATTTTTTGGACATAGAAATAGTTTATTAAATAATATATACTTTTATTTTCTTAAAATAAATTTATAAATAGTACAAAAATATCATTTATTTTTATTTTTATTATTTGTACACTTAAATAATATTTCTCACACATTTTTATTTTTTAATACTTTTTGTATTTATTTTTATTTATTTTTTTGTACATAAATAAATAATATAATATATATATTTTCTTAAAACAAAAACTAGGGTTTCTACCCTTTCAAAAAATAATCATTTTTATTTTCCCTTATTTTTAGGACATTAAATAACTTATTTTTACATACATAAAAATAAAATACAAAAACATTCTTGCATATTTATATTTAATTGCATATTTAATTAATTGTCCATTTATTTATTTGCAAATAAATTCAATATGGTTGTAATAGTTTTAGGGTTTTATTTTTGTGAAAATATCCCCTTATTTAAACTTGTATCCCCCTCCCCATAATAATGTTATAATAGTCTTAGATTTACTTTTACGCATTTTATTGCTTTCAAATATGCATGTTAGAAAGATTAGGGTTTGTATGATAACCAAAATCAAAACAAATAGCATGACTAAATACAATACAAAAATGCATGAAAAATGACAACACAATGCACACAAGCACCCCTAGAGTTTCATCCACTTGTTGCCTTAAAAAAATGGCCATGGTATACATGCTAGGTATCTTGGCAAAACAAAAACAAAACAAAAGATCATAGTCCCTCGATGATGCTATCTTGGTTGCCTATATACAAATGATCTAGTCCCTCTAAACTTGCTAAGATACTTGGCAATATTGTTATCATGGTCATACGATGACCCCCGTCTGTCCCGTTTAACATCCAAAGACAAGGTTGTTTACCAAATGCAATGGTAAAACAACAATGTCAAAGGAATAAAAATGTGTAGGAAAGATCTTTGAGTAGGGTAGACAACTCCTAGTTACTTGATCAAACTTGCAAAACATCCTTGCTATTTTCAAAAACACACAACACAATTTCAAAACATTTTCCAAACAAACTTTCAAACATTGAAACATTTTTCAAAAGAAAAAATACCTTTGTATACATTCAAACAAGAATCATTACAAGGGTTTCCACAACGATGGTGTTGTACCCCAAAATTTTCCCTCTCATTTTATCGAGATTTCCCCTCACAAGACTCTTTGAATTCCAGACAGGATTAGGGTTTTGCTCTACTCAAGACATCTCCTTGCACTGATGACCTAAATTAGGGTTTGAGTTTGCACAAGGATTTTTGGACTTCCAATGCTCAAATTGACTTTCATACTTCATGTTGGACTTATAAGATTGCCTCTACCAAGTTTCAAGCTTTGAATCAAATTTTTGCCCAGTCAATTGGACAGTTGACCTAGAAATCAGCTGTATTGGGGAAAAAGTCAATTATGGCCAATTTACAGTCAAACCTCATAAATTTTGATCCACATCAACATTCTAGGCTCCTATGAACCATTTGATCAAGTTTGGACCACAACTCCTCAAGAAATTTGATCAGATCATCAAAAGGGAAAAATGGTCATTTTTAGGGTTTTGACTGCACAAGGGCAATTTCCGATTTTTTAACCTAGCCAATGGAAAATTAGGCTCAAACATGGACTCAAGGACTCAATGGCATCATCTTGACCTATTCACAAGGTTCAAAGGATCTCAATTTCATTGGATTGACAGATGAATTTTTCAGTCAACTAATCAAAATTTGACTGTACATTGAAAAGTCAAACTTTGACTTTTTGGTCAAAATCAAGTGCCAAGGGTCATTTTTCATCAATATGTGTCAAAATATGAAACTTGTTCATCAAGAAACCCAAATTTGCAAATTAGGGTTTAAGTTTGAAAATTTTCATAACTTAGAATTTTTGTGTTATGAAATTTTCTTAATTTTTCCCAACTTTGCCCAATATTTTCACCATGATGCAATTGGATTCAAACAAAACTTCCAACATGAGAGTTGTAGTCCTCCACAAAGTCTACAATTTTGATTCACAAAGTTTTCTCAAAAGAAGCTTGGATCTCAAGTTATTATTTTTGGAACAAGGGTCCATGAAACTTTTAACTTAGTGAAATTTTGCCCTAGTTTAGGCAGGATTTTGACCTATCTTCATGACCATTTTTCACATAGTTCCACTTGGAATCTCAAATTTAATTTCAAAGATGGATTGTATAGCATGTTGCAAGCTTTACAAAAAACTCAATAAATCTCCAAAATCATTTGTGGTTAGGGAGAATCGAAGGCTTGAAGTTGGCAAAAACTCACTTTTGATCCATGGCATGTTCATATTGATACTAGTTGCAAACTCTAATCAGCCTTGTTTGTGCTATATTACAGGTCTCAAAACCCTTCCATACTCAATAATTAAATGCAAATCCATTGGTCTAAGGTTTTGTTTTGGTCATGAGAGGATTACACAAAGAATTAATCCTTAAATGGTAAAAGGTAACATTGCCATTTTTGTCAAAAGTGCTTTATGTCAAACCACATCTTTTGAGCCTTGAGCAAGATCTTGTACTGCACACAATATCCACCAACTTGAGGGGCCAAGAGCATAATGTGCAGGCTGATAGATAGCCTGTACAGGCTTGTCTTGCATCATGGTTTGCTTTTTGCTTCATATACAAGAAACATGTCAAAATTCACATAACTTGAACATCAGATAGAACCAACTCTTGCAAGCTTTTGAGACAAGTTTCACACGTTGTATTGAACCTAAAACACGAGACTTTGAGTCCTGAAACCTCCCATAGAACAAAATCACCTTCCATTAGAAAAACAGGGCAGCTTCTGCATCTTGAGTTCTATCTCACAAGTTGCTCGTGTGTTTTGCCCCAAACCTGTTCAAACACCTTCCATACAACCTATCCAAGCTATCCCAACTCTTAAACACTGACTGTAACTCCATTTGCAAGGTTTACCATTTTTGATTTCAGCTTGTGCAGGTTGAGTTCTACAGGCTTGTTCAAGCACATTCAAGGCAAAATAGGCATTGGGGAAGGTCAGAGGAAGTTCAAGCAAGCTCCTAAACATCTCAGGCCTCACTGAAAAGCTCCACATTGCCATACACGAAGTCAACTAAAACAGGTTTTTATCAACTTCCTATCTCTCTATTTAGGAATCATTAGGCTTAGGTTTGTGAATAAAAAATTGTATTATTCATATCCATGAAGCTGTACATATGCTCAGTTTTCATTTAAGTTAAGCATGTTAAGAGAATTTGGTCCATGAACTTCCTGAAAAGATTAGGTTAGGATTTAGGGCCAGAGAAATTCTCTCTGGTATTTGAGAGTTAGAATGAGTTCTTTACATGGTTGGATTCGTCTTGAGAAATGCTACAACTTTGATGTTATGGGTTTTTGCATTAGAGCACGTATGCAGGTTGTTCATGTTTGAAGTCAGGCGCGCGTTTTTTGAACGTGAGGTTGAAGATGAAGTCTGGATTTGGGCTGGGCTTTGACTTCTTGTTTTTAACACCCCCCCTTTTTAATGATTGCACCCCCTGGCCCATTTCTTCATATTTTTGTATTTTTCCATTTTTATTTTCATTTCTGATTTTATTTTCTTATTTTTCAAACATAAAAAATATCAAAAAATATTTTTATAAATTTTCACATTTATTTTGTATTTTATTTTTATTTTTTCCAACATAAAAATAATTTAATTAGTATATACTTTTATTTAATGAAAACTTGAAAGTAATATATAATAATATTATACCTTTATTTTTCGTCTTTATTTTATTTATACTCAAAAAATATTGTTCTAAGTATATTTTTGTCTTGTATATATTTTATCTTATTTTTATTGTACATGACTAATGTAATTAATATATATACATACTTTTATTTTATTTAATGAAAACTTGAGAATAAAAACATAAAAATATTGCACCTTTATTTTTTTTCATTTATACTTAAATAATATTTTTTCTAAATATATTTTAATTTTGTATATACATTATTTTATTTTATTGTACATAGAAAATATATAACATATATTTACTTTCTTAAAAGAAAATTAGGGTTTTGCCCTTAATAAAGAAAAATAATAATAATCTTTTTTTATTATTAAATATTATATTTTTACATATATAAAAATAAACAAAACAATTTTTGCATATTCATAATGTTTTGCATATTTATTTAATTGATCATTTAAATATTTGTCTATTTATTGATTTGTATCATTATTCAATTTGGATGTAATAGTAAATATTAGGGTTTTATTTCTTGCAAATATCCCCCATTCAAAAATTGTATCCCCCTTCCCATACCAAATGTTGTAATAGTGTAGATTTATTTTATGCATTTATGCTTTCAATTATGCCATGTTAGAGATTAGGGTTTGTATGCAAAAATCCAAAATCAAAACAAATAGCTTGACTAATGCAAAGACAAAAAAGCATGTAAATTGACAACACAATGCACACATGCAACCTTAGGGTTTCATCCACTTGTTGCCTTTAAAATTGGCCATGTTATGCATGTTGAGTATCTTGGCAAAACAAAAACAAAACAAAAACAAAACAAAAGATCATAGTCCCTCGATGACGCGATCTTGGTTGCCTATACAAAATGATCTAGTCCCTCAAAAATTGATAAAGATACTTAGCATAATTGCTATCATGGTCAATACAATGACCCGCGCATGTCCCATTTAACATCCAAACACAAAGTTGTTTACCAAATGCAATGGTAAAACAACAATGATAAAGGGTTAAAAATGTGTAGGAAAGATCTTTGAGTAAAATAGGGTAGACAACTCTTAGTTGCTTGATCCAAACTTGCAAAATCATCCTTGCTATTTTTCAAACACGCCTCACAACACAATTTCAAAACATTTCCCAAAAGCAAACTTTCAAACTTTCAAACATTGAAAAATCTTTTCAAAAGACAATACACCTTTGTATACATTCAAACAAGAATTATTACAAAGGTCTCCACAACGATGGCCTCTTTTTAAAACATTTTCAAAACCACACACACAAAGCACCATTTCAAACAATTGAAAAGCAAAAGCAAGTGAACTAAACAAGTAACTAAGAGCCCATGGAAAACCATGGATGAAAATGGTGCTTGCACCTTCCCTTTTCATAATCTACTCCCCGAACCCAAGAAAACATCTCAAAGGTCTTTCCTGTGCTTTTTGACCTTTCCTTTGGATAAAATAAAAAGTCAGTGGTGACTCTTGCTAAACCGAAACATTTGCAAACACAAACGCAAAACCTCAAGTCAGTTCTCCCACCGTATCACAGATGGCCTCTTTTCAAAATACTTTCAAAACCACACACAAAAGCACCATTTCAAACAATTGAAAAGCAAAAGCAAGTGATCTAAAACAAGTAACTAAGAGCCCATGGAAAACCATGGATGAAAAGGGTGCTAGCACCTTCCCTTTTCATAATCTACCCCCCGAACCCAAAAACAACCTCAAAGGTCTTTCCTGTGCTTTTTTACCTTTCCTTTTGGATAAAATAAAAGTCGGTGGCAACTCTTTCTAAACCGAAACATTTGCGAATAAAAAATGCAAAACCTCAAGTCAGTTCTCCCACCGCATCACAGAACTGGTGACTCTGCTGGGGATTTTATGAAAATTGGGCTTACCTTAGGGTTTTAGATCACCTTTTCATGCATATCTTGTTTGACTTGATTGCTTTACACTTTGGTTCTATTGTTTAGGTTTGAATCCTCTACCCGGATTTGGGAAACATTCATAGGTAAATAACAATACGTTGTGGAAATTGTGTGGGGTATACCGACATGGTTGAAACAATAGTTATATTAGTGCGACATATTTGTGGGTACCGGTAGCCTTTGAGTTAATCAAAGAGAATACGGGGCCGCTGAGTGATGTCATGAAGCACTAATGGACTTTTAGAACCTTTACTTGACCAACTTGTCCTTTTTAGGGGTAGTGAGATGACCGACTTTGGTACAGTCCGAAGTTGGTAGATACTCGATACTACACTCATTGAGGGTTGTTTTCTTGGAATATTTCGATCGCCAGTGAAGTGGCTAAACTGAAACAATGAACACAGAAAATAATCCAGTGATATTGAGCTCCTTAGAACCCGGTTACTATTTCTAGGGCAGGTTGAGCCAACTAAACTTCAAGAGGGTACTTACCTGTGAAACCCCATGCAAGCCTGAAACTAGGATCTTGTGTGATTTGTTTGTACATATATACTTGTGCATAACATCATAACATCATGAAGCATCATATGCATCCACTAACCATTTCAAGGATTTGGATCTTCATCTTTGTTCTTATTTTGTAGGTAATGGATTCACTTCGCAGGAAAACAATTCAAGTCAACCTTGTAAGAATTCCTCTTCAACTCAAGGAGCTAGCTTCAAGGATTCCTGAGAATTCTCTATTCACCCAGAGGCATGGCCGTCTTCTCAACTTAGTCAACACCAACACGGAGGAAGACATGGTGAAAGTTCTCTTCTAGTTCTTTGACCCCCTACACCACTGCTTCACATTTCCTGATTACCAGCTTGTGCCTACTTTGGAGGAATTTTCTCAACTCCTGAGGATTCCTATTCTCCATCAACTACCCTACAACGGTATGGAAAGATATCCAAAGCCTGAAGATGTTGCTCAAGCCCTACACTTGCAACCATCTGATGTCAAAGGCCATTGGGAAACTAGAAGTGGTGTCAAGGGTTTCTTGTCAAAGTTTCTGTTTGAGAAGGCCCAAAGCTGCTGGAATTCATTAGACTTACAAGATTTTGAGGAGATTGTATCTCTTCTCATCTATGGGATGGTCTTGTTCCCAAATCCTGACCAACTTATAGATGTAAGTGCTGTCAAAATTTTCATGGCTCGCAACCCGGTGCCTACATTGCTTGGGGATATCCTCCACTCTTTTCACACTCGAACAATGAGGAAAATAGGTGTTCTCATTTGTTGCACTCCTCTACTGGAAAGATGGTTTATTTCTCATCTTCCCCAATCAGTTTTGAAGAATGAGCAAGGTTTGAGGTGGTCACAACGGTTGATGACCCTTACACATTCAGATGTTCATTGGTGTTCTCGATCAAAAGAGAATGTTATCATCATTGACCGTTGTGGGGAATTTCCTAATGTCCCACTACTTGGCATTAGGGGAGGCATTACCTACAACCCTTGCTTGGCTCTGAGACAGTTTGGGTACGCCCGAAGGGATGGCTCACATGACATGCTGATTCCAGACTTGGTTTTTAACTTCGACAACAACAATCAAGGACTTCGACAAAGGTTTATCCGAGCTTGGAGGATGCCCAACAAAGTGGACAGTAAGACCTTGGGACACAAGAATTCCATCCCTCTTGAGCCTTACCTCAAGTGGGTACGAACCCGCGCCCAATGTCTTATGATGCCTTACCCCTACATTCTTCCTGTGATCAAAGAGCCTGTTATGGAAGGAGAGGTTCCATACACCCTCATACATCCTAACATGCCAACATCACTTGAAGATTTACAAAAGAGTTGGATACAGCTCAAGGGAGAGTGCGATACTTTTGAAGCCCAATTCTACGCCAGTGAGAAGAAGGTTTTGGAGCTTACTCGTCAACTTCACGAAGATCAGACTCTCAACACCTACATTGCACCAAAGAGGATGCGTAACGTCTTTTTACATTAGAATTTTGTATTATTTTGCCCATGGGGCATTTATGTACTAACAAATTCTATCTTATTAATATGACGTGTGTTCCTTTTTGTTTAAAACAAATTTAAATTTCTGAATCCTTGAATGCATTACATGAATACATATCATTCATCATATGCATAAACAGGTCTTCACACCAGGTTTCCTTACCTCTCTGTTGTTTATTTCAGCAAGATGGATATAGAGCAGATGGTTAAAGACTTACAAGCGCAGAATTCCCAGTTTCAACAGCTACTCCTGACCTTGGCAAAGGGGCAGGAGAAGCTCAAAACCTTGCTGGAAAAGGAAAAAGAGTAAAAGAAAAAGAAAAGAGTTGGTGTGGCTACTTTGGGTAAAAGATTTGAAGTTCAATCTAGAAGGGTCCTGGACTTCCCCTCAACATCTGATGAAGGGGTTGGAAAAGGTAAAGGAACTGCAGTGTAATCTGAGTCTGAGGAAGAAGAAGAGGAGGAGGATGAAGACTATTCTGAGCAGCAGTACCCTCCTGCAGACGACAAATATAAGAACCTGGAAGAGCGTCTGGCAGCTATGGAGGTACAGAGAGTGCCTGGGCTGGACTTTGAAGATCTAGGGCTGGTCTCTGGGATTGTGATTCCCCCTAAGTTTAAGGTGCCTCTTTTTGCTAAATACGATGGGGTGTCTTGCCCAAAGATGCATCTGCGATCTTACATCAGAAAAATCCAACTGCATTCTTCTGACAAGGATCTGTGGGTTCATTTCTTCCAGGATAGTCTTTCGGGGATGCAGCTGGATTAGTTTTACCAGCTAGAGAGGTCTGATGTGCACAACTGGGAGGATTTGGCAGCTGCCTTTTACAGACAGTATCAATATAATGCGGACTTAGCACCAACCCGTACTCAATTACAGAGTATGGGCATGGTCTTAAATGAAGGTTTCAAAGAGTATGCCCAGAAATGGAGAGACTTGGTGGGACGAGTACAACCACCTCTATCTGAGAGGGAGCTGGTAGATATGTTCTTGGGTACACTGTTAGGCCCCTTTTTCAATCACCTGATTGGAAGTTCGTCTGCGGGGTTCACCGAGTTAATTCTGACTGGTGAAAGAGTTGAAGCCAGCTTAAAGAGCGGGAAAATTCAAAAGGATGCATATGCTTCCGCTGCTATCAAAAAGACTTTTCCAGCAAAGAAAGAAGTCTCAGTTGTCTACTCCCAAAGAGGTCAAGGAATAGTTGAGCGCCGGCCAGCGGTGGGGGTCGTAATGATTCAGAAGTCTGCAGTTGATCAGCCTATAAACAATCAACCCAGAACCAACCAAGCAAGGGTGGAAAGGCCTGCACGGCAATTCACCCGGATCAACATGACTCCTGCTCAGGTTTTACCCCATCTCTTGAAGTTAAACCTTGCAATTTTGAAAGAGACACCGAAGAATCTGAATACATCTTCTCCTTACTACCATGCGAATGCCAAGCGTGCTTATCATTCAGATAGCCTGGGGCACGATACCAACAATTATTGGGCCCTCAAGAATAAGATCCAGGATTTAATAGATGCTAAAGAAGTTGAATTCGATGCCCTTGAAAAACCTAATGTAATCTCTGCTCCGATGCCAAAACATGGCCACAATGCTCATGTTGTTGAAGAGGATCTTTTTGTTTCTACCGTTGATGATTTGATGACTCCGCTACCGATAATCAAGTTGAATTTGCTGAAGGTTGGGATTTTCCCAGGTTGTGAAGAAGATTGCTGCCTTTGTTCATCCTTACCAACCGACTGTCTGTTGTTGAAGTTAGGCATCCAGCGCCTAATGGATAACCAAGAAATCC
Organism: Vicia faba; assembly: GCA_948472305.1. Taxonomy (NCBI): domain Eukaryota; kingdom Viridiplantae; phylum Streptophyta; class Magnoliopsida; order Fabales; family Fabaceae; genus Vicia; species Vicia faba. The sequence continues at coordinate 1,205,821,756 of OX451741.1, forward strand.
TTTTTGAAAAGACTCATGTTACACCGACTCCTGTCAATGATGTTTCTATAATTACCATATCTGCCAATCTTTCCAAGGTCTCCAAAAGACCTGTTAAGATTACATCCACTCCGAAGATTGCACCTTTGAAGATAACCATGCCGGGGCCTATCTCGTACAAGTCCAATAAATCCATACCGTGGAACTATGGGGGAGAGATCTTTTACCACGGTGTTAAACAAATTGAATCAACTGAAGAGAGTTTTGATGAAGAGACTTCCGACATTGGAAACATTGCTGGAACGAGTAAAATCACCTGCAGTGGAAGAATTTTCTCTCCGGAGATTGCGCCTCCAAAGGAAATCTTCGGACCCTCAGCTGCTCCTAAGGTTACCCCTACACCGGTCAACATATCTACGAGAACTCTAATTATTGAAGAAGTTGTGACTCTTGTGGTTGTCCCCTCTGCTACTGCTGATGATAGAGGGAAAGGGATCCAAGAAGAGCCCGTCATGACGAGGGCTCAGCCGTTGATCATCCCTGAAACCTCTCAAAAAGAAATGGAAGAGATTTTGAAAATAATCAAGAAAAGCGATTATAATGTTGTGGAGCAACTGGGGAAAACCCCCTCAAATATCTCCATGTTGGCCTTGCTCTTTGTTCGGAAGCTCGTGCCAAAGCTTTGATCAGATTCTTGAAGACGGCCCATGTGCCCCAGGAAACCTCCGCGGATCAGTTCCAGGAATGTGTAGCTAGCCTAACAGCTGACAATGGTCTAGGATTCTCCGATGCCGATTTAACATCAAAAGGGAGAAAACATAATGATGCTTTGCATGTCTCTGTGGAATACAGAGGGACTACTCTAGCACATGTTCTGGTAGACACCGGTTTTTCGCTGAATGTCTTGCCGAAGAAAGCCTTGGACAGGTTAGATTGTGAAAGTTTAACCTTGAAGCCCAGCAACATCATTGTCAGAGCCTTTGATGGTTCTAAAAGGATGGTCCACAGGGAGGTGGATATCCCGATTAAAGTGTGAACTGAAACCTTCAACTCCACATTCTATGTGATGGACATCCGTCCCTCCTATTCTTGCTTGTTGGGAAGACCCTGGATTCATCATGCTGGAGCCGTCACTTCAACTCTGCATCAAATGCTCAAGTACCTTGTCCAGGGGAAAATTATAATTATTCACGGTGAAGAGGAATACATGATAAGCCATCTTAATTCTTTCCGCTATGTTGAATTGGATGGTGAATTCATCGAAACCCCCTTTCAGCATTTTGAGGAGGTAGCTCAAGAGATTGCAGCAACCAAGACAATGTCTTCTATACCCATGATTACCAAACCTATGCCTCGGATGTCATCCCTCAAAGATGCAAAGGCTGTGATTGAAGAAGGAGGATCCATAATCTGGGGACAGCTTCCCGATTTTCCTTTCAAATCTGATAAATTCGGCTTCGGTTTCACTTCGGCTAGTCAAAAGGTTGTGTGTCGCTCCTGGGCTGGAGGACCACCAGTAAAGATCACCCATCATGGAATCAATGCTTTGGAGGATAGTGAAGAAGAGAGCAACTTGGAAGACTGGATTTTCCCTACTGTTGACGGAGGCCTATGCAATTGGGAGGCAAAGGACTTTGTTCCCGTTAATTTCATCAATCAGTAATTTATCTTTCAAACATTTCTGTTGGTTTGTAATAATTCTCAGACAATTCGTACACTTTTAGCCTTGTGCCTTACCCAAGGCACATAGGTCCATTTGTAAGGGTTTGATTTTTCATCTTCATATGCCATTTTAATGAATCATGGGCGTTTTCACATATAAACTTTTGTGTTCATTTTCTTTCTTTTTGCATTTTATTTGTTTAAATATGGTTATCCCTTACACACACCCACACTTGCAAATGCAGGTACCCTTCCACTCTGGATTCCATGGGTAACAATTCTGCTATGGCCTTCAGTGACTCTGAAGATCTGGTCTACCATGCCGAATACGAAGGTGATGAAGACTGTGAAGTGCCTGGAGAATTGGCTATACTGCTACAACAGGAAGAAAGGGCTATTCTACCTTACGAGGATTTGTTAGAGACAATCAACTTGGGAACTGAGCAAGACAGAAAAGAAGTTAGAGTGGGTGCCAACCTAGAGCCAAGTGTCAAAGAGCGCTTAGTTCAGTTGTTGAATGAATATGTTGAGATCTTCGCCTGGTCATACGAATACATGCCGGGACTTGATACAGACATTGTGGTTCATCGTCTCCCCACAAGAGACGAATGTCCACCAATTAAACAGAAAGTTCGCCGCATGAGGCCCGACATGTCTGAAAAGATCAAAGCTGAAGTTATGAAGCAATTCAATGCCAGATTTCTTGCTGTTACCTCCTATCCACAATGGGTTGCTAACATTGTGCCCGTGCCTAAGAAGGACGGCAAAGTCAGAATGTGTGTGGATTATAGAGACTTAAACAGGGCTAGCCCTAAAGATGACTTTCCACTACCGCACATTGATATCTTGGTTGACAATACAGCTCAGCACAAGGTATTTTCTTTCATGGACGGATTTTCAGGGTACAACCAGATCAAAATGGCCCCTGAAGACATGGAGAAAACTACTTTTGTTACACAGTGGGGTACGTTCTTCTACAAAGTGATGTCATTCGGACTAAAGAATTCTGGGGCAACCTATCAACGTGTTATGGTAGCTTTGTTTCATGATATGATACATCATGAGATAGAGGTCTACGTAGATGACATGATAGCCCAATCACGACCGAAAGAAGAACACCTCGACCATCTACAAAAGCTGTTTGTCAGGTTGAAGGAGTACAAGCTCAGACTGAACCCTAACAAGTGCACTTTCGGAGTCAAGTCTGGTAAACTCTTGGGTTTCATCGTCAGCAACAAGGGCATCGAGGTTGATCCAGCCAAAGTCAAAGCTATACAAGAAATTCCTGCCCCTCGCACTGAGAAGGAGGTCAGAGGTTTCTTGGGACGCCTAAACTACATTGCAAGGTTCATTTCTCACCTAACATATACCTGTGAGCCAATCTTCAAGCTGTTGAAGAAAGATCAGGTGGTTAAATGGAATGATGACTGTTAAGTTGCTTTCGATAGAATCAAGGAGTATTTGCTGGAACCTCCTATCTTGATGCCACCCGTCGAAGGAAGGCCCTTAATCATGTATCTGACCGTCCTAGAGAATTCAATGGGGTGCGTACTGGGCCAACATGACGAGTCTGGCCGAAAAGAGCATGTCATTTATTACCTTAATTAGCAAAAAGTTTACCGACTGTGAGACCCGATACTCACTTCTCGAGAAAACTTGATGCGCTTTGGTATGGGCTGCTCGCCGGCTAAGGCAGTATATGTTGACACATACCACTCTGCTGATCTCTAAGATGGATTCGATCAAATACATCTTTGAGAAGCCTGCTTTATCTGGAAGAATCGCAAGATGGCAGATGATCCTAACCGAATACGATATACAGTACACGACCCAAAAATCTATAAAGGGGAGTGTACTAGCTGATCATCTGTCTCATCAAGCCGTCGAAGATTACCAATCCATGAGGTTCGACTTCCCCGACGAGGACATTATGACTTTGGACAACGTTAAAGATTTCAGACCATATGACAGACTTGAACAAGGATCCCGATGGACCCTATACTTTGATGGTGCCTCCAACGCACTTGGCAGCGGTATCGACGCGGTACTCATCTCTCCAGAAGGTTGCCATACACCTTTCACAGCCAGACTCTGCTTCAGCTACACCAACAACATGGTCGAGTATGAAGCTTGTATCTTTGGTCTCAAGGCTTCTATAGACTTGGGAATCAAATCCTTGATTGTATTTGGGGACTCCGCTTTGGTTATTAGTCAAATCAAAGGAGAGTGAGATACTAGACATCCAAACCTCATCCCTTACAAAGAACATGTCTTGACATTGCTACCCCATTTCGAGCAGATTGACTTCGAGCACTTCCCGCGAGAAGAAAATCAGCTAGCAGATGCTCTAGCTACAATGTCCTCCATGTTTAAACTTAACTGGGATAATGAGGCTCCCCAAATCACCATTGAACGGATGGACGAACCTGCACATTGTCACGAGATTAATACCGAAGAAGTAGTGGACCGACCTTGGTTTCATGACGTCAAAAGGTATCTCGAGACTGAAGAATACCCTGAAGGAGCTTCAGTCAACAACAAAAAGTTCCTAAGGAGATTCTCAGCTAAGTTCTTCTTGAGCAATGGTATCCTATACAAGCGCAATCATGATTGCATTCTGCTCCGTTGTGTGGACAAGGTTGAAGCTGAGCAAATCATGGCTGAATTGCATAATGGTACCTTTGGCACCCACTCCAGCGGACATACGATGGCTAAGAAGATTTTGTGGGCAGGCTATTACTGGTCTACCATGGAAGCTGACTGCCATCAACATTCCAGGACTTGTCACAAATGCCAAATCTATATGGATAAGGTACATATACCTCCAGTTCCTCTCAATGTCTTAACAGCTCCTTGGCCATTCTCTATGTGGGGAATCGATATGATTGGAGAGATCAAGCCTACAACATCCAATGGATACCGCTTTATTCTAGTGGCCATTGATTACTTTACCAAGTGGGTCGAAGCAGCTTCCTTCGCCTTTGTCAAAAAGAATGTGGTTGCCTGCTTCATCAAGCAGAACCTCATTTTCCGGTACGGCATACTCGAAAGGATCATCACCGACAACGGTACAAACCTTAACAACACTATGATCACCTCCTTGTGCGAACAGTTCCAGATTCAACATCACAATTCATATCCCTATCGGCCAAAGATGAACGGTGTTGTCGAAGCTACTAACAAAAATATCAAGAAGATCATAGAAAAGATGACAGTCACCTACAAGGACTGGCATGAAATGCTACCGTTTTCTCTTCACGGGTACCGTACCACGGCGCGTACATCAACTGGGGCAACACCCTATTCTTTGGTATACGGCATGGAAGCTGTTTTACCTATCGAGGTTCAGATTCCCTCCTTGAGAATCATGAAGGATGTTGGTTTGAGTGAAGACGATTGGATTCAGACCCAGCTTGATCAACTTAATTTGATTGATGAGAAGCGACTTACTGCTATTTACCATGGTCAGGCGTATCAAAAACGTATGATCAAGGCTTTCAACAAGAAAGTCAGGCGCCAGACATATCAAGTCGGGGATCTTGTAATCAAGCGGATCATCTTGCGGCAAAGTGATCCCAGGGGCAAATTGACTCCTACCTACGAAGGACCATTTGTGATCAAAAACATCTTTTCTGGTGGGGCAATGATCCTGACCACCATGGACGGCGATGATCTGCCGCACCCTGCGAACACAGACATAGTCAAAAGATACTACGCATAAATGACCCGACAAGTTGAAAACCCAAAAGGGCGACTTGGGAAAAAATGGGCATCCCGGTGAATCGAAAACCCGAAAGGACGGTTCAGGCAAAAATTAGGGATAAATAAAAAAAAATCTGTACACCCGCCAAGTTGAAAACCCGAAACGGTGACTTGGGAAAAAAGGGTTTCCCGGTGGATCGGAAACCCGAAAGGGAGGTCCAAGCAAAAGTTAGGGAATTAAAGCGTATGACTATGTCTCATCGGATCACTTTAAGGACAATCTCTTCACAGACAAGCTCCTGGCTTCTGATCAATCCAATTATCTTTGGACGAAGCAACGAATGGACAAGATATTCAGAGTTACGAAGGCTATAGCAGAATGGGAACCCCATGGAATTTTTTACACAATAGCCATCTTTCTTTGTATAAATTTTTCTCATTTTTTATGACAACATTCTCTTACTAGGATGTCTGTCTCCTTTGTACAAAATATTTACACAAAGTTAATACAAAGATACTTCAAAGTGCAGAAAACTATTTGTCTTTTTTCTTTTTTACACGTGTGTTTTATTTGAAAACGTCCAATGATTTATTAAATGAGCATATGAATTTGAATGTAATCACTATTTACAAATAAACGAAATGAGAAAGAATAATTACTGACAGGTTGAAAGGATAGGAAAACGTCTTTAGGCTATTCCAAGAGAAATCCCCTGCAGCACATCATTTAGATCCTCAGCGGAGCTAAAACCTTGAAATACATATCCCTAGCGGAATTAAATTTCAAAATCCCCGCCAGAGTTAAACCTCAAACCCCCAATCCCCGGCGGAGTTATATTTCAAAATCCTTAATTCCCACCAGAGTTAAGTTTTCAAACTCCCGATCCTCAGCGGAGCAAAACTTTGAACTACAGACCCTCAGCAAAGATGAAATCTTTTTCCCCAGCAAAGTCAAATTTCCAACTACCAATTCACAGCAGAAACCATCCAGTTTCTCCAGATTTCCCCAGCAAGTTGTCTTAAAGTCTGAGAATCAACCAGATAACAATTAGATTTTGTCCCCAACCTCCGGATAATTCCCCAGTAGATTGGCATACAACCCAAACTCCTGAACTTTTTCCAAACAGGAATAAGCTTTTTCCCCAGAGAGATTTGAACTTACTTTCCAGCAGGATAGCTACTCCCCAACCATATAGCCATTCCCCACAGAGTTTCTAGCTCCCCAACAGAATGAAGATTCGTATTCTTAACTCTCCAGTTTGAAGTCCCCAAGGATTCAAGTTCCCCTAGCAGATTGAAGATCTCATTCTTGATTCCCAGTGAAGTTGCCCAAGTTTTCATTACTCCCAGCATGAATTTGTCAGAGTTTTTAATCCCCTGCAGATCGAAGATTCTCATTCTCACTTCTCCAGTGAAGCCCCCAAGGGTTCACTTTCCCTAATAGATTGAAGTTTCTCATTCTTAATTCTCCGCAGAAGTCATCAGAGTCTTCCTTATTCTCCAGCAGATCAAGGTTTTTCTTTTGTCTGATCCCCAGTAGAGATCGTCAGAGTTTTCCTTATTCCCCAGCTAAGTAAGGATTCCCATGGTAATCCCCAGCCATAGTCATCAAAGTTCTCTAGATTCCCCAAGAAGGTTTCTCAAGCAGACTTGAAGGATCCCTATATCCTCAAGAAAGTCATAAAGGATTCTCACATCCCCACAGAAGTTGTCAAAGTTTTTGATAATCCCCGCGAGTTACCAAGGTTTTTCTATCCCCAACAGTGGTCCAAGGATTTCTCATCCTCGGCAATCAAAGATTTTGAATCTCCAATAGTGGTCAAGGATTTATTTTCCCCGACAGCAGTCAAGGATTTTATTATCTCCAGCCATCAAGGATTATCTTCCTTAGCAAGACAGCTAATCAGCTTACATGCGCATACATTACATTGATATATCATAAACATTGATAAAACACATTTTATTGCGTCATACATTTCATGCAATATAACTTTGCGTTTCAGCTAACATTTTACCCTTTTCAGGATAAGATTAAAAGCTATCTTTAACAAATATTCAAAGATTTCAGATACAGTACGGATACACTCCAGACACGGAAGTCATTTTGTTACTCATTCATATCTCTTATTCAGATACAGTATGGATACACCCCAGACACGGAGGTCACTCTATTACTCATTCAGACTTCAACAATCAGATACAGACTAGATACGCTCCAGACACAGAAGCCATTCTATTTCTCATTCAGATTCAACTATCAATTTCAAGTTCAGATACACTTCAGACACAGAAGTCATTCTGTCACTTATTTGGATCCCAGTTACAGTTCAGATACACTCCAGACACGGAAGTCATTCTGCTACTCATACAGATCTCAACTTCAGATGCAGTCCAGATACGCTCCAGACAAGGTTGCCATTCTTTCACTCATTCAAATATTTCCCCAGCCCAGAGATGCTCCAGACACGGATGTCATTTTGTCGCTTATTCAGACTTCAGATTCAGATACAATACAGATACACTCCAGACACGGCAGTCATTCTGTTATTCATTCAAGAATCAAATATGGTTACAGCTCGGATATGCTCCAGACACGGATGCCATTCCATTGCTCATACAAACTCAGTCTCCAGATACAGTTCAGATACGTTCCAGACGCGGATACCATTCTGATACTCATTCTTTTGACTTACAATTTACAACTCAGCAAACATTCTTAGATGGCATCTTTAAGCCCATCTCCGACAAGATTATGTCACCTCTCCAAATGGCATCTTTAAGCCCATTCCCTCAACTACATTCTGACGAGTGCAAATTTACGGGCACTCTAGTGTCCAATCATCTTTTACCTTCGAGTCACGAAAGACAATACTCGCCAATCTAACTCTTCAGGTTCAAGAAGATTGAACAGGGGAAGCTGTTGTACCCCAAAACTTTCCCTCTCATTCTATCAAGATTTCCCCTCACAAGACTGCTTGGACTCTAGACCAGATTAGGGTTTGCTCAGCTCAACACATCTCCTTGCACTGTTGACCTGAAATTAGGGTTTGAGTTTGCACAGGGATTTTTGGACATCCAATGATCAATGTGACTTTCATGCTTCATGTTGGACTTATAAGGTTGCCCATACCAAGTTTCAAGCTTTGAATCAAATTTTTGCCTAGTCAATTGGACAGTTGACCTAGAAATCAGTTGTATTGGGGAAAAAGTCAATTGTGGCCAATTTATAGTCAAACCTCATAATTTTTTATCCACATAAACATTATAGACTCATATGAACCATTTGATCAAGTTTGGACCACAACTCCTCAAGAAATTTGATCAGATCATCAAAAGGGCAAAATGGTCAAAATTAGGGTTTTGACTGCAGAAGGGCAATTTCTGATTTTTCACCTAGCCAATGGAAAATTGGTTTCAAGCATGGATTCAAGGACTCAATGGCATCATCTTGACCTAATAACAAGGTTCAAAAGATCTCAAATGCATTGGATTGACAGATGAATTTTCCAGTCAACTGATTAAAAATCAACTGTACACTGAAAAGTCAAACTTTGACCTTTTGGTCAAAATCAGGTGCCAAGGGTCATTTTTCATCAAGATATAAATATGAAACTTTTTCACCAAGAAACCTAATTTTGAAAATTAGGGTTTAAAATGGAAAATTTTCATAACTTAGAAATTTTCTAAGTTATGAAAATTTCTTATTTTTTCCCAACTTTTCCCAACTTTTTCACCATGATGCAATTGGATTCAAACAAAACTTCCAACATGAAAGTTGTAGTCTTCCACAAAATATACAACTTTGAATCACAAAGTTTTCCTAAAATATGCTTGGATATCAAGTTATGATTTTGTGAACAAGGGTCCATGAAACTTTTAACTTAGTGAAATTTTGCCCTAGTTTAGGCAGGATTTTGACCTATCTTCTTGGAACTTTTTCACATAGTTCCAAGTGGAATCTCAAAATTCATTTCAAAGATGGGTTGTATAGCATGTTACAAGCTTTCCAAAATGTCCAAGCACATTTTAGGAAAGATGGGTTGTATACCTCAGGCAAGCTAACACGACCTTCAGGCCTCATCAAAAACCCCTACATTGCCATATCCAAACTTGGCTGAAGCAGGTAATTTTCAAACTTCTATCTCTTTATTTAGGAATCATTATGCTTAGGTTTGTGAAGCAAAAATGTATTCCTCATTGCCCTTGAGCTGTACATATGCATAGAATTCATTTATGTTAACTGAGCTAGGAGAATTTGGATGTTGAAGTTTCTGAAAAAACTAGGTTAGAATTTAGGGCCAAAGAAATTATCTCTGGTCTTTGAGAGTTAGATCAAGTTTTTTACATGGTTAGAAACGTGTGATCAAGAGCTATAACTTTCATGTTGCAAGTTTTTATTTTTGAGCACGTATGCAGGAGTTCCAGATTTGAACAAGGATACGCGCGTTTTCTGTTTCAGAGTTTAGGGATGAAGTGAGTTGGGCTGGGCCTGGCTCTTGCTGGCTATTGACACCCCCTGTTTACTTCCTACACCCCCTTGGCCCATTGTTTTTATTTTTTCATATTTTCCATTTCTATTTTCATTTTCTGACTTTATTTATTTTTCTTGAACATTAAAAATCATCAAAAATATTCTCTTAATTTTTCACATTTTATTTTATTATTTTTATTATTTTTTGGACATAGAAATAGTTTATTAAATAATATATACTTTTATTTTCTTAAAATAAATTTATAAATAGTACAAAAATATCATATATTTTTATTTTTATTATTTATACACTTAAATAATATTTTCTCACACATTTTTATTTTTTAATACTTTTTGTATATATTTTTATTTATTTTTTTGTACATAAATAAATAATATAATATATATATTTTCTTAAAACAAAAACTAGGGTTTCTATCCTTTCAAAAAATAATCATTTTTATTTTCCCTTATTTTTAGGACATTAAATAACTTATTTTTACATACATAAAAATAAAATACAAAAACATTCTTGCATATTTATATTTAATTGCATATTTAATTAATTGTCCATTTATTTATTTGCAAATAAATTCAATATGGTTGTAATAGTTTTAGGGTTTTATTTTTTTGCAAATATCCCCTTATTCAAACTTGTATCCCCCTCCCCATAATAATGTTGTAATAGTCTTAGATTTACTTTTACGCATTTCATTGCTTTCAAATATGCATGTTAGAAAGATTAGGGTTTGTATGATAACCAAAATCAAAACAAATAGCATGACTAAACACAAGACAAAAATGCATGAAAAATGACAACACAATGCACACAAGCACCCCTAGGGTTTCATCCACTGGTTGCCTTAAAAAAATGGCCATGGTATGTATGCTAGGTATCTTGGAAAAATAAAAACAAAACAAAAAATCATAGTCCCTCGATGACGCTATCTTGGTTGCCTATACACAAATGATCTAGTCCCTCAAAACTTTCTAAGATACTTGCCAATATTGTTATCATGGTCATACGATGACCCACGCCTGTCCCGTTTAACATCCAAAGACAAGGTTGTTTACTAAATGCAATGGTAAAACAACAATGTCAAAGGAATAAAAATGTGTAGGAAAGATCTTTGAGTAGGATAGACAACTCCTAGTTACTTGATCAAACTTGCAAAACATCCTTGCTATTTTCAAAAACACACAACACAATTTCAAAACATTTTCCAAACAAACTTTCAAACATTGAAACATTTTTCAAAAGACAAAACACCTTTGTATACATTCAAATAAGAATCATTACAAGGGTTGCCACAACGATGGCCTCTTTTCAAAATACTTTCAAAACCACACACAAAAGAACCATTTCAAACAATTTAAAAGCAAAAGCAAGTGATCTAAAACAAGTAACTAAGAGCCCATGGAAAACCATGGATGAAAAGGGTGCTAGCACCTTCCCTTTTCATAATCTACCCCCGAACCCAAAAACAAACTCAAAGGTTTTTCCTGTGTTTTTTTACCTTTCCTTTTGGATAAAATAAAAGTCGGTGGCGAATCTTGCTAAACTGAAACATTTGCAAACAAAAAACACAAAACCTCAAGTCAGTTCTCCCACCGCATCATAGTGTCGACTCACCCTGAGTCTCTAAACCTTCTTGTATCGACACATCATGTTTGGGGTCGACGCATACTACTCCATCCTGCATAAATTCTGCGATTTTCTCTCTGTTTTCACTACGGGTTCTATACTTTAGGCCTTAAAAACTTAATCTAATCATAGATAATCATTACTTACAGTTACCTTATAATTCTACATTAATTAAACAGCTTCGGGACATCATCATTCATCTATAATTCATCAATTTCACATCATATAACATCATAAACATTCAATTCATGAACAAGACAACAATAACCTCTAACCCCACATACCAATTATCATGAAACCAATTATAGACTCAGAACCCCACCCTTACCTTGGATTGAAGGTTGCTCTATAATCTTTGGGTCGAAACCTCGTTATGACGTTTTTCCTCTTTTTCCAGCAGCTTCAGGTTCTTCTTCTCAATTCTTATTCTTCTACTACCTCTTCTTTCTATTCCTTCTAACAACAATAGAATAACCTATTATTCTCTTTATTCCTTATTGGGCTTAAAACTAATACACCCCCTTATTACGACTTCCATTCCTTAAAAACAAGCCCATATCAAATAATATTATACTTATAATATTATTTCACCACTTAATAAAATAATTAACTCCAATTAATCACAACACATCTTCTCAAATATTCCAAAAATAATTTAATTAAATAATTAATTAAATTACGGGTGTTACAACTCTCCCCCACTTAGAATATTTCCGTCCTCGAAAATTTACCTCAATCAAACAACTCAGGGTAAGAGTCTCGCATCTTGCTCTCCAACTCCCAAGTCATGCTTTCTCCGGCAGCTCCTAGCCAAACCACTTTAACCAAAGCAATCTCTTTGCCCTTCAGAGTCTTTATTTCACGATCCGCGATCCGTACAGGCATCGTCTCCACCGTAAGATTATCTCGTACTTGCACATCTTCCATATGAATCACATGAGATGGATCTGAAATATACTTCCAGAGTTGCGACACATGAAACACATCATGCAAATTCGAAAGATTAGGTGGTAAAGCCACTCTATAAGCAACATTCTCCACTCTCTTTGAAATTTGATATGGTCCAATAAAATGAGAAGTGAGCTTCTTAGACTTCAACACTCGCCCAACACCAGTCACAGGTGTAACTCTCAAAAACACATGATCACCAGCTTGAAATTCTAAATCCTTCCTTCGCTTGTCATGATAACTATTCTGTCTACTTTGGGAAGCTTTCATCATTTCTCGAATCAGCTTCACCTTCTCAGTAGTTTCAGGAACAAGTTCAGATCCAAGTACTACACTTTCACCAGATTCATGCCAACATAAAGAAGTTCTACATCTCCGACCATACAACGCTTCAAAAGGTGCCATCCCAATACTGGAATGGTAACTGTTATTATAAGTGAACTCTATAAACAGAAGATAAGTATCCCATAAACCTCCCTGCTCAAGAACACATGCCCTTAGCAAATCTTCCAACGATTGAATCGTCCGTTCAGTCTGACCATCTGTCTGAGGATGATACGCTGAACTCAATCTCAACTTAGAACCCAACGCTTCTTGCAAACTCTTCCAAAAATTTGAAGTAAATCTTGGATCTCTATCTGACACAATGCACAAAGGAACACCATGCAACTTCACAATCACACTAGTGTAAATCTCATCGAACTTCGACACTGGAAAACTGATGTTAATAGGAATAAAATGAGCTGACTTCGTAAGCCTATCAACAATCACCCAAATTAAATCACGCCCTCTTAAAGTATTAGGGAACCCCGTCACAAAGTCCATTGAAATTCTATCCCATTTCCATTCTTGAACTTCTAACGGTTGCATCAACCTGCAGGTTTCTGATGTTCAACTTTCGACTTCTGACAAGTCAAACATGCATACACAAACCGAGCCACATCACTCTTCATCCCAGGCCACCAAAATAAACCTTTCAAATCTCGATACATCTTTGTAGCTCCTGGATGAATACTTAACTTACTTCTATGGCTCTCTTCCAATATCACCTTCTTCATATCAACATCACCAGGAATACAAATCTGATTACAAAACTTTAACACACCTTGCGCATCTAACTTAAAATCACTATTCTCAGACTGATTGATTCTAACCATCGAATCTACCAGTTTAACATCTAACTTCTGAGCTTCTCTGATACTGTCTAGAAATTCATTATTAATCTTCAACATACCCAACATAATACTCTGCGGAGTAACCTCGCAAACTAAGCTCATATCTCTGAACTGCTCAATTAATTCCAACTCTTTAATCATCATTGCTGACATATGTAAAGTCTTTCAACTTAACGCATCAGCTACCACGTTCGCTTTTCCTGGATGATAATTCAAACTGAAATTATAATCCTTTAACAATTCCAACCATCTTCGTTGCCTCATATTCAACTCGTTCTTATCGAAAAGATACTTTAAACTCTTATGGTCACTAAACACTTCAAATCTAGAACCATAAAGATAATGCCTCCAAATCTTTAACACAAAAACAACTGCAGCAAGCTCTAAATCATGCGTAGGATAGTTCTTCTCGTGAGTCCTTAACTGCCTTGACGCATAAGCAACTACCTTACCATTCTACATAAGCACACCTCCTAAACCCATCTTAGAAGCATCACAATACACCACAAAAGGCTCTCCTGGATTAGGCAACGTCAAAATCGGAGCCGACGTCAACCTCTTCTTCAATTCTGTAATACTTTCTTCGCACTGAACATCCCATACAAAAGCTCTACCTTTACAAGTCAACTTAGTCAACGAAAGTGACAACTCAGAAAACCCTTCGATAAACCTTCTATAATAACCAGCTAATCCCAAGAAGCTTCTAATCTTAGTAGCTGACTTTGGAGTTTCCCATTGCAACACAGCATCAACCTTCGATGGGTCTACAGCAATGCCACTACCTGAAATCACATGACCAAGAAAACTAACCTCTTTTAACCAAAATTCACACTTGGACAGCTTTGCATACAACTTCTTCTCTTTTAAAACTTGCAATACTACTCTTAAATGTCAGCATGCTCTTCTTCTGACTTAGAGTAGATCAAAATATCATCAATGAACACCACTATGAACCGACCCAAATAAGTATGAAAGATACGATTCATATATTCCATGAATACTCTCGGCGCATTAGTAACACCGAAAGGCATCACCGAATACTCATAATGTCCATAACGCGTCCTGAAAGTCATCTTCTGGATATCTTCATCCTTCACTTTAATCGGATGGTAACCCGACCTTAAATCAATCTTACTAAACACACGAGCATCCACCAATTGATCCATTAAGTCATCTATTCTTGTAAGCGGATACTTGTTCTTAATCGTCACTTTATTCAACTGTCTATAATCAACACAAAGCCCCATACTTCGATCTTTCTTATTTACTAACAACACTAGAGCTCCCCACGCCGATACACTTGGTCTTACAAACTTCTTTTCAAGTAACTCCTCCAATTGCTTCTTTAACTCTGACAATTCAGATGTAGACATCCTATATGGTGCCATAGACATAGGTCTGGTACCAGATACAAGATCAATAGCAAATTCAACTTCCCTCTCCGGCAGTACATCGGGAATCTCATCAGGGAAAACTTCAGGAAATTCACACACCACCTGCAATTCCTCAATTATAGCTTGAGTCTCTACAGATAGCGACGCCATCAACGAGAACATTTGTGCTTCCTCTTGCATCAACTTCCTCAATTGTCTAGTCGACAACATACCATCTTCTTCTGCTTCAGGAGTAGAAAACTTCACCGACTTGTCATAACAGTTAATATGAACACAGTAATGCTCTAACCAGTTCATACCCAAAATCACATCTAAACCTCTTAACGGTAAACAAACCAAATCGGCAGCAAAGTCTCTATCGAAGATCGACAAGGGACACTTCAAACACACAAAAGAAGTAGTCACCGACCCCTTGGATGGAGTATCGACAACCATTCCCCCATTCAAAGAAGACAACATAAGACCCAATCTTTCAACATAATCAGCAGAAATAAAAAATGCGTAGAACCGGTATCAATAATAGTAATTAAAGGAGTACTATTAATGAAACATGTACCTCTGATAAGTTTGTCCTCAACAGTTGTCTGATCCTCCACCAAAGCAAACACTTTACCACTCGTTTGTGCCCTCTTCAGTTTCGGACACTGACTACCAATGTGCCATTCTTCTCTACAATTGAAACAAATCACATCCTTGTGATCACACTCAGATACAACATGTCTGTTCTTTCCATAACGGAAACATCTCTTCACTTCAGTAGTGCACACCTTACTCTTGTGCCCAGATTTTCCACACTTAAAGCAAACCACACCAGCAGGAGCATCTCCCCACTAGTCCTCTGACTTTGAGCAACTTTCTGTTTACCTTTACCAATTGGGGCATCATAAGGCTTACCACGATTATGTTGGTGCTTACCCCTCTTCTCACTGATAATCTTGTAATGAGAATTATTATCCTCCTCATAAATCCCGCAGCTATCAATCAAATCCGCAAAGACACAGATCTTCTGGTATCCAACTGCCTTCTTGATCTTCGGGCACAGCCCGTTATCAAACTTGATACACTTTGAAAACTCAGCATCTGCATCAGCGTAGTGCAGATAAAACTTAGCCAACTCATAAAACTTGGCAGCATACTCACAACCGACATATTTTCTTGCTTCAGCTCAAGGAACTCAATCTCCTTCTTACCACGGACATCTTCAGGAAAGTACTTCCTCAGAAACTCCCTTCGGAACACAGCCCAAGTGACATTCTCACCTGCAGCTTCCAACTTCTGACAAGTCTCTAGCCACCAGTCATCAGTCTCGACTGCTAGCATATGAGTACCATAACGGACCTTCTGCGCTGGAGTGCAATCCATCACACGGAAGATTCTCTCAATATATTTCAACCACTCCAATGCTCCATCAGAATCATACTTTCCCTTGAAAGTAGGTGGATTCTCTCTCTGGAAAGTCGCCAAGCTACGAGATCCAGCATTCCCGTCAGTATTCGGATGATTCTCCATCGCATGAGCCATTGCTTCTAAAGCAGCAGCAAGTGCAGCATCATTCCTTCCAGCCATCTCAACTTCTCACTACAACATAAACAACGGTTAAAACTCAAATTAACAATACTCGATTGTTAGACAACTACGACTCGACGACAAGGTCGGACCAACCTTTTGCTCTGATACCAACTTTGTAACACCCCAATTCTACCCCGGCAAATTATATAAATAAATCAGAGTTATAAACATCATTCATGCAAACGAACCGGGATGCCACAAATTCTTCTATAAAATTCATTGCATTCATCGTGGATATATAACACTTTTAAAATATCGGAAGAACCATCGTCATGAAATCTTTAATTAAGTAATTCAACATCTACGCAACAGAAATTCTTAATATCATCTCTATCATCATTACAGCAACTTCAAACAAACAAATACTTAATAATAATCAACTTAAAGTTCAACAACTGAATGATCAACAATCAAAAGCAACAAGCGTTTATCCCCCCGAGTGTTACATATCAGAGCAATGACACCGACTCGAACTACTGAAGGTATACAACCTTCACTCTCGATTACCTGTACGTTACCAACATAAGGGCAACATTCAAACAGAAGGGGTGAGATATCTAACAATATAATAAAGCGTATGATAATTAATATATTAAATTAGATCACATAACATCACCACTTCTCATCTCATAATCAACAATAATAATACACATTCACCACATCAATACACACTTCTTTATGCAGTCATATAATGCGACTCAATACTATGCAAATGCATGTGGTACCATTTGGAGAATAACTCCCATCTCAAAAATTTACTAATTAATAGAGGCATCAACAAGGCATAAGCCTTCATCTCAATATTCGCCAA
Organism: Vicia faba; assembly: GCA_948472305.1. NCBI lineage: Eukaryota > Viridiplantae > Streptophyta > Magnoliopsida > Fabales > Fabaceae > Vicia > Vicia faba. Next base: position 1,205,839,112 of record OX451741.1, read on the forward strand.
TACAGACCATCTCAACGAGCATAAGCTCCATCTCAAAATGCAATGTATGCGACACAATCATGAATGTAATAACAACATCACAATTAACAACATCTCAATACAACATCATCATTGGCCAAAGGCCTATATCTCAAAAGCTTCTCAACATATCTTCATCAAACATCTCATATCATTCATAATAATTCATCAAACATCATTTATTCATCAAACGTCATTTATTCATCATAAATTATCATAACAACATCATTAATAAAATCTCATCAACAACTCAGTTGTACATTAATACGATAGTAATTCACACTGCTATTCTGTAATCTTACATCATTATTATCATTACTCCTACCGTTACAAATCAAACAGAAGCCTATAAACATTTCATCCTCATCATTCTGCATAAAAATCAACATAATAATCAAAACAGAAACTAACTCTAAATCCTAAATTGGATACTAGGATTACACTTCTTATTCTTCATTTTAATCCTCTAGAATAAAGTTCATCGTGTTAGCAATTCAACGCTTCAAACGGCATCTCAAACGGCATCCTAAAACTCAAGTTACAACATTTATAAATTGAATATGCCAAAAACCAGACAATATGGATCGACACAAAACGTCTTGGATCGACGTGTACTGCACTGAACTTGCAACATGAGTCGACGCATCCTCTCTTGGATCGAATCATACTGAGTCTTACACACAGCATGTATCGACACATGCCTCTACGTATCGACTCATCCTGAGTCTAAAAGTCCTCATGTATCGATGCAAAACCTCTTCGTGTCGACTCATCCTAAGTCTCTAAACCTTCTTGTATCGACACATCATGTTTGGGGTTGACGCATATTGCTCCATCCTGCATAAATTCTGCGATTTTCTCTGTGTTTTCACTACGAGTTCTATACTTTAGGCCCTAAAAACTTAATCTAATCATAGATAATCATTACTTACAGTTACCTTATAATTCTACATCAATTAAACAGCTTTGGGACATCATCATTCATCTATAATTCATCAATTTCACATCATACAACATCATAAACATTCAATTCATGAACAAGAAAACAATCACCTCTAACCCCACATACCAATTATCATGAACCCAATTATAGAGTCAGAACCCCACCCTTACCTTGGATTGAAGGTCGCTCTATAATCTTCCGGTCGAAACCTCGTTCTGTCGTTTTCCTCTTTTTCAAGCAGCTTCACGTTCTTCTTCTCAATCCTTATTCTTCTACTGCCTCTTCTTTCTATTCCTTCTAACAACAATAGAATAACCTATTATTCTCTTTATTCCTTATTGGGCTTAAAACAAATACACCCCCTTATTACTACTTCCATTCCTTAAAAACAATCCCACATCAAATAATATTATACTTCTAATATTATTTCACCACTTAATAAAATAATTAACTCCAATTAATCACAACACATCTTCTCAAATATTCCAAAAATAATTAATTAAATTACGGGCGTTACAGAAACAATGTAAAATGTCTCCAAGCAAAGTAGGTATAGGATTACGGGAGAGGAAAACCTTGATAGCATTCACATCTATGAATTGGTCCGGATTAGGAAATAGAACCAAACCATAGATTAGAAGGGCCAAGACATATTCAAAAGCTTGAAAATCCATATGCTCCCAGAATGAACGAGCTTTCTCCAACAGAAACTTGGCTAGGAAACCCTTAACTCCGCTTCTTGTCTCCCAATTTTCTATAATGTCGGCTCTCTTCAGATGTAGGGATTTGGAAATGACTTCAGGCTTTGGAATCTCCTCTAAATCGATGAACGGTATTTGATTAAGCACGGGAACTCCTAACAGCTGAGAGAACTCTTCTAGTGTAGGCACCAACTGATAGTCAGGAAAGATGAAGCAATGATACATGGGATCAAAGAATTGGAAGAGTACACACATCATTTCTTCTTGGAAATTGGATGTAGCCAAGCTGAGAAGTCGACCATATTTCTCGGTGAAGGGAGAATCTCCAGGCATCCTTGATGCTAACTCTTGGAGTTGAGGGTGTGCTTTCACGAAGCTGATTTGGATGGTATTCCTTCGGATGGGAGTTACGGCCTACAAAACAAAACAAAGATAAATTCCTAAATCCTTGAACTGGTTAGTGAGAATGCTTATGTTGTTATGATGTTTATGATGTTATGTACAAGTATGCAAAACAAGCAAGTTGTTATGTATACACAAAGCAGATAAGTTTAGGTTTAGGCTTATGGGGTTCGTAGGTAAGTACCCTCTTGAAGTTTAGTTGGCTCAACCTGTCCTAGTAATAGTAACTAGGTTCTAAGGGATCTCAATATAACAAACCTTTCTTTTAGGCTTTGTCTCAGCTCAGTCAATCTTTTCTTGCGGCCGAGATATCCCAAAAGTCTGATCTCAATGAGCGTAGCATCGAGTATCAACCAATCTTCGGTCGGAACCAAAGTCGGCTATCTAACTACTTCCTAATGGCCAAGTTGTTCAATTAAGGTTCTAAAGTCAGTTATTACTTCATGACACTGCTCAGTGGCCCCATATTCTCCTCAATTCAACACAAGAGATACCCGTACCAACAAATGCGTCACACTAACATAGCCATTGTTTCAACCGTGTCGGTCTACACCATATAGTTTCCACAATTTATTGCTACTTACCTAAAAGGTTCCTCAGATCCGGGTAGAGGATCAAAACAAGCCCAAACAAGGAACCATAATGTAAAGCAAGCAAGTCAAACAAGGAATGCAAGTAAAGGTGATCTATCCCTAAGGTAACCTCACTTTTAAGTATATTCCCCAGCAGAGTCGCCAGTTTTGTAACACGGTGGGAGAACTGACTTGAGTGTTTTGCGTTTGATCGCAATTGTTGCGGATAGCAAGAGTCGCCACCGACTTTTCTTTTATCCAATAAGGAAAGGTTGAAAAGAACAGGAAAGACCATTCGAGATTATTTCGTGAGTTCGGGGGGTAGGTTATGAAAAGGGAAGGTATTAGCACCCTTTTCATCCGTAGTTATCTACGAGCTCTTAGTTGCTTTCTATATCACTTTCTTTTGTTTGAAAATGTGCTTGTGGTGTATGTTTTGAAAGTATTTTGAAAACGTCTTTGTAATGGTTCTCATTTCTATAAGAACACGTACAAAGTGTTGGTTTTAGAAAATAGTTCAAAGAGATGTTTGTGGAATGTGTTTTTGAAATTGATTTTGAAAAGTGTCTTTGTAATGGTTCTCATCTCTATAAGAACGCGTACAAAGAGCTTTGTCTTTTGAAAATGTTTCAAATGAAAGTTTTGGTGTGTAAAATGTTTTTGTTGTGAGAAAGCGAGCAACTAAGAGCATCCTACCTACTCAAAAGGTCTTAATGTTCTTTTCCTCATCCTTTAAATGTTGCTATCTTACCATTGGTTTGGTAAGAAGCCCCATCATTGGATGTGAAGGGACGGGCGTGAGACGTTTTTATAGTCATAGAAGGCAACCTATGGGACGTTTTAGCAATGTCCTTTAGGTACTAGATCGTTTACCGAAGGCAACATTAAGGGTCATTGAAAGACTACGATCTTTTATCGAGGGTCTTTGCTAATACACCCATTTTCGAGGGAAATGACTATTTTCTAAGGCAACAAATCGAGATTATCCTAGAGGTGCATGTGTGAATAGTGTGTTTGATAGCATGCATTTAGTCTTTGATTAGGGTGGTGTACTTGTTGGCTTTACCTTTCCATACACCCTAATTACTAACATTTATGAAAGCAATAAAAATGCGGAAAATAAAGGTCCTACGTTATTACATGATTTTTGAGGGATGAGATATACAAGTGTACATGTGGGGGTTGAAAAAAAATAAATGTCCTAATTATTACAACCAAATTGAATGAAAATAAAAGCAAAAGGTCAAAAGAAAATCAAAATTTATGTTGTCCGGTCTGACACGGGTCGTGTCCTATGACACGAACACCCGTGTCAGCTTCCTGTAATGGTCCATGCGAGTTTTTCCTTTTCTGTACCAGCTAAGCTAACACGGGTCATGTCCTGTGACACGGGCACTCGTGTCAGCCCCTGACCTGCATTTTTGTTAGATTTTTTCAAATAGATGAGTTGACACGGCCATGTCGTGTGACACAAGCACCCGTGTTGTCCCCTGTCTTGGCTCTTTTTTACTGATTTTTCCTTTTTTGATTTATCTTTTACATATCTTTTGAACGTAAACAGAAAATGATATATGAAAAAGATATTACAATTTGGGGGGAAAATTATACTTCTTGAAGCGAAACTTTGGAATACGTATGGATATCTCCGGATGCAAAGTGATGAATGACTGAGCTCCTCTTTGGAGCTACTCCAATCCTTTCTCTGTGTGAAAAAGTTCCAGAATCGCTCCAACCCAGTTAAAGGTGCAAATTACTATTTTTTTGTTTATGCTTGGAAGGTGATGATAAAGGTGTTACAGAAATTGTTCTTATGTTAGAACAATATCTATGTGATGTATATGATGTGTTTGGGTAGTTGTTTTAGGGGAAAGTTTGCAAGGTTGTACAATAATGGGTTGAGAGTATTTCTGTTTTGTGAGTGAAAACAGAGTTGAAGATGAGCAGAGTTTTATGGATCAACTGAGTTTTATAAATGAGCTGGGTTTTATGAATGAGTAGAGTTTAACAAAAGTTCTGTTTTTCTCTTCTCTTTTTTTTCTCTCCAAAAAAATCCCTTATGTCTTATCAAACAGTCCCTTTTGTAGATCCTTGACTGATGTTTAAGAGGGAAACAAAATAAGTTATTTTGAACTGTTTTTGCCTACTGCTTTGATACTTTTCCCACACAATTATCTTTTTCCATTTTGGTGCAATTTTATGGCTGTGATGATGCAGGTTGGAGCAGACTGCATAGAGCAGTTTTGGACTGGTTTTCTGGACATATTTTGGACTGTATAGGACAACATATACAAGTTTTGTGACAGGTTTATGGTGCAACATAGCACAAGGTTTTGTAGGACATCAATTGAGCAGGGTTTTGGAGTTTTGTGGTAATGTATAGAAGTAACTTATCATTTTTTGTTCAGCAATAACTTGGACATCATAGTTTGCAGCATGTAACAAGTTTGGTTTATAGAGTGATTTATGCATATTGTATCAAAGACAAAGCATTATGGAAAGGTTTTGAGTCAAAGGAAAAATTCCAAGCAATAAAAAGTTTAGGATTTGTAAAGTTGCAAAAATGCCACTTTGTAATAACTTGAATTATTTGCAACATCTTGAACTATTTTGAATTGTGGTGACAAGATATCATGAAGCAATGAACTTAACTAAGAAAATTTCCCAAGTCTTGCAAAAGTTGGATTTTTGACTTTCTTGATTTTTGATGATCAAATTTCATATTTTGGATGTCTTGATGAAATATGATTCTTGGGACTCAACTTTGGTCAAAAAGTCAAAGTTTGACTTTTTAGTGTACAATTGACTTTCCCCACCAGTTGACCGAATTTTGTCTATCAATCCACTGATCTCAGGAGATGAATTAAAATATGCAATTAAGTCAAAATGACGCGCACAGATCCTTGAGATCATGCTTCCAACCAATAAGCCAGGTATTAGGTCAAAAATCAAAGTTCGGTCATTTTCAGTCAAAACCCTAATTTTGCCCTTTTGGTAATTTGAATGAATTTCTTGGAAAATTGTGATACAAGACTTGAAACTTGACAAAAATAATCCTTAGGGTCCATAATGATGCATGAAAGTCATTTGAAATATTATGAATCCAACTGCCTTTATACAAACTCAAACCCTAATTTGAGGTATCAGTGTTGAGGAAATTGTTTGACCTAGTCGATACTTGCACAAACTTGAGGCATTGAAGATCTTTGTAGGAAATATCTTGAGAAATGAGAGGGAAAATTTTGGGGTACAACATATAATGATAAAAATAATGAATACACGACAATAAAATATGTGAAGCGATAAAATAAAGAGAAACGGGAAAAGAACTTGTTTTGTGATTGTTTGATGAAAAAGAGTTTTTGGCGATTAACCTAATAACCTAATTGATTTTAATTAATTAAAAAAAGTTAGTTAATTAAATTAACCAAAACCCTAAAAGCTAAGTTGATTTTAATTTAATTAAGAAAACCTAAAAATCAAATTAGGGTTGATTAAATTAAAATTTTCTAAAATTAAATTAGGGTTTCTTAAGAAAAATCAAGGGTTTGTGAAAAAATGTTAGGTTTTATGAAAAAGGGAGAAAAGGTGTTAAAAAATAACCAAGTGGTAGGGGTGGGTGTTAAACCGACGCCCTTCAGCATTCTCCACGCATAGGTTATCATCAGGCCAAGCGCTGGTCGGTGTCAAGATCTAGCCTCAGTATGCTTTGTACTCTATCCTGCAAAAATATGAAAATATGAGAAAACAAAGTGACAAAAGGCTGGATCAAACCCAAGACTTTTGACACCAATTGCTTATCGTGCATGCTCCTACCGTTGGGGCGGTTGTACATCCATTAACTTGTATCAATCAATAAATATATAATATAAATAATCTACTTCTACCGGAGAGGCGCTGAAGCCCTAGCTCCGGTCGTCTTCTCCGACTGTCTTCTTCCACCAATCCTGCAAAATAGACATAATTAGCAATCCAGAAACACCCTACTCCCCTAAATCAAGGGCTGCGAATCCAATGGAGGTATTTTCGTGGGATGAAATGTCCCGATTTAAGAGCTATGGTGCAAACAAGGCAGATCAGATAAAACATGGTATTCTATGTTCTAGCATGCATGGGACCATTACAATGGTCCAAATCTGTTCAGATACATCTCAGAAGCATGTTAGTAACATCAATATGGCTTAAAACAAAACAACAATAAAGATACAAATTTTGAAAAGGTCATGAAATCGGTGATGAATGCATTCGTATTTCACGAGCTTTGAACCATCAAACATGATCCATTCATACTTTGTGTGATTGTTAAGAGTGAATGGAGTGGTTGTTTGTAGTGAGAAGGATTGTAACAAGGGTTTCAAGCTTTCTAGGGTTCTTGAGAAAATTTGATATTTTGACAAGTTTGTGGAAAGGGTTTTTTTTGTAGCCTTGTTTGTATGAAAATAATGAGATTATATAATGTGGAATTAGGTCAAATATTTGGGCTTGGTCTTTGTAAGAAAGACCTATGTATTTGGTCTTTGTAAGAAAGGCATATGTATTTTATTTTATTTATTTTGCATTATTAATGAATAAATAAAAAATAATTAAAATAATTGAAATAAAAATAGGTCAAGGGGTGTAAGAATAATATTTTAGGTGTATGAGGAGTATAATACACGTTTGGACTCTTAAACCATGGACCAATAGCCCAAAACATCAAGCTTGCTTCACTTGAACTTCATGCATTGCTCAAAATTCCCAACTTGCACTGGTCATAACTCTCTTAATTTTCATCTTTTGAAGGTGATACTGGACTTTTTGGAAAGCTCAAGATGTCCTCTACAATCTCTACATTGATCATTTTTTATTTTGAAGACTTTATGTTGATGTAAGTTTCCTTGTCAAAAAGTGTCTTTTGTTGACTTTTGAAATGACCTATAATGTATTGACTCATATCTCTCAAATGAAGCATTTTTTGGACTTGAGCTTAGAGATACAGAGTTGTAGGGAATTGAATTTCCTTCAAAATGAGCTTTGGTTGGGGCCAAACTGATGAAGCATGTGAAAGTTATGCTTGGTCTAAATTTAGTTGACTTCTCCTAAGGAAACCCTAATTTGGCAACTTTTGACTTTTGATGATTTGAGAGCTTTTCTTGAGGAATCATGATCAACCCTTGATCAAATGATGAATGTAGCTTCAAAATCTTGATGTTGACAAAAAATATTGAGGTTTCACTGTATGTTGACCATAATTGACTTTTTACCCAATATAGTTGATTTTTAGTCATCTGAGTCATTGAATGAGCAAACTTGTGATGCAAGGTGTAATACGGTGGGAGAACTGACTTGGTATGTTTTGCATTTTATCGCAATTGTTGAGGATAGCAAGAGTTGTCGTCGACTTTTCTTTTATCCAATAAGGAAAGGGTGAAAAGAACAGGAAAGACCTTTGAGATTATTTTCTTGAGTTCGGGGGGGGGGGGGGGTAGATTATGAAAAGGGAAGATGTTATCACCCTTTTCATCCATAGTTATCTATGGGCTCTTAGTTGCTTACTAGATCATTGCTTTTTTTTGAAAGGGTGCTTTGTGGTGGGTTTTGAAAGTATTTTTGAAAAGCGCCTTTGTTTAGGCAAACTTTGTAATGATTCTTGTCTCTATAAGAATGTATACAAAGTGTTTGACTTTTTTGAAAATATTTCATGTTTTGAAAGTGTTTAGTGTGTGTTTGAAAAGATGTTTGTTTTGAAAATGAGCAAACGACTAAGAACGTTTCTACCTACTTAAAAGTCTTTTGTTCTCCTCCTCCTCCTTTAGATGTTGCTATCTTACCATTGATTGGTAAGAAGCCTTATTTTTGGATGTAAAGGGACGGGTGTGGGTCATCGTATAGTCGTGATATCAATGTTTGTAAGATATCTTAGCATTTCTCTTGAGGGACTAAGATCATTTGCAAGGCAACATTCGAAGCGTCATCGAGGGACTATGATCTTGTATTTTGATTGTTTTTGGTAAGACATCTCACGTGCATAACATGACCATTTTTCATAAGGCAACAAGTGGAGTTAACCCTAGAGGTTCAAGTGTTTGTATTTCATGCTTGATTTAACTTGCATTAAGTCTTTCTAAGCATTGATTTTATCTTTCCATACAAACCCTAATTACTAGCATTTATATGAAAGCGATAAATTGGGGAAAGTAAATATTCTACGCTATTACAATCATTTGGGAAATGGGGTGTACAAATTTACAAATGGGGGTTGCAAGAAATTAAAGTCCTAATTATCTATTACAACCATATTGAAATAATGTACAAGAATTGAAATGTAAAATAGATTTGTTTTGTTTTTGTTAAGAGAAGAAATAAATTTGCTTAAGGAAATGTTTTTAGTCTTTTGTTTTAAAAGAAATAAAGCAAAGTATATGAATATAAAGTATTTTTGGTGTTTTTGATTAATGAAAATAAAAGTGATGATAAAAATAATAAGAGAAAAAAAGAATTAGAGTCAGCGTGTTGCTGAAAGAAGAGAGAGCAGAAGTTCTGACTCAGGCGCGCTGCAAATCAGAAAGAAAATGTTAGAAAAAAAGGGAAAAGCCAGAAGTTCTGGATCCAGACGCACTAAAGTTCTGGGGTTGCTGGGAACAAAGGAAAGCCTAGAAGTTCTGATTGTTGAAAGAGCCTAGAAGTTCTGATGCAACTGGAAGCCTAGAAGTTTTAGTGTTGCTGGAATCCTAGAAGTTCTAGTGTTACTGGAAGCCTAGAATTTCTAGTGTTACTGGAAGGCTAGAAGTTCTGATAATGGGTAAGTGAGGTGACAATGTTGTTGGATGAGAATGTCTAGAAGTTATGGTCCAAGAGTACTATTTTGACACACAAATGGAGGGGGTTTATCTAGAAGTTCTGGTCCAGAAATATTGTTTGACAAATGATGGGGTAAAAATATCAAGAAATAAACATAAAAAGATGCTTCTGGGGCTAGAACCCAGGACCCTTAACACTAATGTTTTATATGCGCGCTCTCTACCACTGGGGTGGCTATACATCCGGTATTAGAAACAAAAACATAAACATATATTACAAAGTAAGTTCTGGTGATGAACTTCATCTTCTTCTTCGTGCTAGCCAAAGTATCTGCAACTTAGTCATTTCTCAACAAAAATGGAAAATGCAAACATAGCAGTTATGGCAAATTTCATCATGTTTTCATAAATACAAAGCATCAAAACTGTAAATCAGAAGCAAGCATGAATTTTGCTAATCCTAATTTTGAACCCTAATTTTCGCAAGAAGTTCTTATCTAAAATTATCTCTACTTAGGCCACATAAATGAAATTTATAAATATGTACAAAATCATAGCCATGATTGCAAGCCTAACAATGCCTAAGTAATGAGATAAAAATCAGAAGAAACTTACCTTGCAGCTGGAAATTATTATGTGAATTAGAGCTTGGTTCAGATTGATGTGATGTTCTGGTCATCTTCCTCAAGTTCTCAGAAAGCTAAAGCAACCCTTAACTTGAGCTATGAATGGTTGGAAAGTTCTGGAGAAATCAAGGTGCAAAGTTATGACTTTTGAAATGGAGAATGATGAAGATTGTTTTACAGTTTGAAAACAGAAGTTGGGAAGGCTTCTACGTGTATGCTAGAAACTGTATGGATGATTTGGTCAAGAAACACTCAAGGAAAATTGGAGTTTGAATGCAAAAATCAGAGACTAGCAAGTTTTGTGTGTGTATTGCAGTTTCGGGTTCTTGGGAATTTTCAGCAAGGTTTCAAGGCTTTTTTCCAATATTTTTGAATTCTTCTACATTTTTTAAATGAAGTTTAATTTATAGGCAAAGGATTTAGAAGCTTAGAGAAATCAGGAGTACAACCATCATGTGTTATGGATCGTTGACTTGTTTTTTAAACAAGTTTAAACAAGTATGTTTCAAGGCAAAGTAGAGTGGTTAGCAGCTTTAATCATGCCAAATCTGAGTTTATAGGCATGATTTGTGGAGAAGTACACTCAGAAACAAAGTGAAGTATGGGCTCAAAATAAACTTTGTATAAAATTTTTCTTTTCAAGGACAGCGGTAGTACCTTTATATCACACGTGGAAAGATCTTTTGGATAAAGGCTTAAACATTGGGATAAAGATTCAAAAGTGGGTGTGGGCATTAAATGATGATGAGATTTAACAAGCAAGAAAACCTGTTGTAACACCCCAATTCTACCCCAAGAAAATTATGCAAAATAAATCAGAGTTATAAAATTTCAATCATACAAATGAATTGGGACGTCACAAATTCTTCTAACAAATTTTATTGCATTCATCGTGGATATATAACACTTTCAAAACATTGGATGAACCATCGTCATAACATCTTTAATAAAATAATTCAACATCTACGCAGCGGAATTCTTCAATAACATCTTTAAACAAAACAACAACTTCGAAACATCTCATATTTAATGATAATCAAATTAAAATTCAACAACTGAAAAGCATCAATTAAAAACAGCAAACGTTCATCCCCTGAGTGTTACATATCAGAGCAATGACACCGACTCGAACTATTGAAGGTATATAGCCTTCACTCTCGATTACCTGCACGTTACCAACATAAGGGCAACATTCAAACAGAAGGGGTGAGATATCTAAGAATATAATAAAGCGCATCATAATTAATATATTAAATTAGATCAACTAATCACCACTTCTCATCTCATTATCAACAATAATTACAACATATATACTCATTCATCAACATCAAATACATTTCATTATTCAATCATATAATGCGACTCAAAACTATGCAAATGCATGTGGTACCATTGAAGCAGAACTCCCATCTCAAAAATCTGCCAATTAATAAAGGCATTAACAAGGCATAACCTTCATCTCAAAATTTGCCAATCCAGACCATCTCAACGAGCATAAGCTCCATCTCAAAAATGCAATGTATGCGACTCGTCATAAATGTAATAACAACACCCAAATTACCAACATCTCAAATCATCTCAAAACATCTCAATTAACATCTATATTAACATGACAGCATCTCAATCCTCTCAAAACAACAACATCTCGATCATCTCAAAACATCTCAATTAACAACATCTCATAACATCAAAATAATTTTAAACATCGTTTATTATCACAAAATCATCGAACACAACTTCATCAATAACATCTCACTAATACTCAATTGTATATTAATAGTACAGTAATCCATCTTGTTATTCTGCTAATTTATATCGTTACTGTCACTAATCCTACTATCATAATTCTAACACCAGCCTATAAACATCTACTATTCATCATTCTGTCCAAAAATCAGCACAACGGTCATCTACGGGAATTAATTCTAAATCATGCATTATCTGCTAGGATTACACTTCTTATTCTTCATTTAATCATCTATAATAAAGTTCATCGCGTTAGTTAATCAACTCTTCGAACGGCGTCTCAAACAGCATCCTAAAACTCAAGTTACAGCAATTAAAAACCGATTTTGTCAAAAACCAGACATTGTGTATCGACACAAATCCTTATGGATCGACTCATCCTGCTTCATCTGTACACTATAAGTCGACACATCATCCTTATGGATCGACTCATCCTGGCTTTAAATCATAACATGTATCGACACATGCACCTCACCGGTCGACTCATCCTGAGTCTTGCAACTACATGCATCGATGCATCCCCTCTTCGTGTCGACTCATCCTGAGTCTTACAGCCTTCATGTATCGACACATTCAGTTTGGAGTCGACACATCCTGCTACAGTCTGCATAATTTCTGCGTTTTCTTCTGTAATTTCACTACGGGAATTATGTTATAGTCTTACAAACCTCATTATAAACATGATATTTTATCTCCTAACATTATCCTCTATTACCACATCGATCAAAGAATATAATAACATCATTATTCATCAAGAATTCATCAATCCTCATTATACATCATTCATAATACATCCAATTAAAGAACAAACAGCAATCCTCTAACCCCACATATCAAATATCATGAACCCAATTATAAAGTCAGAACCCCACCCTTACCTTGGATTGAAGGTTGCTCTACAATTTCTGGGTTGAATCTTCGTTCTTGTCGTTTTCCACTTTTTCCAGCAGCTTCACGTTCTCTTCCAAATCCTTATTTTCTTCTACTGCTTCTTTCTTCTCTACCTTCTCATAAATAATAAAATAACCTAATATTCTATTATTCCCTATTTCTTATTGGGCTCAAAATCTACACCCCCTTATTACTTATACTCTCTCAAAATAGACCCACATTAAATAATATTACACTTCTAATATTATTTCACCAAATAATATTATATCTCTAATATTATTTCTCCACTTAATAAAATAAATCCAATTTAATTATAACACAACTTCACAAATATTCCAAAAATAATTTAATTAAATAATTAATTAAAGTACGGGTTTTACAACTCTCCCCCACTTATAACATTTTCGTCCTCGAAAATTTACCTCAATCAAACAATTCAGGATAGGAGTCTCGCATCTTGCTCTCCAATTCCCAAGTCATGCTTTCTCCTGCAGCTCCTAGCCAAACCACTTTAATCAAGGCAATCTCTTTTCCCCTCAGAGTCTTCATTTCACGATCCGCAATCCGTACAGGCATCGTCTCTGCCGTAGGATTATCCCGTGCTTGCACATTGTCCATATGAATCACATGAGATGGATCTGAAATATACTTCCAAAGTTGCGACACATGAAACACATCATGAAAATTTGAAAGATTAGGCGGTAAAGCCAGTCTATAAGAAACATTCCCCACTTTCTCTGAAATCTGATACGGTCCAATAAAACGAGAAGTGAGCTTCTTAGACTTCAATGCTCGCCCAACACCAGTCACAGGTGTAACTCTCAAAAACACATGATCACCAGCTTGGAATTCTAAATCCTTCCTTCGCTTGTCATGATAACTCTTTTGTCTACTCTGTGAAGCTTTCATCTTTTCTCGAATCAACTTCACCTTCTCGGTAGTCTCACGAACAAGTTCAGGTCCAAGCACTACACTTTCACCAGATTCATGCCAACATAACGGAGTTCTACATCTTCGACCATACAACGCTTCAAAAGGTGCCATTCCAATACTAGAATGGTAACTGTTATTATACGTGAACTCTATCAACGGAAGATACACATCCCATGAACCTCCCTGCTCAAGAACACATGCCCTCAGCAAATCTTCCAACGATTGAATAGTCCGTTCAGTCTGACCATCTGTCTGAGGATGATACGATGAACTCAACCTCCACTTAGAACCCAATGCTTCTTGCAAACTCTTCCAAAAATCAGAAGTAATTCTTGGATCTCTATCTGACACAATGCACAAAGGAACACCATGCAGCTTCACAGTCACACTAGTATAAATCTCAGCCAACTTCGACACTGGAAAACTGATGTTAATAGGAATAAAATGAGTTGACTCCGTAAGCCTATCAACAATCACCCAAATCGAATCATTCCCTCTTAAAGTACTAGGCAACCCCGTCACAAAGTCCATTGAAATGCTATCCCATTTCCATTCTGGAACTTCCAACTATTGCATCAATCCTGCAGGCTTCTGATGTTCAACTTTCAACTTCTGACAAGTTAAACATGCATACACAAATTGAGCCACACCACTATTCATCCCAGGCCACCAAAACAAACCTTTCAAATCTTGATACATCTTTGTAGCTCCTGGATGAATACTTAACTTACTTCTATGACCCTCTTCAAGTATCGCTTTCTTCATCTCAGCATCATCAGGAATACAAATCCGGTTACGAAATCTCAACACACCTTGCACATCTAACTTGAAATCACTATTCTCAGATTGATCAATCCCCACCATCAAATCTACCAGTTTCACATCCAACTTCTGAGCTTCTCTGATACTGTCTAAGAATTCATTATTAATCTTCAGCATACCCAACATAACACTTCGTGGAGTAACCTCGCAAACTAAGCTCATATCTCTGAACTGCTCAATCAATTCCAACTTTTTAATCATAATTGCTGACATATATAAAGTCTTTCAACTCAATGCGTCAGCTACTACATTCGCTTTTCCTGGATGATAATTCAAATCGAAATCATAATCCTTTAACAATTCCAACCATCTTCGTTGCCTCATATTCAACTCTTTCTGATCAAACAAATACTTTAAGCTCTTATGGTCACTAAACACTTCAAATCTAGAACCATAAAGATAATGCCTCCAAATCTTCAACACAAAAACAACTGCAGCCAGCTCTAAATCATGCGTAGGATATTTCTTCTCATGAGTCCTTAACTGCCTTGACGCATAAGCAACTACCTTACCATTCTGCATAAGCACACCTCCCAAACCCATCTTAGAAGCATCACAATACACCACAAAAGGCTCTCCTGGATTAGGCAACGTCAAAATCGGAGCCGACGTCAACCTCTTCTTCAATTCTGTAATACTTTCTTCGCACTGAACATCCAATACAAAAGCTCTACCTTTACAAGTCAACTTAGTCAACGAAAGTGACAACTTAGAAAACCCTTCGATAAACCTTCTATAATAACCAGCTAATCCCAAGAAGCTTCTAATCTCAGTAGCTGACTTTGGAGTTTCCCATTGCAACACAACATCAACCTTCGATGGGTCTACAGCAATGCCACTACCTGAAATCACATGACCAAGAAAACTAACCTCTTTTAACCAAAATTCACACTTGGACAGCTTTGCATACAACTTCTTCTCTTTCAAAACTTGCAATACTACTCTTAAATGTTCAGCATGCTCTTCTTCTGACTTAAAGTAGATCAAAATATCATCAATGAACACCACTACGAACCGATCCAAATAAATATGAAAGATACGATTCATATATTCCATGAATACTCCCGGCGCATTAGTAACACCGAAAGGCATCACCGAATACTCATAATGTTCGTAACGCGTTCTGAAAGCTGTCTTCTGAATATCTTCATCCTTCACTTTAATCTGATGATAACCCGACCTCAGATCAATCTTACTAAACACACGAGCATCCACTAATTGGTCCATCAAGTCATCTATTCTTGGAAGCGGATACTTGTTCTTGTCACTTTATTCAACTGTCTATAATCAACACAAAGCCTCATACTTCCATCTTTCTTCTTCACTAACATCACTGGAGCTCCCCACAGCGATACACTTGGTCTTACAAACCTCTTCTCAAGTAAATCTTCCAATTTCTTCTTCAATTCTGACAACTTGGACGCAGACATCCTTTATGGTGCCATAGACATAGGTCTGATACCAGGTACAAGATCAATTGTAAATTCAACTTCCCTCTCTGGCGGTACATCAGGAATATCATCAGGGAAAACTTCAGGAAATTCACACACCACCTATAATTCCTCAATTATAGCTTGAGTCTCTACAGATAACGACGCCATCAACGAGAACATATGTGATTCCTCTTGCATCAACCTTCGCAACTGTCTAGAAGACAACAAACCATCTTCCTATTCTTCAGGAGTAGAAAACTTCACCGACTTGTCATAACAGTTAATATAAACACAATTATGCTCTAACCAGTTCATACCCAAAATCACATCTAAACCTCTTAACGGCAAACAAACCAAATCAACAGCAAAGTCTCTGTCGAAGATCGACAAGGGACACTTAGCACACACAAAAGAAGTAGTCACCGACCCCTTGGATGGAGTATCGATGACACTTTCTCCATTCAAAGAAGACAACACAAGACCCAGTCTTTCAACACAATCAGCATCAATAAAACAATGCGTAGCACCAGTATCAATAATAGTAATTAAAGGAGTACTATTAATGAAACATGTACCTATGATAAGTATGTCCTCAGCAGTTGTCTGATCCTCAACCAAAGCAAACACTTTACCACTAGACTGAGCTCTCTTCGGTTTCGGACACTAGCTACCAATGTACCCTTCTTCTTTACAGTTGAAACAAACCACAATCTGGTGCTCACACTCAGATATAACATGTTCGTTCTTGCCACAACGGAAACACCTCTTCACTTCAGTAGTGCACACATTACTCTTGTGTCCAGGTTTCCCACACTTAAATCAAATCACACCAGCAGGGGCATCTCCCCCACTAGTCCTCTATCCATGAACAACTCTCTGTTTACCCTTACCAGCTGGGGCATCATAAGGCTTACCTCGATTCTGTGGATGCTTACCCCTCTTCTCACTAATAATCTTGTAATGAGCATTATTGTCTTCCTCATAACTCCTACAGCTATCAACCAAATCAGCAAAGACACGAATTTTCTGATATCCAACTGCTTTCTTAATCTCTGGGCGCAACCCATTCTCAAACTTAATACACTTTGAAAACTCAGCATTTTCCTCAGTGTAATGCGGATAAAACTTGGCCAACTCAGCAAACTTGGCAGCATACTCAACAACAGATAGATTTCCTTGCTTCAGCTCAAGGAACTCAATTTCCTTCTTACCACGGACATCTTCAGGAAAATACTTTCTTAAAAAGTCTCTACGGAACACAGCCCAAGTGACATTCTCACCTGCAGCTTCCAACTTCCGACAATTCTCTAGCCACCAGTCATCAGCCTCGACTGCTAGCATATGAGTCCCATAACGAACCTTCTGCGCTGGAGTGCAGTCCATCACGCGAAAGATCCTCTCAATCTCTTTCAACCATTCCAATGCTCTGTCAGGATCATATTTTCCCTTGAACGTAGGTGGATTCTCTCTTTGGAAAGTCGCCAAGCTACGAGATCCAACATTCTCGTCAGCATTCAGATGATTTTCCATCGCATGATCCATTGTTTCTAAAGCAACGACAAGAGCAGCATCATTCCTTCCAGCCATCTCAACTTATCACTACAACATGAACAACTATTAGAACTCAAAATAACAATACTCGATTGTTAGACAACTACGACTCGACGACAAGGTCGGACCAACCTTTTGCTCTGATACCAACTTTGTAACACCCCAATTCTACCCCAAGAAAATTATGCAAAATAAATCAGAGTTATAAAATTTCAATCATACAAATGAATCAAGACGTCACAAATTCTTCTAACAAAATTCATTGCATTCATCGTGGATATATAACACTTTCAAAATATCGGATGAACCATCGTCATAACATCTTTAATAAAATAATTCAACATCTACGCAGCGGAATTCTTCAATAACATCTTTAAACAAAACAGCAAATTCGAAACATCTCATATTTAATGATAATCAAATTTAAATTCAACAACTGAAAAGCATCAATCAAAAACAGCAAGCGTTCATCCCCCCGAGTGTTACATATCAGAGCAATGACACCGACTTGAACTATTGAAGGTATACAGCCTTCACTCTCGATTACCTGCATGTTACCAACATAAGGGCAACATTTAAACAGAAGGGGTGAGATATCTAACAATATAATAAAGCGCATGATAATTAATATATTAAATTAGATCAACAGCATCACCACTTCTCATCTCATAATCAACAATAATTACAGCATATATACTCATTTATCAACATCAAATACATTTCATTATTCAATCATATAATGCGGCTCAAAACTATGCAAATGCATGTGGTACCATTGGAGAAGAACTCCCATCTCAAAAATATGCCAATTAATAGAGGCATTAACAAGGCATAGCCTTCATCTCAAAATTTGCCAATCCAGACCATCTCAACGAGCATAAGATCCATCTCAAAAATACAATGTATGCGACTCGTCATGAATGTAATAACAACACCCAAATTACCAACATCTCAAATCATCTCAAAACATCTCAATTAATATCTGAATTAACATGACAACATCTCAATCCTCTCAAAACAACAACATCTCGATCATCTCAAAACATCTCAATTAACAACATCTCATAACATCAAAATAATTTTAAACATCGTTTATTATCACAAAATCATCGAACACAACTTCATCAATAACATCTCACTAATACTCAATTGTATATTAATAGTACAGTAATCCATCCTGTTATTCTGCTAATTTATATCGTTACTGTCAGTAATCCTACTGTCATAATTCTAACACCAGCCTCTAAACATCTATTATTCATCGTTCTGTCCAAAAATCAGCACAACGGTCATCTACGGGAATTAATTCTAAATCCTGCATTATCTTCTAGGATTACACTTCTTATTCTTCATTTAATCATTTATAATAAAGTTCATCGCATTAGTTAATCAACACTTCGAACGGCGTCTCAAACAGCATCCTAAAACTCAAGTTACAGCAATTAAAAACTGATTCTGTCAAAAACCAGACATTATGTATCGACACAAAACCTTATGGATCGACTCATCCTGCTTCATCTGTACACTATGAGTCAACACATCCTCCTTATGGTTCGACTCATCCTAGCTTTAAATTACAACATGTATCGACACATGCACCTCACCGGTCGACTCATCCTGAGTCTTGCAACTACCATGCATCGACGCATCCCCTCTTCGTGTCGACTCATCCTGAGTCTTACAACCTTCATGTATCGACACATTCAGTTTGGGGTCGACACATCCTGCTATAGTCTGCATAATTTCTGTGTTTTCTTCTGTAATTTCACTACGGGAATTATGTTACAGTCCTACAAACCTCATTATAAACATGATATTTCATCTCCTAACATTATCCTCTATTACCACATCGATCAAACAATATAATAACATCATTAGTCATCAAGAATTCATCAATCCTCATCATACATCATTCATAATACATCTAATTCAAGAACAAACAACAATCTTTTAACCCCACATATCAAACATCATGAAGCCAATTATAAAGTCAGAACCCCACCCTTACCTTGGATTGAAGGTCGCTCTATAATTTTTGGGTTGAATCTTCGTTCTTGCCGTTTTCCACTTTTTCCAGCAGCTTCACGTTCTCTTCCAAATCCTTATTTTCTTCTACTGCTTCTTTCTTCTCTACCTTCTCACAAATAATAAAATAACCTAATATTCTATTATTCCATATTTCTTATTGGGCTCAAAATCTACACCCCCTTATTACTTCTACTCTCTCAAAATAGGCCCACATTAAATAATATTACACTTCTAATATTATTTCACCACATAATATTATATCTCTAATATTATTTCTCCACTTAATAAAATAAATCCAATTTAATTATAACACAACTTCACAAATATTCAAAAAAAAATTTAATTAAATAATTAATTAAATTACGGGCGTTACACCTGCAACCTGAGATTATGCAGCCTAGCTTGAAACTGGATCAAAAGTTCAGCACAAATGTAACTTAGATTAAGAACAAATGTCCAACTTCGGATCTTTGATTCTCCCCGCTCCAGCATGATCTGAAGGAGTTCTCAGACTTTTCAGAAAGCTTGTAACATGCTTTGTAACCCCTCTTTGAATCTCTTTTGCAAACTCTGATTGAACCTACGTGAAAACTGGCCCAGAAGTTCTAACCAAATTCTGACTTGGAAATGCTCAGAATTTACTAAATGTTTTAGTTTTATGGGCGTGTCTTCAGGGATTTATAACTTAAAATCCCGACATTTTTAAGAGAAGTTTTGTTCTACAATATTTTAGATCTCATTGAGATCTACGACTCTTGTGTGAGAAGTTCTTCCTGAATCATCTTGCATCATGATGAAAATCTGGCCAGAAGTTCTGAACTTATCATACTTTCTTAACACTTAGAAAAATTTCCAAGTGTTTAGAACTTTGATTTTTCCAAAATGATTTTGACTTTTGATTTTCTTGATGAACCAACTTCATACTCTACCATGTCTTGATGAGCTGTGATTCTTGGAACTTGATTTTGATCCAAAAGTCAAAGTTTGACTTTTTAGTGTGCATTTTGACCATTTTGCCCTTGTGCCAATTCCAAACTTAAATTAATATATCAGTGCTGCAAACTTGGTTCATGGAAGATCTTGTGAGAAATTTCTTGAGAAATGAGAGGGCAAATTTTGGGGTACAACACAAAGCTTGAAACTTGGTATGAGCATTCTTGGGGACATATGAAGAACCATGAAAATAATTTGAGACCTTGGAAACCCACTCTTCCTTGAGAAATACAAAACCCTAGTTGTGGGTCCATTGTTTAGGAGGAGAATTTGTCTGATCAATTCTTGAGCCACCTTGAGCATTTGAGAACCCTAGGAAAATGTCTTGGAGAAAATGGGAGGGAAAATTTTGGGGTACAACAGCAAGAAAATAACTTGGAAGCATACGATCAACACAAATTAAAACGCCAACCAGGAAGGCCGACATGGTTAAAATATTACAAAGGGTAGGGCATAGCCCATTGTTTGAATATTACAAAAATTACGAGTGCGCAGGCCCAAACAAAATCAGTTGAAACAAAGAAGTAAATTAATCCTAATGCACAACTCCCCTAACATTCAAATTTTCCTCGGTATGAGGCTTCATATCTTCCTCGACCACCGGAGACGAACCAGGGGAGGCAATATATGATCGTTGACAACCTGGTGAAAGGGGCTGATCCCTTCAGTGACGAGTTCAACCCATGGATTCGCAACCTTGAGTTGGGCCACTGCGTTCTCAAAACTCAACAACATCCAGACAATCTTGCTCGAGTTTCTGAATCTGATAGACCAGGTCGACTCGGGTCTTCAAGGCCTTCGTCTCGTCAGTTTCCTCCTCAGTAAGAGCCGCATCAGCTCTCAAACTAGAAATTTCATCCTCGAGACTCTTCTTCTCGAACAACCAGCCACCCTTCTCCGTAGAGAACTTGGTTACCTTCTTCTCCTTCTTCATATTGAACAAGCACCCTATCTAGATTGTGCTTCCCAGTGAAACTCATGAATTCTTGATGAAGTTCATGTGGCGGGGGCATGCTTCCCCGTGAAACTCATGAATTCTTCATGTAGTTCATGTGGCGGGGACGTCTTCCCCCGTGAAACTCCTACATATGTGAGTGTCGAGTTGCGTATGCGGGAACATCGAACCATGAGTCGAGAAAGGTTTGCCATAAGTTCCTTCCTCGCTGCTGAGTAGGGGCTTTGGTTAGGAAGTCTGTCCTCGTGCCTTCGTACGTCCTTTACAACTCAGCAAAAAAATAAAAAGGTCATAATACAGTTAGGCATTTACAACTCAAATCAAGCAAAGAACACAACTTCCATATATTATGAAAATAATGACGTATTAAGATCTATGTAGCACCAACATTGCATGTCCGGTGTTTAACATGTGTTGGTGTCCGACGCCAACAAGGCACCAACATATGTTACTTTTGGTCACTTTCATTTTATCAAATTATTAAACTGAAAAAGATTAAATCATATATATGAAGTTAAAAGTCAAAAGGGACGTTATGATAAATTATGCTCATCAAGTAATGAGAAGGAAAATTAAGATAACAAAAGATTGCTTACCCACAAAATAGGCGACCGATTAAGAGAAATCCATATGGAATGAACATCATACACACAAGCATAAAAGACGTTTCCGCGGAAAAGAGCTATGCTACTGACTGTCAAAGCAATTTTATTATCACAATGAAAATTGTTAAACTTTGAAAGGTGTTTCTAAGGCAATCAACAATATTAATCCATGTTATAAACTGCTGCTGTGAATTGAAACTCATTTACCTAAAGTATTCCTTCAACATAAGTTGACATGAGACATCAACAAGCTAGGCAGAGTAGAAAGAAAATTATCATGCTTCCATTTGTTTATGCCCAGGTGTCAGCATAAGCCTCGTAGCACTACTGGCCGGTTGGAAGCTTTTATGCATATTTGGCATTGAAGAAAAGAAAGCTCATTAAACTTAAAGAACAATTATTTCAACAAAACAATGGCTTATTGTTACAACAACAACTTGTGATGCATGGGGTACTTGACTCCATTGCAGTAACATGAGGTATTACATGCAGTAGGTAAACAATTTGTTGGATTTGGTTATTACTGAAGTCCCACATTACTAAAATATATATGCGTTTATATAGCTTAGCCATTCATGAGTGATTGTAAAGTTTGTGTATTGGACTAGTTTCATAGGCATTAAAAAAATTAAGAGTCAGAATCATTGATTTTGTAATAGAAGAATTAATTGTTTAAATGTATCATATCCATTTATAATTTAGATATATTAATTATTTAATTTATTTTAAAAATTATAATAAAAATTAAGAAAATATTTTAAATCAAAATTTGAAAATCAAATCAATATTTCACTTTGTGTATTTTTAGGTTTTTGGGCCTTAGGCTAAATTAGACTTATCTCAAAATTAAAATAAAAATGGAGATTTCTTAACCCCTCTTATATTTTTCTAGCAACCACATGAAAATTTCAAAATATTTATGAAAACTGAAAATGCATTTTCGATATGTATCAAAATTTGGATTTTAGTGGACGAGACCCTATTTACGAGTTGAAGACTAACCGAAAATACAACTACGAGTTGAATCGTAATTGTATTTCCGGAAACACCTCAAATACACACAATTTATAAGACTGAGAAACTCAATCTAACACGCAGATACGAACCGAAAATGCATTTACGATTAGAACTGTAGTTGTATTTTCGATTCGTGTTGACACTTAAAGGCGCGCTGCCTCCTTTCCTTCCTTATTTTCAGAAACCATTTGAAAACAAAATAACTCACTCAAAACCCAAACTCTCTCAAACCCCATTGTGTCACAATCATCCCATTTTGTGAAAAATTCATCAACAATCATCAAGCATCAGACAAAGTTCATTGTTCAAGCAAATTCAAGCAACAAAAATCATCACTTGTAAGTTGTTTTTAAACTTTTTAGAGTTTATGTAATTTTACCTACAAATTCTGTTTTAGGGACGAAAATTCAACTTTTTTTAGTGTTTTCAATGTTAAGAGTTATAAGAAACGTGTTACGTATGTTTTTCACAATTAATGACCGCTTTTTTGAGGTCATTGGGGCAGAACTTCGCCATTGATGAAGCTATAAAGTTGCAGGTTGTACCAGATATGCATTTCTGGCTATCTTCAATCAAAAACTGGAAATGCATACCCGATTTTATTCTGTTTGCATTTTTAATTTTTTTTGAACTTGTGTCTCATTGTTAAAATTTGGTTCGTTCTTCTACAAGAGTAATGACAAAGATACCATCTAGATTGAGACACGGTAGGCTTGCACATCATGCTTCTGTGCAGAGGAAAATAAGCCAGGCATCCCCGACTCCTTCTGCCTCTGGACAGGATGTGTTGGACGCGTCTACAACCTCCGATGTTTCTATTTCTACACCTACTTCATCGTCCTCCTGCAGTAGGCGAGGTTCTCCAGTTCATCCCTCCCCGTCTCCGTCCTTCCGTAGACGCACTTCATCACCGATAATATTTGAGACAGGAGAGACATCTGGTTCCCAAATGAAA
Source organism: Vicia faba (assembly GCA_948472305.1). Taxonomy (NCBI): domain Eukaryota; kingdom Viridiplantae; phylum Streptophyta; class Magnoliopsida; order Fabales; family Fabaceae; genus Vicia; species Vicia faba. The sequence continues at coordinate 1,205,863,079 of OX451741.1, forward strand.
CCTAAGGCCACACAGCCTAAGGCACATGAGGCCACACAGCCTGAGGCACCTGACACCTAGCCTGCACCTGACACCTAGCCTACACTTGAGGTCCAGGCAGCTGAGGTCGCACCTACGACACCTTAAAGTTTTGGAAGAGGACCTGCTGATTTATCATTATTGCCTGTGTACCCGGACCATGTTGCTAGATATATTTGGGACAGAGAGGTATGAATTAGTAGATTTTCTAGTAATTGAATTATTAATTTAGTATTAATTTTTGTTTAACAAATTTTGTTAAACCATGTATGCAGGAACGTGATCCGTTGAAAATCGTTAATCATGCACAAAAGATGACTAAACTCGTATCTCCCACAGAGCCATGGTTTGATGAGCTCTTGGTTCTTTCAAGGTTTAAAGACTTGACCCTCTGTTGAATACTATCGTTAATCATGGTATGATTAACAATTTTATTGAGAGGTGGCACCATGAGATGTCATCGTTCCATCTACCACATGGCGAGGTGTTGATTACACTGGACAATGTCCCGTGTCTGCTCCATCTTCCGATAAGAGGGAGGTTTAGACCATGACATGTGTGACAAAGAGGAGGCGTTTGAGTTGTTGGTAGAGAGATTGGGAGTTTCCCCTGAGAGTGTTATGGTTAAGATGGACGCCACCCATGGTACTCACGCCAGATTTAGTTATTTGAAGAGGGTGTTCACGAATGAGATACGAGCTACACGGTTAGCTCATGGTGATCCCGTGTAGGTTACCCATCACTGACGCTGTGCAATGAGAGAATACCTTTTGTATTTGATTGGCACATTCATTTTTGTGGACACTAGTGCCACTTACTGTAACGCCCGTAATTTAATTAATTATTTAATTAAATTATTTTTGGAATAATTGTGAAGATGTGTTGTGATTAATTGGATTTAATTATTTTATTAGGTGGTGAAATAATATTAGAAGAATGATATTATTTTGATGTGGGCTTGTTTTTATGGAATAGAAGTAGTAATGAGGGGGTGTATTAGTTTTAAGCCCAATAAGGAATTAAGAGAATAATAGGTTATTTTATTATTGTTAGAAAGAATAGAAAGAAGAAGCAGTAAGAAGAATAAGGGTTAGAAAGAAGAACGTGAAGCTGTTGGAAAAGAGGAAAAACGGCAGAACGGAAATTCAACCGGAAGTATAGAGAAACCTTCAATCCAAGGTAAGGGTGGGGTTCTGACTCTATAATTGGGTTCATGATAATTGATATGTGGGGTTAGAGGTGACTGTTGTCCTGTTCATAAATTGAATGTATATGAGGTTGTATAATGAAAACCGATGAATTTTGGATGAATAATGATGTCCCGATGTCGTTTAATTTATGTAGAATTATAGGATAATTATAAGTGATGATTATCTATGATTAAATTAAGTTTTTAGGGCTTAGAGTATGGAACCCTTAGTGAAAACGCAAAGAAAATCGCAGAAATTTCCACTAACAGAATAGTATGCGTCGACCCCAAATGGTATGTGTCGATACATGAACGATGTTAGACTCAGGATGAGTCGACACAGAGAGGTCTTGCATCGATACATGAGGACTTTTAGACTCAGGAAGAGTCGATACGTAGGAGGAAGTATCGATACATGCAGTGTGGTAGACTCAGTATGAGTCGATACAAGAGAGAATATGTTGACTCATATTGCGAGTTCAGTGTAGTACGCATCGATCCAAGACGATATGTGTCGATCGATGTTGTCTGGTTTTTGGCAGAATCAGTTTGAGAAGGCTGCAACTTGAGTTTTCGGACTCCGTTTGAACTGTCGTTCGAAGAGTTGAATAGCTAACGCGATGAGCTTTATTCTTGAGAATTAAAATGAAGAATGGGAAGGATAATCCTAGTATCCAAGTTAGAGATTAGAGTTAGTTCCCGCGGTAATCGCTATGTTGGTTTTTGTGAAGAAGGATGAGGAAGAGACGTTTATAGAGTACTGTCTGGTTTGTAACAGTAGGATTAATGATAATAATCATGTAATATTACAGAATGGTAGTATGTAGATATTTGGTGATTTAGAAGTAAGCCTTAGTTGATTAACTAATTATATGTGTTGTACCCCAAAATTTTCCCTCTCATTTCATCAACTTTTTCTCACCACAAGACCTTTGAAGCTCAAGATCAAGTTAGAGTTTGCTCTGCTCAAGACTCTTCCTTGCACTGTTGACCCAAATTAGGGTTTGAGTTTGCATAAAGATGTTTTGACCTAAAATGCCTAAGATGACTTGCATGCTTCATATTGGACTCACAAGTTTATCCATACCAAGTTTCAAGCCTTGATTCCAATCTTTGCCCAGTCAATTGGACAATTGACCTAGAAATCAGCTGTATTGGGGAAAAAGTCAACTGTGGTCAATTGACAGTCAAACCTCATGATTTTTGACCCACATCAACATTATGAACTCATATGAACCATTTGGTCAAGTTTGCATCACAATTCTACAAGAAATTTGATCAGATCACCAAAAGGGCAAAATGGTCATTTTTAGGGTTTTGACTGCACAAAGGCAGTTTTTGACTGTTTGACCTAACCAATGGCAAATCAAGCTCACATATGACCTCAAGGACTCAATGGCATGGTCTTGACACATTCAACAAGTTCAAGAGAATCCCATATGCACAAGATTGACAGATGAATTTTCCAGTCAACTAATCAAAATTTGACTGTATACTGAAAAGTCAAACTTTGACTTTTTAGTCAAAATCAAGTGTCAAGATTCATTTCTCATCAAAACATGCCAAATTGTGAAACTTGTTCATCAAGAAACCAAAAATTACAAGTTAGGGTTTGAAATGAAGAAATTCCATAACTTAGAAATTTTCTAAGTTATGAAATTTTCTAATTTTTTCCTAACTTTGTCCCATTTTTTTCTTCAAGATTAAAATGGATTCAAGCTAAACTCAAAACATGAAAGTTGTAGTCTATTGCAAAATCTACAACTTTGATTCACAAAGTTTTCTCAAAAGAAGCTTGTAGCTCAAGTTATGACTTTTGGAGTAGGGGTGCAAAACATTCTTAACTTAGAAATTTTTTTGACCTATTTTAGGCAGGATTTTTGCCCAACTTCATGGCCATTTTTCACATGCTTCCACTTGGAATTTCAACTTGCATTACAAAGATAGATTGTAGTACACATTCCAAGCTTTCCAAATTGTCCAATAAATTCTCAAACACCCTTGTGGTTAGGGAGAATCGAATTGGCAAAGTTGGGCAAAAGTCACTTTGTTCATAGCCAAATTCATGTACATAACATTGGCATTTTGAACTCAGCTTGCACAAACTAGATTACAGGCCTCTAATCCCATTCTCACTCAATAATTTAATGCATATCCTTTGTGTTCAAGTCTTATTTTATGTGTTTAGCCATTACATGCAAGATTTTGAAGGGGTGAAAAACACAAGAAGGGGGGGTTGAATTGTAAAACTAAAATCTAATGCAATGAACAAGATATTTTTATCCTGGTTCGTTTGATCTCAAACTACTCCAGTCCACCCGTCAAGGTGATTTCGCCTCTCTCCAACGAGGTCTTAATCCACTATATTCAACTGAATATTACAGACTGCTTTAACAACTGCTAAAGCCTTCTTGATCCAAACCACAACCCGGTTTGTCAAGGAAACACTTTCTTACAAAGAGATAAAACTAAGTGTGTGAATGTTTTCTACAAAACTGTATCACAACTGTGATGTATACACAAATTAAAGCTTAGAAACTAGATTGCTAAACAATGATAGAATATCAGAATGTGTGGTGTTTAGCAAAACTGAGAGAAAGAAGATTTTGTTCAGCTTTTATGCGTGTAGAGATTTGGAGAGCATTAGCCATTTCAATCTTCAAAGTCTTGTTTATATAGCACTGAGATGTTGAACGTTGGATGCAATATTCTTGATTCAATGCTATTTACAAACTTTCCTTATCGAGCAGATCTTGTCTGGAATGAGGCCGTTGGTATTAATTTGCTTTCAATGCACAGTACCGTTGCTTACTTAATGCAAGTTCTGGCTTGGCTCATTCTGACTCTGCTTAGCTGCTGATGAACTGTTGTGTTTCTATATCAGAGTGTTGAGCATAGTCTTGTTCATCAGGTTTCAGCATGTACGTGAGTTGATCATCTGATTCTGACATTCTGATATGGCAACTTCTGATGCTGGTGTCAAGAACCAAATTCTGATGCTGATTAGATGTGATCTTGCTTATATCAATCAGAGTATCTGCAATTGAGAACGTAATAATTTTAGGCAGCAGATAGTTCATACATGAATCTTATAGATAATATATCTTTTCACTTTGTTATCATCAAAACTTAAATATAGGGTAGTAGATTCAAACTTTGTTCTAACAATCTCCCCCTTTTTGATGATGACAAAAACTAGATATTTTTAAATGAAAATAACGTGAAAAGGTATCAAAGATATGCATCAGAGTAAGAAGTAAAAAGGATAAGGAGTAAAAGGATATCAGAGTTGAGAGATACTCCCCCTGAGTTTATTACTTCCCTTTGATTACATGTGTTCTTCAGGATCAGATCTTTTTGCTTTTCTTTGAACGTCAGAGTATCAGAGTCTTTGACTATCAGAAGTTTTATGTCAGAGCAGAGCTTCAGAGCTTTTCTTGTCAGAGCTTTGCTTTGGATCAGAGTATCTGAGCGGATCAGAGCTTCATAGTGATCAGAGCTTCTAGTCTTCAGAGTGTCCAGGAGCTTCCTTGTACCTGTAGACTTTAAATAAAACAAAAAAAACATTTTCAAGTAATAGAGTTAGAATGTTTGAGAATTTCTGTCTAGTTAGCCGTTATTGTTTAAAATATCATTCTTGTTCTCCCCCTTTTTGTCAGCAATCAAAAAGTGTAAGTGATATGCTAAAACAGTTAAGATCAGAAAAACTAGTTATATTAAAAGAGTTCAGAATCAAAACATGAAAATAGTACAAAACATATTCAAACAGTACATCAGAAAATCAACGAAAACATGAAACGGACATGAATGAAAAAAGACTAAGGTTGAGGAGGCAAGCGTGTGAACAGGTTCTCTAGCATGGCTTGAATCTTTTCAGCAGTCTCATTCTGCTTATGCACCATGCTGACAACAGTGTCAATCTTGCTATCCTGCACATCCATTCTTTCTTTCATCTTCTGGTCGTTTTCATCCATCCGCTGCTGCAGACGCATGTCATTCAGCCTTAGTTCTTCCAGAGTCTGCCTGTCCAAGGCAGCTTGAGAAGCATCAGATGCAGGTAGCTTCTGAGAGCTTTCAGCAACATCTTCTGCTTGACTTTCTTCAGCTTGAATGGTCTTGTCTTCTTCTGATTGCACCTTTGCAGCTTGCTGTTTCTCAGACCAAGGTTCACTATCCAGAGGGAGCACGTCTTCTTTCAAAAGCTGACTTCCAACTTCATTCAGAAGCTTGCTGAAATTCTGTTGTGCCTGCTCATAGTTGATATCCTGTAACTTGAGGGCTTCTGCACGTACCCAAAGTCTAAATTGTGACCAGAGCTGATCAGAAGCAGCTGGGTCAATCATTCCAGGACAGACTTGCTTCAAAGAAGCAATCCATTGCAGCACACCTGTTTCAAAATTCATAATACCAGAGCCAACATCTGGTTGTTTTGGTTTTGGGATGGCAATTTTATGTTTCAGATCAGCAAGACGGTCAAGACTGGTTAAGTCTATGAAAGTCCTGCTGGGATTTTCAGAGGTTTTCTTGGCAGTTGTTTGTTTTGGAGAGGGAGTTTCAGAATCAGAAATTATGATTGGACTTGGTGGTGTTTTGGTTGTATTTGGTGGTGTAGATTCTGATGAGGATGGCAATTGTGCTAAGGTGATAGTTGTTCCACCTGGCAGCTGGATTGCCAAAGGTGATGGTTGAGGTGAATGAGGTTCAGATGGTTGAGGAGAAGGAGTTTCAGAGTGATGAAACTCTGGTTGAGGTGATGGTGGATTAATTTCTGGTTGAGGAGAGGGAGACGGTATTGCTGGTTAAGGAGAAGTTGTTGGAATTTCTGGTTGTTCAGGGATAATGGGTTCTTCAGGAATTGGTGAAAGTGGTTGTTGTTGTTGTTCTGGTTCTTCAGCAGATTGCTGTTGTTCTGGTTCTGGAGGAGGGACAATTTGTGGTTCAGAGATTGGTTGATCAGAGGTGTGTTGATCAATATCAGACAGCACTTTGTCAATAGTTGATGTTGTTGAGATTGTTGGTTTGGGATGTTTGGTTCTGGGTCTTCTGAGTTTTAATGCCTCAGAAGGGTCCTCTTCTGGTACAGTTTCATCTATGGTAGGGATGGGGATTGAGATTCTATGAGAGGTTTGAGGAGGAATAGATGATGGAATAGTAGAAGAATTTAAAACAGAAGCAGCAGATGAATTACCTCTTTTCCTGGGTGTCTGCTGGGATGATCCTTCTGAAGGTGCCTTCCTCTCCTTCGTCTTCTTCAGAGCCACTTCTTGCTGAGGTTGATGCAGAGCTTTGATAATCAGATTTGGATCTGAACCATCTTCCTTGCACGCATCCAAGTACCTGAGAACCACCTCTGGTTTAGATTCTATTTCAGAAAATAGAGGAAAGTCACTCAGAGGAACTCTTCTGCTGGTGATATCAGCAATGGGAGTAGCTCTGGGTTCCTTCTGAATATTTTCTATCAACTTCATCTTCTTCAAGTTCTTTGCGTTCAGAGGTTTCCCAACTGTTGGTTTAATAGTGCTTAGCTCTTGAGCTTCTATCAGATGCTCTATCAGCCTATTCTCTATCAGAATATCTGATATCAACCTTCCAAAGGGTATCCAATCCCTCTTGGTTCTTTCTTCTTCCCTGGTTTCCTTCACACTTGTTCTGAGGTGGTTGAACAGGAAGTGAGCCAGATTGATCTTTACCTTCTGATCAATAAAGTAGATCAGAAACTGCTGATCCACATTTATGTAATCAGGAGAACTGGTTGGTTTCCTGTGGTTGAAGCACCCCAGAATTATCTTAGCCCAAACTCTGTAATGATCCTTCAGATCTTTAATCTTGCTGCTGGGCACCCCATGAGTGAAAATCCTTGCAGCTATCACACCCACATCAGCACATCTTTCAGCCATGTCCACACAACGGACGCCACCGCCACTGTAACCTATTAGCCTTGCAATGTGATCCTCAGTGATCACAATCTTCTTCCCCATAACAAAGGAGGTGACAAGATGTGTTGAAGCCTTGGCGTGAATCCAGAATTCCTTGACTAGCATTGGGAAAGGTGGTCCAACCAACCTGTCAAAATACCTTTCCCACTTTTGTGCCCTAACTTCTTCAGTTAGGTCAAAACCGTTCTCCTTCAAGCTTCCAAAATCAATGATTAATTCAGAAAGCACTTCAAGATTCTTCACAGGAGTGAGGAGAGTTCTGAATGGCACTTGATATTGCTCAGATGATGCTTTCTTCTGAGGACCTGCAGAAGCACTGCTGGAGGTTGCCATGTTCACACTAAAAAGGGTTTGAGAAGAACTGAGAAAAAGGTTTTGCAAGAGATGAACACAGAAATATGCAGAAAATGCTTGAGTATTAGTGAGAAAGCGTAAAGAATGAGAATGAGAGATTAATGTGTTTAAATAGAGTTTCAAAATATTTTGAAAAGATAAACGTTTTTAAGAAAGAGAAAAATCATGATTACATTTTAAAAGCATGATTACTTTTCATGAAATGCTTGCTGATTTTGGGGGATTTGAGAAAGATACTTAAAAACGGTTACCAGACATGTGTCTCAATGCACCCAATCAGCGTTTTGCCTTCTCAGAAGCGTGCACGCGTTCTGCTTCAGAGATATGCCGATGATTGGATGACACTTGTTTGATGTAGTGATCAGCATGTCTGTCTTTGAGCTTAGACTCTCATATCTTTAGACTTGCATCTGATATAATCTGCATGTTCTATCTTTCTGAGAGGAGATTGATCAGAAGTTCACAGTAAAACAATTACATTCTGAAGGTAAATATATTGAATTAAAACATTTTCACTCTGGACAGATTTTCATGCTAAGATGTTTCAAAATGAAATTAAACCTATCTTCTGAAAGGGGTTTAGTAAAGATATCAGCCCATTGATGGTCTGTATCTATAAATTTTAAGTTCAAAATACCTTTCTGAATATAGTCCCTAATGAAGTGATGTTTTATTTCTATATGCTTAGCTCTAGAATGTAAAATGGGATTCTTACTTAAGCAAATAGCAGAAGTATTATCACAAAGTATAGGAATGTTACTCTCAAAAATCTGGAAGTCTTCAAGCTGACTTTTCATCCAGAGCATTTGTGTGCTACATCCTGCTGCTGCTATGTACTCAGCTTCTGCTGTTGATAGTGCAATTGTTGATTGCCTTTTGCTGGACCAAGAGATCAGATTTTCTCCCAGAAACTGGCAGCTTCCAGAAGTACTTTTACGTTCCACTCTGTCTCCAGCAAAATCAGCATCGCAGTAGCCTACTAAGCTGTAATCACTAGATTTTCTATAAAACAAACCCAGATTAGTAGTACCTTTCAGATACTTGAAAATTCGCTTAACAGCTGTTAAGTGAGATTCTCTAGGATCTGATTGGAATCTAGCACAGATACAAACACTGAATAATATGTCAGGTCTTGAAGCAGTCAGATAGAGGAGAGAGCCAATCATACCTCTGTAGACTTTCTATTCTACATTTTTGCTTACCTCTTCTCTTTCCAGAATGCACGTGGGATGCATTGGAATCTTTGATGGCTTACATTCTGAGAGGTCAAATTTCTTCAGAAGATCTTTGATGTATTTGCTCTGATGAATGTAAGTTCCCTCTGGAGTTTGATTGATCTGAATTCCTAGAAAGAATTTTAGTTCCCCCATGAGGCTCATCTCAAATTCTGCCTGCATACACTTAGCAAATTTTCTTCCAAGAGAAGGATTAGTAGAACCAAAAATAATATCATCAACATAAATTTGACAGACTAAGATGTCATCCTTAACTGATTTACAGAATAGAGTAGTGTCCACTTTCCCTCTGGTGAATTCATTTTCTAATAGAAAGTTACTTAGCCTTTCATACCAAGCTCTGGGAGCTTGTTTCAGACCATACAGTGATTTCTTTAGTTTGAAAACATGTTTTGGATGTTTTGTATTTTCAAAACCAGGGGGTTGGTGTACATAAACTTCTTCTTCTATATAACCATTTAAGAATGCACTTTTGACATCCATCTGATACAGAGTGATGCCTCTATTAACAGCAAATGAAATTAAAAGTCTGATAGATTCTAACCTGGCGACTGGGGTAAAGGCTTCTGTATAGTCTATCCCCTCTTGCTGACTATAACCTTGTGCAACCAGTCGTGCCTTGTTTCTGATGACTTCACCTTGTTCATTTAGCTTGTTTCTGAACACCCATCTTGTTCCAATGACGTTGAATCCTTTTGGTCTGGGAACGAGATCCCATACGTCGTTTCTGGTGAATTGATTCAGCTCTTCTTGCATTGCCAGAATCCAGTCATTATCCAGAAGTGCTTCATCAATAGAAGAAGGTTCAATCAGAGACACAAGTCCCATAAGAGTTTCTTCAGAATTTCTGAAGCTTGCTCTTGTTCTGACTGGATCTTCCTTTCTTCCTAAGATAGTCTCTTCTGGGTGATCCAAGTTGCTTCTGGGTAATCTCTTCTGAGGTTGATCAGCAGCTGTTGTAGGATTTCTAGCAGTGCTCCTTTCAGACGTTGAAGGAATGTCTGTGTTGAGAGCTTCTGATGACTTGTCTTCAGAACCTGCAAATTCAATTTCTATACCTGCAAAAACTTCATTTTGCTTTGACTTTTCAGAGTCAAGCTTATCATCAAAACGAACACTGATTGATTCTTCCACAATCTGTGTTTCTGTATTGTATACTCTGTACCCTCTTGAGCGTTCAGAGTATCCTAACATAATACACTTATGTGCTTTAGAGTCAAACTTGTTCAAATAATTCTTTGTATTTAATATAAAGCAAGTACATCCAAATGGATGAAAATATGAAATGTTGGGCTTTCTGTTCTTCCACAATTCATATGGAGTCTTTTCCAGAATAGGTCTTATTGAGATTCTATTCTGAATGTAGCACGCTGTGTTTATTGCTTCTGCCCAGAAGGTCTTAGCAACGTTTGTCTCATTGATCATGGTTCTGGCCATTTCTTGCAATGTTCTGTTCTTTCGTTCTACAACTCCATTTTGTTGGGGAGTTCTAGGACAAGAGAAATCATGCAGAATGCCTCTGTCATTAAAGAATGACTCAAAATCTTTGTTTTCAAATTCTCCACCATGATCACTTCTGACTTTAACGATTCTAAGATCCTTTTCATTCTGAACTTGGTTACAGAAGGTAACAAACACAGAGTGTGACTCGTCCTTGTGTCTTAAGAACTTTACCCATGTCCATCTGCTATAGTCATCTACGATTACTAACCCATACTTCTTACCACTGACTGAAGCAGTTTTAACTGGTCCAAATAAGTCAATGTGCAGAAGTTCTAAGGGCTTAGAGGTAGAAACAACATTTTTAGATTTAAAAGAAGGTTTTGCAAATTTGCCTTTCTGACATGCTTCACACAGAGCATCTGAATTGAACTTCAAATTAGGAAGTCCTCTGACCAGATTGAGTTTGTTAATCTGAGATGTTCTTCTCATACTAACATGCCCCAATCTTCTGTGCCAGATCCACTGCTCGTTGTTAACAGACAGAAGACATTTTACATTATGACTCTTTAGTTCAGAAAGTTTGATTTTGTAAATGTTGTTTTTTCTCTTACCATTAAACAGGATAGTCCCATCTTTCTGACTAACAGCTTTACATGATTTTTGATTAAAGATTATATCATAACCGTTATCACTTAATTGACTTATGGATAACAGATTATGCATCAATCCATCTACTAGCAGAACATTATTAATAGAGGGAAGATTTCCATTACCTACAGTTCCAGAGCCAATTATCTTTCCCCTCTGATTGCCTCCAAAGCCAACGTGGCCTCCAGGCTTAAGTTCCAGGCTTTGGAACATATGCCTTCTTCCCGTCATGTGTCGTGAGCAGCCAGAGTCCAGGTACCATGACTGGTGTTTCTGACTTGCTGCTAAAGATATCTGCAACATGTATTATTTTATCCTTAGGTACCCAGATTTTCTTGGGTCCTGATTTGTTAGTTTTACCAAAACTCTGGTTGAATTTTGGTTTCACAGAGTGCTTACTGCTAGTGTATTTAATATCATGTGTGTGACCATACACAAAGTGTGAATTCAGAGGAGTGTGTTTAATGGTTAAGTCCATGACATTCTTTGGTGTAGGAACCTTACCTTGGTATCCTATTCCTTTCCTGCCGTTTCTGCTAACTCCATAGATCATTGAAGCCATTTTGCTTCTATCTATGCTTTTAGCTAGGAACTTCTGGAAACTGTGATCATACTCCTTGATGATCTCATCAGCGTTGCTGGGAGTTTAAGAAATTGGTTCCTTCTGAGAGTTTTGTAAAGTGTTTTCTAATTTTGAAATCTTATTTCTCATCTCAGAATTTTCCAATTTGAGACTCTCAGTCTTATTAGAGTCAGATTCAAGATTCCTTTTTAGGTCTCTGAATTTAGCTCTAATTTGCTGATAACGTTCCAGAATCTCATTAAGGCTTTCAGCAAGTTCAGCCTTTGTAAAATTAACAGCAAAGTTAGGAAATACCTCTTCAGTATCTGATTCTGAGTCTGATTCAGAAACTTCACTATCTTCTGAGATGTTAGCCATGAGAGCTATGTTTGCCCTCTCATCATCTGATTTTGAGTCAGCTTCAGACGAGTCAGAGTCATCCCATGTAGCCATGAGACTTTTCTTCTTCTCTCTTCCAAACTTCTTTTTGGGCTTTTCCCTCTGAAGCTTTGGGCAGTCACTCTTATAGTGTCCTTGCTCATTGCACTCATAGCAGATGATGACCTTGGTGTTTGGCTTTTTGCTACTGGAGGAGCCTTCAGATCTTCTGTATCCAGAGGAAGAATCTGTCCTTCTGTATCTGGAAGAAGACTCGTTCTGATCAGATCTTCTGGGATTCCTGAACTTTCTTTGTCTTTGCTTCCACAGTTGATTTACTCTTCTGGAAAGGAGAGAGAGTTCGTCTTCTTCTGATGAGGATCCATCAGATGTTTCTTCAACTGCCTGCAAAACTTTAGACTCAAATTTTTTGTTAGATTTTAATGCTAAAGGCTTACCTTGCTTCTGAGGCTCATCAGCTTCTAGCTCTATCTCATGACTTCTGAGGGAGCTGATAAGTTCCTCCAGAGTGATTTTGTTGAGATCTTTAGCTAGCTTCAGAGCTGTAACCATTGGTCTCCACTGCTTGGGTAAACTTCTGATGATTTTCTTGACATGGTCAGCAGTAGAGTATCCTTTGTCCAGAACTTTGAGACCAGCTACCAGAATCTGGAATCTAGAGAACATGGTTTCAATGGATTCAGATTCTTCCATTTTGAACGCCTCATACTTCTGAATGAGTGCCAGAGCTTTTGTTTCTTTGACCTGAACGTTTCCCTCATGCGTCATTCTGAGTGAGTCAAAAATATTCTTTGCTGTGTCTCTGTTGGAGATCTTTTCATACTCAGTATAGGAGATGGCGCTGAGGAGGATGGTTCTGGCCTTGTGGTGATTCTTGAATTCACGCTTTTATTGATCAGACATTGTTTTTCTATCAATCTTCTAACCGCTTGCATTCACAGGGTGCGTGTATCCATCTGTCACCATATCCCACAAATCAGCATCATGTGCCAGAAAGAAGCTTTCAATTCTGTCTTTCCAGTAATCAAAGTTTTCTCCATCAAAGACTGGTGGTTTGCCGCTGAATCTGTCTCTGTCCTCATTGTTGTCATTGCTGATGTGAGAATTGTTTCCTGCCATTGTGTTTTTCTGACGCTGGATCTTGTACTGACACAGTTAAGTGTTTTAGCTCAGAACTAGGCGCTCTGATGCCAATTGAAGGGGTGAAAAACACAAGAAGGGGGGGTTGAATTGTAAAACTGAAATCTAATGCAATGAACAAGATATTTTTATCCTGGTTCGTTTAATCTCAAACTACTCCAGTCCACCCGTCAAGGTGATTTTGCCTCTCTCCAACGAGGTCTTAATCCACTATATTCAACTGAATATTACAGACTGCTTTAACAACTGCTAAAGCCTTCTTGATCCAAACCACAACCCGGTTTGTCAAGGAAACACTTTCTTACAAAGAGATAAAACTAAGTGTGTGAATGTTTTCTACAAAACTGTATCACAACTGTGATGTATACACAAATTAAAGCTTAGAAACTAGATTGCTAAACAATGATAGAATATCAGAATGTGTGGTGTTTAGCAAAACTGAGAGAAAGAAGATTTTGTTCAGCTTTTATGCGTGTAGAGATTTGGAGAGCATTAGCCATTTCAATCTTCAAAGTCTTGTTTATATAGCACTGAGATGTTGAACGTTGGATGCAATATTCTTGATTCAATGCTATTTACAAACTTTCCTTATCGAGCAGATCTTGTCTGGAATGAGGCCGTTGGTATTAATTTGCTTTCAATGCACAGTACTGTTGCTTACTTAATGCAAGTTCTGGCTTGGCTCATTCTGACTCTGCTTAGCTGCTGATGAACTGTTGTGTTTCTATATCAGAGTGTTGAGCGCAGTCTTGTTCATCAGGTTTCAGCATGTACGTGAGTTGATCATCTGATTCTGACATTCTGATATGGCAACTTCTGATGCTGGTGTCAAGAACCAAATTCTGATGCTGATTAGATATGATCTTGCTTATATCAATCAGAGTATCTGCAAGTCAGAACGTAATAATTTTAGGCAGCAGATAGTTCATACATGAATCTTATAGATAATATATCTTTTCACTTTGTTATCATCAAAACTTAAATATAGGGTAGTAGATTCAAACTTTGTTCTAACAGATTTGTCCATAAGTAGAAAAAGCATTTTAGCCATTTTTGAAAAGGTGCACTTTATGTCAAAACACAAATCAAAGAGGTACAGGCCTGATCTTTTGGGCACAAGATTATGGACATATCCCACTGATCAAGAAGGAAGAGTGTAGCATGCTTGAGGGGCCTGTAGTAGCCTATAATCAAGTTTGAAAAACATTGCTTAGATAAGAAGAAAACTTGCATTTTGTACCACAATACACATTCCTGCAAGAATCAACTCAAGCAAACTTTGTGAACACATTTGACATTTCCTAACTGACCTAGAACACGAGCCCTTTACCCTAAATACCTCCTCATCCATCAAAGCACATTTTTTCTGCAAAACAGAGTCCCTGTTGCAGATTGACTCCCACAGTTCATTTCCCTCGTGCGTTTTGGCCAAAGCTTGTTCAAACACATTCCCTACCATCCTTTGAAGCTATCCCAAGCCTTAGATACAGACTGTAACACCCCTAACCAAGTTTGCCATTTTCACTTTTCATTGTTGCAAGTTGACTTCCATAGTTTATTCAGAAGGATTCAAGGCACACCAAGCATAGAGGAAGTATCCTTGGACCTCAGGCAAGCTGTACAAATCCTCAAATTCCATTGAAGGTACCTCCATTGTTGTACACGACTCAAGCTGAACAGGTAAAAGTTTGAACTTCTATCTCTCTATCCAGGCACAGTTAGGCTTAAGTTTGTGAAGAAAATATGTCCTACTCATGGCCCTGAAATTACCCATATCCTTACTTTTCATTTACATTGTGTGCTGCACAAATTTTGGACATGAACATTTGAAAAAACCTAGGTCAGAAATTAGGGGAGAAGAAATTCTCTCTCATTTCTGAGAGTTAGATCAAGTTCTTTATATGTATGAATTCGTGGTTTGATGCTCTACATTTTTGATGTTATAAGTTTTTGTTAAAAGTCAAAGGATCAAGAGATAGCAGGGATGGAAGAAAACACGCATTTTTTGTGTTTGAAACTGGCTGGAGGTTGAAGACAAGCCTCTTTGGGCTGGGCCTGATTTGTTTTTCTGTTTACACCATCTTTTTACACTTACACCCCCTTGGCCCATTGTGTGATTTTTTAATCATTTTTGACTTTTTATTTTTTCTCCTGACTTATTATTTTTTGTCAAAACATAAAAAATATTAAAAATATTTTTCCATACATTTTTGCATTTATTTTGAATTTATTTGCTTTGTTTACACTTGTATATATAAATAAATATAATACTTTTATTTAAAACCTTAAAAATAATGTGAAAATATATACTTTTAGTTATTATTTTTATTTGCATTTTCTGAAAACATTTTCTAAAAAATATACTTTTTTTGTAAATAATTAATATTTTTATTTTTGTGTATATTTAATATATTTAATACATAGTATAAATACTTATATATATTTATTAGAATATTTAGGATAAATTAATATCTGACCTCAAAAATTACTTTTTTACAAATATACTTCTCTTTTATTTATTTTTGTGTATAATTAATAAATATTATATA
Source organism: Vicia faba (assembly GCA_948472305.1). Classification (NCBI taxonomy): domain Eukaryota; kingdom Viridiplantae; phylum Streptophyta; class Magnoliopsida; order Fabales; family Fabaceae; genus Vicia; species Vicia faba. The sequence continues at coordinate 1,205,878,552 of OX451741.1, forward strand.
TAATAAATAATAAATACTATTTATTTAGAAAATTAGGGTTTTGCCCTAAAATATGAAAATATCAAAAATTAACCTTTTCATTTTTGTTTATATTTTACATTGAAAAACACTTTTACATACATAAAAAACCATTTTTTTTGTGCATAATACATTTTGCATATTTATTATATTTGTCTTAATATTGTACAATTTTAATATTTGTATATTCAATATGGATGTAATAGTTCTAGATTAAATTTCTTGCTAAATATCCCCCATTTGAACATTTGTACCCCCACCCCCATAATTATGTTGTAATAATTTAGGACTTTAAATTTCGCATTTTAAAGCTTTCTAATTATGCCATGATAGACTTAGGGTTTGTATGCAAAAATTAAATAACAAATAGCTTGACCTAATGCAAAGACAAAAAATCATGAAAATGGACAACACTAATCACACTTACACCCTTAGGGTTACTCCACTTGTTGCCTTCAATAATGGGTCATGTTGCATGTTGAGTGTTTTTGGCAAAGCAAAACAAATCAAAATGATCATAGTCCCTCGATGACGCTTTCGAAGTTGCCTAAAAATGATCAAGTCCCTTGAAGAGAAAATTGCAAAAGACACTTGGCACTATTGCATTCATGGTCTAAACGATGACTCGCGCCCGTCCCGTTAGCATCCTAACACAAGATTGTCCACCAAATACAATGGTGGAACAATACTGTTAAAAGGGTTAAAACATAGGAAAAATCTTTGAGAAATTTAGGGTAGATAGCTCTTGGTTACTTGACCAATCTTGCAAAACAATCCTTGCCATTTTTCAAAATACACATCACAACACAACTTCAAAACAACTTTCAAAAACATTGAAAACTTTTCAAAAGACAAATACACCTTTGTATACATTCAAACATGGATCATTACAAAGGTTGCCACAATAATGGCCTCTTTTCAAAACATTTTCAAACACACATCACAACACAACTTCAAAACAACTTTCAAAAACATTGAAAACTTTTCAAAAGACAAATACACCTTTGTATACATTCAAACATGGATCATTACAAAGGTTGCCACAACAATGGCCTCTTTTCAAAACATTTTCAAACACACACACAAAGCACCATTTCAAACAATTGAAAGCACCATTTCAAACAATTGAAAGCACCATTTCAAACAATTGAAAATGCAAGACAAGTGATCTAAGAAAGTAACTAAGAGCCCATGGATAACCATGGATAGAAAGGGTTCTAACACCTTCCCTTTCTATAATCTACTCCCTGAACCCAAGAAAACATCTCAAAGGTTTTTGCTGTGCTTTTTAACCTTTCCTTAGGATAAAATAAAAAGTCGGTGGCGACTCTTGCTAAACCGAAACATTTGCAAATACAAACGCAAAACCCAAGTCAGTTCTCCCACCGTATCACCAGAACTGGCGACTCTACTGAGGAGAAATTTGAAAGTGGAGTAACCTTAGGGCCTAGATCACCCTCTTGCATGACTAATTGTTTGCTTTGATTGCTTTATATCTTGGTTCTCTTGTTTGGGCTTGAAATCCCACACCCGGATTTGGGAAACATTCATAGATAGCAATACATTGTGGAAACTGTGCAGGGTATACCGACACGGTTGAAGCAATAGCTATATTAGTGCGACATATTTGTGAGTACCGGTAACCCTTGAGTTCAATCAAGGAGAGTACGGGGCCGCTGAGTGATGTCACTAAACACTAATGACCTAGAACCTTACTTGACCATCTTGGCCTTTCATTAGGGGTAGTGAGATGACCGGCTTTGGTACAGTCCGAAGTTGGTAGATACTCGATACTACACTCATTGAGGGTTGTTTTCTTGGAATATTTTGGTCGCTAGTTAAGTGGCTAAACCAAAACAATGAACATGGAATACAATCCAATGATATTGAGCTCCTTAGAACCCGGTTACTATTTATAGGACAGGTTTTTAAACCAACTACACTCAAGAGGGTACTTACCTATGAAACCTCATGCAAGCCTGAAACTAGGATCTTGTGTGAATTGCTTGTACATATGTTTGTGCATACATCAGGAACATCATAAAGCATCATATGCATCCACTAACCATTTCAAGGGTTTGGATCTTCATCTTTGTTCTTGTTTTGTAGGTCATGGAAATTCTTCGCAGGAAAACTATCTAAGTCAACCTTGTGAGAATCCCTCCTCAACTCAAGGAGCTCACATCCAGAATTCCCGAAAGCTCTCCCTTCAGTGAAAGACATGGTAGACTGCTCAGCCTAGTCAACACCAGCATTGAAGAGGACATGGTGAAGGTGCTGTTCCAGTTCTTTGACCCCCTTCACCACTGTTTCACATTCCCCGACTACCAATTGGTGCCCACTTTGGAGGAATTTTCTCAACTCCTGAGAATTCCTATTCTTAATCAACTACCCTACAACGCTACGGAAAAAGAACCAAAGCCTGAAGATGTTGCTCAAGCCCTACACTTGCAACCATCTGACATCAAGGGGCATTGGGAAACTAGAAGTGGTGTCAAAGGCTTCTTGGCAAAATTCTTGTTTGAGAAGGCACAAGAGTGTTGGAATTCATTGGATCTACAAGCCTTTGAAGAAATTGTGGCACTCCTCATTTATGGGCTGGTCTTGTTCCCAAATCTTGACCAACTTATAGATGTCAACGCCGTCAAGATCTTCTTATCCAGAAATCCAATACCAACATTGCTTGGGGATATCCTCCACTCATTTTACACACGAACAATGAGAAAGAGGGGTGTTCTCATGTGATGTACTCCTCTCCTTGCAAGGTGGTTTATTTCGCACCTTCCACAATCTGTTTTGAAGAATGACCAAGGCTTGAGGTGGTCACAACGATTGATGACTCTTACACACTCTGATGTACATTGGTGTTCTCGGTCCAGAGAAAATGTCATCATCGTCGATCGTTGTGGAGAGTTCCCTAATGTTCTATTACTTGGCATTAGAGGAGGCATTACCTACAACCCTTGTCTAGCTTTGAGACAATTTGGATATGCACGGAGGGATGACCCTCATAACATGCTAATTCCTGACCTAGTTTTTGACTTCGACAACGATGCGCAAGGACTTCGCCAAAGATTCATCAGAGCTTGGAGGATGCCTAACAAGGTAGAAAGCAAGACACTGGGGCACAAGAACTCCATCCCTCTTGAGCCTTATCTCAAGTGGGTACGAACCCGAGCCCAGAGTCTTATGATGCCTTACCCTCATGTTCTCCCTGTGATTAAAGAGCCCGTTAAGGAAGGAGAGGTTCCCTACACCATCCTATATCCTGACATGCCAACATCATGGGAGGAGATGCAGAAGAGTTGGATCCAACTCAAGGAGGAACAGAATACTTTTGAAGCCAGCTTCTACGCCAGTGAGAAGACGGTTTTGGAGCTTACCCGCCGACTCCATGAGGAAGAGACCCTCAACACCTACATTGCACCAAAGAGGATGCGCAACCTCTTTTTACCTTGAGAAGTCTTTTGTAATATTTGGCCCATGGGGCATTTATGTACTGACAAAATTTCTTCTTATTAATATGACGTGTGTTCTTTTGTCTGCAACAATTTTGAATTTTATAAATCCTTGAATACATTGCATAAATAAACATATCATTCATCATGTGCATAAGCAGGTCTCCACACCAGGTTTCCTTATCTTTCTGCTGTTTATTTCAGTAAGATGGATCTCGAACAGACGGTCAAAGACTTGCAGTCTCAAAACTCACAGTTTCAACATCTCCTGGTGACCTTGGCAAAGGGTCAGGAGGATCTAAAAGCCCTGCTTGGGAACAAAGAGCAAGTGAAAAAGAAGAAGAAAAGAGTCGGGGTGGCTACCCTGGGAAGAAGGTTTGAGGGTGAAGCCAGAAGGGTTCTTGAATTTCCCCTACATCTGAAGAGGGAACCAGTAAAGGAAAAGGGGCTGCGGTACCTTCCGAATCCGAAGCTGAAGAAGAAGAGGCTGAAGAAGATGAAGACTAGTCAGAGCAACAATACCCGCCGACCGATGACAAGTACAAAAGCTTGGAAGACAGGTTAGCAGCTATGGAGCTGCAGAGAGTTCTCGGCTTAGATTTCAAAGATTTGGGATTAATTGCTGGAATTGTGATCCCCCCAAAGTTTAAAGTGCCAATTTTTGCAAGATATGATGGGCTGTCTTGCCCAAAGATGCACCTAAGGTCGTATGTCCGAAGAATCCAACCTCACACATCTTACAGAAACCTTTGGGTACATTTCTTTCAGGATAGCCTGTCTGGCACACAGCTGGATTGGTTCTACAATCTTGAGAGATCAGAGGTACATAGTTGGGAGGATCTGGCAACTGCTTTTTATCGCCAATATCAGTATAACTCTGACCTGGCACCAACCTGTACTCAGCTACAGAGTATGGGGATGGCCTCAAGTGAGGGATTCAAGGAATATGCCCAGAAGTGGCGCGATCTGGCCGGAAGAGTGCAGCCACCTCTTTCTGATAGAGAACTTGTTGATATGTTCCTAGGGACCCTATCTGGTCCATTCTTTAACCATTTGATCGGTAGCTCTTCCGCAGGGTTTACTGAATTAATTCTGACTGGCGAGCGGGTAGAATCTGATATCAAGAATGGGAAGATTCAGAAGGATGCCTCTGCATCTACAACTGTTAAGAAATCATTTTCGGCGAAGAAGGAAACGGCTGTTGTGTACTCTCAGAGAGGAGTAGGAAGAAATGAGCCCCGGCCGACTGTGGGGGCCGTGATGATCCAAAACCCATCAAATGATCAGTCTCGCAATAACCAGTCCAGACCTAAACAGCAATGGGGAGAACGACCACAACGGTAGTTCACCCGCATTAATATGACACCTGCACAAGTTCTTCCGCGTCTGTTGAAGCTGAATCTCATAAATATCAAAGAGGCGCCGAAAAATGTGAATACGACCTCACCAACTTACAATCCAAGTGCTAAGTGTGCCTACCATTCTGATAGCGCCCGACATGACACCAAAAATTGTTGGGCGCTAAAGAATAAAATTCAAGACTTGATAGATGCAAAAGAGGTGGAGTTCGACGCTCCAGAGAAGCCAAACGTAATATCCGCTCCGATGCCGAAGCATGGTCGAAATGTCCATGTTATTGAGGAAGATCTGTATGTTTCTGATGTCAATGACCTGATGACTCCGCTGTTAACCATCAAGTTAAATCTATTAAAGGCTGGGATTTTCCCAGGATGCAAAGAAGATTGCTACTGTTGTTACTCTCTACCAATCGACTGTCCATTGCTGAAGAAAGGCATCCAAGGCCTGATGGACAGTCAACAAATTATGTTTGAAAAGGTTCCTGCTATTCCAACCCTTATCGAAGATGTCTCAATAATCACCATTTACGCCAATCTTTCCAAGGCCGTCAAAAAGCCTGTTAAGATTACACCCGCTACAAAGTCTGTTCCTCTGAAAATAACTATGCCAGGGCCTGTCCCCTACATTTCTGAAAAGTAAATACCATGGAATTACGGTGGAGAAATCTACTACCATGGTATTAAACAAGTTGAGATAACCGAAGGAAGCTCTGATGAAGAAGATGCCAGCATTGGAAACATTGCTGGTACAAGCAAGATCACCCGAAGTGGGAGAATATTTTCTCCAGAGATTGCCCCCCCAAAGGCAATCTTTGGACCCTCATCTGCTGCCAAAGTTATTCCTGCATCGATAAGACTCTCCGCAAAAGCTCCGTTGATTGAAGAAGTTTTTATTCCTGTTGTTGTCCCTCCTACTCCTGCTGATAAGGGTAAAGGGATCCAAGATGAGCTCGTCAGGACGAGGGCTCAACCTTTGGTCATCCTAGAAACCTCTAAGAAAGAGATGGAGGAGATCCTGAAGATAATTAAAAAGAGTGATTATGACGTGGTAGAGCAACTGGGGCAAACCCCCTCGAAGATCTCCATGTTAACATTACTACTCTGCTCTGAGGCGCACGCTAAAGCATTGATAAAATTCCTGAAGACAGCCCATGTGCCCCAGGAAACCTCTGCCGACCAATTCTAAGACTGTGTAGCCAGTCTTACAGCAGACAACGGTTTAGGTTTCTCTGATGCTCACCTGACCTCAAAAGGAAGAAAACACAACGACGCATTACATGTGTCAGTAGAATGCCAAGGAACTACTCTGGCCTATGTTCTGGTCGACACTGGTTCTTCTCTGAACGTGCTGCCTAAGAAGGCCCTCGACCATTTAGACTGTGAAGGCTTGGAGTTAAGGCCAAGTAATATCATTCTAAGGGCATTTGACGGGTCAAAGAGAATGGTACACGGGGAGGTAGACATCCCCATTAAGGTTGGCACAGAAGTTTTCCCCTCAACTTTCTATGTGATGGACATCCGTCCGTCATACTCTTGCCTGCTAGGGAGGCCATGGATACATAACGCTGGAGCGGTTACCTCTTCCTTACATCAAATGTTGAAGTACCCTGTCAAAGGAAAGATCATAACCGTCCACGGTGAAGAGGAATATATGATCAACCACCTGAACTCCTTTCAGTATGTAGAGGTAGAGGGTGAATTCATTGAGACACCATTCCAGCACTTCGAGGAAGTCTCTCCTAAAGTGGCAGTAGCAAAAGTGGTAGCTGAGGTACCAAAGCAGATGGCCAGGATGGCATCTCTAAAAGACGCGAAGGCCGCAATGAAGGAAGGGAAAAGTTCAACATGGGGGCAGTTGCCTGATATTCCGCACAAAACAGACAAGTTTGGTTTAGGATTCACTGCTGCAGGGCAGAGAGCTATGCACCGCTCAAAGGTTGAAAGAACGCCCATCAATATTTCTCCTTATGGGATCAACGCTTTGGAGAGTGAAGACGAAGAGGCCAACATTGAAGATTGGATCTACCCAACTATCAAAGGGGGACTACGCAACTGGGAGGCAAAAGACTTTGTCCCCATTACTTTTATTAATCAGTAATTATCTGTCAAACATTTCCTGTGGTCTGTAATAATTACTTTTGAACAATTCGTACACTACTTTTTCACCTCATGCCTTGCGCGGGGCATGTAGGTCCATTTGTAAGGGTTTTTATTATCTTCATATCCATATGCCATGTTTAATGATTCATTGGACGTTTTTCATTGATAAACTACTGTGTTCATTTTCTTTCCTTTTGCATTTTTTTTTGTTTAAGGATGGCTATCCCTTATACACACCCACACTCACAAATGCAGGTACCCATCCACTCTAGATTCTACGGGTGACTATTCTGCTATGTCCTTCAATAACTCTGAAGATCTGGTCAATCAGGCTGAGTATGAAGATGATGAAGATTGTGAAGTACCAGGGGAGCTAGCCAGACTTCTACAACAAGAGGAAAGGGCCATATTGCCTCACGAAGAGTTATTGGAAACTGTCAACTTAGGAACAGAGGAAGACCGGAAAGAAGTACAAGTGGGTGCCAATCTGGAACCAGGTGTCAAGGAGCGCCTGATACAGCTGTTAAATGAATACGTTGAAATCTTCGCCTGGTCTTATGAAGACATGTCGACTTTAGACACAGACACCGTGGTTCACCGTCTCCCCACAAGAGAGGATTGTCCACCGATCAAGCAAAAAGTCCGCCGAATGAGGCCCGACATGTCTGAGAAGATTAAAGCAGAAGTAATGAAGCAATTCAATGCTGGCTTTCTGGCTGTTACATCCTATCCACAATGGGTTGCTAACATCGTGCCAGTACCTAAAAAAGACGGCAAGGTTAGAATGTGTGTGGACTACCGGGATTTGAATAGGGCCAGCCCTAAGGATGATTTTCCGCTACCGCACATCGACATTTTAATTGACAACACGACTCAGCACAAAGTGTTTTCCTTCATGGATGGATTCTCGGGCTACAACCAGATCAAAATGGCCTCCGAGGACATGGAGAAAACAACCTTTGTTACACAATGGGGTACCTTCTGCTACAAGGTGATGTCGTTCGGACTGAAGAACGCAGGGGCAACTTATCAATGCGCCATGGTAGCTTTATTTCATGATATGATACATCATGAAATCGAAGTTTACGTAGACGATATGATAGCTCGATCACAAACAGAGGAGGAACACCTTGAGCATTTGCAGAAGCTGTTTGCCAGGTTGAAAGAGTACAAACTCAGGCTGAATCCAAGTAAGTGTACTTTTGGAGTTAGGTCTGGTAAACTTCTAGGATTTATTGTCAGCAACAAAGGCATTGAAGTCGATCCGGCAAAAGTAAAAGCAATACAAGAAATGCCTACTCCCCGTACTGAAAAGGAGGTTAAAGGGTTCTTAGGGCGCTTAAACTATATTGCCAGATTCATCTCTCACCTGACGTCTACCTGTGAGCCAATTTTCAAACTATTGAAGAAAGATCAGGTAGTCGAATGGAACGAAGATTGCCAAGCTTCTTTTGATAAGATCAAGGAGTATTTGCTAGAACCTCCTATTTTGATGCCTCCCGTCGAAGGAAGACCGTTGATCATGTATCTAAACGTGTTGGATAACTCAATGGGGTGTGTTTTGGGCCAGCATGACGAGTCTGGTCGAAAAGAGCATGCTATTTATTACCTTAGCAAAAAGTTTACCGACTGTGAGACTCGCTACTCACTGCTCGAGAAAACTTGCTACGCTTTGGTATGGGCTGCTCGCCGACTAAGGCAGTATATGCTGACTCATACCACCTTACTGATTTCCAAAATGGATCCTATCAAGTATATCTTCGAGAAGCCTGCTTTATCTGGAAGAATAGCTAGATGGCAAATGATCCTGACTGAGTATGACATCCAGTACACCACCCAAAAAGCTATAAAAGGGAGTGTACTAGCTTACCATCTAGCTCATCAAGCTATCGAAGATTATCAATCCATGAGATTTGACTTCCCAGACGAGAACATCATGAATTTGGACAACATTGAAGGTAACGGACCGTATGACGGACCTGAAAAGGGATCCCGATGGACCCTGTACTTTGATGGTGCTTCAAATGCACTTGGAAACGGTATCGGTGCGGTACTCATTTCCCCAGAAGGTTGTCACACACCTTTAACGGCCCGACTCTGCTTCAGCTGCACAAACAACATGGCTGAATATGAAGCTTGTATCTTTGGTCTCAAGGCTGCTATGGACTTGGGGATCAAATCTTTGATCGTATTTGGGGACTCGGCTTTGGTTATTAGTCAAATCAAAGGAGAGTGGGACACCAAGCATCCTAATCTTATCCCATACAAAGAACATGTCTTGACATTGTTGCCTCATTTCGAGCAAATTACCTTCGAGCATTTCCCGCGAAAAGAGAATCAGCTAGCAGATGCTCTGGCTACAATGTCTTCCATGTTTAAACTCAATTGGGATAACGAGGCTCCCCAAATCACCATCGAGCGAATGGATGAACCTGCGCATTGTCATGAGATTAATACCGAAGAAGTAGTGGAACAACCCTGGTTCCATGAAATCAAAAGGTATCTCCAGACTAGAGAATACCCCGAAGGAGCTTCCGTAAATGATAAGAAGTTTCTAAGGAAGTTTGCTGCCAAGTTCTTCCTAAGCAATGACATCCTCTACAAACGAAACCATGATTGTGTTTTACTCCGATGTGTAGACAAAGTTGAAGCAGAGTTAATCATGACTGAGATACACATCGGTACATTTGGTACTCACTTGAGCGGGCATACAATGGCTAAGAAGATCCTAAGGGCAGGCTATTACTGGTCTACCATGGAAGCTGACTGCCATCAATATTCCCGTACTTGCCACAAATGTCAAGTCTACGCTGACAAGATTCATATTCCTCCTGTTCCTCTCAACGTGCTGACAGCTCCTTGGCCATTTGCAATGTGGGGCATTGACATGATTGGAGAAATCAAGCCCACAGCATCCAATGGACATCGCTTCATCCTGGTCGCCATTGACTATTTCACCAAATGGGTCGAAGCAGCTTCCTTCGCCTCTGTTACTAAAAATGTGGTGGCCCGCTTCATCAAGCAGAACCTTATATGCCGGTATGGTGTTCCCGACAGGATCATCACAGACAACGGTACAAATCTGAACAATACTATGATCACCGCTCTATGCGAACAGTTCAAGATTTATCATCACAAGTCATCTCCCTATCGGCCAAAGATGAACGGTGTTGTTGAAGCTGCGAACAAAAACATCAAGAAGATCATTCAGAAAATGACGGTCACTTACAAAGACTGGCATGAGATGCTACCGTTAGCTCTGCATGGATACCGTACGACGGCACGTACTTCAACAGGGGCAACCCCATTTTCTTTGGTATATGGCATGGAAGCTGTCCTGCCCATGGAAGTTCAGATTCCTTCCTTAAGGATCATGAAGGGTGCAGGTTTGAATGAAGATGACTGGATTCAGACCCGGCTTGATCAACTTAATTTGATCAACGAGAAGCGACTCGCTGCTGTTTGCCATGGTCAAACGTATCAAAAACGGATGATCAAGGCTTTCAACAAGAAAGTCAGACATCAAGTATATCAAGTCGGAGATCTCGTAATCAAGCGGATTATCTTACCGCAAAATGATCCCAGGGGTAAATGGACTCCTACATACGAAGGACCATTTGTGATCAAGAGCATATTTTCTGGTGGTGCAATGATTCTGACCACCATGGACGGCGACGATTTTCCGCATCCTGCAAACGTAGACATAGTCAAAAGATACTACGCATGAAATAACCCGACAAGTCGAAAACCCGAAAGGGCGGCTTGGGCAAAAAATGGGCATCCCGGTGAACCGAAAACCCGAAAGGGCGGTTCAGGCAAAAATTAGGGATAAAACAAAAAAAGATTGTACACCCGGCAAGTTGAAAACCCGAAAGGGCGGCTTGGGCAAAAAGGGGTTTCCCGGTGGATCGAAAACCCGAAAGGGCGATTCAGGCAAAAGTTAGGGAATTAAAGCGTATGACTATGTCTCGTCGGATCACTTTAAGGACAATCTCTTCATCAACCAGCTCCAAGCTTCTGATCAATCCAGTCATCGGCGGACGAGCATTGAATGGACAGATATTCAGAGTTGTGAAGGCTATAGCAGAATGGGGATCCCATGGAATTGTTTCACATAGCCATCTTTCTTTTGTATAAATTTTTCAATTTTTACGACGACATCCTCTTACTAGGATGACTGTCTCCTTTGTACAAATATACTCATAGAAAGTTAATACAATTACTTTTCCAAATACAGAAATTTGCTTTGTCTTCCTTTTCTTTTTTCTTTTGCACTTATGTTTTATTTGAGAAACGTCCAATGTTTTGTTAAATAGGCATATGCATTTGAACGTAATCATTTTCCTTACAAACCAAGAAAAAGATGATTACTGATAGGTTGAAGGTACATGTAGATATCTCGATGCCCTTTCAGAAGAAATCGCCAGCAGATTTAAAACTCCAAATTCCTCAATCCAGAACTTAATTCCCCAAACAGAGTTAAACTTCAGGATCCTCAGCAGAGAAAGCTTTCTCAACACTGATTTCCCCAGCCAGAGGGCCTTCCTGAACTCAATTCCCATCAGAGTTAAGTTTCAGTATCCCCAGTGGAGCCTTAAAAATCTGAAAATCCAATCCCCAGCGGAGCTAAAATTTCCAACTATCAATCCCCATCGGAACCAAACTAATGAACCTTCTCCCCATAGAGATACTTCCCACCAAACTGAAGATTCTCAGTCATACCTCCCCAGCATGAGTCTACCAGGTTCTGAACTCCCCGGTTAAGACCATCAGAAACTCTCATTTCCTACAGGTCACCAAGGAATTCCAATTCCCCGCAGTGGTCCTAGGATCCCTCAATAATTGAAGATCTTGCATTCCCCAAGCAGAATGAAGACTCCCATTCTCAGTTCCTCACAGGATCTCCAGGTATTCCCCGGTGAAGATCTCCTCAGAAGGAATACCCAGTAAATTGGCATACAACCCAAGCTCCTGTTTCTCCAGCAGCAGTCAACAAGGATGTCTCATCTTCAACAATCAAAGATTTTTGCAATCCCCTGCAGCAGTCTAAGAGTCACTTTCCCTGGCAGCAGTCAAGATTCTATTATCTCCATTCCAGGATTCATCTATCCTCAGCAAGACAGCTCTTCAGCTTGCATGCACATGCATTTACATTCATATCATAAATATTGATATAACATATATATTACATCATACATATCATACAACATAACTTTGTGTTTTGACTAACATTTCATCCTTTTCAGGATAAGATTAAAAGGCTATCATTAACAATTATTCAGATACAGTATGGATACACCCCAGACACGGCGGTCATTCTATCACTCATTCAGAATTTTAAGTCAGATACAGTATGGATACTCCCCAGACACGGTGGTCATTCTATCACTCATTCATAATTTTAAGTCAGATACAATATGGATACACCCCAGACACGGCGGCCATTCTACTACTCATTCAGACTACAGTGATCAGATACAGACTAGATACGCTCCAGACACGGCAGCCATTCTATTTCTCATTCAGATTTACTCATCCACTTCAAGGTTCAATGTATTCCAAACACGAATACCATTCTGACCCTTACAACAGCAGTTTGATTCTCCCCAGTGTGTTCGCTGTGGAAGTCATTCTATTACTCATACAGATCTCAATCCCAGTTACAGTTTCAGATACACTCCAGACACGGAAGTCATTCTGCTACTCATACAACTCTCAACTTTAGATACAGTCCAGATACGCTCCAGACACGGTTGCCATTCTGTCACTCATTCAGAATTTGTCCCCAGCACGCGGTTGCTCCATACCGATATTTCTCTGTCACCCAGATACAATACAGATACACTCCAGACACGGCAGTCATTCTGATATTCATTCTTCCTTCAAGCACAGTTACAGCTCAGATACGCCCCAGACACGGAGGCCATTCTTTTGCTCATATAAACTCAGTCTCCAGATACAGTTCAAATGCATTCCAGACACGGATACCATTTTGATCCTCATTCTTTCTGACCTATCACATTACAGTTCAACAAACACTTCAGATGGCATCTTTAAGCCCATTCCCGACAAGATTCTGTCACCCCTCCAGATGGCATCTTTAAGCCCATCTCCAAATGGCATCTCTAAGCCCATTCCCGTGTCCATTGTTCTAACGAGTGCAAATTTAAGGGCACTCTAGTGTCCAATCTCCTTTTACCTTCGAGACGCGAAAGGCAAACCTGCCAATCTAACTCTTCAGGTGCAAGAAGATTGAACAGGGGCAACTGTTGTACCCCAAAATTTGCCCTCTCATTTCATCAACTTTTTCTCACCACAAGACCTTTGAAGCTCAAGATCAAGTTAGGGTTTGCTCTGCTCAAGACTCTTCCTTGCACTGTTGACCCAAATTAGAGTTTGAGTTTGCATAAAGATGTTTTGACCTAAAATGCCTAAGATGACTTTCATGCTTCATATTGGACTCACAAGTTTATCCATACCAAGTTTCAAGCCTTGATTCCAATCTTTGCCCAGTCAATTGGACAATTGACCTAGAAATCAGCTGTATCGGGGGAAAAGTCAACTGTGGTCAATTGACAGTCAAACCTCATGATTTTTGACCCACATCAACATTATGAACTCATATGAACCATTTGGTCAAGTTTGGATCATAATTCCACAAGAAATTTGATCAGATCACCAAAAGGGCAAAATGGTCATTTTTAGGGTTTTGACTACACAAAGGCAATTTTTGACTGTTTGACCTAACCAATGGAAAATCAAGCTCACATATGGCCTCAAGGACTCAATGGCATGGTCTTGACACATTCAACAAGTTCAAGAGAATCCCAAATGCACAAGATTGACAGATGAATTTTCCAGTCAACTGATCAAAATTTGACTGTATACTGAAAAGTCAAACTTTGACTTTTTAGTCAAAATCAAGTGTCAACATTCATTTCTCATCAAAACATGCCAAATTGTGAAACTTGTTCATCAAGAAACCAAAAATTACAAGTTAGGGTTTGAAATGAAGAAATTCCATAACTTAGAAATTTTCTAAGTTATGAAATTTTCTAATTTTTTCCTAACTTTGTCCCATTTTTTTATTCAAGATGCAAATGGATTAAAGCTAAACTCAAAACATGAAAGTTGTAGTCTATTGCAAAATCTACAACTTTGATTCACAAAGTTTTCTCAAAAAAAGCTTGTAGCTCAAGTTATGAGTTTTGGAGTAGGGGTGTAAAACATTCTTAACTTAGAAATTTTTTTGACCTATTTTAGGCAGGATTTTTGCCCAACTTCATGGCCATTTTTCACATGCTTCCACTTGGAATTTCAACTTGCATTACAAAGATGGATTGTAGTACACATTCCAAGATTTCCAAATTATCCAATAAATTCTCAAACACCCTTGTGGTTAGGGAGAATCTAATTGGCAAAGTTGGGCAAAAGTCACTTTGTTCATAGCCAAATTCATGTACATAACATTGGCATTTTGAACTCAGCTTGCACAAACTAGATTACAGGCCTCTAATCCCATTCTCACTCAATAATTTAATGCATATCCTTTATGTTCAAGTCTTATTTTATATGTTTAGCCATTACATGCAAGATTTGTCCATAAGTAGAAAAAGCATTTTAGCCATTTTTGAAAAGGTACACTTTATGTCAAAACACAAATCAAAGAGGTACAGGCCAGATCTTTTGGGCACAAGATTATGGACATATCCCACTGATAAAGAAGGAAGAGTGCAGCATGCTTGAGGGGCCTGTAGTAGCCTATAATCAAGTTTGAAAAACTTTGCTTAGATAAGAAGAAAACTTGCATTTTGTACCATAATACACATTCCTGCAAGAACCAACTCAAGCAAACTTTGTGAACACATTTGACATTCCCTAACTGACCTAGAACACGAGCCCTTGACCCTCAATACCTCCTCATCCATCAAAGCACATTTTTTCTGCAAAATAGAGTCCCTGTTGCAGATTGACTCCCACAGTTCATTTCCCTCGTGCGTTTTGGCCAAAGCTTGTTCAAACACATTCCCTACCATCCTTTGAAGTTATCCCAAGCCTTACATACAGACTGTAACACCCCTAACCAAGTTTTCCATTTTCACTTTTCATTGTTGCAGGTTGACTTCCATAGCTTTATTCATAAGGATTCAATGCACACCAAGCATAGAGGAGGTATCCTTGGACCTCAGGCAAGCTGTACAAATCCTCAAATTCCATTGAAAGTACCTCCATTGTTGTACACAACTCAAGCTGAACAGGTAAAAGTTTGAACTTCTATCTCTCTATCCAGGCATAGTTAGGCTTAAGTTTGTGAAGAAAATATGTCCTACGCATGGCCCTGAAACTACCCATATCCTTACTTTTCATTTACATTGTGTGTGCTGCACAAATTTTGGACATGAACATTTGAAAAAACCTAGGCCAGAAATTAGGGGAGAAGAAATTCTCTCTCATTTCTGAGAGTTAGATCAAGTTCTTTATATGTATGAATTCGTGGTTTGATGCTCTACATTTTTTATGTTATAAGTTTTTGTTAAAAGTAAAAGGATCAAGAGATAGCAGGGATGGAAGAAAACGCGCGTTTTTTGTGTTTGAAACTGGCTGGAGGTTGAAGACAAGCCTCTTTGGGCTGGGCCTGATTTGTTTTTCTGTTTACACCATCTTTTTACACTTACACCCCCTTGGCTCATTGTGTGATTTTTTAATCATTTTTGACTTTTTATTTCCTGACTTATTATTTTTTATCAAAACATAAAAAATATTTAAAATATTTTTCCATACATTTTTGCATTTATTTTGAATTTATTTGCTTTTTTTACACTTGTATATATAAATAAATATAATACTTTTATTTAAAACCTTAAAAATAATGTGAAAATATATACTTTTAGTTATTATTTTTATTTGCATTTTCTGAAAACATTTTCTAAAAAATATACTTTTTTTGCAAATAATTAATATTTTTATTTTTGTGTATATTTAATATATTTAATACATAGTATAAATACTTATATTTATTAGAATATTTAGGATAAAAATATAAAAATAATACATTTTTTCTTTTATTAATATCTGACCTCAAAAATTACTTTTTTACAAATATACTTCTCTTTTATTTATTTTTGTGTATAATTAATAAATATTGTATATAATAAATAATAAATACTATTTATTTAGAAAATTAGGGTTTTGCCCTAAAATATGAAAATATCAAAAATTAACCTTTTCATTTTTGTTTATATTTTACATTGAAAAACACTTTTACATACATAAAAAACCATTTTTTTTGTGCATAATACATTTTGCATATTTATTATATTTAACTTAATATTGTACAATTTTAATATTTGTATATTCAATATGGATGTAATAGTTCTAGATTAAATTTCTTGCTAAATATCCCCCATTTGAACATTTGTACCCCCACCCCCATAATTATGTTGTAATAATTTAGGACTTTAAATTCCGCATTTTAAAGCTTTCTAATTATGCCATGATAGACTTAGGGTTTGTATGCAAAAATCAAATAACAAATAGCTTGACCTAATGCAAAGACAAAAAAGCATGAAAATGGACAACACTAATCACACTTACACCCTTAGGGTTACTCCACTTGTTTCCTTCAATAATGGGCCATGTTGCATGTTGAGTGTTTTTGGCAAAGCAAAACAAATCAAAATGATCATAGTCCCTCGATGACGCTTTCGAAGTTGCCTAAAAATGATCAAGTCCCTTGAAGAGAAAATTTCCAAAGACACTTGGCACTATTGCATTCATAGTCTAAATGATGACCCGCGCCCGTCCCGTTAGCATCCTAACATAAGATTGTCCACCAAATACAATGGTGGAACAATACTGTTAAAAGGGTTAAAACATAGGAAAGATCTTTGAGAAAATTAGGGTAGATAGCTCTTGGTTACTTGACCAATCTTGCAAAACAATCCTTGCCATTTTTCAAAACACACATCACAACACAACTTCAAAACAACTTTCAAAAACATTGAAAACTTTTCAAAAGACAAATACACCTTTGTATACATTCAAACATGGATCATTACAAAGGTTGCCACAACAATGGCCTCTTTTCAAAACATTTTCAAACACACATCACAACACAACTTCAAAACAACTTTTCAAAAGACAAATACACCTTTGTATACATTCAAACATGGATCATTACAAAGGTTGCCACAACAATGGCCTCTTTTCAAAACATTTTCAAACACACACACAAAGCACCATTTCAAACAATTGAAAGCACCATTTCAAACAATTGAAAGCACCATTTCAAACAATTGAAAATGCAAGGTGTTGTACCCTAAAATTTTCCCTCCCATATTCTTCAAGATTTGACAAGATCAAGCTTCAAAATCCCTCAAGGATTGCACAGTCCATTTGCCTCCTAACATAGTCAAAATTAGGGTTTTGGTTCTTGCAAAGAAATTGAGGTTTTCAAGGGTCTAATCAAGTCCCATGTGCCCATATACATTGTCAAGCATCCATATGTCAAGTTTCAAGACTCACAGCATCAAATTGCACAGTCAAAAGCCCTAAATGCTTCACAGTCAACTGCAGGGGCAAAATGGTCATTTGACAGTCAAAAGTCAAAATTTTTGGTCAGCATATTATTTTGAAGCCACAATCATCATTTGATCAACTCTTGATCATGATTCCACAAGCATGGCTCAGAAAGTCTCAAGATGCAAAAGTTTCTATTTTTGGACAACTGAAAAGTCAACTGCAAATTGACCAAGGCATAACTTCTTCATGGTTTATCAGAAAAATACCATCCAATGCTCATTTTGAAGGGTATGACATTTCCTACAACTCATCTTCACACTCCAAGTCCAAGAAATGCTCTCACAAAAAGTTATCAATTTCTACATTATAGGTCATTTTCAAAAGTCAACAAAAAGGCACTTTAAGTCAAAGACCATATCTTGATATTGGTAAATCAAACTCACATGGGACCAAAGGAATTGGTTAGAGGACTTCAAGACCTTTCCAAAATGTCCAAGAACATGTTCATAGCTTCAAAATTGAGCAAGATATGCATTGGAGAAGTTGGGAAATTTTTGGGAACTTTCAAAAGTCAACTTTGCCTAAAAAGCTTCAAATTTGCTAATGGGCCTCAAATTCTTTCTTGAATCATTGCCCAAAGCCTATGCACGACCCATTGAGCTCAAAATAATTTATTTTCTTATTTTTAATTAATTAATTGAATTTATATTTATATTAATTCATTTAATTGATTTTAATTATAGGAAAATTGAAAAGATATGTTTTTTGGATCTTTTGTGTAGCAAATCATATCAGGGCAAGCTGGCAAAACCGTTTCTCAATCAAAAAATGAAAATCATCCATAATTGGCAAGGGTTTCATTGAAAAAAGATTGAAAATTATGTGATGAAAAATCAAAGATTGCAAACATTAATTCATGGACTTTTGGGCCAAGGTTTTGACCTAAATTCGTTCACATACAAAGGCATAAGCTAAGCCTAAAGCAAGAGACACGTGAAAGCTGCTAAAACGCCATAGCCAATTTGCAAAAAAATCAAGAAAGTTGTGAAACTGAAATCCTACTTGCAGTGCCTTTCCACGCCTAAAAATGATTCAAAACTCTCGCCTAAGTCTCCAGGAAGCTATTCCTATCAAGAACAAGCCCTCATACCTAAGGAAACGGTAAAACAGAGTCATGGTTTTAACAAATATTTCCATAATCGAATTCTAATTTCTACGCATCATTGCTATGTTTTGATCATTGATTCATGTTGCTGACTCCTTCCTGAAACTTTTGATATAGTTTAATTGTGCTAAAACTGCTTGTATCAAAATCTGCCATGAACAAACGTTAGGGTTTCAGAGCCTCCACATTGGGGCTTTCCTTGTATGGTAAAATTGGACTCCCAAACCTATATGGACGAATTCGTTGCAACAAGACGAATCCATTGAGACCCTCGCGCTTTTTTTATATGGTTTACAACTCTAATCACTATTTTCTGGACTTTTGCTTTGTGGGGGTTTAAAACCCCCGCTACTTGTTTCATGTTTGCAGGAAGAACGAAGAAGAAGGTGTGCATGGCGTCCTGTAACTGGAGCATTTAAACTTTAGCGCGTTTTTTTTATATCCCAGCATAATTGGCACTTTACGTATATTATAATTCTTTATTATTGTGTTTACAAACGCGCTTGGTGGCTCAGTTGGTTGGGAACGTGGCTGGCAGGTATAGGGACCTGGTTTCGATTCCCAGGTCCCCCCACATAATTCATAATTTTTGTTCTAACACGTTCTAGTGCAGCTTCCGTTCAAAGATCCACCATACGTACTCACGCTTAAGCCTGACAAGTGGACATGAGATCAATCCAGTGACCACAGAATGAAGCCTATGGTATACTCCAGTCAACCATCATGCATACAACCAGAAAGTCAACGAGGCCTGCCTTGTCTAATGGGCCTGAATTGCTGCAATATCACCTCCACTTTGGGCCTGATACCCCCTTGGTTTGCATATTCAATTTAATTTTCTTTTCGTTTTAATTCTTTTAATTGCTTTAATTATTTTTATTAATTCACCTCAAATTAATTTTTTTTCATAATAAAAACAGAAAATCAAAATATATTTAATTATTTATTAGTTTCCTCACTAATTTATTTTTGTAAATAAATGTTAATAATTAACTTAGCGAATTTAGGTTTAAGATTTAATCTCTTTTCTTAATAAATAAAAATATGTAGAATTAGGTTTTTACATTTTTATCTTTTTCTTAATTAATTATTTTCATCATTATTGATTATCATTATTATTTTTGTAAATAAACATGTAAATTAATTAATTAGCTTAAATTAGGTTAACTTTAATATTTTCATTAATAATTAAAATAAACATAGAACTAGGGTTTTTCTTTAATTCTTTTTCTTTATTTCATTAAATACAAAAAAACATAAAACACACTCTCTTTTCTTTAATTAAATAATTAATTAGGCTTTAATTTAATTTAATTTCTCAAAAGGGCCCAACACTCTCGGACGTCTCGATTTTAATTCTTTTCGCGCATTATTTTTTATTGATTATTATGTAACTGTTCAAGGATGTAATAGTAATTAGGTTTATCGCTTTTCTTTTACTTTCCATATCTTTATCAAAAACGGGTCTTTGTATTTTGGCGATGTATAGACCCGCGCCTTGTAATAGCGTAGCTTTTATCTTTCCGTCTTTTAATTTTCCGCACTCCTAAATTCTAAATTGCATGAAAGAATGTATGGTAATTAAAAATGACTCGTAGCTCACGATTGCCTAATCCCAGATAAATATAAACTGAAAACAACACACAATACACACACCACTTCTAGGGTACGCCTCACTCGTTGCCTTCGAAACGTGGTCGTCAAGTATAGGACGTTTTAGTGGTCGCTCTGATGTCTAAGATCCAGTCGCCTCGAAACGGTTGCCTCGGATAAAAGGATCTAGGAGATTAGGGTTACCTCTAAGGTATCCTACTATTGCTTCGGTGACCATACTGTCCCTACAAACGAATTGACCCGAACACCTCCAACGGTGGTGCTACCTACCTCTCAATGGTGGGATGGCACTATCTTAAGGACTTTTACACAGCCTAATTCCTTAGGGTAGGTAGATGACTCATGGATACTTGCTCTCTTCAAAAACAAATCAAATTACTTTTCACACCTTACACTTTCAAAAAGCTTTCAAAACAAAATTTTCAAACACTCTTGAGGACTGATACAAGAGTCGTTCAGAAATCTTTCAAAGAAACTTTTCAAACCCACTCACACTTGAAAAGAAAACATATTTTGAAAACATAAGAGCAAGTATCTAAGAGCCCATGGATAACCATGGATAGAAAGGTTGCTAACACCTTCCCTTTCTATAAATCTACCTCCCGAACCGAGAAATAATCTCACAAGGAATTTTGTAGTGCTTTTGTCCTGTCCATGTTGGAGAAAATAAAAGACGGTGGCGACTCTTGCTTTCACGAAATTTCGCGAACCAGCGTTAAACAGTCAGTTCTATTTCCACCGATCACAGAACTGGCGACTCTGCTGGGGACATATACTTAAAGTGAGGTGTACCTTAGGATAGCTCAGACTTGTGTTTTCAATTGCTTTGTTTTGTTTGCTTTACTATTATGGGCATTGTCTTGGAGTTTCATAGATCCTAACCCGGATCTGGGGATACCCTGTTAGGTAGCATAAGCTGTGAGGGACCTGTCCGGCGTAGACCGACACGGGTGAAACAGTGGCTACGTTAGTGTGGCGCCTTGGTCTGTACCGATATCCCTTGTGTTGCAACGAGGAGAATATGGGTCTTCTGAGGAGTCATTAAGCACCAACCGACCTTAGAACCCTAATTTGACCCAACTTGGCCATAGAACAGTAGCAGTATGCTACACCCATTGAGGTTAAACTCTCGCGATGGTTCTGGCCGCAAGAAAAGATTGTGATGCTGGAGTTATGACCGATTGAGGGTAGTCAGTGATATTGGGATCCTCTAGAACCCGGTTACTTTTCTAGGACATGTCTTAACCAACAAACTGAAAGAGGGTAATACCTAGACCCCATGCTGGCCTAAACTCTAAGGGCTGACTTGTGTGCCTTATCATGTTTGCCTTTGTGAATATTTGTGGTGTGCTTTATCATAACATCATGCCATCATAGACATTGCATGCATCCTGCATAAGGACTAACCCATTTCAAAGACAAGAGGGTTCCACCTTTGCTCTGTTTTGTAGGACATCATGATGCCTATGCGAAGGAACACTATTCGGTTCAATTTTGTTCATCCACCCGAGTTGCTTGAAGAATTGGTTAGCAGAATTCCAAACACTACTTCCTTCATCCAGAGGTATGGTTCTCTTCTCGGTTTAGTCACTGCAAAGTGGGACCAACAACTAATGAGCGTCCTGACCCAGTTTTATGATCCCTTGTATAATTGCTTCACCTTTCAAGACTTCCAGCTGGTCCCTACCCTGGAAGAGTTCTCTGATTTGCTTGGTGTCCCTATCCTGGATCAGACTCCCTTCACTGGTTGGGAAAAGACTATTAGGCTGGAGGAGATTGCTGCAGCCCTCCCTTTGACCATCAAGGAGGTAATGGACAACTGGGTGACTAGAAGCAAAGTTAAGGGTTTCTTGGCCAAGTTCCTGATCGGTAAAGCTAACAGTTTCTGGAATGACCTAGACTTCATGGCGTATGAAGACATTCTGGCTCTCTTAATCTATGGTTTAGTCTTGTTTCCTAATCCTGATAACTTCATTAACGTCACTGCCATAAGGATCTTCATGTCTCGGAACCCTGTGCCCACTCTCTTGGGTGATATCCTGCAACAACTCTATGCCCGTACTGCCCGAAGACGAGGAACTCTGTGGTGTTGTATTCCTTTGTTAGTGAGGTGGTTTATTTCGCACCTCCCTAAGTTCGTGCTGAAGAACAAAGAAGGAAGAGGCTGGGCCCACAGGCTAATGTCTCTCACTGATAATGACATCATTTGGACTCTCAGAGGTTTGGATGAGGTAGCTGTTATTGATCGCTGCGGAGAATACTCTAATGTTCCTTTGATTGGTACCCAAGGAGGAATCTCTTATAATCTATGTCTAGCTCTCCGTCAGTTTGGAAGAGCCAGAAGAGCAGGGCCTCATGAAATGTTGGTGCCTCACATCAGTTTTGAGTTTCAGGTAGATAATGACGAGCTGCATCGTAGGTTCATCAAGGCTTGGGACAAAATTCACAAAGCTGATCCATATGAGTTGGGACCGAAGACTTCTCTGCCTATGGAATCCTACTACAGATGGGTTCGCATCCGTGATCAGAATTTAGGTATTCCATACGAAGCCGTCAGGCCCATCATTCTTGAATATCCTGATAGAGACGGGATTCCTCCAACTGTTCTCCCTCCTTAGATACCTACTGATGTTGATACACTAAAGAGGTCTTGGGTGCAACTACAAGAAGAACGGGATTCTTATCGGGAAAAGTTCAACCAGCAGGAATTGAAGATCCAGAGGCTGACAAAGCAGTTGGAGAACGAGCGGGCCTTGAAGGACTACATCCGCATTGAGAAGAGGAGACCCTGGGATCAATGACGAGTTTTGGATGTTCTTTTACAGTTTTTTATTTCCCTTTTCAGTATTTCCATTTTATGTGACACCTAAGGGCAATCTGTTGAACAATCTAAATTTCAAAGTTGAAACTAATAAAGTGTGTTCCTTTTTGTTTACAAAGTTGAATCCCGATTGTCTTTGAAAACATAAATCATACGCATTCCATTCATCATGTACATCACAGGTACTCTTCTTTTCAGGTTGCCTAATGTTCTTCGCTATTTATTTCAGCAGCCATCATGAATCCTGAATCATCTACTGAGCAATCCATCAAGGCCCTCCAGGCCCAAAACACCCAGTTCCAAGAGTTGATCATGAGTTTGGCCCAAGGTCAAGAGGAATTGAAGGCTCTGCTGGTCAAGAAGAAGAAGAGAACTGTACTATTCAACACTGGCCGGAGGTTTGGCAATACACTGCAAAATGAGGTTGATCAAGCTGGTTCTTCTGTAGGGAAAGGCAGTCCCCAAGGGGGAAGGGTTCCTAGTCCTGTGGTCTCTGACAACGAGACCGATTTCAACGAAGAGCAGTACCCTCCCGCTGATGACAAGTACTAGCAGTTAGAGGACCGTCTGAATGCCATGGTGTTGTACCCCAAAATTTTCCATCCCATATTCTTCAAAATTTGCCAAGTCAAAACTTCAAAATCTCCCCAAGGGTTGCACAGTTCAAGGGCCTCCTAACAGTCAAAAACTAGGGTTTTGGTTCTGACAAAGAAATTGAAGTTTTCAAGGGTCCAATCAAGTCCCACATGCTTATAAACATGGTCAAGTATCCTCATACCAAGTTTCAAGACTTACAGCTCAAAATTGCACAGTCAAAAACCCTAATTGCACTACAGTCAACTGCAGGGGCAAAATGGTCATTTGACAGTCAAAAGTCCAAATTTTTGGTCAACATCTCATTTTGAAACCACAAACATCATTTGATCAATGCTTGATCATGATTCTCAAAGTTTGGCTCAAAAAGTCTCAAGATGCAAAAGTTTCCATATTTGGACAGTTGAAAAAGTTAACTGTAACTTGACCAAGGCATAACTTCCACATGGATTATCAGAAAAATTCCATCCAAAAGCTCATTTTGAAGAGAATGACATTTCCTACAACTCCTCTTCACACTTCAAGTCCAAGAAATGCTCTCACAAAAAGTTATCAATTTCAACATTATAGGTCATTTTCAAAAGTCAACAAAAAGGGACTTTAAGTAAAAGGCCATAACTTGAGATTGGTAAATCAAAATGACATGGGACCAAAGGCATTGGTTAGAGGACTTCAAGACCTTTCCAAAATGTCCAAGAACATGATCAAAGCTTAAAAATTGAGCAAGATATGCCTTGTGGAAGTTGGGAAATTTTTGGGACTTTTGAAAAGTCAACTTTACTTCAAATGCCTCAAAATTGCTAATGGGCCTCTTTTTCTTCCACAATTCATCATCCAAGGCATGTGCACGACCATTTGGCCCAAAGGGAAGTTTTTTATCATTTTTTATTTATTTATTTGGATTTTTAATTATTAATAATTCATTTAATTAAAATAAATAGGTGAAAAATACTAAACCTAATGTTTTAAATCTTTTTGTGCATGGAATAGGCTTAAGATTTCGTGCATGATCAGATTTGGAAGGAATTATGGTGATTGGATATGATTGAAACCAAATATGCTTGAAAAAGATTGGAAAATTATGGCATAAAAATCAAAGATTGATTCCTTCAATTCATGGATTCTTTGGACAAAAAACCAACCCTAATCATTCACATGTATATATGGATGCAAACCCTACTCCTAAAAACGACCCAGCTGCGCCATACACAAAGAACAAAACTTGAGTTTTTTGCCAAAAAGTTGAAAACTGAAAACTAGGTTTTAGGGCTTTTCAAGATCAAATAACCATTCCATTAGCTTGCCAAGGTGACCAGGAGGCTATTCCAATCAAGAACATCAACTCTAACGCCTTGAATCGGTATACAGAAATCAAAATTTTTCATATAAAATGCATAATCGTGTTTTAATATTCAAGCATGTTCATTACATTTTTTTCATGGATTTGTACTAATTGGATGATTCTGAAACTAACCATATGCTTTGATTGAGTTTTTACGCGTTATATAAGGATTCACCATTAAAGGATGCTAGGGTTCTTTGAACTTGAAATTGGGCGTTTCTCACTACTGTAAAATTGAGACACCATAATACCATGAATGGACTCAGCGTGTTTGGACGATTCTAAAGCAATCCTCGCGCTCAATTTATGAGCTGCCATGTGCTATTCGCTATTTTGGAAACAAGCATGTTTTGAGGGGGTTCAAAACCCCCGCTAACCCTTTTATATTTTCAGGAAAAACGCATTAAGGAAGAAGATGATGAAGTGTAAGGCGTTGGTTGGTCCATTTGAAATTTCGCGCGGAAACAGGCACTAACGATTGTTTTATATTATAATGTTTATTGTTTATATAATATACAAAGAGACAAAGTGGAGCAGTTGGCAAGGCATAGCGTTGGTAATCTCTAGGACCTGGGTTCGAACCCCAGGTCCCCACTCTCTTTCAATATTTTTTCTATCAATCTAATCCCATGCAGATTCAACCCTGGGTTCCACCATACTCTCCACATCCAGGCCTTCCACGTGCTGGCTGAGATCAATCCAAGGGGCACAACTTGAAGAACATCATGGGCCTTAGTCAACCATGCATATGGGAACGTGGAAAAGTCAAATAAGGCCTTAAAAACCTTGGGCAAGCAATGCTAACAAAACCTCCAAACGGGGACAGACCCCCCATGGTTTGAATTTTCATTCTTTTCTTTATTTTATTTATTTCAATTATTGTTTTTTTTAATTAATTCCTTTAATTTAATATTTTCATAAAAAACATAAAAACAATATAAAAATCAGAAAAAAAAACAAAAAAATAAGTATTTTTATTTAATGTTTTATTTTGTAACTAAATCTCATTAATTTAATTTAGCTTTTTAAATCTAGGATTAATCTTAATATTCTTTCAATAAAACCTAAAAATTGGTAGAATTAGGGTTTCAAATCTTTTTCATTCTTTTTTTTTCTTTTTTCTCACTATGATTAATTAATTATTTATTTTCATAAATCAAAATGCATTAATTAATTAGGTTTAATTTTAGGTTAAAGTTTAATGTTTTCTAAATAAAAAATAACAAGTAGAATTAGGGTTAATATTTTAATTTCATTTAATTCTCATTAAAAAATCGTAAATACGAAAACCTCAAAAATAATTTCTCTTTTTATTTTAATTGAATTAATTTGTAAATAATAATTTAATTTCATTAAAGGGTCCAACGCCCTCGCTTTCGATTTTAATTTGTTTCGCGCATTTTATTTTATTTCTTATAATGTTTATGTAATTCTCCCAAAGCCGTGTAATATTTATCTTTCGCACTTTACTTTATTTATTTTCTGTCAAATCGGGTCTTGGATTTTAATTTGGCTATGTGGACCCGCGCCTTTGTAATAGTTTAGAACTTTTAATTTCCGCATCTTTTTAACTGTTAAATAAATGCATGCAAGAATGAATGAAAAAATAAAAACAAACGCATAGATCACTTTGGCATGAACAAGATAAATGCAAATGAACATGACACACAAATCACACACCACCCCTAGGGTACGCCTCACTGTTGCCTTGCCTCGAAAGGTGATCGTCGAGTAGAGGATGTCTTAGTAAGTCCTCATGATCCGGGAACCTGGCATGAGGGTAGCTTCTAAGGTGTCTTCCCATTGCTCTGGTGATCACCATGTCCCGAACCTCGAATTGACCCGAACACCTCCAACGGTGGTGCTACTACCTCTCAATGGTGGGATGGCACTACTTTAAAGGACATTTACACAGACGAATTCCTTAGGGTAGGTAGACGACTCTAGATACTTGCTCTAAATTCAAAACAAATTCAAAAAATACTTTTCACATCGACACCTTTTCAAAAAGCTTTCGAAAGCAATTTTTCAAACACTCTTGAGGACCGATACAAGAGTCGAACTGGAATTTTCAAAGAAACTTTTTTAAAACCCACAGTTGAAAAGCAAACAAACAATTTTGAAAACACAAATGAGCAAGTATCTAAGAGCCCATGGATAACCATGGATAGAAAGGGTGCTAACACCTTCCCTTTCTATAATCTACCTCCCGAACCGAGAGCAATCTCTATAAGGAATTTTTCTGTGCTTTTGTCCTTTCCATTTGGAGAAAATAAAAGACGGTGGCGACTCTTGCTTCCGCGACATTTCGCGAACCAGCGTTAAACAGTCAGTTCCAGATCCACCGATCACAGAACTGGCGACTCTGCTGGGGACGTTATAAAGTGAGGTGTACCTTAGGACTAAGATCACTGTGTTTTCAATTGCTTTCCTTGCTTGCTTTATTATTGTGGGTTGCTTGGGAGTTCTATAGATCCTAACCCGGATCTGGGGGATACCTTCTTAGAAAGTAGCAACAAGGCTGTGAGGGAACTGTGCGGGGTATACCGACATGGTTGAAGCAGTCTGCTACGTTGATGTGGCACTTTAGTGAGTACTGGTAACCCTTGAGTCCAGTCAAGGAGAGTACGGGGCCGCCGCGTGGTGTTTTGAAACATCAACAAACCTTAGGAACCTTAATTGAACCATCTTGGCCTCTTTAGGGTAGTGAGATAACTGACTTTGGTGCAGTCCGAGGTTGGTTGATACTCGATACTACACTCAATTGAGGGTTGCTTTCCTGGAATATTTCGGTCGCCAGTTCAGTGGCTAAATCGAAACGATGAACAATGAAAGCAATCCCGTGATATTGGGACCCTTAGAACCCAGTTACTTCTAATAGGACAGGTTGAGCCCACCAACTTCAAGAGGATACTACCCAGACCCCATGTCGGCCTAAACCCTAAGGGCTTGTCTTGTGTGCCTTGTGTGCCTTACATGTTTGTCTTTGTAAATATCTGTGGTGTGTTTAATCATAGCATCATGACATCATCCAGCATCATATGCATTGACTAACCATTTCAGGGGTTCGAATCTTCATCTTTGTTCTTGTTTTGTAGGACATGGAAACTGTTCGCAGAAAGACAATTCAAATCAGCCTTGTAAGGGTCCCTCCTCAGCTTAAGGAGCTTATATCCAGGATTCCTGAGAGCTCTTCATTCAGTGAAAGACATGGAAGACTCATCAGCTTGGTCAATACCAACATTGAGGAAGATATGATAAAGGTCCTGTTCCAGTTCTTTGACCCTCTGCATCACTGTTTCACCTTCTTGGACTATCAGCTGGTACCTACATTGGAGGAGTTCTCCCGGCTCCTGAAGATCCCTATCCTTGATCAACTACCCTACAACGGTACGGAAAAGGAACCCAAGCTTGAAGAGATTGCTAAAGCCTTGCACCTACAGTCATCTGACCTCAAGGGACATAGGGAAGTTAGAAGTGGTATCAAAGGGTTCTTAGCCAGGTTTCTGTTTGAAAAGGCCCATGAATGTTGGAACTCCCTTGACTTACAAGCTTTTGAAGAAGTTGTGGCCCTCCTTGTCTATGGTTTGGTGTTGTTCCCTAATTCAGATCAGCTTATAGATATCAGTGCTGTCCAGATCTTTATGTCCAGGAATCCTATACTTACGTTGCTGGGGGACATCCTTCACTCATGTTACACTCGAACCATGAGAAAAAGAGGTGTCCTTATGTGTTGCACTCCTCTCCTGGGAAGGTGGTTTATTTCGCACCTTCCACAATCAGTTTTGAAGAATGAGCGGGGTTTGAGATGGTCACAACGGTTGATGACTCTTACACATGCAGATATACATTGGTGCCCTAGGTCCAGAGAGGATGTCACAATCATTGATCGTTGCGGGGAGTACCCTAATGTTCCTTTACTTGGAATCAGAGGAGGTATTACTTATAGCCCATGCCTGGCTTGGAGACAGTTTGGTTATGCTCGGAGGGATGGTCCTCATGACATGTTAATTCCTGATATAGCTTTTGACTTCGACAACGATGCACAAGGACTTCGCCAGAGATTTATCAGAGCTTGGAGGATGCCCAGTAGGATAGACAGTAAGACACTGGGGCACAGGAACTCCATCCCGTTGGAACCTTATCTCAAGTGGGTACGCGCCCGCTCCCAAAAGTTAGTGATGCCTTATCCTCACATGCTCCCAGTAATCAAAGAGCCGGTCTTGGAGGGAGAAGTGTCCTGATCGCACTAAAATCGCACTATGTTTCTGACTCAAATATCACATGTTCTCCTTAGTTTTTATTGTCATTTTCTCGTATTATGTTCCTTTTTCCTTTGTTTTCAGGATTCTTGTCATTTCAGAGCCTTCTGTGAAGAAACGAGCCAAAACGCCAAGAAATTAGGGTTTTTCAAGATATTCTGCACTTATGGCGTTGAGCGCCGCGCTGGCTACAGGGAACGCGATGACGCGGCCCACTTTCACCCAGAGATCAACTGCCACGTTCCCATGATGTGGCAGTTCCATGCACCGCGCCCGCGGCCACCCCCACCGTGCCCGCGGCCTTCACAACAAACTTCCCGCTCAAAAGAAGTTAAGGGGCATGCTGGTCCTTACGCACCTCAAAGATCCTCTATAAATAGTTTTCGATTCTCATTCTTTAGTTTCATCCAAGCTTAGTACAATCTTAAGCCATATACTATCAGTTTCTGTAAAGTGATAATCTCTTCACATCGGGGAGTTATTACGGTGTAGATTGAGTTGTAATCGAGTCTTGGAGCACTTTGGTTGAAGTTCATCATACCGGCCTTACCTTTCCGTAGATTTGTATCAGATTCAAGTCTCCGACCGGAGCAAGGTTCTATTTTATTGCATTTCTTTATTTAATTGCTCTTACCATAGTCTACACGTTTTATAGACTTTAAATGCTCTTACCATAGTCTACACGTTTTATAGACTTTAAATGCTCTTACCATAGTCTACACGTTTTATAGACTTTAAATGCTCTTACCATAGTCTACACGTTTTATAGACTTTAAATGCTCTTACCATAGTCTACACGTTTTATAGACTTTAAATGCTCTTACCATAGTCTACACGTTTTATAGACTCGCACTTATCATGTCTGGCTAAACTATAAAGGTTAGGATGTAATGATTGTCGTCACGGTCGTGTTCCAATTATCATGCTAGTGAAAATACTCTGGGGATGTTTTGCTTCTAACTTAAGTCAATTGTGTTTAAATGTTTATTGGGTAAGATCGAAAGCCGTCCAAACTAATGATACGACTTGATTATTATTTAACCAAACAAAAAGAGCGAAAGCCGTTGATTGGTTAAATAGGAATCATTGACCTTTTTAGAAAACGATTTTGAAACTATTTTCGGACGCGTTTGTAGGTTTGAAATCTGACTCTTGGTCAAAAGCCAAAAGTCTCTTTAAGTTAATCTTTCCAAGTAAGATCACTTTTCTGTTAAGTCAAAACTATCAATTTCTTAAAAATAGGTTTACCTCTTTAATGCGGAAGGCACCCTTTATATGTGACAATAAAGGAATTTAATTTAAAGAGTAAACTCGGTTCTTAGTAGTCAAAAGCTACAAGTTCCCGTTAAACTGATTCTTTGCTATCAATAGAAAATACTGCCCCATAAGTAGGTTCATCTACGCATGACCGGATCAATATCTGATTACATGATTTACATTCCAACCTGTCTTTTAAACTGTTATTTACTCCGTTCATTTACTTTGTGCACTGCACTCACATCAATATTCTTGTTCGCCTTAGATAAGCACCTTAGCAATAGAGTTGATAGATTGACAATTGGTCTCTGTGGTTCGATAATCTTATATATTACTTCGATAGGCTGTACACTTGCAGTAATAAATTTAGGCTATACGTTACAGATTAAACCCATCAAGTTTTTGGCGCCGTTGCCGGGGACCAACTTCGTCAAATTTCGTACCCTATTGTTATCCCGTTTAGACTAAGGCTATTCTAGCCGATAGATGCGTAGAAATTGTAGCACCGGCAACCTAATAGATCCTTTAGTAGAACCTGAACGTTACGCTCGTGCCCGTCTTTTTATTCGCAAGATAAGAAGAGCTATGGCAGAAGATCGTAACCAAAGACCGCTCAAGGAATTCGCCCAACCATCTAACGAGGAACCTAGTTCTAGTATAGTAAACCCTGCTATAACTACCAACAACTTTGAACTAAAGCCCTCGTTACTACAATTAGTACAACAAAACCAATTCGCTGGTCTCGCTACCGAGAACCCGAATCAACATTTAGAGGTATTTATCCAGTTAGCTGACACCCTTAAGGCAAATGGAGCCACACCCGAAGCTATCCGATTAAGACTATTTCCTTTTTCCCTTAGAGGTAAAGCTCACGACTGGTTAGACGCCCTTCCAACTAACTCAATAACAACTTGGGAAGACCTTAGGAGAGCTTTTCTTGCGAGGTATTTTCCACCAAGCAAGATCGCTGTTCTTAGGAACCTGATCACTTGTTTCACCCAAAACCAAGGCGAATCACTTTTTGATGCCTGGGAGAGATATAAAGAACTTTTAAGAGCTTGTCCGCACCATGGCCTGGAGCAATGGTTAATCATACATACCTTCTATAATGGACTCCATTACAACACAAAGATGTCCATAGACGCTGCCGCTGGCGGAGCGTTGATGAACAAACCTTACCCTGACGCTTGTGCCCTAATAGAGGACATGGCCCAAAACCACGCCCAATGGGGGTTAGAACGAGCGACAGTAGAGAAAAAGGAGAGCCATGGAGGAAAGCATGAGGTAAGTTGCATGGACATGATTAATGCCAAGATGGATGCTCTAGCCTTGAGAGTCGAGAACATGTCTCAAAACCCAACCACAGTAGCAGCAATCCAATCGGAGTGCGAACTCTGTGGAACTCAAGGACATCAAACCGTTGGCTGTAACCTTTTGAACGAATCAAGCTCAGACCAAGTTAACTATACTCAAGGGAACCCTTTCTCGAATACCTACAATCCTGGATGGAGGAACCACCCGAATTTCTCTTACAAAAACTACAACCCTATCCAAAATCCCGGACCTTCGAGACCTCAAGGATTCCAAACGCAAAAACAAAACCAACCTATGCAAATAGCACCCCCAAGACCAAACCTTAAAGAAACCATAGACACCTTTATTCAGGCTCAAACCCAGCAAAATAATGAGTTTATGAACCAACACATTCACACGAACGAACTAGTTACCCAATTAGCAACCAAGTTTGACCAGATAATAACCCACACCAAAATGCTTGAGACTCAGATTTCCCAAGTAGCCCAAAACACCTCTGTACAAGTTGCACCTGGAGGACAATTCCCTGGACAAACTCAACCAAATCCAAAAGGCCAAGCAAATTCTATCACACTAAGAAGTGGAACTGCTTATGAAGGGCCTAGAAATCCTAACTTAAGCACATCAGAAAAACCTATGGAAGACGCTACGCCCAAAGACCAGGTGGAGGAACCAGAGAAACCAGAAAAGCAATCAAAACCAGAAGTAGAAAAAAACACTCAACAACCTTATAAACCACCTATTCCATTCCCACAGAGGCTGAAAAACACCAAAGTAGAAAACCAGTACCAAAAGTTTATTAAGGTAATAGAGAAACTCCATGTTGAGATTCCTTTTACTGAAGCTATAACCCAGATACCATCATATGCTAAGTTTTTGAAAGATATTTTGACCAATAAACGGCGACTCGATGATCCCAAGCCTTTAGAATGTCATTTTATATCCGAAAATAAACTCGCCAAGAAAGATAAAGACCCTGGAAGTTTTTCTATCCCTTGCATCCTAGGTAACCATATGATAGACAAAGCGTTTTTAGACCTAGGAGCAAGCGTAAGTCTGATGCCTCTGGCCGTCTGTAAGAGGTTAAAATTAGGAGAACTTCAACCTACTAAGATGTCCTTACAACTAGCTGATAGATCTGTCAAATATCCCATGGGTATTTTAGAAGACATACCTGTTTAGATTGGTCAGTTGTACATTCCGACCGACTTCGTCGTAATGGATATCAAAGAAGATGAAGACATCCCAATCCTCTTAGGAAGACCCTTCCTATCGACCGCAGGAGCTATAATAGATGTTAAGAAAGGGAAACTGACTTTCGAGGTAGGAGATGAAAAAATTGAGTTCATTTTATCAAAATTTCTAATGGCACCAGTGATAGGAGATGCGTGTTATGCCATCGACATCATTGATGAATGTGTAAATGAGCTCGAACAAAACGAATTCTTAACCAAATTACCATCAACCCCTATTTTAGAGGATGACGGATTTGAGAGTATCGAACCGTACATTGACGACAACCTTTTCGAATGCTTAGCTCTTACCCATGACCTTATGCCACGTGCTGAGAAAACCACTATAGAACTTAAGGAACTACCCAAGAATCTAAGATATGAGTTTTTGGATGAGGGGATGAATAGACCTGTTATAATTAGCGCCACTCTAAACCAAATAGAAACAAATCAACTCTTAGATACCTTGCGAAAATATCCCTCAACTTTAGGGTATAAAGTTTCAGATTTAAGAGGTATAAGCCCATCTGTATGCATGCATCGGATTATGCTAGAAGAAGATTCAAAACCCTCAAGAGAACATCAAAGAAGAATAAACCCTATCATGAGTGATGTAGTCAAGAAAGAAGTTCTTAAGTTATTAGAAGCTGGTATCATATACCAAATTTCAGATAGTGAATGGGTAAGCCCAGTCCATGTGGTACCAAAGAAAGGAGGTATCACTGTTCTGAAAAATGAGAAAGGTGAGCATGTGGCAAAACGAACAGAAGGAGGATGGCGTATGTGTATAGATTACATAAAGTTGAATAAGGCAACGAGAAAAGACCATTTCCCTCTCCCATTTATAGATCAGATGTTGGAACGTCTAGCAAGACACTCATGTTTCTGCTATCTTGATGGGTATTCGGGGTTTTTCCAAATCCCTATTCACCCAGAGGACCAAGAAAAAACCACATTTACCTGCCCTTATGGAACATTCGCTTATAGACGGATGCCCTTTGGACTCTGTAATGCACCTGCCACTTTCCAACGTTGTATGATGTCAATTTTCGCAGACTACCTAGATGGAATTATGGAAGTATTTATGGACGATTTTTCAGTGTGTGGGTTTGATTTCAAAAACTGCCTCTCGAACTTGGAGAAAATCTTAAAAAGATGTGTGGAAGTAAACCTTGTGTTGAATTGGGAAAAGTGCCACTTTATGGTAAGTGAAGGGATAGTCTTGGGACACATTATTTCTGAAAGAGGTATAGAAGTCGATAAGGCCAAGATAGAAGTTATAGAAAACTTAAACCCACCTAAGACCATTAGGGAAATAAGAAGTTTCCTAGGACATGTCGGGTTCTACCGACGTTTCATCAAGAATTTTTCCGCAATAACAAAACCTTTAACTAACTTATTGATGAAGGATGTCGAGTTTGAATTCGACCAAAAATGTCTTGAGGCCTTTGAAGTTTTAAAGCAAGCCCTTATTTCGGCACCTATCATAAGACCACCTGATTGGACACAACCCTTTGAAATCATGTGCGATGCTAGTGATTTCGCTGTAGGAGCTGTACTAGGGCAAAGAAAAGACAAGAAACTGCATGCAATTTACTACGCTAGTAGAACACTAGACGCTGCCCAGCTAAATTATACAACCACAGAAAAAGAATTGCTAGCCGTAGTTTTTGCTATTGATAAATTTCGATCTTATTTGGTGGGAGCAAAAATAATAGTATACACAGATCATGCAGCAATCCGGTACTTGTTAAGTAAGAAAGATGCTAAGCCTAGATTGCTCAGATGGGTACTTTTACTCCAAGAATTTGACTTGGATATTAAGGATAAAAAAGGAGCTGAAAACTTAGTAGCTGATCATCTCTCTAGGTTAGAACACCTTAAGCCTGAACTTATACCTATAGACGATCACTCTACTTATGAAAGATTAATAGCTGGGATAAACTCGACTGAAGAAGAGACCTATGAGGAAATCTCAACCATGAACAACATACCATGGTACGCAGATATTGTGAATTATCTAGCCGCTGATATCATACCCCCTGACTTAAGCTACCAACAGAAGAAGAAGTTTTTTAGAGATGTTAAACACTTCTTTTGGGATGAACCCCTCCTATTCAAAAGAGGAATAGATAATATATTCCGACGATGTGTGCCGGAGGAAGAAGTAGGCAACGTCATTAAACATTGTCATGCTTCACCTTACGGTGGACATGCAAGCACGTCTAAAACATGCGCCAAAATATTTCAAGCAGGTTTTTATTGGCCTACTGTATGGCGCGATGTACACACTTACATTACAAAATATGACCGATGCCAACGCACTGGGAACATCTCAAGACGTGATGAAATGCCTTTAAGTAACACCCAAGAAGTGGAAATATTTGATGTCTGGGGTATAGATTTCATGGGACCTTTTCCTTCCTCAATGGGTAACAAGTATATCCTAGTAGCTGTCGATTATGTCTCAAAGTGGATCGAAGCTGTTGCATCACCCACAAACGATACCAAGGTAGTTATCAAACTGTTTAAGAATATTATTTTTCCTAGGTTTGGAACCCCGAGGTTAGTCATAAGTGATGGAGGATCGCATTTTATATCTAAGATATTTGACAAGCTTCTAAGCAAATACGGAGTAAAACATAGAGTAGCATCACCATATCACCCGCAAACCAGTGGCCAAGTAGAGGTATCGAATAGGGAGATTAAGCAGATCCTAGAAAAAACCGTATCACTATCCAGAAAAGACTGGTCTGGAAAACTTAAAGACGCCTTATGGGCTTATAGAACGGCTTATAAAACCCCTATTGGAACAACTCCTTATCAATTGGTTTATGGAAAGTCCTGTCATTTACCCTTCGAACTAGAACATAAAGCCTATTGGGCCATTAAATCCTTGAATCTAGATTACCTGAAAGCCGGAGAAAAACGTATCCTGGACATTCACAAGCTAGAAGAGCTTCGCTTGAATGCCTATGAGAATGCCATCATATATAAGGAAAGAACCAAGATGTGGCATGATAAAAAAATCATCAAGAAAGATTTCAACATTGGTGATCCTGTTCTCCTATTTAACTCAAGGTTACGACTTTTTCCTGGTAAGCTTCGTTCAAGATGGACAGGTCCATTTGAAGTGTCAAAAGTTCTAAAGTCTGGAGCAGTAGAAATCAAAAACAATTCATGCGCTCCATTTGTGGTAAATGGACAAAGACTGAAGCTCTACAAAGGAGGCGATTTGCCTGTTGACTACTCTAGTCATATTCTTATAGACCCACCAATACCCACATAAAGTAAGATCTAATCGTCAAGCTAAACGACGTTAAACAAGCGCTGCATGGGAGGCAACCCATGGTTTATTCTTTATTTTATTTTATTTTATTTTAGTAATTTATATATTTTATCTGGACTAATTTCTTGTGTTTATATTTTCAGGATGCATTACCCCGATGGTATGGTTGTGATTTTCAGAGATGAAGCACAAAAGGCCCGATTTGCTACCTTATCTGCTAGACCTATGGTACCCACTAGGTACCCCGATCAGAGCTGCATGGAGGCACTCGGGATTGAGCCAAGTATTAGGTATCTATGCAACCAACTTAGCTGGGATTCTTATGCTGATGATGTCCACAAAACCTACAGGAACCTTACTCTGGAGTTTCTTAGCTCTATGGACTATAACCCACGAGTGGGTGAAGGAGATGAGCGAGGATGCCTAAGTTTCAGATTGTTTGGCACCGAGTATACCCTGACTACCAAAGAATTTGGGGATTTGCTTGGTTTCCAAACTGGACCGACCGCTATTACTGAGTTCCCATTGAGTTACTACATGGACAGAGACATTGATAAATTTTGGCAGGACATTACTGATAGAGCCAGTCTTGACCCCTCTACCCAGCTGTCCCGGCAGATCCATAACCCGGCCTTCCGATACTTCGAGATGATCCTGTGCCACACTTTCTTTGGGAGGAGTTACTGTGACCACTTGGTCACCGCTGAGGAGATCCTTTTTCTATACTGTGCCAGTCAGTCCAGACCTATAGCTAGTGGAGGTTTTCTGATAGAGAGCCTCGAGCAGACTGCTCGATCCGCTGTAGGGCTCATTCATTCCGGAGGGAATGTGACACGGATAGCTTCTGCTTTGGGTTTGGACAGTATGATAGCACAGCTGACCACATATTGTGGATATACTTTTCTGGATTTAGACTTTTGCATGGATCGTGGGCTCATGAGGAGGGCCTCTTTCCACCAATATCGGTACAGATTGCTCATCAATGACCAGACTGTTTACACCTTCACAATGCCAGACCCTCAGATGACTTGTGTTTCCAACTCTGCTAATTGGAACTATTCTGTAGAAGGTTGGGGTGAGATATCAGAGTACACTCCAGAATACACTCCTGCTTCCGAAGATCTCACTCCAGAATACACCCCTGCTTCCGAAGATCCCACTCAGGACTACACCCCTGCTCCCGAGGACTCCACTCCGGATCACACATCCCGACCCGAGGTTACACGCACTACTGTTCTTACTAATAACCTCAGCTTGCAGGAACCTGATATTCGCACTCTATTGACTGCTATGCGCACCGAGATAACCACTCTCCGCAATGAGGTGGCTGACCTTCATTTGCAGTTGGAAGTGAATGATGTTACCTTTGCTGGTGAGTTAGATGAATTAGCTCACGAGGTGGCAGAGATTCGACGCCAGCTAACTGAGCTGCGTGGCCCAGGCACTCCTGCAGAGCATCCTACCGGTTGGCAATAGATCTGTATTGTTCACAAGATATCTAGTCTCAGTATTATTAGTATTATGTTGATTTCCTTTTCAGACTCATTTTTATTTTTGCATTATCTGTTTCCTGCGTTGTTAATATTTATTTTGGTGACCCAATGTCCGTACCTATATATATATATATATATATATATATATATATATATATATATATATATATATATATATATATATATATATATATATATATATATATATATATATATATATATATATATATATATATATATATATATATATGCATATGTTTTATTTATTTACTAATGTTTTTTGTTTTTCTGGTCACCATAGTTTTAATATAAAAATAAAATAAATATACATGTGTATATGTATTCACGTACATATATGCACATTCATAGAAAAAAAATAGGTACACCTCCAGAAATTGAAGCTAATGGCGAGGAAGAAAAAGCCCAATGGAAAGGAAGCCAGGCCAGCCCAACTCGCCTCGACCTCACCGCGCCCGCGGTAGGCCCTGCCGCGCCCGCGGTGACGCAACGGTCACCTAACGGCTAGTAGCTCGTTTTTCCCCCCATTTTACCACTTTTTCCATTTCCAATCCCATTTTCTTCCATTTTTTCACCACCACACACGACACCTTCTACCTCTAACCCACATGCAGGTACAACTCCTAGTTTCCATGTCACTGAGGACATGTGGCGTCAGCATATGGCCCGAGAGGCCCAGAGGGACACCCTCCTTGCTACCTTGCAACAACAGGCGGCCGACAACATGGCCTTCATGCAAGCGTCCCAAGAACAAAATGCTAGCTCTCTGCACACTATTATGGAAAGTCAGCTGGCTTTCCAGAGAGAACAACACCTACACCAGACCACATACGCTCGTCACTTCCAATTGATGGAGGCAACCCAAGGCACCCTTATTGGTAGGACCCAAGAGCTACAAGCGGCAAATGCCGCCTTGTCAGAGAGACTGGAGCAGCTTGTTTTGGACCGAGATAGCCGTCGTCGCAGCCGTAGCCGCCGTTCCGGTCGTACCAACCAGGATGGTGAAGGTCCTAGTGGCCCCCACTAGTGTTTTCAGGTACCTCCTCCTGCCTTATTTTGGAACATTGTGGACAATGTCTGATTTAAGTGTGGGAGGAGCATTTATCGCTTTTATTTTTCGCTTTTATTTTCCGTTTTTCCTACTTTTATTTCCCTTCCGCATTTTTCCTTTTTTATATTCGTAGTTAATAAAATGCATGTGATAGGCGAGTCTTTCTGCGTAGTGTACCCTTTCATTTCCCCCACCTTTTAGCCTTACAAAATTTTTCTTTTTCAAAGATTTATGGTTGTTTTTAAGGATTTGGGCTATGAGACAGGTCCTAGATAGGGTCTGTTTCTCGGACACTCACTTTTTGAATAATTCGTTATCATTTTTACACCATAAGCCTTTTTGAATATTTAGATTAGATCCTTTCTCCCCAATATGCTATGATTTTGAATAAAACTGTACAAATAGGTCTTCAAGTAGTTTATCTTAGCAGTCAGCTCCGGCCTAAGCATGCTCTAAGTGTGGGATCGATGAATATAAGTGGATGATCTCTATTTTGCCTTAAAAGTTATAAAATAAAGTATGAATACGACTACGAGTTAGGTGATCCTCACAAAGATTACTCAACTCAAGAAAGTTGTAAGCACTAACAAAAGCAAAGAAAAAATATATATAAGGCATATCTGTTGTAGTTGGTTCAGAGGTATCTGGTGCTGAACTTGGTAGGGCGGACTACGGTCCGATCCCCCGCAACTGCAAATGGGTAAAATAAAAAGGGATTAAACCAACTTTTGTACCAGAATCCCATCACTTGAGATCAGAGTCACTAACCGGTCACTACACCATGAGTATGTACGGATAACGGGCTTAATGTGATTGCGCCTGAATGAAAAAGGACCTCGTAAAAAGGAAAGTCTTAGCATAGTAAGGATATTAGGATCGATCTGTATACTTATGAGGTTTATGTCCGCATTTCTGCGAGTAGTGTAATTACGATTCCCTTGATTCAGAAAGTTAGTGCCTGACAACACACCCTTACTCGGACTTAGAAGCCCTCTTTGCCCAAAACCTGTATACACCATAATTTTCTTTCATCTACTTCTAAGAGTTGTTGCTTGAGGACAAGCAAAGGTCTAAGCGTGGGAGGATTTGATCGCACTAAAATCGCACTATGTTTCTGACTCAAATATCACATGTTCTCCTTAGTTTTTATTGTCATTTTCTCGTATTATGTTCCTTTTTCCTTTGTTTTCAGGATTCTTGTCATTTCAGAGCCTTCTGTGAAGAAACGAGCCAAAACGCCAAGAAATTAGGGTTTTTCAAGATATTCTGCACTTATGGCGTTGAGTGCCGCGCTGGCTACAGGGAACGCGATGACGCGGCCCACTTTCACCCAGAGATCAACTGCCACGTTCCCATGATGTGGCAGTTCCATGCACCGCGCCCGCGGCCACCCCCACCGCGCCCGCGGCCTTCACAACAAACTTCCCGCTCAAAAGAAGTTAAGGGGCATGGTGGTCCTTACGCACCTCAAAGATCCTCTATAAATAGTTTTCGATTCTCATTCTTTAGTTTCATCCAAGCTTAGTACAATCTTAAGCCATATACTATCAGTTTCTGTAAAGTGATAATCTCTTCACATCGGGGAGTTATTACGGTGTAGATTGAGTTGTAATCGAGTCTTGGAGCACTTTGGTTGAAGTTCATCATACCGGCCTTACCTTTCCGTAGATTTGTATCAGATTCAAGTCTCCGACCGGAGCAAGGTTCTATTTTATTGCATTTCTTTATTTAATTGCTCTTACCATAGTCTACACGTTTTATAGACTTTAAATGCTCTTACCATAGTCTACACGTTTTATAGACTTTAAATGCTCTTACCATAGTCTACACGTTTTATAGACTTTAAATGCTCTTACCATAGTCTACACGTTTTATAGACTTTAAATGCTCTTACCATAGTCTACACGTTTTATAGACTTTAAATGCTCTTACCATAGTCTACACGTTTTATAGACTTTAAATGCTCTTACCATAGTCTACACGTTTTATAGACTTTAAATGCTCTTACCATAGTCTACACGTTTTATAGACTCGCACTTATCATGTCTGGCTAAACTATAAAGGTTAGGATGTAATGATTGTCGTCACGGTCGTGTTCCAATTATCATGCTAGTGAAAATACTCTGGGGATGTTTTGCTTCTAACTTAAGTCAATTGTGTTTAAATGTTTATTGGGTAAGATCGAAAGCCGTCCAAACTAATGATACGAATTGATTATTATTTAACCAAACAAAAAGAGTGAAAGCCGTTGATTGGTTAAATAGGAATCATTGACCTTTTTAGAAAACGATTTTGAAACTATTTTCGGACGCGTTTGTAGGTTTGAAATCTGACTCTTGGTCAAAAGCCAAAAGTCTCTTTAAGTTAATCTTTCCAAGTAAGATCACTTTTCTGTTAAGTCAAAACTATCAATTTCTTAAAAATAGGTTTACCTCTTTAACGCGGAAGGCACCCTTTATATGTGACAATAAAGAAATTTAATTTAAAGAGTAAACTCGGTTCTTAGTAGTCAAAAGCTACAAGTTCCCGTTAAACTGATTCTTTGCTATCAATAGAAAATACTGCCCCATAAGTAGGTTCATCTACGCATGACCGGATCAATATCTGATTACATGATTTACATTCCAACCTGTCTTTTAAACTGTTATTTACTCCGTTCATTTACTTTGTGCACTGCACTCACATCAATATTCTTGTTCGCCTTAGATAAGCACCTTAGCAATAGAGTTGATAGATTGACAATTGGTCTCTGTGGTTCGATAATCTTATATATTACTTCGATAGGCTGTACACTTGCAGTACTACATTTAGGCTATACGTTACAGATTAAACCCATCATGTCCTACACCATTCAGCACCCTGATATGCCCACATCCTGGGAAGAGATGCAGAAGAGTTGGATCCAGCTTAAGGAAGAACGGAATTCTCTTGAGACCAGTCTACATGCTAGTGAAAAGAAGGTCCTGGAGCTCACCCGCCTATTGCATGAGGAGAGGAATCTCAACACCTACATAGCTCCAAAGAGGATGCGTAGTGTCTTTTGGGATTGATTTGCTTTGTAATTTGTTCCCATGAGGCTTTGATGTACTAAACAATTATTTCCTTAATGATAACGTGTGTTCTTTTTTGTCTACAACAAATTTGAACTTTCGAACCCTTGAATGCATTGCATAAACACATATCATTCATCATGTGCATAGCAGGTTTTCTTCTTTTCAGGTTGCTTACAGTTCTTCACTGTTTATTTCAGCATCATGGATCCTGACTCATCATCAACTGAGATGTCCATCAAGGCTCTTCAGGCGCAGAATGTGCAATTTCAGGAACTAATCATGGGTTTGGCTCAAGGCCAAGAAGAGCTGAAGGCTCTGCTCTTGAAGAAGGAAAAGAAGAAGAAGAGGAGAACTGTTCTGTTCAACTCGGGCCGAAGGTTTGGCAACACTCTGCAAAATGAAGAGGCTGGTTCTTCCATAGGCAAGGGTACCCCCCAAGGGGAAAAGTGTCCTAGTTCGGTAGTCTCCGACAACGAGACTGATTTTGATGAGGAACAGTATCCTCCTGCAGAAGACAGATACAAGTAGTTGGAGGACAGATTGAATGCTATGGAGATCCAACAAGTGCCTGGGCTGGATTTCGGAGATTTGGGTTTGTCTACTGGTGTGATCATTCCTCGTAAGTTTAAAGCATCATCCTTTACCAAGTACGACGGGGCGTCTTGTCCCAAGCTACACCTCAGGTCTTATGTGCGAAAGATTCAACCGTACTCAGTGGACAAGAACTTGTGGATCCACTTCTTCCAGGAGAGTCTTTCAGGAACTCATCTCGAATGGTTCTATCAGCTGGATGGGACCAAGGTTCGTAACTGGGAGGAGTTGGCTACTGCTTTCTATAAGCAGTATCAATATAATGCCGACCTTGCCCCTACGCGTACCCAACTCCAGGGTATGTCGTTAGGTTCAAGTGAAGGTTTTAAAGAGTACGCTCAGAAGTGGAGGGATCTGGCTGGCAGGGTGCAGCCTCCGTTAACTGACCCAGAGTTGGTAGATATGTTCTTGGGGACCCTATCTGGGCCATTTTTCAACCATCTTATCGGTAACTCGTCTGCAGGGTTTACTGATCTTATTCTGACTGGAGAGAGAATTGAGGTTGGGTTGAAGTCTGGTAAGATTCCGAAGGGTGCATCTACAAGTTCTGAGAAGAAACCCTTCAAGAAGGAGGCCAGTGTTGTATATGGCTCTAGACGACAAGAGAAATCTGAGCGCCGCCAATCTGTCAGTGCGGTAATGATTGCTAAGCCTGCTGCCGCTCCTCGGCAAACCAATCCTCCGAGGGCTGAAAGACCTAGAAGAGAATTCACCCGTT
This sequence comes from Vicia faba, assembly GCA_948472305.1. Lineage (NCBI taxonomy): Eukaryota > Viridiplantae > Streptophyta > Magnoliopsida > Fabales > Fabaceae > Vicia > Vicia faba. Next base: position 1,205,921,821 of record OX451741.1, read on the forward strand.
TGAGTATGACTTTATCCCAGATCTTGCCACAGTTGCTGTCCACCAACCTAGTGACTGTCAGAGAGGCCCCCAAGGTTGTAAACATTGCCTCCCCGAAATACAATCCAAATGCCCGCTGTGCTTATCACTCCGATAGCCCGGGGCATTCCACTAATGACTGTTGGGCATTAAGGAATAAGGTGCAAGACCTTATTGACGCAAAAGAGATATAGTTCGAAGCGCCTGAGAGGCCGAATGTGGTGACTGCTCCCATGCCCCAGCATGGAGTAAATGTTGTTGACGAAGATGTATACGCCGTTTTTGTGGATGATGTGGTTACTCCCTTAATGACCGTCAAGAGGAACCTATTGCTGGCCGGTTTATTTCCGGGTTGCAGTGAGGGTTGCCTGGTCTGTGTTGTTTCCCTCTCTGGTTGTCCTTTGCTGAAGTTAGGCATCCAAAGCCTAATGGATAGCAAAGAGATTCTATTCAAGAAGTCTGCTGTTCAGTTGGTTCCGGTAGAAGAAGTTTCTGTGGTTACAATCTATAATAATCCAATCAAGGCTCTCCCAAGGAAGCCTGTTCAAATCATGACTGTCGCACCTGTTGTTATTACTGTTCCGAGGCCTCTCCCCTACGTATCTGATAAAGCTGTCCCCTGGCACTATGGGGCAGACGTATATGTGAATGGAATTAAACAAGAATTCAACACTGGCACCAGTATCAGCAATATCACTGGTCCAGCCAAGGTTACCCGCAGTGGCAGGCTCTTCTCGCCTGACATTGCACCACCCGCTGCTCGAAGACCCCTTACAATAACACCTACAAGTATACATGTTCCTGCTTCTGATCAAGTTGTTTCCCCTGCTGCCGAGTCATCCAATGCTCGGGGCAAAGGAATTGAAGACGGGCCTGCCCGGATGGAGGCACCAATACCTATAAATGCTGAGGCCTCCCAACAAGAGATGGAGGAGATTCTAAAGATAATCAAGAAGAGCGACTTCAATGTTGTGGAACAGCTGGGGCATACGCCCTCCAAGATCTCCATGCTCTCCTTGCTCCTGTGCTCAGAGGCCCATGCTAAGGCCTTAATCTCATTTCTCAAAACGGCCCATGTGCCACAGGAAACATCTGCAGTCCAGTTCACTGATTGCGTAGCAAATCTGACAGCGGACAATGGCTTGGGTTTCTCAGATGCTGACCTGACAGCAAAGGGAAGGGACCACAATGATGCCCTGCATGTCTCTATTGAATGCAGGGGCACTACTCTGGTGCATGTGTTGGTGGACACCGGCTCTTCCTTGAATGTGCTACCCAAGAAAGCCTTAGACTGTTTGGATTGTGAAGGCCTGGAATTAAAACCTAGCAATATCATCGTCAGAGCCTTTGACGGTTCCAAGAGGATGGTTCATGGAGAGGTTGACATTCCTATTCGTGTGGGCTCTCAGGTGTTTGACTCTACCTTCTATGTGATTGATATCCGTCCATCGTATTCTTGTCTACTGGGTCGACCTTGGATCCATAAAGCTGGGGCAGTAACCTCTACCTTGCACCAGAAGCTAAAATATCCTGTCAGAGGGAAGATCGTCACTGTGCAGGGAGAGGAGGAGTATATGGTGAGCCATTTGAATTCCTTCAGATATATTGAGATGGACGGGGAGTTTATTGAAACCCCCTTTCAGCATTTCGAGGAGGTACTTCCAATTTCAGCAGCAGCAGAAACAGCGGTCGAAGAGGATGTTCCTTTGAAGATGGCTTCCTTGAAAGATGCCTGGGCTGTGGCTCAGAAAGGTGAATGTGCTAATTGGGGCAGGCTCCCTGATTTTATACAGAAAACTGACAAGTTTGGGCTGGGTTTTACTGCAGAAGGACAGAAAGCTATGCGGAAGGAAAAGACCAGAAGAACTCCTGTGCTCATTACCAATCCAGGAGTGAATGCTGTTGGGGACGAAGATGAAGTGGATGAAGCAGAGTTCAATAGCTGGATCTACCCGACAACTGATGGCGGATTGACCAATTGGATTGCCAAAGACCATACTCCTGTTACTTTTGTTACGCAGTAATAAACTTCTTTGTTTTATTATTTGTAATAAACAATTAAAACTCTATGGCCCGGTGTCTTACCCGAGGCACCGTGGTTTTATTTGTAAGGGCATATAAATTGTCATTTCATATATCATAAATAAAAATCTTGGACGTTTTCTCGCATTTCAAATCTTATGCTCCTTTTCTGTCTTGCATTCCTTTATATATTTCAAAACAACTGTATTTACACACACTCACTCATACAGGTTTCAATCCACTCTGGATCTCACTGGTAACGACTCTGCTACTGCCAGTTATGACTTCGAAAATCCGATCAACTTAGCCGAAGACGAAGGTGAAGATGATTGCGAAGTGCCTGGCGAGCTTGCAAGACAGTTACTCCAGGAAGAGAGGGAAATTCAGCCACATGAAGAGCCGGTAGAAACACTAAATCTGGGTACTGATACAGACAGAAAGGAGGTAAAGATTGGTGCCAACCTAGAGCTCAGCGTGAAGCAACGGTTGACTCAGATGCTACATGATTATATGGAGATCTTTGCCTGGTCCTACGAAGACATGCCCGGGTTGGATACCGACATTGTGGTCATCATTTGCCTACCAAGGAAGATTGCCCGCCGGTCAAGCAAAAGGTCCGTCGCATAAGTCCAGAGATGTCTGAGAAGATCAAAGCCGAGGTTATGAAACAGTTTGATGCCGGGTTCCTTGCAGTGACTTCTTACCCTCAGTGGGTTGCTAATGTGGTGCCGGTACCGAAGAAGGACGGTAAGGTCAGAATGTGTGTCAACTACAGGGATCTGAACAGGGCCAGCCCCAAGGATGACTTCCCTCTACCTCACATTGATGTCCTTGTTTACAATACAGCTCAGCATAAGGTGTTATCTTTCATGGATGGTTTTTCAGGCTATAATCAGATCAAGATGGCTCCTGAAGACATGGAAAAGACTACCTTTGTTACTCAGTGGGGCACCTTCTGCTACAAGGTCATGCCTTTTGGACTGAAAAATGCTGGGGCAACCTACCAACGTGCCATGGTTGCTTTATTTCATGACATGATCCATCATGAGATAGAAGTGTATGTCGACGACATGATCGCAAGGTCCCAGACTGAGGAAGAGCACCTAGATCATCTACAGAAATTGTTTGACCGTCTGAAGTTGTACAAGCTGAGGTTGAATCCGAACAAGTGCACCTTCGGGGTAAGATCTGGAAAGTTGCTAGGCTTCGTTGTAAGTGACAAGGGTATTCAAGTGGACCCTGCCAAGGTCAAAGCTATTCAAGAGATGCCAGTTCCTAAGACAGAGAAAGAGGTCAGAGGCTTTTTAGGACGCCTGAATTACATTGCTCGGTTCATCTCGCATCTAACTGCTACCTGTGAGCCAATCTTCAAGCTGCTGAAGAAAGATCAGGTAGTACGTTGGAATGATAAATGTCAGGCTGCTTTTTACAGAATCAAAGAGTATCTCCAAGAACCACCCATCCTTATGCCACCGGTTGAAGGGAGACCTCTGATACTATACCTGACAGTGCTCGACAACTCAATGGGGTGTGTGCTGGGGCAGCATGACGAGTCTGGCCGAAAAGAGCACGCCATTTATTACCTTAGCAAAAAGTTTACCGACTGTGAGACCCGATACTCGCTGCTTGAGAAAACTTGCTGCGCTTTGGTATGGGCTGCTCGCCGGCTGAGACAGTATATGCTGACTCACACTACCTTGTTAATCTCAAAGATGGATCCTATAAAGTACATATTTGAAAAGCCTGCTCTGTCTGGGAGAATAGAAAGATGGCAAATGATCTTGACGGAATACGACATTCAATACACAACCCAGAAAGCCATCAAGGGGAGCGTATTGGCAGACCACTTGGCACATCAGGCAGTAGATGACTATCAGTCAATGAACTTCGAATTTCCGGACGAAAGCATCACGATTGTGACTGATTGTGAAGTACCTGGACCAGATGAAGGACCTGAGGAAGGATCCCGATGGTCTATGCACTTTGACGGAGCCTCCAACGCTTTGGGTAACGGTATTGGCGCTATAATCATATCCCCTCAAGGCACTCATACTCCACTCACTGCCCGGCTATATTTCAACTGCACCAACAACATGGCGGAGTATGAGGCATGCATCATGGGTCTTCAAGCTGCGATCAACCTAAGAATCAAGTTTCTGAGTGTCTTCGGAGATTCCGCTCTCGTGATCAATCAGATCAAAGGAGAGTGGGATATGAAACATCCGAACCTTATTCCTTACAGAGAATGTGTGTTGACATTGATCCCTCATTTCACAGAGATAACCTTTGAACACTTCCCGAGAGAGGAGAATCAGTTGGCGGACGCATTAGCTACAATGTCTTCTATGTTCAAGGTCAAATGGGACAATGAGGCTCCCCGGATCATCATCTGGAAATTGGACGAACCGGCATACTGTTGTGATCTCGAGACTGAAATGGTGACTGAGAAGCCTTGGTACCATGAAGTGAAGAGATATCTGGAAGCTCAGGAATACCCTGAAGGTGCCTCTGTCAACGACAAAAAGTTTCTGAGAAGGTTCGTAGCGAAGTTCTTCCTTAGCAACGGCATCTTGTACAAGCGAAACCATGATTAAACCTTACTGCATTGTGTGGATAAGACAGAAGCAGAAAGGATTATGGAAGAGCTACATGAAGGGACCTTTGGTACACATTCCAGTGGACACACTATGGCAAAGAATATCCTTCGGGCAGGGTATTTCTGGTCCACCATGGAAGCTGACTGCTACCAACATTCTCGGACGTGTCACAAATGCCAGATTTATGCAGACAAGGTGCATGTTCCTCCAGTTCCTCTAAATGTTCTGACTGCGCCTTGGCCGTTTGCAATGTGGGGCATAGACATGATCGGTGAGATTAAACCTACGGCATCTAACGGACATCGCTTCATCCTGGTAGCGATAGATTACTTCACAAAGTAGGTCGAAGCAGCTTCTTACGCTACGGTAACCAAGACAGTGGTGGCACGGTTCATTCGGCATAATCTGATCTGTCGATATGGCGTCCCAGAAAGAATTATTACAGACAACGGTACCAATCTGAATAACAAGATGATCACTGAGCTCTGCGAGCAGTTCAAGATAAAGCACCACAACTCTTCTCCTTACAGACCGAAGATGAATGGGGCTGTAGAAGCGGAAAATAAGAACATTAAGAAGATCGTGCAGAAGATGACAGTGACTTATAAAGATTGGCACGAGATGTTACCGTTCGCTCTACATGGGTACCGTACCTCAGCCAGGACGTCAACCGGGGAAACTCCTTTCTCCTTGGTTTATGGTATGGAGGCAGTCTTACCGATCGAAGTGCAAATACCCTCTCTCCGGATAATGAAGGATGCAAATCTGAACGAAGATGATTGGATCCAGACACGACTTGATCAGTTAAACCTTATTGATGAAAAGAGGCTTGCTGCTATCTGTCATGGTCAGACGTATCAGAAACGGATGATCAGGGCATTTAACAAAAAGGTCAGACCACAGGAATATCAAGTTGGGGATCTAGTAATCAAGCGAATCATCCTTCCTCAGAGTGATCCAAGGGGCAAATGGACCCTTACATATGAAGGGCCATTTGTGGTTAAACATGTGTTCTCAGGAGGAGCCATGATTTTAACCAACATGGATGGTGACGATCTTCCTCACCCCGCCAATGCACACATAGTAAAAAGATACTACGCATAATAAAGACCCGCTAGGCTGACATGCCTAGGCAAAAATTAGGGCTTCTCGGCGAACCAAAAGGGTTCGGGCAAAATGAAGGGATGAAATAAAAAAATCTGTACACCCGGCAAGTCGAAAACCTGAAAAGGCGGCTTGGGCAAAAATGGGTATCCCGGTGGACTGAAAACCAGAAAGGGCGGTCCAGGCAAAAGTTAGGTATAAAGCGTAATACTATGTCTCATTGGATCACTTTGCATCCAGAATCCGGTATCTACATCAAGTTCAGACGGCATCGATCAGTCAGCTTCATTTTCAACTAAGGTCATCAAGTGATGAGACGCTCGGAGATATAAAGGCAATAGCAGAGTTGAAACCCAGTGGGATCATTCATTTCACACAGCTATTTTATTTTCTCTTGTACAAAATTTGTATAAGCTCTTTTGTTCGGCGGCGTTCTCTTACTAGGACGTCAGCCCCTTGTACCTAAAACGCCTATTCACAGGCAATTCAAAAAATCAATACAAATATACTTTCAGTTAAAATTGCCAATTGTTTTTCCTTTTCTGTTTTGTTTTGCGAAGAACGTCCAAGGTTCAATTTGTGATATATGCATTGACAATAATTTGCTAACTCATGAATATTTGCATACGAAACAAAGGATTAATTACAGGTAACATTAGAAACAGGGGCAATAAAAGAGTTGTCTAAGCAATCTAATTGTTTTATCCTCCAAGGTACCAAGGTAGGTTCAGCTGAAGAACGTAACCAGTACATCTTAATTCCCCAGAGAGTGAGTCAGCAAGCCAGTACACTCTCCCCAAAGCAAAGCTACTATCAAACTTAAGGAAAGTTGGGTACCCTCCAGCAGGTCTCAACATTCCCCAGCAGTAATATACATATTCTTAACAAGCATCCCCGGCAGTCTTGACCTAGAGATTGTTCCCCGGCGGTACATCAAACATTCAGCAAAGTTACCTCCAATACAGTTCAAAAACTTCTCCAGGAGAGTCCAATCTAGTTCCCCAGGAAAGTTGGAATCATCTCCCCAGCAGTAAGCTTATCCCCAGTAGATTCTGGAAGCTTACCCTCGCAGAGCACGAACGCGTTTCCCCGGTTTTATTCAAGAGTTATTTCCCTACCAGGGTATAACTGGGTTATCCTCAGCCAAAAGCCATGGAAAGAGCGTCCTCGACGAAGTCTTCTTATCCCCAGCGAAGTCTATCAACACTTCCAACACAACAATGGTATCCCCAACAAGTTATCATCAACATTCCAGCAAAGTACTTCTCTCCCCACAGAGTATTGCTTCCCAGCAAGATCGTTAGAGTATTTTTCTCCCCGCAGAGTAATCCATTCGCCAAGTTTATTCCCCAACGGAGTTATCTTCTCCTACCGGTATTCTTGCAATCATCATCCCCAGCGGAAACAACAAAGCAAGCTATTCTTCAATATCAGCCCAGGATATGACTTCCCGGCACCCGTCAAGGATTTACTTTCCTAGACATTCATAAACATCACATACATCATTATAGCATGCATATATGCATCATATCTTACAAATCTCATTTATGTTGAGAACATCATTGCCTGATTCATATCATGCATGACATATGACTGACCTTTACCTTTCAGGAAAGATCTAGTTGAGTTCTCAGCTATACTCAAGACCTATACTGGTTCAGTTAAGTCGACCCTAAGACTTTTCTGTTTCTTATCCAGTCCAAGGCCTTCTCTGGTTCAGTCAGATCGACCCTAAGATCTCCCTGTTTCTTATCCAGTTGAAGACATTTCAAGACCTAGACCGGTTCAGTTAAGTCGACCCTAAGACTTCTCTGTTTCTTATCCCGTCCAAGGCCTTCTCTGGTTCAGTCAGATCGACCCTAAGATCTCCCTGTTTCTTATCCAGTTGAAGATTTCAAGACCTAGACCGGTTCAGTTAATCGACCCTAAGATTCTCTGTTTCTTATCCAGTCAAAGGCCTTCTCTAGTCCAGCTAAATCGACCCCTAACAGATTTTCCTGATAAAGACTCAGTAGAAGATACCCAAGATTCTCTCAATGATTACTGTTGAGGTTGTAGTCGCCTGTGGTTCTCTCCCCGTTACTGTTGAGGTAGTAATCGCCCAAGGTTCTCTCATCGTTACTGTTGAGGTAGTAATCATCCAAGGTTCTCTCATTGTCCCGTTGAGGTAGTAACCATCCCTGATTCATTCATCACCTTTTGAAGCTCCAGACTCGATTCATGTATCTCGCCAGAGCACGTCTGAGCAGGTTCAAAGTTTCGATACCTGTATCCAGCCAGGGCGCGTCTGTATAAAGAATTTTAAAGTCAACTCCTGTAACAGGCCAGGTAATTATCTTTCTTTTTTAGGTACGCAAGTTCTCGCTAAGGAAACTCTTACGCGATCACCTCTCAACATGGCATCTATAAGCCCATCTCTCCTATCCATCAGTCTCCAAATTGCATCTATAAGCCCATTCCCCACATCACACTACTATGTGAGCGCAAATTTCTGGGCACTCTAGTGTTCAATCATCTTCCACCTTCGGATTACGAAAGGCACGCAAGCCAATCTACATCCTCAGGTTTAAGAAGATTGAACAGGGGCAACTGTTGTACCCCAAAATTTTCCCTCCCATATTCTTCAAAATTTGCCAAGTCAAAACTTCAAAATCTCCCCAAGGGTTGCACAGTTCAAGGGCCTCTTAACAGTCAAAAACTAGGGTTTTGGTTCTGACAAAGAAATTGAAGTTTTCAAGGGTCCAATCAAGTCCCACATGCTTATAAACATGGTCAAGTATCCTCATACCAAGTTTCAAGACTTACAGCTCAAAATTGCACAGTCAAAAACCCTAATTGCACTACAGTCAACTGCAGGGGCAAAATGGTCATTTGACAGTCAAAAGTCCAAATTTTTGGTCAACATCTCATTTTGAAGCCACAAACATCATTTGATCAATGCTTGATCATGATTCTCAAAGTTTGGCTCAAAAAGTCTCAAGATGCAAAAGTTTCCATATTTGGACAGTTGAAAAAGTCAACTGTAACTTGACCAAGGCATAACTTCCACATGGATTATCAGAAAAATTCCATCCAAAAGCTCATTTTGAAGAGAATGACATTTCCTACAACTCCTCTTCACACTTCAAGTCCAAGAAATGCTCTCACAAAAAGTTATCAATTTCAACATTATAGGTCATTTTCAAAAGTCAACAAAAAGGGACTTTAAGTAAAAGGCCATAACTTGAGATTGGTAAATAAAAATGACATGGGACCAAAGGCATTGGTTAGAGGACTTCAAGACCTTTCCAAAATGTCCAAGAACATGATCAAAGCTTAAAAATTGAGCAAGATATGCCTTGTGGAAGTTGGGAAATTTTTGGGACTTTTGAAAAGTCAACTTTACTTCAAATGCCTCAAAATTGCTAATGGGCCTCTTTTTCTTCCACAATTCATCATCCAAGGCATGTACACGACCATTTGGCCCAAAGGGAAGTTTTTTATCATTTTTTATTTATTTATTTGGATTTTTAATTATTAATAATTCATTTAATTAAAATAAATAGGTGAAAAATACTAAACCTAATGTTTTAAATCTTTTTGTGCATGGAATAGGCTTAAGATTTCGTGCATGATCAGATTTGGAAGGAATTATGGTGATTGGATATGATTGAAACCAAATATGCTTGAAAAAGATTGGAAAATTATGGCATAAAAATCAAAGATTGATTCCTTCAATTCATGGATTCTTTGGACAAAAAACCAACCCTAATCATTCACATGTATATATGGATGCAAACCCTACTCCTAAAAACGACCCAGTTGCGCCATACACAAAGAACAAAACTTGAGTTTTTTGCCAAAAAGTTGAAAACTGAAAACTAGGTTTTAGGGCTTTTCAAGATCAAATAACCATTCCATTAGCTTGCCAAGGTGACCAGGAGGCTATTCCAATCAAGAACATCAACTCTAACGCCTTGAATCGGTATACAGAAATCAAAAATTTTCATATAAAATGCATAATCGTGTTTTAATATTCAAGCATGTTCATTACATTTTTTTCATGGATTTGTACTAATTGGATGATTCTGAAACTAACCATATGCTTTGATTGAGTTTTTACGCGTTATATAAGGATTCACCATTAAAGGATGCTAGGGTTCTTTGAACTTGAAATTGGGCATTTCTCACTACTGTAAAATTGAGACACCATAATACCATGAATGGACTCAGTGTGTTTGGACGATTCTAAAGCAATCCTCGCGCTCAATTTATGAGCTGCCATGTGCTATTCGCTATTTTGGAAACAAGCATGTTTTGAGGGGGTTCAAAACCCCCGCTAACCCTTTTATATTTTCAGGAAAAACACATTAAGGAAGAAGATGATGAAGTGTAAGGTGTTGGTTGGTCCATTTGAAATTTTGCGCGGAAACAGGTGAAGGAAAATTGCGATCAAAACGCAGCGGAATATAAAATTTTCCTTTAGAGATCCTTACGAATGAGCATGGTCAGTGATAGAAAGTTTTACCTCTTGTGGCGATTCAGACTTTTGATGTCGTGATCACGAGCGTTGATGAAGAACAACGCCTCTACTCAGTCCACACGAACAGATCGCTTCCGGTCACAGTGCTAGCTGATCACGAACGGAAACCTTGAGTGAGAGAGAGAGAGTCAAAAACGAAAATGCATCAAGTGAAAAAACTTCATCACAAGGGATCTATTTATAGAATCACTCGTTTGGGCTACAAGCTAAAAGCCCAATTAAGGCTATAAGCTAAAAGCCCAATTAAGCTTATGGACATCATACCTTATGATGTACCATATATCACTTATCCACGTGGTACCTTACCACTTTCCGTATTACACTTAAGTGCACCGTACCTTACGGTGTTCCTTATTTATTCTATCTCTCATCAACCTGTCCTTATGTGTGTGACCCTGTAGGTTTTCGCGACGTTGGCAATTATATTAAATTACACATTTAATATAATAAACAGTGAGCGGTATCTAGCAACACATCACTGTTACCCAAGTCACGAAAATGTCATGTGATCTGACCAAACCTTTTCCGTGATAATATTTGTGTTGTACAATTACCCTTTTTCCCTCATGTCTATATTGAACACAAGGCATACACTATGTCACCCTTGTCCAGTTCAATATTGGGCCCTTAGACATTTATCCTGTTATGCAGGATGAGCAAATTCCATCTAGGTCACTCATGTCCCTTAGCATGCTTTGTGAAGTACCCATCAACCATCTTTATAGTCATCCAGTTACGGATGACGTTTGATCAGCAATAAAGTACTTGACTCTACATCTAGGGTCCATAGTGGTTTCAGGTCGAAGGGTGGTATACACCATTATCATCATGAGAATAACTTATGACACTTTGCATAACATTCTATGTAGTATTCTCATAACGGGTCAATCCAGTATAAATATTACTCCTAATATTCATACCTATGTCAAGACTTGATAACTCCTTATCTATGATCCATGAGATGTGATCATCAATCTATCTTCATAATAATCTTAATGCTTTAATGTTATCCCACTTCACATTAAAGCTTGACTACGGATACTTTAAGAATAGTTTCTTATGTTTAATGGGATCTCATGATTAAGTCATACTTAACATTTCATTAAACCAATAAACCATTCTAGGGACTTTATTATTTTGGAAAACATAATAAAGAAATGCCTTTTATTATTAATAAATAATTCGATACAAGTACCAAAAGTATTGGCCTCTAGGGCTTACACCAACAATCTCCCACTAGCACTAGAGCCAATCAGGCATACCCCTAATACCCATAGATCTAGTATGTCCATCATGCTTCAGCTGCGCAAGAGGCTTTGTTAATGGGTCAGCAACATTGTCAAGTGTAGGTACTCTGCATATTTTCACATCTCCCCGATCGATTATCTCTCGAATGAGATGATAACGCCTAAGTATGTGTTTGGATCGTTGGTGAGATCTAGGCTCCTTAGCTTGTGCGATAGCACCATTGTTATCACAATAGAGATCAATGGGATCCACAATGCTATGGACTATGCCAAGTTCACTAATGAACTTCTTGATCCAAACAGCTTCCTTTGCTGCAGTTGAGGCAGCAATATACTCAGCCTCGGTTGTAGAATCAGCAACTGTATCTTGCTTTGAACTTTTCCAGCTCACAGCGCCACCATTTAAACAAAACACATAACCAGATTGCGATCTAAAGTCATCCTTATCTGTTTGGAAGCTAGCATCAGTGTATCCAATTACAGCAAGCTCTTCCTGACCTCCATATATCAAGAATGAATCCTTAGTCCTTCTCAAGTACTTAAGGATATTCTTGACAGCTACCCAATGAGCATCACCGGGATTAGACTGGTACCTACTCGTTGCACTTAAAGAATACGAGACATCTGGTCGAGTACATAGCATGGCATACATGATAGATCCTATTGCAGATGCATATGGAATCTTATCCATGCGATCCCTTTCTTCCTTACTTGAAGGGGATTGTGTTTTTGACAGACACATGCCATGTTGCATAGGTATGAATCCTTTCTTGGAATCATGCATATTAAAGCGTCTCAACACTTTTTCTATGTATGTACTCTGACTTAGGCCAAGCAGTTTTTGTGACCTATCTCTATAGATCCTGATTCCTAATATATAGGTTGCTTCACCTAGGTCCTTCATTGAAAAGCATTTCCCTAACCAAGTTTTCACTTGTTGCAAGGTAGGGACATCGTTTCCAATGAGTAATATGTCATCTACATATAATACCAGGAATACGATCATGCTCCCACTAACCTTCTTGTAGACACAAGGCTCATCTTCATTCTTGATGAATCCATATTGTTTTACTGTTTCATAAAAACGAAGATTCCAGCTTCTGGAAGCTTTCTTCAATCCATAAATTGATCGCTGTAACTTACATATCTTTTGGGCTTCCTCTGGTATGTCAAATCCTTCAGGTTGTGTCATGTACACATCCTCAAGAAGATTCCCATTAAGGAAAGCAGTTTTGACATCCATCTGCCATATTTCATAATCATGATATGCAGCGATAGCAAGTAAAATCCGAACAGATTTAAGCATTGCAACTGGTGAAAAGGTTTCATCATAGTCCACCCCATGAATTTGTTTATAGCCTTTTGCAATCAGTCTTGCCTTATAGGTATGTACCTTACCATCCATGTCAGTCTTCTTTTTGAAGACCCACTTGCATCCTATAGGGTTAAATCCTATAGGAGGCTCTACCAAGGTCCAAACCTGGTTTGTGTACATGGAATCCATTTCAGATTTCATGGCTTCTAGCCACTTCTCAGACTCAGGACCAGTTATGGCCTCTTGGTAGGTCACAGGCTCATCTTGATCCATGAGTAATACATCACCCTGATCACTTATGAGATATCCATATCTCTCAGGTTGTTGACGTATCCTGCTTGACCTACGCTGGTCTTGTTCTACTTGAGCAGGTTGCTCTTCCACAACTACTTGTGTTTCCTGCTCTAATTCCTCCATAGGTGTATCAATGCTTTGTGGTTCTTGAATTTCTTCAAGCTCTATTTTCCTCCCACTGATTCTTTTGGAAATAAAATCCTTTTCCAGAAAAACTCCAGTTCGAGCGACAAACACTTTGCCCTCAGAAGGATTATAGAAGTAATACCCTCTTGTTTCTTTAGGATACCCAACAAATAAGCATTTGTCAGATTTGGGCTCAAGCTTAGTTGAAATTTGTCGTTTCACATAAACTTCACAACCCCAAATCTTCATGTAAGACATATGTGGTTTCTTACCACTCCATATCTCATATGGTGTCTTCTCAACCTTTTTGGATGGAACTCGGTTAAGTGTGTAAGCTGCAGTCAATAGTGCATGTCCCCAAAAGGAGTTCGGAAGATCGGCGTGACTCATCATGGATCGAACCATGTCTAACAAGGTCCGATTTCTTCTCTCGGATACACCATTCCATTGTGGTGTTCCGGGAGGAGTAAGTTGGGATAAAATCCCACATTCCTTTAGATGGTCATCAAACTCTAGGCTTAAATATTCACCGCCTCGATCTGATCGAAGAACTTTAATATTCTTACCTAGTTGGTTTTGTACTTCATTCTTGAATTCCTTGAATTTTTCAAAGGTTTCAGATTTGTGTTTCATTAAATACACATAACCATATCTACTGAAATCATCAGTAAATGTGATGAAGTATTGAAAACCTCCTCTGGCTGGTATGTTCAGTGGTCCACATACATCAGTATGTATGAGGGCCAAAAGATCATTAGCCCTTTCACCTTTTCCTGTGAATGGGGACTTTGTCATCTTTCCAATTAAACAAGATCTGCATGTCTCATATGATTCATAATCAAAAGAGTCCAAGAGTCCATCTTTATGGAGTTTGGAAATGCGTTTCTCATTTATGTGGCCTAAGCGACAGTGCCAAAGGTAGCTTGGATTTAACTCATTAGGTTTAATCCGTTTAGTATTAATGTTATAAATTGGCATTTCAAGATCAAGGACATATAGTCCATTGTTCATTTGTGCAGAAGCATAGAATATATCATTCAAATAAATAGAGCAACAATTGTTCTTTATTATAAATGAAAAACCAAACTTGTCCAAACAAGAAACAGAAATAATATTCCTACTAATTGCAGGTACATAATAACAGTTCTCTAACTGAATTATTAAACCACTAGGTAAAGTCAAAACATAAATTCCTACGGCTAAAGCAGCAACCTTTGCTCCATTTCCAACTCGTAGGTCAACTTCACCTTTTGCCAAATCTCTACTCCTTTTTAGCCCCTGCACATTAGTACAAATGTGAGAACCGCATCCAGTATCTAATACCCATGATGCAGAAGTAGATAAATTAATTTCAATAACAAAAATACCTGAATTTGAAGTCGCTACTCCATTTTTAATATCTTCCAGGTACTTTGGGCAGTTTCTCTTCCAATGTCTGGTCTTACCGCAATGGAAGCAAGTACCCTCCTTTGCTACGCCTCCACTAGGCTTCAAAGCAGGAACAATAGGTTTAGGCTTGGCAAATTCCTTGCCTTTCCCTTTACCAACCTGCTTGGTAGGCCTCTTGTTCAGCTTCTTTCCATTACTGACCATCAGAATGGACTTCCCTTTTGTCTTCATATTCTGCTCAGCAGTTTTCAACATGCTTAGCAATTCTGGAAGACTCTTATCCATGTCATTCATGTTGAAATTCATGACAAACTGATTAAAGCTATCTGGCAACGATTGCAAGATAAAATCAGTTGCAAGTTCCTTTCCAAGCGGAAACCCTAACCTTTCAAGGTTCTCCACATACCCAATCATTTTGAGTACATGGGGACCTACAGGGTTTCCCTCAGATAACTTGCTATTAAAAAGGGCCTTTGAAACCTGAAACCTCTCATTTCTTGCCTGCTCTTGATAGAGCATTTTCAGATGTCCGATCATATCGAACGCTGACATGTTCTCGTGTTGCTTTTGCAACTCCGAGTTCATAGTAGCTAGCATGAGACAAGCGGCTTCATTAGCATCATCGAGATGCTTCTTATAAGCTTCTCTTTCTGCCTTAGGTGCCGAACTAGGCGGTTCCTCTTCAGGAACAGGTGTCTCCAAGACATACAACTTCTTATCGTGCTTGAGGACAATCCTCAGATTTCGGTGCCAATCCAGGAAATTTGTCCCAGACAATTTTTCCTTATCTAGGATTGATCGCAAAATATGGTTGTTTGTTGTCATGGTAATCTACAAAAAAATGAAAATATAAGTATCATTAAAACAACATATTTAATTAGGCCTTTAATCAAATATGCTCCCACTATTTTACTCAAACCAAATGACCCTCATCATTTGATTCGGAAAATCCCGTTGGAAGACTTTCTAGTGGGTCGAGATCCATATTTCACTTTGTTCTAAGTCAGCGTTAGGCTGATTACACAAAACTAGGTTATTTAGGTAGGAACTCCTTCCAATTGTATCTCATACAACTCTCGAATATTTTCAGTTGGGTGAATAACTCCTTATTCTAATTCATTATATGAATCATTCCCAACTCTTGCTTCTAAACATGTATAATCTTATTATAATGTGTTTAGTTAAGTTTGACCCATTGTTTTAGCAGTTGGATATTACAATTATCCCATCGCACCTTACTAATATAGAACATGCACCTCGCGTAGGCGAAACCTACATTATTCGATACTAGTCTTGATGAGTGCTAAAACTTGGAAAGCATGAACTTAATATTTAACTTGAGGGATTTTGTTATTAGTTTGATCTCACCGGCTTAACATGCAATTCGTCTCTCTCATGCATCAACATACAAACACATGCATCAATATACATAAAAGGATACAGTTATGGCCCCTAGCACAATTGTTCTCCCAAGCCAATGAGAGAACCTAAGCTAACCTAATAACGATCTAAACTTCTCCAAGCAAGATCTCCAAGGTTATCCTCCTTTGATATTGTATTCTTCTCTTTCTTCATAACATTACATTACATAAAAGAAACTCGTTTTACATACGAGGGAGTGAGATGAGAAAAGAAGTTACATCAAGAATTTTAGAGAGAGGCACGACACGCAGGCCGTATTTTACAATCACAAAACAAAATAAAGGAAAAAACTAAGGCCATAACTGATCACCACAAGACAATAATAATAAACACACTTTTATTATTAGTTTAAATTTCTGTTAATTAAAAAAAAAGGCAAATTAAATTTCGATGATTGATCACACTACGCAGAGTTAGCCGGGGGTTCTGCTGCCCGGTCAGCGGACAGGGGTCAAGGGGGCAGCGCCCCTTTGCGGGGTTGTCAGGGGCAGCGCCCCGGCGCAAAATTTTAATGAACAATTCATTTGAAATCGGCATTATTTTCGCACAACTCTTGTGCATTCACAACCCTAATCGCATAAATCTGCAACAACACAACCCTTGTGCCGTCATGAACCCTAATGCAACAGTTTCATGCTGTCAAACACATCTCGATTGATAATTCAGTATGATTAATCACATGCCATTGCTTCACCATACTAATGTCGGATTCCGAAGCATATGAACAATGATCGGTCAAAGGAATAACAATCATCAAGTGTTTGAATGAACGAAACAGAAACAGTATATCACATATACCATCGTTGCATCAGATTTACTTATATCATATATAAGAGTGATCGATCTTATTTGTGTAACCTATGGACGATCGATGTATCGCTGCTTCACCATACTAATGTCGGATTCCTAAGCATAGTCAACATCAATCATCCAAATCGTACACAACAGATGCCAAATTTAATTAATCGTTTATTATTCAATTCATTCTGGTTTTAATCGAATCAAAACAGAAAATATAGAACATAAACAACTATCAGATCCATGGTTTCGTAAGTGGCTCTGATACCACTGAAGGAAAATTGCGATCAAAACGCAGCGGAATATAAAATTTTCCTTTAGAGATCCTTACGAATGAGCATGGTCAGTGATAGAAAGTTTTACCTCTTGTGGCGATTCAGACTTTTGATGTCGTGATCATGAGCGTTGATGAAGAACAACGCCTCTACTCAGTCCACACGAACAGATCGCTTCCGGTCACAGTGCTAGCTGATCACGAACGGAAACCTTGAGTGAGAGAGAGAGAGTCAAAAACGAAAATGCATCAAGTGAAAAAACTTCATCACAAGGGATCTATTTATAGAATCACTCGTTTGGGCTACAAGCTAAAAGCCCAATTAAGGCTATAAGCTAAAAGCCCAATTAAGCTTATGGACATCATACCTTATGATGTACCATATATCACTTATCCACGTGGTACCTTACCACTTTCCGTATTACACTTAAGTGCACCGTACCTTACGGTGTTCCTTATTTATTCTATCTCTCATCAACCTGTCCTTATGTGTGTGACCCTGTAGGTTTTCGCGACGTTGGCAATTATATTAAATTACACATTTAATATAATAAACTGTGAGCGGTATCTAGCAACACATCATTGTTACCCAAGTCACGAAAATGTCATGTGATCTGACCAAACCTTTTCCGTGATAATATTTGTGTTGTACAATTACCCTTTTTCCCTCATGTCTATATTGAACACAAGGCATACACTATGTCACCCTTGTCCAGTTCAATATTGGGCCCTTAGACATTTATCCTGTTATGCAGGATGAGCAAATTCCATCTAGGTCACTCATGTCCCTTAGCATGCTTTGTGAAGTACCCATCAACCATCTTTATAGTCATCCAGTTACGGATGACGTTTGATCAGCAATAAAGTACTTGACTCTACATCTAGGGTCCATAGTGGTTTCAGGTCGAAGGGTGGTATACACCATTATCATCATGAGAATAACTTATGACACTTTGCATAACATTCTATGTAGTATTCTCATAACGGGTCAATCCAGTATAAATATTACTCCTAATATTCATACCTATGTCAAGACTTGATAACTCCTTATCTATGATCCATGAGATGTGATCATCAATCTATCTTCATAATAATCTTAATGCTTTAATGTTATCCCACTTCACATTAAAGCTTGACTACGGATACTTTAAGAATAGTTTCTTATGTTTAATGGGATCTCATGATTAAGTCATACTTAACATTTCATTAAACCAATAAACCATTCTAGGGACTTTATTATTTTGGAAAACATAATAAAGAAATGCCTTTTATTATTAATAAATAATTCAATACAAGTACCAAAAGTATTGGCCTCTAGGGCTTACACCAACAACAGGCACTAACGATTGTTTTATATTATAATGTTTATTGTTTATATAATATACAAAGAGACAAAGTGGAGCAGTTGGCAAGGCATAGCGTTGGTAATCTCTAGGACCTGGGTTCGAACCCCAGGTCCCCACTCTCTTTCAATATTTTTTCTATCAATCTAATCCCATGCAGATTCAACCCTGGGTTCCACCATACTCTCCACATCCAGGCCTTCCACGTGCTGGCTGAGATCAATCCAAGGGGCACAACTTGAAGAACATCATGAGCCTTAGTCAACCATGCATATGGGAACGTGGAAAAGTCAAATAAGGCCTTAAAAACCTTGGGCCAGCAATGCTAACAAAACCTCCAAACGGGGACAGACCCCCCATGGTTTGAATTTTCATTCTTTTCTTTATTTTATTTATTTCAATTATTGTTTTTTTTAATTAATTCCTTTAATTTAATATTTTCATAAAAAACATAAAAACAATATAAAAATCAGAAGAAAAAAAACAAAAAAATAAGTATTTTTATTTAATGTTTTATTTTGTAAATAAATCTCATTAATTTAATTTAGCTTTTTAAATCTAGGATTAATCTTAATATTCTTTCAATAAAACCTAAAAATTGGTAGAATTAGGGTTTCAAATCTTTTTCATTCTTTTTTTTTCTTTTTTCTCACTATGATTAATTAATTATTTATTTTCATAAATCAAAATGCATTAATTAATTAGGTTTAATTTTAGGTTAAAGTTTAATGTTTTCTAAATAAAAAATAACAATTAGAATTAGGGTTAATATTTTAATTTCATTTAATTCTCATTAAAAAATCATAAATACGAAAACCTCAAAAATAATTTCTCTTTTTATTTTAATTGAATTAATTTGTAAATAATAATTTAATTTCATTAAAGGGTCCAACGCCCTCGCTTTCGATTTTAATTTGTTTCGCGCATTTTATTTTATTTCTTATAATGTTTATGTAATTCTCCCAAAGCCGTGTAATATTTATCTTTCGCACTTTACTTTATTTATTTTCTGTCAAATCGGGTCTTGGATTTTAATTTGGCGATGTGGACCCGCGCCTTTGTAATAGTTTAGAACTTTTAATTTCCGCATCTTTTTAACTGTTAAATAAATGCATGCAAGAATGAATGAAAAAATAAAAACAAACGCATAGATCACTTTGGCATGAACAAGATAAATGCAAATGAACATGACACACAAATCACACACCACCCCTAGGGTACGCCTCACTGTAGCCTTGCCTCGAAAGGTGATCGTCGAGTAGAGGATGTCTTACTAAGTCCTCATGATCCGGGAACCTGGCATGAGGGTAGCTTCTAAGGTGTCTTCCCATTGCTCTGGTGATCACCATGTCCCGAACCTCGAATTGACCCGAACACCTCCAACGGTGGTGCTACCTACCTCTCGATGGTGGGATGGCACTACTTTAAAGGATATTTACACAGACGAATTCCTTAGGGTAGGTAGACGACTCTAGATACTTGCTCTAAATTCAAAACAAATTCAAAAAATACTTTTCACATCGACACCTTTTCAAAAAGCTTTCGAAAGCAATTTTTCAAACACTCTTGAGGATCGATACAAGAGTCGAACTGGAATTTTCAAAGAAACTTTTTTAAAACCCACAGTTGAAAAGCAAACAAACAATTTTGAAAACACAAATGAGCAAGTATCTAAGAGCCCATGGATAACCATGGATAGAAAGGGTGCTAACACCTTCCCTTTCTATAATCTACCTCCCGAACCGAGAGCAATCTCTATAAGGAATTTTTCTGTGCTTTTGTCCTTTCCATTTGGAGAAAATAAAAGATGGTGGCGACTCTTGCTTCCGCGACATTTCGCGAACCAGCGTTAAACAGTCAGTTCCAGATCCACCGATCACACATGGAAATTCAACAAGTGCTTGGGTTGGATTTTGGAGACCTGGGTCTATCTTCTGGTTGGTGATCCCACACAAGTTCAAAGCACTGTCTTTCGCAAAGTATGACGGGGCGTCCTGCCCTAAGCTACATCTCAGATCTTATGTGCGGAAGATCCAGCCGTACACTATGGACAAGAACTTATGGATCCATTTCTTCCAGGAGAGTCTTTCAGGGACTCATCTCGAATGGTTCTATCAGCTGGATGGAGCCAAGGTTCGTAACTGGGAGGACTTGGCTACTGCTTTTTACAAGCAGTATCAGTACAATGCCGATCTCGCTCCTACACGTACCCAACTCCAGGGTATGTCGCTAGGATCGGGAGAAGGTTTTAAAGAGTACGCGCAGAAGTGGAGGGACCTGGCTGGCAGGGTGCAGCCGCCGTTAATCGACCGTGAACTCGTGGACATGTTCTTAGGGACCCTATCCGGGCCGTTCTTCAACCATCTCATTGGTAATTCGTCTGCATGGTTTACAGACCTCATTCTGATTGGTGAGAGGATAGAGGCTGGCATGAAATCAGGGAAGATACAGAAAGGTGCGTCCTCAAGTTCTGAGAAAAAGCCTTTGAAGAAGGAAGCCAGTGCTGTGTATGGGCCCAGAAGGCAAAATAAACCGGAACGCCGCCAAGCTGTCAACGCGGTGGTAATTGCAAAGCCTGCTGCCGCTCTTCGGAAACCTAACCAACCAAGGGGTGAGAGACCCAGAAGAGAATTTACTCGGCTTAGTATGACCTTGTCGCAGATCTTGCCACAACTGCTATCGACCAACTTGGTAACTATCAGAGAAGCTCCGAAGGTGGTAAACACAACCTCTCCGAAGTACAATCCCAACGCCCGCTGTGCTTATCACTCCGATAGCCCGGGGCATTCTACTGATGATTGCTGGGCCCTAAGAAATAAGGTTCAAGACCTTATCGATGCTAAAGAGGTTCAGTTCGAGGCTCCTGAGAAGCCTAACGTGGTGACAGCTCCCTTGCCCGATCATGGAGTAAATGCTATCAGGGAGGACGGCGAAGGGGATGAATCTGAATTCAACAGCTGGATTTACCCGATGACCGACGATGGACTGAACAATTGGACTACAAAAGACTATATACTTGTTACTTTTGTTACTCAGTAATGAATTCCTTTGTTTTTAAATTTGTAATGAACAATAATGTGAAACTTTATGGCCCGGTGTCTTACCCGGGGCACCGTGGCTTCATTTGTGAGGGCCTATTACCTGTCATTTCCATATATCATGAATAAAAACATTGGACGTTTTTCGCATTTCAAATCTTGTGCTCCCTTTCTTTCTTTCTTTATATATTGCAAAACAGCTATATTTACACACACTCACCTACACAGGTTTCAATCCACTCTGGATCCCACTGGTAACGACTCTGCTACTGCCAGTTATGACTTCGAAAATCCGATCAACTTAGCCGAAGACGAAGGTGAAGATGATTGCGAAGTGCCTGGTGAACTTGCAAGACTGTTACTCCAGGAAGAAAGGGCCATTCAGCCACATGAAGAGCCAGTGGAAACGGTAAATCTGGGTACTGAGACGGATAGAAAGGAAGTTAAGATTGGTGCCAATCTGGGGCTCAACGTGAAACAACGGTTGATTCAGATGTTGCATGACTATGTGGAAATCTTTTCCTGGTCTTACGAAGACATGCCTGGGTTGGATACCGACATTGTGGTCCATCACCTGCCGACCAAGGAAGAATGTCCTCCGGTCAAACAGAAGGTCCGCCGTATACGCCCAGAGATGTCCGAGAAAATCAAAGCTGAGGTTATGAAACAATTTGATGCCGGGTTTCTAGCAGTGACTTCTTACCCTCAGTGGGTTGCCATTGTGGTTCCGGTACCGAAAAAAGATGGTAAAGTCAGAATGTGTGTTGACTACAGGGATTTGAATAGGGCGAGCCCCAAGGATGACTTCCCCCTGCCTCACATCGACGTTCTGGTTGACAATACTGCACAGCACAAAGTGTTCTCCTTCATGGATGGGTTCTCAGGTTATAATCAAATCAAGATGGCTCCTGAAGATATGGAAAAGACTACCTTTGTTACTCAGTGGGGCACCTTCTGCTACAAGGTCATGCCATTCGGGTTGAAAAATGTTGGAGCAACCTACCAACGTGCCATGGTTGCTTTATTTCATGACATGATCCATCATGAGATTGAGGTATACGTTGACGATATAATTGCAAGGTCCCAAACTGAGGAGGAACACCTTGAGCATCTACAAAAGCTGTTTGACTGGTTGAAGTTATACAAGCTGAGGTTGAATCCCAACAAGTGCACATTTGAGGTAAGATCTGGAAAGTTGCTAGGCTTCGTCGTGAGCGACAAAGGTATTCAAGTGGACCATGCCAAAGTTAAGGCCATACAAGAGATGCCAGTTCCCAAGACAGAGAAAGAAGTCAGAGGCTTTCTGGGACGTCTGAATTACATTGCTCGATTCATCTCGCATCTAACTGCTACTTGTGAACCAATCTTCAAGCTGCTGAAGAAAGATCAGGTAGTATGTTGGAACGATGAATGTCAGGCCGCTTTCGACAGAATCAAAAAGTATCTCCAAGAACCACCCATTCTTATGCCACCGGTTGAAGGGAGACTCTAATACTATATCTGACAGTACTTGACAGCTCAATGGGGTGTGTGTTGGGGCAGCATGACGAGTCTGGCCAAAAAGAGCATGCCGTTTATTACCTTAGCAAAAAGTTTACCGACTGTGAGACCCGATACTCACTGCTCGAGAAAACTTGTTGCGCTTTGGTATGGGCTGCTCGGCGGCTGAGACAGTATATGCTGACTCACACTACTCTGTTGATTTCAAAAATGGATCCAATAAAGTACATCTTCGAAAAGCCCGCTCTGTCCGGAAGAATAGCAAGATGGCAGATGATCTTAACCAAATACAACATCCAGTACACAACCCAGAAAGCAATCAAAGGAAGTGTATTGGAAGACCATTTGGCACACCAGGCAGTGGATGACTACCAGTCAATGAACTTTGAGTTTCCAGACGAGGATATCATGGTAGTAACTGATTGTGAAGTACCTGGACCGGATGAAGGACCTGAAGAAGGATCCCGATGGTCTATGCACTTTGACGGAGCCTCCAACGCTTTGGGTAACGGTGTCGGCATTGTGATTATATCCCCCAAAGGCACTCATACTCCACTCACTGCCCGGCTATGTTTCAACTACACCAACAACATGGCGGAGTATGAGGCATGTATCATGGATCTTCAAGCTGCAATTGACTTAAGGATCAAGTTTCTGAGTGTCTTCGGAGATTCCACTCTCGTGATCAATCAGATCAAAGGCGAGTGGGATACGAAACACCCAAACCTTATTCCTTACAAAGAATGTGTGTTGACATTGATCCCCCATTTCACAAAGATAACTTTTGAACACTTCCCAAGAGAGGAGAATCAGTTGGCGGACGCGCTGGCTATGATGTCTTCTATGTTCAGAATCAAATGGGATAACGAGGCTCCCCGAATCATTATCTGGAAACTAGACGAACCTGTGTATTGTTGTGATCTTGAGGCTGAGATAGAAACTGAAAAACCCTGGTATCATGAGGTGAAGAGGTATCTGGAAGCTCAAGAATACCCCGACGGTGCATCTGTCAATGACAAGAAGTTTCTGAGAAGGTTCGCAGCAAAGTTCTTCCTCAGCAATGGCATTCTATACAAGCGAAACCATGACTCAACCTTACTGCGTTGTGTGGATAAGACTGAAGCAGAAAGAATCATGGCAGAGCTACATGAAGGTACCTTCGGAATGCATTCCAGTGGTCATACCATGGCAAAGAAAATCCTTCGAGCAGGATATTTCTGGTCCATAATGGAAGTCGACTGCTACCAACATTCCCGGACATGCCATAAGTGCCAGATTTACGCAGATAAGGTGCATGTTCCTCCAGTCCCTCTGAATGTCTTGACAGCACCTTGGCCTTTTGCAATGTGGGGCATTGATATGATCGGCGAGATTAAGCCTACGGAATCCAACGGGCATCGCTTCATCCTGGTGGCGATCGATTACTTTACAAAGTGGGTTGAAGCGGCTTCTTACGCTATCGTAACCAAGAATGTCGTGGCACGGTTCATTCGACACAACCTGATATGTCGATACGGCGTCCCGGAAAGGATCATCACGGACAACGGTACCAATCTTAATAACAAGATGATCACTGAGCTCTGCGAGCAATTCAAGATACAGCACCACAACTCTTCTCCTTACCGACCGAAGACGACCTTCCTCACCCTGCCAATGTAGACATAGTAAAAAGATACTACGCATGATAAAAGACCCGCTAGGTTGACATACCTAGGCAAAAATTAGGGCTTCCCGGCGAACCAAAAGGGTTCGGGCAAAAATAAGGGATGAAATGAAAAAAATCTGTACACCCGGCAAGTCGAAAACCTGAAAAGGCGGCTTGGGCAAAAATGAGTATCCCGGTGGACTGAAAACCCGAAAGGGCGGTCCAGGCAAAAGTTAGGGATTAAAGCGTAATACTATGTCTCATTGGATCACCCTACATCCAGAATCCGGTATCAACATCAAGTTCAGACGGTATCGATCAATCAACTTCATCTTCAACTAAGCAGCCAAGTTATGAGACGCTTGAAGACATAAAGGCGATAGCAGAGTTGGAACCCAGTGGGATTATTCTTTTCACATAGCTGTTTTGGTTTTCCTTTTTCACAAAATTGTATAAACTCTGTTTTTGTTCGGCAGCGTTCTCTTACTAGGACGTCAGCCTCTTGTACATAAACGCCTATTTTCAGGCAAATTCAAAAAATCAATAGAAATTCACTTTTCAGACCAATTGCCAATCGTTTTTTCTTTTTTCTGTTTTGTTTTGTGAAGAACGTCCAATGTTCAATTGTGATATATGCATTTGACAATAATTGCTAACTCATAAATATTTGCATACGAAACAAAGGATTAATTACAGGCGACACTAGAAACAGGGGCAATAATGAGTTGTCTAGGCAATCTAATTGCTCTGTCCACCAAGGTACCAAGGTAAGTTCGACTGAAGAATGTAACCCAGATACCTTCACTCCCCGTCGAGTAAGATAGGACTCAACAATACTCCCTGAGCAGAGTGGGTCTCCCAATCAGTCCTACAAGGCACAGTATCTCCAGCAAGTCAGCGATGCTCTCCCCAAGCAGAGTTAGTCTACTGTCAGCCTTAAGGAAGTGGGTATCCTCATAAGATCTCAACATCCTCCAGCGGAGTATACAGATGTTCCTAAGCAAGCATCCCCGGCAGTCTTGATCTAAGATTGTTCCCCGGCGGAATACCAGACACCCCAGTGGAGCCACTTCCCCAGTACAGTTCAAAAATCTCCCCAGGAGAGTTGGATCAATATCCCCAGTAGATTCAGGAAGCTTATCCCCAGTAGATTCTGGAGGCTTATCGCCTGCAGAGTATGAACGCACTCCCCCGGCTTTATTCAAAGGTTATTTCCCCACCAGGATATAACTGGGTTATCCTCAGCCAATTGCCACGGAAAGATTGTCCCCGGCGAAGTCTTCCTATCCCCAGCGGAGTTCATCAAATCTTCCAACGGAGCTTAACAATGGTATCCCCAGCGGAGTTATCATCAACATCTCAACAAAGTGCCTCTCTTCCCAGAGTAATTCCCCGCAGAGTAATCTCTCCAACAAAGTTTATTCACCAACGGAATCATCTTCTCCTACCGGTGTATCCTTGCAATCATCATCCCCAGCGGAAACAAAGAGCTCTACTCTTCCACATCAGCCCAGGATTCAACAAGCTCCCGGCATTCGTCAAGGATTTACTTTCCTAGACAAAAATGCATTCATAAACATCACATCTTCATACATTATAGCATGCACATACGCATCATGAACATACAATCTCATTTATTTTGAGAACATCACGCATTTCATACATCATGACAGTGCATACAACTAATGTTTTGCCTTTTCAGGAAAAAGGTCAATACAAAGATGATTACTATCAACTGTCGCAATTCCGGACTCGATTCCTGTATCCAGCCAGGGCACGTCTGAAGAGTTTAAAGATTCGATTCCTGTATCAAGCCAGGGCATATCTGTCGACGACTAATTCCAGATTCGATTCCTGTATCCAGCCAGGGAACGTCTGAAGAGTTTGAAGATCCGATTCCTGTATCCTGCCAGGGTGTATCTGTTGACGACTATTTCCAGATTCGATTCCTGTATCCAGCCAGGGCACGTCTGAAGAGTTTGAAGATCCGATTCCTGTATCCAGCCAGGGTGTATCTGTTGACGACTATTTCCGGACTCGATTCCTGTATCCAGCAAGGGCACGTCTGAAGAGTTTGAAGATCTGATTCCTGTATCTAGCCAGGGTGTATCTGTTGACGACTATTTCCAGACTCGATTCCTATATCCATCCAGGGCACGTCTGAAGAGTTTGAAGATCCGATTCCTGTATCCTTCCAGGGTGTATCTGTTGACGACTATTTCTGGACTCGATTCCTGCATCCAGCCAGGGCACGTCTGAAGAGTTTAAAGATCCGATTCCAGTATCCATCCAGGGTGTATCTGTTGACGACTATTTCCGGACTCGATTCCTGTATCCAGCCAGGGAACGTCTGAAGAGTTTGAAGATCCGATTCCTGTATCCTGCCAGGGTGTATCTGTTGACGACTATTTCCAGATTCGATTCCTGTATCTAGCCAGGGCACATCTGTGAGTAACTGATTGTAGACTCGATTTCTGTATCCAGCCAGGGCACATCTGCATGAAGAGTTTAAAGATTCGATACCTGTATCCAGCCAGGGCATATCTACATAAAGAGCTTGAAGATCAACCCCTGTAACAGGCCAGGTAATTATCTTTCTTTCTCAGGTACGTAAGTTCTCGCTAAGGAATCTCTTACGCGATCGACACCTAGATGGCATCTATAAGCCCATCCACATACCAACAGTCTCCAAATGGCATCTATAAGCCCATTCCAGACAGGGTTCTGTCACATCTCCAGATGGCATCTATAAGCCCATCCTATCATCTCTCCAAATGGCATCTGTAAGTCCATTCCCTACATCACACTGCTGATATTCTACTATGCGAGTACAAATTTCTGGGCACTCTAGTGTTCAATCATCTTCTACCCTCGGATTACAAAAGGCACGCCAGCCAATCTACATCCTCAGGTCTAAGAAGATTGAACAGGGGCAACTGTTGTACCCCAAAATTTGCCCTCCCATATTCTTCAAGATTTGACAAGATCAAGCTTCAAAATCCCTCAAGGGTTGCACAGTCCATTTGCCTCCTAACACAGTCAAAATTAGGGTTTTGGTTCTTGCAAAGAAATTGAGGTTTTCAAGGGTCTAATCAAGTCCCATGTGCCCATATACATTGTCAAGCATCCATATGTCAATTTTCAAGACTCACAGCATCAAATTGCACAGTCAAAAGCCCTAAATGCTTCACAGTTAACTACAGGGGCAAAATGGTCATTTGACAGTCAAAAGTCAAAAATTTTGGTCAACATCTTATTTTGAAGCCACAATCATCATTTGATCAACTCTTGATCATGATTCCACAAGCATGGCTCAGAAAGTCTCAAGATGCAAAAGTTTCTATTTTTGGACAGCTGAAAAGTCAACTGCAAATTGACCAAGGCATAACTTCTTCATGGTTTATCATAAAAATCCCATCTAATGCTCATTTTGAAGGGGATGACATTTCCTACAACTCATCTTCACACTCCAAGTCCAAGAAATGCTCTCACAAAAAGTTATCAATTTCTACATTATAGGTCATTTTCAAAAGTCAACAAAAAGGCACTTTAAGTCAAAGACCATAACTTGAGATTGGTAAATCAAAATGACATGGGACCAAAGGCATTGGTTAGAGGACTTCAAGACCTTTCCCAAATGTCCAAGAACATGTTCATAGCTTCAAAATTGAGCAAGATATGCATTGGAGAAGTTGGGAAATTTTTGAGAACTTTCAAAAGTCAACTTTGCCTAAAAAGCTTCAAATTTGCTAATGGGCCTCAAATTCTTTCTTGAATCATTGCCCAAAGCCTATGCACGACCCATTGAGCTCAAAATAATTTATTTTCTTATTTTTAATTACTTAATTGAATTTATATTTATATTAATTCATTTAATTGATTTTAATTATAGGAAAATTGAAAAGATATGTTTTTTGGATCTTTTGTGAAGCAAATCATATCAGGGCAAGCTGGAAAAACTGTTTCTCAATCAAAAAAGGAAAATCATCCATAATTGGCAAGGGTTTCATTGAAAAAAGATTGAAAATTATGTGATGAAAAATCAAAGATTGCAAACATTAATTCATGGACTTTTGGGCCAAGGTTTTAACCTAAATTCGTTCACATACAAAGGCATAAGCTAACCCTAAAGCAAGAGACACGTGAAAGCTGCTAAAACGCCATAGCCAATTTGTAAAAAAATCAAGAAAGTTGTGAAACTGAAATCCTACTTGCAGTGCCTTTCCACGCCTAAAAACG
Organism: Vicia faba; assembly: GCA_948472305.1. Taxonomy (NCBI): domain Eukaryota; kingdom Viridiplantae; phylum Streptophyta; class Magnoliopsida; order Fabales; family Fabaceae; genus Vicia; species Vicia faba. Next base: position 1,205,950,714 of record OX451741.1, read on the forward strand.
ATTCAAACCTCTCTCCTAAGTCTCCAGGAAGCTATTCCTATCAAGAACAAGCCCTCATACCTAAGGAAACGGTAAAACAGAGTCATGGTTTTAACAAATATTTCCATAATCGAATTCTAATTTCTACGCATCATTGCTATGTTTTGATCATTGATTCATGTTGCTGACTCCTTCCTGAAACTTTTGATATAGTTTAATTGTGCTAAAACTGCTTGTATCAAAATCTGCCATGAACAAACGTTAGGGTTTCAGAGCCTCCACATTGGGGCTTTCCTTGTATGGTAAAATTGGACTCCCAAACCTGTATGGACGAATTCGTTGCAACAAGACAAATCCATTGAGACCCTCGCGCTTTTTTTATATGGTTTACAGCTCTAATCGCTATTTTCTGGACTTTTGCTTTGTGGGGGTTTAAAACCCCTGCTACTTGTTTCATGTTTGCAGGAAGAACGAAGAAGAAGGTGTGCGTGGCGTCTTGTAACTGGAGCATTTAAACTTTAGCGCGTTTTTTTTATATCCCAGCATAATTGGCACTTTACGTATATTATAATTCTTTATTATTGTGTTTACAAATGCGCTTGGTGGCTCAGTTGGTTGGGAACGTGGCTGGCAGGTATAGGGACCTGGGTTCGATTCCCAGGTTCCCCCACATAATTCATAATTTTTGTTCTAACACGTTCTAGTGCAGCTTCCGTTCAAAGATCCACCATACGTACTCACGCTTAAGCCTGACAAGTGGACATGAGATCAATCCAGTGACCACAGAATGAAGCCTATGGTATACTCCAGTCAACCATCATGCATACAACCAGAAAGTCAACGAGGCCTGCATTGTCTAATGGGCTTGAATTGATGCAATATCACTTCCACTTTGGGCCTGATACCCCCTTGGTTTGCATATTCAATTTAATTTTCTTTTCTTTTTAATTCTTTTAATTGCTTTAATTATTTTTATTAATTCACCTCAAATTAATTTTTTTTCATAATAAAAACAGAAAATCAAAATATATTTAATTATTTATTAGTTTCCTCACTAATTTATTTTTGTAAATAAATGTTAATAATTAACTTAGCGAATTTAGGTTTAAGATTTAATCTCTTTTCTTAATAAATAAAAATACGTAGAATTAGGTTTTGACATTTTTATCTTTTTCTTAATTAATTATTTTCATCATTATTGATTATCATTATTATTTTTGTAAATAAACATGTAAATTAATTAATTAGCTTAAATTAGGTTAACTTTAATATTTTCATTAATAATTAAAATAAACATAGAACTAGGGTTTTTCTTTAATTCTTTTTCTTTATTTCATTAAATACAAAAAAAAACATAAAACACACTCTCTTTTCTTTAATTAAATAATTAATTAGGCTTTAATTTAATTTAATTTCTCAAAAGGGCCCAACACTCTCGGACGTCTCGATTTTAATTCTTTTCGCGCATTATTTTTTATTGATTATTATGTAACTGTTCAAGGATGTAATAGTAATTAGGTTTATCACTTTTCTTTTACTTTCCGCATCTTTATCAAAAACGGGTCTTTGTATTTTGGCGATGTATAGACCCGCGCCTTGTAATAGCGTAGCTTTTATCTTTTCGTCTTTTAATTTTCCGCACTCCTAAATTCTAAATTGCATGAAAGAATGTATGGTAATTAAAAACGACTCGTAGCTCACGATTGCCTAATCCCAGATAAATATAAACTGAAAACAACACACAATACACACACCACTTCTAGGGTACGCCTCACTCGTTTCCTTCGAAACGTGGTCGTCAAGTATAGGACGTTTTAGTGGTCGCTCTGATGTCTAAGATCCAGTCGCCTCGAAACGGTTGCCTCGGATAAAAGGATCTAGGACATTAGGGTTACCTCTAAGGTATCCTACTATTGCTTCGGTGACCATACTGTCCCTACAAACGAATTGACCCGAACACCTCCAACGGTGGTGCTACCTACCTCTCAATGGTGGGATGGCACTACCTTAAGGACTTTTACACAGCCTAATTCCTTAGGGTATGTAGATGACTCATGGATACTTGCTCTCTTCAAAAACAAATCAAAATACTTTTCACACCTTACACTTTCAAAAAGCTTTCAAAACAAATTTTTCAAACACTCTTGAGGACTGATACAAGAGTCATTCAGAAATCTTTCAAAGAAACTTTTCAAACCCACTCACACTTGAAAAGAAAACATATTTTGAAAACATAAGAGCAAGTATCTAAGAGCCCATGTATAACCATGGATAGAAATGGTGCTAACACCTTCCCTTTCTATAAATCTACCTCCCGAACCGAGAAACAAACTCACAAGGAATTTTGCTGTGCTTTTGTCCTGTCCATGTTGGAGAAAATAAAAGACGGTGGCGACTCTTGCTTCCGCGACATTTCGCGAACCAGCGTTAAACAGTCAGTTCTATTTCCACCGATTACACAAGGCAAGTGATCTAAGCAAGTAACTAAGAGCCCATGGATAACCATGGATAGAAAGGGTGCTAACACCTTCCCTTTCTATAATCTACTCCCCGAACCCAAGAAAACATCTCAAAGGTTTTTGCTGTGCTTTTTAACCTTTCCTTAGGATAAAATAAAAAGTCGGTGGCGACTCTTGCTAAACCGAAACATTTTCAAATACAAACGCAAAACCCAAGCCAGTTCTCCCACCGTATCACAATAGGCAATATCTCGTATAGGCCTATGGCCAACATTGTGAAATTGATGAGTTATTCTGTATTACTGTACGATTGAGTTGTTGATGAGATGATGTTAATGAGAGGTGCTTTGATAAATTATGATGTATAAATGATGTTTGATGATTTATGATGATAAATGATGTTGATGAAGAGATGTTGAGATGTTTTTAAGATGTAGGCTTTTGGCCAACGATGATGTTGTATTGAGATGTTGTCAATTATGGTGTTGTTATTACATTCATGATTGTGTCGCATACATTGCATTTCGAGATGGAGCTTATGCTCGATGAGATGGCCTGTATTGGTGAATATTGAGATGAAGGCTTATGCCTTGTTGATACCTCTATTAATTGGCAAATTTTGAGATGGGAGTTCTGCTCCAATGGTACCACGCGTATTTGCATAGTATTGAGTCGCATTATATGATTGCATAAAGAAGAGTGTATTGATGATGTGAATATGTATTATTGTTGTGATTATCGTTAATTATGAGATGATAAGTGGTGATGTTATGTGATCTAGTTTAATATATTAATTATCATATACTTTATTATATTGTTAGATATCTCACCCCTTCTGTTTGAATGTTGCCCTTATGTTGGTAACGTGCAGGTAATCGAGAGTGAAGGTTGTATACCTTCAATAGTTCGAGTCAGTGTCATTGCTCTGATATTTAACATTCGGGGGGATGAACGCTTGTTGCTTTTTATTGTTGATTATTCAGTCATTGAACTTTAAGTTGATTATTATTAAATTATGTTGTTTTGAAGTTGTATAATGATGATAAAGATGTTATTAAGAATTCCGCTGCGTAGATGTTAAATTGTTGAATTATTTAATTAAAGTATCTATGTTGATGGTTCATCCGAAGTTGTAAAGTGTTATGTATCCACGATGAATGTAATGTGTTTTTAATGATGAATTTGCGGCATCCCGATTCATTTGCGTGAATGACTTTATAACTTTGATTTATTTATATAATTGTCGGGGTAGAATTGGGGTGTTACAAAGTTCGTATCAGAGCAAAGGGTTGGTCTGACCTTGTCGTCGAGTCGTAGTTGTCTAACAATCGAGTATTGTTAATTTGAGTTCTAACTGGTGTTTATGTTCTAGTGAGAAGTTGAGATGACTGGAAGGAATGATGCTGCACTTGCTACTGCTTTAGAAGCAATGGCTCATGTGATGGAGAACCAGCCAAATGCTGACGGGAATGCTAGATCTAATAGTTTGGCGACTTTCCAAAGAGAGAATCCACCTACGTTCAAGGGAAAGTATGTTCCTGATGGAGCATTGGAGTGGTTGAAAGAGATTAAGAGAATATTTTGTGTGATGGAATGCACTCCAGCGCAGAAGGTTCAATATGGTACTCATATGCTAGCAGTCGAGGTTGATGACTGGTGGTTAGAGACTTGTCAGAGATTGGAAGTTGCGGGTGAGAATGTCACTTGGGCTGTGTTCTGTAGGGAATTTTTGAGGAAGTACTTTCCTGAAGATTTCCATGGTAAGAAGGAGATTGATTTCCTTGAGCTAAAGCAAGGGAATATGTCAGTTGTTGAGTATGCTGCCAATTTTCCTGAGTTGGCTAAGTTTTATCCGCATTATGCTGAGGTAGATGCTGAGTTTTCGAAGTGTATCAAGTTTGAGAATGGGTTGCACCTGGAGATCAAGAAGGCAGTTGGATACCAGAAGATCAGTGTCTTTGTTGATTTGATTGATAGTTGCAGGATTTATAAGGAGGATAATAATGCTCATTACAAGATTATCAGTGAGAAGAGGGGTAAGCACCAACAGAATCGTGGTAAGCCTTATGATGCCCCAGCTGGTAAAGGTAAACAGAAAGTTGCTCAGGGTCAGAGGACTAGTGGGGGAGATGCTCCCACTGGTGTGGTTTATTTTAAGTGTGGGAAACCTGGGCATAAGAGTAATGTGTGTACTACTGAAGTGAAGAGGTGTTTCCGTTGTGGTAAGAACAAACATATTGTATCTGAGTGTGAACATAAGGATGTGATTTGTTTCAATTGTAGAGAAGAAGGGCACATTGGTCGCCAGTGTTAGAAACCAACGAGGGCGCAGACAAGTGGTAAAGTGTTCGCTTTGGTGGAGGGTCATACAACTGTTGAGGATAGACTTATCAGGGGTACATGTTTCATTAATAGTACTCCTTTAATTACTATTATTGATATCGGTGCTACTCATTATTTTATTACTGCTGATTGTGTTGAAAGATTGGGTCTTATGCTGTCTTTTTTGAATGGAGAAATGGTCGTCGATACTCCTGCCAAGGGGTCGGTGACTACTTCTTTTGTGTATTTGAAGTGTCCTTTGTCGATCTTTGACATAGACTTTGCTGTTGATTTGGTTTGTTTATCGTTAAGCGGTTTGGATATGATTTTGGGTATGAACTGGTTAGAGCATAACTATGTTCATATTAACTGTTATGACAAGTCTGTGAGGTTTTCTACTCCTGAAGAAGCGGGAGATGGTCTATTGTCTGCTAGACAGTTGAGGAAGTTGGTGCAATAAGAAGCACTGATGTTCTCGTTGATGGCGTCTCTATCTGTAGAGACTCAAGCTATAATTGAGGAATTACAGGTGGTGTGTGAATTTCCTGAAGTTTTCCCTGACGAGATTCCTGATGTACCGCCGGAGAGGGAAGTTGAATTTGCAATTGATCTTGTACCTGGTACCAAACCTGTGTCTATAGCACCATACAAGATGTCTACATCTTAATTGTCAAAGTTGAAGAAGCAATTGGAAGAGTTACTTGAAAGGAAGTTTGTAAGACTAAGTGTATTTCCGTGGGGTGCTCCAGTGCTATTAGTAAAGAAGAAAGATGGAAGTATGAGGCTTTGTGTTGATTATAGATAGTTGAATAAAGTGACGATTAAGAACAAGTATCCGCTTCCAAGAATAGATGACTTGATGGACCAAATGGTGGATGCTCGTGTGTTTATTAAGATTTATTTGAGGTTGGGTTACCATCAGATTAAAGTGAAGGATGAAGATATCCAGAAGACGGCTTTCAGGATGCGTTATGAACATTATGAGTATTCGGTGATGCCTTTCGGTGTTACTAATGCACTGGGAGTATTCATGGAATATATGAATCGTATCTTTCATACTTATTTGGATCAGTTCGTAGTGGTATTCATTGATGATATTTTGATTTACTCTAATTCAGATGAAGAGCATGCAGAACACTTAAGAGTGGTATTGCAAGTTTTGAAAGAGAAGAAGTTGTATGAAAAGTTGTCCAAGTGTGAATTTTGGTTGAAGGAGGTTAGTTTTCTTGGTCGTGATTTCAGGTAGTGGCATTGCTGTAGATCCATCGAAGGTTGATGATGTGCTGCAATGGAAGACTCTGAAGTCAGCTACTTAGATTAAGAGCTTTTTGGGATTAGCTGGTTATTATAGGAGGTTTATCGAAGGTTTTTCTAAGTTGGCACTTCCGTTGACTAAGTTGACTTGTAAAGGTAGAGCTTTTGTATGGGGTGTTCAGTGCGAAGAAAGCTTTACAGAATTGAAGAAGAGGTTGACGTCGGCTCCGATTTTGACGTTGCCTAATCCAGGAGAGCCTTTTGTGGTGTATTATGATGCTTATAAGATGGGTTTAGGAGGGGTGCTTATGCAGAACGGTAAGGTGGTTGCTTATCCGTCAAGGCAATTGAGGACTCATGAGAAGAACTATCCTACACATGATTTAGAGCTTGTTGCAGTTGTTTTTGTATTGAAGATTTGGAGGCATTATCTTTATGGTTCTAGATTTGAAGTGTTTAGTTACCATAATAGTTTGAAGTATCTTTTCAATTAGAAGAAGTTGAATATGAGGCAGCGAAGATGGTTGGAATTGTTAAAGGATTATAATTTCAGTTTGAATTATCATCCAGGAAAAGAGAATGTGGTGGTTGATGCGTTAAGTCGAAAGAATTTACATATGTCGGCGATGATGGTTAAAGAGTTGGAATTGATTGAGCAATTCAGAGATATGAGCTTAGTTTGCGAGGTTACGCCGCGAAGTGTTATGTTGGGCATGTTGAAGATTAATAATGAATTTCTAGACAGTATCAGAGAAGCTCAAGAGTTGGATGTGAAACTGGTAGATTTGATGGTTGGGATTGGTCTGTTTGAGAATATGGATTTTAAGCTAGATGCGCAAGGTGTGTTGAGGTTTCGTAACCGGATTTGTATTCCTGATGATGTTGAGATGAAGAAAGTGATATTGGAAGAGAGTCATAGAAGTAAGTTGAGTATTTATCCAGGAGCTAAAAAGATGTATCAAGATTTGAAAGGTTTGTTTTGGTGGCCTGGAATGAAGAGTGATGTGGCTCAGTTTGTGTATGCATGTTTGACTTGTCAGAAGTCGAAAGTTGAACATCAGAAGCCACAGGGTTGATGCAACCGTTAGAAGTTCCAGAATGGAAATGGGATAGCATTTCAATGGACTTTGTGACGGGGTTACCTAATACTATAAGAGGACATGATTCGATTTGGGTCATTGTTGATAGGCTTATGAAGTCAACTCATTTTATTCCTATTAACATAAGTTTTCCATTGTCGAAGTTGGCTGAGATTTACACTAGTGTGATTGTGAAGTTGCATGGTGTTCCTTTGTGCATTGTGTCAGATAGAGATCCAAGATTTACTTCTGATTTTTGGAAGAGTTTTCATGAAGCGTTGGGTTCTAAGTTGAGATTGAGTTCAACATATCATCCTCAGACAGATGGTCAAACTGAACAAACTATTCAATCATTGGAAGACTTGTTGAGAGCATGTGTTCTTGAGCAGGGAGGTACGTGGGATAATTATCTTCCGTTGATAGAGTTCACCTATAATAACAGTTATCATTCCAGTATTGGGATGACACCTTTTAAAGCGTTGTATGGTTGAAGATGTAGAACTCTTTTATGTTGGCATGAATCTGGTGAGAGTGTAGTACTTGGACCTGAACTTGTTCGCGAGACTACTGAGAAGGTGAAGTTGATTCGAGAAAAGATGAAAGCTTCCCAAAGTAGATAGAAGAGTTATCATGACAAGCGAAGGAAAGATTTAGAATTTCAAGCGGGTAACCATGTGTTTTTGAGAGTTACACCTGTGACTGGTGTTGGGCAAGCATTGAAGTCTAAGAAGCCCACTTCTCGTTTTATTGGACCATATCAGATTTCGGAGAGAGTGGGGAATGTTGCTTATAGAGTGGCTTTACCGCCTAATCTTTCTAATTTGCACGATGTGTTTCATGTGACACAACTCCGAAAGTATATTTCAGATCCATCTCGTGTGATTCATATGGATGATGTGCAAGTATGGGATAATCTTACGGTGGAGACGATGTCGGTACAGATCGTGGATCGTGAAACTAAGACTCTAAGGGGGAAAGAGATTGCTTTGGTTAAAGTGGTTTGGCTAGGGGCTGCCGGTGAAAGCATGACTTGGGAGTTGGAGAGCAAGATGCGAGACTCCTATCCTGAGTTGTTTGATTAAGGTAAATTTTCGAGGACGAAAATATTCTAAGTGGGGGAGAGTTGTAACGCCCGTAATTTAATTAAATATTTAATTAAATTATTTTGGAATAATTGTGAAGATGTGTTGTGATTAATTGGATTTAATTATTTTATTAAGTGGTGAAATAATATTAGAAGAATGATATTATTTTGATGTGGGCTTGTTTTTATGGAATATAAGTAGTAATGAGGGGGTGTATCAGTTTTAAGCCCAATAAGGAATTAAGAGAATAATAGGTAATTTTATTATTGTTAGAAAAAATAGAAAGAAGGAGCAGTAAGAAGAATAAGAGTTGGAAAGAAGAACGTGAAGCTGTTGGAAAAGAGGAAAAAAGGTAGAACAGGAATTCAACCGGATGTATAGAGAAACCTTCAATCTAAGGTAAGGGTGGAGTTCTGACTCTATAATTGGGTTCATGATAATTGGTATGTGGGGTTATAGGCGACTATTGTCCTGTTCATGAATTGAATGTATATGAGGTTGTATAATGAAAACCGGTAAATTTTGGATGAATAATGATGTCCCGATGTTGTTTAATTGATGTAGAATTATAAGATAATTGTAAGTGATGATTATCTATGATTAGATTAAGTTTTTAAGGCTTACAGTATGGAACCCGTAGTGAAAATGTAGAGAAAATTGCAGAAATTTCCCATGACATAACAATACGCGTCGACCCCAAATGGTATGTGTCGATACATGAATGATGTTAGACTCGGGATGAGTCGACAGGAAGAGGTCTTGCATCGATACATAAGTACTTTTAGACTCAGGAAGAGTCGATACGTAGGAGCATGTATCGATACATGCAGTGTGGTAGACTCAGTATGAGTCGATACAAGAGAGGATGCATCGACTCATGTTGCGAGTTCAGTGTAGTACGCGTCGATCCAAGACGATATGCATCGATCCATGTTGTCTGGTTTTTGGCAAAATCAGTTTGAGAAGGCTGCAACTTGAGTTTTCGGAATCCGTTTGAGGTGTCGTTCGAAGTGTTGAATAGCTAACGTGATGAGCTTTATTCTTGAGGATTAAAATGAAGAATAGTAAGGATAATCCTAGTATCCAGGTTAGGGATTAGAGTTATTTCCCGCGGTAATCACTATGTTGGTTTTTATGAAGAAGGATGAGGAAGAGACGTTTATAGAGTACTGTCTGGTTTGTAACAGTAGGATTAATGATAATAATCATGTAATATTACAGAATGGTAGTATGTAGAGATTTGGTGATTTAGAAGTAAGCCTTAGTTGATTAACTAATTATAGGCAATATCTCGTATAGGCCTATGGCCAACATTGTGAATTTGATGAGTTACTGTGTATTACTGTACGACTGAGTTGTTGATGAGATGATGTTAATGAGAGTTGTTTTGATGAATTATAATGTATAAATGATGTTTGATGATTTATGATGATAAATTATGTTGATGAAGAGATGTTGAGATGCTTTTAAGATGTAGGCTTTTGGCCAACGATGATGTTGTATTGAGATGTTGTCAATTATGGTGTTGTTATTACATTCATGATTATGTCGCATACATTGCATTTTAAGATGGAGCTTATGCTCGTTGAGATGGCCTGTATTGGTGAATATTGAGATGAAGGCTTATGCCTTGTTGATGCCTCTATTAATTGGCAATTTTTGAGATGGGAGTTCTGCTCCAATGGTACCACATGCATTTGCATAGTATTGAGTCGCATTATACGATTTCCTAAAGAAGAGTGTATTGATGATGTGAATGTGTATTATTGTTGTGATTATTGTTAATTATGAGATGATAAGTGGTGATGTTATGTGATCTAATTTAATATATTAATTATCGTATGCTTTATTATATTGTTAGATATCTCACCCCTTCTGTTTGAATATTGCCCTTATGTTGGTAACGTGCAGGTAATCGAGAGTGAAGACTGTATACCTTCAATAGTTTGGGTCGGTGTCATTGCTCTGATATGTAACACTTGGGGGATGAACGCTTGTTGTTTTTTATTGTTGATTATTCAGTCGTTGAACTTTAAGTTGATGATTATTAAATTGTGTTGTTCTGAAGTTGTTGTAATGATGATAAAGATGTTATTAAGAATTCTGCTGCGTAGATGTTAAATTATTGAATTATTTAATTAAAGTATCTATGCTGATGGTTCATCCGAAGTTTTAAAGTGTTATGTATCCACGATGAATGCAATGAGTTTTTAATGATGAATTTGCAGCATCCTGATTCGTTTGTGTGAATGATTTTATAACTCTGATTTATTTATATAATTTCTATGGTAGAATTGGGGTGTTACACTTACACTAATATCATTTACTTGGGGTACTTTGATGATTTTGAGAAGATCCATGAGTGGAACTGAGGGGCTGCTTGTTTGGTGTACTTGCATCATAAGATGTCTGAATGCTGCAAGTGTAAGACGAATCAGATGACCGACAATATCACACTCTTGACCGTACAATTTATTGGTCTTATATTGTGATTCTGTTTTGTTAATTATTGATACTAGCTAATAATCATTGTAATTTTAGACCTGGATCCTACAATACTTCCCCCGCATTTCGGGTTGGTCATTGGCCTTAGGTTATACTGAAGAAAGGTTGTGTGCCGTTGTATTCGACCCGCTCCAAGGGAACCAGGCGACAGAGCCATTTCGAGTGTATATTGACCTGTTGGTATTTTATGATATACACTTTCATACTTACGTCGACAACCGTGTCACAATTCCATTTGATAATGTTACACTGTATTCTGGACGGTTGGCTTGCGAATTGTGCAAGACAGCTGCTCATCTGCCTGAGCGCGTCATGCGTCATTTCGGGTACATGTAGTATATTCCCTGGAATCCTGTTGTGTCTACTCCTCCCTTGGTGAAACAAAGGGATATGGATTCCTTGTTTGATGATTATGAAAATCATCTTGTGCCAGATGAAGCCCGAAGTACCTTAGCACCAGACTACTTGAGCTACATGGACGGTTATATCATATGGTTCTCCAGGGTGTCTCATCCATATCTGGTACAAGATGCTCCAGGAAACCCACATATGCCAGCTCATCAGAAGATTCTAGAGGAGGAGCAGGCCAGGGCCGATCATGCCACTGATGTGTTGCCTAGGTGTCGTCGTATCATGGACATTGCGCAGACGGATATTGATGGTGGTTTGTTTCCTAATGGCTCTGATATTATAGGTGTTCTAGATACCATCATGACAGAGGCTCAGGGGGCTCTGTAGTACAGGAGGCAGCGAAGAAACGCTGGGAGGGAGAAAGGTCGACTCATAGTCCACCATACCCAATAGTCTTCTTCAGTGTTAGATTTTATTTGTCGATTTTTGGATTGTATTTGAATAATATTTTGAGTTACTGTCTTTATTGACTGAGGACACCTTTTGTATTGTTGATTGGTGTCGTGTGTGTCTATGTGCGCGTGCGTGTATGTGTGTGTGCGTGCGTGCGTGTGAGCATGCGTGTGTGTGAGTGTGCGTGTACGTGTGTGTACGCTATGGATGTGGGTTAAGAAATCCCCATAAAAATACTCAATGTATACTTATTTATAAAAATATTATTTTTTGTAAATATATTGAATAGTTAATGTGGACAATATATAAATCATATACATTATATATTATATATTTCAATAAATTTTAAAAAATAATTTTTACTAGAGAAGTTATATAAAAGAAAAATTTAAATAGATTTAAACTTACAACTAAGATAAAACCCTAATCACCTAATTCTCACACGGAAAAAGGTTAACTTTCTTCTCTCAAACAATTTCTACTCTTTTATTCAAAATTTTCAGTTCCACTATTATTCCAACAATTACTTATCAATTAATAAAAAACCCTTATTGTTAACATGATTGTCGATTACTTTAATGTTTCTGTCATGTTTTTTTATGTTCTAAATCTTATTCTCCGTTTAACCTAGGAATTTTGAACTGCAATGTTGTAGCTAAACACATTCATGTTCTGAACCTTATTTGTTTATGTTAATGTTTTGTTAGTGGTTGAGTATTGCTGATAACATTAATACCTAAAGACTAAAAGACAATGGTGCTGTCTCATGGGAATACACACTCCCACACTGCAAAGATGGAACAGATAATCACTGAATTTTTCGCAAAATGTCTTCATATAATACTTGAATCGGGGGTACTTCATGGGTCTTCGCGTAATTCTTATGGTGATGGTGAGAAATCGGATTTATCACCGTGTTCGTCTTCTTTGCCTTTACCGAGTGTGAGACAGAGGGATAAATGGTTCAATTTGGCACCACGGGAGTGTCCTGCAGCGTTGGTGAACTTTAACAATCTTGAATGCCTTATCATTGATGTGATTTTGGTTCACAGGTCTCTAGATTTGGACCCCATGGCCCCAAAAAGGGTTCTTCCTAAGATTTCTTCACTGAAAGAAAGATATCCACTTTGCTACCATGGAGAAGAATTAGGGGTTGAGGCAAAAAGTGAAAAGATTGTGGAGATATGGGTTGTGCAGTATGAGAATAGGAAAATAAATTATTCTAATTCTAGAACTAGGAGGTCGAGCAATTTTTCGTTGCAAAACTTGTATAATAAATTAACTGATATCTTGAGATCTTTATATGCCAAAGTTAGACTTTTACCTGCCTATAAAATTTTCAATGATCTTAGTTTGTCTGAAAAGATTCGTCCCTTTACCCTTGCTCATCGCGTGTCTTCTTTTGTTGAGCCGTTCACACTAAAAGAGGAGTCTGAAATGATGAAATATAGGTTTACTCCTGTAGATACTTCTTCTGGCAGGCTCTGCCTTAAAGTGATATATTGCCCCTCAGCCTCGAATTTGATCGGTAATAGATTACATTCTCTATTCCCACCAGTTATTCCTGACTATGTTGGAAGCCCATTGGCAGATCCATTGAGGAAGTTCTCATCACTTTCGCCAAGACGACATAGTTCTAATTTCGATGATTGTAAAGCCTCGTCTACTTCCATCACTGATTCATATTTTCCTATATATTCAAAATCACACATCAGTGTCTAATGAGTTTTGGGTGTCATGGGTTGCAAATTAAATGTTAACATGTTATATGAAATGGAATAGATCTAACTCAAATACTCAATACACAAATGTCAGTGTGTTTTGAGACCAATGACCATAGAGCTTTCCATTAGAGATCGTCGAATTGATACAATGAGGAAAGCACAATATGAAAAGAGTCACTTGGACAAGTAACAAACAATTTGTATCTAGCAACAAGACAAAGATATAGTCATCTGACTTTAGGCAAGACATAAACAAACCACAAAGATAAAAACTAATATTATAGGGTTACAGTACTCTGAATCCTAAATAAATTAGGAAATTAGGAAAGCAATCTGATCGTGACTTTGTGAGTCTTAAATAATCTAGACCGCAAGAATACAGTCGTATCGCGTGTAGCTTTAAATATTATTGAATCCTAAGGGACTAAATGTCAAACTATCGTTATCTTAGGTTACTACGTAAATCTAATGCTAATAGTGTAGTTAATAGGGGGTTTAGGGAACCTAACTGATTATAATCTAGTTTAGATTCAAGGGAGAATATCGGTATGTAATGGTCGAACTTCAGAGATTTAGCAACTCATTGACCTAGCTTGGATTAACAAAACAGTTTTCGGTAGGAAGCATTTGTTTAAAAACCCTCTTCTCACACTCTCGTGTTTATTGATTAAGATCCTACGATCAAACCTAAGTGAGTGCTCTCGCTGTTTCAATTAGAATTTAAAAATAGTTTTTGAAAACAAACAAAACCTAATCAACTTAAAAGCGCTCTCACTATATTTTAAGTTGATGCACGATTACTACTGTCCAGTTATTATCTCAAACTCTCGTTTTATTAATCCTAACCTCTATCTGTATTTTACTCTCGTAACAAAACAATTAATATTTAAAACTAGTAACTGAAACAAGAAAATTATTCTTTCGTTAAAAGGAACTGATCATTTGGCGTTGCTGAAACCCCGTTGGCTATATAACCTTACATACCGATAAATAAATTTAGCCTAGCATATTAAACGACTCAATAACAATGCAACATAAATAATTATCATCAAACAATTTAAATAAACAAAACATTACGGACAATCTTGGCATAAATAAATAAAGTACTTAAATTAAACCTGAAAGTATTACAGCAGAATATTTGTCTGATGTCTGATGTCTCCCACAGATCGGTAAAGAAAATAATACGGAACAAAATAATGCGGAGAATATTTTTGGTAGAGTAACAGTAAAAACAAGGAAAAGAAAAAATTTCTAAAATGGAGATTTGAGGTACTATTTATAGCCTTGGTGTCGCGTGGGGGTTGAGATATTTTCTCCTCCTGAATTGACTCAGTGTAACGGTCGTTACACTCTTTCTTTTGAGGGAGGGCTGGCGTGGCAGGGTGTAACGATCGTTACACTCCTGCTTTTGAGGAGAGGCTTGCATGGTGGGGTGTAACGGTCGTTACACTCCTTTGGGCCAATGTGTAACGGTCGTTACACTCCCTTAGTGGATCGGGCCAGCGCTTCTTTCTTAGGCTTTTTGCTTTTAGTGCATCCTATTCTACCACACACCCCTTGTTGGCTCCTAAATTCGACACCCTTGTTTTATTGATGTCAGCCATTAAAGCTGAAGGATGTTTTCGACTGGCTAAGTCTGTCGAAATGCCCGTCGAAAGATGACAAAGTACTTAGAAGATTTCTTCCAAGGGAGAAGTTGGTTGCCTTCGACGTCGAAGGAGTTTCTCGTCGAAGATGTCTCTCGACGAAAGTGTTCGATGGTTCAGAGTGAAGCAGTTTGAAATTCAAGCGTTTGGAGGGAAAACGGTTTCCAGCAGTTACCACGTGCAACGTGCAAAGATCTGGAGCGTCGAACGTTGAGAACGTGCCAAGTGGATTGATCTCGAAGCAGTGCAACTGCCCGACGGTTACTTGGGATGTTTTAGTATAAATAGTGGTAGTCATGTAAGTTCTCGAGTGTGTTCACAATTCTATACAAAGTCACTCATATAGATTCGAGTACCCAGCGTGTGAGAAAGAATTGTTGAGAAATGTATGTGTGAAACACCAACTTTATTAATCAAAGTCATTTACTTTTCCAGAAATTTACTTGCTTTCCTCTTTACATTCCTGTCGAAGCCTTTTACATTAAGCCTTGTTTATTTTACCAAGTCTTTCCTTCATGCAATTTACTTGAAACCTCTTTATTTTATTTAAAGCCTCTTTATTTAAAGCCTTATCCAATTTAATCAAACTTCAAAATCAACCTATGTCCTAGGATCAATCTGATCGATCCTGCGAGTAACCAAATAAGTAACCATTTGGAAGATCAGCGGTTGTTTACCAAAACCCAAGGTAAACAAATTGGCACGCCCAGTGGGACCGTGTGTTGATTGTTGAAAATAATCTCATCTTTTCGAGGAGTGTTGTATGTTATTGAGAAGTGGTAGAATATACACTAACGATAACAATACTGCCAGAGGAAGGGAAGAGATGGCGAATCCGCCAAACAATAACGAAATCCCACAAACGAGTGTGGGAGCAACGGTTAGTACGACCGTAAGTGAAGCGACAACTGTTGGTTCGACACCAGCAGTAACAGTCACAACAACGGGGCCAATACCTTCGTTCACAGGCCCCAGGATGCCTTTGGGAACTCCCCCACCAAGGGGAAATTTAGGCACAAGGCCTTTGGTTCCCCCAGGATTTATTCCATTCTATGGTATGCCAACTTCTGAAGTGGCAAGCCTGACGAACGCTGCGTCCACTTTTTCAGACCCTTTAGTGAGCGCCTCTTCGCCACTCCAAGGCTCTGGAGTAGGCATGGCGAATAGAAATAGGACTCAACTCTTAGGAGGAACGTCCCAAGTAGCCCATGGCCTTACAAATGCCTCGACAGCAGTCTTGAGGCAACAAATGGACGAAAGCAACCATGATATGGTGCAAATGTTGGCACAGACTTTGAGTACTGTGCTAAACCCTCTAATACAAAACACTACTCAATCGAATCAGCAAGTGACAGCGCAAATGGCGCGTTTGGCTGATTTCTTTGGAGTACCCCAACCTATTCGACAGCCCCAAAGGGCGCAAATAAGGGGAAACCAGGGGATATTTTTAGAGGAAGAAACCACCATTAACCAGGCTCAACAGCCTGTCGAAGAAAACCTTAGGGCACGATTGGAACAACCTGTCGAGGAACCTAGGGTAATAACCCCAGAGGTAAGGTTAGTTAACAGAAACCAAAATGCTGACGAAGTAGTTCAGCATATCCAATACCAGAACATGGGTTTGGAAAACAATCTGGCAACCATGATTGAAAGGATCATGACTCATAATGGGATGAACATGGGCTTTCGAAGGCCCAACTTTACATCTCCATTGTCAGAATACGTGTTACAAACAGACTTACCTCCTAGATGCAAAGTCCCTAAATTTACTAAGTTCTCTGGGGACACGACAGAATCTACTGTCGAGCATGTGGCGAGATATTTGATCGAAGCAGGTGACATTTCGAATAACGAAAACCTAAGGATCAAGTACTTCCCAAGTTCTTTAACAAAGAACGCTTTTACTTGGTTTACAACTCTCCCCCCCCAATTCGATCCATCATTGGACCCAGTTGGAAAGATTGTTCCATGAACAATTCTACATGGGGCAAACCAAGATAAGCCTGAAAGAATTGGCCAGTGTGAAGAGACGTTTCACTGAACCTATAGACGAATATCTAAATAGGTTTAGGTTGCTCAAGGCGAGATGTTTTACACAAGTGCCAGAACATGAGTTGGTCGAAATAGCCGCAGGAGGTTTAGATTATTCCATTAGGAAGAAGCTAGACACCCAATACCTAAGAGACATGGCCCAACTGGCCGATAGAGTTCGACAGGTAGAACGCCTCAAAGCTGAAAAGGCAAAGGCAACGAAAACTCACAAGAGAGAGAGGATAGCGTACGTTGAGATGGATGACGAAGATCCGGAATCCTTCGACGATACTTTAACTGTCGAAGAGGGAGAAGTCGATTTAGCAGAACTGAAACAAGGGCCACCATACTCTTGTAAACTGTTAGTCCCCTCAAGTGGGAAAAATCCCATTGGTCCAGAAAGGACCAACGATAGGTTCCCAAAAAAGACTTATAGTTTTGACATCACAAAATGTGATGAAATATTCGACTTGCTGGTTAAAGATGGCCAAATGATAGTACCCCCAGGGGTAAAAGTGCCTCCTCTTGATCAAAGAAAGAAGAGAGGTTTTTGCAAATATCATAATTTTTTGGGCCATAAAACTTCTCAATGTTTTCTTTTCAGGAATCTTGTGCAAGACGCTATCGAAGAAGGGAGATTGAAGTTTGCTGACAAATCCCCCATGGCTGTCGACTCAAATCCATTGCAGGCTGAAGCCCACTATGCTGAACCCTCTGAGGTGAACGTGGTAGAGGCAACCAGGATCCAGTCGAAGAAGCCAGGAATTACCATGGTCGAAGTCTCAAAGGACCACGTCAACATGCCAATCTTTGGCAGTTTTTCTGGAAATTTATCCAGGAAGACAATTGAAGTTGTTCAGAAAGCGGTAGAAAGCCTGAAGTTGGAGACCGCTGAAGCACAAAAAACTGGACCAAAATCCAGTTCCCACTTGGCCACAGCTCAAGGCCAGACGGAGAATCTGGAGATACAAATGAAGCAGTTAACTCTTGCTAACAAAGATACAATGAATATCAACATGGTTGAACTTTCTGACCCAAAAGCATCAGAAGAGGCCATGAGGCAAGAACAAGCTAATAAGACTGCTTTCCCTCGGGAAAATGAAAACTTGGCAGATTTTCTACAAAGATGCCAGAAAAAGAAATCAGAGGTGATGCTGTGTCCAAGATGCAGTTCGATCTTTGACAAAAAGGCTGCTGAGCACATTCAAGGCGTAAGAGCAGCGAATAAGAGAAGGGAAAATGTTGACCTTCGACATGATCCCAGAAGAACTTCCCAAAGAGGTTCAAACCAAGAAAGGAGGCCATTGACTTTTAGGCCTCCCACAAATGTGCCAGTAGACACTTGGTACAAAACCTCTGGTCGAAAAAGGCCAAGTGAGGAGAAATGGCACTCTTTCGACGTGCCAAGGGGTTCCTCTTTGACTCAAACGAAAGAGCCTCAGGTTGCTGCACCTAAGGTTGCACAAGTGTCCAGCAACTACAAAGGTAAAAATCCCATGTCTCGAACTCAATGGAGGAGATATCAAAGGAGACGAAAAGCTGAAAGGGAGGCTGCCAACGAACCAAAGGCAGAAACGAGTTCGAATGTTCCTCAAAGGAAGCAAAGGAAACCTCTAGAAAGAGAGCCAGTAACCAACAGGCTAGTTTGGCCTAACCAAAGTGAAGTCGAAGACGAAGACGATGCTGAGTCTGATGATACTTTGGACATAATGGTGAATATAGTTTCAGTGCTGCCCAGAGAATTTAATCGACAGGTAGAAGTCGAAGCAAGTGACTGGGAAGTGGAGCAAGAAATGGCCAAACATAGGCCAGTGTGCTATTTTGTAATGGACAATGGCACTACTGAGGAACAAAATGGCTTCTTCGAGCCACCTACAGAGGCGATGAAAAATCACCTCAAGCCTTTGTTCATAAGGGCTAAACTCGAAGAAACAACTGTGAATAAAATATTGGTGGATTGTGGGGCAACCATCAACATTATTCCTCACTCTATGCTAAGGAAAATTGGCAAAAGGGATGAGGACATTAAGCCTCACAACATGGTCCTGTCGAACTATGAGGGCGGCATAGGGACCACTATGGGAGTGATCCAGCTAGATATCAAAGTAGGGTCGATCCTTCGACCAACGATGTTTATGGTCATATCGGCCAAACCTAACTACAATCTTTTGTTGGGCCGTGAATGGATTCATGGTGTTGGCGCTGTGCCTTCATCAATGCACCAAAGGCTGCTGCTATGGCGTCCAGATGGGATGGTCGAAAACATAGAGGCAGATCAAAGCTATTACCTTGGCAAAGTGAATCACCTGGGTTTGGCAGATTTCGACAAGAACTTGGCTCACATAGGGCCATGTCCAACACCTGACTTCGACATGGCGCCAGCGCCAAACACTTTTTGTTCCCTATACCTGCATCCTGAGCATGGTTTCCAATGGGACAGAGAAGACTTGTCCCACATAGACTTCAGTGGGTTAACTGATATCCAACCAACTGGTTGGGGAAGTGAATTCAGTGATAATGACTGAGTCACAATCTTTGAAGCGAATTTCGGCTTATGTAGCCGAAGCCAAGATGATAACGGCTCTCGAAGCCGAAGTAAAGTACATGGCCACACAGGCCAATGATCAACAATTATCTGCTGTAGGTCCAGGAAAGGATTTCGATCCAAAACCTCCTGATATCATGCCAGAAGAGATGCAGGAACAGAGGCTCGACGCCATCTATGACGATGAGCCTTTGGGCTTCGAAAAGGACCCCTTGGCGAACAACATTAAAATGTTAGCGCAAGACCCTTTAGAAGAAATCAACTTAGGCGAAGGATCAGAGAAAAGGCCAACTTACATCAGCGCCAAAATCGATCCAGAACTTAGGTTGGAAGTAATCCAATTGCTGAAAGAGTTTAAAGACTGTTTTGCATGGGATTATGACGAAATGCCTGGTCTCGACAGAGGATTGGTAGAACTTCAGTTGCCAATCAAACCTGGGAAGAAGCCAATCAAGCAAAATCCAAGGCGCTTCGCTCCAGAAATACTGTCGAAGATCAAAACGGAGGTCGAAAGACTTCTGAAATGCAAATTCATCCGTGTTACAAGGTATGTCGAATGGATTGCAAACATTGTGCCAGTAATTAAGAAAAATGGTACGTTAAGGGTGTGCATAGATTTCAGAGATTTGAATGCTGCTACACCCAAAGATGAATATCCTATGCCTGTGGCGGAAATGCTAGTCGATTCTGCCGCTGGCTATGAATACCTGAGTATGCTCGATGGTTATTCAGGATATAATCAAATATTCATTGCTGAAGAGGATGTGTCGAAAACAGCTTTTCGATGCCCTGGGGCCTTAGGCACTTACGAATGGGTAGTGATGCCTTTTGGCCTAAAGAACGCTGGGGCAACGTACCAGCGAGCAATGAATATTATCTTCCATGATTTTATTAACACTTTTATGCAAGTATATATTGATGACATTGTTATAAAATCTGTTTCCAGGAAGAATCATATTGACCACCTTCGACAATCATTCGAAAGAATGAGAGAACATGGTCTGAAGATGAACCCTTTGAAGTGTGCATTCTGTGTGAAAGCTGGAGATTTCTTGGGCTTCGTTGTCCACAAGAAAGGAATCGAAATCAACCAGAACAAGACGAAGGCAATTTTGGAAGCGAAAGCGCCGTCGAATAAGAAGGAACTGCAATCTCTCTTAGGCAAGATAAATTTCTTAAGGAGGTTTATATCTAATCTAAGTGGGAAAGCTCAGGCCTTTTCACCTTTACTTCGACTGAATAAAGAGGGGTTCGAATGGGGGCAAGAGCAACAAGAAGCCTTCGACAAAATCAAAGGGTACCTCACTAAGCCACCTATTCTGGTGCCTCCTTGTAGCAATAGGAGTATGAGATTGTACATAGCTGCATCCGACAAAACTCTGGGAAGCATGTTAGCCCAAGAGGATGAGAATGGAGTCGAAAGACCCATTTATTATCTCAGTAGAGTTTTGAACGATGCAGAAACTAGATATAGTGAAGTTGAAAAATTGTGTCTATGTATGTATTTCTCTTGTACAAAACTCAAGCAATATATAAAACCAGTTGATGTGTATGTTTCGTCTCATTTTGATGTTTTCAAATATATGTTGTCGAAACCTATCTTGCACAGTCGAATTGGCAAATGGGCATTAGCATTAACTGAATACTCCTTGACCTTTATGCCTCTTAAGGCAGTAAAAGGACAAGTGGTTGCAGACTTCATAGTCGACCACTCAATTCAAGTCGAGGATATTAATTATGTGGAGATAGAGCCTTGGAAATTCTACTTTGATGGTTCCAGCCATAAAGACAGAACAGGGGTAGGAGTCTTGATTATTTCTCCAGATAAAATTCCAACAACATTCAAGTACAAAATATCAGGTTCTTGTTCGAACAATGAGGCTGAGTATGAAGCTCTAATTACTGGCCTTGAAATATTGTTGGAATTGGGGGCAACTCGAGTCGAAATAATGGGAGACTCAGAGTTAGTCATTAAGCAAGTCACAAAGGAATATAAATGCATAAGAGAGAATCTCATTATGTACTTTGTGATAGCGAATCGTATATTGAAAAAATTTGAAACGGTTAATATTCGACACATACCCAGAGTCGAAAATCAAATAGCCAACGACTTGGCACAGATTGCATCTGGGTATAAGATTTCAAAAACGAGATTACAAAGAGCAATCGAAGTTCGAGAAAAGATAAAAGCAACTTGTCTATCACCATCAGACTTGGAATCGACGAGACTAGGATATGCTGATCAAAGTAACTTCGAAATTTCGTTCATAGATAATTTATCGGAGCAAGATTGGAGGAAACCCATAGTGGATTATCTTCAAAATCCAGGAGCTTCGGCAGAACGAAAAACAAAGTACAGGGCGTTGAGTTATGTACTCATGGGTAATGAGTTATTTAAGAAAACGCCTGAAGGGGTATTGCTAAAGTGCTTAAGTGAAACTGAGGCATACATAGCCCTTTCGACTACGCACGCTGGAGCATGTGGGGCTCACCAAGCAGGCCATAAGATGAAATGGTTGTTGTTTCGACAAGGACTATACTGGCCGACTATGCTAAAAGATTGTGTTGAGTTCGCCAAAGGTTGTCAAGAGTGTCAAGTTCATACAGGCATCCAACATGTACCAGCAAGCGAACTTCACTCGATAGTGAAGCATTGGCCCTTTAGAGGATGGGCGTTGGACCTCATTGGAGAAATTCGACCAGCATCATCAAAGAGTCAGAAATACATACTGGTAGGCATTGATTACTTTACTAAATGGATCGGAGCTATCCCTTTAGTCAATGTAGACCAAGAAAATGTCATTGAATTTATTCAAAAGAACATTGTCTTTAGGTATGGAATCCCTGAGACAATAACAACTGATCAAGGATCGGTTTTCACTGGTCGAAAGATGCAGGAATTTGCTCAGGAAACAGGTTTCAAACTCCTAACATCCACGCCTTACTATGCACAGGCGAATGGTCAAGTCGAAGCAGCTAACAAAGTGGTGATTGGCTTGATAAAGAAACATGTTGGGAAGAAACCAAAGAATTGACATAAGACGTTAGACCAGATTCTGTGGGCTTGTCGAACGTCCCCAAAAGAAGCCACTGGTACAACACCGTATAGGCTAACTTTTGGCCATGATGCAGTGTTGCCAGCAGAAATTTGTCTTCAATCTGCAAGGGTTCAGAGGCATTATGATATTCCTTCTGAAGTCTATTGGAACATGATGTTAGACGAACTGGTGGATTTAGACGAAGAGAGATTGCGCGCTCTCGACCTACTCAGGCTTCAGAAGAAAAGAGTAGAAGACTCTTATAATAAAAAGGTAAAACCTAAGGTATTTTTGCCTGAAGAACTAGTTTGGAAGGTAATTCTTCCCATGGATCGAAGGGATCGAAGCATGGGGAAATGGTCACCCAAATGGGAAGGACCCTTCAGAGTTATCCAAACTTTTTCTGGTGGAGCCTATGAAGTCGAAGAGTTAGGTGAAGATAAAAGGCTCTTGAGAGTAAATGGTAGATATTTGAAAAAATACAAACCTACACTTCAAGAGATAAAAATAAAGTAATAAAAGAACAAGACTAAATTGACCATAAAAATGCCAAAATGGAAATTTTATAAATTTCAGCCAAGATGGCAATGTTGTCGAATAGAGATTACAAAATATGGTTACAAAAGCTGAATCAATCAAAAGGGAATAGAGTCCTTGAGTCGAAGGTACTTGGCTTGCTGCAGCTCCAACCTTTTCTTGCACCAGGCGTTCTCCTGCACAATCTTGGCAATCTGAGCATCAAAGCCTTGGGCCTTCTCAGCAAATTCCACGCCCTGTTTGATTTCAGTTTGACTCTCGGTGTCTGGGATGGTCGAAAGAAGTTCCTCCTTGCGTTTAGTGTTGGCATTTATCTTAGCCTCTATTTCTTCGATTTGTGCCCTGAAGGAAGCATTCTCTCGATCAATGGCATCGACTTCTTCCTGCGTAGATGCTTTTTGCTTCGACAACTCCGCAATTCGAGAAGTCGTATCCGAAACAGCAGTCCACGCAGAGGAGCTTTTGCCATACAACACCTCAAGCTGACTGTTAAACCCCCTTTGGCGCCTGTAATCTGTTGAGACTTGATCAATCATAGAGTGTAACTCCATGATCAAGCCTGAAACTTCTGGGGCTACAGCTAACAAGTCGACAGCATTCAAGACATCCTTCAAGTGTGATGGAGCAGTGGGGTCCCCCTCTAAAGCCTTCATCAAGTCCTTCTTGAAAAACTGGGCCTTAACCTTCGCCAAAGCTTCATCGAGAGGAGAGGTTTCAGTGGACTTCCCCGACAGGGTAGGAACCTCCTGACTAGCATCAGATGAACTCTTGCTCTCGATGATTGCGTTGAGATAGCTAACAGGGTCAGTTTGTTTCAAGAGTTCTAAATCCTCTTTCGACCTGTGCTTCGTTGAGGTAACCCTTGCAACAGCATTGTCTTGGGTTTGAGGCTGTTGAGTGTTAGGTGCCTCGACTTGTTGCCCTTCGACTTGGACTGGGGCAGTACCAGCATCTTCTTGGTGCTCTTCGCCAGCGTCACCTTGGTGCCCTTCGCCAGTGTCACCTTGGTTCTCTTCGTCAGCAGCACCTTGATTTTCTTCGCCAGCATTGCCTTGATCCCCTTCTTCACGATTCTCTTCCGACAGATCCACCACCTGAACCGCTTCTGGTTGTTGTTCTTCCATTTGAGGTTCTTCTGCTGGTTTTTCTACCGTCTCAGCATTGGCCTCATTTATTTCGGTATGGGCTTCGTCAGTTTCCAAACCTTTTTCTTGTGGCCTGCTGAGTTCAGCAGACTCCAGTGTTTCAGAGGTCCTTGGTGGAGAACTTTCAGTGGTGTCCTAAAAAAGGAAAGAAGAAGAATCTTCAGAGATAGAAAAAGACACAGTCGAATGTAGGTATCTACACCTAAGTTATAAAAAGGTTTAAGAGATTACCTGTAAATTAGCTTCAGCCCCAGGGCTGGAATTGTCGCTTTCGACAGGCTTGTTGAGAAGAACGTTTAGTTCCTCCTCCGTTGGCTCCTCAATGATCACTGGAGGTGGCCTGGGCTTTCTTCCAGCAACCTTTATCCTAATGGTTCGACCCTCGGGAGCAGGAGCAGGAACAGGAGCGTCCTCCGTCAGCTTTCGCCTTTTTAAAGGAGCAGGAGGAGAATCACCTTCTTCATCGCTCTCAGATTCGACCACCAGTGCTGGCCGTTTCTTGGGCGAAGGTGCCTAAAAAAAAACCAATGGGAATTCGATTTAGCAATTGCATCGAAAGTCAAAAATCAAAAGCCAGAAGGAAATAATGAAAGTCTCGTTACCGATATAGAAGGCTTCTTCGAAGAGCCTTCCCCCTGTTGGTTGTTTGTGGTCTTTGCCGGCGCTGTAGTCTTCGCCGGCGGTGGAGGTTTTGTTGAGGGGCCTCCTCCCTGTTGGCCTTCTGTAGCCTTCTTAGCTACAGGCTTTCGAACAACTGAAATCAAATAAATGGTTAACAGGCTAGCAATCGAAAAGAAAGACGAAGTAATGTGAAAGGATGAACTTACATTTCTTTATTTTGTCCAACACAAGGACAAAAGATTTCTGAAGCTCATCCATGAAGTCCTTCTCGTCGAAAAACTCCTCAGCATAATAGCTTTTCCACCACTCCTCGAAGGATGGTGAGCAAAGGAAGTTGAGCTGGTAGTCAAACAACGAGAGAACTGTTCGACCAGCATATCTTCCGATATGCTTGATGGCAGCTTCTTCGGTGTAATCATTACAGAAGTACAACATGGACTTCTCTCTTGGAAAAATCGGAGAAGGTAGGGTTTGAATAATACCAAACTGGCGAGATACCAGGTTTGGTTGGTATGCAATCAGACTCAAGTGAGTCTTAGAGCTCCTAAATCGAAGAGGCATGATCCTTGGTGTGAGGAACGCCTCCCACAGTATTGTGTGTTCGTCAACATTGGGACCGCTCGACGTTTTTGGATGTGGCCTTGTGAACCATGCTGGGCCTACCTTCCGTCGAGCAAACGGAGCCATAGTTGAAACAAACTCTTTCCTTCAAGCAAACATCAGAACGAAGTTGGTGAAGGTTTGCTGAAATTCCAGTCCATCTTCCATAGGCGTCAACAGAGCCAGCCTGGTTCCTTCGACGCGTCTGTTCGCTATCTCTGGAGCCTGCTCATTTATCTGAACCTTCTTAGGCAAGAAAGATTCGAAAGTGGCATTGAGCCACAGTTGGAGCAGCCAAAAGGCCCAGCAAGTAGCAAACTGGCCCTGTTCTCGATAATTTTTAGAAGAGTTGCCCCATTGCTGATCGAATCATAGAGGCTAGCCAGAATCAGTTCTGCCAAACATATATTTTGGCGGTGATGCAGTTGAGTAGCGAGAGTGACCATCTTTTTGGTCACCTGTAAGGACTTCGAGCAAAATACAAAGCGAGTCAGCCATAAGGCTAGAAACGCTATGTGTTCGACATCCGACACAGCATCTGTCGACCTGTCGTGATAGTGGTTGATGAAAGTGGTGTATGTTGGTTTGGTGTCAGAGAATCCAATTTGTTCCTCCGACATCTCCTCCGGATCGAAGTAGTCCCCGGTGGGTCGAAGGCCGGTGATAGCGGCCACATCAAAGAGTGTAGGAGTCAACATCCCACAGGGAAGGTGGAAAGTAAAGTGGGAGTAGTCCCAGAACAGCAGAGAAGCTATCAACATCTCCGGAGAATAGTTCAAACCTGTCTTCGACAGCATCACCAGGTCGAAAATCCCCATATCCTTCCAGATCGAAGTTTGGTGCTTCTCCATCTTTTCTAGCCAAGCAACGTAATCAGGAGTAAGGCTAGGGCCATACCTGAAGGCCCTAACACCTCTATTGAAGAAGCGGAGGTCGATTTTTTCATGCGCAGGATCTTCATTGTCTTCTGCGTCTTTCTTGGCGCATGCAACCGGTTTGAGTTTCTCAACTACCGGAAAATAACTCTTGATCTTTATCGCCTCAGAAATACTTGGATACATGGGGCCAGACATAGCAAAGATCTGGTTGGAGTATCCAACCGGGATCATAAGGTGGCGAGAGTAGGCATCACGAACGGCGATGTCCAAGGGTTCAGGGACCCTTCGTTTGCCTGTAGAAGTTACTACTGGAGCAGTGACGAAAACCTTAGGTTTGGCGTTTTCAGATGGTACAGTAGCGCTAGGAGCATTGGAACCAGATGCCATTGTTAAATGATGAGGTTGAAGATGAAGTGAAGGAGAAAAGGTTTTTTGCAAAGATGACAAGTTGTATGAAAACAGAGAAGTTTGAAAGCTAGATGGCGTAAAAAGTCCCACAATGGGGTACTTACTGCTATTTATAGTAGTGGGAAAAATCCCCAAAACCGAGGACACTTAATGCCATTTAATTATTGCAGGAGATAGTGGGACGCGTGGCAGCCCCCTGTTGTTTTAGCCGTTCTGCAGAAATAGAGGGACGCAGCGTGCGTCCTCGTTTTTGGGAATTGTCATAATGACAAATTCTGAAATGACGTTTGGTACTGCACACCGTACTGAAAGTGACGTCCTAGGTACGGATAAATGATGGTTTTCTGGGGATTGCCAATGGTTGGTAGAAAACAACAAAAAGTGCACAAGTTAATTTGTGACTAAGCGTGAAGAGACAGGTGTCGAATGGTGTTTCAAAGAATGCCTTTTTCTTTCAGAGTCGAAATAAGGCATTCTTGGGGGGCAATTTGTTGGCTCCTAAATTCGACACCCTTGTTTTATTGATGTCAGCCATTAAAGCTGAAGGATGTTTTCGACTGGCTAAGTCTGTCGAAATGCCCGTCGAAAGATGGCAAAGTACTTAGAAGATTTCTTCCAAGGGAGAAGTTGATTGCCTTCGACGTCGAAGGAGTTTCTCGTCGAAGATGTCTCTCGACGAAAGTGTTCGATGGTTCAGAGTGAAGCAGTTTGAAATTCAAGCGTTTGGAGGGAAAACGGTTTCCAGCAGTTACCACGTGCAACGTGCAAAGATCTGGAGCGTCGAACGTTGAGAACGTGCCAAGTGGATTGATCTCGAAGCAGTGCAACTGCCCGACGGTTACTTGGGATGTTTTAGTATAAATAGTGGTAGTCATGTAAGTTCTCGAGTGTGTTCACAATTCTATACAAAGTCACTCATATAGATTCGAGTACCCAGCGTGTGAGAAAGAATTGTTGAGAAATGTATGTGTGAAACACCAACTTTATTAATCAAAGTCATTTACTTTTCCATAAATTTACTTGCTTTCCTCTTTACATTCCTGTCGAAGCCTTTTACATTAAGCCTTGTTTATTTTACCAAGTCTTTCCTTCATGCAATTTACTTGAAACCTCTTTATTTTATTTAAAGCCTCTTTATTTAAAGCCTTATCCAATTTAATCAAACTTCAAAATCAACCTATGTCCTAGGATCAATCTGATCGATCCTGCGAGTAACCAAATAAGTAACCATTTGGAAGATCAGCGGTTATTTACCAAAACCCAAGGTAAACACCCCTCAATGCATAATTTCTCTTGATTAGCTTGACTTTTCTTGACTTTTCTTGAATTTCTTCGCACATGCCTTGCAAACATTAAATTCCTGAAAAACATAGAAAATACCAGCATAATACGAATAAAGAGTAATTTAATTAATTAAAATGCAGATAAAATTCATGTAAAATGATCCAAATATTCGATACATTTCTGGGTTATGAAACTCTCCTACACTTGAACATTTGCTTGTCCTCAAACAAATAGAGTAAAAATCATTTAACGCATGGTCTCTGACACAATCGCATGACATGACTCGAATCGTACGTGGTTGAGGTGCGTTACATTAGAAAGATGGAACTAGGCTCTGACACTAATGATATAGGAATGACACAAAACCACATGGTCAAAATCCTCTATCCTATTGCAAACTAGTCCAAATTATGTTATCATAGCTCAACCTAATTCTTTTCATTCGAAATCAACCGCTTTCATTCTAGCGCAATCACATTAAGCCCTTTATCTTTCACACGCACATAGTAGAGTAGCCGGTTAGCGATTCTGGACTCTTTTACACAGGTTTCTGGTACACAAGTTGATAACCTTTTTTCTTTCCCAAATTATAAGTCTCGTGGGATCAAACTGTAGTTCGCCCTACCAAGTTCAGCACTAGATACCACTGAATAGGCTTACAACTGGTTGTTACATCAGTTTTTGTAGGTACCGCCATTGTTGGATTAAATGACCTGGCGAGGGTCACCTAAATTAATTTGCGCATTCCCTATGATATCTTGATGTGTAGCATTTTTTCTTCTTTACTTTTTAGGACCAGTCACTTATATTCATCGGCTCCCTACGTAGTTTGTGGATAAGACGGTACTGACTGCTAGTATAAATTACTCGGGGTTGATCCAAAACTAAAACTTAAGGCTTCGGTATCATAACCACCCAAACTGATTTGCATGATCAAGAAGATTTAGGTGTCAAGGCGGTATTATTTTTGTCGAATCTTTTTTAAAAAATCTAACGCAGCCTAATTGCGAGCAACCTATATACTTTTCGAATATACTGAGCTAATGCGTCGAGTAAAAAAACTTTTTATGGTTCAAGAAAAGTGTTGAAGTACGAATAACTTATGGAAATGGTTTTTTATTTATTGAATGGAAAGGTAAATAACATAAATTTAAATAACTTACTAGGAAAATGGAAAAACATAACATAGGTAACATATGTTTCCTCCCATACACTTGAACTGAGCATTGTCCTCAATACGATAAATAAAGTGAGAAAAGAAAACGAACAGGAAACTTAAGAAATAATAATTAAAATGCAAGGAAAAAGGAAAACAAAGATCACTCCTCATTGTTGTCTCTAACGTTTCTGCTACTGGATGCTTCACCTCGTGCCCTTCCTCCTTGTGTTCTTACTCCACCTCTTCTGGGTCTAGGAGGTTCTTCGTCAGTGTTGTAAAAATAAGCATGCAGGCCTTCAACACGGAATGACAAGTGCCTCATTTCATCGGTCAGGTTGGAAATGTCGTGATGGTTCCAATAAGCGTTATCGCGTTGATCGCGCTGCAACTCTTGCATCATTTGCATCAGTTCTTGTTGACACCGATCTTGAAGTAAAAGCGATGCATAGATAGCTTCAATGGTGGATGGATGAGGAACATTTCCTTCTTGTTCTTGATGTGGCCCTTGTTGATTCATTTCTGGTACAACATTTTCTACACCTGCTTGATTTTCCTGCATGTGCTCTCTAGGGCCTGGTGCCTGCAAATCATAAATCCAATTTTCGGCGATGTTGATTCTTGTTACATTCGGATTCAGAAGAATAATACTTGGGACGACCTTGTGCTGCACCATCAGGTTGTACCTTCCATCCCTTCTTGCTCTGACAAGATGACCAAACTGGCAATGCTCAATATCAAGAAACTCAGCCTTCCAAAAAGGTAGTTGATCCAACCTGTTTTACAAATTCAGATAGTTAGTGTGATCGGTGGGAATGAGAACTGACTGTTTTAGAATGCTGGTTCACGTTTGCGTTTGTTTTTGCAAAATGTCACGGTAAGCAAGAGTCGCCACTGTCTTTTATTTTATCCAACAAGGAAAGGACAAAAGCACAGAAAAATTCCTTTTCGAGATGTTTCTCGAGTTCGGGAGGTAGATTATAGAAAGGGAAGGTGTTAGCACCCTTTCTA
Organism: Vicia faba; assembly: GCA_948472305.1. Classification (NCBI taxonomy): domain Eukaryota; kingdom Viridiplantae; phylum Streptophyta; class Magnoliopsida; order Fabales; family Fabaceae; genus Vicia; species Vicia faba. The sequence continues at coordinate 1,205,980,828 of OX451741.1, forward strand.
TCTGTGGTTATCCACGGGCTCTTAGGTACTTGCTCACTATGTTTTCAAAAGTTTTCTTTTCTTTGTGTTTGTGGGTTTTGAAAAGAGTTTTGTTTTTGAAGAGAGTGTAAGTGCGAAAAGTTTTATTTTGTTTTAAAAGGAGCAAGTACTTAAGAACCTCTACCTACTCGAAAAGGAATTAAACTGTGCAAATGTCCTTTAGACAATGCTATCCCACTATTGAGGAGTATGGAGCACCGTCGTTGGAGTTTTCGGGTCAATTCGATTTAAGGGACGTGTGGTCACTAAAGCAATGTTAGGATGCTTTAGCGGTAACCCTAATGTCTTAGATCATTTTTATCGAGGCAACCATTTCGAGGCAACTTTGATCTTTGGACAGGAGGGCGACCTCTAAGACTTCCTATACTCAATGACCACGTTCAAGGCAACCGAGTGAGGCGTACCCTAAGAGTGGCATGTACGAGTGTGTCAATTTTCAGTTTATATTATCTTTGTACATGTTATAGTGAGCTACGGTTGATTTAAAGGTTAATCTTGTCATGCAATCCTAGTTAGCATACATCTAAACAGTTAATATATGTACAGGAATTTAAAGTGCGGGAATTGTAAATCCTACGCTATTACAAGGCTTCGGGGAGGGGGATCATTTACATGTCCAAAAATTGGGGGAATAAAAAGCAGTAAAGTGTAAAAGGTCTTAGTTAAGCTATCACAAACCAATAGGCAGTTATAATAAAATAAACGCGCACGAATCTGAACATAACCTCTAAAAATCCTAAGAATAAAATCGTTTTGTTGTTTTATTTTATTTTTGGGAAATGATCTAAATCTACTTAATTTTAGTTTTGAGAAAAGTGATCTAAATCTACTTAATTTTAGTTTTGAGAAAAATGATCTAAATCTACTTAATTTTAGTTTTTTTGAAAAAAAAATGTTAAGATAATTAAAAGGTTAATTAACAAAGTTAATTTAATAGAAAAAAAACTAGCCTAATGTTTTTGTGGTTTTTCTTTTAATTGATTTTATGTTGATTAAAAAAAAAGCAATAAAGTAGTCAAACAAAGGTGAAATCGAAGGAAACAGGCAGTAAATAAAAAAAAGGGAAAAATTCTGGAGGCTTGGGTCGAAAGAGGTGTGGGCTATCTTTCGACCCAGTGAAGAGGCTTGATCAAAGGTGCCTGAGGGGCTGCACTCTGGGAGTGTTTGATCTGGATATGTCATCCTTCGATATGGAAATCCTGGATCTAGTTCGAAGCTAAGCTGCTAAGCTTCGAAACTCTGAACAGGATTCTGAGAATATCTTTCCTGCAAAATGAAACAAATGTTAAAGGTCCAGGGGGGACTTTACCCCCCTGATTCGAATCTCCTCCCAATTCTGATCCTTCCTCAATGTGAATCTGCTGAATCTGGGTTTGGGTTTGTTTTATTCTGAGGTTCGAAGGAGAAACTCAGATCGTGCCCAAGTAATGGCACGATCTCATCTTTGCACTTCAGCTTACATGCAACATGATCAGTAATAACAAAAATACATATGCAATGTGTATTTAAATGTCATGAAGGTGCAATTTTGGTTTTGCAAACCCTTACCAATTGAAGATGTATGATCTGTGGCTCTGGGTGTGGAGATGTTCGCTGGATGGCTGCTTTGGGTTGGATGAAAATGCTGATAACCTTTGGTGGGTTTCTGGACAGCGTCTCCAAATCCTCCTTTTCTTTCTTTTCCTCCTTTTTCGTTCGGTTCCTGTTTTGTTTCTGCAGAGTTTTGTGTGTCTTTTTATTTCTGCAGAGTTTTCTTTTCTTTTCTTTTTTCGTTTTTTTCTCTTTGTTTTTTTTTCCCGTCCTTGGCATTGTATGTTGGCCCTGTATTTATAGGAGTGTGGGGGTCTAGTAACGGCAAGAGACAACCATTTAACCAGGCCATTAAAGCCATGAGACAAGAATCAGACACATTAAAATATTTCCTTTTTTGAAATATTCGTGTCTCTTTGGAATATGGAATGAATCTGGACACCTTTGATTTTCGAATTCCTCCGGGCCATGCTCTTCGATTGGTCTTGAGTTGCCTCCTTCGAATGAATTTCTTATGTAACCTTCGAATGGGCCTTCTTTGCCAGCTTTGACTGCTTGATTTGAAAAGAATCACTATGGTCGAACCAACCCTTTAGGAACAAAAAAGGCAAAAATCTGGCCTTTAACTCAGGAATTAAATCCACAATCAACATTTAACTATTTCTATATTTGCAAGGAAAAAATGCCATTTTCTCATGTTCAATCTACCTAGACATGTTTTTTGAGTGCCCTCTTGATGGCCTCTTTCGAATGGCCTGGAAGGAGTTCTTCAAATGGCCCTTGTCCAAACATCAATCGAAGAGTATTTATTGAAACATCAATCAAAGGACATGGTTAACATGCCTGTCGAAGCTGCCTTGACATAATGCTAAATCGAAGGATCCCTTGGCATGCCAATTGAAAGTCTTGGCCCAGGGTGACAAACGAAAAGGTCTTTCAGAATTCTAATCGAAGGGCTTTGACAGAATGCCAATCGAAGTGTTTGTCCATAATGCCAATCGAAAGGCTCATTCAGAATACCAATCAAAGGGTCTTTCAGAATTCCAATCGAAGTGCTCCTTCAGAATACCAATCAAAGGGTCTTTCAGAATGCCAATCGAAGTGCTTGTCCATAATTCCAATCGAAATGCTCCTTCAGAATACCAATCGAAGGGTCTTTCAGAATGCCAATCGAAGGGCTTGTCCATAATGCCAATCGAAGGGAATTATCCATGCCAATCGAAAGGTACTTAAAGCACCACTCAATAAATTTCTTTTTCCTTAGGTAAGGGTTTGTGATCAACCATGCAGGGGGAAGACTTGGAAAATATGAGAGGGCAAATTTTGGGGTACAACAGTTAGCAATAGCAGTGACTATACCTCCTATACAGAAAGGTGATGCGCTTGCACTCCTTGATAACAGAGACTAGATGTGGTTGAGGAGGAATGGAGCATCATTAATTCTAAGATTAAGATCGAGGGTGTAGTGTCGAAAATACATTTCCCTAACGTTCACCTTATTGTTGTTTGCTCATTGGCTAGAACACGGTGGAAATAGAGGATGCATGGGTTGTGTATGTGAGTGGATAAAAGCTCAGCCCAGTCATTTACCTGAGTATTAGTTAAATGTTCCCAAATTTCAAATGATCTTGCCTTTCAATCTTCTTCAGGCGGAATTCTATATTCCACACCTTCACCATGGTTGCAGTGCAGTATCTGACTCAGAGTCTCTTGATTGATGGTGTACTCCGTGTTGAATAATCTGAAAGTTGCTACGCCAATTAAATATTGACCGGCTTCTGGAGTGGATGGTGTTTTGTAGGAAAAAGAACTCAAGAATTCCAACATGAAGGATTCATAAGTTGTAAGATTCATGGTGGAAATGTAGTAGAGACCAGATCCATGAAGCATAAATTGCACACTTTCAAGCAATCCCAAGTCACGTAATCAATCTTCGTCGATATACCTTGTTAGAAGTATACCTCTTTGATGAAACATTTGGTAAAGTTGCTCTTGTCAATGTCCGTCGACTCCATTTCTGAATACCATATCAGTGAGGTCTGGCTCCTCTCTTTCTTCTTGAGCTCTTCTGGCCATTTGGGATAGGTGTTGGAAATGATAGGGTTTATAGGGTAGAAGAGATGTTGAAGAAAGTTGGTGTGATAGTAGAATTCTCTTCAAGAGTTTATATAGAAGCAAAGTTTTAATGGTGAAGAGAAATTGGTGGGGGTATTGAATGGTGGTTAGGGGTATTTATTTGTATGGAATAGAAATGGAACGGATAAGAAGTTTGAAAAAAATATTTAAATTCAAAGTGAGGGTGTAACGGTCGGCATGCAACGACTTAATGGAGAGAGAAAGGGTGTAACAGTCGGCATGCAATGGCTTGGTAGAAGGAGAGAGGGCGGGTGTAACGGTCGTTACACCAAGCTACACGTTGTAAGGCATTCTTGTAACGGTCGTTACAAGGGCTTGATTCCCAAGGGAATATTGTGCCTACAACGGTCGGTTTGCCAGCCATGCATGAGGGACTTTACTTACTGACTGAGGCATGGCATAGATGTGTCAATTCATTGTCTAGTGGGAATAATAAATTTAAAAATTCTAGGAGACAATGAAGTGACAATTAGGTGTCATGCATAATTATAATATTTGGTCTACTAGATCAACATGCATTTTATTTTGGGAGAATACAATAATATAATAGCATCATAATATATAATAGCATAATGAGGAGTAAATTTAAAAATATTGAAATAAATAAATAAATGAATAATTCCGAAAAATAAATAAATGAATAAAAATAAATAAATGAATTAGAATAAATAAATCTAACTAGAAAATAAAAATAATGCTGCTAATGAAAAACTAAACTAAAGACTGAATAAACACTCCTCCCCTACACTTAGAGGAAAAAGTGCCCTCAATGTTCTAAACACATAAATTAGCCACCTCTAGAATGAAATAAGTGATCTATATTTTCCGTAACAAGATCCATGAAACCATATAAGTCTCTGCGGAGGGTAGTAATATCAGAATGAATATCAGCAAGCTATGTCGTGATAGCATCTATAGCAGCAGCGATGTCAGTCTGAGGAATATGGACAATGGCGGCAGCAGGAGCTAATGGCGAGTCCCAAGTTGGACGGCGGTCAAGTATAGGAGGTGTCACATGATTAGTCTCTGCCATCTCAGGATCAAACTCGCCCAATCCTACTAGAGGGTCATAATAATGGGGCGGTGTCAAAGGATCAGACTCTTCTTCTTCCATGTCATTCTCAGCTATACCCTCCAGGTCATAAATCCAATTCTTCCTGTCATGCACACTGGATCGTGCAATGCCAGGAAGTGTGAAGTGGTATATCGGCTCATGATGTATCAGCAACTGAAACTGATTCGGCTCTAAATATCTGATCATCCCAACATTAAAACAAAAAGTAAGGTCTAACGGGGTATAGTTACCAGCAGAGGTTACACGGAACAGTGGCTCTCTCAAAAATAGGGCTTTAGCGATCATAGTCACTAAACCATCAACACAAATCGGGCCATGAGGAGCCTGAGCTATACTCAGGAGACGAGCAATCATAAAAGATGCACCAACTACTGGTCTAGACTGAAACACACAGAACATGATAAACAGCTCTTCCTTAGACACTAAGGTATCATTATGAGGTTTTCCAAATAGGGTAAACGCCAGAATCATATGGAAATACCTAATATCGGGGTTATAAATCTCTGAAGAGTGCCTAAGAATAGAGCTCTCTTGTCTCCTATTAGATATCGCTTCCCAAAAGTGGTCAAGCTGGCTGTCCACATACTTGTCATCTGGAATTTCAATGAAAACATCAGCATTAACCGAGAAGTCCAATAAAGCAGCAAATTCAGGGATGGTGAACCTATGGGTAAAACCAAACAATCTGAATGAAACCAATCCTCTGGCCAACCCTAAACCAATATCAGGGTTGTAATGCAATGAAATGAGGAACTCCAGCGCTAGGTTGCGGTAGGTAGGCTGCTAATGATGAATAAAATAATCCCAACCAATTTGGTTAAACATGAAGCAGACACTCTCCCTAATGTCCAATGCAGACAATGTAGGGTCTTGCACAAAGATGGTGGGATACATCTCTCTCGGAGTAAGCATCTCATAACGCTTCTGCTGAGCATCACCCATGAAGGTGACAGGCATAGTGTCAGAAAAGTCCATAGCAAAAATCAATGAAGAAAAAGAAGTGTGAATCTTGTTGGTTAATCTGAAAAGTTTTAAATCAGCATCGGAATAATGCCTAAAAATAGAAAAGAAGTAAAGAACACAAAAATTTAGTAAAATTTTTAAGAGAAACATAAAAAAAACTTTTAGTAAATAAAATTTTAATAAAAATGGTGGGTTGCCTCCCACAAAGTGCTTTGTTTAAGGTCGGAAGCTCGACCTATATTAAAAAATCGAAAATCTATTTTGGTGACTCAGTCGGCAGCTGTATAAATCTCAAACTAGCTGAGTAGTCCCTATTCTCGATGCAGTGGTAGTGCTTCAAACACTGCCCATTTACAATAAACAGATCGCTGGTTTTTCCTTTGATTTCCACAGCGCCACTTGGGAGTATTTTAATAGCTTCAAAAGGTCTTGACCATCTAGAGTGAACTTTTCCTAGAAATAGTTTAATTCTGGAGTTAAACATGAGTACTACATCGCCCTTATTGAATTCTTTCCTAGAGATTCGTCTGTCGTGCCATTTCTTAGTTCGCTCCTTGTAGATTTTGGCATTCTCATATGCATCTAGCCTAAGATCTTCGATTTCTTAGATGTCTAGAATTATCTTTTCTCCAGAGCCTTTGTAACTTAGATGCAGGTTTTTGATGGCCCAATAGGCTTTGTGTTCCAGTTCTACGGGTAGATGGCATGATTTACCATAGACCAGTTTGAAAAGTGTGGTTCCAATGGGTGTCTTGTACGCTGTTCTGTATGCCCACAATGCTTTATGTAGTTTAGGCGACCAATCTTTCCTGGATGTGGCAATCCTTTTCTCAAGTATTTTCTTAATCTCCCTGTTAGAGATTTCCACTTGCCTGCTCGTTTTTGGGTGGTAAGGTGTTGCTACGCGGTGTCGGACTCCATACTTTGATAAGATTTTATTAAAAAAATTGGAAATGAAATGTGAGCCACCATCACTGATGACTAATCTTGGAATACTGAATCTTGTAAAAATTATGTTTTTGAACAACCTAATCACTACTTGTGCATCATTTGTTGGAGAGGCTACAGCCTCTACCCATTTGGATACGTAATCTGCTGCCACTAATATGTAATTATTGCCAGAGGACGATGGGAAAGGTCCCATAAAGTTAATTCCCCATACGTCAAATATCTCTACTTCTAGGATACTCTTTTGAAGCATCTCATTGCGCCTAGATATGTTACCAGTGCGTTGACACCGGTCGCATTTTGTAATTGCAGCATGGAGATCTTTCCATAGACTGGGCCAATAAAGGCCAACTTTTAGGATTTTTGCGCATGTCTTTGAGGTGCTAGTGTGTCCACCATAAGGGGCTTCATGACAATGAGATATTACGCTCTCCATTTCACTCTCAGGAACACATCAATGGAAAATACCATCGGGGCCTTGCTTGAATCGTAAGGGCTCGTCCCAATAATAGTGTTTGAGATCGTGAAAGAATTTCTTCTTCTACTGATAAGTTAAATCTGGTGGAGGGACTTTTGCTGCTAAGTAGTTGACATAATCAGCATACCAGGGTAGTGAAATTTGAGTAGATACTGCTTCCAATACTTCAGTTGTATTGTCATTGTTGCAAACTTCAGGGCATTCTTCAGCTAAGTTTTCAGACCTCATCTGGGATACCAGGTGTTCATATGGAAAATCGTCATTGATGGGTATCTCTTCAGGTTTAAGATTTTCCATCCTAGATAGATGGTCGACAACAAAATTTCCAGATCCTGGTTTATCTTTGATTTCCAAATCAAACTCTTGTAAGAGTAAGATCCATCTTAATAATCTTGGCTTGGCATCCTATTTAGCTAATAGGTATCTGATAGCTCTATGATCAGTGTAGATAATAATCTTTGCGCCTACTAGATAGGAATGGAATTTATCTAATGCAAAAACGATTGCCAAGAGTTCCTTTTTTGTAGTGGCGTAGTTTATCTGTGCAGAATCCAAAGTCCTACTTGCATAGTATATTGCATGGAGTTTTTTATCTCTTCTTTGTCCTAGGACTGCTCCTATTGCATAATTGCTTGCGTCGCACATTATCTCGAATGGTAGACTCCAATCAGGTGGTTGTATGATAGGTGCGGATATGAGAGCTGCTTTTAACTATTCAAACGCCTTCAAGCAGTCATCATCAAAGATGAACTCATCTTCTTTCATTAAGAGGTTAGTCAGAGGTTTAGAAATTTTCGAGAAATCTTTTATGAAGCGTCGGTAGAAACCGGAATGGCCTAAGAAACTTCGTATTTCTCTTACAGTTTTTGGGGGTTGGAGGCTTTTTATTACTTCAATCTTAGCTTTGTCTACTTCGATCCCCTTTTCAGAAACTATGTGTCCAAGTACAATTCCTTGTTTGACCATAAAATGGCATTTCTCCCAGTTCAACACTAGGTTTACCTGTACGCATCTTTCCAGTACCCTTTCCAGGTTTGACAGGCATCCTTCAAAACTTTTCCCGCATACATAGAAGTCATCCATGAAAACCTCAATGATATTATCTATAAAATCGGAAAATATGGACATCATACATCTTTGGAATGTTGCAGGCGCATTACATAGTCCGAACGACATTGGCCGATAAGCAAATGTACCATAAGGACACGTAAATGTTATATTTTCTTGGTCATCAGGGTGGATAGGAATTTGAAATTGTTGTACCCCAAAATTTTCCCTCCCATATTTCTCAATACATGTCAAGTGAGGTCCTCAAATTGCTCAAGGAAGTCCAAGAGTTGACCAGACAGACTCTCTCCTAAGGCAGTCTACCTCAAATTAGGGTTTCATTTTACATCAAGATGTTTGAGTCCAAAGGATCCCAAATGCTCACCATTTTCCTAATATGTTCTCAAGATCATCCATGTCAATTTTCAAGCCTTGCATAGGAAGTTTGCTCAGTCAATTGCTCAAAGGACTGAAAATCGACTGTGCTAGGGCAAAAGTCAATTGTGGCCCACATACAGTCAAACTTCAATATTTTTGGTCAACATACTCATTTTGAAGTATTATTCATCATTTTATCAAGGGTTGATCATGATTCTTCAAGGATTGCTCACAATTCATCAAAATCCAAAAGTTGCTAAATTAGGGTTTTGTAGGAAAAGTCAACTCAACTTTGACCAAGCATAACTTTCTCATACTTTATCAAAAATGACCCATCCAAAGCTCATTTTAAAGAGGATGCAATTACCTACAATCCATCTTCATTTCCAAAGTTCAAAAATATGAAGTCACAAGAAGATATGAATTTGGGCATTATAGGTCATTTTGAAAAGTCAACAAAAACACCTTTTGGGTCAAAACTTCATACATGAACATGGAAGACTCAATTGAGATGAGAACCAAAGGGTTGCTTAAAGGACGTCTCAAGCTTTTTAAAAAGTCCAATAACACATCTCTAGGGTCAAAATTGAGGGAGTTATGCATTGGCCAAGTTGACCCTCTTTGCAAAATTGCCAAAAGTCAAATGTGGCCAAAATTGCATTTTTTGCTAAATGGGCCCAACTTTTTATGCTTGCACTGAGTTTGTAATGTGACCCACTAACCATGAGCCCTTCCACTTGTCATTATTTTATTTTTGTCATTTATTTTGATTTTATTTCATTTAAATCAAATAAAATCAAAATAAAATAATGAAAATATCAAAAGCTAATTAAATCATGAGATTTTATGCATGTTTAGGTTCACTATACAGCTGCAGACAAGATGAAATCGTGCAAGGCTCATATGGACAAAAAAAGATTGGATTTGCTTGATTTAGAAAGATTTTGCACAAGGATCAAATCATGAATCAATAATCGTAATTGGAGAAGATTTGAAACAAAATTGTAACTCTAATGCATTCTACTATACATAAGGAACAAGTGCAGACAAAAAAAAAGGGGCTAGAGGCATGAAAAGAGAGAGAACGAGTTTCAAAAATTGAAGAAAAATTTGCAAATCAATTTCCAAGCTTTAGGCCTTCTCAAGCCATTCTAACCATCCCAATCGTTTGTTGGACATCCCTGGATCGTATTACAACCATTAGCAAGCTTCCCCACGTTCAAAATCACACTGTAAGAGTCACACGGTTTGTCTTTTTTCTTGAATTCGAATATCTTAACTCTGGCATCTTTAACATGATTGATTGGCATATTCTTAATCCTTGTGAAGTTTGCAAGCTAATGGTTATATTTAATTGTATTTTTGTTGACTGAACACAAAGATGCCATGGCTAGGGTTCTTGCTTCGTTTTTAGGGGTTTTACATACAGGGAAAATTGGCCATTAATAATGGTACCATGATGCTCGTGAGGTTGCAACGAGTTGATTGGTGCCATTGGTTTTCATTTATCATTCTTGTAGGAGATTTTGGAAATGCACAGGGCTGTACCTACACTCAGTGTCCGCAGGTAAAAGTCATGGAACTAACACGACGGTGGGAGGAAGAAGATGGTTTACGTGGCACTCCCTGACTTGCCCATTTGAATTTCGCGCATTTCAGAGTTTAGCTTTTTGTTTTATCATATAATGTTTGTTTATTATTATTTGTACAACTAAACATTTTGGCTCAGCTGGCAGCGTGGCAAGGGGATAATGCATAAGGGCCTGGGTTCGATCCCCAGGTCCCAACATTGCTTCATATTATTTTTTTCTTACATAATCAGGTGCACATGTATCCCCTGCATCCACCATACATCATCAGCATCCAACCATCAGATCATCAGCATGCCAGATCTAAGGCTTTCCTATGAGGGTCCACAATACGCCCCAGTCAAGCATGTGTACAGGATCTGGTAAAGTCAATGGGGCCAGGAACTGTTGGGCTCAGATTTGCAAATGACATCCCCCTCATTTTGCTAATACCAGGCACATTCTTTCTCTTTTCTTTTTTTAATTTTATTTAATTTAATTTAGTTAATTGTTTTTTTAAACTAAAATTAATTTCTTTTTTCACAAAAAATTATAAAATCAAGTTTCACAAAATTTAGAATTAGGTTTTTTTTTTATTTTAGCAAATTTAATTTAATGTTAGTCTAATTTAATTTAGGGTAATTCAAACTTTTTATATATAATTAAAATCAATTAGAAAAATTAGGGTTAGCTTGTGATTTAATTTTTATTTCTTTCTCAAATAAAATAAAATACAAAAATAGGTCAATTTAATTATTTTTCTTAATTAAAATTAATTAGTAATTAGGTTTTTTTATTTATTCAATTAAACTTTATTTTCTCAAAATAGCAAAAACCAAAAAAAAAATGATTTTTCTTTTAAATTGCAATTAGTTAGTTGGGGTCAAAACCCTAAATCTCTCGCTTTCGATTCGTCGCGCGCGTTTATTATTTTTGTAATATTAATGTAACTGATCACGGTATGTAATAGTTAAATTAGGATTTTCTTTATTTATCGTCTTTACGGGTTTTTTTGGCTATGTAATTAATCCATACCCCGAAGCCTTGTAATAGCGTAGGTTTTATTTCTCGCATTTTAATTCTCGCAAATATTAACTGTTTAGATGTATGTTCATAGGATTGTATGACAAGATTGCATGATAATTTAAAACGGTTAGAAAATCCTAATGTGCAAAGATAATAACTGAAATCAAATCACTCGCACATGCGCACTCCTAGGGAATACTCTCACTTAGGTTGCCTTCGGTAAACGGTCATTAAGTATAAGGTGTCTTAGTGGTTGCCCACTTGTCTAAACAAAGATCAAAATTCCCGTTCGGAAATGTTGCCTCGAATATGATCTTAAGACTTTAGGGTTATTACTAAGACGTCCTAACATTGCTTTAGTGATCGTACGTCCCTTACGAATTGACCCGTACAAATCCAATGACGGTGCTACCTATTTCTCAATAGTGGGATAGAATTGTCTAAAGGAAACAAGAATAGAAACGATCCTTTTTTCGAGTAGGTAGATTAGTTCTTAAGTACTTGCTCAAACAAACAAACTTTTTCACACCAAACACTTTTCAAACAAAGTTTTCAAAACAACTTCGTAACACTCTTGAGGATAGAAACAAGAGTTAAAATGAAGTAAAACAAAACTTTTCAAAACAAACACACACAAGAAATTTTTAAAAGATGAGCAAGTACCTAAGATCCCATGGAAAACCATGGATAGAAAGGGTGCTAACACCTTCCCTTTCTATAATCTACCTCCCGTACTCAAAATCTCGAAAAAAAGAATTTTTCTGTGTTTTTTCCTTTCCAGTTGGATAAAATAAAAGTCGATGGTGACTCTTGCTTACTGCGACATTTTGCGAATACAAAACGCAAAATGCAAACCAGCATTTTCAAAACAGTCGGTTCTGCCACTGTATCACAGAATTGACGACTCTGCTGGGGAATTAATAAGTGGGGTATACCTTAGGATTAGTTCATCATATTTGTTTCTTTTGTTTGTTTTGGTTGCTTTACTTTTAAGGGTTTTTTTTGGGATTTACTATAGATCCTAACCCGGATCTGGAGACACCTTTTAGGTAAGTAGCAATAAACTGTGAGGGAACTGTACATCGTAGACCGATACAGTTTAAGCAGTAGCTACGTTGATGTGGCACATTGGTTGGTATCAGTATCCCTTGTGGAGAAACGAGGAGAATACGGGGCCACTATGTGTGTCGTTAAGCATCAACTGACCTTAGAACCCTTAATCGACTAACTTGGCCATTAGAAAGTAGTGAGATAGCCGGCCTCAGTGTAAAGCTGAGAACTGGTTGATACTCGATGCTACACTCATTGAGACCATACTCTCGAGATAGTTCCAGCCGCAAGAAAAGATTGCGTGAGCTGAAACCATGACCGATGGAGGATGGTAAGTGATATTGAGAACCTCTAGAACCCGGTTACTTTTGCTAGGATAAGTTGAAACCAACTGAACTTCAAGAGGGTAGTACTTAGACCTCATGTAAGCCTTAAACTTAAGGGATTTTGTGTGACTTATTTGCCTTTGCCATGCCTGTTATCTGCTATAGCTGTGCTTCTCTTATCATGACATCATGCATCATAACATGGCATGCGACTTCATTATACTAACCATTTCAAAGACCAAGGGAATTTATCTTTGTTCTATTTTACATATTATGGCTTCCGTACGCAGAAATACCATCCGAGTTAACTTTGTGCAAATACCTGCTCAACTTAAAGAGTTAGCCTCAAGAGTTTCTAAGACTTCTATGTTTATTAAAAGACATGGTCAGCTTCTTATCCTGGTTACCTCAAAGCTTGATGAGAAGATGATGAGTGTACTTTTCCAGTTCTTCGATCATGTGCATCATTGCTTCACCTTTCCAGATTACCAGCTGGTTCCCACTTTGGAAGAGTTCTCTCACTTATTGGGCATATCCATCCTTGAGCAGGTGCCCTTCACAGGTATGGAAGAGACTCCTAGACCAGAAGACATTGCCTCAGCTCTGCATCTGAAACGGGCTGATGTAGTATCCAATTGGGAAACACGAAGCGGGGTCGAAGGTTTCTTAGCCAAATTTCTGATGGATCAGGCTCAGCTATTCTGGGATAATTTGGATTTTCAGGCTTTTGAAGATATCTTAACTCTCCTTATCTACGGTTTGGTTCTCTTCCCGAATCCGGATTCCTTCGTGGATGTGAATGCGGTTAAGATATTCCTTTCTCGCAATCCTGTGCCTACTTTACTGGGTGATATCTTGCATGCCCTCTACACTCGTACTGTGCGAAGAAGAGGGACTCTCATGTGCTGCTTGTCGTTGCTGTCGAGGTGGTTTATTTCGCACCTCCCCAAGTCTGTGTTGAAAAATGAAGAAGGTTTGGGATGGTCTTACAGAATAATGTCACTTGCCCATACAGATATTCTTTGGAGCTCCCGGACTATGGAAGACACTACTGTCAATGATCGTTGTAGGGGATACCCTAATGTCCCATTGCTTGGAATCATAGGGGGTATAACCTACAATCCTTGTCTAGCTCTGCGGCAATTTGGTCGTGCTCGGAGAGACAGTCCTCATGAGCTACTTCTTGAGGATATTGCATTTGACTACAAGGAAGACGTTGACGAGCACCGCCAGAGGTTTATACGAGCTTAGGGCATGGTGAACAGATCTGACCCCCAAGAGATGGGACCAAGGACTTCCCTTCCTATGCAGCCTTATCTCCAGTGGGTCCGAGCTCGTGCCCAGAAGCTCGAGATGCCTTATGAAGCCGTATTGCCAGTGATTGTGGAGCCCACTAATGAAGAGGGCGTTCCTTACACAGTTCTTTACCCTTACATACCCACTGATCCTGGGGCATTGCAGAGATCCTGGGTTCAGCTGAAAGAGGAGAGGGATACTTACCGAGAGAAGTACCATGAGCAAGAAAGGAAGATCTTGAAGCTCACCAGGCAGCTCGAAGAAGAACGAGTGATCAATGACTACGTCAGCATAAAGAGGAAGCGTCTATGGGATTTATGATTTTGCTTTTTCTAGTTTAGATTTGTTTTCCATTTATTTCTTTGTAATGCCTCAAAGGCATTGTTGAACCTTTTACAAGTTAATCTAATAAAGTTTGTGTAGTTGTTTAGGTATTGGCTTGCATTTTTGGTAAAACCCAAGTGTATGTGTGAATGTCATGACTGATGTCATAACATTCTAGTTTAGTTTGTACTGACTCATTAGGTACCTTTGCAGAAAAATATTGTAATTCAAGTACTGATGTTTATAAGTGTGTATCTGAGCATTTTGCAAAATGATCACATTTTGCTAAATCAGTAGACAGGTTTTCTCAGATGTCATAACAGATGTTATGACATCCTGTTCTGAACTAACAGGTTTGCAGGTTGGATAAGTCTGAGTTTTTTCAGGAAAATAACTCAGTCTTTCCTGAACAGAATCCTGCGTTTTCTGAGGGGTAACCTAGCTCAACCCTAACCTGGTTAATAAAGCCCTGTGACCTGGTCTTTAGGTCAAACGGAATTAACCCTAGGTTTTTGTGGAAACCCTAACTGAAGTTGCAGCTGCTGTTTTTCAAGGCATCCCTTTTAGTTGATCAGAAGATCATTTGTAATCTGTATAGGTTTGATTATTGTACTCCAAGCAATTATCATTGTGATAAGTGACTTGGAATAGGTTTCAAATTGTAAGGGTTGTGTAGCACTCAAAGCTTTGAAGCAAGAGTGTTTGAATGTTCCTTGACTAAAGCTGTGAAGCAGAGTCAAGTTAGCTGTGTGCATCACTCAAAGCTGTGAAGCACGAGTGATTGTGTTGCTTGATTAAAAAGCTGTGAAGCTTAATCAAGTGTTTGTTTTTGAAGAGTGTCTTCATCAATTCTTAAGTCAAATTGGTTTATGTATCACTGCTGTGATTGAGGGGGAGTGAGTAAGATCTCAGGTTTAAGTTGTACTTAGATTGGAATTGCATTGGGTAGGTCTTAAGTGAAGGAGATAAACTGGTTGGTTTATTCCTGAATTAACATCTCTTATAGTGGATTTCCTCCCTGGCTTGGTAGCCCCCAGAGTAGGTGTTGTTGCACACTGAACTGGGTAAACAATTGACTGTGTTCTTTATTGCTTTTGTATTTACTGTCATATAGTAAGTCAGATACGGTGTTATAACATTGAACGTGACATTGAGTATCTGCAGCCAGAATTTCAATTGGCATCAGAGCAGGCACCCTGCCTGTATTACTGGGTGAGATCTAGGGATATCACTTTCTGGCACTATGGACAAAGAAGGAGTTTTTGGAAATAGACCACCCATTCTGGATGGAACTAATTATGACTACTGGAAACCTCGTATGATTGCCTTCCTAAAATCTCTGGACAAAAAGGCTTGGAGAGCTGCTGACAAAGGATGGATTCATCCCACCATAACTGAGAAAGATGGGACAATCAGTCTGAAGCCTGAGGAAGATTGGAGTAAAGAAGAAGATGAGTTAGCCCTGGGAAATTCCAAAGCTTTAAATGCCTTGTTCAATGGAATTGATAGAAACATTTTCAGATTAGTACATCAATATGAACTGGCCAAGGAAGTTTGGGACACTCTCAAAATTACTCATGAGGGCACTTCCAAAGTAAAAATGTCAAGGCTTCAGATGTTGACTACCAAATTTGAGAATCTAAAAATGATGGAAGATGAAACCATTCATGAGTTTCACATGAACATCTTGGAGATTGCCAACACCTCAGGAGCACTGGGAGAAAAAATGTCAGAAGAAAAACTGGTGAGAAAGATTCTCAGATCCTTGCCTAAAAGATTTGCAATGAAGGTAACTGTCATAGAGGAAGCCCAGGACATTAGCAAGTTGAAAGTGGATGAACTTATTGGGTCTCTTCAGACTTTTGAGATGGGAATCACTGATAATGGTGTCAAGAAGAACAAGAGCATAGCACTTATGTCCAACACTGATGTTGAAGAAAACATTTCAGAAGTTGTAGCCATGCTTGGAAGACAGTTCAACAAACTCATCAAAAGAATAGATCCAAAGTCAAGGTCTAATGTTCATAACATTCCCTCTGACATTGACAGTTCCAGCAGAAGACCAAGGTCAGAAGAGAAGGGAATTCAAGGCAGAGGAATTCAATGCCATGGTTGTGAAGGATATGGGCATATTCGAGCTGAATGTCCTACCTTTCTTAAGAAACAAAAAGGAATGACAGTTACTTGGTCCGACTGTGATTCAGAAAGTAATTCTGAAGAAGAATCTGCCAAACGAGTTACTGCTTTAACTGGTGTGTGTACCTCTGAAAGTGACATCAGTGATGAAGAAGTGACTTTTAAAGAACCGGCTGATACTTACAAGAAATTGTGTATCAGAAGTACTGAAGTCTGTGTGCAGAATGAGAAAAAATCAAAACTCATCATAAAGCTGGAGGCTGAAAAAAGGGCAAATCTTGAAACTATAAGTCATCTAGAAGGAGAAGTTCAATTGCTGAACTCACAACTGAACCAAATGACCAAATCTGTCAAGATGTTGACCAATGGAACAGACAAATTGGAAGAGATCCTTCAGGTTGGACAAAATGTGGGAAATAAATCTGGACTAGGATTTATGGAAGCAAAGAAATCTGGTACTGGTAAGCAAATGTCAAAACAGATGTCTCAACACAACTCTCAACATCAGGAACAGAGACATGTGAAGAAAAGGTACCAAAGATGGAAATGTCATCATTGTGGGAGATATGGCCACATAAAGCCCTTCTGCTTCAGACTACATGGATATCCTAATTAGAACTCAGGTGTCAAACCTAAGTCTAAAAAGGTACCACATGCTCCTAAATGGAAGAAAAAGGCTACTGCACTGATAGCTCACACTTCCCTGAGGGTCTCTGCAAAGGAAGATTGGTACTTTGACAGTGGATGTTCCAGACACATGACTGGAATCAAGAACCTCCTCAATAATGTTAAGCCTCACACTACCAGTTTTGTGACCTTTGGAGATGGGGCTAAAGGTGAAATCAAAGGAGTTGGTGATTTGGACTGCCCTGGAGTTCCAAGTCTGAATGAAGTACTGCTGGTGAAAGGGATGACCGCTAATCTCATTAGTATCAGTCAATTGTGTGATCTAGGATTCAAGGTCAATTTCTCAAAATCTGAATGCCTTGTAATCAATGACAAACAAGAGATAATAATGAAAGGAGTCAGATCCAAAGACAACTGTTACTTGTGGGAGCCTGAGAACACTAATTTCTCATCTGTGTGTTCCATTGCAAGAGAAGAAAAAGAGGTGAAACTGTGGCACCAAAAACTTGGCCATCTTCATCTAAGGGGTATGAAGAGGATCATCTCCTTGGAGGCAGTCAGAGGAATTCCAAGACTGCAAATTGATGAAGGAAGAGTTTGTGGTGAATGTCAGATTGGTAAGCAGACTAGGATGTCACATCCAAAGTCAAGACATCTGACCACCTCTAAGGTTTTAGAACTCCTCCATATGGATCTGATGGGACCAATGCAAGTAGAGAGTCTTGGTGGTAAAAGATATGCCTATGTGGTTGTGGATGATTTTTCCAGATTCACCTGGATTAATTTCATTAGGGAAAAATCAGATGTATTTGAAGTTTTTAAAGAATTGTGCAAAAGAATTCAAAGAGAGAAGGAAGGATGTATTGTCAGAATCAGAAGTGACCATGGCAAGGAATTTGAAAACAGCAAGTTTGGTGATTTCTGCTCTTCAGAAGGAATTAGTCATGAGTTTTCTTCTCCTATAACACCTCAACAAAATGGAGTTGTGGAAAGAAAAAACAGGACCATACAGGAATCTGCCAGAGCAATGTTACATGCCAAAAGACTTCCTATGTACTTTTGGGCTGAAGCTATGAATACAGCCTGCTATGTTCATAACAGGGTCACTTTGAGGAAGGGAACCTCATCCACCATATATGAACTCTGGAAAGGAAGAAAACCAACTGTGAAGTACTTCCATGTGTTTGGCAGCAAATGCTATATTCTGGCTGATCGTGAACAAAGAAGAAAACTGGATCCTAAAAGTGATGAAGGCATATTTCTAGGATACTCCTCAAACAGCAGAGCTTATAGAGTATTCAACTCCAGAACCAAAACCATGATGGAATCAATAAATGTTATAATTGATGACTATCATGAAGAAATAGATGTTCCTTGTACTGTTGAGACATTCTTTGAGACTTCAACCCAACAGAATGACCTACCCAACTCCACCACAACAGAATCTGAATCAAAGGAAGCTAGCAAGATCCCTTCCATCAGAATTCAGAAGGATCATCCAAAAGAGCTCATCATAGGAGATCCCAATAGTGGAGTCATCACAAGATCTAGAGAAATCATCTCAAACTCTTGTTTTGTGTCCAAAATGGAACCAAGAAATGTCAAGGAAGCCTTAACTGATGAATATTGGATTGGTGCAATGCAAGATGAACTGAACCAATTCAAGCAACATGAAGTTTGGGAACTGGTTCCTAGACCTGAAGGAACTAACATCATTGGGACAAAATGGATATTCAAGAACAAGTCAGATGCTGAAGGAGTTGTCACCAGAAATAAGGCAAGACTTGTTGCTCAAGGATACACCCAGGTTGAAGGGGTTGATTTTGATGAAACCTTTTCACCTGTAGCCAGGCTGGAATCAATCAGACTCTTGTTGTCAATTGCTTGTCTTCTGAAGTTCAAGTTATTTCAGATGGATGTGAAAAGTGCCTTTCTAAATGGGTACTTGAATGAGGAAGCTTGTGTGGAACAACCTAAAGGCTTTGTGGATCCAACCCACCCTGATCATGTCTACAAATTGAGAAAAGCCCTATATGGCCTGAAACAAGCTCCTAGAGCATGGTATGACAGGTTAACAAAGTTTCTCTCAGACAAAGGCTACAGAAAAGGAGGCTTGGACAAAACTCTCTTTGTCAAAACTGAAGGAGGAAAGTTGATGGTTGCCCAAATATATGTTGATGACATAGTGTTTGGAGGAATGTCAGAACATATGGTTAAACACTTTGCTGACCAAATGCAGGCTGAATTTGAAATGAGTCTCATGGGAGAACTAACTTATTTTCTTGGACTACAAGTCTCACAGATGGAGGACTCAATCTTCTTATCTCAAAGCAAGTATGCTAAGAACATTGTAAAGAAGTTTGGTATGGAGAATGCAAGTCACAAAAGGACTCCTGCTCCTACTCACCTAAAGCTTTCCAAAGATTCAAGTGGGGTTAAGGTGGATCAAAGTCTGTACAGAAGCATGATAGGAAGCTTGTTGTACTTAACTGCCAGCAGACCTGATATTGCCTTTGCAGTTGGAGTTTGTGCAAGATACCAAGCTGATCCCAAAGTCAGTCATATCAATCAAGTGAAGAGAATTTTGAAGTATGTAAGTGGTACTTACAACTATGGATTGATGTATACTCATGGCTGTGAACCAGCTCTGACTGGGTACTGTGATGCTGATTGGGCTGGTAGTGCTGATGATAGAAAAAGCACCTCTGGAGGATGTTTCTTCTTGGGAAGTAATCTGGTTTCCTGGTTCAGCAAGAAACAAAATTGTGTGTCTCTTTCCACTGCTGAAGCTGAATACATTGCAGCTGGTAGTAGCTGCTCTCAAATGATATGGATGAAACAGATGCTCACTGAGTATAATGTCACACAAGATGTTATGACATTATACTGTGACAATCTGAGTACAATCAACATATTCAAGAATCCCATTCAGCATAGCAGGACCAAACATATTGACATACGACATCACTTTATCAGAGACCTTGTAGAAGAGAAGACAATCAAATTGGAACATGTTGCCACTGAGCTACAGCTGGCTGACATTTTTACCAAGGCTCTGGATGCAAATCAATTTGAAAACTTAAGGGGTAAGTTGGGTATTTGCCAACATGAGGAATTGTAGCAATTAATTTTGCTTAAAACAAGGATCAAAGGAGTTATGCCTGTTCTGATTGGTTTAAAATTATATTTTCTCATTTCCTATAATTCTTTTAAGAAGTTGAATAGACACTCCCTTGCTTCCTTCCCCTCTCGTCTCCTCATCAAAACCCAGTCTCTCAATCAGAATTTTCTCCTCAGTTGCTGTTGGTCCTCTAGGACTGTCAAAATGTCTCAAACACCATCATCATCCAATACGACTATTTCAACCTCTTCCCCTGATCAAGATTCTAGGACAATCTCTTCTTGTCTGGACTCTGAAGTTCTGGAGATCTCTTCTCGTAGAAACGTGGGAACTAACCCCACCAAGGTCAAAGAGTTGAGAACAAGACATGCAGGAAAGCCCCAAGCTTCTGCCTCTGGTAATCCATCTCATCCTTCTTCTTCAGTTCCCCCTGAAATTGCAAATAGGGAAGGGACAGCCTATGTTAATCAAGCAATAGCAAAAATTGTTTCAAGAATTCTGAACGAGAAACACTCAGTTCTTGGCATTTCTGTTCCTCTGAACCAAGA
Source organism: Vicia faba (assembly GCA_948472305.1). Lineage (NCBI taxonomy): Eukaryota > Viridiplantae > Streptophyta > Magnoliopsida > Fabales > Fabaceae > Vicia > Vicia faba. The sequence continues at coordinate 1,206,001,444 of OX451741.1, forward strand.
AAGTTCAAATGCTGAAACAAATCCAGATGTCTCTAAGAATGTTGAGACATCAAACAAAGAGAAGAATGCTGACATTGCTCACAAGAAAAGAAAGAAGCCCGAATCCTCTGGATCTGATGACAGTGCTTGAAGGTTGGTTGATGTTTGGTGGTGTTGCTGGTTAGTGCTGATATCTGGTGGAGTTTGGAAGTGTGTTCAGTTTTTTTTTTCTCTGCTGCTGCTCTTATTAATTGTTTTTGGATAACTGTATAATCATTATGAACATGTATCTTTGGCCCATTTGTGGCTAAAGAGGGGGAGAATTTTTGGTACTTAATATGTTCTTGCTCAATTAGACATTCTATTTTTCTGCAGTCATTTATTTCTGCTGCTATCTATCTCTGATTGCTTAGGGTCTTTAGCCAAAAATCTGCCAAAGGGGGAGTTTGTAGTTGTTTAGGTATTGGCTTGCATTTTTGGTAAAACCCAAGTGTATGTGTGAATGTCATGACTGATGTCATAACATTCTAGTTTAGTTTGTACTGACTCATTAGGTACCTTTGCAGAAAAATATTGTAATTCAAGTACTGATGTTTATAAGTGTGTATCTGAGCATTTTGCAAAATGATCACATTTTGCTAAATCAGTAGACAGGTTTTCTCAGATGTCATAACAGATGTTATGACATCCTGTTCTGAACTAACAGGTTTGCAGGTTGGATAAGTCTGAGTTTTTTCAGGAAAATAACTCAGTCTTTCCTGAACAGAATCCTGCGTTTTCTGAGGGGTAACCTAGCTCAACCCTAACCTGGTTAATAAAGCCCTGTGACCTGGTCTTTAGGTCAAACGGAATTAACCCTAGGTTTTTGTGGAAACCCTAACTGAAGTTGCAGCTGCTATATATTCAACAGAGCTGCTGTTTTTCAAGGCATCCCTTTTAGTTGATCAGAAGATCATTTGTAATCTGTATAGGTTTGATTATTGTACTCCAAGCAATTATCATTGTGATAAGTGACTTGGAATAGGTTTCAAATTGTAAGGGTTGTGTAGCACTCAAAGCTTTGAAGCAAGAGTGTTTGAATGTTCCTTGACTAAAGTTGTGAAGCGGAGTCAAGTTAGCTGTGTGCATCACTCAAAGCTGTGAAGCACGAGTGATTGTGTTGCTTGATTAAAAAGCTGTGAAGCTTAATCAAGTGTTTGTTTTTGAAGAGTGTCTTCATCAATTCTTAAGTCAAATTGGTTTATGTATCACTGCTGTGATTGAGGGGGAGTGAGTAGGATCTCAGGTTTAAGTTGTACTTAGATTGGAATTGCATTGGGTAGGTCTTAAGTGAAGGAGATAAACTGGTTGGTTTATTCCTGAATTAACATCTCTTATAGTGGATTTCCTCCCTGGCTTGGTAGCCCCCAGAGTAGGTGTTGTTGCACACTGAACTGGGTAAACAATTGACTGTGTTCTTTATTGCTTTTGTATTTACTGTCATATAGTAAGTCAGATACGGTGTCATAACATTGAACGTGACATTGAGTATCTGCAGCCAGAATTTCAGTTTGTTTTATTTTTGGTTTGCAAATTTAAATCTCCCAAAGTATTTGAAATCATTACATGCGCATCCCATTATCATGCACGCCATTACAGGTACCATTACAGGTTTCTCATCTTCTTCGCTGTTTATTTCAGCAGTTATGTCTTTCGATCAAGCCATCAAAGATCTTCAGACACAAAACGCCCAATTCCAGCAGATGTTCTTAAGTATGGCTAAATGGCAAGAGGATTTGAAAACCCTGATCCTGAAAGAAAAGAAAAATAAGAAGAAGGTTGGTATTCTGAACATGGGTAGAAGATTCGAAGAAAGGATAAGACAATCAGCTAATATGACCTCCTCGTCCAAAGACGAGGAGAACCAAAAAAGGACAAAGGACCCTAGTCTAGCAGTTTCTGACAACGATACAGATTATGATGATGAGCAATATCCTCTTGCCGAGGATAGGTACAAGAATTTAGAAGATCTTCTGAGTGCTATGGAGATTTAGAAGATCCCTAGTTTGGATTTTGGAGAACTAGGACTGGTATCGGGAGTGGTGATCCCTCATAAGTTCAAAGCTTCGGTTTTTGCCAAGTACGATGGAGTATCCTGTCCAAAACTCCATCTCTGCTCGTACATCAGAAAAATACAACCCCACACTGCTGATAGAAATTTGTGGGTACACTTCTTTCAAGATAGTCTGTCAGGGACTCAACTTGAATGGTTTTATCAGTTGGAAGGAGCCAGTGTCCGAAACTGGGAAGACCTTGTTATTGCCTTTTACAGGAAATATCAGTATAACTCCGACCTTTCTCCCACTCGTACTCAGCTTCAGGGTATGTCTATGGGTGCAAGTGAAGGTTTTAAAGACTATGCTCAAAAGTGGAGAGATTTTGGATGGAAGAGTCCAACCCCCTTTGTCTGATAGGGAGTTGGTTGACATGTTTCTAGGGACGCTATCTAGTCCATTCTTCAATCATTTGATCGGCAGCTCGTCATCTGGGTTTACTGAGTTGATCTTGACTGGAGAGAGAGTAGAAGTTGGTATCCAAAGTGGTAAGATACAAAAGGATACTTCATCAAGTGCAATAAAGAAGCCTTTCACCGGTAAGAAGGAATCTAGTGCAGTCTACGGCCCGAGGGGCCAAAGTAGACCTGAACACCATCAAGCAGTAAATGCGGTAGTGATATCAAGACCCACAGTTGCTCCACAATGCAACAATCAACAAAGGGTGGAAAGACCACAAAGGCAGTTCACTCGGCTCAATATGGCCTTGTCTCAAATTCTACCACAATTATTGAAGACCAATCTGGTAACTCTGAGGGAAGCCCCGAAGAACCCCAACGCCACTTCTCCCCAATATAACCCGAATGCCCACTGCGCCTATCACTCTGAAATCCCAGGTCATGATACAAACAACTGTTGGGCCTTGAAAAACAAAGTGCAAGACTTGATCGAAGCCAAAGAGATTGAGTTTGACGCTCCGGAGAAGCCCAATGTCATAACTGCTCCCATGCCAAAACATGGTCATGGAGTAAATGCTATAGACGATGATTCATTTGTGACCTCTGTGGAAGAAATTTATACTCCTTTGTTGACAATTAAGAAGAATTTGTTGTTGGCCGATTTATTTCCAGGATGTGGTGAAGGTTGCAACATGTGTTCAAATCTGCCTGCTGGTTTCCATTTATTGAAATCAGGTGTTCAGTGCCTGATGGATAATAAAGAAATCCTGTTCGAAAAGACAATTTTTCTGTTGGTTCCAATTCAAGATGTTGCCATCATAACCATTTCCGCCAATTCTTCCAAGGTTTCCTCGAGAAAACCTGTTAGGATTACACCCGTCCCAAGAATTGCTCTGTTAATAATTACCGTCCCTGGTCGTATCCCATACACTTCGGATAAGGTTGTCCCTTGGCACTATGGTGCTGATGTGTATTACCATGGAGTTAAACAAGACTTAAAGAGTGAGGAAGCTGATGTTGATGTCAGCAATATTGTCGGGGCTAGCAAGGTCACCAGAAGTGGAAGACTCTTTTCTCTCGAGATCTCCCCTCCGAATATCCACAAACCTATTGTCATTCCATCTGCTAGTACATCAGCTACTATCCCAGTTCATATTCCATTCGTCACCCCTATTGCCGAGCCATCTGTGACTCGGGGCAAAGAAGTCACAAGTGAGCCTGCCCGGACGGAGGCGCCTAAAAAGATCATTATAGAAACATCTAAGCAAGAGATAAAAGTAATTTTGAAGATAATCAAGAAGAGCGACTACAATGTAGTCGAGCAGCTGGGGTAGACCCCGTCAAAAATGTCAATGTTGTCCTTGTTATTGTATTCTGAAGCCCATGCAAAGGCTCTAATCGCATTCCTCAAGACTTCACATGTGCCGCAAGAAACTTCAGCCGATCAATTCAAAGATTGCGTAACTAGTCTGACTGCCGATAATGGGTTGGGTTTCTCAGATGCAGATCTGACTACTAAAGGAAGGAATCATAATGATGCTCTACACGTCTCTATTGAGTGCACGGGAACCACTATGACACATGTATTGGTGGATACCAGGTCCTCATTGAATGTTCTGCCAAAGAAAGCATTAGACCGTCTAGACTGTGAAGGTTTGATTCTAAAGCCAAGCAATATTGTGGTCAGGGATTTCGACGGGTCAAAAAGGATGGTGCACGGGGAGGTGGACATCCCTGTCAAAGTTGGATCTCAGACTTTTGCATCCACTTTTTATGTGATAGATATAAGACCCTCATATTCTTGCTTGCTGGGTCGCCCTTGGATTCATAAGGCTGGGGCAGTGACTTCCACACTCCATGAAATGTTGAAATATTCGGTAAAAGGGAAGATTGTCACGGTATGAGGTGAAGAGGAGTACATGGTAAGTCATCTCAATTCCTTTCGCTACGTGGAGATGGATGGGGAATTCATCAAAAACCCTTGTCAGAACTTTAAAGAGGTCCCTCAGACCTTGGCATCAACTAAAGTTGCTACTGACAAACCTCCGATGAAGATGGCTTCTCTAAAGGATGCTAGGGCTATAATCGAAGAAGGTGGGTGTGCAAATTGGGGTCAGCTCCCTGATTTCATGCACAAAACTGACAAATTTAGTTTGGGCTTTACTACAGGGGCTCAAAGGGCTGTTAGGCGCGCAGAGATTGGAAGGCCTCCTCTGCGCATCAGCAATCAGGGAGTTAATACGGTTGAAGATGGTGAAGAAGATTCAGATATCGACAGCTGGATCTACCCCACAACCAATGGCGGACTAAGCAACTGGATGGCGAAGGACTTCATACATGTTTCTTTTATTCCACAGTAATTGACTTTTGTTTTAGGAGTTGTAATAAACAGTTTGAAACTTTACGGCCCAGTGTCTTGCCCAAGGAATTTTGGCTTTGCTTGTGAGGGCTTATTATTTGTCATTTCATATATCATTAATAAAACATTGGACGTTTCTTGCATTACAAATTTTGCGTTCCTTGTTTTTCTTTTTTCTATCTCTCGCTTTATCAAAAACAACTATTCTTTTACACACACTCACGTATCATAATGCAGATCCATATCCACTCTGGATCCCATTGATAACAACTCTGCTATTGCTAGTTATGACTTCGAAAATCCGATCAACCAAGCCGAGGACAAAGGTGAGGATGATTGTGAGGTGCCTGGAGAACTTGCTAGACTATTACTGCAGGAGGAAAGGGCCATACAGCCTCATGAAGAGCCAGTAGAATCAGTGAATTTGGGTACAGAGGAAGACATGAAAGAGGTTAAGATAGGTGCAAATATGGAGCCTAATGTCAAGCAACGGTTGATACAGATGCTACGCGACTATGTTGAGATCTTCGCCTGGTCCTATAAAGACATTCCAGGTTTAGACACCGATATTGTGGTTCATCGCTTGGCAACTAAAGAAGATTGTCCTCCGGTAAAACATAAGGTTCACCGTATGCGCCCTGAGATATCTAAGAAAATCAAAGCTGAGGTCATGAAACAGTTCGACGCGGGATTTTCAGCTATCACTTCTTATCTGCAGTGGGTTGCCAACGTTGTTCCGGTGCCTAAGAAGGATGGTAAGGTACGGATGTGTGTGAACTATAGAGATCTGAACAGGGCAAGCCCTAAGGATGACTTCCCACTTCCTCACATCGATGTTCTGGTCGACAACACCGCACAGCATAAGATCTTCTCCTTTATGGACGGTTTTTCTAGTTACAATCAGTTCAAGATGGCTCCCAAAGACATGGAGAAGACAACCTTCATTACACAGTGGGGCACCTTTTTCTACAAGGTCATGCCCTTCGGGTTGAAGAACGCTGGGGCAACTTATCAGCGCACCATGGTCGCTTTGTTCCATGACATGGTTCACCATGAGATCAAAGTTTATGTTGATGACATGATAGCAAGGTCCCAGACTGAGGAAGAACACCTTGATCATTTCCAGAAACTGTTCGACAGGTTAAAGACGTACAAGCTGAGGTTGAACCCGAACAAGTGCACCTTCGGGGTAAGGTCTGGTAAGCTGCTGGGTTTCATCGTCAGTGATAAGTGTATTCAGGTGGATCCTGCCAAGGTGAAGGCCATACAAGAGATGCCGGCTCCCCGCACAGAAAAAGAAGTTAGAGGCTTTTTGGGACGTCTGAACTACATCTCCTGGTTCATTTCACATCTGACTGCTACTTGTGAGCCAATCTTCAAGCTGCTGAAGAAAGATCAAGTGGTAAAATGGAATGATGAATGTCAGACCGGTTTCAAAAGAATCAAAGAATACCTCCAAGAACCACCAATTCTGATGCCTCCAGTTGAAGGAAGACCTTTGATCTTATACTTGAAAGTACTGGACAATTTAATGGGGTGTGTGTTGGGGCAGCATGACGAGTCTGGCCGAAAAGAGCATGCTATTTACTACCTTAGAAAAAAGTTTACCGACTGTGAGACCCGATGCTCATTGCTCGAGAAAACTTGTTACGCTTTGGCATGGGCTGCTCACCGGCTGAGACAGTATATGCTGACTCACACCACTTTGTTGATATCAAAGATGGATCCAATCAAGTATATTTTTGAGAAGCCTGCTCTCTCCGGAAGGATAGCAAGATGGCAGATGATCTTAACCGAGTACGAAATCCAATACACCACCCAAAAAGCAATCAAGGGGAGTGTATTGGCGGATCATTTGGCGCATCAGGCCCTGGATGACTACCAATCCAAGAATTTTGAGTTCCTGGATGAGAACATCATGTTGGTGACCGACTGTGAGAAACCTAGACCGGATAAAGGACCCGAGGAAGGATCCCGATGGTCTATGTATTTTGACAGAGCCTCAAACGCGTTAGGTAATGGCATTGACGCTGTAATTATATCTCCTGAGGGTTGTCATACTCCGCTCACCGCCCGACTATGCTTTAACTGCACCAACAATATGGAGGAGTATGAAGCGTGCATCATGGGTCTTTGAGCTGCTATTGACCTGAGGATTAAGTTCTTAAGTGTATTCGGAGATTCTGCTCTAGTGATCAGTCAGATCCAAGACGAGTGGGATACGAAGCACCCAAATCTTATTCCTTACAAAGAATATGTATTGACATTGCTCCCACACTTTGAGGAGATAACCTTTGAACACTTCCCAAAAGAGGAAAACCAGTTAGCGGACGCGCTAGCTACCATGTCCTCTATGTTCAAAGTCAGGTGGGATAATGAAGCTCCCCAGATCACCATCGAGAAGTTGGATGAACCCGCACATTGCTGTGATATTGAGACTGAAGAGGTAGTAGATAAACCCTGGTTTCACGAAGTAAAGAGGTATCTTGAGGCTCAAGAATATCCCGAGGGCGCATCTGTTAATGATAAGAAGTTCTTAACAAGGTTCGCTGCGAAGTTCTTCATCAATAATGGAATCCTCTACAAGCGTAACCATGATTCAACCTTACTGCGATGTGTGGACAAAAGCGAGGAAGAAATGATCATGGCAGAGTTACATGAAGGCACCTTCGGAACTCATTCCAGTGGACATACCATGGCGAAGAAAATCCTACGGGCAGGATATTACTGGTCTACTATGGAAGCCGATTGTTATCAACATTCTCGAACCTGTCATAAGTGCCAAGTCTATGCTGATAAGGTGCATGTACCTCCAGTTCCTCTGAATGTCTTGACAGCTCATTGGCCTTTCGTAATGTGGGGCATTGACATGATCGGCGAGATCAAACCTACTGCGTCCAATGGGCATCGTTTCATTTTGGTGGATATTGATTACTTTACGAAGTGGGTCGAGGCAGCTTCCTTTGCTACAGTAACCAAGAATGTCGTGGCACGGTTTATCCGACACAATCTGATCTGTAGATACGGTGTACCAGAGAGGATCATTACAGATAATGGTACAAATCTCAACAATACGATGATCACCGAGCTCTGCAAACAGTTCAAGATACAGCATCATAACTCTTCTCCCTACCGGTCGAAGATGAATGGGGCTGTTGAAGCGGCTAACAAGAACATCAAGAAGATTGTGCAGAAGATGACAGTGACATACAAAGACTGGCATGAGATGTTACCATTCGCTCTTCATGGGTACTTTACCTCAGCACGGACATCGACAGGGGAAACACCCTACTCTGTGGTGTATGGCATGGAGGCAGTCTACACCCGACTTGATCAACTGAACTTAATCGATGAAAAGAGGCTTACTACTATTTGTCATGGTCAGACGTATCAAAAGCGAATGATCAAGGCTTTTAACAAGAAGGTCAGACGTCAAGAATATCAGGTCGGGGATCTGGTGATCAAACGCATCATACTGCCGCAAGGTGATCCCAGGGGAAAATGGACCCCCATATACGGAGGGCCATTTGTGGTTAAGAAGATTTTCTCGGGAGGAGCTATGATTCTAACCACCATGGATGGTGACGACCTTCCTCACCCCGTCAATGCAGACATAGTGAAAAAATACTACGCATAATCAAAGACCTGCTATGTCGACTGTCCTAGGCAAAAATAAGGGCGTCCCGGCGAACCAAAAGGGTTCGGACAAAATTAAGGTATGAAAATGAAAAAACTGTACACCCGGTAAGTCGAAAACCTGAAAAGGCGACTTGGGCAAAAAAGGGTGTCCCGGTGGACTAAAAATCTGAAAGGGCGGTCCAGGCAAAAATTAGGGATCAAAGCGTAATACTATGTCTCATTGGATCATCTTGCGACCAGACTTCAGTATCAACTATCAAGCTCGTATGATGCCAATCAATCTGATCTACCTTCGACCAAGTAGCAAAGTGATGAGACGCTTGAAGATATAAGGGCAATAGCAGAGTTGGAACCCAATGGGATTGTCTCACATAGCTGTTTTTTTTTATTTTTCACAAATTCTATAATTTTTATCTTTCGGCGATGTTCTCTTACTAGGACGTCAACCTCTTTGTACAAAACGCCTGTTATAGGCCAACTTTAAAAATAAATACAATTCATTTCCACAAGAAATTTCAACTTGTTTTTATTTTTTCTGTTTTGTTTTGCAAGAACGTCCAATGATTCATTTTTGTTATATGCATTTTAGAATAATTGCTGCTCATAAGTATTTACATAAGAAACAAAAGACAATTACTCGTAATTCCAAGAATAGGGGAAACGAGAAGTGTCCAAGCCTTACAGTTGCTCTACCCACCAGGTACAGGGATAGAGCCCGCCTGAGAATATGATTAAAGGTACATACACTCCCCGCAGAGTAGGAAGTATCCAAAGACAGTGGTGTTAGCTCTCCCCAGCCGAGGTTCGTAATCGCGAATAAGTCGGAAAAATTCTCCCCAAGCAGAATTTATCTATCACCAGAAACAAAAGTCCATCCCTAACTGAGTTTATTTCTCCAAATCGGCAGATCGTCCAACAGAGTACTTCTCTTCCCCACAAAGTTATTCTCCCACAGGATTATTCTCAAACAGAGTCTCTCCCGGCGGGTTGTTCTCGAGCAGAACGGGCGCAAGTCGCCAGCTAATCATCTTCGTCACTATCTCCAACGAGAACAAAGAATTCAACTCCTTATCCTCTTCAACAGCATTCCAGGGTTTATTCTCCCCAGTCGGAGAACATCATAAGAGCATTGCACATCCATACATCGTGGCATGCGCATATGCATCATACAGCACAATTTCATTTATGTTGAGAACATCATTACTCAATACATTTCATACACCATGACATTACATACGACTAACTCTTTACCTTTCAGGGAAAGATACAATCAAGTTCTCGTCAGTTTTCTCTGGTTCAGTCAAATCGATACTAAGATTTCTATTCCAGTTCAAGCTATGAAGCCCAGAAATCGACCGAATAATATCTTGATTTCACCATAATACTACGAAGCCTGGAATCGACCAGATAGTGGTATATCTCAAGTTCAAGCTATGAAGCCCAGAAATCGATCGGAAAATAGCTTAATCCCTAACAAGTTACTATGAAGCCTGGAAATCGACCTGATAGCAATACAAGATACCATGAAGCCTGGAATCGACCAGATAATAGGTATAAGACACCGTGAAGCCTGTCACACGACCAGATAATGGTATAAGATGCTGTGAAGCCTGAAAATCGACCAGATAACAGCAAAGGATACTAAAACCTGGGACACGACCAAATAACAGTATAAGGTACTGTGAAGCTTGGAATTCGACCAAATAGTAGTTTACTTGACCAATTACTATGAAGCCCAGAAATCGACCAGATATTAGTATGCCTTAAATCCAAGTTGAAACCCGGATGCGACCGGATAACCACTTAATTCTTTCTGAAGCCTGGAGCACGACCAGATAAAAATTGAGGAATTGCGAAGCCTTGAGGACGGCCAGATAGCCAGTTTAATCTCATCTCCCCAGTAAGTCACTGTAAAACCTGGAGCACGACCAAATAGCAGTCAGTCTTATTTTCCTCAACAAATCACTGTAAAGCTTGGAGCACGACCAGATGGCAGTTCATTTTCACCTCCTTAACTAAGAGATGATTCCCCAGTAGAGTAACGGACAAATGAAGCTCCTAAAATTCTACTTCTCTCAAGACAGAGGCCAGCGTGCCCCAGCGAAATCCTCCTCAACAACAGGTATACGAGTTCTCGCAAAGGAATCTCTTATGCGATCGACACTTCTTCGGATGGAATCTTTAAGGCCATCTTCCGTCATTGACTTCCAAATGGCATCTATAATCCCATTCCCAATATCGCAAGACAAGCATCACTTCATGCGAGTGCAAATTTCTGGGCACTCTATTATTTAATCATCTTCCACCTTCGAATCACGAAAGGCAGACAAGCCAATCTACATCCTCAGGTTTAAGAAGATTGAACAGGGGAAGCTGTTGTACCCCAAAATTTTTCCTCCCATATTTCTCAATACATGTCAAGTGAGGTCCTCAAATGTCTCAAGGAAGTCCAAGAGTTGACCAGACAGACTCTCTCCTAAGACAGTCTACCTCAAATTAGGATTTCATTTTGCATCAAGATGTTTGAGTCCAAAGGATCCCAAATACTCACCATTGTCCTAATATGTTCCCAAGATCATCCATTTCAAGTTTCAAGCCTTGTAGAGGAAGTTTGCTCAGTCAATTGCTCAAAGGCCTGAAAATCGATTGTGCTAGGGCAAAAGTCAATTGTGGCTCACATACAGTAAAACTTCAAGATTTTTGGTCAACATCCTCATTTTGAAGTATTATTCATCATTTGATTAAGGGTTGTTCATGATTCCTCAAGGATTGCTCACAATTCATCAAAATCCAAAAGTTGCTAAATTAGGGTTTTGTAGGAAAAGTCAACTCAACTTTGACCAAGCATAACTTTCTCATACTTTATAAAAAATGACCCATCCAAAGCTCATTTTGAAGAGGATGAAATTCCCTACAATCCATATTCATCTCCCAAGTTAAAAATATGCACTCACGAGAAGATATGAATTTGGACATTATAGGTCATTTTGAAAAGTCAACAAAAACACCTTTTGGGTCAAAAACACATCTCTAGGGTCAAAATTGAGGGAGTTATGCATTGGCCAAGTTGACCCTTTTTGCAAAATTGCCAAAAGTCAAATGTGGCCAAAATTGCATTTTTTGCTAAATGGGCCCAACTTTTTATGCTTGCACTGAGTTTGTAATGTGACCCACGACCCATGAGCCCTTCCACTTGTCATTCTTTTATTTTTGTCATTTATTTTGATTTTATTTCATTTAAATCAAATAAAATCAAAATAAAATAATGAAAATATCAAAAGCTAATTAAATCTTGAGATTTTATGCATGTTTAGGTTCACTATACAGCTGGAGACAAGATGAAATCGTGCAAGGCTCATATGGACACAAAAAGATTGGATTTGCTTGATTTAGAAAGATTTTGCACAAGGATCAAATCATGAATCAATAATCATAATTGGAGAATATTTGAAACAAAATTGTAACCCTAATGCATTCTACTATACATAAGGAACAAGTGCAGACCAAAAACAAGGGGCTAGAGGCGTGAAAAGAGAGAGAACCAGTTTCAAAAATTGAAGAAAAAGTTGCAAATTAATTTCCAAGCTTCAGGCCTTCTCAAGCCATTCTAACCATCCCAATCGTTTGCTGGACATCCCTGGATCGTATTACAACCATTAGCAAGCTTCCCCACGTTCAGAATCACACTGTAAGAGTCACACGGTTTGTCTTTTTTCTTGAATTCGAATATCTTAATTCTGGTATCTTTAACATGATTAATTGACATATTCTTAATCCTTGTGAAGTTTGCAAGCTAATGGTTATATTTAATTGTATTTTTGTTGACTGGACACAAAGATGCCATGGCTAGGGTTCTTGCTTCATTTTTAGGGGTTTTGCATGCAGGGAAAATTGGCCATTAATAATGGTACCATGATGCTCGTGAGGTTGGAACGAGTTGATTGGTGCCATTGGTTTTCATTTATCATGCTTGTAGGAGATTTTGGAAATGCACAGGGCTGTATCTACACTAAGTGTCCGTAGGTAAATGTCATAGAACTAACACAACGGTGGAAGGAAGAAGATGGTTTACGTGGCACTCCCTGACTTGCCCATTTGAATTTCACGCGATTCAGAGTTTAGCTTTTTGTTTTATCATATAATGTTTATTTGTTATTATTTGTACAACTAAACATTATGGCTCAACTGGCAGCGTGGCAAGGGGATAATGCATAAGGGCCTGGGTTCGATCCCCAGGTCCCAACATTGCTTCATATTATTTTTTCTTACATAATCAGGTGCACATGTATCCCCTGCGTCCACCATACATCATCAACATCCAACCATCAAATCATCAACATGCTGTAACACCCCAGTTTCAATTATTTGATTTATTTAAATTTGGGAAATTATTTTATTAGAATTAATAAAATAAAAAGGAATTATTTATTTTGAAATATGGAGGAAAATAAAAGAAATAAGAAAATGCTGAGTTTTTAAGTTATTGGGCTTGGATGTTGTTAGTAAAGAGTGGGGGTGAAAAAGAAGTAAGGATATGTTTTGGAACTCAAGTTATTTTTCTCATTTTTCACGATAAACAGATTTGGGAGTTATTGGGGAAATAGAGCTCTGAAGGTGAGAAGAACGAAGAACATCGCTCAAGAACTCAAGCTGCTAATTGATAAGGTAAGGGGGGCTATTACTCGATTTACCTTTGTTTATGGGTTTATGTACGGTTGATTTGGGTAATCGTAGGGAAAAACCCAATTGTTAGATGTTATTAGGGATCGATACCCTTAGGATTGAACTTTGTTAAAGAGGGTTTAGGTTCTCAATTTTATGAAATCAATTAACGATTTTAGGTTCCTAATGGTGGATTGGAAGTATATCTGCATGATCGTGAATTTACCTTAGAAGTTATAGGGATAACCCCAATGTTAGCAGATTTCCCCAAAATGAACGACTAATCACTTCTAAGGTTACTATAATGATTGTTGGTAATTAGGAAATTGAGGTGTTGTTTTGAATTATACAAACTCGATGGCGTTAGGTACCGAAATGCGCGTTTAGCTGGCATTTTTCCGCGTTTGGCTGCTATTCTGAGCTGCTGCAGGTACAGGAAAATTCTGTACGCGCTCAGCAACACGGGCCGTGTTGCACAACACGGGCACCCGTGTTGTTCTTCTGTGTTGGTGAGATAATGTGTTTTCTGGACACATTACAACACGGGCCGTGTTGCACAACACGGGCACCCGTGTTGGTCCCCTGTAATGAGAAAAAAATGTGTTTTTTGGACACGTTACAACACGGGCCGTGTTGTTTAACACGGGCACCCGTGTTGATGCTACTGTGTTGATTTTCTGAACTTTGTTTTCAGTGCTTGATTGTGGATTTTATTGCCATGCTTTTAGATAATGTTATCAAGCATGAATTATGATATAACTTGATGTGATTGATGTTAAATAGTATGCTGAGTGATTACATGCTATCCATATCCTGTTATGATTGATGTTGTTGATGTTGCATGATATGTTGATTGATGTTCATAGTATGCTGAGTGTTACATACTTTACATATCATGTTGCATTTGTTAATTCCCATTGTGTGGAATTAACATGGTGGCCAATATACGTGTCCGCGATTTAATGGAACGTTGAGGTGGTAGCCGTGTCCGCGATATAATGGAACGGTGAGTTATCCGTGACCCGAGATTTAATGGGGCGGTAAAGTGGTACCACATGCATGGGTGTGTTGCATTACCTTGAATATAACATGAATGGATGATTTTTCCAATGTTGTATTTGATTGTTTGTAGGCACGTATGGTTGCTAAATTGTTGACGATATTTGATGTTAATTGCAAATATGAAAAATAATATATATGGGTATATGAATTGTAAAGATTTTTGTAAACTATGAAATATGCTAATTGTTGGGTGATGCTTATGGTTTCCTGAATTGGTTGTTATGAACGTATAATCAAATGTATAATTGAGATGCTCACCCTTACTGTTGAATATTTCAGATTGAGGAGCTTCGTTCAGGTGCTTGGCGAAGGCTCGTCGTTTCTAGTTTATTTTCGTTTTAGTATTGTCCGGGTCATGCTCTGATAGTTGTAACTCCGGGAACGTTTGTTTGTCGAGCTGTTTTAATCAGACTCGTTTAATTCCTTATGTTTTGTTATAATATGACGTTGACATTTTCCAGGTGTTAATCCCTGATGATTTTGAAAATATTATAACATTGATTTTATTAATTGAATTATTCCGCTGTGTAAACATGTATGAGTTACTACTACGTTATGCATGACAGGAATTTGTTTTATTAAAAGAGAATTGTAGCATCCTCGATTATACATGTACTCTGAAATTATGATTTTAATATTTGCGAAAATTTATTCGGGGTTTTAGAGGGTGTTACAATAGTGGTATCAGAGCATAGTCGGTCGTTGCGACCAGAGTCTTGAGTCAGTCATCCCTTTTGTATGCGATTAGTGTAAGGTAACACTGTCGATACTGTATTCTGATGAAGAGTATGTTTTGATTCTCAGGAACATGGCTGGAAGAGGTAACGGACGAAATGATGCTGCACTAGCTGAGGCTTTGGGGATGTTAGCTGGTGTACTTGCTGGAAACCCAACTGGAGGCGTGATTGGTGCTGATAGGCAATTGGGAAATTTCCAAAGGAACAATCCTCCGTTGTTCAAAGGTACACATGACCCTGAAGGTGCTCAGAAGTGGCTGAAGGAAATCGAAAGGATTTTCCGTGTGATTGATTGTGCTGAAGATCTGAAGGTCAGATATGGTACGCATATGTTAGCAGAAGAGGCCGACGACTGGTGGGTTGCCACAAGGACCGAGATGGTTCAGGATGGAGAGGCACTGACTTGGGCTAACTTCAGAAGAGCTTTTCTGAGGAGGTACTTTCCTGAAGATGTTCGGGGAAGAAAGGAAGTTGAGTTTTTGGAGCTTAAGTAGGGCAATCTGACTGTTAGTGAGTATGCTACTAAGTTCACTGAGCTGGCAAAGTATTATGCTCACTACAACAATGATGAGGCTGGAGAATTCTCTAAATGTATCAAATTTGAGAATGGTCTCCGAGATGAGATTAAGCAGGGAATCAGGTACCAGCGTATTCGTAGATTTTCTGATCTGGTGGATTGTAGCAGAATCCTGGAAGAAGATATTACCAAGAATAGGTCGTCTCACTCTCGTGGGGCTGTTGATAAAAGAGGAAAGCAACATATGGACCGTGGCAAGCCATATGGTAGAGATAACCAGAAATCAGGCGGATGGAAAAGGCCTAGTGGGGGGAGATTCTAAGGCTCCTATCAGATGCTACAGGTGTGGTGAGTCTGGTCATCACATTCGAGATTGCAAGAGTGATGAGAAGAAGTGCTATAAATGTGGAAAGGCTGGTCATTTGTCTATTGATTGCAAAGGGAAGTCTGTTACTTGTTACAATTGTGGCGAAGAAGGTCACATTCGTCTGCAGTGTCCTAAGCCTAGGAAGGATCAGTCAGGTGGAAAAGTGTTTGCTTTGTCTGGATCTGAGACTACCCCAGAGGATCGATTGATTAAAGGTACGTGTTTTATTCATGGCACACCTTTAGTTGCAATTATTGATACTGGTGCAACTCATTCTTTCATTTCTTTGGATTGTGCTGAGAGGTTGAAACTGGACATATCTGGTATGCAAGGTAGCATGATTGTTGATACTCCTGCATCGGGTTCAGTGACAACTTCACTTGTATGTAGGAATTGTCCTATTGAGATTTTTGGTAGAGGTTTCGGTATGGATTTAGTGTGCCTACCGCTTGAACAAATTGATATTATCCTTGGGATGAACTGGTTGGAATTCAACCGGGTTCATCTGAACTGCTTTGCTAAGACGGTGATTTTTCCAGAAGCAGTTGGTGTCGAGAATTTGACTATGACTGCTAGGCAGGTACAAGAAGCAATGGAAGACGGTGCTAATGTGTTTATGTTACTTGCTTCGTTAGATGCAACAGGAAAGGTCAGGAGTGGGGAATTGCCAGTGGTGTGTGAATTTCCAGAAGTCTTTCCTGATGATGTTGGTGAGTTACCTCCAGAGAGAGAAGTGGAATTTTCTATAGATTTGATTCCTGGTACGAGACCGGTGTCGATGGCGCCATATCATATGTCTGCGTCTGAGTTGGCTGAATTGAAGAGTCAGTTGGAAGATTTACTGGAGAAGAAGTTTATTCGTCCAAGTGTTTTGCCTTGGGGTGCTCCGGTATTGTTGGTTAAGAAGAAAGAAGGTTCTATGAGACTGTGTGTTGATTACAGGCAATTGAACAAGGTAACCATTAAGAATCGGTACTCGTTACCAAGGATTGATGATTTAATGGATCAGCTAATTGGAGCCAGTGTATTCAGTAAGATTGACTTGAGATCTGGATATCATCAGATTCGTGTGAAAGCGGAAGATATTCAAAAGACTGCTTTTCGAATGAGGTATGGGCATTATGAATATTCTGTTATGCCGTTCGGAGTTACTAATGCACCTGGTGTTTTCATGGAATATATGAATAGGATTTTTCATACGTATCTGGATAAATTTGTTGTGGTTTTTATTGATGACATTCTGATTTATTCCAAGAACGACAAAGAGCATGCGGAACATCTCAGAATTGTGTTAGAGTTGTTGAAAGATAGGAAGTTGTATGCAAAGTTGTCCAAATGTGAGTTCTGGCTGAATGAAGTTAGTTTTCTTGGACATGTGATTTCTAAGAATGGTATTGCCGTGGATCCTACAAAAGTAGAAGCAGTATCTCAGTGGGAAGCGCCGAAGACTGTTTCTGAAATCAGAAGTTTTCTTGGTCTTGCAGGTTATTACAGAAAGTTTATCGAAGGATTCTCAAAGTTAGCTTTGCCGTTGACGAAGTTGACTCGTAAAGGACAAGCGTTTATTTGGGATTCGGAATGTGAGAAAGGTTTCCAAGAATTGAAGCGGAGATTGACTAGTGCTCCTATTCTGATTTTGCCGAATCCAGTGGAATCTTTTGTGGTCTATTGCGATGCATCTCTGTTGGGTTTAGGTGGTGTTTTAATGCAGAATCAGTAGGTAGTTGCGTATGCTTCGAGACAGTTGAAGGTTCATGAAAGGAACTATCCTACTCATGATTTAGAGTTGGCAGCAGTTGTGTTTGTCTTGAAATTGTGGAGACATTATCTGTATGGTTCGAGATTTGAAGTGTATAGCGATCATAAGAGTTTGAAGTATCTTTTCGATCAGAAAGAGCTCAATATGAGGCAAAGAAGGTGGTTGGAATTTCTCAAAGATTATGATTTTGGTTTGAATTACCATCCTGGTAAGGCAAATGTGGTTGCGGATGCTTTGAGAAGGAAATCCTTGCATATGTCTATGATGATGGTTCGTGAATTGGATTTAATTGAACAATTCCGAGATTTGAGTTTAGTTTGTGAAAGAACTCCGAAGTGTGTTCGTTTGGGTATGTTGAAACTTACTAGTGGTATTCTAGGAGAGATCAGGATCGGGCAGAAATCTGATGTTAATTTAGTTGATAAATTGACATTGATCAACCAAGATCAAGGTGGTGAATTTAGAATTGATGAAAATGATGTTATGAGATTTGGCGATAGAGTTTGTGTTCCTGATGCCGCGGAAATCAAGAAGAGTATATTAGAGGAAGGACATCGCAGTGGGATGAGTATTCATCCGGGTGCCACGAAAATGTATCATGATTTGAAGAAATTGTTTTGGTGGCCGGGAATGAAAAAGGAAATAGCTGAATTTGTGTATGCATGTTTAATCTGTCAGAAATCGAAGATTGAGCATCAGAAGCCGTCTGGATTTATGCAACCAATGTTTATTCCAAAATGGAAGTGGGATAGTATTTCTATGGATTTTGTATCTGGGTTGCCGAGGACTCCTATGAATTGTGAAGCGATATGGGTCGTTGTGGATAGACTGACTAAGTCTGCTCATTTTATACCGGTGCGAATGGATTACTCAATGGAGAGATTGGCACAGTTATATATTGAGAAAATAGTGAGTTTGCATGGAGTTCCTTCTAGTATTGTGTCGGATAGAGATCCGAGATTCACTTCGAAATTTTGGGAAGGATTGCAGAAAGCTTTGGGTACTAAATTGAGGTTGAGTTCAGCTTACCATCCTCAGACTGATGGACAGACGGAGAGGACGATTCAATCGTTAGAAGATTTGTTGCGTGCTTGTGTTTTAGAGAAGGGTGGAGCTTGGGATAGCTATTTGCCATTGATTGAATTTACTTATAACAATAGTTACCATTCGAGTATTGGTATGGCTCCGTTCGAGGCATTGTATGGTAGACGGTGTAGAACACCTCTGTGTTGGTATGAATCTGGAGAGAGTTTGGTAATTGGGCCAGAGATTGTTCAGCAGACTACTGAAAAGATCAAATTGATTCAAGAGAAGATGAGAGCTTCTCAGAGTCGTCAGAAAAGTTATCATGATAAGAGGAGAAAGAATTTAGAATTCAGTGCTGGAGATCATGTGTTTATGAGAGTTACTCCGATGACGGGTATTGGTCGAGCGTTGAAATCTAAGAAGTTGACTCCGCGTTTTATTGGTCCGTTTCAGATTACGGAAAGAGTTGGAGAAGTTGCTTATCGTATTGCTTTACCTCCGAGACTTGTGAATTTGCACGATGTTTTTCATGTTTCTCAGTTGAGGAGATACATTCCAGACCCATCTCATGTAATCCAAATAGATGATGTACAGGTGAGAGATAACCTGACAGTAGAAACATTGCCTATGAGGATAGAAGATCGGGAAGTGAAACAGTTAAGAGGTAAAGAGATAGCATTAGTGAAGGTTGCTTGGGGAGGTCCAGCAGATGGAAATATCACTTGGGAGCTGGAGAGCCAAATGAAAGAGGCTTATCCGGAACTGTTCGTCTAAGGTATGTTTTCGAGGACGAAAACTCTTTTAGTGGGGGAGAGTTGTAACACCCCAGTTTCAATTATTTGATTTATTTAAATTTGGGAAATTATTTTATTAGAATTAATAAAATAAAAAGGAATTATTTATTTTGAAATATGGAGGAAAATAAAAGAAATAAGAAAATGCTGAGTTTTTAAGTTATTGGGCTTGGATGTTGTTAGTAAAGAGTGGGGGTGAAAAAGAAGTAAGGATATGTTTTGGAACTCAAGTTATTTTTCTCATTTTTCACGATAAACAGATTTGGGAGTTATTGGGGAAATAGAGCTCTGAAGGTGAGAAGAACGAAGAACATCGCTCAAGAACTCAAGCTGCTAATTGATAAGGTAAGGGGGGCTATTACTCGATTTACCTTTGTTTATGGGTTTATGTACGGTTGATTTGGGTAATCGTAGGGAAAAACCCAATTGTTAGATGTTATTAGGGATCGATACCCTTAGGATTGAACTTTGTTAAAGAGGGTTTAGGTTCTCAATTTTATGAAATCAATTAACGATTTTAGGTTCCTAATGGTGGATTGGAAGTATATCTGCATGATCGTGAATTTACCTTAGAAGTTATAGGGATAACCCCAATGTTAGCAGATTTCCCCAAAATGAACGACTAATCACTTCTAAGGTTACTATAATGATTGTTGGTAATTAGGAAATTGAGGTGTTGTTTTGAATTATACAAACTCGGTGGCGTTAGGTACCGAAATACGCGTTTAGCTGGCATTTTTCCGTGTTTGGCTGCTATTCTGAGCTGCTGCAGGTACAGGAAAATTCTGTACGCGCTCAGCAACACGGGCCGTGTTGCACAACACGGGCACCCGTGTTGTTCTTCTGTGTTGGTGAGATAATGTGTTTTCTGGACACATTACAACACGGGCACCCGTGTTGGTCCCCTGTAATGAGAAAAAAATGTGTTTTTTGGACACGTTACAACACGGGCCGTGTTGTTTAACACGGGCACCCGTGTTGATGCTACTGTGTTGATTTTCTGAACTTTGTTTTCAGTGCTTGATTGTGGATTTTATTGCCATGCTTTTAGATAATGTTATCAAGCATGAATTATGATATAACTTGATGTGATTGATGTTAAATAGTATGCTGAGTGATTACATGCTATCCATATCCTGTTATGATTGATGTTGTTGATGTTGCATGATATGTTGATTGATGTTCATAGTATGCTGAGTGTTACATACTTTACATATCATGTTGCATTTGTTAATTCCCATTGTGTGGAATTAACATGGTGGCCAATATACGTGTCCGCGATTTAATGGAACGTTGAGGTGGTAGCCGTGTCCGCGATATAATGGAACGGTGAGTTATCCGTGACCCGAGATTTAATGGGGCGGTAAAGTGGTACCACATGCATGGGTGTGTTGCATTACCTTGAATATAACATGAATGGATGATTTTTCCAATGTTGTATTTGATTGTTTGTAGGCACGTATGGTTGCTAAATTGTTGACGATATTTGATGTTAATTGCAAATATGAAAAATAATATATATGGGTATATGAATTGTAAAGATTTTTGTAAACTATGAAATATGCTAATTGTTGGGTGATGCTTATGGTTTCCTGAATTGGTTGTTATGAACGTATAATCAAATGTATAATTGAGATGCTCACCCTTACTGTTGAATATTTCAGATTGAGGAGCTTCGTTCAGGTGCTTGGCGAAGGCTCGTCGTTTCTAGTTTATTTTCGTTTTAGTATTGTCCGGGTCATGCTCTGATAGTTGTAACTCCGGGAACATTTGTTTGTCGAGCTGTTTTAATCAGACTCGTTTAATTCCTTATGTTTTGTTATAATATGACGTTGACATTTTCCAGGTGTTAATCCCTGATGATTTTGAAAATATTATAACATTGATTTTATTAATTGAATTATTCCGCTGTGTAAACATGTATGAGTTACTACTACGTTATGCATGACAGGAATTTGTTTTATTAAAAGAGAATTGTAGCATCCTCGATTATACATGTACTCTGAAATTATGATTTTAATATTTGCGAAAATTTATTCGGGATTTTAGAGGGTGTTACACATGCCATATCTAAGGCTTTCCCATGAGGGTCCATAATACGCCCCAGTCAAGCATGTGCACAGGATCTGGTAAAGTCAATGGGGCCAGGAATTGTTGGGCTCATATTTGCAAATGACACCCCCTCCTTTTGCTAATACCAGGCCCATTCTTTCTCTTTTCTTTTTTTCTTTTTATTTAATTTAATTTACTTAATTGTCTTTTTAACAAAATTAATTTCTTTTTTTCACAAAAAATCATAAAATCAAGTTTCACAAAATTTAGAATTAGTTTTTTTTTTTAGCAAATTTAATTTAATGTTAGTCTAATTTAATTTAGGGTAATTCAAACTTTTTATATATAATTAAAATCAATTAGAAAAATTAGGGTTAGCTTGTGATTTAATTTTTATTTCTTTCTCAAATAAAATAAAATACAAAAATAGGTCAATTTAATTATTTTTCTTAATTAAAATTAATTAGTAATTATGTTTTTTTATTTATTCAATTAAACTTTATTTTCTCAAAATAGCAAAAACCACAAAAAAGGATTTTTCTTTTAAATTGCAATTAGGTAGTTGGGGTCAAAACCCTAAATCTCTCATTTTCTATTCGTCGCGCGTATTTATTATTTTTGCAATATTAATATAACTGCTCACCGTATGTAATAGTTAAATTATGATTTTCTTTATTTATCGTCTTTACGGGTTTTTTTGGCTATGTAATTAATCCCTACCCCGAAGCCTTGTAATAGCGTAGGTTTTATTTCTCGCATTTTAATTCTCGCAAATATTAACTGTTTAGATGTATGTTCATAGGATTGTATGACAAGATTGCATGATAATTTAAAATGGTTAGAAAACTCTAATGTGCAAAGATAATAACTGAAATCAAATCACTCGCACATGCGCACTCCTAGGGAATACTCTCACTTCGGTTGCCTTCGGTAAATGGTCATTAAGTATAGGATGTCTTAGTGGTTGCCCTCTTGTCTAAAAAAAGATCAAAAGTCCCGTTCGGAAATGTTGCCTCAGAAACGTTGCCTCGAATATGATCTTAAGACTTTAGGATTATTACTAAGACGTCCTAACATTGCTTTAGTGATCGTACGTCCCTTACGAATTGACCCGTACAAATCCAATGACGGTGCTACCTATTTCTAAATAGTGGGATAACATTGTCTAAAGGAAACAAGAATAGAAACGATCCTTTTTTCGAGTAGGTAGATTAGTTCTTAAGTACTTGCTCAAACAAACAAACTTTTTCACACCAAACACTTTTCAAACAAAGTTTTCAAAACAACTTCGTAACACTCTTGAGGACAGAAACAAGGGTTAAAACGAAGTAAAACAAAACTTTTCAAAAAATAAAACACACACAAGCAATTTTTAAAAGATGATAAAGTACCTAAGAGCCCATGGAAAACCATGGATAGAAAGGGTGCTAACACATTCCCTTTCTATAATCTACCCCCCGTACTCAAAATCTCGAAAAAAGGAATTTTTCTGTGCTTTTTTCCTTTCCAGTTGGATAAAATAAAAGTCGGTGGCGACTCTTACTTACCGTGACATTTTGCGAATACAAAACGCAAAATGCAAACCAGCATTTTCAAAACAGTCGGTTCTTCCACCGTATCACAGAAAGAATCCTGAATAACCGTCTAAATATCAGTAGTAAGAATGCTTAGCCAATCGCTCAAGCATTTGGTCAATAAAAGGTAGAGGGAAATGGTCCTTTCGAGTTGCTTTATTTAGTTTTCTGTAGTCAATAAACATTTTGGCTCCACTCACGACTCTTTCTGCTATTTGTTCTCCTGCTTTGTTTGTCGTGAATGTGATTCCTCCTTTCTTGGGTACACAATGGACTGGACTAACCATTGGCTATCTGAGATTGGATAAATGATACCTGCATTTAGAAGTTTAGTTACTTCATCCTTGACTACAGTGCTCAAGATTGGGTTAATTCTTCTCTGATGTTCTCTAGAGGATTTACAGTCATCTTCCAGCATAATGCGATGCATGCATATGGAAGGACTTATTCCTTTAAGATCATAAATGTTATATCCCAAAGCAGAGGGATATTTCCTTAAGACATGCAACCGTTTTTTCGTCTCAGTTTGTCCTAAGTATGCGTTGACTATCACGGGTCTTTTAAGTTCGGGATCTAGGAATTCGTATCTTAGGGTTTTGGGTAAAACTTTAAGTTCTAAGTTGGGTTTCTTCAGACAAGGCATATGATTTGGTGTCAGTGCTAGGCACTCGCTTAACTCGTCATCCCGATATTCGGGACACCAATCATTATCTTCAAAAATTAAGGGCATCAAAATCTTTATAGTTTCATAATGAGCTTATTCTTTTGACTCCATCTCTTTGACACATTCGCCTATTACATCTAACAGATAGCATGTATCATCTATAGCTGGGGCCTGTAGGAACTGTGTCATGATAAACTCAATTTTCTCTTCTCCAACTTCAAAAGTTAGCTTTCCTCTCTTAACATCTATGATAGCTCTCGCAGTGGCTAAAAATGGTCTTCTCAATATTATAGGGGTTATGCTGTCCTCTTTGATGTCCATAATGATGAAATCTGTAGGGATATAGAATTGACCTATGCGTACCGGGACGTTTTCTAGAATTCCCACGGGGTATTTGATAGAGCGATCCGCTAGCTGTACTGACATCTTGGTTGGTCTTAATTCTCCCATGTCAAGCTTTTTGGATATGGACAGGGGCATAACGCTGATACTAGCGCCTAAGTTGCATAGAGTTTTGCCTATGACATACTTACCTATATTACAGGGTATAGAGAAACTTCCAGGATCCTTCAGCTTCTGAGGCATTTTGTTCTGAATGATTGCTCTACACTCAACAGTGAGTGTAATTCTCTTGTCATCCTTTATCTTTCTCTTGTTCGACAAGATTTCTTTGAGAAACTTAGCGTATGAGGGCATTTGAGTGATAGCTTCTGTGAATGGTATCGTGATGCTTAATTGTTTCAGAAGTTCAACAAATTTCTTAAATTGCCACACACTTATAGATTGAGTAAGTCTTTGAGGATACAAGATTGGTGGTTTGTAAGGCGGAGGAGGCACATAAGGTTTTTCCCTTTCTTCTATCTCTCCATCACCTACCTTCTCCTTCTTTTTTGGTTCGCTTTACTCCTCGGTTATTTTTCCAGAACTTTGGGACATGGCTGGTTTTTCGAATCTATGGTCAATTGGTCCATCGTATTCAGTTCCACTTTGCAATATAATAGCATGAGCATGTCCTTTTGGATTTTGTTGAGGTTGACCTGGAAATGTACCAGCAGATGCAGCAGTAGGTGCTTGTTGTTGGGCCACTTGCGAAATCTGGGTTTCAAGCATTTTGTTATGGGTGGCTAAAGCATCTACTTTTTTCACTAACTGTTTGATTTGCTCACTGGTGTGAATATTTTGGTTTAGAAATTCCTTGTTAGTTTGAGCTTGGGTACCTATAAAATTTTCCATTATAATTTCGTGGTTAGACTTCCTAGGAAAATTAGGAGCAGCTGCAGGTGCTTTTTGATATCCTGGTGGTACAACAAGTGTTTGGCCAGACGCATACAATGCATTAGTGTTTTTATATGAGAAATTTGGATTATTTTTCCATCCAGGATTGTAAGTGTTTGAGTAAGGATTTCCTTGAGCATAATGTACTTGGTCGGGGGGTTCCTGCCAAGATTTGGCATTCAGCAGCATCATGTCCAGGTACTCTGCATATCTCGCAATTCGGAGTTATAGCAGCCACGATGGATGGAGGTATTACGGTTAAGTTATCTATCTTCTAGACGAGAGCATATACCTTAGCATGGACGCTATCAATACTGTTGATCTCGTACATACCGCCTTTTATCGGTGCTTTCTCTACAGGAGATTTTTCTGCTTGACCTCTTTCACTCCCCACTGATAGTGGTTTTGAGCCATACTTTCTATGAGAGCATAAGCAGCAACGTAGGATTTATCCATAAGTGTGCCACCTGCAGCGATGCCTATCGTTAATATTGTATTATAGAGGAGACCATTGTAGAAGGTATGTATGATTAACCATTCTTCTAGGCCATGATGTGGACAGAGCCTCAACGTGTCTTTGTATCTTTCCCAAGCGTCAAAAAGAGACTCGTTGTCCTTTTGTCGAAAATCGCTTATTTGGGATCTTAGCATAACTGTCTTACTTGGTGGGAAATATCTTGCCAGAAAGACTTTCTTCAACTCATCCCAAGAGGTAATCGAGTTAGCTGGTAGAGACTGGAGCCAGGCCCGGGCTCTGTCTCTTAGGTAAAAGGGAAAATACGAAGCCTTATCGCCTCTTGATTGACTCCATTGTTCTTAACTGTATCCGCGTATTGCAGAAACATCGATAAATGTAGATTAGGGTCGTCCATTGACCCTCCAGAAAACTGGTTTTATTGTACAGCAGACAACAAGGAAGGTTTGAGTTTGAAGTTATTAGCCTCAATCGGAGCGACATCAATGTTGTTATGTGGTTCTTCCTGCGAAGGAATAGCATAAGATTTGAGCGGACGTGGTTGATCACCCATGTCAGGTTCTTCAACTGGTTCGGTAGAAATAGAAGATTGAGAGAGGGATTGATTTGTACGAGATACTCGTACTCGGCGTCTTCTAGTAATAGAGCGCTCAGGTTCGAAATTGGTAGCAATAAGCCTTCACCTTTAGAGTGAGTTCTTGGCATACAATTGGGAATGGTGCCTTAGTCTCTACAGCGTAACTAAAATAGTTTCGATATCGACTTGTTAGTCCCCGACAACGGCACCAAAAACTTAATCGCGACTTTGTGAGTCTTAAAGAATCTAGACCGCAAGTATACAGTCGTATCGCATGTAGCTTTAAAGATTATCGAATCCCAATGGACTAAATGTCGAACTACCGTTATCTTAGGTTACTACGTAAATCTAAGGCTAATAGTGTAATTAATAGGGGTTTTAGGGAACCTAACTGATTATAATCTAGTTTATATTCAAGGGAAAATATCGGTATATAATGGTCGAACTTCTGGGATTTAGCAACTCATTGACCTAGCTCGGATTAACAAAATAGTTTTCGGCAGGAAGCATTTGTTTGAAAATCCTCTTCTCACACTCTCGTGTTTATTGATTCAGATCCTACGATCAAACCTAAGTGAGTGCTCTCGCTGTTTCAATTAGGGTTTAAAAATAGTTTTTTGAAACAAACAAAACCTAATCAACTTAAAAGCTTTCTCGCTGTATTTTAAGTTGATGCACAATTACTACTGTCTAGTTATTGTCCCAAACTCTCGTTTTATTGATCCTAACCTCTATCTGTATTTTACTCTCACAACAAAACAGTTAATATTTAAAACTAGTAATTGAAACTAGAAAATTATTCTTTCTTTAAAAGGAACTGATTAATTGGCGTTGCTGAAATCCTGTTGGATATATGACCTTACATACCGATAAATAAATTTAGCCTAACATATTAAACGACTCAATAACAGCGCAACATAAATAATTATCATCAAACAATTTAAATAAATAAAACATTACGGAAAATCTTGGCATAAATAAATAAAGTACTTAAATTAAACCTGAAAGTATTACATCAGAATATTTGTCTGATGTATGATGTCTCCCACGGATCGGTAAAGAAAATAATGCGAAACGAAATAATGCAGAGAATATTTTTGGCAGAGTAACAGTAAAAACAAGGAAAAGAAAAACGTTCTAAAATGGAGATTTGAGGTACTATTTATAGCCTTGGGGCCGCATGGGAGTTGAGATATTTTCTCCTCCGAAATTGACTCAGTGTAACGGTCGTTACACTCCTTCTTTTGAGGGAGGGCTGGCATGGCAGGGTGTAACGGTCGTTACACTCCTGCTTTTGAGGAGAGGCTTGCGTGGTGGGGTGTAATGGTCGTTACACTCCTTTAGGCCAATGTGTAACGGGCGTTACACTCCCTTAATGGATTGGGCCAGTGCTTCTTTCTTGGGCTTTTTGCTTTTAGTGCATCATATTCTACCACACACCCTTCAATGCATAATTGATCTTGATTAGCTTGACTTTTCTTGACTTTCTTCGCATATGCCTTGCAAATATTAAATTTATGAAAATATAGAAAATACCAACATAATACGAATAAAGAGTAATTTAATTAATTAAAATGCGGATAAAATTCATATAAAATGCGGATAAAATTCATGTAAAATGATCCAAATATTCGATACATTTCCGGATTATCACAATCATGATAATATCTAAGTAACACGAAAACTTATGATAACATAAATATAACCCATAATTATATAAAATGACTTCAGAATATTGGTTTCAAAGCCAGTTATAACTCATTTGCAGAGTTGAAGTTGATAATAAGAAGTCATTTGGAGAGAAGGTTTTTGATCCTTGATTATATAAACAAAAACAAAAAAGAGAATATATATACCTTAGAGATTCAAACTTTGAATAGAATCTTATTGTGAATTGTGCGATACATGATAAAATAAAAGTAAGTGCCGGAACAAAATTAAATATATAAATTTATGAGTAAATTTAAGATTCAAATCATAAAACAAATGGTAAAAGAGTAGTTGACCCTAAACCTTACGCATACCATTCATTTAGAGAAAGATATTTCATGTAGTTGAAACCAATCTAATGAAAGTTCTTATTAAGCGGTTCAATGTTGGGTTTATTAGTGCTTATGCTTTAGCAACGTATAGCATAAACACTTAATATATAAGTTATCTTCATAGAAATAAGCTGAATACAACTCTTGAACACATTCCATTAGTCTTTTAGTCATAGGACACATCATGACTGTATAATAGTGTATAAAATGAGGTTAAATTTGTAACTCGAACATAAATCTGAAATAAAAAATAGAACTGAATATTAATGAGGTAAATTTTGGCATGATTTGTTGTAAACATAAAGGATTAGTGTTAAGAAAAAACTTTTCGTGCTGTAATTAAATCAATAAAAGTTAATGTATTTAATTTAAATGTATTCTTTTTAATTTTTACATTCTAAACTAATATAAAATATTGGACCTATTAGATGACAAAATATTTTTTTATATATAAAAAAAAGTGAATTTTTTCTCAAACAATAAAAAGGAAATTCAAACATTATATATATATATATATATATATATATATATATATATATATATATATATATATATATATATATATATATATATATATATATATATATATATATATATATATATATATATATATATATATATATATATATATATATATATATATATATATATATATATATATATATATATATATATATATATATATATATATATATATATATATATATATATATATATATATATATATATATATATATATTATTGAAGAGTTTATTGTCATTATTTTTTTTTTTAAATTGCATATTGTTTATATGATTAAAGATAGTGTATTGTTAACTTTCTCTTTTTCTCTGTGTTTTATTTATTGGTGTTGTTGTGGGACATTTTCTCTTATCATGTATTTCTTTTGTTTTTTTTTTTATTTTCTTTCTTTATTATTATTATTGTATTTTTTAATAGGGTTGGAAAGTGAAATTTAAGATGGGTTTGTCTTCTATTTCTCCGATTATCGTTCTTAGTCATATTTTTATGAGATAAATTATATTATCAAGTTTTCTAAAATTATTTCAACAATTATTTTTAATATTATTATATTATTAACTGTGAGGTTAAATATTTCACTGTTAGACCTTAGACGTTCAAATTATTCATATAAATAAGATGGTAAACAATTTAAGTTGGAAGTTATTTTGGTAAAATATTTAAATTTAAATCATTAATTGTAAAACAATCATTTCATTGTTCTAACGAAAAAAAAGTTATATAAAAAAAATTATAAATATTTATTTTTGATTAAAAAAACACAGAACAATATAAATTTGACAAGATAATTTTAGTCTTACAAAAATTGGTTCAATAAATTAATTAAAAATTAATTTTAAATTATAAATAGTTATTTATTTTAATTTTCATTTTGACATTAATTAACAGTTTTTGACATTGTGTTGGAAATAAATAAAAAATAAAAAATCATTCAAAATAAAGATTTTAATATAATTTTTTTTTCAGATGCAGTAGAAACTGTCAAAAGTTTCTTCCATATCAGTAATTATATCTTATACATATCCCAAACCAATTAATTTAATCTTCAATAATATACTATTTTTTAATTGAATGAAAATAAAAACTTTCTCATTCAATTCATAATATTATTTTTAAAACGGCAATAATTGAATAATAATAAATGATATCTAACTTTTAATTTATAAAAAAACGTTAGTAATATTTTTAGTGATAAAATATTATTAGTTATATTAAAAAAAATTACAAATATTTGTTTTTTATAAAAAAAACACGGGACAATAATGATTGATGAATACACATAAGAAAGTTTTGGTCATGTGAAAATATTTAAGTATATGTTATTTTTTATTATTCTTTTTATTTGTTTTAGAGTGTGTATTTTGTGAAAGAATCTCATTAAAAATCAATTATTAATAAAATATTGAAATTTGTCTTTTCATTTACCGTCGCAAACAACCTTTTTATTTATCAATGATATGCATAACTACATTAGATTATAACCTTTTTATTTATAAACGTGAAACTACATGTTACAAGACTATTAATATGAAAGTGTAGGTTGAAAAAACATGTTTAGATTGAAATATAATCGTTTTAATATTCAAATAAATAGTGGTAGATTTTATGTATTTAGTAAAAAAAAATTATATATTTTAAGATAATTACAAAATCAATGACTATTATTATAAAATTAAATAATATTTATTATTATTATTATTATTATTATTATTATTATTATTATTATTATTATTATTATTATTATTATTATTATTATTATTATTATTATTATTATTTATGTATATTGTCAAAACAATTCTTAAGATTTAAAAATGAAATAAATTTCATTAATGTGTTTTTTATCTTCCTAAAATAATACAGATTTATATATTTTTAAAAGAAAAAATTATGTTTAAAACGTGTCAATAATTCATGAAGTTAAATGAAAGTTACATAGCAGTGATGCATACATATAAAAGTGTTAAACTATAAATAATTGATCTTTTACTTATCCTTTTACAAAAAAAATTAAAAAGTTAAATTTATTCTTAAAGAGATTCGCAAAATCATATGTTTAAATTTTGAAACTTAACTGTATTTAAATTTATTTTCTACTAGATGATAAAATCATATAATATCAATAATATCTATAAATTTACAATACAAAAGAATTTAAAAATTACAGGCAGATCATATATTTAATAACTTCTAGATTACTATAACAAAGATAATATTATTCAATTCATTAAATCTAATCAAATTATTATCAATTTTAATCTAATCAAATTATTATCAATTTTAATTTGTTATTAAATCAATATGTTTTTTTGGTGTATAATATATTTTATTTTATAATGTTTGTAAATAGAAATTGTAAAATTAAAATTATAAGCAATATGCCTGACGGATCAAACTTGTTTTTCCATAATATATTTTATTTAATAGCAATTATCAAATCTACGTATATCTTGACAACTACTACAATTTAATAAATTAAATTAATATTTATATGACAATTATTATTGAATTTTTTTATTTATTAATTCATATATATTTTTATATAAATTTCTTGACTATAACTATATAATATTTATTAAATATTTATATCTATCCTTTACTAATTCATTAAGATAGGACTATCCATTTGTGTTATACCATTTGTGTTATAGTTTGAGTTCACAAACTAAATACTTTATACATTAAAAATTTATATATAATTTTTTTTTTGCATGTTGAGTCAAATTTTAAAGAAAATATATAATAAATTTATATTTCTATTTTTTAAAAGTGATATAGTTATTAATTACATAGAATATATTCTTTTAATGTGATTTTTTTTAGTCCAATAATACCGCTATGAAGTTGTAAATATACCAAAAAATACACCGTCTCTTAAGAATCAACTGCTCAACTAAACCTAAAGTAATCCATTGAAAAAGTCTAATGGTTACACGAAGATGAAAATTTGATTGGTTAGTAAGCCACAAATATAGTACATACATAACCATGCACATGTGAAAATTCTATTTAATCAATATTTAAAAATTTTGTGGTTTAAAGAAATAATTTAAAATATATTTAATAAAAGTTTTTTTTAAAATATTTTTTGTTTTCCTTATGCAAAAATTAACAATATTTTGCTAATAGTTTGTATCTTATAAATTTTTTTTTTTTGAAATATTTAAAAAAACTAAATATAACTAGAAAATTAGTAATACATTTTTTTCAACTTTTTTTTGTCATTTTAAAAGATTTAAATTTGCATTCGTTCTATGAATTTTTATTCCTAATTGCGTTGTCTCAATTTTTTCATGAAGGTGAAGAAATAGTTAAAGATATTAAAAATTAAAAATAATTTTAAAAGATGAAAAAAAATCAAAGAATTTATTGAAATGTGATAATATTTTAATTATATATATATATATATATATATATATATATATATATATATATATATATATATATATATATATATATATATATATATATATATATATATATATATATATATATATATATATATATATATATATATATATATATATATATATATATATATATATATATATATATATATATATATATATATATATATATATATATATATATATATATATATATATATATATATATATATATATATATATATTTGATAAGAGGGAATACCGAAACCCAAAAGAAACAAAAACTACATAACACTGGATGAACAACTCTTCTAAAATCATCCTCAAAGTATTTAGGTAATTAAGTTTTAGCTAATATTATTTACATTTGATAGTTAAATAATTAAAATCAAGTATATAGACATTAAATTACTTTTAAAACAATGAGGGGGTATGATCTTATTTGTAGCCATCTTAATAAACTTGATGAATAAAATAATATCTCTTTCATCAATGATATTTATGTTTTTTAAAGTATTATTTTACTTTATTTTATTGATAAGATTTGTAGCATTATTTGAATATTTGACTATTCAAAATAAAAATTGTTTAAAACTTATAATTAAGTTAATATAAATAATCAAATTGAAAAATAAGCAAAGTATAAAAGAGATAGGATTGTAAACTTATAATAGAAAAGTTTTTAAATAATAGAAGATAAATGATGAAAGTTATATAATTTATTTGATCTATAATTTTATTAATCATATTAAACAAATGTATAGATTATTCGCATGGTCGCCATGTATAAAGAACAACCAGAATAAAAAGAGACATTCAAATTGGCATTGAAAAATAAAACTTACAAATTGAATTCATCATGGTATTTGTGTTTGTATACATGTCACTTACATTTTTGTGTAGGTTTTAAATAAAATATATACGCTTTAACCTATAAAAAAATTACTTAACTAAAGAAATTTAAAATCGATATATCTAAATAGTGTGATATGTAGTAACATATATAAAATGAATCATGCTACATAAGTATCGTATGAATTAAATTGTATTAAAATTGTATGATAATAAGAATAATTTATATAATGAAAGAATTTGAAAAAACATAAGGGATGGTATTGATTTGGTTGATAGAGAGTGGTTCTTCGATAACATTAGATTAAAAGATAGGAGATAGAATTTCTTCTTTGATTTGGAAAGATTTTTGACTTAAAAGTATTCTTTTGAAGATAAGATTTAGTAGGTAGTTTGATTTAGCAGTGAATAAGATGTGTCAGTCGCAGAGATGAACAAGTTAGGGCGGGAGAGAATGGTGAGGCGTGGAAATAACGTAGGAGGTTGCTCGCGTGTGAGGTTGAGTTAATGGGAGAGTGTATTAAGTGCTTAACCTCAATTGTTTTGCATGTGTACGTAGAAGATTGTTGGGTTTGATTTTACATTCATCTTCTTGCTACACAATCAATCAGTAGTGCTTATAAAAATTTGTCTGAAGTTGACGGCAACAACAATCAGGCTAATTCTCAAATTTTGTGGTTGAATACTTTGTCGCTTAAGGTTTCTATTTTGTATGACAATTGTTTTTTAATTGTATTCCGATGAAGAATAATTTGGCTAGGCGGCATATTCTTGCTATGAACGATCAAAGACGTGTGGCGAATTGTGACATGGATGAAGACATAGATTATTTGTTTGTAAAATGTGATTTTTTGGTAGAACGTGGTTTGTTATATCAAATTGGTTAGGTTTCTCAACGACATTTCAAAGAAAATTATTGGATCATCTCTTACAGTTTGGTGGACTAGGTGATTTTTTGAAGAATGTACGATAACTTTTTAATATTACTTGTCTCTCTCTATGTGATTTAGGTTATTTGAAAAGAGCTTAATATTCGTATTTTTCATAATAAAGAAGAGCATTTGCAGGCGTTATCAGAAAGGATAAAACTTTAATTTTATTGGTGGTTAAGTTGAAAAATATTAGTTTTTATTCTAATTACCAGATTAGGAGACTAAATCCTTTATCTTGCTAATGAATTGTGTTATAGACCGATTTGTACCATTTTTTCCTGAGTTTTTTTGTGTTGTAATTTTATATGCTTTTGTGGCATCTTTCGTACACCTTACATCTTTTGTGACATCTTTTGTATGGACTTTAGCATTAACAGAGTATTCTCTGACTTACACGCCCTTAAAAGCAATGAAATGACAAGTAGCGGCAGATTTTTTGGTCGACCATTCAATGGTTGGTATACCTTAAAATTATGTAGATTTAGTGCCATGGAAATTATACTTTGATGGTTCTAGCCATAAGAATGGAGTTGGAATATAAGGAATTATAATTTCTCCCAGTGGAATTCCAGCAGAGTTCAAGTATAAAATCGACGGTATGTGCACAAATAATGAAGCAGAATACGAGTCTTTAATAACAGGACTTGAACTACTGCTAGATTTGAGGGCAAGGAACGTTGAAATTATGGGAGACTCTGAATTAGTGATTAAACAAGTATCAAAGGAGTACAAATGTGTTAAAGAAAATTTAATCATGTATTTTGTGATTACCATCAGATTGTTAAAACAATTTGAGCAAGTAAGTATTCGACACATACCTCGAAGAGAGAACGAAAAGGCTAATGACCTAGCACAAGAAGCCTCAGGATACAAGAGAGATCAAAATGAAGAATTTACCCAAGTAAGAGATAAAGTTCGAGCAACTTTGTTATCCCCTTCAGATTTGTTGATTGTAAAGTTAGGGGCTATAGATGTCGAAAAGTTTCAAATTTTAACCATTGACAATGGACAAGAGAATGACTGGCAAAAGCCATTAGCTGACTATCTGGGCATCCCCACAGGGTCAACAGATCGTAAGATCAAGTATCACGCTCTCAATTACGTTTTGGTAGAGAATGAATTATTTAAGAAAACTGCTGAAGGAGTTTTGTTAAAATGTCTTGGAGAAAGTGAGGCATACGTGGCACTGTCAAGTGTGCATAGTGGAGCATGTGGTGCACATCAAGCAGTATCAAAAATGAAATGGCTTTTGGTGCGTTCAGGCGTCTATTGACCTTCAATGCTAAAAGATTGCATCAAATTTGCTAAAGGTTGCCGAGAATGACAAATGCATGGAGAAATACAACATGTACCTGCAAGTGAATTACACGCAGTTATAAAACCCTGATCATTCAGAGGATGGGCCTTTAATAAATTTTAAAAAATAATTTTTACAAGAAGTTATATAAAAGAAAAATTCAAATAGATTTAAACTTACAACTAAGATAAAACCCTAATCACCTAATTCTCACACGGAAAAAGGTTAACTTTCTTCTCTCAAACAATTTCTACTCTTTTATTCAAAATTTTCAGTTCCACTATTATTCCAACAATTACTTATCAATTAATCAAAAACCCTTATTGTTAACATGATTGTCGATTACTTTAATGTTTCTGTCATGTTTTTTTATGTTCTAAATCTTATTCTTCGTTTAACCTAGGAATTTTGAACTGCAATGTTGTAGCTAAACACATTCATGTTCTGAACCTTATTTGTTTCTGTTAATGTTTTGTTAGTGGTTGAGTATTGCTGATAACATTAATACCTAAAGACTAAAAGACAATGGTGTTGTCTCATGGGAATGCACACTCCCACACTACAAAGATGGAACAGATAATCACTGAATTTTTCGCGAAATGTCTTCATATAATACTTGAATCGAGGGTACTTCATGGGTCTTTGCGTAATTCTTATGGTGATGTTGAGAAATCATATTTATCACCGTGTTCGTCTTCTTCGCCCTTACCAAGTGGGAGACAGAGGGATAAATGGTTCAATTTGGCACCACGGGAGTGTCCTGCGGCGTTGGATAAATAGGTTTACACCTGTAGATACTTCTTCTGGCAGGCTCTGCCTTAAAGTGATATATTGCCCCTCAGCCTCGAATTTGATCCGTAATAGATTACATTCTCTGTTCCCACCAGTTATTCCTGACTATGTTGGAAGCCCATTGGCAGATCCATTGAGGAAGTTCTCATCACTTTCGCCAAGACGACGTAGTTCTAATTTCGATGATTGTAAAGCCTCGTCTACTTCCATCACTGATTCATCTTTGCCTATATATTCAAAATCACACATCAGTGTCTAATGAGTTTTGGGTGTCATGGGTTGCAAATTAAATGTTAACATGTTATATGAAATGGAATAGATCTAACTCAAATACTCAATACACAAATGTCAGTGTGTTTTGAGACCAATGACCGTAGAGCTTTCGATTAGAGATCGTGGAATTGATACAATGAAGAAAGCACAATATGAAAAGAGTCACTTGGACAAGTAACAAACAATTTGTATCTAGCAACAAGACAAAGATATAGTCATCTGACTTTAGGCAAGACATAAACAAACCACAAAGATAAAAACTAATATTATAGGGTTACAGTACTCTGAATCCTAAATAAATTGGGAAATTAGGAAAGCAATCATGATAATATCTAAGTAATACGGAAACTTATGATAACATAAATATAACCCATAACTATATAAAATGACTTCAGAATATTGGTTTCAAAGTCAGTTATAACTCATTTGTAGAGTTGAAGTTGATAATAAGAAGTCATTTGGAGAGAAGGTTTTTGATCCTTGATTATATAAACAAAAACAAAAAAGAGAATATATATACCTTAGAGATTCAAACTGAATAGAATCTTATTGTGAATTGTGCGATACATGATAAAATAAAAGTAAGTGCCGGAACAAAATTAAATATATAAATTTATGAGTAAATTTAATATTCAAATCATAAATCAAATGGTAAAAGAGTAGTGGACCCTAAACCTTACGCATACTATTCATTTAGAGAAAGATATTTCATGTAGTTGAAACCAATCTAATGAAAGTTCTTATTAAGCGGTTCAATGTTGGGTTTATTAGTGCTTATGCTTTAGCAACGTATAGCATAAACACTTAATATATAAGTTATCTTCATAGAAATAAGCTGAATACGACTCGTGAACACATTCCATTAGTCACTCTTTTAGTCATAGGACACATCTGTTAGAATTAATTTAGATTTAATTAGATATTAGTTTATATTTAGAAATATCTTTTAGATTGTTTATATCTTTGTTAGAAGATATAAATCTTAGATCTTCTTATATCTTTGTAGAAGATATATTTTAGATTTAATTTGTGTGTATAAATAGCCTAGTGAAATAGGTTATTGTAATTCATTGTAAATCCTTATTTTGAAGCTATCAGTAAATATTTCTTTTTCCTTTTATCTTCTTTGTGCTCCAACAATTGGTATCTAGAGTTTCGGTTTGAAATCCACGGGAAAAGAAGTATTGTGATTAAGAATTACAATATTCTGATTCTGGGAAATTCTGCGTAAATTGCATATGGTAGAAGATGAACGGAAACGATGGCGATATTCATTCCACGCTTCCAGTATTTGATGGTAAAAACTGGAATCGTTGAAAGATCCAGATGCGCGTGTTATTTGGTTCTCAAGATGTGTTAGATCTTGTCACTGATGGCTATAATCTGTTAGAAGTAGACGCAACAGAGGCCTAGAAGATAACACATAAGGTGCTGAGGAAGAAAGATCAAAAAGTGTTGTTCTACATCCATCAATGTGTGGATGTGAATGTGTTTGAGAAGATTGATGATTCTGAAACAACAAAGGCTGCGTGGGACACACTGGTCAGATGTTACGGTGGTGACGCATCAGTGAGGAAGGTGAAGCTTCAGTCTCTCAGAAAGCAATATGAGAATCTCAACATGAAGGACAACAAGAAGGTTTCTGAATACATCTCTAGAGTGATTCTAATCACTAATGAGATGAAAGCATGTGGGGAAACCTTTTTTGAACAAGTAATCATTGAGAAAATCTTGAGATCTTTAACTTCTCAGTTTGATTACATTGTGGTAGTAATTGAATATTCCAAAGATCTGAGCACCATGAGAGTTGAAGAGATGCAAAGTAGTCTAGAGGCGCATGAGTTGCGTATGACTGCGAGAACTTCTGAGAGGGGAGTAGAGCAGCAGGCTCTGAAAGTAACTTCTGGTAAGAAGCATCAGAAGTATACTTGGTCAGAAGCTAGGAAGAAAACTAATGATGGCCAAAAGTCAGAAGCTTCAAACTCTGATAGGCAGAAGAATGTCCAGAGGGGAAAGGAGAAATCTGACAAGAAGAATGTTCAGTGTTACTGTTGCAGGAACTTTGGTCATTATGTCAAAGATTGTTGGTCAAACAAAGAAAGGAAGTCAGAAGAAGCAAATGTAGCTAGGGGAGATTCAGATGATGAACTTGTGCTATTTATGGCTTATGAATCTGATGAGGAACCAGTGAAATTGTCATTTTCTGATTCTGAAGGGAAGAAGAATATGACTCTAAATATTCTGAAGGAGTGATTTTGTATGATTCAGAATCAGAATATGGCTCTGAGTCAGAATCAGAAGATGGCGCTGAAGATTTTGAAGATGAGTCAGAATCTGAGGTTTCTGAAGACGAGTTAGAGTCAGAAGATGACTATGAAGTTGAAGACAAGTCAGAATCCGAAGGTGATTCTGAAGGAGATTATGCTTTTGAAGAAGAGTCAGAAGATGATAACTCTGGAAACTCTGAAGGTGAGTTAGATGGTGAATCTGATTCTGATCCAGATTTTGATGATGATCCAAAATTTGGTGGTGATAATGCTTCTAGAAGGGAAAACTCTAAAGACGTAGGTTCTGGAGGAAATGCTTCTAAAGATGATCATGTTTCTGGTAGAAATCATGATTCTGAAAGTGGAACTTCTGAAGGAGGAGCTTCTGAAGGAAATTCAGCCTTTGGCGATGATCATGATTCTGAAAGTGGAACTTCTGAAGGCAGAGGTGATCCAACTTTTGAAGATGGTATTTCTGAAGGTAGTGGCTTTGACTCTGATGATGATTCATACCCTGAGAATTTTCTAGACTCTGAAGACAATCAAGGTTCTGGAGAAAGTCAAAACTCTGAAGAAAGATCTTCTGAAGGGGAAAGTTCTGAAGGTCCAGTTCAGAGGCAACAAAGAGTCAGAAGCATCCCAAGAAGATTTGCAAAGTTTGACATGTTGCTAGACACTGAAGTAAACTCTGAAGGAGAAGTTATTCAGTGTGCAATGTTAGTAGACTCTGAACCCGTAAGTACGAAAGAGGCTCTTAAGCACCAAGTTTGGTTACAGGCCATGAAAGAAGAACTTGATGCTATAGAGAGAAACAAGACTTGGAAGCTGACAGAACTTCCAAAAGGCAAGAAAGCCATCAGCGTCAGATGGGTTTTCAAGCAGAAGCTAAAGCCAGATGGATTAATTGGAAAACACAAAGCGAGATTAGTAGCAAGAGGCTTCCTACAGTAGCCTGGGCTGGATTACTTTGAAGTGTTTGCACTTGTAGCGAGACATGAAACAATCAGACTAGTGATTGCAATAGCTGCTAATAGGAATTGGCCTCTGATGCATTTAGATGTAAAATCTACATTTCTGAATGGTCCATTACAAGAAGAGGTGTATGTTTCACAACCTCCTGGATTTGAGAAAAAGAATCAGAAAGGGATGGTGTTCAAATTACACAAAGCATTGTATGGATTGAAGCAAGCGCCGAGAGCTTGGAACTTGAAAATTGATTCGTTTTTCAAGGAACAAGGGTTTCAGAAGTGTGAGATTGAGTATGGTGTTTATGTTCAGCATACTTCATAAGGTAATATGATTCTGGTCTGTTTGTATGTTGATGACATATTACTCACATGAAGTTTTGAACAAGAGATAGCTGAGTTCAAGAAAGTTTTGATAAATGCGTTTGAGATGACAGATCTTAGAAAAATGAGTTTCTTTCTAGGGATGTAATTTATATACTCTGAGAAAGGAATCATTTTACATCAGATGAAATATGAACTAGAGCTTCTGAAGAGATTTGAGCTAGAAAATTGCAAGGTTGCTATCACACATGCTGATACGAATCAAAAGTTGGATTCTAATTCTGATGGAGAGGATGTGGATGCTACAACTTTCAAACAGATGGTTGGTTCTCTAAGGTATTTGTGTAATACCAGACCTGATATTTGCTATGCAGTTGGAATGGTTAGCAGATTTATGAGCAAACCAAAGTGGTCCCATTACCAAGCTGCAGTCAGGATTCTGAGGTATGTGAAGGGAACGCTAAAATATGGAGTGTTATTTCCGTCTGGAAGAAAGATCGAATCAGAACTTCTGAGTTATTCTGATTCTGATTGGTGTGGAGATAGAGTTGACAGAAGAAGTACTTCTGGGTACTTATTCAAATTTCTGGGAGGTCCTATTTCTTGGTTTTCCAAGAAGCAACCTGTTGTTGCTCTGTCAACCTGTGAAGCTGAATATATTGCAGGTGCACTGACTGCATGTCAAGTTGTGTGGATTCTAAACTTGCTGAAAGATCTGAAGATTGAGGTGAATAAACCTCTGAAGTTGATGATTGATAACAAGTCTGCAATCAATCTTGCCAAGAATCCAGTGTTGCATGGGAGAAGCAAGCATATTGAGACCAAATATTATTTTCTGAGGAATCAAGTTCAGAATGGAATAATAGAAGTTGTGTACTGTAGCACTCAGAAGCAGCTGGCAGATGTTCTGACAAAGGCTATCAAAACTGATCAATTTCTTGGTTTAAGAGATGAAATTGGTGTTGTCAGTTTTGAGTAAATATAAATTAAGAGATAGTGTTAGAATTAATTTAGATTTAATTAGATATTAGTTTATATTTAGGAATATCTTTTAGATTGTTTATATCTTTGTTAGAAGATATAAATCTTAGATCTTCTTATATCTTTGTCGAAGATATATTTTAGATTTAATTTGTGTGTATAAATAGCCTAATGGAGTAGGTTATTGTAATTTATTGTAAATCCTTATTTTGAAGTTATCAGTAAATATTCTTTTTGTCTTTTATCTTTCTTGTGCTCCAACAACATCATGACTGTATAATAGTGTATAAAATGAGGTTAAATTTGTAACTCGGACATGAATCTGAAATAAAAAATAGAAATGAATACTAATGATGTAAATTTTAACATGATTTGTTGTAAACATAAAGGATTAGTGTTAAGAAAAAACTTTTCGTGCTGTAATTAAATCAATAAAAGTTAATATATATATATATATATATATATATATATATATATATATATATATATATATATATATATATATATATAAGTTTATATTATTGAAGAGTTTATTGTCATTATTTTTTTTAAATTGCATATTGTTTATATGATTAAAGATAGTGTATTGTTAACTTTCTCTTTTTCTGTGTTTTATTTATTGTTGTTGTGGGACATTTTCTCTTATCATGTATTTCTTTTGTTTTTTCTTTATTTTCTTTCTTTATTATTATTATTGTATTTATTTAATAGGGTTGGAAAGTGAAATTTAAGATGGGTTTGTCTTCTATTTCTCCGATTATCGTTCTTAGTCATATTTTTATAAGATAAATTATATTATCAAGTTTTCTAAAATTATTTCAATAATTATTTTTAATATTATTATATTATTAACTGTGAG
Organism: Vicia faba; assembly: GCA_948472305.1. NCBI lineage: Eukaryota > Viridiplantae > Streptophyta > Magnoliopsida > Fabales > Fabaceae > Vicia > Vicia faba. The sequence continues at coordinate 1,206,042,942 of OX451741.1, forward strand.
GTTAAATATTTCACTGTTAGACCTTAGACGTTCAAATTATCCATATAAATAAATAAGATGGTAAACAATTTAAGTTGGAAGCTATTTTGGTAAAAAATTTAAATTGAAATCATTAATTGTAAAACAATCATTTCATTGTTCTAACCAAAAAAAACTTATACAAAAAAAAATTATAAATATGTATTTTTGATTATTATCCATATAAATAAATAAGATGGTAAACAATTTAAGTTGGAAGCTATTTTGGTAAAAAAATTAAATTGAAATCATTAATTGTAAAACAATCATTTCATTGTTCTAACAAAAAAAAAGTTATACAAAAAAAAATTATAAATATGTATTTTTGATTAAAAAAACACGGAACAATATAAATTTGACGAGATAATTTTAGTCTTACAAAAATTGATTCAATAAATTAATTAAAAATTAATTTTAAATTATAAATAATTATTTATTTTAATTTTCATTTTGACATTAATTAACAGTTTTTGACATTGTGTTGAAAATAAATAAAAAATAAAAAATCATTCAAAATAAATATTTTAATATAATATTTTCTTTTCAGATGCAGTAGAAACTGTCGAATGTTTTTTCGATATCAGTAATTATATCTTATACATATCCCAAACCAATTAATTTAATCTTCAATAATATATTATTTTTTAATTGAATGAAAATAAAAACTTTCTCATTCAATTCATAATATTATTTTTTAAAACGGCAATAATTGAATAATAATAAATAATATCTAAATTTTAATTTATAAAAAAACATTAATAATATTTTTAGTGATAAAATATTATCAGTTATATTAAAAAAATTACAAATATTTATTTTTAATAAAAAAACACGGGAAAATAATGATTGGTGAATAGATATAGGATAGTTTTGGTCATGTGAAAATATGTGAAAATATTTAGGTATATGTTATTTTATTATTATTCTTTTTATTTGTTTTAGAGTGTGTATTTTGTGAAAGAATCTCATTAAAAATCAAATTTGAATGAAATATTGAAATTTGTCTTTTCATTTATGTCTTAAACAACCTTTTTATTTGCCAATGATCTGCATAACTATATTAAATTACAACCTTTTTATTTATCAACGTGAAACTACATGTTTCAAGACTATTAATACAAATGTGTAGGTTGAAAAAACATGTTTAAATTGAAATCGTTTCAATATTCAAATAAATAGTGGTAGATTTTATGTATTTAATAAAAAAAATTATACCTTTTAAAATGATTACAAAATCAATGACTATTATTATAAAATTAAATAATATTTATTGATTATTATTATTATTCTTTATGTATATTGTCAAAACAATTCTTAAAATTTAAAAATGAAATAAATTTCATTAATGTGTTTTTTATCATCCTAAAATAATATAAACAAATTTATATATTTTTAAAAGAAAAAATTATGTTTAAAACGGTTCAATAATTCATGAAGTTAAATGAAAGTTGCGTAGCACTTATGCATACATACAAAAGTGTTAAACTATAAATAATTGATCTTTTATTTATCTTTTTACAAAAAAATTAAAAAGTTAAATTTATTCTTAAAGAGAGTCGCAAAATCATATGTTTAAATTTTGAAACTTAACCGTATTTAAATTTATTTTCTATTAGATGATAAAATCATATAATATCAATAGCATTTATAAATTTACAATACAGAAGAATTTAAAAATTACAGGCATGCCCGATGAATCAAAAACATATTTACTTAAATTGAATAGATATTAAAGATCATATATTTAATGACTTCTGGATTACTATAACAAAGATAATATTATTCAATTCATTAAATCTAATCAAATTATTATCAATTTTAATCTAATCAAATTATTATCAATTTTAATTTGTTATTAAATCAATATGTTTTTTTGGTGTATAATATGTTTTATTTTATAATATTTGTAAATAGAAAGTGTAAAATTAAAATTATAAGCAATATGCCTGACGGATCAAACTTGTTTTTCCATCATATATTTAATTTAATAGTAATTATCAAATCTATGTATATCTTGACAACTATACTACAATTTAATAAATTAAATTAATATTTGTATGACATTCATTATTGAAATTTTTGTATTTATTAATTCATATATATTTTTATATAAATTTCTTAATTATAACTATATAATATTTATATCTATCCTTTACTAATTCATTAAGAATTGTGTCATAGTTTGAGTTCACAACTAGATATTCTGTTCATTAAAAATTTATATATAATTTTTTTTTGCATGTTGAGTCAAATTTTAAAGAAAATATATAATAAATTTACTTTTTCTATTTTTTAAAGTGATATAGATATTAATTACATGAAATATATTCTTTTAATAAGATTTTTTTAGTCCAATAATACCACTATGAAGTTGTAAATATACTGAAAAATACCCTGTCTCTTAATAATCAAATGCTCAACTAAACCTAAGAAGATATTCAATCGAGATACACCTATAACAACTAGGAAAACAACAACTGATCCATTGAAAGAGTATGATGGTTACATGAAGATGATGGTTGGTTAGTAAGGCACAAATATAGTACAAGGCACAAATATAGTACATTGGTTAGTAAGCCACAAATATAGTACATACATAACCATTCACATGTGAAAATTCTATTTAATCAATATTTAAAATTTTTGTGGTTTAAAGAAATAATTTAAAATATATTTAATAAAAGTTTTTTTTTTTTTTATATTTTTTGTTTTTCTTATGCGAAAATTAACAATATTTTGCTAATAGTTTGTATCTTGTAAAAATTTTTTTTTGAAATATTTAAAAAAAACTAAAAATAACTAGAAAATTAGTAATACATTTTTTTCAACTTTTTTTTGTTGTCATTTTAAAAGATTTAAATTTGCATTCGTTCTATTAATTTTTATTCCTAATTGCGTTATCTCATTTTTTTTCATGAAAGTCAAGAAATAGTTAAAGATATTAAAAATTAAAATTAATTTTAATAGATGAAAAAAATCGTAAAATTTATTGAATATATATATATATATATATATATATATATATATATATATATATATATATATATATATATATATATATATATATATATATATATATATATATATATATATATATATATATATATATATATATATATATATATATATATATATATATATATATATATATAAAAGAGGGAATATCGAAACCCAAAAGAAACAAAAACTACTGGAGGAACAACTCTTCTAAAATCATCCTCAAAATATTTAGGTAATTAAGTTTTAGCTAATATTACTTACATTTGATAGTTAAATAATTAAAATCAAGTATATAGACATTAAATTACTTTTAAAACAATGAGAGGGTATGATCTTATTTGTAGCAATCTTAACAAACTTGATGAAAAAAATAATATCTCTTTCATCTGAATTCTAAATGATATTTAAGTTTTTTTAAGTATTATTTTACTTTATTTTATTGATAAGATTTGTAGCATTATTTGAATATTTGACTATTCAAAATAAAAATTGTTTAAAACTTATAATTAAGTTAATATAAATAATCAAATTGAAAAATAAGCAAAGTATAAAAGAGATAGGATTGTAAACTTATAATAGAAAAGTTTTTATATAATAGAAGATAAATGATGAAAGTTATATAATTTATTTGATCTATAATTTTATTAATCATATTAAACAAATGTATAGATTATTCGCATGGTCGCCATGTATAAAGAACAACCGGAATAAAAAGAGACATTCAAATTGACATTGAAAAATAAAACTTACAAATTGAATTCTATCATGGTATTTGTGTTTGTATACATGTCACTTACATTTTTGTGTAGGTGTTAAATAAAATATATATGCTTTAACCTATAAAAAAATTACTTAACTAAAGAAATTTAAAATCGATATATCTAAATAGTGTGATATGCAGTAACATATATAAAATGAATCATGCTACATAAGTATCGTATGAATTAAATTGTATTAAAATGATATGATAATAAGAATAATTTATATAATGAAAGAATTTGAAAAACAGATGATATTGATTTGATTGATAGAGAGTGGTTGTTCGATAATATTAGATTAAAAGATAGGAGATAGAATTTCTTCTTTGGTTTGGAAAGATTTTTGGCTTAATAGTATTCTTTTGAAGGTAAGATTTAGTAGGCTGTTTGATTTAGTAGTGAATAAGATGCGTCAGTCGCAGAGATGAACAAGTTAGGGCGGGAGAGAATGGTGAGGCGTGGAAATAGCATAGGAGGTTGCTTGCGTGGAAGGATGAGTTAATGGAAGAGTGTATTAAGCGCTTAACCTCAATTGTTTTGCATGTGTACGTAGAAGATTGTTGGGTTTGATTTTACATTCATCTTCTTGTTATGAACGATCAAAGACGTGCGGCGAATTATGCCATGGATGAAGACATAGATCATTTGTTTGTAAAATGTGATTTTTTTGGTAAAACGTGGCTTGTTATATCAAATTAGTTAGGTTTCTCAACGATATTTCAAAGAAAATTATTGGATCATCTCTTACAGTTTGGTGGTTTTTTTTGAAGAATATACGATAACTTTTTAATTATTACTTGTCTTTATCTGTGATTTGGGTTATTTGAAAAGAACTTAATATTCATACTTTTCATAATAAAGAAGAGAATTTGCAGGTGTTATCAAAAATGATAAAACAATCTTATTGGTGGTTAAAGTTGAAAAATATTAGTTTTGATTCTAATTACCAGTTTAGAAGACTAAATCCTTTATCTTGCTTATGAATTGTGTTATAGATTGATTTGTGCCATTTTTTTCTAAAATTTTTTTGTGTTGTAATTTTTTATACTTTTGTGACATCTTTCGGACACCTTAATGACTTATTTTAATCGTTAACATATTTCTCATTTTAATTTTCTTTTAAATAATTTCCAAGTACGGTATGATCATAAAAATAAAACTATTATATTATCATATATTTCAATTTTTTTAGAGCAATTTGGGTAGTAAAATCTTAAGCATTTAATTAGTTAATGAATTAAATTAATTCTGATAAAAAAAAGTGTAACATAACATAGTAGAAGAAGAGTGAACAAATTCATGACTAAAAGAAAGAATATTTAGAATCAAATGTTATAACATGAAAAACATAGCATTATAAATTATAGTATTTGTAAAACCTTAAATTGATAGTTTAATAAAAAAATATAAAGATGAAGTAAATATCACATACAATTTTATATTAGTTATTCAACATACATATCTTATTAAAAGATATAAAATGAGTTGTCTGACTATATAACTCTTTAATTAATACATAAGTAATATAAAAAATTAAATTTTATTAAAAATGTATTATAAAATGCAATTCATAATTATTTTATAGTCATAACAATAAAACTAGTATAAATCTTGATGAAGATCTTCAAGTAATTTTCAGAAGTTATAGGGCTCAAGGAAAATCCAACAAAAAGTAAGATTTTTTTTTGGAGAACTAGTATTCATGAGCAGTAAAGGATATTGGCTGATATTAGGTTTGTGGAAGGGCAGTTTCCTTTCAAATATATGAGAGTGCCTTTGTCCTGCAGGAAATTGTCCATTAATCAATGTAAATCTTTAATTGATAAGATGGTGGCAAAGGTGTAACATTGATCCACTAAGCTGCTTCGCTATGCAGGTAGGCAACAACTTGTGAAGAGGGTTCTAATGTTTGTCTCTAGGTATTGGATGCAAGCTTTCCTCAGGCTTAAGAAAATCATTCATAGAATATGTAGGAACTTCCTCTGGTCAAGTAAAGCGACTGGTAGAAAAGCCTTGTATCTTGGGAGAATGTGTGTATGCCCAAGAATGCAGGAGGTCTGAATTTCAAGTACCACGAGGATTAGAATAAGGCAATTGTGCTGAAGATGCTATGGAATATTCTTGTTAAGGCAAACAAGCTTTGGATAAGGTGGATTGATGCTTATTACATGAAAGGTAAATCGATTATGCAGTGACAACCTACTAATGATAGCTCATAGATGATCTAAGGTATCATGAAGACTAGAAGCATGACTCTAAATAGCGATTATTGGGATAAAAGTGTGCACTAGAGAAAGTTTAGAACTGCTGACATGTACAAGGATATCAGGGGAAATATCATTCTTTTGAGATGGAAAAATATTTTTCTTCCAGAATCAAGCTAGGCCCCGTGCCTGATTCACATTGCGGTTGAGTTTGCTTTGTCGAGTTTCCACCAAAGACAGACTTGCCAAGATTAGGATAAGTACTGATGGTGGTTGTTGATTTTGTGATCAACTAGAAACATTGAACCATTTGTTTTTTGATTGCAGGTACACTAGAGATATTTGGCAACAAATGCTCTTGTGAATTAGTTATAATAGAGTTTGTAGTTCTTGAGATAGAGAATGTAACTATATCATTTGGCTAAATATCATTCTCAAGATGATTACGGCTGAAACAGTGTATCATTTGTGGCAAGCGAAAAATGATCGTATATTTAGCCAAAAAAACTCGTAGCCTGATTTAATCAAAACCATCAAAACAGTGGTAATGATGAGATATAATTCCCACAAGAAGTTAAAGAACCATATGAACATGGTCTCCCTAGAGATTCATTAGCATGTTTGTTTTGCGTTGTTGCTTAGTCTTCTAGGTGTGTTCGGTTTTTTTGTTTGTAGCCTGAATTTGTTGATCAACGAGATCTTTATTGTTTTTGGAAATAAAGGTTTTTTACTCTAAAAAAAACTAATATAAATATATTATTTTTTATTTTTAACTAATTATGTAAGATATATACTAATAAATATTTGATTAATTATTTTATAATCACAACAACAAAATTCGTATATAACTATGTATTTTTTATTTTTTATTAGTTATATAATTGGTATAATGAATACATTTTTTTAGTTAAATGAAATTCAATACAAATAGTAATAAAATGAAACATAAAATAATAAAGATGAAAATCTATAAATCAAGAAAGAGAATGTAGAGATAGAAATTACAATATAAGAAAATAATAAAATTATCAAATATAATATCTGAAAAAATATTAAAATAATAGTTAATAAATAAAGAAAGTAATATAAATCACATAAATTTTATTATAATAGTTCAACAGATAATAATTTTTAACAAACAGATCATAATATTAGTTGTTAATAGAAGATATAAATAGATCTAAAATTTTTTAAAATTTGTATATTTGATAAAGTAAAGAAAATAATAATATTTCCAATGTTAAAATATCAATTGAAATAAAATACAAATTATTAAATTAACTTGAATTTAGACGTTAAATTTTCTTTTATTAATTTAATAATTTATAAATATAAGATATTACACTTATCATTTTTTGAAAGACATTCATGCCCACTGTAAATCAATAAAACCCATCAATAGTATTTATCCTTGATAGTATCCTAATTCCATTAAAAAGGGTCTCTAACCACGTGATATTTACGATAAAATCTAGAAATTAAGACACAAAAATTGTTCTGGACTGGGCCCGCCTTGGCCTAAAGCGCAGATAAAGGCCCAATCCAAGCGAATCCTCGGAGAATGCTCACAAACGGACCATCGCCGAACGTGCCCGACCACAGACTGTAACCGCTATGCCCGCCATTGCCCGCGACACACAGTGTCCCCGACCAAGGGAACTCCAGCTCGAGTCCAGCTCGAGCACCCTCCCCGTAGGGCAGATTCTGTCCACTCTGACCGTTATAGAATCCTCTAAGCTCCGGAAAGACCGCGTCTTTGTCCCTCCTTATTCTTCGCAGAGCACCACCAGGAAGGGAACCACGTGCGGGTCCCCACTACACACGTAGAACCTGACAGTTCCTTTATTGGGTCAGTTCTGGTCAGCCCAATGAGGGAATTTGGCCTTGCGCTGGAGGCTATAAATATCCTCTGTTCCAAGAGGGTCAGGTATTCATCATTAGACACACCTATACACTTTTTTACCTGCCCATTCCGTCTCTCATTTTAGCATCAGAGTATCTTGCAAGTACCCCCCATCTCACTCAGAACCAGTTCGAGTCAGCTGTGACGGTCCAAGTCTATCAATAGTATTTATCCTTGATAGTATCCTAATTCCACTAAAAAGGGTCTCTAACCACGTGATATTTATGATAAAATCCAGAAATTAAGACACAAAAATAATTAGTCAAGTGAAAAAATTATGAGGCACGAGCGCTTGTGATTAATATTTGTCATGTGAAATTCACATTATAAATTTGTGGCGTGATATTCACGACGCAAAAATATTTAAAAGCCTACAGATAGGTTAGAATGTTGCAGACTGATTGCCACGTGAAATTCACGTCACAAATTTATAGCGTGATTTCACGACACAAACTTTTAAATATTGCAAAATGATTTAGATAAGTGCAGAGTTGTTCTGATTCTCATGTGAATATCGCGCCACAAATTTGAATTTAGCTTCGTGGAAAACCCGACACAAAAGTGAATAATTCTAATAGTTTTGCCTCGTAATTTTTGTTTCACATATTATTTTTTAATAAAAATAAAAGAATTAATAATTAAATACAAAAATTAATAATTAATAAACACTACAAGAAATATCATCTCCAGCCACGTGTTTTTGCCACGTGATTCATGTGGCTAAAAAAAGCCAGTTGCGACGTGATAATCACGTGGCAACATGTTTTATTAATAAAATAAAGAAGCCTGATGGTTGTCTGACTTTTATAAAAAAAATATTGCAACGTGGGATTCACGTCGTTACTAAAAATATAATAAAAAATATTTTAATTGGTTTAACGTTCAGATGAATGGGGTTTTGAAATTTTGAAAAAGTAAATTGCGACGTGTTATTCACGTCGCAACATTTAAGAGGGAAAAATCAAATCAATACAGACTGACGTGATCAGCTTTTGCAGGCATGTGAAGAAAGAGAATATGACTGTTTGGATGGTTGCGACGTGAAAGTTACGTGACAACGTTGCAGCGTGATTTTCACGTCGCTAAATGCTTTATACATTTAATTGCATCACGTTCCACAAAGCAGACATTATTGTTATCAAACATTCAAAACTCTTCTTCTTCAACCTTCTTCTCATTCCATCCCTCCATTAAACCCTCTTCTTCTTCATAAAATCTCTTCTTCTCCAATATAAAATCCAACTTCAATCTCCATTAATCCTTGTTTTTTAAGGTAAATGAAATTTAATTTTGTCTCTATTTTATTTACAAGTTTTTATTTATTGTATTATGGGATTGTAATTTATTTTAATTTTTCTTTGAATAGAAGAAGATTGATATAGTAGAAGTAGATTGCAAAAAGGTTGGACAAGAAGATTGAAGGAGTTAGAAGATAAGAGGTATTTCTTGGAATTTTTTTTTTGCATTTAGTATATTTTCTGAATTTAGTTAGATTTTAGGTTGAATTTGGTTAAATTATAATATTGTAATTTTCATTAAATATATATCTTGATTTATTTAATTTATAAAAACAGAATAATATATAAATTTTATAAAAACATTTTTAATGTTAATATATATTTTATTTAAAAAAAATATAATATAATATTTTATGTATTGATTAAAAACATATATAAAAAAATAGTTTTTTGTATTGAATAAAAATATATTTAAAAAACTGTTTTAATATGAATATATTTAGTAAAAACTGTTTAATGTTATTATTATAAAATTTGTTTTATAATTAAAAAAAATAATTTAATATTATTATTTTAAAACTCTTTTATAATTATGCATATATAAAAAACAGTATAATATTATAAAAAACAATATAATATTATAAAAAACAGTATATATTTGATGTTAATATATATTTTTAAAACAAATATAATATTATATTTTATGTAGAATGTTAATAAAAATGGTTTTATAATTAAAAAAAATTATATAAAAACTGTATTATATGTTAATAAAAAATATTTATATATCATATATATAGAATGTTAATAAAAACTGTTTTATAATTAAAAAAATTATATAAAAACTGTATTATCTGTTAATAAAAAACGATTTTATAATTAAAAAATATTATATGTCAATAAAATATTAATATAGTATGTTAAAAAACATTATATGTCAATAAAACATTATATATAGTATGTTATAAAATATTTTATATAAAAAATTGGTTTATGTATTTAATTATTATATATTATATGTATGTTAATAAAAACGGTTTTATAATTAAAAATTGTTTTATAAAAACTATATTATATGTCAATAAAAAATATTATATTAATTATTATATATTTAATAAACTATATTAATAGTATATTTAATAGTATATAATAAAAAATATTATATATTAAAAATAGTTAAAGTAAAAGCATATGTTTATGTTTAATAATATATGTTTAAGATTATTATTAAGTTGATTAATTAATATTTCTAATTAAAAAGGTTTTGATTATATAAATTTACAGTAAATGGAATATTATAGGTATTATCGTAGTTGGATGTACGATAGACTATATCCAGAAAGACGCGCACTTAAACCCAATTTTATAGACGGAGTTAATAGTTTTATCACGTGGACGTTTGCTCAGGAACATTGTCGAAGTGAAGGAGGAGTTAGGTGTCCTTGTCTTAAATGTGGATGTAGATATATAATTAGTGACCCAGAGGAAATAACACGTCATTTGCATAGAAAATGTTTCATTGAAAATTATTGGGTTTGGACGTATAATGGTGAAACACTGCCGAGTAATGTACCATAGACTAGCGACACATATGCTTCAAGTAGTCAACCAGCTATGCAACCGCCTATGGAATTTGAGGAAAACTTTCATCTGATAAGTGACATGGTTGATGATGCTTTTGGTGTTAACGTGACCTATGATCAACCAGAAGATTTTGACGGGGAAGAGTTTCCGAATGAGGAAGCGCAGAGATTTTATCAGTTGTTGAATGATATGAATACGCCGTTGTTTGAGGGGTCGTCAGACTCAAAGCTATCAATGTGTGTGAGATTATTGGCCGCCAAGTCAAATTGGAATGTTCCTTATCAGTGTTTGGGTCACTTCGCAAAAATGATGTTGGACTCAACTGCAACGAAAGACAACTTGCCTGCGAGTTTCTATGATGCAAAGAAGTTGGTGTCGAAGTTGGGTTTAAGAGTAAGAAAGATTGATTGTTGCATTAATGGTTGCATGTTTTTTATGACAATGAGTTTGGTACTCAAGATGGATCGTTGGAGGAATGTAAGTTTTGTCAGAGTCCAAGATATAAAGTTCGCAATAGAGCCATTAACAGTAAGCAAAAACGTGTAGCAGTAAAGTCCATGTTTTATCTTCCGATAATACCAAGGTTAAAAATAATGTTTTCTTCAATGCACAGTGCAAGTCAAATGACATGGCATCATACAAACAAAACAAGCCCAGGAAATATGCGACACCCATCTGACGGCCATGCATGGAAGCACTTTGATGAGGTACATCCTGATTTTGCCGCGGAACCTAGAAATGTCAGGCTTGGATTATGCTCTGATGGTTTTGCTCCATATGTCCAAGCGTCTGGAAGTGCGTATTCTTGTTGGCCAGTTATTGTAACCCCTTACAATCTCCCTCCTGAGATGTGCATGACAAAACTGTTGTACCCCAAAATTTGCCCTCCCATATTCTTCAAGATATGTCAAGGGTCAACTTCAAATGGTTCAAGATTTCTCAAGGATTGCACAGTCCAAACGCCTCCTAAGCCAGCTGAAATTAGGGTTTTGGTTCTCTCAAGGAATTTGAGGTTTTCAATGGCTCAATCAAGTCCCATAGGCCTATATGCATTGTCAAGCATCTACATGTCAAGTCTCAAGACTCACAATGTCAAATTGCATAGTCAAAAGCTCCATTTGCTTCACAATCAACTGTAGGGGTAAAATGGTCATTTTGCAGTCAAAAGTCAGATTTTTTGGTCAACATATTATTTTGAGCTCACAATCATCATTTGATCAAGTCTTGATCATGATTCCACAAGGATAGCTCAAAAAATCATCAAGGTGCAAAAAGTTACTATTTTTGGACAGTAGAAAAGTCAACTGTATCTTGACCAGTGCATAACTTTTTCATGGTTCATCAGAAAAATCACATCCAATGCTCATTTTGAAGGGGATGACATTTCCTACAATCCATCTTCACATTCCAAGTCTAAGAAATGCTCTCACAAAAAGTTATCAATTTCTACATTATAGGTCAATTTCAAAAGTCAACAAAAATGCATTTTAAGTCAAAGACCATAACTTGATATTGGTAAATCCAAATGACATGGGACCAAATACATTGGTTAGAGGACTTCAAGACCTTTCCAAAATGTCCAAGGACATGTTCATATGATCAAAATTGAGCAAGATATGAATTGGAGAAGTTGGGAAAATTTTATGAATTTGCAAAAGTCAACTTTGCCCAAAACACCTTATTTTTGCTAATGGGCCTCAAATTCCTTCTTGAAACTTTGTCCAAGGCTTATGCACGACCCATTGAGATTAAATTGAATTATTTTCTTATTTTTTTATTAATTAATTGAATTTTTAATCAATATTAATTCATTTAATTCATTTAATTGTAGGAAAATATCAAGATATGGTTTTGCAATCTTTTCATGAAGCAAAGATGACCAATATATGCTGGAGATCTCGTGTGCCGATCAAGGATGTCAAAAACTCCAAATTTAGCAACTTTCTTCAATCAAAAAGATTGAAAAATATTTGATTTTTAATCAAATATTGAAACATCAATGCAATGGATTTCTTGGCAAGATTGTAACCTAATTCCCTTCCATTATATATACAGAACCTAACCCTAATGCATTAAACGTGAGAATTACTGCAGAAAGCCATAGCCAATATTGAAAAAATCAAGAAAAACTTGAAAACTCTTTTCTCACTTTCAGGCCAATTAAAAGCTTTTAATTGCTTCTAATACATTGCAGGGATCCCCAGATACGTTTTGCAATCGAAATCACACGCCAAAGCTCAGGAAATCACTCTGCACAGACCCACGGTTTGATGATTTTTTCCAAAATTGTAATCATTGATTCATGCATAGTTAACATCTTTTGTTGATTGTTTTGTGTTCATAAGGACTGTATGAAGCTTTTGGTACAAGATAATTGAATTATAGAGCCCTAAATCACGAGACACCATGAACGTTTTCTAGGGTTTCCAAGCTCTTAATTTGGGGCTTTGTTATATAGGAAAAATTGGAACCCCTAACGCTTATGGCTGAATTCAGGAGACTCAGACGATTGCAAAACTACCCTCGCGAAATTTTTATATTTGACATAGAGCTATTCGCTATTTTTTGCATTTGCAGTTTGTGGGGGTTAAAAACCCCTGCTATCTAACTTTGCTTTTGCAGGAAACGCGAGGAAGATGACTGCGTGTTGGTTCATGGTTGGAGCATTCAAAGGGAACGCGCGCTTTTTCATAATTTCCAACATATATTGTTGTTTTATATAATATATTCATTATCCATTATACTAACAAATGCAGGCGCATGGCTCAGTGGTTGGTGATCTGGCTGGTTATCATTGGGACCTGGGTTCGATTCCCACGTCCACCCAAAATTCTCATAATATTTTTCATAACGTATTCTCATGCAGCGCTTTAGGAGGTGTCCACCATATACCTCAATTTTCCATACGCCAGGTGTCTACCAGCACAAATCCAGTGGTCATAAGATGATCCTCACCATACTCCCTGGTCAAAGCCAGCGTGGACAATTCCAGAAAGTCAACAAGGCTTGATGTTAATGGGCCTCAGATTTCCAGTCAACACCTCCTAATGGGTCCATCACCCCCCTGGTTTATTATTTTCTTATTTTCTATCTTTTTATTTTCTTTTAATAACTATTATTATTATTTAATTAATTCACTCATAAATTAATTTTTCATAATAAATTCAGACAATTAAAAAATGTAAATATTTTTATTAATTATTATTATTATTATTAATTTCACTTTAATTTAATTATTTTGTAAATAAATACTAATATAATTAATTTAGTTAATTAGGTTAACTTTGACTTTTTTCATAATAAATAAAATAAATTAGAATTGGGGTTTTTTATTAACTTTTGACTTTATTCTTATTTTATTTTTATTTTCATTAAAAACATAAAAAACACAAAAAATACTTTTTTTCTTTTAATTAATTAATTAATTAGTTATTAGGTTTAATATTAATTAATTGCAAAAAGGACCAAACTTATTTCTTTTCTCAAAAAGGGTCAAAACCCTAAGGACGTCCCAATTTAATTTCTTTGCGCATTATTATTATTTTGATTATATTTATGTATCTACTGCGAGAATGTAATAGATAATTAGGACTTTTATCGCTTTCTTTACTTTCTGCACTTTACTTTTAAGGGTTATGTTTTTGGCGATGTAAATACCCGACACCTTGTAATAGCGTAGATTTACTTTCCGCAATTTATTTTCCGCATGATTATTAACTGTTAATTATGCATGACAAGACTTGTATGAAAAATAAAATAAACCCGTAGCTCACAATGATGCATGCAAAGACAATTTAACATGAAACCCGACACACGTGCACATGCCACTCCTAGGGTACGCCTCACTTGGTTGCCTCGAGGTGGTCATTAAGTATAGGGTGTTTTAGAGGTCGCCCTCCTGTCTAAAGATCCAGTTGCCTCGAAACGGTTGCCTCAGATAAAAAAGGATCTAGGACATTAGGGTTACCGCTAAGGCGTCCTACTATTGCTTTGGTGACCACACATGTCCCTATAATCGAATTGACCCGAATAACTCCAACGACAGTGCTACCTACTTCTTGATAGTGGGATAGTACTGTCTAAAGGACTCTTACACAGCCTAATTCCTTAGAGTAGGTAGATTTCTCCTGGGTACTTGCTCTTTCAAAACAAAAATTCTTTTCGCACTTACACTTTCAAACAAAAGTTTTCAAATAAACACTTCATACACTCTTGAGGACTGATACAAGAGTTACCTAGAAGTTTTCAAACTAAACTTTTTCAAAACCCACAAACACTTGAAAAGCAAACAATTTTTGAAAACATAGTGAGCAAGTACCTAAGAGCCCGTGGATAATCACGGATAGAAAGGGTGCTAACACCTTCCCTTTCTATAATCTACCTCCCGAACCGAGAAACATCTCGAAAAGGAATTTTGCTGTGCTTTTGTCCTTTCCTTGTTGGATAAAATAAAAGACGGTGGCGACTCTTGCTTACCGTGACATTTCGCAAACCAGCATTAAAAACAGTCAGTTCTATTTCCACCAATCACATAACTGGAGACTCTGCTGGAGACATTTAATAAGTGAGGTGTACCTTAGGATTAGACCACTCTTGTTTTCAATTGCTTGCTTTGTTTGCTTTAATATTGTGGGCTTGTCTTGGAGTTTCATAGATCCTAACTCGGATCTGGGGGATACCTTTTAGAAGTAGCAACAAACTGTGAGGGAACTGTGCGGGGTATACCGACATGGTTGAAGCAGTTGCTACGTTGATGTGGCACTTTGGTGAGTACCGGTAACCCTTGAGTCAAGTCAAGGAGAGTACAAGGCCGCCGCGTGGTGTCGTGAAGCATCAATTGACCTTAGGAACCTTACTTGACCATCCTGGCCTCTTTAGGGGTAGTGAGATGACCGACTTTGGTGCAGTCCGAAGTTGGTAGATACTCGATACTACACTTATTGAGGGTTGTTTTCTTGGAATATTTTGATCGCCAGTTCAGTGGCTAAATCAAAACAATGAACATAGAAAACAACCCAATGATATTGAGCTCCGTAGAACCCGGTTACTTTTGATAGGACATGTTTTGAGCCCACCAACTTCAAGAGGGTAGTACCTAAACTTCATGCTGGCCTAAACTCTAAGGGCTGTCTTGTGTGACTTGTGTGCCTTCAAACTTGAAATACTTGCCCATACTTGTTATCTGACAACATTGAGTTACTTGCAGGTTTTGTTTATAGTCCTTAAATTGGACTTATTACAGGGCTAACTTACACCTCACACCTTTGCATCCACGTACATAACATCATACGCATCATGCCATTATACCATAGCATTTCCTTAACCATTTCAAGGATCTCAAGGGTTTGTGATGCAGGTCAGGATGAGCCAGATGTCTAGCAAGGCGCAAAGAGGATTTATTTTCCTCTAGCCAAAGTTGTTCAGAAATCCAAGCACGATAGCTTGAGTCAGGGGCTATGACCCACTCGATATGGTGAGCCTTGACTCATGAAGAAGGACTCTCAACAACATGAAGTTCCTTCAATCAAGCTACCCAAATTCAAATTCTAACAAGTTTCTTGTTTACCCCGCGAGATCCTTGAAAACATTGCATACATATATCATACATATCATTTCATAACAGGTCATCTGATACAGGTCTCTCATGTTCTCGCTGTTTATTTAAGCAATGGCTTTCCAATCAGACAACCAGGATCTTCATGCTCAAGAGACTCAGTTCAGGGAGATCTTCCTAAGCCTATCCAAGGGACAGGAAGAGTTGAGAACACTCCTCATGGGGAACTTGGTCAAGAAGAGTCCCGAAGACAGCAAGGACGAACGGCTGAAACGCTTGCAAGCTGAGGTAGATACTATGAGAACCCAGATGCTGGGGCAAATGGCCCTGATCCAAGGCTTAGCCCGGGAGCAAGAAGAGCTGAGAACCATTGTCAACCAGCTTCGTCAAGACAACGACATGAAGCAAATAGTCAAGGCTGAGGATCAAGTCATTAATCAACTTCCGAGAAGTCAAAGGTTTGGTTTGAGGAAGAATGGACCTCTCCAGGGAGCCACCACCTCACAGGTCCAACAACAACCTGACCATAAACAACGGGTTACTCCGAGGCCATTTACCAAGCTCAACATGTCACTAACTCAAGCGCTATAGCAAATGTTGAAGGCAGGGATGATCACATTAAAGGCTCCTCTCCGGAATCCAAACACTTCCGCTCCTACCTATCATCCCAATGAAAGGTGTGCGTATCACTCTGACAGTCCGGGACACGACACAAACAACTGTTGGGCTCTGAAGAACAAGGTCTAAGACATGATTGATGCCAAAGAAATCCAGTTTGAAGCAACAGAGACTGCAAACATAATCACTGCTCCTTTGCCAAATCATTGAAGGCTTTTGTTTCATTGGAATTTTTAAGTTGTATTTTTCTTTGCTTATTCAAACATCTATTGTCATAGCAAACTCTTTTATTTCATTAATGCATCGCATATGTCTGTTTTGAATCAATCCATTCGTATTCACTATATTCAAATTGTTTTCATATTTTTTGTGATGTTCAACTCTCGAAAATTTTTAAGCCTTTTAAGGGAGGATGACGAAAACGATACCACGATCTTTACAGTATGCTTTTGAACAGACCCCGCTAATGAGGTACATGCATTGTTTCAAATCCTAAACAATGGAGTTATAAGGAAGATAATCCCTAGTCAACCCCTTTGAGCCAAAGAAGTTGGAGTTTTTCTTTTCACAAATTAAAACCTTTAATTATAACCTGGGGCAAGGTAGTTTTCTCAGTTGATCCAGGTGCACAATGAATGGCATCAAAGAAGTCCTTCCGAGACAAAAAGACAGTGATGGTTCCCTATAATCGTAAGGACAGGCAGTCATTGCCTCTCAAAATAAAAGCCCAATAAGTCAAAACCTATGAAGGAGACTTACAAAAACTGGGGCATCCCGCTGACTGTAATCACAAAAGAAGCAGTTCAGGCAAAAAACAGGGATAAATAAACAAAAACAAAAAAGAAAGAGGTCCTACAAACCCTCGACAAAAAAATGACTGCCTATTCAAAATAAATTGTCAATATCCGAACCATCACCGGAATATCAGAGCAAAGACTCAAACAAGATCTAATGCACGATTAGCTGAGTTTAGGATTGAAGAACATCACGAAGAGCGGGTGGGAACAAATATATTTTGAGCCTTTATCCTTTGTTTCTCGAACCGTGAACCAGGCCACGTTATAACCCTTAAAAGTCCTAGCTGAAGCATGGGTTAGTTCGAAAGCATACTGTTACAAAGGTATCCTGACTCCTTAAGGCTTGCTGTAAAATACTGAGTTGACATCATATTTTACAAAATTTGCTTGTTTTACTGAAAAATGCATTTTCAAAAACTTCAAGACAGACATAAGCTTTGTATTCTTAAAATAACATTGTTTGCATATGACTATTTGTTCGAACAGCAGAGAAATTCGCACGAAGAATATTTAGTGAACAAAAGCACTCCCAATCAAGGGGCACGACATGATCATTATCTATCCTCTAGGGCAGTCAAGTTAAGATTCAGAGAATCTCTCAAAGATGCCAAATAGCCAGGGGCAGATCTCCATCTGAATCATTTGGGGCATTGGACATGAACTCCAGCAACGAATCTTGCACGATCAAACATCTTCCGGTAGTATGGCAACACTACACCACTGACAGTGACAACTCCCTGCACTCTGAGAGCGTGGACATAGTCGAAAAAATACTACGCATAATCAAAGACCCGCTAGGTCGACTGGCCTAGGCAAAAGTAAGGGCTTCCCGGCGAACTAAAAGGGTTCGGGCAAAAATAAGGGATGAAAATAAAAAAATCTGTACACCCGGCAAGTCGAAAACCTGAAAAGGCGGCTTTGGCAAAAAGGGGTATCCCGATGGACTGAAAACCTGAAAGGGCGGTCCAGGAAAAATTAGGGATCAAAGCGTACGACTATGTCCCGTCATCTCGTCACTTACCTACTAGAAGAAGATTTGTCAAATCGGCAGTTATCAAGCTCCTCATAAGCCTTCTCCCGCAGAAACTAGGGCAATAAGAATTGTCCGAACTGTACAAGTTGCTCTGTCCTCAAGATACCAAGGTAGCTTCACCTTAAGAATATGACCAGGGTACCTTCACTCCCCGCAGAGTAAGACAAGGATCCAACAATACTCTCCCCCAAGCAGAGTTGGTCTCCCCTCAGCTCTAAGAAGGCACAATATCACCAGCAAGTCCGCAATACTCTCCCCCAAGCAGAGTTAGTCTACTATCAGCCTTAAGGAAGTTGGATATCCCTAGAAGATCTTAATATTCTCCAGCAGAGTATACAGATATTTCCTAAGCAAGCATCCCCGGCAGTCTTAGTATAAGATTGTTCCCCAGCGGAATACAAGGCACCCCAGTGGAGCCACTTCCCCAGTACAATCCAAAAGTTTCCCCAGGAGAGTTGAATCAATCTCCCCAATAGATTCTGGAAGCTTATCCCCAGTAGATTCTGGAAGCTTATCCCTAGTAGAGTCTAGAAGCTGGTCCCTTGCAGAGTGCAAATATCTCTCCCCGACCATGTTCGAAGGTTATCCCCCACCAGAGCCTATAACTGGGTTATCCTCAGCAAATGGCAACGGAAAGATCGTCCTCAGCGAAGTTCTTCCTATCCCCAGCGGAGTTCATCAAATTCCCCAACAGAGCTTATCAATGGAGTCCCCAGCGGAATTATCATTAAAATCTCAGCAAAGCATCTCTTCCCACAGAGTAATTCCCTGCAGAGTAATCTCCTCGCCATGTTTATTCCCCAACAGAGTCATCCTCTCCTACAGGTTTATTCGTGCAACCAACTTCGTTCATCATCCCCAGCGGAAACAAAGAATTCAACATCATTCTCCAGCAGCTCCGGGATTTATTTTCCTCTGCTAAAAAAACATCACATTGTCATACATCATGATACATGCATATACGCATCATATCATACGATCTCGTTTTTATGGCATCATGCATTTCATGCATCATGACATTGCATACAACTAACTCTTTACCTTTTCAGGAAAGAACGATCAACAGATAAAAGTAATCCCGTTGAGGTAGTAATCGTCCCTGATTCCTTCATCATCCTGCTGAGGTAGTAATCGTCCCTAATTCCTTCATCATCCTGCTGAGGTAGTAATCGTCCCTGATTCCTTCATCATCCTGCTGAGGTAGTAATCGTCCCTGATTCCTTCATCATCCTGCTGAGGTAGTTATCGTCCCTGATTCATTCATCATCCTGCTGAGGTAGTAATCGTCCCTGATTCCTTCATCACCCTGCTGAGGTAGTAATCGTCCCTGATTCCTTCATCATCCTGCTGAGGTAGTAATCATCCCTGATTCCTTCATCATCCTGCTGAGGTAGTAATCGTCCCTGATTCCTTCATCATCCTGCTGAGGTAGTAATCGTCCCTGATTCCTTCATCATCCTGTTGAGGTAGTAATCGTCCCTGATTCCTTCATCATCCTGCTGAGGTAATAGTCGTTCCTGATTCCTTCATCATCTTGTTGAGGTAGTAATCGTCCCTAATTCCTTCATCACAAAACCTTTTTTGAAGTTCCAGATTCGATACCTGTATCTAGCCAGGGCATATCTGTGAGCGACTGATTAGAGATCTACGCCTGTATCCAGCC
This sequence comes from Vicia faba, assembly GCA_948472305.1. Taxonomy (NCBI): domain Eukaryota; kingdom Viridiplantae; phylum Streptophyta; class Magnoliopsida; order Fabales; family Fabaceae; genus Vicia; species Vicia faba. Next base: position 1,206,063,312 of record OX451741.1, read on the forward strand.
AGGAAATTTATCTCAATCAACCTTTTGAAGTTCCAGATTCGATACCTGTATCTAGCCAGGGCATATCTATGAGCGATTGATTGTAGATTCGATACCTGTATCTAGCCAGGGCATATCTGCATGAAGAGTTTGAAGTTCCAGATTCGATACATGTATCTAGCCAGGGCATATCTGTGAGTGATTGATTGTAGATTTGATACCTGTATCTAGCCAGGGCATATCTGCATGAAGAGTTTGAAGTTCCAGATTCGATACCTGTATCTAGCCAGGGCATATCTGTGAGCGATTGATTGTAGATTCGATACCTGTATCTAGCCAGGGCATATCTGCATGAAGAGTTTGAAGTTCCAGATTCGATACCTGTATCTAGCCAGGGCATATCTGTGAGCGATTGATTGTAGATTCGATACCTGTATCTAGCCAGGTCATATCTGCATGAAGGGATCTACACCTGTATCCAGCCAGGAAAGCTATCTCTAACAACCTTTTAAAGTTCCAGATTCGATACCTGTATCTAGCCAGGGCATATCTGTGAGCGACTAATTCCAGATTCAATACCTGTATCTAGCCAGGGCATATCTGCATGAAGAGTTTGAAGATCAACCCCTGTAACAGGCCAAGAAATTATCTTTCTTTCTCAGGTACGCAAGTTCTCGCTAAGGAATCTCTTACGCGATCGACACCTCTGGATGGCATCTTTAAGCCCATCTCCACAACTATCCATTACATATCCAGATGGCATCTATAAGACTATCCTCCTATCTATCATCTCTCCAAATGGCATCTGTAAGCCCCTTCCCGACATCACATTGCTGATACCATACTATGCGAGTGCAAATTTCTGGGCACTCTAGTGTTCAATCATCTTCCACCTTCGGATCACGAAAGGCACGCAAGCCAATCTACATCCTCAGGTCTAAGAAGATTGAACAGGGGAAACTGTTGTACCCCAAAATTTGCCCTCCCATATTCTTCAAGATATGTCAAGGGTCATCTTCAAATGGTTCAAGATTTCTCAAGGATTGCACAGTCCAAACGCCTCCTAAGCCAGCTGAAATTAGGGTTTTGGTTCTCTCAAGGAATTTGAGGTTTTCAATGGCTTAATCAAGTCCCATAGGCCTATATGCATTGTCAAGCATCTACATGTCAAGTCTCAAGACTCACAATGTCAAATTGCATAGTCAAAAGCTCCATTTGCTTCACAATCAACTGTAGGGGTAAAATGGTCATTTTGCAGTCAAAAGTCATATTATTTGGTCAACATCTTATTTTGAGCTCACAATCATCATTTGATCAAGTCTTGACCATGATTCCACAAGGATAGCTCAAAAAAATCATCAAGGTGCAAAAATTTACTATTTTTAGACAGTAGAAAAGTCAACTGTATATTGACCAGAGCATAACTTTTTCATGGTTCATCAGAAAAATCCCATCCAATGCTCATTTTGAAGGGGATGACATTTCCTACAATCCATCTTCACATTCCAAGTCCAAGAAATGCTCTCACAAAAAGTTATCAATTTCTACATTATAGGTCAATTTCAAAAGTCAACAAAAATGCATTTTAAGTCAAAGACCATAACTTGAGATTGGTAAATCCAAATGACTTGGGACCAAAGGCATTGGTTAGAGGACTTCAAGACCTTTCCAAAATGTCCAAGAACATGTTCATATGATAAAAATTGAGCAAGATATGCATTGGAGAAGTTGGGAAATTTTTATGAATTTGCAAAAAGTCAACTTTGCCCAAAACACCTTATTTTTGCTAATGGGCCTCAAATTCCTTCTTGAAACTTTGTCCAAGGCTTATGCACGACCCATTGAGATTAAATTGAATTATTTTCTTATTTTTTATTATTTAATTGAATTTTTAATCAATATTAATTCATTTAATTCATTTAATTGTAGGAAAATATCAAGATATGGTTTTGCAATCTTTTCATGAAGCAAAGATGACCAATATATGCGGGAGATCTCGTGTGCCAATCAAGGATGTCAAAAACTCCAAATTTAGCAACTTTCTTCAATTAAAAAGATTGAAAAATATTTGATTTTCAATCAAATATTGAAACATCAATGCAATGGATTTCTTGGCAAGATTGTAACCTAATTCCCTTCCATTATATATACAGAATCTAACCCTAATGCATTAAACGTGAGAATTACTGCAGAAAGCCATAGCCAATATTGAAAAAATCAAGAAAAACTTGAAAACTGTTTTCTCACTTCCAGGCCAATTCAAAGCTTTTAATTGCTTCTAATACATTGCAGGGATCCCCAGATACGTTTTGCAATCGAAATCACACGCCAAAGCTCAGGAAATCACTCTGCACAGACCCACGGTTTGATGATTTTTTCCAAAATCGTAATCATTGATTCATGCATAGTTAACATCTTTTGTTGATTATTTTGTGTTCATAAGGACTGTACGAAGCTTTTGGTACAAGATAATTGAATTATAGAGCCCTAAATCACGAGACACCATGAACGTTTTCTAGGGTTTCCAAGCTCTTAATTTGGGGCTTTGCTATATAGGAAAAATTGGAACCCCTAACGCTTATGGCTGAATTCAAGAGACTCAGACGATTGCAAAACTACCCTCGCAAAATTTTTATATTTGACATAGAGCTATTCGCTATTTTTTGCATTTGCAGTTTGTGGGGGTTAAAAACCCCCGCTATCTAACTTTGCTTTTGCAGGAAACGCGAGGAAGATGACTGCGTGTTGGTTCATGGTTGGAGCATTCAAAGGGAACGCACGCTTTTTCATAATTTCCAGCATATGTTGTTGTTTTATATAATATATTCATTATCCATTATACTAACAAATGCAGGCGCATGGCTCAGTGGTTGGTGATCTGGCTGGTTATCATTGGGACCTGGGTTCGATTCCCAGGTCCACCCAAAATTCTCATGATATTTTTCATAATGTATTCTCATGTAGCACTTTAGGAGGTGTCCACCATATACCTCAATTGTCCATACGCCAGGTGTCTACCAGCACAAATCCAGTGGTCATAAGATGATCCTCACCATACTCCCTGGTCAAAGCCAGCGTGGACAATTCCAGAAAGTCAACAAGGCTTGATGTTAATGGGCCTCAGATTTCCAGTCAACACCTCCTAATGGGTCCATCACCCCCTGGTTTATTATTTTCTTATTTTCTTTCTTTTTATTTTCTTTTAATAACTATTATTATTATTTAATTAATTCACTCATAAATTAATTTTTCATAATAAATTCAAACAATTAAAAAATGTAAATATTTTTATTAATTATTATTATTATTAATTTCACTTTAATTTAATTATTTTGTAAATAAATACTAATATAATTAATTTAGTTAATTAGGTTAACTTTGACTTTTTTCATAATAAATAAAATAAATTAGAATTAGGGTTTTTTATTAACTTTTGACTTTATTCTTATTTTATTTTTATTTTCATTAAAAACATAAAAAACACAAAAAATACTTTTTTTCTTTTAATTAATTAATTAATTAGTTATTAGGTTTAATATTAATTAATTGCAAAAAGGACCAAACTTCTTTCTTTTCTCAAAAAGGGTCAAAACCCTAAGGACGTCCCGATTTAATTTCTTTGCGCATTATTATTATTTTGATTATATTTATGTATCTACTCCGAGAATGTAATAGATAATTAGGACTTTTATCGCTTTCTTTACTTTCCGCACTTTACTTTTAAGGGTTATGTTTTTGGCGATGTAAATACCCGACGCCTTGTAATAGCGTAGATTTACTTTCCGCAATTTATTTTCCGCACGATTATTAACTGTTAATTATGCATGACAAGACTTGTATGAAAAATAAAATCAACCCGTAGCTCACAATGATGCATGCAAAGACAATTTAACATGAAACCCGATACACGTGCACATGCCACTCCTAGGGTACGCCTCACTTGGTTGCCTCGAGGTGGTCATTAAGTATAGGGTGTTTTAGAGGTCGCCCTCCTGTCTAAAGATCCAGTTGCCTCGAAACGGTTGCCTCAGATAAAAAAGGATCTAGGACATTAGGGTTACCGCTAAGGCGTCCTACTATTGCTTTGGTGACCACACATGTCCCTATAATCGAATTGACCCGAATAACTCCAACGACAGTGCTACCTACTTCTTGATAGTGGGATAGTACTGTCTAAAGGACTCTTACACAGCCTAATTCCTTAGAGTAGGTAGATTTCTCCTGGGTACTTGCTCTTTCAAAACAAAAATTCTTTTTGCACTTACACTTTCAAACAAAAGTTTTCAAATAAACACTTCATACACTCTTGAGGACTGATACAAGAGTTACCTAGAAGTTTTCAAACTAAACTTTTTCAAAACCCACAAACACTTGAAAAGCAAACAATTTTTGAAAACATAGTGAGCAAGTACCTAAGAGCCTGTGGATAACCACAGATAGAAAGGGTGCTAACACCTTCCCTTTCTATAATCTACCTCCCGAACCGAGAAACATCTCGAAAAGGAATTTTGCTGTGCTTTTGTCCTTTCCTTGTTGGAGAAAATAAAAGACGGTGGCGACTCTTGCTTACCGCGACATTTCGCGAACCAGCATTAAAAACAGTCAGTTCTATTTCCACCGATCACAAAAACCATACATGTTTTTGACGTGCGTTATTCCAGGATCGTCGAGTCCAAAAACCGGAATTGATGTGTACTTACAACCTTTAATTGATGATTTGAAGAGGTTGTGGAATAATGGAGAATGGACTTATGATATATCCCTTAAACAAAACTTTTCTATGCGAGCTGCCTTGATGTTGACCATTAACGACTTTCCAACATATGGCATGTTGTCTGGTTGGGGTACGCATGGCAGAATGGGTTGTCCGCATTGCATGGAATGCACTAAGGCGTTTACATTGGATAAAGGGGGGAAAAGCTCGTGGTTTGACTGTCACCGCATATTCCTACCATCAAATCATCCCTTTAGAATAAATAAGACAAATTTCAAAAAGGACGAACGGGTAACAGATCTGCCTCCGCCTCGATTGTCACCAGTTGCTATATGGAACCAAGTTTGTGAACTTCCAAAGTTTACAGATACTGGAAAAGCATGTAGAATTGAAGGATATATGTTCACACATAATTGGCCAAAAAGAAGTATATTTTGGGACCTCCCGTATTGGAAAGATAATTTGTTGCGCCATAATCTTGATGTTATGCATATTGAGAGGAATTTTTTTGATAACGTATTTAACACAATGATGGATGTTAAAGATAGAACAAAAGATAATGTGAAGGCTAGACAAGACATGGAAATTTGGTGTAATCGTAAAGAGTTGGAATTGAAGCCTCAAGCAAATGGAAAACTATTTAAACCCAAAGCTTGTTTCAGTCTGACCCCCCAAGAAGCTAAAGCGGTTTGTGGATGGCTAAAAGGTTTGAGAATGCCCGACGGGTATTCTTCAAATTTAGCAAAGTGTGCTGATGCTAACACTGGGAAGTTGCATGGTATGAAAAGTCATGATTTCTATGTTTTTATGGAACAATTGCTACCAATTGCGTTCGGTTCTCTACCCAAACATGTGCTTAATCCACTCACTGAAATTAGTCAATTTTTTAGAGATATTTGTGCGTCAGCTTTAAGAGTGAATGACATCATTAAGTTGGACCAAAATATTCCAGTCATTCTCTGTAAGTTGGAACAAGTATTTTCGCCTGGTTTTTTTGACTCCATGGAACATCTACATGTGCATCTTGCATACGAGGCTTATCTAGGAGGACCTGTTCAATATAGGTGGATGTATCCATTTGAAAGGTTCATGGATGATTCAAAGCGATCGGTGAAAAATAAAGCTAGAGTTGAAGGATCAATATGTGCACATTACTTGCATCGAGAAACTTCACATTTTTGCAGTCACTATTTCAAGCACTTGATGTTAACTCCAAGAATCATAAGGAATCCTGTAAATGTTATCGAAAGAAGTCAGTACACCTTATCAGTCTTCGGGCTTCCAGGTCATCCCTCTGGAAAGAAGGGTGAGCATTGGTTGACCCAACAAGAAATGCAATCTGCACATGTTCATGTCTTGATCAACTGCATTGAAGTTAAACCATATCTTGAGTAAGTATAATCCAACTTTTTAATTTTCTTTACAGTGTGAATATAAAATTGATTACCTTGAAACTTATAATGTGTTTCTTTTTAGGGAATTTAACAACGCCTATTTTGATAGTACCGGTGTACAATCAACATCTGGTGTCATTCATGCCCAATTTCCAACATGGTTCAAGGAGAAATTGTATAGGGTTGTTGCACCGTCTCCAGAAATACTCCATTTAAGAAACTTGTCTAATGGCCCTCATCAAAGCGCAAAAAAATGGTACACATACTTCGTGAACAGATATAAATTTCACACTCATGAATGAACTGAAGGGAAAAAACCATAAACAATGGCGTATTTGTGAAAGGAGTTACAGATGGTGGTGAAGATGACTTATATGGTTTTGTTAAACATATCTACAAGTTAGTATACAATTACTTGGACTCAAAATAAAGTTGTCTTATTTTATTGTGAATGGTATGATCCAACTAGAGGCACAAAAATAGATAAGATATATGGTACTGTTGAGATTCAAATGGACCGGAGGTACAAAGAGTACGACCCTTTCATAATGTCAAATATTGTTAGCAAGTTTATTATGCTCCTTATCCTTCATTTGTGCCACGTAAACGACGGTGTTGTGTTGTAATAAAAACAAAACCATTGGGTCATATTGAAACTGACGATCTAGTGGAAGATGTTGCTTACCAAGTTGATGAAGTTGAAGTTAATGATGTGATTCCAGATGAATGCACTACAAGTTTGTCTGATGCAATGGTTGAGGGGAATCAAGTTGATGAGGATGAAGATCATGAAGATTCTGGATCCGAGGACAATATCACATCAGATGACTAGGATGATATGGATGACGAGCATGACGATTTAGAATAGTGAACTTATATTAATGAGAATTGTGTCTTGTAATTTTACTTAACGAACCATCTACTGAATGAGTTAATGAATATGTATTCATGATAATTGTGCCTTGTAATTTTACTTGACGAACCATCTATTGAATGAGTTAATGAATATGTATTCATGAGAATTGTGTCTTATAATTTTACTTAACGAACCTTCTCTTGAATGAGTTAATGAATATGTATTCATGAGAATTGTGCTTTTCAAATATATTATATGTTAACTTGTATTTTCTATAAATAGGTAAAAATGCCACCCAAGGATAATAAGGGTAAAGGTCCTAGTGATAGTGGTAGGAAGCCCAGGCGTCCAAGGGTAGTAGTATGCCAGTCACCTCACTCAGCCACGTGTCTTCCCCCGTAGAGTCAGGTTCATCATATGTCCATGGACAATACTATGCCTTTTATGCCATTACTATCCTCTCAGAGTCCTCTTCGGTTCCCATCCGGGAGTCCATCTTTTATTAGTCCATCTGAGGCCCCACCTGGTTTACCATTCCAGCAGACACAGATGCCCTCATCCTTCCAGCATAGTTTTCCATTTCCCACACAGATACCCTCATTCGTGTAGCAGCCTGGAGGATCCAGAACCCCACTTTCTACACAAATGCCCCCATCCGTCCAGCAGCCTGGAGGATCCACCTCTTCACGACCCACACAGACTGGTTGCACCCTACATCCCACACATGTACCTGCATCCGATGATCATGCATAGTCGGATGATGACAATCTTGGTGTGGACGATGATCAGATAGATGGGAGAGATCTTCGAAGGGATGATGATCCAAGTGAGATTCATACCATTGATGGGAGATTTTGGATTTGGCCTGAAGGGAACTCGTAAGTTTCTTATTTATTGATTTTTATTTATAAGTACACATTTCCATTTTTAATATAACTTTATATACTTAATTATGCTAATTCAATTATTGTTGTTTTAGTTTCGGGCCGAGTCGGACTGCTGCTAGGGTTATAAATTATATAATTTAGCAGAATTATACAAATATTTTGAAGAGTTTTAGAGAAGTTTCGGATAAAGACGAATGGTTTAAGCAATTTCAGGTATAATTAATTTATTTCTTAAGTTATTTTTATTTAAATGACCTTTTCATTATTGTTATAATTTATCTAACTATTTATTTTAATGTCATACAACATTGTAGGCGAAATGTGTTTGGGATCCATTGAACCATAACAAAGTAAAAAAAATTTATTTTGGCAGGAGTTCAAGACGACTTTCTGACATGCTACGATGTGTTAGAGAGAATTTGCAACTTTTGGGAATTCGTCCCAAATGGATAGGCAAAGAAGTTTTTGAACAACTTCTTAAGTATTGGGAATCAGATGAATTTAAGGCTAAATCTGAAAATGCAAAGAAGATGAGGGCATCGGAAAAGGGGGTTGCCTTAATGCTGTTGGAAGTATTAGTACTACTGAGCATGCTCGACGCATGGTAATTATTACCACTTTTAAAGTCATATTTGGATTTATAGCATATATTATTAATTTAAGTTAATTTTTTTATTTAGGCTAAGCGTTTGGGGAGACAACCATTGATGAGTGAGCTGGTTACCGAAACTCGGACAAAGAAATCAGGAGGATTTATTGAAGAGCGTACAAAAAAAGCCCTGGTAAGTAAATTTATGTTTATATATATATATATATATATATATATATATATATATATATATATATATATATATATATATATATATATATATATATATATATATATATATATATATATATATATATATATATATATATATAAGCAATTTTGTGACGTGATTTTCACGTAGCAAGTGAGATGTTGTGACGTGAAAATTGAGTGGCAACTGATAAGTTGTGGCGTTACAATCACGTGGCTATATGTTTTTTTATTATTATTTTTATTTTATTTAATTTCATTAATTTTACTTATATATTTAACTTGATTTTTTTATTGTATGTGTAGGAGGATTATCAGGCCTTGCTTGTAGAATTTCTGACCCATAATCCTCAGTATACTCCTCCTCCGGGAAAACCGGTTCATCCAGATATGGATTTCTATATTTGGAGTCAAGTTGTTGGGGGAAAGGGGCCTAACGGGTATTTTTTTGGTGGTGGAAATTTGGCGGGTACCTTGAGGAGTGGGGATAGAACTTTGTATCAGAGAGCTGCAGACGGTGAAGGAGGGTCACGTCAAACAAATTTGACACCAGGTCAGTTAAAAACGGTAAGACAATTGGCTAGACACGAGTCCGAAGAACGTGAGACCGCATTGAAGGCCCAAATGGAGGCGGCATTGAAGGCCCAAATGGAGGCAATGAGGTATGAACATAATAGAGAAATGGAGGCAATGGCGAAGAGGCAGGCTGATATGGAGGAGAAAATGCGACAATTTATGCAAGCATTTGGTGGAAATCTCAACAATGGTGGCCAAAATAATAACCACCAAAATAATGATGACTTCCTTCGCGACTTTTCTGACGACTCGAATGATCATTCTGCTTAGTTTTATTTTTATTTTCTATTTAGTTTTTTATTTGTGTACTTATATAAATTTATAATCATATTGTATATTTAAAAATATTAAATTTAAATTTTAGTTTATTAATTTTATTATATTAAGTATATTAATTTATATATTTTGATATATTTAGTTTTATTTTTGATAATTTGATTTATAATATTGAATTTAATAAATAAATTATAATATTTAATTTATAAATTTAACGAAACAGAAAATAATATTAATTATTATATCAAAATTATTATATTTAAAACAGAAAATAATTTAAAAAAAAAAGTTGCGACGTGTTTCCCACGTCACTAATTAGTGACATGAAAAACACGCCGCAACACACAACGTAAAAGTAAATATAAAACCTGCTCTGACCTCTGCTCTGCTCTGACTACCTTTGACCCCATAAAGTTTGTTGCGGCGTGAATTTCACGTGGCAACGTTGTGACATGTTTCCCACGTCGCAACAACATTGCCACGCGCTCTCCAGCAGCGTGTTTCTTCAGGTGGCAAAAATAAAGTTGTGACGTGATTTTGGTGTTAGCGACGTGGGATTCACGTGGCAAAACACAACTTATTTTGTAGTGAAAGAGGTTAAAGGCAGTGCACTAACCGTGTAAACCAACTCTACACATACAACCAATCAAAATTTGTATACTTGTCATGTCATATTAGTTTTTTAAAATCAAAATCTTATTTAAATTGGATACATGTCTTTTATTGATTGACAATGTAAAAATATTTTACATTATCAATGCATATCCCTTTTTCTCATTAATAAAATATTTTTCAAATAATAATTATATCTCATATACGAAAATTTTTAATTCTCAAAAATATTTTCAAATAAATAATTATATTAACCATATGATATTCACGCCACAACCATAGATAACAATTTAAAAAATGAATTGTTATGATCAAACTCGTCTTCTTCTTCTTTCTCCTCATTTGCCGCATCTTGGCCACCAACTCCTGCATTTCCACCCATCAACCGTCTTACTTGCTCCTCCAAATCAAGTTGTCTCTTCTTTATAGCTTTTATTTGGGAACTTACTATTGTTGGAACCCACTCACCAATGTGGGACTATTTCCCCACTTACTCACACTTGAGGGGGAGTGTTGGAATAATATAGTAAGTATGAGTAAGTGAGGAAATAGTCTCACATTGGATAGGAATGTGGAGATTTAAGCATATATAAGTGAGAGAACTCACTCACTTTAAAGTTTTAGGTGGATAAGTGGTGTGCCTCTCACAAAGGTGCTTAGTCCTACACTATGTATCGATGCTCCTAATATCTCCCTCCAACATGGTATCAGAGCCTTTGGTTCGAGAAAGGGACCAGAAGAGACTTGTATCAAAATGCGCCCAGGAAGTGGTGTTATGTTGTAAGATGTCAATGGCGGTACAAGTGGGGGAGCATTGTGGACTCACACTTGAGGGGGAGTGTTAGAATAATATAGCAAGTGTGAGTAAGTGGGGAAATAGTCTCATATTGGATAGGAATGTGGAGACTTAAGCATATATAAGTGGGAGAATCCACTCACCTATCACCTTAAGGTTGTAGGTGGATAAGTGGTGTGTCTCTCATAAATGTGCTTATTCCTACACTATGTACCGATGCTCATAATATCTCCCTCCAACATGGTATCAGAGTCTTTGGTTTGAGAAAGGGACCGAAAGAGACTTGTATCGAAATGCACCTAGGAAGTGGTGCTCCGTTGCAAGATGTCAATGGTGGTACAAGGGGGGGCATTATAGACTCACACTTGAGGGGAAGTGTTAAAATAATATAGCAAGTGTGAGTAAGTGGGGAAATAGTCTCACATTGGATAGGAATGTGGAGACTTAAGCATATATAAGTGGGAGAACCCACTCACCTATCACCTTAAGGTTTTAGGTGGATAAGTGATGTGTCTTTCACAAAGGTGATTATTCCTACACTATGTATCAATTCTCCTAGTTTCTCCCCCCAACATGGTATCATGAGCCTTTGGTTCGAGAAAGGGACCGAAAGAGACTTGTATCAAAATGCGCCCAAGAAGTGGTGTTCCGTTGCAAGATGTCAATGGCGGCACAAGTGAGGGAGCATTGTGTACTCACACTTGAGGGGGAGTGTTGGAATAATATAGCAAGTGTGAGTATGTGGAGAATAATATAGCAACCCCGCCTCACGTCTCGCCTCAGTAAGAGCCAATTGTCTCTCTGTTTCTATCATTTCTGGTGTCAATTCTGGTGGACGTGAAGATCTTTCCCCGTCTGCAACTCTTTGAAATAGAGTTCTATATCATTTTCTATAGTTGCCGGCCAAAGGTCCAATACCGAAAAAATATCCATTAGGTCCCTTTCTGCCAGTTACTAAACTCCAAATATATGTATCAACAACTAGATCAACCAGATGTCCTTCTAAAGAAGTATAATGAGGATTTTAAATTAAAAATTGCGCGAGCAATTCCTGATATCTCTCCTACACACACAAATAATCAAATTAAATATAGTTTAAACAAATTAGTTATTTATAATAATTAAATAAAATAATGAAATATAAACAACTTACATAAGCTGTTTTAGAATGCTCATCAACAAACTCCCTCAATATTTTGGTACGAGTCTTCACAAATAACTCATTAATTCATGGTGGTCTTCTCTCTTCTTTAGTCTAATTAAATTAATTAGAATTTTTTTTTGTTCTTCCCAATGAATTCTAGCACACCTAAGCATGTTAGATAGCCAGACTGATGTTCTGCCTTTGAAATTTTTGTAATCCTATAAATTGTGTCAGACTCTATGCGACAGTGCGTGAAATTTTCTACATTTAACTTATTATGTCAGTCTCTATGAAATAATATGTTCTTCCATTGCGATCTAGCTCATTGTGTCAGACCCCCGGAAGCAATATTACAAAGTCATCAATTCCAACCGTTGTGTCAGTCTCTATGCGACAATGTGTGAAATTTTCTATATTTAACTTATTGTGTCAGTCTCCACACGACAATATGTTCTTCCTTTGCGATCTAGCTCATTATGTCAGACCCTAGTTAACAATGTTGTGAAGTAAACAATTCCACCCATTGTGTCAGACCCTAGTTAACAATGTTGTGAAGTAAACAATTCCACCCATTGTGTCAGTCTCTATGTGACAATGTGTGAAATTTTCTATATTTAACTTATTGTGTCAGTCTCCATGCAACAATATGTTCTTTCTTTGCGATTCAACCCATTTTATCAGACTCCAGGAAGCAATGTCGCGAAATCAACAATCCCACTCATTGTGTTAGTATCTATGAGACAATGTGTGAAATTTACAATTTAACTTATTGTGTTAGTCTCCATGCAACAATATGTTCTTCTATCGTGATCTAGCTCATTGTGTCAGACTTCAGGCAATAATGTTGCGAAATCAGCAATTCCACCCATTGTGTCAGTCTCTATGCGATAATGTGTGAAATTTTCTATATTGCGTCAGTCTCCATGCAACAATATGTTCTTTCTTTATGATCTAGCTCATTGTGTCAGACCCTAGGCAACAATGTTGCGAAGTCAACAATTCCACCCATTGTGTCAGTCTCTATGCGACAATGTGTGAAATTTTCTATATTTAACTTATTGTGTCAGTCTCCATGCAACAATATGTTCTTTCTTTGAGATCTAGTTCATTGTGTCAGACCCCAGGCAACAATATTATGAAATCAACAATTCCACCCATTGTGTCAGTCTCTATGCGACAATGTGTGAAATTTTCTATATTTAATTTATTGTGTCAGTCTTCACGTAGCAATACATTTCTTTCTTTGCGATCTAGCTCATTGTGTGAGACTCTAGGCAACAGTGTTACGAAATCAGCAGTTCCACTCATTATGTCAGTCTCTATGCGACAATGTGTAAAATCTACAAATATAACTCACTGCGTCAGTCTCCATGCAACAATGTGTGAAATCTGCAATATTACTCATTGCATCAGTCTCCATGCAACAATGCTGTTATCAAGCTTTCTCTGTGATATAACCCATTGTGTTAGTCTCCATGCAGCAATGTGCGAAATTTGCAATATAGTCCATTGCATCAGTCTCCATGCAACAATATTACTATCAAGCTTTTTCTGCGATATAAACCATTGCACCAGTCTCCATGCAACAATGTTACTATCAAGTTTTTTCTGCGATATGGACCATTGCATCAGTCTCCATGTAGCAATGTTATTATAAAGCTTTTTTTCCCTGCGATATAGCCTATTGCACCAGTCTCCATGCAACAATGTTATTATCAAGCTTTTTCCGTGATATAGCCCATTGCATCATCCTCCATGCAACAATATTATTATCAAGCTTTTTCTGCAATATAGCTCATTGTGTCAGGCTCCATGCAATAATGTGCAAAATCTACAATATAACTCATCGCCTAACTCTCCATGCGGCTATGTGGTTATCGAGCTCTTTTTAAATATATATCCCCTAGGTTGTGATAGATATGCGAATAAATCTGCATGATCCATTGCATCAATCTCCAAGAAGCAATGTGTTATCAGACTTTGTTTTATTCATCCCCTAGATTGCGATAAATAGACGAAATCAAATCAAATCCAAACTTACTATATTAGTCTCCAAGCATTAGTAAGTCAACTTTTTCAAAACTTGTATTTTTGTAAATATGCATAAAAAATCTACAATCTCTCTTAGATACTGACGAGTTATCTGCGTCGTCGCGTATGAGTTAAATCAAAACTTTGGTTTAAACACCGGTAAGATGATACATCATCATCTATACTTAATCTTCAATCATATCTCTCTATTCAAACTCTGGTAGGATGATGCATCATCATCTCTGCCTATTTCTTTATTCAAACTGCGGTAGGATGATACATCATCGTCCTTGCCTATTTATTTGAGCTCCGAGATATGCTATATCAGTGTACTATGATTTAATAATGTTTTGATCCAAATTTTGGGGTCTTCCATTATTTAATAACCCTTTGATAATGTGATACGGTGGGAGAACTGACTTGGGTTTTGCGTTTGTATTCGCACTTGTTCGGTTGAGCAAGAGTCGCCACCGACTTTTTATTTTATCCTAAAGGAAAGGTTAAAAAAGCACAGCAAAAACCTTTTGAGATATTTCGTGGGTTCGGGGGGTAGATTATGAAAAGGGAAGGTATTAGCACCCTTTTCATCCATGGTTATCCATGGGCTCTTAGTTACTTGGTTTTTTAGATCACTTGCCTTGATTTTCGATTGCTTTGAAATTGTGGTGTGTGTGTGTGTGTTTTGAAAATGTTTTTGAAGAGATGCCTTGTTTTAGGCAACTAATGTATTCGACTCGTGTTTGAGTGTTTTACAAAAGTGTGGATCTTTTCGAAAAGATGTTTCAAATGTTTTTGAGAGTTTGTTTTGAAAGTGTTTGTGGAATGTGGTTTTTGAAAAGAAAGCAAGTGTTTTTACAAGTTGATCTCAAGTAACTAAGAGTTTTGTCTACCCTATTGTACTCAAAGGTTTTCTCTATGTTTTCAACCCTTTTTAACAATTTTGTTCCACCATTGAATTTGGTGGACAATCTTGCGTTTAGGATGTTTTAACGGGACGGGCGCGGGTCATCGTATGGACCATGAATGCAATGGTGCCAAGTGTCTTTGGCAATTTGCTTTGAAGGGACTATGATCATTCCATTTAGGCAACTTTCGAAAGCGTCATCAAGGGACTTATGATCATTTGAATTTGTTTTGCCAAAGAAATTCGACGTGCAAGCATGGCCCATTTTGGAAGGCAACATGTGGGATTACCCTAGAGGGTGCAAGTGTGATTGTGTATTGATTTCATGTATTTGTCTTGTATTAGGTTATCTAGCGTTTGGTTTTATGTACATGCAAACCCTAGGTCTAAACATGGTATAATTTGAAAGCGGTAAATTGCGGAAATGTAAAGTCTACGCTATTACAAAGTAAGTATCCGGGAGTGGGGGTACAAATTTACGAATGGGGATGAGACTTAGGAATGTAGTGTCCAATAGATTACAACCAAATCGAATCGATCAAATGTAAATGTAATGAATATACAAAAATAAGCAAATGTATAATGTATCAAATATAAGTACATTGTGTAAGTGTATGTGTATATGTGTATGTAATTATTTACAGGTGCGAAAATGTGAAATTAATGTATTATTAAGGTATTGCTTTAACTTAAAGAAAAGAATTAGATATTCATTTATTTAGTCCTTTGAAATCTTGTATATTCTTTGATATGTACAAAAAGAATGTTTTAATTAAATGTTTTTAATTCTAATTATGTATATAAAAAATGTATTTTTTATTTGTTATGCACAAAGAGAATATTTCAATTAAAAGAAAAAAGGTGTTTTCAATTTTAATTATATTGTGTAAAAAAAAGATATATTTCATTTATTATGTATAAATATAATATCTTTAAAAAAGGGAGAAGTATTTATCTTAAAAAAGAAAAACTAATATTCTATGTATAAAAAATAAAAGAAAATGTAAGTTTAATTATAGAGAAAAAAAAATACTATTTTTATAAGTTTCTATATAAACTTAATTATGCTATAAAAATATTGTTAGTGTAAAAATGCTATGTTTTGTTAATTTATTAATCAAAATAATATGTTTTAAAAAATTAAATGAAAGGGTTTGAAACAAAAATCAGAAATGGGCTCAAGGGTGAGGTTATGGCCCAAGCAGAAGAGAAATGGGGGGTGTGAGTTGGAAACGTGAAAAGGCTTTGTGTTTTGTGAAACGGGTTAGGCCCATTTGCCCTAAACAAGTTTTAGGGTTCATTGTTTTTCTGTTCATTTGGGACATACGCTTAGGGTTTGGAAGGAGCAGCGGCGGCGTCCACTTGTCTCGTTCGTCTCCATTCCTTTGGCCATGGTTGTTTGAGCATCACCTCTTCGCCTAAGCCATCAGCGTTTCCTTCGCCTTCTTTCCCTCTCCATGGTTGGATCAAATTAAACAGTGAAATAGGTAACGATTTTGCTTTTGCATGGTTTACTGTTTTTCGATTAAGTATTTCGATTTTGATTTGTTGTTGTGTTCATTATTGTTTTTGCTGGAGGTACGTGAGAAGGGATGAAAGAAATGGTGGAGGCGCTTAGGAGGCTCGACGGTGAAGGGGTTGCGCGATGAGAGCTTGATGCTAGCTTTGCAAGGATATCTGGTACTTTTTGTCTCACTCTTGGTTTGATGATGACATTGAACTGAAAACCCCTTTTTTTCTTCTTCTTCTTATCGCCCTGTTTACATGCCTCTGTACGCTTTTGTTGTCTCCCTTCTTCGTCTCTGAGTTGCCTTGAATGTTTCTGTTTGGTTGCCTCGAATGTTTGCCTTTGAACGTTTTGCCTGTGATGAGGATTTCTGAGGCCTGATGCTTGACTATTCCTTTGAAAACGCTATTGTTGAAATGTTGTTTTGACTAGCTGGACTTCTTCTTCTTTCTGCTTTGCTTCTGTATATCGATACTTGGTTGCCTTGATGTTTTGAATGTTTGGTTGCCTTGTGTTGCCTAATGATGAAGAGATTCTGAAGGCAATTGGTGGGTTTGGGAAATTGGTTTTACAGGTTATGTATGTTCTGGTTTTAGTTTGGCCAAAGTTATGTTACTATAGCTTAGGCTTTGAAAATGGCTATATGGTTTGGAGATTTCACAGGTTGTGAGGCTTTGAGGCTCTGGCTTCAGGTTAGGCTTTTTGACAGGTTATCTGGTTTTTAGCTTGTTTAAACCTTTTGGTTAGGCCTTGACAGGTTCCACGCTTGTTGGTTTAAGGCGTTTGATAGGTTAATGCTTGGCTTGAGGCTTCACAGGTTTATGCTTAGGCAGGTATGAGGCACAGGTTTAATGCAGGTTAATGGCCTTTTTGCAACTGGTTTTTTGTGTTTGAGTTTGAATGGTACAGGTACAAGTTTGTGAGGTTTCAGCAGGTGCAGGCTTGTGTGTTCTTATGCTTGTTAACAAACAGGTTCAAGGTTCTTTGGGACTTGGAGGCTTATCAGTTTTGTATATTTTTTGTATTGGTTTTGCTCTCTTTTCTTTACTGTACTGTGTTTAGTTCTTTATATTTTCTTCCTTCCTGCCTAAAGCCTAAACCTGCTTTCTTTTTCTCTTCTTCTTCTCTCTCCAGTACAGTTTATATATTTAAAATATGCTTATGCTGTACTTTTGTTCTGAAAGGGCCACTTGGGAAATGATGACAATGGGATAGTTTGCTTGCATAACCATTTTCCTCTGCATATTTGTCCCTTCTTGACAGCTTCTTGTACTTTGTATCTTTTGATATCCTTCCAAATCTTCTTTTTGACAGCTTTTTGTACTTTGTACAGTTTGATAGAAAGTTTGAATTTGGACTTTTTAGTTTGAACTTCTAGTTTGGTTTGAACTTGTGCAGTGCTGTTTGAGATTTGAACTATGCATTTTGGACAATTTTTGAATTGTGCAATTTTGACTTTTGTGCATTCATTTTTAGCAAATAAATATCCGTCCCTCTTTGTGAACCGGGAGAAATCCCGTGATTTGCAGAGAGGGTTAACTGATCCCAATCAGTGGCCCTTAATGATGAATTTTATATCTGTCTCTTTTATTTACTTATCTGCTATTTGACTTTTCTTCTTTTCTTTTGCAGATGAATAATTGAATGGAGAGGGGTATTAAATGAAGAATGAAGAATTGGAGACTTATAAAAAATAGGATAATTTCATTTTTTTATTTAAATTTAAATTAATGTAAAATCATTGTTGTAAATAAATTGTAAACAATAATTGTACGAATAATTTAAAAATAAATAAAAGTTTTTATTATCCAATTAATTCTATTTCCTCCTTTTTCAATTATTTACTTATTATTTATAGTTCTTTAAATTAAAATAACTGAAAATTAAATTCCAGATATTTAATCTTTAGAATAATAAATAATCAACTAAACATTGATTCCACGTTGATCAAAATAATGAACTTGGCGCTTCCATCATCCAAAGAAAAGCACAATCAAACACAATAACTGATCAGACGCATTCCCCTTTTTACTGATTTCTTACCAAACACTGTAAATCCGAGCCGAATGTATCTTTTGACTGGTTCAATCAAACAAACGTGAATTCAAACCAAATCCCGGAACAACTTGCAAAGCATCGCAGAATTTAAATCCTTCTGAGAACGTGCCCACAAAAACCCTAATTCCTGATTAAATTCCAAAGAGCGTTCGCCTGATCAAAGTTGAGCCAAAATCAACCAAAACCTTAAGCCAACTGTGTGAAACATTCCAGAGCCCTGAAAATCAATAAAACCCTAATTGCGTCTGACTGACGAGAAAAGTCCGTTTGACCGATTCTTGAGCCAGTTTGAAAGATTAGGAAAAGCCTGAAGCTGTTATTTCTTGAGGAAAAATGCGAGGGCAAATTTTGGGGTACAACAGTTGCCCCTGTTCAATCTTCTTGAACCTGAAGAGTTAGATTGGCAAGTTTGCCTTTCGCGACTTGAAGGTAAAAGAAGATTGGACACTAAAGTACCCAGAAAATTTGCACTCGGCGATGTGATGGTAGAGGTGAATGGGCTTGAAGATGCCATTTGGTGATGGGCTTAAAGATGCCATCTGATGCGATAGGATCTTGTCGGGGGATGGGCTTAGAGATGCCATCTGGGAATGGGCTTAAAGATGCCATCAGGGAATGGGCTTAAAGATGCCATTTGGCGACTGCTGGTAGGAGGATGGGCTTAAAGATGCCATCTAAAAATGTTGAACTGTATGCCAATGGTGAGTATCAGAAAGGCACCCATGTTTTGAAACATCTCTGAATTGGGGGTCCGAGCAAGCAATAGATTGACATCCACGTTTTGGAGAATCCGTAAACTATTTTCAGGAGTTGAGATTGAATAATCAATAGAGCAGCATCCGTTGTTGGGAAGCGTCTGTAAACTGTTTTCAAAAGTTGAGAAGAGTCTGAACAAGTGATAGGTTAACATCTGTTACTGGAGAACCCGTGAACTGTTTTCAGAAGTCTTGAAGTTGAATAAGCAATAGAGCAGCATCCGTTGTTGGGAAGCGTCCGTAAACTGTTTTCAAAAATTGCATCTGAACAAGTTGGTAGATTAACATCCGTTGTTGGGAAGAATCCGTAAACTATTTTCAGAAGTCTTGAGGTTGAATAAGCAATAGAGCAGCATCCGTTGTTGGGAAGCGTCCGTATACTGTTTTCAAAAATTGCATCTGAACAAGTTGGTAGATTAACATTCGTTGTTGGGAAGAATCCGTAAACTGTTTTCAAAAATCTTGAGGTTGAGGAGGAACCGGTATAGGGTTTCCTGATGATGAGCTTGTGTAAAACTGCATCTGGAGGAATTTGAAGAATTATCAGAATGTCGCTGTGTTTGGGTCACATCTGAGTGAACTTGGAAGATGATCTTTGTCTGCCAACTGATCTTTCCTGAAAAGGTAAAGGGTTAGTTGTATGCAATGTTATGATGCATGATGCAATGTATGTGACATCAATGTTTATGACATGAATGGGATGAATGCGCATGTAAGCTGATGAGCTAATGCTGAGGATAAATGAATCCTGGATGGCTGAAGATAAGAGAATCTTGACTGCTGCCTGGGAGAATAATTCTTTGGCTGCTGCTGTGGAGGGCAAGAGTCTTCAAATTGTTGAAAATGAGAAGTCTTGGGACCACTGTTGGGAAAATCAGAAGCCTGGATTGTATGCCAAACTACTGGGGTCTTCCTGTTTTGAGGAGATCTGTGTAGGATTTCCTGATGATGAGTCCGTGTAAAACTGCATCGGGTTTTTTGAACACTTTTGACATTCGAATGCCCCAAGTGGTGATGTAGATAATTTCCTGGCTTGTTACAGGTGTTTGTCTACAATCGGTCGTCCACAGATGTTTCCTGGCTTGTTACAGGTGTTGATCTGGAACTCTTCAGACGTGCCCTGGCTGGATACAGGAATCGAGTCTGGAAAGGTGATAGATAACAGATATGCCCTGGCTGGATACAGGAATCGAATCCTCAAACTCTTCAGACGTGCCCTGGCTAGATACAGGAATCGAGTCTGGAAATAGTCGTCAACAGATATGCCCTGGCTGGATATAGGAATCGAATCCTCAAACTCTTCAGACGTGCCCTGGCTAGATACAGGAATCGAGTCTGGAAATAGTCGTCAACAGATATGCCCTGGCTGGATACAGGAATCGAATGTGGAAATAGTCGTCAACAGATATGCCCTGGCTGGATACAGGAATCGAATCCTCAAACTCTTCAGACGTGCCCTGGCTAGATACAGGAATCGAGTCTGGAAATAATGATGTTGATTTGTTGAACACTTTTGACATTCGAATGCCCCAAGTGGTGATGAAGGAGTCTTGATTCAGATTACTCTGCATATTGAGAGATTTCTTGAAATCTTGACTAGACTACCCCAGATTAACTGGATTGTGCTATGTCATGCCCCCTTGTTGATAGGAGATTTGTCGTTGGAAGTGTTATCCTCTTGAAGTGACTTTGCTTACTGAGAGAGTTTTCGTTCCTCCGAACATTCGCTGTATGAATTTCTTCGCTGTCAAACAAAAAGCCAAATGCAGACAGTGATATTCAAGCAAAGCAAAGTTTATGTTTGTCTCGAAGTTTTGAAAAATGCGTTTTTAGCAGAAAACTTTTTATAAGACAGATCAACACAAGATTTTAGAGCAAAGCCTTACAGGAGTCAGGATACCTTTTGTAACAGTATGCTTTCGAACTAACCCAATGCTTCAATTAGGACTTTTGAAGGGTTGTAACGTGGCTTGGTTCACGGTTTAAGAAACAGAGGATAAAGGCTCAAAGTATATTCGTACCCACCCGCTCTTCGTGATGTTCTCCAACCTAAGCTCAGTTAATTGTGCGTCATACTCTGTTTTGAGTTCGGAACGACTTTTGGGCGATGGTTCACCAGTTGAATTTGGGAGACAGTCATCATCTCCTTTTTCTTTTTCAACATTTTTCATGTTGTTGAGGACTTTGTAATGACCTCGCTATTTTGATTTTGATTTGTTATCCCTAACTTTTGCCTGACTGTTCCCATTTTCGAGATTACAGTCAGCGGGATGCCCCAGCTTTCTTAAGCCTCCTTTTTAGGTTTTGACTTAATGGGCTTTTCTTTTGAGAGATTGACTGCCTATGTGATAGGGAACCACCCTTGTCTTTTGATTCCAAAGGAACACTTTCCTTTTGACGTTGTTTGTTGTGTTACGAACTGAGAGTTTGCGACTTCAATGCGCATTTTCTTTGGATTAACTGAGATACTACCCTGCCCCAGGTTTATATCAAAGGTTTTGATTGTTTAGAACAAGAAACTCCTACTTCTTTGGCTCGAAGGGGTTGGCTAGGGATTATCTTCCTTATAACTCCAGTGTTTGGGATTTGAAAGAAATGCTTGTACATCATCAGCAAGGTTTGTTCAAAAGCATACTGTATAAGATCATGGTATTGTTTCGTCATCCTCCCTCTAAAGGCTTACAGCTTTTTATCAAGAGTCAAATATCATGAAGAAAAGCATAAGAGTAGTGAAACGAATGGATGAATTCAAGACAAACATATGCAATGCATTAATGAAAACAGAGTTTAACATCAACAGATAATCGTTTGACAGCAAAAGAAATTACAACTTTGAAAATTCAAAAAGAAGCAAAAGTCTTTCAGCTTGAGCTTCGTCACTTCAGGTGGAGAACCCTTTAACGGAAGATTTTCATCTCGCCGTCTGGCATGAATTCCAGCACTCCAATATCGATCAGATCTTGAATCTTGTTCTTCAAGGCCCAACAGTCGTTGGTGTCGTGTCCCGGGCTGTAGGAGTGGTAAACACAAAATGCGTCGGGACGATAGTTAGGAGAGGAGGTATTGAGCTTCTGAGGAGGATCCCTTAGGGTAAGCAGGTTGACCTCCAGCAGGCGCTTCAGTATGAAGAATGATGGTATTTCAGTCTCCATGAACTGTCTTCCCGACGTTTCTTGCTTACGCCGATTACCCCTTTGACGCTGGCGAGGTTGTTGATGGGCTTGTGACCCTGAAGCCAGCAAAGGAGCTTTCCCCTTGTCTTCTTGAGTGGATGGAGGATGAGCGATGACTTTCTCTTCAACCTCAAATGTCTGCCCCAGTTGGTTGTTCAGAAGCAGTTGGCGGACAAGGACTCAGAGTTCCTCTTGTCTTTGAGATAGGTCTTGGATGAGAGCCATCTGGCCCACCAACTGTCCCATCACTTGGGTCCTCAATGTTGTCAGGTCGAACTGCAGCTCCGCAAGCTGATCGCTCCTAATATTGTTGGAATTTTCCCAGCCCTTGGTGAGGAGAGCTTTCATTTCTTCTTGCCCCAGAGACAAGTTCAGGAACATCTCCTGCAGCTGAGCAGTCTGGTCTTGGATGTATTTGACAGACCTTTCTAGAGCCATCTCTTGCTGAAATAAACAGCAGGAGAGTAAGGAAACCTGAAAAAGGAAAGACTATCAAAATGCAATGCATGATATGTGGATGCATGCTTTCAAGGATCTCTTGGGGTAAACACAAGAAAATGTTAGAGGTTGAACTTTGCACTTGGATTGGAGATCTCCGCATCGGTGGATGTCTTTCCACGAGAATCAAGCTCACTATGTCGAGTGGGTCGTAGCCACTGATTCAAGTTGTCGCACTTGATCTTTGTTTGGAGAACTTTGTATCGGTGGATGTCTTTCCACTAGAATCAAGCTCACCATGTCAAGTGGGTCATAGCTACTGATTCAAGTTGTTGCACTTGAACTTTGGTTGGCATTGGTTAGAGGAGAAACCTCTTGCCCCTTGGTAGGCGTCTGGTTCAACGTAACCCTGCATCAAAAGAACCCTCGAGATCCTTGAAATGGTTATTGAAAATGCTATGGTATGATGTCATGATGTTATATACATGTATGCGAAAGGCAAATGAGTGTATATACAGGCAAACATGTTCACACAAAGCAAACAAGTCCTTAGGTTTAGGCTTGCATGGGGTTCAGGTACTACCCTCTTTCAGTTTCGTTGGTTAAAACCTGTCCTATCAAAAGTAACCGGGTTCTAGAGGATCTCAAATCATTGACTACCCTCGATCGGTCATAATTCCAACATCGCTATCTTTTCTTGCGGCCGGAACCATCGCGAGAGTTTAGCCTCAATGAGTGTAGCATACTGCTACTGTTCTAATGGCCAAGTTGGGTCAATTTAGGGTTCTAAGGTCGGTTGGTGCTTAATGACTCCTTGGAAGACCCATATTCTCCCCGTTTCAACACGAGGGATATCGGTACAGACCAAGGCGCCACACCAACGTAGCCACTGCTTCACCCATGTCGGTATACGCCGGACAGGTCCCTCACAGATTATGCTACCTAAAAGGGTATTCCCCAGATCCGGGTTAGGATCTATGAAACTCCGATACGAAGCCCACAAATGTAAAAGCAAACAAAGCAATCAATTGAAAATAAAGGTGATCTAAACCCTAAGGTAACCCCACTTCAAATTATCTATCCCCAGCAGAGTCGCCAGTTCTGTGATACGGTGGGAGAACTGACTTGGGTTTTACGTTTGTATTCGCACTTGTTCGGTTGAGCAAGAGTCGCCACCGACTTTTTATTTTATCCTAAAGGAAAGGTTAAAAAAGCACAGCAAAAACCTTTTGAGATATTTCGTGGGTTCGGGGGGGTAGATTATGAAAAGGGAAGGTATTAGCACCCTTTTCATCCATGGTTATCCATGGGCTCTTAGTTACTTGGTTTTTTAGATCACTTGCCTTGATTTTCGATTGCTTTGAAATTGTGGTGTGTGTGTGTGTTTTGAAAATGTTTTTGAAGAGATGCCTAGTTTTAGGCAACTAATGTATTCGACTCGAGTTTGAGTGTTTTACAAAAGTGTGGATCTTTTCGAAAAGATGTTTCAAATGTTTTTGAGAGTTTGTTTTGAAAGTGTTTGTGGAATGTGGTTTTTGAAAAGAAAGCACGTGTTTTTACAAGTTGATCTCAAGTAACTAAGAGTTTTGTCTACCCTATTGTACTCAAAGGTTTTCTCTATGTTTTCAACCCTTTTTAACAATTTTGTTCCACCGTTGAATTTGATGGACAATCTTGCGTTTAGGATGTTTTAACGGGACGGGCGCGGGTCATCGTATGGACCATGAATGCAATGGTGCCAAGTGTCTTTGGCAATTTGCTTTGAAGGGACTATGATCATTCCATTTAGGCAACTTTCGAAAGCGTCATCGAGGGACTTATGATCATTTGAATTTGTTTTGCCAAAGAAATTCGACGTGCAAGCATGGCCCATTTTGGAAGGCAACATGTGGGATTACCCTAGAGGGTGCAAGTGTGATTGTGTATTGATTTCATGTATTTGTCTTGTATTAGGTTATCTAGCGTTTGGTTTTATGTACATGCAAACCCTAGGTCTAAACATGGTATAATTTGAAAGCGGTAAATTGCGGAAATGTAAAGTCTACGCTATTACAAAGTAAGTATCCGGGAGTGGGGGTACAAATTTACGAATGGGGATGAGACTTAGGAAAGTAGTGTCCAATAGATTACAACCAAATCGAATCGATCAAATGTAAATGTAACGAATATACAAAAATAAGCAAATGTATAATGTATCAAATATAAGTACATTGTGTAAGTGTATGTGTATATGTGTATGTAATTATTTACAGGTGCGAAAATGTGAAATTAATGTATTATTAAGGTACTGCTTTAACTTAAAGAAAAGAATTAGATATTCATTTATTTAGTCCTTTGAAATCTTGTATATTCTTTGATATGTACAAAAAGAATGTTTTAATTAAATGTTTTTAATTCTAATTATGTATATAAAAAA
Organism: Vicia faba; assembly: GCA_948472305.1. Taxonomy (NCBI): domain Eukaryota; kingdom Viridiplantae; phylum Streptophyta; class Magnoliopsida; order Fabales; family Fabaceae; genus Vicia; species Vicia faba. The sequence continues at coordinate 1,206,088,627 of OX451741.1, forward strand.
TGTATTTTTTATTTGTTATGCACAAAGAGAATATTTCAATTAAAAGAAAAAAAGGTGTTTTCAATTTTAATTATATTGTGTAAAAAAAAGATATATTTCATTTATTATGTATAAATATAATATCTTTAAAAAAGGGAGAAGTATTTATCTTAAAAAAGAAAAATTAATATTCTATGTATAAAAAATAAAAGAAAATGTAAGTTTAATTATAGAGAAAAAAATACTATTTTTACAAGTTTCTATATAAACTTAATTATGCTATAAAAATATTGTTAGTGTAAAAATGCTATGTTTTGTTAATTTATTAATCAAAATAATATGTTTTAAAAAATTAAATGAAAGGGTTTGAAACAAAAATCAGAAATGGGCTCAAGGGTGGGGTTATGGCCCAAGCAGAAGAGAAATGGGGGGTGTGAGTTGGAAACGTGAAAAGGCTTTGTGTTTTGTGAAATGGGTTAGGCCCATTTGCCCTAAACAAGTTTTAGGGTTCATTGTTTTTCTGTTCATTTGGGACATACGCTTAGGGTTTGGAAGGAGCAGCGGCGGCGTCCACTTGTCTCGTTCGTCTCCATTCCTTTGGCCATGGTTGTTTGAGCATCACCTCTTCGCCTAAGCCATCAGCGTTTCCTTCGCCTTCTTTCCCTCTCCATGGTTGGATCAAACTAAACAGTGAAATAGGTAACGATTTTGCTTTTGCATGATTTACTGTTTTTCGATTAAGTATTTCGATTTGTATTTGTTGTTGTGTTCGTTATTGTTTTTGCTGGAGGTACGTGAGAAGGGATGAAAGAAATGGTGGAGGCGCTTAGGAGGCTCGACGGTGAAGGGGTTGCGCGATGAGAGCTTGATGCTATCTTTGCAAGGATATCTGGTACTTTTTGTCTCACTCTTGGTTTGATGATGACATTGAACTGAAAACCCCTTTTTTTCTTCTTCTTCTTATCGCCCTGTTTACATGCCTCTGTACGCTTTTGTTGTCTCCCTTCTTCGTCTCTGAGTTGCCTTGAATGTTTCTGTTTGGTTGCCTCGAATGTTTGCCTTTGAACATTTTGCCTGTGATGAGGATTTCTGAGGCCTGATGCTTGACTATTCCTTTGAAAACGCTATTGTTGAAATGTTGTTTTGACTAGCTGGACTTCTTCTTCTTTCTGCTTTGCTTCCGTATATCGATACTTGGTTGCCTTGATGTTTTGAATGTTTGGTTGCCTTGTGTTGCCTAATGATGAAGAGATTCTGAAGGCAATTGGTGGGTTTGGGAAATTGGTTTTAGAGGTTATGTATGTTCTGGTTTTAGTTTGGCCAAAGTTATGTTACTATAGCTTAGGCTTTGAAAATGGCTATATGGTTTGGAGATTTCACAGGTTGTGAGGCTTTGAGGCTCTGGCTTCAGGTTAGGCTTTTTGACAGGTTATCTGGTTTTTAGCTTGTTTAAACCTTTTGGTTAGGCCTTGACAGGTTCCACGCTTGTTGGTTTAAGGCGTTTGATAGGTTAATGCTTGGCTTGAGGCTTGACAGGTTTATGCTTAGGCAGGTATGAGGCACAGGTTTAATGCAGGTTAATGGCCTTTTTGCAACTGGTTTTTTGTGTTTGAGTTTGAATGGTACAGGTACAAGTTTGTGAGGTTTCAGCAGGTGCAGGCTTGTGTGTTCTTATGCTTGTTAACAAACAGGTTCAAGGTTCTTTGGGACTTGGAGGCTTATCAGTTTTGTATATTTTTTGTATTGGTTTTGCTCTCTTTTCTTTACTGTACTGTGTTTAGTTCTTTATATTTTCTTCCTTCCTGCCTAAAGCCTAAACCTGCTTTCTTTTTCTCTTCTTCTTCTCTCTCCAGTACAGTTTATATATTTAAAATATGCTTATGCTGTACTTTTGTTCTGAAAGGGCCACTTGGGAAATGATGACAATGGGATAGTTTGCTTGCATAACCATTTTCCTCTGCATATTTGTCCCTTCTTGACAGCTTCTTGTACTTTGTATCTTTTGATATCCTTCCAAATCTTCTTTTTGACAGCTTTTTGTACTTTGTACAGTTTGATAGAAAGTTTGAATTTGGACTTTTTAGTTTGAACTTCTAGTTTGGTTTGAACTTGTGCAGTGCTGTTTGAGATTTGAACTATGCATTTTGGACAATTTTTGAATTGTGCAATTTTGACTTTTGTGCATTCATTTTTAGCAAATAAATATCCGTCCCTCTTTGTGAACCGGGAGAAATCCCGTGATTTGCAGAGAGGGTTAACTGATCCCAATCAGTGGCCCTTAATGATGAATTTTATATCTGTCTCTTTTATTTACTTATCTGCTATTTGACTTTTCTTCTTTTCTTTTGCAGATGAATAATTGAATGGAGAGGGGTATTAAATGAAGAATGAAGAATTAGAGACTTATAAAAAATAGGATAATTTCATTTTTTTATTTAAATTTAAATTAATGTAAAATCATTGTTGTAAATAAATTGTAAACAATAATTGTACGAATAATTTAAAAATAAATAAAAGTTTTTATTATCCAATTAATTCTATTTCCTCCTTTTTCAATTATTTACTTATTATTTATAGTTCTTTAAATTAAAATAACTGAAAATTAAATTCCAGATATTTAATCTTTAGAATAATAAATAATCAACTAAACATTGATTCCACGTTGATCAAAATAATGAACTTGGCGCTTCCATCATCCAAAGCAAAGCACAATCAAACACAATAACTGATCAGACGCATTCCCCTTTTTACTGATTTCTTACCAAACACTGTAAATCCGAGCTGAATGTATCTTTTGACTGGTTCAATCAAACAAACGTGAATTCAAACCAAATCCCGGAACAACTTGCAAAGCATCGCATAATTTAAATCCTTCTGAGAACATGCCCACAAAAACCCTAATTCCTGATTAAATTCCAAAGAGCGTTCGCCTGATCAAAGTTGAGCCAAAATCAACCAAAACCTTAAGCCAACTGTGTGAAACATTCCAGAGCCCTGAAAATCAATAAAACCCTAATTGCGTCTGACTGACGAGAAAAGTCCGTTTGACCGATTCTTGAGCCAGTTTGAAAGATTAGGAAAAGCCTGAAGCTGTTATTTCTTGAGGAAAAATACGAGGGCAAATTTTGGGGTACAACAGTTGCCCCTGTTCAATCTTCTTGAACCTGAAGAGTTAGATTGGCAAGTTTGCCTTTCGCGACTTGAAGGTAAAAGAAGATTGGACACTAAAGTACCCAGAAAATTTGCACTCGGAGATGTGATGGTAGAGGTGAATGGGCTTGAAGATTCCATTTGGTGATGGGCTTAAAGATGCCATCTGATGCGATAGGATCTTGTCGGGGGATGGGCTTAGAGATGCCATCTGGGAATGGGCTTAAAGATGCCATCAGGGAATGGGCTTAAAGATGCCATTTGGCGACTGCTGGTAGGAGGATGGGCTTAAAGATGCCATATGAAAATGTTGAACTGTATGCCAATGGTGAGTATCAGAAAGGCACCCATGTTTTGGAACATCTCTGAATTGGGGGTCCGAGCAAGCAATAGATTGACATCCACGTTTTGGAGAATCCGTAAACTATTTTCAGGAGTTGAGATTGAATAATCAATAGAGCAGCATCCGTTGTTGGGAAGCGTCTGTAAACTGTTTTCAAAAGTTGAGAAGAGTCTGAACAAGTGATAGGTTAACATCTGTTACTGGAGAACCCGTGAACTGTTTTCAGAAGTCTTGAAGTTGAATAAGCAATAGAGCAGCATCCGTTGTTGGGAAGCGTCCGTAAACTGTTTTCAAAAATTGCATCTGAACAAGTTGGTAGATTAACATCCGTTGTTGGGAAGAATCCGTAAACTGTTTTCAGAAGTCTTGAGGTTGAATAAGCAATAGAGCAGCATCCGTTGTTGGGAAGCGTCCGTATACTGTTTTCAAAAATTGCATCTGAACAAGTTGGTAGATTAACATTCGTTGTTGGGAAGAATCCGTAAACTGTTTTCAAAAATCTTGAGGTTGAGGAGGAACCGGTGTAGGGTTTCCTGATGATGAGCTTGTGTAAAACTGCATCTGGAGGAATTTGAAGAAGTATCAGAATGTCGCCGTGTTTGGGTCACATCTGAGTGAACTTGGAAGATGATCTTTGTCTGCCAACTGATCTTTCCTGAAAAGGTAAAGGGTTAGTTGTATGCAATGTTATGATGCATGATGCAATGTATGTGACATCAATGTTTATGACATGAATGGGATGAATGCGCATGTAAGCTGATGAGCTAATGCTGAGGATAAATGAATCCTGGATGGCTAAAGATAAGAGAATCTTGACTGCTGCCTGGGAGAATAATTCTTTGGCTGCTGCTGTGGAGGGCAAGAGTCTTCAAATTGTTGAAAATGAGAAGTCTTGGGACCACTGTTGGGAAAATCAGAAGCCTGGATTGTATGCCAAACTACTGGGGTCTTCCTGTTTTGAGGAGATCTGTGTAGCATTTCCTGATGATGAGTCCGTGTAAAACTGCATCGGGTTTTTTGAACACTTTTGACATTCGAATGCCCCAAGTGGTGATGTAGATAATTTCCTGGCTTGTTACAGGTGTTTGTCTACAATCGGTCGTCCACAGATGTTTCCTGGCTTGTTACAGGTGTTGATCTGGAACTCTTCAGACGTGCCCTGGCTGGATACTGGAATCGAGTCTGGAAAGGTGATAGATAACAGATATGCCCTGGCTGGATACAGGAATCGAATCCTCAAACTCTTCAGACGTGCCCTGGCTAGATACAGGAATCGAGTATGGAAATAGTCGTCAACAGATATGCCCTGGCTGGATACAGGAATCGAATCCTCAAACTCTTCAGACGTGCCCTGGCTAGATACAAGAATCGAGTCTGGAAATAGTCGTCAACAGATATGCCCTGGCTGGATACAGGAATCGAATATGGAAATAGTCGTCAACAGATATGCCCTGGCTGGATACAGGAATCGAATCCTCAAACTCTTCAGACGTGCCCTGGCTAGATACAGGAATCGAGTCTGGAAATAGTGATGTTGATTTGTTGAACACTTTTGACATTCGAATGCCCCAAGTGGTGATGAAGGAGTCTTGATTCAGATTACTCTGCATATTGAGAGATTTCTTGAAATCTTGACTGGACTGCCCCAGATTAACTGGATTGTGCTATATCATGCCCCCTTGTTGATAGGAGATTTGTCGTTGGAAGTGTTATCCTCTTGAAGTGACTTTGCTTACTGAGAGAGTTTTCGTTCCTCCGAACATTCGCTGTATGAATTTCTTCGCTGTCAAACAAAAAGCCAAATGCAGACAGTGATATTCAAGCAAAGCAAAGTTTATGTTTGTCTCGAAGTTTTGAAAATGCGTTTTTAGCAGAAAACTTTTTATAAGACAGATCAACACAAGATTTTAGAGCAAAGCCTTACAGGAGTCAGGATACCTTTTGTAACAGTATGCTTTCGAACTAACCCAATGCTTCAATTAGGACTTTTGAAGGGTTGTAACGTGGCTTGGTTCACGGTTTAAGAAACAAAGGATAAAGGCTCAAAGTATATTCGTACCCACCCGCTCTTCGTGATGTTCTCCAACCTAAGCTCAGTTAATTGTGCGTCATACTCTGTTTTGAGTTCGGAACGACTTTTAGGCGATGGTTCACCAGTTGAATTTGGGAGACAGTCATCATCTCCTTTTTCTTTTTCAACATTTTTCATGTTGTTGAGGACTTTGTAATGACCTCACTATTTTGATTTTGATTTGTTATCCCTAACTTTTGCCTGACTGTTCCCATTTTCGAGATTACAGTCAGCGGGATGCCCCAGCTTTCTTAAGCCTCCTTTTCAGGTTTTGACTTAATGGGCTTTTCTTTTGAGAGATTGACTGCCTATGTGATAGGGAACCACCCTTGTCTTTTGATTCCAAAGGAACACTTTCCTTTTGACGTTGTTCGTTGTGTTACGAACTGAGAGTTTGCGACTTCAATGCGCATTTTCTTTGGATTAACTGAGATACTACCCTGCCCCAGGTTTATATCAAAGGTTTTGATTGTTTAGAACAGGAAACTCCTACTTCTTTGGCTCGAAGGGGTTGACTAGGGATTATCTTCCTTATAACTCCAGTGTTTGGGATTTGAAAGAAATGCTTGTACATCATCAGCAAGGTTTGTTCAAAAGCATACTGTATAAGATCATGGTATTGTTTCGTCATCCTCCCTCTAAAGGCTTACAGCTTTTTATCAAGAGTCAAATATCATGAAGAAAAGCATAAGAGTAGTGAAACGAATGGATGAATTCAAGACAAACATATGCAATGCATTAATGAAAACAGAGTTTAACATCAACAGATAATCGTTTGACAGCAAAAGAAATTACAACTTTGAAAATTCAAAAAGAAGCAAAAGTCTTTCAGCTTGAGCTTCGTCACTTCAGGTGGAGAACCCTTTAACGGAAGATTTTCATCTCGCCGTCTGGCATGAATTCCAGCACTCCAATATCGATCAGATCTTGAATCTTGTTCTTCAAGGCCCAACAGTCGTTGGTGTCGTGTCCCGGGCTGTAGGAGTGGTAAACACAAAATGCGTCGGGACGATAGTTAGGAGAGGAGGTATTGAGCTTCTGAGGAGGATCCCTTAGGGTAAGCAGGTTGACCTCCAGCAGGCGCTTCAGTATGAAGAATGATGGTATTTCAGTCTCCATGAACTGTCTTCCCGACGTTTCTTGCTTACGCTGATTACCCCTTTGACGCTGGCGAGGTTGTTGATGGGCTTGTGACCCTGAAGCCAGCAAAGGAGCTTTCCCCTTGTCTTCTTGAGTGGATGGAGGATGAGCGGTGACTTGCTCTTCAACCTCAAATGTCTGCCCCAGTTGGTTGTTCGGAAGCAGTTGGCGGACAAGGACTCGGAGTTCCTCTTGTTTTTGAGATAGGTCTTGGATGAGAGCCATCTGGCCCACCAACTGTCCCATCACTTGGGTCCTCAATGTTGTCAGGTCGAACTGCAGCTCCGCAAGCTGATCGCTCTTGATATTGTTGGAATTTTCCCAGCCCTTGGTGAGTAGAGATTTCATTTCTTCTTGCCCCAAAGACAAGTTCAGGAACATCTCCTGCAGCTGAGCAGTCTGGTCTTGGATGTATTTGACAGACCTTTCTAGAGCCATCTCTTGCTGAAATAAACAGCAGGAGAGTAAGGAAACCTGAAAAAGGAAAGACTGTCAAAATGCAATGCATGATATGTGGATGCATGCTTTCAAGGATCTCTTGGGGTAAACACAAGAAAATGTTAGAGGTTGAACTTTGCTCTTGGATTGGAGATCTCCGCATCGGTGGATGTCTTTCCACGAGAATCAAGCTCACTATGTCGAGTGGGTCGTAGCCACTGATTCAAGTTGTCGCACTTGATCTTTGTTTGGAGAACTTTGTATCGGTGGATGTCTTTCCACTAGAATCAAGCTCACCATGTCAAGTGGGTCATAGCTACTGATTCAAGTTGTTGCACTTGAACTTTGGTTGGCATTGGTTAGAGGAGAAACCTCTTGCCCCTTGGTAGGTGTCTGGTTCAACGTAACCCTGCATCAAAAGAACCCTCGAGATCCTTGAAATGGTTATTGAAAATGCTATGGTATGATGTCATGATGTTATGTACATGTATGCGAAAGGCAAGTGAGTGTATATACAGGCAAACATATTCACACAAAGCAAACAAGTCCTTAGGTTTAGGCTTGCATGGGGTTCAGGTACTACCCTCTTTCAGTTTCGTTGGTTAAAACCTGTCCTATCAAAAGTAACCGGGTTCTAGAGGATCTCAAATCATTGACTACCCTCGATCGGTCATAATTCCAACATCGCTATCTTTTCTTGCGGCCGGAACCATCGCGAGAGTTTAGCTTCAATGAGTGTAGCATACTGCTACTGTTCTAATGGCCAAGTTGGGTCAATTTAGGGTTCTAAGGTCGGTTGGTGCTTAATGACTCCTTGGAAGACCCATATTCTCCCCGTTTCAACACGAGGGATATCGGTACAGACCAAGGCGCCACACCAACGTAGCCACTGCTTCACCCATGTCGGTATACGCCGGACAGGTCCCTCACAGATTATGCTACCTAAAAGGGTATTCCCCAGATCCGGATTAGGATCTATGAAACTCCGATACGAAGCCCACAAATGTAAAAGCAAACAAAGCAATCAATTGAAAATAAAGGTGATCTAAACCCTAAGGTAACCCCACTTCAAATTATCTATCCCCAGCAGAGTCGCCAGTTCTGTGATACGGTGGGAGAACTGACTTGGGTTTTGCGTTTGTATTCGCACTTGTTCGGTTGAGCAAGAGTCGCCACCGACTTTTTATTTTATCCTAAAGGAAAGGTTAAAAAAGCACAGCAAAAACCTTTTGAGATATTTCGTGGGTTCGGGGGGGGGGGTAGATTATGAAAAGGGAAGGTATTAGCACCCTTTTCATCCATGGTTATCCAGGGGCTCTTAGTTACTTGGTTTTTTAGATCACTTGCCTTGATTTTCGATTGCTTTGAAATTGTGGTGTGTGTGTGTGTGTTTTGAAAATGTTTTTGAAGAGATGCCTAGTTTTAGGCAACTAATGTATTCGACTCGTGTTTGAGTGTTTTACAAAAGTGTGGATCTTTTCGAAAAGATGTTTCAAATGTTTTTGAGAGTTTGTTTTGAAAGTGTTTGTGGAATGTGGTTTTTGAAAAGAAAGCAAGTGTTTTTACAAGTTGATCTCAAGTAACTAACAGTTTTGTCTACCCTATTGTACTCAAAGGTTTTCTCTATGTTTTCAACCCTTTTTAACAATTTTGTTCCACCGTTGAATTTGATGGACAATCTTGCGTTTATGATGTTTTAACGGGACGAGCGCGGGTCATCGTATGGACCATGAATGCAATGGTGCCAAGTGTCTTTGGCAATTTTCTTTGAAGGGACTATGATCATTCCATTTAGGCAACTTTCGAAAGCGTCATCGAGGGACTTATGATCATTTGAATTTGTTTTGCCAAAGAAATTCGACGTGCAAGCATGGCCCATTTTGGAAGGCAACATGTGGGATTACCCTAGAGGGTGCAAGTGTGATTGTGTATTGATTTCATGTATTTGTCTTGTATTAGGTTATCTAGCGTTTGGTTTTATGTACATGCAAACCCTAGGTCTAAACATGGTATAATTTGAAAGCGGTAAATTGCGGAAATGTAAAGTCTACGCTATTACAAAGTAAGTATCCGGGAGTGAGGGTACAAATTTACGAATGGGGATGAGACTTAGGAATGTAGTGTCCAATAGATTACAACCAAATCGAATCGATCAAATGTAAATGTAACGAATATACAAAAATAAGCAAATGTATAATGTATCAAATATAAGTACATTGTGTAAGTGTATGTGTATATGTGTATGTAATTATTTACAGGTGCGAAAATGTGAAATTAATGTATTATTAAGGTATTGCTTTAACTTAAAGAAAAGAATTAGATATTCATTTATTTAGTCCTTTGAAATCTTGTATATTCTTTGATATGTACAAAAAGAATGTTTTAATTAAATGTTTTTAATTCTAATTATGTATATAAAAATGTATTTTTTATTTGTTATGCACAAAGAGAATATTTCAATTAAAAGAAAAAAAGGTGTTTTCAATTTTAATTATATTGTGTAAAAAAAAGATATATTTCATTTATTATGTATAAATATAATATCTTTAAAAAAGGGAGAAGTATTTATCTTAAAAAAGAAAAATTAATATTCTATGTATAAAAAATAAAAGAAAATGTAAGTTTAATTATAGAGAAAAAAATATTATTTTTACAAGTTTCTATATAAACTTAATTATGCTATAAAAATATTGTTAGTGTAAAAATGCTATGTTTTGTTAATTTATTAATCAAAATAATATGTTTTAAAAAATTAAATGAAAGGGTTTGAAACAAAAATCAGAAATGGGCTCAAGGGTGGGGTTATGGCCCAAGCAGAAGAGAAATGGGGGGTGTGAGTTGGAAACGTGAAAAGGCTTTGTGTTTTGTGAAACGGGTTAGGCCCATTTGCCCTAAACAAGTTTTAGGGTTCATTGTTTTTCTGTTCATTTGGGACATACGCTTAGGGTTTTGAAGGAGCAGCGGCGGCGTCCACTTGTCTCGTTCGTCTCCATTCCTTTGGCCATGGTTGTTTGAGCATCACCTCTTCGCCTAAGCCATCGGCGTTTCCTTCGCCTTCTTTCCCTCTCCATGGTTGGATCAAACTAAACAGTGAAATAGGTAACGATTTTGCTTTTGCATGATTTACTGTTTTTCGATTAAGTATTTCGATTTGTATTTGTTGTTGTGTTCGTTATTGTTTTTGCTGGAGGTACGTGAGAAGGGATGAAAGAAATGGTGGAGGCGCTTAGGAGGCTCGACGGTGAAGGGGTTGCGCGATGAGAGCTTGATGCTAGCTTTGCAAGGATATCTGGTACTTTTTGTCTCACTCTTGGTTTGATGATGACATTGAACTGAAAACCCCTTTTTTTCTTCTTCTTCTTATCGCCCTGTTTACATGCCTCTGTACGCTTTTGTTGTCTCCCTTCTTCGTCTCTGAGTTGCCTTGAATGTTTCTGTTTGGTTGCCTCGAATGTTTGCCTTTGAACGTTTTTCCTGTGATGAGGATTTCTGAGGCCTGATGCTTGACTATTCCTTTGAAAACGCTATTGTTGAAATGTTGTTTTGACTAGCTGGACTTCTTCTTCTTTCTGCTTTGCTTCTGTATATCGATACTTGGTTGCCTTGATGTTTTGAATGTTTGGTTGCCTTGTGTTGCCTAATGATGAAGAGATTCTGAAGGCAATTGGTGGGTTTGGGAAATTGGTTTTACAGGTTATGTATGTTCTGGTTTTAGTTTGGCCAAAGTTATGTTACTATAGCTTAGGCTTTGAAAATGGCTATATGGTTTGGAGATTTCACAGGTTGTGAGGCTTTGAGGCTCTGGCTTCAGGTTAGGCTTTTTGACAGGTTATCTGGTTTTTAGCTTGTTTAAACCTTTTGGTTAGGCCTTGACAGGTTCCACGCTTGTTGGTTTAAGGCGTTTGATAGGTTAATGCTTGGCTTGAGGCTTAACAGGTTTATGCTTAGGCAGGTATGAGGCACAGGTTTAATGCAGGTTAATGGCCTTTTTGCAACTGGTTTTTTGTGTTTGAGTTTGAATGGTACAGGTACAAGTTTGTGAGGTTTCAGCAGGTGCAGGCTTGTGTGTTCTTATGCTTGTTAACAAACAGGTTCAAGGTTCTTTGGGACTTGGAGGCTTATCAGTTTTGTATATTTTTTGTATTGGTTTTGCTCTCTTTTCTTTACTGTACTGTGTTTAGTTCTTTATATTTTCTTCCTTCCTGCCTAAAGCCTAAACCTGCTTTCTTTTTCTCTTCTTCTTCTCTCTCCAGTAAAGTTTATATATTTAAAATATGCTTATGCTGTACTTTTGTTCTGAAAGGGCCACTTGGGAAATGATGACAATGGGATAGTTTGCTTGCATAACCATTTTCCTCTGCATATTTGTCCCTTCTTGACAGCATCTTGTACTTTGTATCTTTTGATATCCTTCCAAATCTTCTTTTTGACAGCTTTTTGTACTTTGTACAGTTTGATAGAAAGTTTGAATTTGGACTTTTTAGTTTGAACTTCTAGTTTGGTTTGAACTTGTGCAGTGCTGTTTGAGATTTGAACTATGCATTTTGGACAATTTTTGAATTGTGCAATTTTGACTTTTGTGCATTCATTTTTAGCAAATAAATATCCGTCCCTCTTTGTGAACCGGGAGAAATCCCGTGATTTGCAGAGAGGGTTAACTGATCCCAATCAGTGGCCCTTAATGATGAATTTTATATTTGTCTCTTTTATTTACTTATCTGCTATTTGACTTTTCTTCTTTTCTTTTGCAGATGAATAATTGAATGGAGAGGGGTATTAAATGAAGAATGAAGAATTGGAGACTTAGAAAAAATAGGATAATTTCATTTTTTATTTAAATTTAAATTAATGTAAAATCATTGTTGTAAATAAATTGTAAACAATAATTGTACGAATAATTTAAAAATAAATAAAAGTTTTTATTATCCAATTAATTCTATTTCCTCCTTTTTCAATTATTTACTTATTATTTATAGTTCTTTAAATTAAAATAACTGAAAATTAAATTCCAGATATTTAATCTTTAGAATAATAAATAATCAACTAAACATTGATTCCACGTTGATCAAAATAATGAACTTGGCGCTTCCATCATCCAAAGCAAAGCACAGTCAAACACAATAACTGATCAGACGCATTCCCCTTTTTACTGATTTCTTACCAAACACTGTAAATCCGAGCTGAATGTATCTTTTGACTGGTTCAATCAAACAAACGTGAATTCAAACCAAATCCCGGAACAACTTGCAAAGCATCGCATAATTTAAATCCTTCTGAGAACGTGCCCACAAAAACCCTAATTCCTGATTAAATTCCAAAGAGCGTTCGCCTGATCAAAGTTGAGCCAAAATCAACCAAAACCCTAAGCCAACTGTGTGAAACATTCCAGAGCCCTGAAAATCAATAAAACCCTAATTGCGTCTGACTGACGAGAAAAGTCCGTTTGACCGATTCTTGAGCCAGTTTGAAAGACTAGGAAAAGCCTGAAGCTGTTATTTCTTGAGGAAAAATGCGAGGGCAAATTTTGGGGTACAACAGATAAGAACGTGCGAGACATGCATATTCTCGCACCATTCAATCGAAGAGTGATTAAATAGGGGCAACTGTAATACCCTAAATTTGTCTGCCCTTTTATTTCTACAGTCAAAAATATTTTAAACATTATTTTTATAATATTATTTGATTTTTATAGATGTTCATTCTCAAGTCCAGTCAAAAATATTTTAAACATTGTTTTTATAATATTATTTGATTTTTATAAATATTTGCTTCCAAACCTATTTAAAAATATAATGATTTATTTCAAATTATTTGTATTTTTTAAATAGCAAATATTTTCACACCTTTCATATACTTTCAAATTGAGTTTATTTACAAATTAGTAACATAGCACAACTGGTAAAGAATGAAGCTTGCAAGCATAAGGTCATGAGTTCAAATCTCTTGTGTCACACTTTCAAAATTTTCTGTTTTCTATATTTTGTCACTATTTTTCTTTCCGTTTTTGGAAATCAAACTTTGGGCTTTCTTTTAGACTTTTGGATAACTTAGTCTCTAAGTTTTTGTTAACCTAATTCACTATATAAATAAGACTATTGTTGTCCTAAGGTTGCCATCAACAATCATCATAATTTCCACGCACAATCATCCATAAAAACTTGCTTCTTTCTTTTTCTTTTAATTCTGTTCTTAGTTTATTCTAGGTTTGTTATCTATATCAGACAATAACAATAATTTATTTATCCTTGGCCAATGATTACATTTGAGGCCACCCACCCTTTTCAATTTCATTTTTAATTGGTTCATTATTATAACCAAATGATGAACCTGATGGTTATTTGCTTTTAAGAATTATATTTTTTATATGAATATATACTTTGTAACTACCGGTCATTTCTTTTTATTATGGTTATTGCTTTTGAGAATTATATATCAATATATACTTTGTAACTACTATCTATTTCTTTTTATTATGGTTATATGCATGTTCTTCAATTTGATTGATGTCTTTAACGATCAATACATGTTTTAAATCTAATGTTTTATAAAAAAAATTCTTTTAAATGATACTATATTCTTTACACGTTCTAACCCCTTTTTAGTACACATCTGGAAATAAAATTTTCAAACTTCTAAACATCATCTTTTACGGTCGGGTATTTTTTAATATTGATTCTCACTCCACAAACCTTGTTTATAACATTACTTTCAACGTGTAATTTCTTACTAGCAATTTTATTAGAAATTGACACATTGAACAACCTGCAAAATCAAACAACTCACCGGATAACTTATTACTAACATTACTCAAAGTTAAAAACCAATTTCCAATCATTATCACAAATTCATTATGTTCATCATCAATTCAAAATATTCTAACACAAACATCCTTGTTATCATTATCCAAAGCAACAAGATTATGATTTAAACACAACACAAACAAATATATACAAAGGAGAGAAATAGAAATAAGAAGCAGAACTTTGTCGCTATTGTTAATTGACGAATTGTGTAATTATTCTCATTCATCACTTTAGTTCTTATTTTAGATCTTGTTTACAGGTTCTTTAAACAGAGGAAGAAGCACGAGAAAAATTGGAAGCTCCGCTAAACCGCGACGATAATAACTCCTCTATGTAGATTCGTAACATCTTGGACTTATATCGTGATTTCGGCCAACCGACAATGTCCCTAGCCACATGCACAGAGGCCTCTGTCGGGGAATCCCTTCATCAGATCTTTGCTGACCACTCCACCCCAACTCCAGCATGGCGCAAAATCACCAACACCCCTTTAATCCTCCGAAAAGGGAGAAAGGAAGAGCTTCAACAAAAAATAAGGAGACGAGGAGTGGATAGAATAAGAAAGCTTATGCGTTAATTGGAGATAAGGTATTTCATCCTTTGTTTTATTTTTAATCAAATTGGTCTTGCCACGGGTGTGTTTTGTGTTGGTAGCTATTTCTAAGTTGAATAAGTCAGAGAGAGCTTCTCTCATGTATAGTATATCACCGTCCAACTTTTACTATAAGTTTCTTCTCATCTTATTGTAGTTTTACCTCCTTTAGTCTTATTTATTATTATTTTAATATTTTCTAGAACCAAGTCAACAATCTAGAATCTCTGACTATTTTAGGGTTATCCTTTATACTCCCTTCCTTAGGATAAAAATTAAGGGTGGCGACTATGAATTTAAAACCAATTACAACAGAACTATCTATATAAAGGGGAATCTAGAGGCTCATTTGTCACTTTCAAGCTCTCTACTCCACTCTCCTTTGTTCGCTCACGGATCTGCTCCATTATAACAACACAATAGGTATCTTGAAAGATATATTCTTCCAAGTAAGTTATATCTTCTTGATAATGCTTTTTCTGATAATTTTAAGATTAAACACTTGGGTTTTGTCATGAATGGATGAATCCATGGATAAATATTCACGAGTTCTAAAGTGAATCTTCATGGATGTTCATCAAAGTTCATGGTTGCGGATGAAGGTTCATAGGTCCAACTTTATAGATGTGTTTTGGGGTCATCCTCCCTGAATAATGGGAAGGATTTTGGGTCGACCAAATGTCCCCACGTAGGGCGTGGTTTATTCTGAGGTTCGCTATCGAGGGCTTGGGTAAAAGTATGTTCCTTGACACATTCATCTCCCTTTCACTTAATTTATGGTGGAAGGGTGAATTTGGTAATGTCGAATTCACTATTTTCCCATGCTTTTCAGGTACGATGGCACACCAAGTCGAGGAAGACGCCGTGCCCGCCACACACGAGGACGACACTACTATCACGGAAGACCCTTTGGCCTGTGTTGCATCCGAGACTAGGAACAAAAAGTCATGTTTTTCATAGGGTGCGTCTGGCGCATTCAACCGCCCCGAGGTTCGAGAAGAGGGTGCTCCTGCCAATTGGGCTCTCTAGACCCCTCACCAGAACATGAGGATATGCTCGGCATACCCAGGTAAACGCTTTCCCATGTATGAATTTACTTTTAAGGAAGCGGGGATGCATTTTCCATTCAACGACTTCTAGGTGGGGGCATTTTCCAATGCTTACAACTGGCACCTTCCCAACTTCATTTGAATGTGCTTTCCTTCATGCTTGTATTCGAGCTTGTTTGCCAATACCTTCAAATAGGCGCCACATTGCCAATCTTCTTCTGCATCTTTCACTTGCAATGCCAGTCTGTTTTACCCCAAAATTTTCCCTTTTATTTATCAAGACTTTTCTCACAAGATATCTTTAACTCAAGACTGGATTAGGATTTGATCAGCTCAAGACATCCCATCAGGCACTGATCATCCAAAATTAGGATTTGAGATTGTACAAGGATTTTTGGGCTATCAATTCTTAATATTACTTTCAAACATTATTATGGACCCCTAAGATTACTCATGACAAGTTTCAAGCTTTGAACCACATTTTTGATCAGTCAATTGGACAGTTGACCTAAAAATCAACTGTATTGGGGGAAAAGTCAAACATGGCCAATTTATAGTCAAACTTCATAATTTTTAATCCACATCAACATTATAGACTTATATGTATCATTTGATCAAGTTTGGACCATAGTTCCTCAAGAAATTTGATCAAATCATCAAAAGGGCAAAATGGTCAAAATTAGGGTTTTGACTGAGAAAAGGGCAATTTCTGATTTTTGACCTAGCAAATGACTATTTGGTTTGAAGCATGACTCCAAGATCTCAATTGCATCATTTTTACCTAATGACATGGTTCAAATATTGCATTTCATTGGATTGATATATGAAATTTGCAGTCAACTGATTAAAAGTCAATTGTATACTGAAAAGTCAAACTTTGAGTTTTTGGTCAAATTCAAGTGCCAAGAATCACAATTCATCAAAACATGTCAAAATATGAAACTTGTTCATCAAGGAATCAAAGATTGAAGATTTGGTTTTGAAATTTGAATTTTTCTTAACTTAGAAATTTTTCAAAGTATAGAAAATTTCTTATTTTTCTCAACTTTAGGCCAATTTTCCACCAAGATACAAGATGATTCAAAGAAAGTTCCCAACATGAAAGTTGTAGACCTCCATGAAATCTACAACTTTTCTTCACACATTTTTTCCTAAATATGCATGGATCTCAAGATATAATTTTGTGAATACATGCCCATGAACTAAAATAACTTAGTGAAATTTTGCCCTAATTTAGGCAGGTTTTTGACCCAACTTCATGGTAATTGTACCTAGTTCCAAGAGGAATATTGAAATAAATTTTAAAGATGAGTTATAGAGAACATTGCAAGATTTACAAAATGTCCAAGAACTCCTTGAGATCATTTTTGAGTAGAGAGAATCGAAGAGATGAAGTTGGCAATTTCTCACTTTGAATTCAAGTCATTTCATGAAGAACAAAATTCAAATCCTCAAGCATGTTGTACAATCTTCACTTTTTAGGCCTCAAACTCGTTTGTCACTCCACCATTAATGGATTGCACAAGATTTCATGCCCTAAGCATTCAATTCATTATACAAGAAAATAACCATTTATGGAAGAAAGGAACCATTGTCATTTTGGAAAAGCATACTTTATGCATTTTTTCATTTCTTGAGCCTTGGACTTGTTCTTTCTGCACAAACCAAGCCTCTAAGCCTGAACAAAACATGTCTAAAGCTTCACACTATCCTACAAGATCAGAACCATGCATTAAGAAGTCATTTCTCACACTTTCTTCAAAAACAAGAAATGTAGCAAGACATGTGATATTGTACTTCTGAGCAAGCACAAGTCCTCCAATATTTTGCTCTATATAAAGCTATCACTTTGCAACTAAAAGAAAAAATGCCCAAGCCTTGAAACACCCTAGAATCAGGAATTGCATACCAAGCTTCAAAACTTGCCATTTCTGACTTGTAAATTGAATCTTCCATTCCACTCGTGCGTTTTCAGGCCTTTTGCTTCCCTAAGCTTCCTTACCTTACAATAAAACCATCCCACACCCTGAAACCTCATTGTAACTCCATCTTCCCCATTGTTGAAATTCAAAAACAGAGTAACACAGGTGGACTTCTAGAGATCATTCCAGCTACCCTCAAGATAAGCTAAGCATTGCATTAGCTTCCTAGAGGTTCAAGGAATCTAACCCGATCATCACAACATCCTAAAGCAGGCTCATTTCCAAAACACGATTTTCATTTTCAAGGTGAGTTTTCTATTTTTCCAACTCTTAATATAGGCATAGTTAGAATTCCATTTGTGAATATACAATGTAGACATCATTGCTACGAAGTTGTACATATCCATAACTTGCATTTATTTGGCCTGAGTTGAGAGAATTTTGAGTTTGAAGTTTATGAAAAAATTAGGTTAAGAATTACGGCCATTAAAATTCTCTTTAATCTTTGACTTATAGTTTTAGTTATGCACATGGTTAGAATCGTGAGATAAAATGCTATCACATTCATGTTATTAATTTCCATTTTTGTTGAGAGATGAAAGAGTTACAAGAGGTCCGACCAGCTAGAGGAAGAAGACGAAGTACAGGGCAAAGGAAGTTGTTTGTGTTATGTTTTTCTTATTTCATTTAAACTAACATATGTACAGCCACCCTAGTGGCAAGGCAGCGCGCTGAGAATGCCAAGGTCATGGGTTCGAGCCTTGGTGCATGCCTTTTGCATATTTTCTCATTTTTTGCTATTCTCTCACTTTTTTTTGCAACGTTGGGCTTTGTCCTTTGGGCTTACTTTTTTTTCCTAATGCTTACATGCTATTTACTCAAGGTACCCCCTGGCCCATACATTTTATTTATTTGTTTTATTTTATTTTATTTGTTTTATTAAATATTTTCTTAAATACATAAAATCATGAAAACTTTAAAATATGATAAATTTTGCATTTTGTTTATTTTATTTTATTTTCACATGGAAAAAATATTTTATTAAACTATATATATTAATTATTTCTTTCTTAAATAAACTTGTAAATAAAAAAAATTGAATTAGTTTAATCATTTATTTCTTTTTTCTCACATTTATAAATATATATTTTTAACATATAAAGAGACTAAATATTTTCATAAAATATTATCTATTTTTAATACAAAAAAATGCACAAAAATAATAGTTAAAGAATTTTATTTTATTTTCAATTAGAAATTAGGGTTAACTATCTTTCAAGAATTAATCTCTATTGTATCCCAAAATTTTCCCTCCCGTATTTCTTAAAACATTGCAAGAAAAATCTCCAAGTTGCTCAAGGTTGCTCAAAGATTGGTCAGACAAGCAATCTCCTAAGGCAGTCTACCCCAAATTAGGGTTTCACATTGCATCAATATCCTTGAGTCCAAATGACCTCAAGTGCTCCCCAATGTCCTAATATGCTCTCAAGATCATCCATGTCAAGTTTCAAGCCTTGCAGAGGAAGTTTGCTCAGTCAATTGCTCAAAAGGTCCAAAAGTCGACTGTGCTAGGGCAAAAGTCAACTGTGACCTACATATAGTCAAACTTCAAGATTTTTTGTCAACATTCTCATTTTTAAGGATATTTCATCATTTGATAAAGGGTTGATCATTATTCATCAAGGATTGCTCAAAATTCATCAAGACTCAAAAGTTGCTAAATTAGGGTTTTGTAGGAAAAGTCAACTCAAATTTGATCAGGCATAACTTTCTCATACTTTATGAGAAATGATCCATACAAAGCTCATTATTAAGAGGATGCAATTACCTACAATCCATCTTCATACCCCAAGATCAAAATATGCACTCACAAGAAGTTATGAATTTGGACATTATAGGTCATTTTTGAAAGTCAATAAAAACACCTTTTTTGTCAAAGCTTATAACTTGAGCATGGAATATCAAAATTAGATGATACAAAAAGTGTTGATTAGAAGACATCTCAAGCTTTCTAGAAAGTCCAATAACATCTCCAAAAGTTCAAAATTTAAGAAGTTATGCATTGTTGAAGTTGGACTTTTTTGCAAAATTGCCAAAAGTCAACTATCCCCAAAACTTCAAATTTTGCCAAATGGGCCCATTCTTTTCCACTTGATTTGAGTTTGCATTATTTCCCACGTGCCCTAACTCCAGCCATGTGTCCATATCACATTTTTATTATTTAATTTGATTTTTATTTGAATTAATTCATTTTTAATCAAATAAAATCATATAAAATCTAAAGCATTGATAACACATGATTTCTTGGCTATTTCAGGCTCCAAATACAGCTATTATTTGAATCAAATTCGTATCAAAGGCATTGGTTACAAAAAAATGTGATTTAGGCCAAGTTTGGAAAGCTTTTATGGAAGAATCAAATCAAATATCCAAACATCAATGTAGAGAGATTTGGACCAAGTTTTTTAACCTAATGCAATGCACAATACATAAGAAAGCTGAGGACACGAAAATAAGGGTTGGCAATCACTTGTGTAACACGCCGTTTTTATCTAAATGTTATTTCATTAATTATTTTCCTAAATTATTAAATTATATCTATTTTGAGAAATATATTCAATTGATATCGATTAAAATATTAATTGGGTAATATGAAATAAAAATATTTATTGTGTCGGAATATTATTTTGAATAATATTAATTTGGTGTGTAGTAATATTTGACTTTGTTTGATTAATTGGCATGATTAGGTTTATATAGAATGAATATTATTTAGTGTAATATTGTTTAATAGGGTTATATATTATAATTAGAGTTAAATAATTGTTGGGGCCAAATTATAATTTTAGAAAGATAGAGGGAGGAAAGTTAGTAGTAGAAGGAGGGTTTTATAAAATAGGAAGAAGAGTTGGTAAGAGTAGGAAAAAGAAGAGAAAGAAGAAGAAGAAAAGGAAAGAGGAGAAGAGAAGAAAGGAGCTAGGGTGAAGTTGCAACATCTCCATCTTCTTGTTTCAAGATAACCCACACCAAGGTAAGGGGTTTGATTCTCCATCTCATATTGTTAGGTTTTGGTAAATATATTTTGGATTTGGGGGTAAAATGGATAGTTGATTTTATAGGGTTTTGTTGGTTGATTGTTAGAATGGTTTAGAGAAGTTGGATTAGGAGTATGGTTTGTGGGTGTATTAGGTGCTAGCTTGTAGAAATTAAGAGTATTGAAATGGGAAAGAAAACCATGGTAGTGGAATGATAAAAACTCAAAAGAATGAGATTTTCACGCAGGCTTCACAACACGGGCCGTGTTGCAGCACACGGGTGCCCGTGTTGAAGCTCTGACTTGGCATTTCCTTTGGCACATTCTGATGGCCTCTCAACACGGGCCGTGTTGCAGCACACGGGTGCCCGTGTTGAAGCTCTGTAGTCCCCAAATTTCTGATTTTTGCACTTTCTTTGGAACGCGATTGTGTTTCGATTTTCCGATTTGGAATTATTTGATAGTTGATGGTTTTTGTTTGGTTGAGTAAGTAACTTGTTTGTATACATTCTACTTGATGTTGAGATTGTTAAATCATATGTATGCATGCATGTACAATAGTTGATGTTCCATTGGTTGGATTTGGTGGCATGTGTATGTTAAGATTATTGTGAGTCTTAATTGCATGCATTGGTTATATTGTACATTGCATGGCATGGTTGGTCTTGAAACAGAGACGATGAAACTGTGGGTTCACACAATATCTAGACGGTGACCCTATTGTGGGAAAAGACGTAGTGACCTTGATCCGGAAGGGAAATACAGGTGGTGGAACATTGGGTCCACAATATCTAGACGGTGACCCTATTGTGGGAAAAGACGTAGTGACCTTGATCCGGAAGGGAAATACAGGTGGTGGAACATTGGGTCCACAATATCTAGACGGTGACCCTATTGTGGGAAAAGATGTAGTGACCTTGATCCGGAAGGGAAATATAGGTGGTGGAACTTGGGTCCACGAGTCGGTACCGCATTTGCATACGTTGGGTCGTGTTGTGAGTCACATGTATAATTGTGCATGATATGTATGTGTGTTGATGTGTTTGATTAGGTGCCAATATTGTTGTTGTTTGAATTATGGTTATATGCTAAGGATGTGAGTATTCCGGATAATCGGTTTACATGGTTAATGTGTTGGAAATGGGTTCCTTGAGTAAGGATACTACGAGTGATAAAATGAACATGATCATTATGTAATGCGTTACTTATTGCCATTTCATTTACTTAAAATTACATGTTATATGATTATTGGAATTCTTACCCCTTTTGTTGGCCAATGCTTTTGATGGCATTGTGTAGGTACCGAGGACGGTAGCGCGATGCGCTAGCTAACGGATGCATTGGATTGCAATCTGTTTTATTTTGATTAGGGTCGAGTCGATGCTCTGGTAGTAACACTTGGGGGGTTTATTTAGTGTCGAACTCGATTATTTTGTATTTGGATTATGATGTATATAATCCTTATTCGTGTATATGATGTTTTGTATATGAGAGACTTGATAACATATGCTCATGTGATTTATGATGGCTTGATGCCTTGGATTATGTTTTGATTCCTCCAAAATGGAGATGAGGTGAAATTGTGAAACTCCGTTGCGTTTGCACGAGAGAATGAAGTAAATATTTATTGTATGTTTGTTCTGTGTTGGAATACTTATACCTTCAAACATACCCTGTCCGTTTTTCTTTAAAAATAATTTGGAATGTATTTTGTGTTGTGGCATCCCTTCTGTGCAATTTTATTTCTCTGATTTTAATCTTTACGTATTAATTGGGGTGTTACAATAGTGGTATCAGAGCATAGTCGGTTGGTTGTCAGGTCTTATTTTGTTAATCCCTTGTATTTGATTGTGTGGCTAACGCGATCAATGCCCTGTGTTGTTCAGAAGATGGCTGGTAGAAGGAATGATGATGCTTTAGCTGAGGCATTGAGGTTGCTTGCAGGGTCAATAAATCAGATGCCGCAAACGACTCGAGCACCACATGATGGTACTGAAGATGCTTTCCGTGCTCTTGGGAAATTCCAAAAGAACAACCCGCCTACTTTCAAGGGCGAGCATGCTCCGGTGGAGGCTCAAGAATGGTTGAAAGCAATTGAGAAAATCTTTCGTGTGATGAATTGCACCGACGCTCAGAAAGTGCAATTCGGAACACACATGCTGATTAAAGAGGCCGAAGACTGGTGGATCAACGCTAGTCAGAGGTATGAGGAGGAGCAGGTTGTGGTGACTTGGGAAATTTTCAGAGATGCATTCTTGGAGAATTATTTTCCGGAGGATGTTCGCGGTAAAAAGGAAGTTGAATTCCTGGAATTGAAACAAGGTAGTGGTTCGGTAGCTGACTATGCGGCTAAATTTCAAGATTTGATCAAATACTGTCCTCACTACAACACTGTTAATACTGAGAGGTCGAAGTGCCTTAAGTTTGTTAATGGCTTGAGGCCGGACATAAAGAAGGCGATTGGGTATCAGCAGATTACAAGATTCTCTGAGTTGGTTAATAAGAGTCGTATCTATGACGAAGACATTCGGGATAGCACTGCTTATTACAAGAGCTTGAGTGAGAAAGGAGGTAAGGGGCAGATGCGTCCTAAGCCTTATGATGGAAGAGGAAAGAGACCAATAAGTAGTGGGAAGAGTCTGAGTGGGGGAGTGACTACTCCAATCAAATGTTTTAAATGTGGTAAAGAGGGACATCGTGCTATGGAATGTCGCCAGGGGATAGTTAAGTGTTTCAAGTGTGACAGGGTGGGTCACAAAGCGGTGGATTGTAGAGTTGGTATGGGTGTAACTTGCTTTAATTGTGGTGAGCAAGGCCACATAAGTACCAAATGCCCAAAGCCAAAGAAAGAAGTTGGAAAAGTATTCGCTTTATCTGGAGCAGAGACTTCTGCTGAGGAACGTCTAATCAGAGGTACATGCTTTATCTCTAATGTGTCTTTGGTTGCTATTATTGATACGGGTGCGACGCATTCGTTTGTTGCTTTAGATTGTGCCAAGAGATTGGGCCTTGTCTTGTCTACTTTGGATCGAAGTATGGAGGTAGATACACCTGCGATGGGTTCAGTTTCTACTTCAGTTGTTTGTTTGAAGTGTCCTTTGCGCATGTGCGGGAGAGATTTCAAAGTTGATCTCGTGTGTCTTCCCTTGCATCAGATAGATGTGATTCTGGGTATGGACTGGTTGAAAGCCAACCATGTCTATATCAACTATTTTGCTAAGGCTGTTCTTTTTCTCGAGTCCGAGAAAGATGGTGTGGTTTTCTTGTCTACACAGCAAGTTGAGAAGAGCGTGAAGAATGGAGATGGGTTGTTTATGCTTATGGCGAGTATGGTTTTGGAAGATGGTAGAGTAAGAAAGGATTATCCGGTGGTATGCGAATTTCCTGAAGTGTTTCCTAAAGAGATTACGGATTTACCTCCTGAGCGCGAGGTAGAGTTTTCCATCGACTTAATTCCTGGTACTAGTCTTGTTTCGATGGCTCCTTATAGGATGTCACAGTCGGAACTAGTGGAACTGAAGAATCAGCTGGAGGAGTTGCTTGACAAAAGGTTTATTCGTCCTAGTGTGAGCCCGTGGGGTGCTCCAGTTTTACTTGTGAAGAAGAAAGAAGGAACAATGAGACTTTGTGTGGATTATAGGCAGCTAAACAAAGTGACCATTAAGAACAAGTATCCTTTGCCAAGGATTGATGATTTAATGGATCAGCTGGTGGGTGCGTGTGTGTTTAGCAAGATTGACTTGAGATCAGGCTATCATCAGATTCGCGTGAAAGCGGGTGATATTCAGAAAACTGCATTCAGAACTCGTTATGGACACTATGAGTATTCGGTAATGCCTTTTGGTGTTACGAATGCACCTGGTGTGTTCATGGAGTATATGAATAGAATCTTTCATGAGTTTCTGGATAAGTTTGTGGTGGTGTTCATCGATGACATTCTGATTTATTCCAAGAGTGAAGCAGAGCATGCCGAACACTTGAGAATTGTTTTGTCAATTCTGAAGGAAAATCATTTGTTTGCTAAACTTTCGAAGTGTGAATTCTGGTTGGAACAAGTGAGTTTCCTTGGCCACGTAATATCTCGTGGAGGTATTGCTGTGGATCCTTCGAAGATAGAAGCCGTGTCAGAATGGGAATCTCCAAAATCAGTTTTTGAGATTCGAAGCTTTCTTGGTTTAGCGGGTTATTACCGTAAGTTCATTGAAGGCTTTTCCAAGCTAGCTTTACCGTTGACACAATTGACTAGGAAGAGTCAAGCGTTCGTATGGACTCCACAGTGTGAAGATAGTTTCCAAGAGTTGAAAAGAAGGTTGACAACTGCGCCGGTTTTGGTTTTTCCTAAACCATCTGAACCGTTTACGGTCTATTGCGATGCTTCTTTGATGGGTTTAGGAGGTGTGTTAATGCAAAATGGGAAGGTTGTGGCGTATGCTTCGAGGCAACTCAAGGTGCATGAGAGGAATTATCCGACTCATGACCTGGAGTTGGCAGCGATGGTTTTTGTGTTAAAGATTTGGAGGCATTACTTGTTTGGGTCGAGATTCGACGTCTTTAGCGATCATAAGAGTTTGAAATATCTGTTTGATCAAAAAGAGTTGAATATGAGGCAAAGAAGGTGGCTAGAGTTCCTTAAAGATTATGACTTTAGTTTGAATTACCATCCTGGTAAGGCAAACGTGGTTGCAGATGCTCTGAGCAGGAAGTCTTTACACATGTCTATGTTAATGGTTAAAGAATGGGAATTGTTGGAGCAATTTCGAGATTTGAGTTTGGTGTGTGAAGAGACTTATTTTGGCGTGAAGCTTGGTATGATGAAGCTTACTAGTGGTGTCTTGGAAGAGATTAGGGATGGGCAAAAGTCAGATTTAGTTTTGGTTGACAAGTTTACTTTGGTGAATCAAGGTCAAGGTAGAGGGTTCAGAATTGATGAGAATGGAATTTTAAGATGTCATGATAGAGTTTGCGTTCCCGATGTGGGGGATGTGAAAAAGAGGATTCTTGAGGAAGGACACCGAAGCGGATTGAGTATTCATCCGGGTGCTACAAAAATGTACCAAGACTTAAGGAAGTTGTTTTGGTGGCCAAGTATGAAAAAGGAAATTGCTGAGTTTGTATATTCTTGTTTGGTTTTCCAAAAGTCTAAGATTGAACACCAGAAGCCTTCGGGTTTGTTGCAACCGTTGTCTATTCCCGAGTGGAAGTGGGATAGTATCTCGATGGATTTTGTTTCTGGTTTGCCGAGGACTCCGAGTAACCATGAGGCTATTTGGGTCATAGTGGATAGATTGACTAAATCTGCACACTTTATTCCGATTAGGATGGATTACGCTATGGAGAAGCTTGCTAAGTTGTATGTGGAGCGGATTGTTTGTTTACATGGTATTCCTACATGTATTGTTTCAGATAGAGATCCGCGTTTCACTTCGAGATTTTGGGAAGGTTTACAAAGAGCCTTGGGTACTAAGCTGAGATTGAGTTCCGCTTATCATCCTCAGACGGATGGTCAAACGGAGAGAACAATTCAGTCACTTGAGGATTTGTTGCGTGCTTGTGTCTTGGATCAAGGAGGTTCATGGGAGAGTCATTTGCCTTTGATTGAGTTTACTTATAATAATAGTTTTCATTCTAGCATTGGCATGGCTCCCTTCGAGGCATTGTATGGAAGACGGTGTAGGACACCTTTGTGTTGGTACGAGACGGGAGAAAGTGCTATAGTTGGTCCAGAATTGGTTCAAGAGACCACGGATAAGATCAGATTGATAAGAGAGAAGATGAAAGTGTCTTAGAATCGCCAAAAGAGTTACTTTGACAAGAGGAGGAAACCTCTTGAGTTCAAGAAGGATGAACATGTGTTTTTGAAGGTGAATCCAACTACGGGTGTTGGAAGGGCGCTTAAATCGCGGAAGTTAACACCTCGGTTTATTGGTCCTTATCAGATTTCAGAGCGGATTGGAAGTATGGCTTATCGGATTGCATTGCCGCCATCACTTTCAAATTTGCATGATGTGTTTCACGTGTCGCAATTACAAAAGTATATTGCGGATCCGTCTCATGTTATTCAAGCGGATGATTTGGAAGTAAGAGACAATTTGACGGTTGAGGTTTTACCGGTGAGGATTGAAGATAGGAAGGTGAAACGACTAAGAGGAAGAGAGATTGCTTTGGTTAAAGTTGCATGGGGTGGTTCGCCGAATGGTAATGTGACATGGGAGCTTGAAAGTCGGATGCGGGATTCCTATCCCGAATTGTTCGCTTAGAGGTAATTTTCGAGGCCGAAAATCTTTTCAGTGGGGGAGAGTTGTAACACGCCGTTTTTATCTAAATGTTATTTCATTAATTATTTTCCAAAATTATTAAATTATATCTATTTTGAGAAATATATTCAATTGATATCGATTAAAATATTAATTGGCTAATATGAAATAAAAATATTTATTGTGTCGGAATATTATTTTGAATAATATTAATTTGGTGTGTAGTAATATTTGACTTTGTTTGATTAATTGGCATGATTAGGTTTATATAGAATGAATATTATTTAGTGTATTATTGTTTAATAGGGTTATATATTATAATTAGAGTTAAATAATTGTTGGGGCCAAATTATAATTTTAGAAAGATAGAGGGAGGAAAGTTAGTAGTAGAAGGAGGGTTTTATAAAATAGGAAGAAGAGTTGGTAAGAGTAGGAAAAAGAAGAGAAAGAAGAAGAAGAAAAGGAAAGAGGAGAAGAGAAGAAAGGAGCTAGGGTGAAGTTGCAACATCTTCATCTTCTTGTTTCAAGATAACCCACACCAAGGTAAGGGGTTTGATTCTCCATCTCATATTGTTAGGTTTTGGTAAATATATTTTGGATTTGGGGGTAAAATGGATAGTTGATTTTATAGGGTTTTGTTGGTTGATTGTTAGAATGGTTTAGAGAAGTTGGATTAGGAGTATGGTTTGTGGGTGTATTAGGTGCTAGCTTGTAGAAATTAAGAGTATTGAAATGGGAAAGAAAACCATGGTAGTGGAATGATAAAAACTCAAAAGAATGAGATTTTCACGCAGGCTTCACAACACGGGCCGTGTTGCAGCACACGGGTGCCCGTGTTGAAGCTCTGACTTGGCATTTCCTTTGGCACATTCTGATGGCCTCTCAACACGGGCCGTGTTGCAGCACACGGGTGCCCGTGTTGAAGCTCTGTAGTCCCCAAATTTCTGATTTTCGCACTTTCTTTGGAACGCGATTGTGTTTCGATTTTCCGATTTGGAATTATTTGATAGTTGATGGTTTTTGTTTGGTTGAGTAAGTAACTTGTTTGTATACATTCTACTTGATGTTGAGATTGTTAAATCATATGTATGTATGCATGTACAATAGTTGATGTTCCATTGGTTGGATTTGGTGGCATGTGTATGTTAAGATTATTGTGAGTCTTAATTGCATGCATTGGTTATATTGTACATTGCATGGCATGGTTGGTCTTGAAACAGAGACGGTGAAACTGTGGGTTCACACAATATCTAGACGGTGACCCTATTGTGGGAAAAGACGTAGTGACCTTGATCCGGAAGGGAAATACAGGTGGTGGAACATTGGGTCCACAATATCTAGACGGTGACCCTATTGTGGGAAAAGACGTAGTGACCTTGATCCGGAAGGGAAATACAGGTGGTGGAACATTGGGTCCACAATATCTAGACGGTGACCCTATTGTGGGAAAAGACGTAGTGACCTTGATCCGGAAGGGAAATATAGGTGGTGGAACTTGGGTCCACGAGTCGGTACTGCATTTGCATACGTTGGGTCGTGTTGTGAGTCACATGTATAATTGTGCATGATATGTATGTGTGTTGATGTGTTTGATTAGGTGCCAATATTGTTGTTGTTTGAATTATGGTTATATGCTAAGGATGTGAGTATTCCGGATAATCGGTTTACATGGTTAATGTGTTGGAAATGGGTTCCTTGAGTAAGGATACTACGAGTGATAAAATGAACATGATCATTATGTAATGCGTTACTTATTGCCATTTCATTTACTTAAAATTACATGTTATATGATTATTGGAATTCTTACCCCTTTTGTTGGCCAATGCTTTTGATGGCATTGTGTAGGTACCGAGGACGGTAGCGCGAGGCGCTAGCTAACGGATGCATTGGATTGCAATCTGTTTTATTTTGATTAGGGTCGAGTCGATGCTCTGGTAGTAACACTTGGGGGGTTTATTTAGTGTCGAACTCGATTATTTTGTATTTGGATTATGATGTATATAATCCTTATTCGTGTATATGATGTTTTGTATATGAGAGACTTGATAACATATGCTCATGTGATTTATGATGGCTTGATGCCTTGGATTATGTTTTGATTCCTCCAAAATGGAGATGAGGTGAAATTGTGAAACTCCGTTGCGTTTGCACGAGAGAATGAAGTAAATATTTATTGTATGTTTGTTCTGTGTTGGAATACTTATACCTTCAAACATACCCTGTCCGTTTTTCTTTAAAAATAATTTGGAATGTATTTTGTGTTGTGGCATCCCTTCCGTGCAATTTTATTTCTCTGATTTTAATCTTTACGTATTAATTGGGGTGTTACAACTTGTAGAAGCAGAACAAAAACTTGCAAAATCACAAAAAAGTTGGAGATTGAAATCAAAGTTAGAGGCATTTTCAGGACTTGAGACGTATCCCAATCGATTGCTGGCCATCTCCACAAGCTAACTCGATCCAAACTAAGCATTCTCAGGCCCTCATACGCACTATAAGTCTCACGTGAATTGCCCCTATTCTTGATTTCGTATCTATGAAATTAGGCATTGTTTTCATGAACTAATTGCATAGTTGTAATCCTTGCATCATTTACAAGCTTTTGGCATCATTTGATTTCATTTATCTGACCGGTATCAAGATCTACCATAGCTAGGGTTCTTTGTTCATTTTTAGGGCTTTCTGTTTCAGGTGAAATTGGCCTTAATGGTGGTTATGGCTGTGATCAGAGAGATGAGACGAAGCTAACCATGGTCGTGGATTCCATTTATATGGCCTGGAGAGAGTTTTAGGATGAACCTGCATTTTTAGTTGCGGATAGAAATCCGCAGGTAAATTTATAGGGGTTTGAGGAAGGGGATGAACTCGTGTCATCCATTCATTGGATCATTCAAATATTACGCACTTTTTATTTTATTTTTTCTGGCATTGGAATTGTTTTATCATATTATTATTGATACTTATTATTCTAACAAACAAAGCAGCGTGGCTTAGTGGTAACCTTGGCAATAAATATCCCTTCAGGACCTGGGTTCGAATCCCAGGTCCCCCTCTTTCTCAATATTATTATTTTTCAGGTTATCACATGCGCGCAGGGGCCAGATCCATACCATACTCCCTCATCAATCCAAGCGCTATATGGCCAAGGGCCAGATCTGATGATCCACGTTAGAGGTCCACCAAAAGCCAAGTCAATGTGCTTGCACTGGATCCAAAAAGTCCACACGGATCAGCATTATTGGGCCTACAAAATTGCTACCAACACCACCCAAATCAGACCCACTTCCTCCTTTCTCTTATATTTTTTCAATTTTATTTAATTGTTTGATTTTATTTTAATTAATTTATAACCAATAACATTTTTTTCCTTTTATTAAAAAAATCACAAAAATACCTTTTTTTAATTCAGAATTTTATTTTTTATTAATAAATACTAATTAATTAATTAGGTTTTAATTCTAGAATAACTTTAATTTATTTTTATAAATATTTAAAATTAATTAGAAATCATTAGGTTTTAACATTCATTTAATTATTTTATTTTCTTTCTTAAACAAACAAAAATCCAAAAATATGTCTTTTATTATTTTTCATCAATTAATTTATTTTATAATTAATTTAGTATTTAATTTAGGATTTAATTTCTTTTCTTAAAATAAAAACAACAAAAAAGCATTTTCTTTAATCAAAAGGGTCAAAACCCTAATTCACATTCAATTTAATTTCTCGCGCGCTTTATTTATTTTTATCCATATTGATGTATCTGCTTCCGGTATATAATAGATAATTAGGACATTTTATTTATTTTACCGCTTTATTTTATTTTCAAAGGGTTGCTTTTGGCGATGTAAATACCTGACGCCTTGTAATTTAATTTCCGCACCTTTAATTTATGTAAATTATAACTGCTAGATGTTTGATAATAGGGTTTGCATGACAAGACTGAATGCCTAATCTTAAAATCAAATTAGATCACCCTTAACATGTGCAAAGATAAAAATAACTGAAAATGACACACTCGCACATGCGCACTCTTAGGGTACACCCCACTTGGTTGCCTTCGTACGCGGTCATTGAGTATAGGTCGTTTTAGAGGTCGTCCTTTTGTCTAAAAGATCATAGTCGCCTCGAAATGGTTGCCTCAGATATTGTTGCCTCAAACAAATGATCTAAGACATTAGGGTTACCGCTAAGGCGTCCTAACATTGCTTTAGTGACCGTATGTCCCTCATTCGAATTGGCCCTCAAACTCCAATGACGGTGCTACCTACTCACTAATAGTGGGATATCATTGTCTAAAGGAAACAAACATAGAACGATTCCTTTTTCGAGTAGGTTGATTAGCTCTTAAGTGCTTGCTCAATCCAAATAAAACTTTTCTTTTCACACTTACACTTTTACAAACAAAGTTTTCAAAAACACTTCATTACACTCTTGAAGACAGAAGCAAGAGTTAAATCAAAGTTAAAACAAAAACTTCTCAAAACCCACAAATACAAAGAAAACAATTTTGAAAACAATGAGCAAGTACCTAAGAGCCCGTGGAAAACCACAGATAATAAGGGTGCTAATACCTTCCCTTTCTATAATCTACCCCCCGTACTCAGAAATATCTCGAAAAAGGAATTTTTCTGTGCTTTTTTCCTTTTCTTGTTGGATAAAATAAAAGTCGGTGGCGACTCTTGCTTACCGCGACATTTTGCAAAAATAAACGCAAAACATAAACCAGCATTCCAAAAATAGTCAATTCTTCCACCGTATCACAGAACTGGCGACTCTGCTGGGGATGATTTATAAGTGGGGTGTACCTTAGGAATAGTTCATATTGTTTTCAATTGCTTGACTTGTATGCTTTATCTTTGTGGGTTTGAATCGGAGTTACTATAGATCCTAACCCGGATCTGGGGGATACCCTTTAGGTAAGTAGAAATAAACTGTGAGGGAACTGTACGGCGTAGACCGATACGGTTGAAGCAGTAGCTACGTTGGTGTGGCACTTTAATTTGTACCGATATCCCTTGTGGCGCAACGAGGAGAATATGGGTCTTCTAAGGGGTCATTAAGCACCAACTGACCTTAGAACCTATAATTGACCAACTTGGCCATAGAACAGTAGCAGTATGCTACACTTATTGAGACCAAACTCTCGCGATGATTTCGGCCGCAAGAAAAGGTTGCTAAATTGGAATTATGACCGATCGAGGGTGGTCAGTGATATTGAGATCCTCTAGAACCCGATTACTATTTCTAGGATAGGTTGAACCAACTGAACTGAAAGAGGGTAATACCTAAACTCCTTGCCGGCCTGAAATCTAAGGGCTATCTGTCTGACTTGTTTTCCCTTACCATGTTTGCTATTTGTGGATACTTGTGGTGTGTTCCTATCATGACATCATGACATCATGACATTGCATGCATCTTGCATTGGACTAACCCATTTCAAAGACAGAGGAGATTCATCTTTGTTCTATTTTGTAGGTCATGGAACCCATGCGTAGAAACACTATTCAGATCAACTTTGTCCAGATTCTCACTCAGCTTAAGGATTTGGTTGCAAAGGTTCCAGATACTTCCTCCTTCATCAGAAGACATGGTCACCTCCTGGGTTTGGTCACTTCCAGATTAGATGAATAGATGATGAGTATTTTGTGCCAGTTCTTTGATCCACTGTACCACTGCTTTACTTTTCCGGACTACCAGTTGGTCCCTACCTTGGAAGAGTTCTCTGATCTACTTGGTATCTCTATTCTGGAGCAGACCCCGTTCACAGGTTGGGAGAAAGTCCTTAGGCCGGAAGAGATTGCTTCAGCCCTCCATCTGACAAAGGCTGAGGTAATGTCTAATTGGGAGACTCGAAGTGGGACAAAAGGCTTCTTCGCTAAATTCTTGGTTGATCGGGCTAATCAGTTCTGGGACAGTCTAGACTTTCAGGCATTTGAAGACATTCTGGCTCTTCTCATATATGGTTTGGTGTTGTTTCCTAACTCATATTCTTTCGTCGACGTGAATGCAGTGAAGATTTTCATGTCTGGTAATCCTGTGCCCACTCTCTTAGGTGACACTTTGCACTCTCTTTATGCCCGTACTGCTCGAAAATGGGGAACCCTTATGTGTTGTGCACCATTTCTGGCGAGATGGTTTATTTCTCACCTCCCCAAATCAGTTTTGAAAAACAAGGAAGGCATGGGTTGGGCCTACAGGATTATGTCCCTAGCTCACACTGACATCATCTGGATTACTAAGGGCATGGAAGACGTGGCCATTATTGATCGTTGTGGGGAATACCCCAATGTTCCACTACTTGGAGTTCCAGGAGGGATCACCTATAACCCTTGTTTGGCCTTACGTCAGTTTGGGCGAGCTAGGAGGGAAGGACCTCATGAGTTGCTGATGCCAAGCATTGTCTTTGACTTCCAAGGGGATAGTGACGAGCAACGCCGCAGGTTCATGCAAGCTTGGGACAGGGTACACCGGTCTGATCCGCACGAGTTAGGTGAGAAGACTTCTCTTCCGATGGAACCATATATCTGGTGGGTTCGAATCCGTGCCCAAAAGTTGGGAATGCTGTACGAAGTTGTCTTACCTGTGATTGTTGAGGTTGCTGATGAAGAAGGGGTTCCACCTACCATCCTCCACCCTTACATGCCTACTGACATTGAGGCATTAAAGAGGTCTTGGATTCAGCTAAGAGAAGAGTGGGATACTTACAGAGAAAAGTATCAGGAGCAAGAGCGGAAGATCCAGAAGCTGACAAGGCAGCTGGAGAACGAGCAGATCCTCAACGACTATGTCCGCACCGACGGGAAACGACCATGGGAGTGCTGATTGTCCTTTGATTATTTCTAGTTTTTATTTACCTTTTAGTTTTTCTTTCTTGTAATGCCTTAAAGGCATCTGTTGAACAATTGAATTCAAAGATTTATCTAATAAAAGTGTGTTTCATTTTGGTTTACGAATTTGAATCTCTAAAGTCTTTGAAATCATATCATACACATTTCATTCCATGCACTTCATCACAGGTACCCTTACAGGTTTCTCATCTTCTTCGCTGTTTATTTCAGCATATCATGTCTTCTGAAACATCAACTGAACAAGCCATCAAGGCTCTACAAGCTCAAAACGCCCGGTTCCAGGAATTGTTCATGAGTTTCGCTAAGGGTCAGCAAGATCTGACGACCCTTATCTTGAAAGAGAAGAAGAAGAAGAAGAAGACGGTCCTACTGAACACGGGTCGCAGATTCGGAAACAATTTGCGAGAAGAGGTTGATTTGACTCACTCATCTGGAGGGGGAGATAATCAGGAAGAAAGGAGGGCTCCTAGCCCTGTGGTTTCTGACAACGAGACTGACTTTGACGAAGACCAGTATCCTCCGACTGAGGATATATATAAGCAACTGGAAGACCGGTTGAGCGCGATGGAAGTTCAGAAAGTGCCTGGTCTAGACTTTGGAGATTTGGGTCTGTCATATGGGGTGGTGATTCCCCACAAGTTTAAAGCACTAATCTTTTCTAAATACGACGGGGTTTCTTGCCCAAAACTGCACCTCCGCTCGTATGTTAGAAAGATTCAGCCATACACCGCTGACAAGAATCTCTGGATCCACTTCTTTCAAGACAGTCTTTCAGGGACTCAGCTTGAATGGTTTTACCAGCTGGAAGGAGCTAGTATCTGTAATTGGGAGGATTTTGCTACTGCTTTCTACAAGATGTACCAATACAATGCCGACCTTGCTCCCACGCGTACCCAACTCCAGGGTATGTCTATGGGCGCGAGCGAAGGTTTCAAAGACTACGCTCAGAAGTGGAGGGACCTTGCTGGAAGAGTGCAACCACCCTTGGATGATAGGGAGCTAGTGGATATGTTTCTGGGGACCTTATCTGGTCCGTATTTCAACCATCTGATTGGAAGTTCATCGTCCGGGTTTACAGAGCTGATTATGACTGGGGAAAGAATTGAGGCTGGTATCAAATTCGGTAAAATACAGAAGGGTGCTTCATCAAGTACCGAGAAGAAACCTTTTAAGAAGGAATCCAGCGCAATTTACAGCGCGAAGAGCCATAATAGACCTGAACGCCGCCAAGCAGTTAATGCGGTGGTTATATCAAGACCTGCTGTTGCTCCTCAGCGTAACAATCAGCCAAGGGCCGAGAGGCCGCAAAGACAATTCACTCAGCTCAACATGACTTTATCTCAGATTCTGCCGTAGTTATTGAAGACCAACTTGGTGATTCCGAAGGAAGCCTCGAAGAATCCCAATACAACATCACCCATGTACAATCCGAACGCCCATTGTGCTTTTCACTCTGATAGCCCGGGGCACGATACGAATGACTGTTGGGTCTTAAAGAATAAGGTACATGACTTGATTGATGCAAAGGAGATTGAGTTTGAAGCGCCTAAAAGGCCTAATGTTGTGACTGCTACTATGCCCAAGCATGAAGTAAATGCTATAGATGAAGACTCGTTTGTGGTTTCTATGAAAGTCATTGTTACTCCATTGATGACTGTGAAGAAGAACCTTCTGTTAGCTGGTTTATTTCTGGGCTGTGACGAAGGTTGCCGTATGTGTTCCGTCCTACCTACTGGTTGCCATCTTTTGAAGTCAGGTGTCCAACGCCTGATGGATAATAAAGAAATTATGTTTGAGAAGACTTTTGTTCCTTTGGTTCCTACTGAAGAAGTTGCTATAATCACCATTTTCGACAATTCTTCCAAGGCTTCATCGAGAAAGCCTATTAGAATTACATCTGTTCCAAGAGTTGCACCGTTGATCATCACCATTCCTGGGCATATCCCCTATACATCAGACAAAGTTGTCCTGTGGCACTACGGGGATGACGTGTACTATCACAGAGTTAAACAAGATTTGAATGCTGATACTGACATAAGCAATATTGTTGGATCTAGTAAAGTCACCCGCAGCGGAAGGCTTTTCTCCCCTGAGATCTCTCCACCAGTTGTTCGGAAGCCTGTTGTTGTTACACCTGCCAATACACCTACTACTATCCCTGTTCATGTTCCAATTCTTACCCCTGTTGCCGAGTCATCTGACACTCGGGGCAAAGGGATCACCGGTGAGCCTGCCCGGATGGAGGCACCGGAGAAGATTACTATTGAAGCCTCTAGACAAGAGATGGAGGAAATTTTGAAGATCATCAAAAAGAGCGACTACAATGTAGTCGAGCAGCTGGGGAAAACCCCGTCCAAAATATCTATGTTGTCTCTATTACTCTGCTCAGAAGCCCATGCCAAGGCTCTGATTGCTTTCCTGAAAACTGCGCACGTGCCGCGAGAAACATCCGCCGATCAGTTCAAAGACTGTGTGGCAAGTTTGACAACAGATAATGGGTTGGGTTTCTCCGATGCCGACTTGACTGTTAAGGGGAAGAATCACAATGACGCCCTGCATGTCTCCATTAAGTGCAGGGGCACTACTCTAGCTCACGTATTGATGGATACTGGGTCTTCGTTGAATGTGTTACACAAGAAGGAATTGGACCGGTTAGACTGTGAAGAGTTGGAGCTGAAGCCGAGTAACATTGTAGTCAGGGCCTTTGATGGGTCCAAGAGAATGGTACACGGAGAAGTGGATATTCCAATTAAGGTTGGCTCTCAGGTTTTCGCATCTACATTCTATATGATGGATATTCGGCCATCTTATTCTTGTTTGCTGGGTCGCCCGTGGATCCACAAAGCTGGGGCAGTAACATCTACGCTTCACCAGATGTTGAAGTACCCAGTCAAGGGGAAAATTGTTACAGTACAAGGAGAGGAGGAGTACATGGTGAGCCACCTCAACTCATTTCGGTATGTAGAAACGGATGGGGAGTTCATTGAGACCCCGTTCCAGCATTTTGAAGAGGTTCCCCAGACGTTGGCGTCAGCTGAAACTGTTATTAAAGATCCTCCAATGAAGATGGCTTCCTTCAAGGATGCCCGAGCTGTTGTTGAGAAAGGTGGGTGTGCAAATTGGGTCCAACTCCCTGATTTTGCACATAAGACTAACAAGTTTGGTTTGGGTTTCACTGTAGAAGCTCAAAGGGCGGTTCAGAGTGCACGGATCGAAAGACCTCCCCTGTTTATCAGCAATTCAGGAGTGAATGCCATTGAAGACGATGTCGAAGAGTCTGAGTTTGACAGTTGGATCTACCCGACTACTGATAGTGGATTAAGCAATTAGATGGCAAAAGACTTCGTGCCAATTTCTTTTATTACCCAGTAATGAGACTTTTGTTTTGTGTTTGTAACAGATAATTTTTAAACTTTACGGCCCGATGTCTTACCCGAGGCACCGTGGTTTTGTTTGTGAGGGCTCTATTTGTCATCTCCATATATCATTAATAAAAGCATTGGAAGTTTCTTGAATTTCGAATTTTGCGCTCTTTGTCTTTCTTTTATGATCTCTTGAAAAACAACTATTTTACACACTCACATATACAGGTCTACATCCACTCTGGATCTCACTGGTAACGACTCTGCTACTTCCAGTTATGACTTCGAAAGTCCGATCAACTTAGCCGAAGACGAAGGTGAAGATGATTGCGAAGTTCCTGGTGAACTTGCTAGACTGCTACTTGAGGAAGAGAGGGCCATACAGCCGCAGGAAGAGCCCGTGGAATCAGTGAATCTGGGTACAGAGGTAGACAAGAAAGAGGTCAAGATCGGTGCAAACCTGGAACCTAGTATCAAACAACGGTTGATTCAGATGATGTGAGACTATGTTGAGATCTTTTCTTGGTCTTATGAAGATATGCCTGGGTTGGATACCGATATTGTGGTTCACCGCCTGACTACCAAGGAAGACTGTCCTCCAGTGAAACATAAACTTCGCTAAATGCACCCAGAGATGTCTGAGAAAATCAAAGCTGAGGTTATGAAACAATTTGACGCCGGTTTTCTAGTGGTTACTTCTTACCCACAATGGGTGGCCAACGTGGTTTCTGTGCCGAAGAAGGATGGTAAAGTTCGAATGTGTGTTGACTATAGGGATCTGAACAGGGCAAGCCCCAAGGATCATTTCCCTCTACCTCATATCGACGTTCTGGTTGACAACATCGCTCAGCATAAGGTTTTCTCCTTCATGGATGGTTTCTCCAGTTATAATCAGATTAAGATGGCTCCCGAAGACATGGAGAAGACAACCTTTGTTACTCAATGGGGTACCTTTTGCTACAAGGTCATGCCTTTTGGATTGAAAAATGATGGGGCAACGTATCAGCGCGTCATGGTCGCCTTGTTCCACGACATGACCCATCATGAGATTGAGGTATACGTTGACGACATGATTGCAAGATCACAAACTGAGGAAGAGCATCTTGACCACCTTCAGAAGTTATTTGACAGGTCGAGGTTGTACAAGCTAAGGTTAAACCCGAACAAGTGCACCTTCGGGGTGAGATCTGGTAAGCTGCTGGGTTTCGTCGTTAGTGATAAAGGTATTCAGGTGGATCCTGCAAAGGTGAAGGCTATACATGAGATGCCAGCTCCCCAAACAGAAAAAGAAGTCAGAGGCTTTCTGGGACTTCTGAACTACATTGCCCGATTCATCTCACACCTAACTGCTACTTGTGAATCAATCTTCAAGTTACTGAAGAAAGATCAAGTGGTAAAATGGAATGATGAATGTCAGGCCGCTTTCGAAAGGATCAAGGAATATCTCCAAGAACCACCTATTCTAATGCTTCCAGTTGAAGGGATACCTTTGATCTTATACTTGACAGTACTCGACAGCTCAATGGGGTACGTGCTGGGGCAGCATGACGAGTCTGGCCAAAAAGAGAATGCTATTTATTACCTTAGCAAAAAGTTTACTGACTGTGAGACTCGATACTCACTGCTCGAGAAAACTTGCTGCGCTTTGGCATGGGCTGCTTGCCGGCTGAGACAGTATATGCTGACTCACACTACTCTATTGATATCAAAGATGGATCCAATCAAGTATATCTTCAAAAAGCCTGCCTTGTCCAGAAGAATAGCAAGATGGCAGATGATCTTGACGGAGTATGACATCCAATATATGACCCAAAAAGCAATCAAGGGAGGTGTGTTGGCAGACCATTTGGCACATCAGGCAGTGGATGATTACCAGTCTATGAACTTTGAATTTCCGGATGAGAATATCATGATAGTAACCGATTGTGAGACATCTGGACCGGATGAAGGACCCGAGGAAGGATCCAGATGGTCTATGTACTTTGATAGAGCTTCGAACGCTTTGGGTAATGGCATTGGCGCCGTGATCATATCTCCTAAAGGCTCTCATACTCCATTTACCGCCCGACTGTGTTTCAACTGCACCAACAATATGGCGGAGTACGAAGCATGCATCATGGGTCTTCGAACAACAATTGACCTAAGGATTAAGTTTCTAAGTGTTTTCCGAGATTCGGCTCTTGTGATCAGTCAGATCAAGGGCGAGTGGGATACGAAACACCCAAATCTTATTCCTTACAAGGAGTATGTATTGACGTTGCTTCCCCACTTCGAAGAGATAACCTTTGAACACTTCCCTAGACAGGAGAATCAGTTGGCGGACGCGCTAGCTACAATGTCTTCTATGTTCAAAGTCAATTGGGACAACGAGGCTCCCCAGATAACCATTGAAAGTTTGGACGAACCTGCACATTGCTGTGACATTGAGACTGAAGAGGTATCAGATAAACCCTGGTTTCATGAGGTGAAGAGGTATCTCGAGGCTCAAGAGTACCCCGAGGGTGCATCTGTTAATGATAAGAAGTTTCTGAGGAGGTTCGCGGCGAAATTCTTCATCAACAATGGCATCTTTTACAAGCGTAACCATGATTCAACCTTACTGCGATGTGTGGATAAGAACGAGGCAGAAAGGATCATGGCAGAGTTACATGAAGGTACTTTCGGAACTCATTCCAGTGGTCACACCATGGCAAAGAAAATCCTTCGGGCAGGATATTATTGGTCCACGATGGAAGTCGACTGTTATCAGCATTCTCGGACCTGTCACAAGTGCCAAGTTTATGCTGATAAGGTGCACATACCTCCAGTACCTCTGAACGTCTTGACGACACCTTGGCCTTTTGCAATGTGGGGCATTGACATGATCGGCAAGATCAGACCTACAACGTCCAAGCGGGCATCGTTTCATCCTGGTAGTGATTGATTACTTTATGAAGTGGGTTGAAGCGGCTTCCTTTGCTACTGTAACGAAGAACGTCGTGGCACAGTTTATTCGGCACAATCTGATCTGTCGATATGGTGTACCAGAGAGGATCATTACGGACAATGGTACAAATCTCAACAATAAGATGATCACTGAGCTCTGCAAGTAGTTCAAGATACAGCATCACAACTCTTCTCCCTACCGGCCGAAGATGAATGGGGTTGTTGAAGTGGATAATAAGAAAATCAAGAAGATTGTGCAGAAGATGACGATGACATATAAAGACTGGAACGAGATGTTACCATTTGCTCTTCATGGGTACCGCACCTCAGCGCGAACGTCAACAAGGGCAACCCCCTATTCCTTGGTATATGGTATGGAGGCAGTCTTGCCCATTGAATTTCATATACCCTCTCTTCGGATTATGAAGGATGTGGGTTTGAGCGAAGATGACTGGATCCATACCCGGCTTGATCAACTAAACTTAATCGACTAAAAGAGACTTACTACTATTTGTCATGGTCAAACGTATCAAAAGCGGATGATCAAGGAATTTAACAAGAAAGTCAGACGACAAGAGTATCAAGTTGGGGATTTGGTAATCAAGCACATTATCTTACCTCAAGGTGATCGCAGGGGAAAATGGACCCCTACCTACGAAGGACCATTTGTGGTTAAGAACATTTTCTCAGGAGGAGCTATGATTCTAACCACCATGAATGGTGACGACCTTCCTCACCCCGTCAATGCAGACATAGTGAAAAAATACTACACCTAATCAAAGACCCGCTAGGTCGACTGGCCTAGGAAAAAATAAGGGCTTCCCGGCGAACCAAAAGGGTTCGGGCAAAAATAAGGGATGAAAATGAAAACAATCTGTACACCCGGCAAGTCGAAAACCTGAAAAGGCGGCTTGGGCAAAAAAGGGTATCCCGGTAGACTGAAAACCCGAAAGGGAAGTCCAGACAAAATTAGGGATCAAAGCGTAACACTATGTCTCATTGGATCACCTTGCAACCAGACTTCGGTATCAACTATCAAGCTCGGACGACACTAATCGATCTGATCTACCTTCAACCAAGTAGCAAAGTGATGAGATGCTCGAGGACATAAAGGCAATAACAGAGTTGGAACCCAGTGGGATTATTCACATAGTTGTTTTGTTTAGTTTTTTTCCACAAATTGTGTAAATTCTATTATTCGGCGTCATTCTCTTACTAGGACGTCAGCCTCTTATACAAAAACGCCTATTTACAGGCCAAACTTCAAAATCAATACAATTCATTTTCAGAGAAATTTCAAACCGTTTTTCCTTTTTCTGTTTTGTTTTGTAAAGAACGTCCGATGTTCATTTTTGATATATGCATTTGACATTAATTACTGCTCATAAAAATTTACATACAAAACAAAAGACGATTACTTGTAATATCAGAAACAGGGGGCAATAAGAATTGTCCAAGCTTTACGGATGCTTTATCCACCATGTACAAAGGTAGATTCAGCTGAAGAATATGGCTAAAGTACTTTCACTCCTCGCAGAGTAAGAAAGGACATTAATATTAACTCCTCTCAACTGAGACTTGCAACTGTGAATGAATCGGTAATATTCTCCCCAAGCAAAGTTTATTTACCATCAACACTGAAAGGTCTTAATATTCCCCAGCGGAGTATAAGAATATTCCTCGGCAGAGTACAAGATATCCCCAGTGGAGTTTGAAATTTTTCCCAGCGCAGTCTGAAAAAGCTTCCCCAGTGGAGTTTAGAGAAGCATCCCCAGTAGACTTTGGAAGATTATCCCCAGCAGAGCTCAAAGGGTTATCCCCATTAGAGTCTAAAAGGTTGTCCCCAGTGAAGTCGTAACTGAAAGATCATTCCCAGCGGAGTTCATTCCTTTCACAAACAGGAATTGAATCCCCAATAGGATTCAGTATTCCCAGCAACGGTAATTCATCCCCAGCTGAATTTATTAGCGGAATCCTCAGCAGAACATCTCTTCCCCACAGAGTAATCTCCTCATCAATTTATTCCCTAACGGAGTTATCCTCTCCTGCAAGTTTATTATCACAGTCATCTTCATTCGCCATCCCCAGCAGAAACAAAGAACTCAACTCTTTTCTCCAGCAGCTATCCGAGATTTATTTTCCCCAGCTAAAAACATTACATTTCCATACATCATGACACATGCACATACGCCTCATACAACACAATCTCATTTATTTTGAGAATATCATTGCTTGATACATATCATGCATTACATACAACTGACCTTTACCTTTCAGGAAGGATGCTGTTAAGTTCTCACAAAATTCAAATCTATGAAACTTTTATCTCAGTCGAATTACTGACCAGTTCTTAAATCTCAACAGAATTATCCTCAATTGAATTAAAGACAAGGTCCTAAATCTCGACAAAGTCCTCCTTCGAATTACAGACAGTTCCTAAATTTCAGCAGAGTTTTCTCAATTAAATTACGGGCGAGTTCTTAAATCTTGATGAAGATGTTTCCCTCAGTCGAATTACTGACCAGTTCTTAAATCTCAACAGAATTATCCTCAGTTGAATTACAGACAAGGTCCTAAATCTCTACAAAGTTCCTCCGTCAAATTACAGACGAGTTCCTAAATCTCAGCAGAGTTTTCTCAGTTGAATTACGGGCGAGTTCTTAAATCTCGATGAATATGTTTCCCTCAGTCGAATTACTGACAAGTTCTTAAATCTCAACAGAATTATCCTCAGTTGAATTACAGACAAGGTCCTAAATCTCGACAAAATTCCTCCGTCGAATTACAGACGAGTTCCTAAATCTCAGCAGAGTTTTCATAATTGAATTATGGGCAAGTTCTTAAATATTGATGAAGATGTTTCCCCGCAGTCGAATTACTGACCAGTTCTAAAATCTCAACAAAATTATCCTCAGTTGAATTACAGACAAGGTCCTAAATCTCGACAAATTACTCCGTCGAATTACATACGAGTTCCTAAATCTCAGCAGAGTTTTCTCAGTTGAATTATGGGAAAGTTCTTAAATCTTGATGAAGATGTTTCCCCTCAGTCGAATTACTGACCAATTCTTAAATCTCAACAGAATTATCCTCAGTTGAATTAT
The DNA here is from genome assembly GCA_948472305.1 of Vicia faba. Lineage (NCBI taxonomy): Eukaryota > Viridiplantae > Streptophyta > Magnoliopsida > Fabales > Fabaceae > Vicia > Vicia faba. Next base: position 1,206,131,644 of record OX451741.1, read on the forward strand.
AGACAAGGTCCTAAATCTCGACAAAGTCCTCCGTCGAAGTACAGACAGGTTCCTAACTCTCAACAGAGTTTTCTCAGTTGAATTATGGGAAAGTTCTTAAATCTTGATGAAGATGTTTCCCCTCAGTCGAATTACTGACCAGTTCTTAAATCTCAACAGAATTATCCTCAGTTGAATTACATACAAGGTCCTAAATCTCGACAAAGTTCCTCCGTCGAATTACAGACGAGTTCCTAGATCTCAGCAGAGTTTTCTCAGTTGAATTATGGGCAAGTTCTTAAATCTTGATGAAGATGTTTCCCTCAGTCGAATTACTGACCAGTTCTTAAATCTCAACAGAATTATCCTCAGTTGAATTACAGACAAGGTCCTAAATTTCGACAAAGTCCTCCGTCGAAGTACAGACAGGTTCCTAAATCTCAGCAAAGTTTTCTCAGTTGAATTACGAGCAAGTTCTTAAATATCGATGAAGATGTTTCCCCTCAGTCGAATTACTGACCTGTTCTTAAATCTCAACAGAATTATCCTCAGTTGAATTATAGACAAGGTCCTAAATCTCGACAAAGTTCCTCCGTCGAATTACAAATGAGTTCCTAAATCTTAGCAGAGTTTTCTCATTTGAATTACGGGCGAGTTCTTAAATCTCTATGAAGATGTTTCCCTCAGTCGAATTACTGACCAGTTCTTAAATCTCGACAGAATTATCCTCAGTTGAATTACAGATAAGGTCCTAAATCTCGACAAAGTTCCTCCGTCGAATTACAGACAAGTTCCTAAATCTCAACAGAATTTTCTCAGTTGAATTACGGGCGAGTTCTTAAATCTCGATGAAGATGTTCCCCCCTCAGTTGAATCACGGATAAGTTCTTAAAACTCAGCAGAGATGTTATCTCAATTGAAGTACAGGAAAGTTCCTAAATCTCAACAAAGAACAGACTCCCCCAGCGGAATCTTCTACAACAACAGGTATACAAGCTCTCGCTAAGGAATCTCTTATGCGATCGACACTCCTTCAGATGGCATATTTAAGCCCATCCCATCATCATCAATCTCCATATGGCATCTGTAAGCCCATTCCCGACATCACAAGGCTGATTACCACTTCATGCGAGTGCAAATTTCTGGGCACTCCAGTGTTCAATCATCTTCCACCTTCGGATCACGAAAGGCACGAGAGCCAATCTCCATCCTCAGGTTTAAGAAGATTGAACAGGGGAAGCTGTTTTACCCCAAAATTCGCCCTCCCATATTTCTTAAAACATTGCAAGAAAAATCTCCAAGTTGCTCAAGGTTGCTTAAAGATTGGCCAGAGAAGCTATCTCCTAAGGCAGTCTATCCCAAATTAGGGTTTCACATTGCATCAAGATCCTTGAGTCCAAATGACCTAAAGTGCTCCACAATGTCCTAATATTCTCTCAAGATCATCCATGTCAAGTTTCAAGCCTTGCAGAGGAAGTTTGCTCAGTCAATTGCTCAAAAGGTCCAAAAGTCGACTGTGCTAGGGCAAAAGTCAACTGTGACCTACATACAGTCAAACTTCAAGATTTTTTGTCAACATTATCATTTTTAAGTATATTTAATCATTTGATCAAGGGTTGATCATGATTCATCAAGGATTGCTCAAAATTCATCAAGACTCAAAAGTTGCTAAATTAGGGTTTTGCAAGAAAAGTCAACTCAACTTTGACCAGGCATAACTTTCTCATACTTTATGATAAATGACCCATCCAAATCTCATTTTGAAGAGGATGCAATTATTTAAAATCCATCTTCATACCCCAAGATCAAAATATGCACTCACAATAAGTTATGAATTTGGACATTATAGGTCATTTTGAAAGTCAACAAAAACACCTTTTTTGTCAAAGCTTATAACTTGAGCATGGAATATCAAAATGAGATGAGACCAAAAGGGTTGATTAGAAGACATCTCATTATTTCTAGAAAGTCCAATAAAATATCCAAAAGTTCAAAATTGAAGAAGTTATGAATTAATGAAGTTGGACTTTTTTGCAAAATTGCCAAAAGTCAACTATCCCCAAAACTTCAAATTTTGCCAAATGGGCCCATTCTTTTCCACTTGATTTGAGTTTGCATTATATCCCACGTGGCCTAGCTCCAGCCATGTGTCCATATCACATTTTTATTATTTAATTTGATTTTTATTTGAATTAATTCATTTTTAATCAAATAAAATCATATAAAATCTAAAGCATTGATAACACATGATTTCTTGGCTATTTCAGGCTCCAAATACAGCTACTATTTGAATCAAATTCATATCAAAGGCATTGGTTACAAAAAGATGTGATTTAGGCCAAGTTTGGAAAGCTTTTATGGAAGAATCAAATCAAATATCCAAACATCAATGTAGAGAGATTTGGACCAAGTTTTTTAACCTAATGCAATGCACAATACATAAGCAAGCCGAGGACACGAAAATAAGGGTTGGCAATCACTTGTAGAAGCAGAACAAAAACTTACAAAATCACAAAAAAGTTAGAGATCAAAATCAAAGTTAGAGGCGTTTTCAGGACTTAAGACGTATTCCAATCGATTGCTGGCCATCTCCACAAGCTAACTCGATCCAAACCAAGCATTCTCAGGCCCTCATACGAACTATAAGTCTTACACGAATTGCCCCTATTCTTGATTTCTTATCTCTGAAATTAGGCATTGTTTTCATGAACTAATTGCATAGTTGTAATCCTTGCATCATTTACAAGCTTTTGGCATCATTTGATTTCATTTATCTGACCGATATCAAGATCTACCATAGTTAGGGTTCTTTGTTCATTTTTAGGGCTTTCTGTTTCAGGTGAAATTGGCCTTAATGGTGGTTATGGCTGTGATCAGAGAGATGAGACGAAGCTAACCATGGTCGTGGATTCCATTTATATGGCCTGGAGAGAGTTTTAGGATGAACCTACATTTTTAGCTGCAGATAGAAATCCGCGGGTAAATTTACAGGGGTTTGAGGAAGGGGATGAACTCGTGTGATCAATTCATTGGATCATTCAAATATTATGCGTTTTTTTTATTTTTTCTGGCATTGGAATTGTTTTCTCATATTATTATTGATACTTATTATTATAACAAACGAAGCAGCATGGCTTAGTGGTAACCTTGGCAATATATATCCCTTCAGGACCTGGTCTCGAATCCCAGGTCCCCTTCTTTCTCAATATTATTATTTTTCAGGTTATCACATGCGCTTAGGGGCCAGATCCATACCATACTCCCTCATCAATCCAAGCGCCAGATGGCCAAGGGCCAGATCTGATGATCCACGTTGGAGGTCCACCAAAAGCCAAGTCAATGTGATTGCACTGGATCCAAAAAGTCCACACGGATCAGCATTATTGGGCCTACAAAATTGCTACCAACACCACCCAAATCAGGCCCACTTCCTCCTTTCTCTTATATTTCATTTTTATTTAATTGTTTGATTTTATTTTAATTAATTTCTAACCAATAACATTTTTTCCTTTTATTAAAAAAATCACAAAAAATACCTTTTTTTTTAATTCAGAATTTTATTTTTTATTAATAAATACTAATTAATTAATTTGGTTTTAATTCTAGAATAACTTTAATTTATTTTTATAAATATTTAAAATTAATTAGAAATCATTAGGTTTTAACATTCATTTAATTATTTTATTTTCTTGCTTAAATAAAAAATATCCAAAAATATGTCTTTTATTATTTTTCATCAATTAATTTATTTTATAATTAATTTAGTATTTAATTTAGGATTTAATTTCTTTTCTTAAAATAAAAACAAAAAAAAGCATTTTCTTTAATCAAAAGGGTCAAAACGCTAATTCGCATTCGATTTAATTTCCCGCGCGCTTTATTTATTTTTATCCATATTGATGTATCTGCTTCCGGTATGTAATAGATAATTAGGACATTTTATTTATTTTACCGCTTTATTTTATTTTCAAAGGGTTGCTTTTGGCGATGTAAATACCCGACGCCTTGTAATTTAATTTCTGCACCTTTAATTTCTGCAAATTATAACTGCTAGATGTTTGATAATAGGGTTTGCATGACAAGACTGAATGCCTAATCTTAAAATCAAATTAGATCACCCTTAACATGTGCAAAGGTAAAAATAACTGAAAACAACACACTCACACATGCGCACTCTTAGGGTACACCCCACTTGGTTGCCTTCGTACGCGGTCATTGAGTATAGGTCGTTTTAGAGGTCGTCCTTTTGTCTAAAAGATCATAGTCGCCTCGAAATGGTTGCTTCGGATATTGTTGCCTCAAACAAATGATCTAAGACATTAGGGTTACCACTAAGGCGTCCTAACATTGCTTTAGTGACCGTATGTCCCTCATTCGAATTGGCCCTCAAACTCCAATGACGGTGCTACCTACTCACTAATAGTGGGATATCATTGTCTAAAGGAAACAAACATAGAACGATTCCTTTTTCGAGTAGGTAGATTAGCTCTTAAGTGCTTGCTCAATCTAAATAAAACTTTTCTTTTCACACTTACACTTTTACAAACAAAGTTTTCAAAAACACTTCATTACACTCTTGAAGATAGAAGCAAGAGTTAAATCAAAGTTAAAACAAAAACTTATCAAAACCCACAAACACAAAGAAAACAATTTTGAAATGAGCAAATACCTAAGAGCCCGTGGAAAACCACGGATAGAAAGGGTGCTAATACCTTCCCTTTCTATAATCTACCCCCGGTACTCAGAAATATCTCGAAAAAGGAATTTTTCTGTGCTTTTTTCCTTTCCTTGTTGGATAAAATAAAAGTCGGTGGCGACTCTTGCTTACCGCGACATTTTGCAAAAACAAACGCAAAACGCAAACCAGCATTCTAAAAACAGTCAGTTCTTCCACCGTATCACAATCTCCTTTTCTGAAGTTACTAGGTTTAGTTCAAAATTTCTTTTCACATAAAAAAAACAAAAAAATCGTTTTCTTGCATTTATATATATATATATATATATATATATATATATATATATATATATATATATATATATATATATATATATATATATCTTTGCATATTTAAATTGTCTTGTACATTATTTATTCCAATATTTGTACAAATTCGATTTGGTGAATTTTTTTTATTAATAACCATGTATTAAAAAAATATTTCGCAAATAACCGGGTTTCGGAAAAAATTACGCAAATAACCATGTTTCAGATGGCTCAAACCCAACCACAATACCAACCCCAATACCAGCAAACCCACATACCCCATACACAATTTAAGTCTTCCACATATCCCAATATGGCGCCCTCAACATCCAGCCTTAGCCCTGATATGGGAATGTCAGAAGATTATGACCAACCCGACCAAACCTACCATCAACCACCATATCACCAAACAACCCAACATCCATAATACCAAACACCCCAAGATCCATTTCCTTTCTACCCCCCATACTCAGACGACCAATGCTACCGACCGACCATGGAACCCCACCCACCGCCAACACGACCAAACTTCGAGGGTATGGGTAACCGACTGTACCAGAGCGGATCTTCGAGATATGGAGATCTTACTGATTTTATGGATTCGGATCGCATTGACTTCGCTGGGCCATCGACCTTGCCGCAGCAGGAAACGAGACAGCACCCAGCAAGAGAAAGGCGAGGACGGGGATGCGGAACTGGGGGTCATTACCGGGTACCTGGGGATCACTGATGTATCTTTTTTTTCCCCAGTTTTTTTTGTATATATTTTTTTACTGTTATTTAAATGTAAAACAGTTGAATGTAATTATTTTTTTTAAATAAAAAATCCATTTTGTTTATCTCTATCTAATACGCAACGTGCAGGAAAGAAATTTTTTTTTTTTTTGGACCTAATTTTGTACATAGGCGCCATCTCACTTGGCTTAGGGCTTGCCCTTTGCCCTTAGGCGCCAAGTGAGATGGCGCCTCCCTTATAAAAAGAGGAGCATGCGCCAAATGAGATGGCTCCTCCTTTGTGGAGCCATCTCAAACATGGTTATTTGCGTAATTTTTTCCGAAACCCGGTTATTTGCGAAATATTTTTTTAATACATGGTTATTAATAAAAAAAATTCCGATTTGGTTGTAATAGTTTAATTAGATTTACATTATTGCAAATCCCCATTCATAATTTGTATTCCCCCTTCCATAAAATGTTGTAATAGCGTAGTAATCTTTAAATTAAACAATTTACCGCTTTTACATACCATGCTAGTAATTAGGTTTTGAATGGCAAGATAAAAAAACAAATCAAATAGAAAACCCTAAATCTAAGACAAAATCAAAGCATGAAAATAACACATTTTCACACAAGCATCCTTAGGGTTTCTCCACTTGGTTTCCTTAAACAAAAATGGCCATATTACGCATGCGAAGTGTCTTGGCAAAACAAACAAGTATAAGATCATAGTACCTCGATGATGCTATTCAAAGTTGACTTAAAAAAATTATCTTGGTCCCTCAAAAATGCTAAGATACTTTTCAACATTGCTAATCATGGTTATACGATGACCCACGCCCGTCCCATTTACATCCAAAAATAGGGTTTCTTACCAAATCAATGGTAAGACAACAATTTCAAAGGAATAGAAAATGAACAAGAAAGACATTTTAGTAGGTAGATTACTTCTAGTTACTTGCTCTATTTTCAAACAACTATCCTTGCTATTTTTCAAATCCAACACACACATTTCAAAAACATCTTACAAACAATGAAAACATTTTCAAAAAGATAAACATCTTTGTATACATTCTTATAAACGAGAATCATTACAAAGATTGCCTAAACAAATGGCCTCTTTTACAAAATACATTCAAAGCCACACCAAACACAATTTCAAACAACAAAATAAAGTGATCTAGCAAGTAACTAAGAGCCCATGGAAAACCATGGATGAAAAGGGTGCTAATACCTTCCCTTTTCATAATCTACCCCCAGATCTCAAGAAAACATCTCAAAGGTATTTCCTGTGCTTTTTCACCTTTCCTTTTGGATAAAAGAAAAGTCGGTGGCGACTCTTCTAACCGCAACATTTGCGATAAAACGCAAAACCCTCAAGTCAGTTCTCCCACCGTATCATAGAACTGGCGACTCTGCTGGGGATTTTTATAAAAGTGAGGTTACCTTAGGGTTAGATCACATTTAGTTGCTTACATTGTTTGACTTGTTTGCTTTATATTATGGTTCTTTGTTTGGGTTTGAAATCCTCTACCCGGATTTGGGATACATTATAGGTAAATAGAAATACATTGTGGAAACTGTGCGGGGTATACCGACATGTCCTAAGCAATAGCTATGTTAGTGTGACATATTTGTGAGTACTGGTAGCCTTTGAGTTAATCAAAGAGAATACAGGGCCGCTGAGTGATGTCATGAGCACTAATGAACTTCTAGAACTTTTTACTTGACCTACTTGGCCTTTAGGATGTAGTGAGATGACCGACTTTGGTGCAATCCGAAGTTGGTAGATACTCGATACTACACTCATTGAGGGTTGGATTCTTGGGATATTTCGGTCGCCAGTAAAAAGGCTTGAGCTGAAACAATGACCAAGGAAACAATCCGGTGATATTGAGCTCCTTAGAACCCGGTTACTATTACTAGGACATTGTTGTACCCCAAAATTTGCCCTCCCATATTCTTCAAGATTTGCAAAGAGCATGCTTCAAAATCTCCCAAGAGTTGCACAGTCCAATTGCCTCCTAACAGTAAAAAATTAGGGTTTTGGTTCTGGCAAAGAAGTTGAAGTTTCCAAGGGTCCAAACAAGTCCCACATGCCTACAAATATGGCCAAGCATCCATATGCTATGTTTCAAGACTCACAGCACAAAATTGCACAGTTAAAAACCCTAATTGCTCAACAGTCAACTACAGGGGCAAAATGGTCATTTGCCAGTCAAAAGTCAAAATTTTTGGTCAACATCTTATTTTGAAGCCACAAACATCATTTGATCAATTCTTGATCATGATTCTCAAAGCATGGCTCAAAAAGTCTCAAGATGCAAAAGTTTCTATTTTTGGACAGTTGGAAAAGTCAACTGCAAATTGACCAAGGCATAACTTCCACATGGTTTATCAGAAAAATCCCATCCAAAGCTCATTTTGAAGAGAATTACATTTCCTACAACTCATCTTCACACTTCAAGTCCAAGAAATGCTCTCACAAAAAGTTATCAATCTCAACATTATAGGTCATTTTCAAAAGTCAACAAAAAGGTACTTTAAGTCAAAGACCATAACTTGAGATTGGTAAATCAAAATGACATGGGACCAAAGGCATTGGTTATAGGACTTCAAGACCTTTCCAAAATGTCCAAGAACATGATCAAAGCTTAACAATTGAGCATGATATACCTTGTGGAAGTTGGGAAATTTTTGGGAATTTTGAAAAGTCAACTTTGCTTCAAATGCCTCAAAATGGCTAATGGGCCTCAATTTCTTCCATGAATCATCACCCAAAGGCCATGCACGACCCATTGACCCAAAGGGGAGTTATTTTCTTATTTTTAATTAATTAATTGAGTTTTTAAATCCTATTAATTCATTTAATTAAAATTAATTATGAAAAAAATACTAAAATAAAGGTTTCAAATCTTTTTATACAGCAAATACCTTCTACATGTGATAGAGATTTCGTGCACCTTCTCAAGGGGACAAAATCATCTAAATTTGGCAAGATTTCAATGGAAAAAAGGATTGAAAAAGATATGGAAAAATCAAATCTCCAAAACATGAATGCAAGGACTTTGGGCTTGGATTGTTAACCTAATTCACTCCACATATATGCAAGAACATAAACCTAATCCTAAGAACAAAAAAGCTGCGCCTCAAACAGAAGAACAACTTTGCACTTTTGTCCTAAAAATTTCAAAACTGAAAACCTAGCTAGAGCATAATTCAAGACTGCAAAACCATTCCACTACACTCCTGACACTACCAGGAAGCTATTCCAATTGAAATCGCGCCTCCATACACAAGGAATCGGTATAACAAAGTCTGACTTTTCTTGAAAATTTTCATATTCGTGTTTCATTATTCATGCATTATTTGTGATTTTCAATCATTGATTTGGACTAACGTGAGTATTCTGAAGCTGATAGCATGCTTTAATTGAAGTATTAAGCCCTGTATAAGATTCCACCATGAATGCATATTAGGGTTTCAGAGACTTTGAAAGAGGGCTTCATTCATCTGGAAAAATTGGCCAAACACACCTATGCCATTGGACTCAGGACCTCAAAACGAATTGAACTCACTATTCGCGCCCAATTTATATTGCTCCATAGCCTAATCGCTATTTTTGCAGGTTTGACTTAGTGGGGGTTCAAAACCCCCGTTATTTGCTTTTAGTTGCAGAAAAAAAATGGAGACGAAGCTGAGGTGTCTAAGCGTGAATGGGTAATTCAAATCCTGGCGCGCGTTTTTTTATTGTCCAACATAATACTTGTTTCTCTCTCATATTAATCATGTTCCATTAAGCTAACAAACAAACGCGCTAGTCCAACTGGTTTGTGCATTGTCATGCAGGCACTGGGACCTGGGTTCGATTCCCAGGTCCCCCACTTTATTCAATATTTTTTCCTTTAATGTGATTCTGTGCAGTACGCTTCTAAAAGGCTACCATGCAACTCCATATCTGTGCTTGCCACCTATGCATAAGGATCAATCCAAAGGCCAAGATGTGGAGACTATCATGCACACTCAGTCAACCACATGTACGCAAGCATAGAAAGTCAATGTGGCCAGATTTCAGTGGGCCTAATTGCTTCAACAACACCTCCATAATTGGGCCAGAAACCCCTTGCTGTTTGCATTCTATTCTTCTTTCTAATTTTATTTTTTCTTTTCAATTATTTTTCTATTTATTTTAATTATTTAGTTAATTCATAAAAATAGTTTTGATAACACAAAAAAAATCAGAAATCAAGAAAATAAAAAATGTTTGTTTAATATTTAATGCATTAATATTTTTGTAAATAAAATTCTAATAATCAAATTAGTTTAATTTTAGGTTTAATTTTAATATTTTTTCTTAAATAAACTAAAAATGTAGAAATTAGGGTTTTAGTATTTTTATTCTTTTTCATAATAAATAACTTTTTTTCATTATTATTAATTCTTAATTATTTTGTAAATAAACTTGTAATTAAATAATTAGTGTAAATTGGGTCAAAACTTAAACATTTTTTTAATAATTAAAAACAAACTAGAATTAGGGTTTTATTTAATTTTTAATGTTAATTAATTTTCTTTATTTCCATTAAATACAAAAACACCAAAAAATAACTTCTTTTCCTTATTAAATAATTTAATTAATTTATAATTTCAAATTAATTTCTTTAAAGGGTCCAACGCCCTCGCACCTTCGAATATAATTTCTCTTCGCGCGTTTATTTTATTTTCTTTGTGAAATTTATGTAATTGCCCCAAAGCCTTGTAATAGTAATTAGGACATTTACTTTCCGCACTTTTATTTAAAATCGGGTCTTTGTTAATTTGGCGATGTATAGACCCGCGCCTTGTAATAGCGTAAGACCTTTATTTTCCGCATTTTAATTTTCGCACCTTTAAAATGTTAATCACATGAAAGAATGTATGCCCAAATAAAATCAAAGCGTAGATCACCAAAAACATGTACAAGATAGATAATAACTGAAAATGACACACAATTCACACACCACTCCTAGGGTACGCCTCACTGTTGCCTTGCCCCTCGAAACGTGGTCGTCGAGTAGAGGACATTTTAGTAAGTCCTCATGTCCATGAACATGGCATGGGGGTAGCTTCTAAGGTGTCCTACTATTGCTATGGTGACCACACTGTCCCTAAAACTCGAATTGACCCGAACACCTCCAACGGTGGTGCTACCTACCCCTCAATGGTGGGATGGCACTACCTCAAGGACATTTACACAGACTAATTCCTTAGGGTAGGTAGATGACTCGTAGATACTTGCTCTAATTCAAAACAAATCAAAAACTTCTTTTCACACCCACACTTTTCAAAAAGCTTTCAAAAACAATTTTTCAAACACTCTTGAGGACTGATACAAGAGTCGATCTGAAACTTTAAACGAAACTTTTTCAAACCCACTCACAATTGAAAAGCAAACAAACATTTTGAAAACACAAATGAGCAAGTATCTAAGAGCCCATGGATAACCATGGATAGAAAGGGTGCTAACACCTTCCCTTTCTATAAATCTACCTCCCAAACCGAGAACTAATCTCATAAGGAATTTTTTTGTGCTTTTGTCCTTTCCATATTGGAGAAAATAAAAGACGGTGGCGACTCTTGCTTCCGCGACATTTCGCGAACCAACGTTAAACATTAATTTCCAGATCCACCGATCACAGAACTGGCGACTCTGCTGGGGAGAACATTTTAAAGTGAGGTGTACCTTATGATTAAGATCACTGTGTTTTCAATTGCTTTGACTTGTTTGATTTAAATTGTGGGACTGTCTTGGGAGTTCTATAGATCCTAACCCGGATCTAGGGATACCTTCTTAGAAAGTAGCAACAAGGCTGTGAGGGAACTGTGCGGGGTATACCGACATGGTTGAAACAGTCTGCTACGTTGATGTGGCACTTTGGTGTGTACCGGTAACCCTTGAGTTCAGTCAAGGAGAGTACGGGGCCTCCATGTGGTGTCGTGAAGCATCAACTGACCTTAGGAACCTTAATTGAACTATCTTGGCCTCTTTAGGGTAGTGAGATAACTGACTTTGGTGCAGTCCGAGGTTGGTTGATACTCGATACTACACTCAATTGAGGGTTGCTTTCCTGGAATATTTCGGTCGCCAGTTCAGTGGCTAAATCAAAACGATGAACAATGAAAGCAATCCAGTGATATTGGGACCCTTAGAACCCGGTTACTTCTGATAGGACAGGTTGAGCCCACCAATTTCAAGAGGGTAATACCCAGACCCCATGTAGGCCTAAACCCTAAGGGCTTGTCTTGTGTGACTCTTGTGCCTTATCATGTTTGCCTTTGTAAATATTTGTGGTGTGTTTAAATCATAGGATCATGACATCATACAACATCATATGCATTGGCTAACCATTTCAGGGGTTCGAATCTTCATCTTTGTTCTTGTTTTGTAGGACATGGAAACTGTTCGCAGAAAGACAATTCAGATCAGCCTTGTAAGGATCCCTCCTCAGCTTAAGGAGCTTATATCCATGATTCCCGAGAGCTCTTCATTCAGTAAAAGACATGGAAGACTCATCAGCTTGGTCAACACCAACATTGAGGAAGATATGATAAAGGTCTTGTTCCAGTTCTTTGACCCTCTGCATCACTATTTCACTTTCCTGGATTATCAACTGGTGCCTACATTGGAAGAGTTCTCCCGGCTTTTGAAGATCCCTATCCTTGATCAACTACCCTACAACGGTATGGAAAAGGAACCCAAGCTTGAAGAGATTGCTAAAGCACTACACCTACAATCATCTGACCTTAAGGGACATTGGGAAGTTAGAAGTGGTATCAAAGGGTTCTTAGCCAGGTTTCTGTTTGAGAAGGCCCAAGAATGTTGGAACTCCCTTGACCTACAAGCTTTTGAAGAAGTTGTGGCCCTCCTTGTCTATGGTTTGGTGTTGTTCCCTAATCCAGATCAGCTTATAGATATCAGTGCTGTCCAGATCTTCATGTCCAGGAACCCTATACCTACATTGCTTAGGGACATCCTTCACTCATGTTACACTCGAACCATGAGAAAAAGAGGTGTTCTTATGTGTTGCACTCCTCTCCTGTGAAGGTGGTTTATTTCGCACCTTCCACAATCAGTTTTGAAGAATGAGCGGGGTTTGAGATGGTCACAACGATTGATGACTCTTACACATGCTGATATACATTGGTGCTCTCGGTCCAGAGAGGAGGTCACTATCATTGATCGTTGCGGGGAGTACCCTAATGTTCCTTTACTTGGAATCAGAGGGGGCATTACTTACAACCCATGCTTGGCTTAGAGACAGTTTGGTTATGCTCGGAGGGACGGCCCTCATGACATGTTAATTCCTGACATAGTTTTTGACTTCGTCAACGATGCACAAGGACTTCGCCAGAGATTTATCAGAGCTTGGAGGATGCCAAGTAGGATAGACAGCAAGACCCTAGGGCACAGGAATTCCATCCCGTTGGAGCCTTATCTCAAGTGGGTACGAGCCCGCTCCCAGAAGTTAGTGATGCCATATCCTCATGTTCTCCCTGTGATCAAAGAGCCAGTATTGGAAGGAGAGGTGTCCTACACCATTCAACATCCTGACATGCCCACATCCTGGGAAGAGATGCAGAAGAGCTGGATCCGGTTTAAGGAAGAACGGAATTCTCTGGAGACCAGTCTACATGCTAGTGAAAAGAAGGTCTTGGAGCTCACTCGCCTACTGCACGAGGAGAGGAATCTCAACACCTACATTGCTCCGAAAAGGATGCGTAGTGTCTTCTGGGATTGATTTGCTGTTGTAATATTTTGCCCATGAGACTTTGATGTACTGAACAATTATTTCCTTAATGATAACGTGTGTTCCTTTTTGTCTACAACAAATCTGAATTTTCGAACCCTTGAATGCATTGCATAAACACACATCATTCATCATGTGCATAGAAGGTACTCTTCTTTTCAGGTTGCTTACTGTTCTTCGCTGTTTATTTCAACATCATGAACCCCGAATCATCTACCGAGCAGTCTATCAAGGCTCTTCAGGCGCAGAACGCACAATTTCAGGAGCTGATCATGGGTTTGGCCCAAGGTCAAGAAGAGCTGAAGGCTTTGCTCCTGAAGAAGGAGAAGAAGAAGAAGAGAACTGTTCTTTTCAACTCGGGCCGAAGGTTTGGTAACACTCTGCAGAATGAGGAAGCTGGTTCTTCTGTAGGCAAAGACAGTCCCCAGGGGGGAAGGGCTCCAAGTCCGGTGGTCTCTGACAATGAGACTGATTTTAATGAGGAACAGTATCCTCCAGCTGAAGACCGGTACAAGCAGTTGGAAGACCGACTGAACGCCATGGAAATTCAGCAAGTGCCTGGTTTGGATTTCGGAGACTTGGGTTTATCTTCTGGTGTGATCATACCTCACAAGTTTAAAGCACCATCTTTCACCAAGTATGACGGGGCGTCCTGCCCTAAGCTACACCTCAGATCCTATGTACGGAAGATTCAGCCGTACACAGTGGATAAGAACTTGTGGATCCACTTCTTCCAGGAGAGTCTTTCAGGGACTCATCTCGAATGGTTCTATCAGCTGGATGGAACCAAGGTTCGTAAATGGGAGGAGTTGGATACTTCTTTTTACAAGCAGTATCAATATAATGCCGACCTTGCTCCTACACGTACCCAACTCCAGGGTATGTCGTTAGGATCGGGAGAAGGTTTCAAAGAGTATGCACAGAAGTGGAGAGACCTGGATGGCAGGGTGCAGCCTCCGCTAACAGACCGTGAGCTGGTAGATATGTTCTTGGGGACCCTATCTGGGCCATTTTTCAATCATCTTATTGGCAATTCATCTGCAGGATTCACTGACCTCATTCTGACTGGGGAAAGGATAGAGGCTGGCATGAAGTCAGGTAAAATTCAGAAAGGTGCGTCTTCAAGTTCTGAGAAGAAACCTTTTAAGAAGGAGGCCAGTGCTGTGTATGGGCCTAGGAGGCAAGACAAACCAGAGCGCCGCCAATCTGTCAACGCGGTGGTGATTTCTAAGCCTGCTGCCACTCCTCGGGAAACTAATCAACCCAGGGCTGAGAGACCCAGAAGGGAATTTACCCGGCTGAGTATGACCTTGTCACAAATCTTGCCACAGCTATTATCAACCAACTTGGTGACTGTCAGAGAGGCTCCAAAGGTTGTGAACACTGCCTCTCCCAAGTATAATCCAAATGCCCGCTGTGCTTATCACTCTGATAGCCCGGGGCATTCTACTGATGACTGCTGGGCCCTGAGAAACAAGGTGCAGGACCTCATTGATGCGAAGGAGATACAATTTGAGGCGCTAGAGAGACCAAATGTGATGATTGCTCCTATGCCCCAGCATGGAGTAAATGCCGTTGATGAAGATTTGTATGCCGTTTCTGTGAATGATGTAGCTACCCCTCTGATGACTGTTAAGAGGAACCTACTGCTGGCCGGTTTATTTCCGGGTTGTAGCGAAGGTTGCCTTTTGTGTGTTGTTTCCCTTACTGGTTGTCCATTACTGAAGTTAGGCATCCAAAGCCTGATGGACAGCAAGGAGATTCTGTTCAAGAAGACCGCTGTTCCGTTTGTTCCTGTGGAAGAAGTATCTGTCGTTACCATTTTCAACAATACGATCAAGGCTCCCCCGAGGAAGCCAGTTAAAATCATGACTGTCGCACCCATTGTTATTACTGTTCCGGGGCCCCTCCCCTATGAATCTGATAAAGCTGTCCCATGGCACTATGGGGCAGATGTATATGTACATGGTATAAAGCAAGAGTTCAACACTGGTACCAGCATCAGCAATATCAGTGGTCCAACCAAAGTTACCCGCAATGGCAGGCTCTTCTCGCCTGACATTGCGCCACCAACTACTCGAAGACCTCTCATTATAACACCTGCAAATGCACCTGTTCCCATTTCTGATCAAGTTGCTTCCCCTGCTGCCGAGTCATCTAATGCTCGGGGCAAAGGGATTGATGATGAGCCTGCCCGGATGGAGGCACCAAAATCTGTGAATGTTGAAGCCTCCCAGCAAGAGATGGAGGAAATTCTGAAGATAATCAAGAAGAGTAACTTTAATGTCGTTGAACAGCTGGGGCATACCCCCTCCAAGATCTCTATGCTCTCCTTGCTGCTGTGCTCAGAGGCCCATGCTAAGGCCCTGATTTCATTTCTAAAGATGGCCCATGTGCCACAAGAGACCTCTGCAGACCAGTTTACTGATTGCGTAGCCAATTTGACAGCCGACAATGGTTTGGGTTTCTCAGATGCTGACCTTACCGCCAAGGGAAAGAACCACAATGATGCCCTGCATGTCTCTATAGAATGCAGGGGCACTACTCTTGCGCACGTGTTGGTGGACACCGGTTCTTCCCAGAATGTGTTGCCCAAAAAGGCCTTAGACCGGTTGGATTGTGAGGGCCTGGAGCTGAAACCTAGCAACATCATTGTTCGATCCTTTGACGGATCAAAGAGGATGGTTCATGGAGAGGTAGACATTCCTATTCGTGTGGGTTCTCAAGTTTTCGACTCAACTTTCTATGTGATGGACATTCGCCCATCTTATTCCTGTTTACTGGGTCGACCTTGGATTCACAAAGTTGGGGCAGTGACCTCTACCCTACACCAGAAACTCAAGTACCCTGTCAGAGGGAAGATTGTCACTGTGCAGGGGGAGGAGGAGTATATGGTTAGTCACTTGAATTCCTTCCGGTATATTGAGATGGACGGGGAGTTTATTGAAACCCCCTTTCAGCATTTTGAAGAGGTACCTCCAACATTGGCAGCAGCAGAAACAGTGGTTGAAGAGGACTTTCCCTTGAAGATGGCTTCCTTGAAGGACGCCCGGGCTGTAATCGAGAAAGGTGAATATGCTAACTGGGGCAGGCTCCCTGATTTCACTCCTAAAACTGACAAGTTTGGACTGGGTTTTACTGCAGAGGCTCAGAAGGCTATGCACAAAGCTAGAATCGGAAGACCTCCTGTGCTCATCACCAATCCAGGAGTGAATGCTATTGGGGATGAAGACGAAGTGGAAGAGTCAGAGTTTGATAGCTGGATCTACCCGACGACTGACGGTGGATTGAATAATTGGACCGCGAAAGATCATGCGCCTGTTACTTTCGTTACGCAGTAATGAATTCCTTTGTTTTTATTATTTGTAATAAACAATGAATTGAAACTCTACGGCCCGGTGTCTTACCCGGGGCACCGTGGCTTCATTTGTGAGGGCATATTAATTGTCATTTCATATATCATGAATAAAGACCTTGGACGTTTTCTCGCATTTCAAATCTTGTGCTCCCTTTATTTCTTTCTTTCTTTATATATTGCAAAACAGCTGTATTTACACACACTCACTCATACAGGTTCCAATCCACTCTGGATCTCACTGGTAACGACTCTGCTACTGCCAGTTATGACTTCGAAAATCCGATCAACTTAGCCGAAGACGAAGGTGAAGATGATTGCGAAGTGCCTGGCGAGCTAGCAATACTGTTACTCCAGGAAGAGAGGGCAATTCAACCACATGAAGAGCCAGTGGAAACAATAAATCTGGGTACTAATACAGACAGAAAGGAGGTAAAGTTTGGTGCCAACCTAGAGCTCAGCGTGAAGCAGCGGTTGACTCAGATGCTACATGATTATATGGAGATATTTTCCTGGTCCTACGAAGACATGCCCGGGTTGGATACCGACATTGTGGTCCATCACTTGCCTACCAAGAAGACTGCCCTCCGGTTAAGCAGAAGGTCCGCCGTATGCGTCCAGAGATGTCTGAGAAGATCAAAGATGTGGTTATGAAGCAATTCGATGCCGGGTTTCTTGCAGTAACTTCTTACCCTCAGTGGGTTGCTAATGTGGTGCCAGTACCAAAGAAAGATGGAAAGGTCAGAATGTGTGTCGATTACAGGGATTTGAATAGGGCCAGCCCCAAGGATGACTTTCCCCTACCTCACATTGACGTCCTGGTTGACAATACTGCTCAGCATAAGGTGTTCTCTTTCATGGATGGCTTTTCAGGTTACAATCAGATCAAGATGGCTCCTGAAGACATGGAAAAGACTACCTTTGTTACTCAGTGGGGCACCTTTTGCTACAAGGTCATGCCGTTCGGGTTGAAAAATGCTGGGGCAACCTACCAACGTGCCATGGTTGCTTTATTTCATGATATGATCCACCATGAGATTGAATTGTATGTCGATGATATGATTGCAAGGTCCCAAACTGAGGAGGAACACCTTGACCATCTGCAGAAGCTGTTTGACCGTCTGAAATTGTACAAGCTGAGGTTGAATCCGAACAAGTGCACCTTCGGGGTAAGATCTGGAAAGTTGCTAGGCTTCGTTGTAAGTGATAAAGGTATTCAAGTGGACCCTGCCAAGGTTAAAGCCATTCAAGAGATGTCAGTTCCTAAGACAGAGAAAGAAGTCAGAGGCTTCCTAGGACGTCTTAATTACATTGCTCGATTCATCTCGCACCTAACTGCTACCTGTGAACCAATCTTCAAGCTGCTGAAGAAAGATCAGGTAGTACGTTGGAATGATGAATGTCATGCCACTTTTGACAGAATCAAAGAGTATCTCCAAGAACCACCCATCCTTATGCCACCGGTTGAAGGGAGACCTCTGATACTATACCTAACAATACTTGACAACTCAATGGGGTGTGTGCTGGGGCAGCATGACGAGTCTGGCCGAAAAGAGCATGCCATTTATTACCTTAGCAAAAAGTTTACCGACTGTGAGACCCGATACTAATTGCTCGAGAAAACTTGCTGCGCTTTAGTATGGGCTGCTCGTCGGCTGAGACAGTATATGCTGACTCACACTACCTTGTTGATTTCAAAGATGGACCCTATAAAATACATATTCGAAAAGCCTGCTCTGTTTGGGAGAATAGCAAGATGGAAAATGATCTTGACAGAATACGACATCCAGTACACGACTCAGAAAGCTATCAAGGGAAGTGTATTGGCAGACCACTTGGCACACCAGGCAGTAGACGACTATCAGTCAATGAACTTTGAGTTTCCAGACGAGAGCATCATGATTGTGACTGATTGTGAAGTACCTGGACCGGATGAAGGACCTGAGGAAGGATCCCGATGGTCTATGCATTTCGACGGAGCCTCCAACGCTTTGGGTAACGGTATTGGCGCTGTGATCATATCCCCTCAAGGCACTCATACTCCACTCACTGCCCGGATATATTTTAACTGAACCAACAACATGGCGGAGTATGAGGCATCCATCACGGGTCTTCAAGCTGCGATCGACTTAAGGATCAAGTTTCTGAGTGTCTTCGGAGATTCCGCTCTCGTGATCAATCAGATCAAAGGCGAGTGGGATACGAAACATCCGAATCTTATTCCTTACAGAGAATGTGTGTTGAAATTGATCCCCCATTTCACGGAGATAACTTTTTAACACTTCCCAAGAGAGGAGAATCAGTTGGCGGACGCGTTAGCTACGATGTCTTCCATGTTCAAAGTCAAATGGGACAATGAGGCTCCCCAGGTCATCATCTGGAAACTGGACGAACCGGCATACTGTTGTGATCTTGAGACTGAGTTGGTGACTGAGAAGCCTTGGTACCATGAGGTGAAGAGATATTTGGAAGCTCAGGAATACCCTGAAGGTGCATCTGTCAACGATAAGAAGTTTCTGAGAAGATTCGCAGTGAAGTTCTTCCTCAGTAATGGCATTCTGTACAAGCGAAACCATGATTCGACCTTACTACGTTGTGTGGATAAAACTGAAGCAGAAAGGATCATGGCAGAGCTACATGAAGGTACATTCGGAACACATTCCAGTGGACATACTATGGAAAAGAAGATCCTTCGGGCAGGATATTACTGGTCCACCATGGAAGCCGACTGTTACCAACATTCTCGGACATGCCATAAATGCCAGATTTATGCAGATAAGTTGCACGTTCCTCCCGTTCCTCTAAATGTTCTGACTGCACCTTGGCCTTTTACAATGTGGGGCATAGATATGATCGGCAAGATTAAACCTACGGCATCTAACGGGCATCGCTTCATCCTGGTAGCGATCGATTACTTTACAAAGTGGGTTGAGGCAGCTTCTTACGCCGCTGTAACCAAGAATGTTGTGGCACGGTTCATTCGGCATAACCTGATCTGTCGGTACGGCGTCCCTGAAAGAATCATTACAGACAACGGTACTAATCTTAATAACAAGATGATCAATGAGCTCTGCGAGCAGTTTAAGATACATCACCACAACTTTTCTCCTTACCGGCCGAAGATGAATGGGGCTGTAGAAGCGGCCAATAAGAATATCAAGAAGATTGTGCAGAAGATGATAGTGACCTATAAAGATTGGCATGAGATGTTACCGTTTTCTCTCCATGGGTACTGTACCTCAGCAAGAACATCAACCGGGGCAACTCCTTTTTCCTTGGTCTACGGCATGGAGGCAGTCTTACCGATCGAAGTGCAGATACCCTCTCTCCGGATAATGAAGGATGCAGATCTGAGCGAAGATGACTAGATCCAGACTCGACTTGATCAGTTAAATCTAATCGATGAAAAGAGACTCACTGCTATATGTCATGGTCAAACGTATCAAAAGCGGATGATCAGGGCATTTAACAAAAAGGTCAGACCACAAGAGTATCAAGTTGGGGATCTGGTAATCAAGCGCATCATCCTTCCTCAGAGTGATCCAAGGGGCAAATGGACCCCTACGTACGAAGGGCCATTTGTGGTTAAGCATGTGTTTTCAGGAGGAGCCATGATCCTAACCACCATGGATGGTGACGACCTTCCTCACCCTGCCAATGCAGACATAGTAAAAAGATACTACGCATGATAAAAGACCCGCTAGGTTGACATACCTAGGCAAAAATTAGGGCTTCCCGGCGAACCAAAAGGGTTCGGGCAAAATGAAGGGATGAAATGAAAAAATATGTACACCCGGCAAGTCGAAAACCTGAAAAGGCGGCTTGGGCAAAAATGGGTATCCCGGTGGACTGAAAACCCGAAAGGGCGGTCCAGGCAAAAGTTAGGGATAAAGCGTAATACTATGTCTCATTGGATCACCTTGCATCCAGAATCCGGTATCAACCATCAAGTTCAGACGACATCAATCAATCAGCTTCATCTTCAGCTAGGTCATCAAGTGATGAGACGATCGAAGATATAAAGGCGATAGCAGAGTTGAAACCCAGTGGGATTATTCTTTTCACATATCTGTTTTGTCTTCCCTTGTACAAATTGTATAAACTCTTTTTCGGCGGCGTTCTCTTACTAGGACGTCAGCCTCTTGTA
This sequence comes from Vicia faba, assembly GCA_948472305.1. NCBI lineage: Eukaryota > Viridiplantae > Streptophyta > Magnoliopsida > Fabales > Fabaceae > Vicia > Vicia faba. The sequence goes on from OX451741.1 coordinate 1,206,152,613, forward strand.
CATAAACGCCTATTTACAGGCAAATTCAAAAATCAATACAAAATCACTTTTCAGACAAATTGTCTTTTGTTTTTCCTTTTTCTGTTTTGTTTTGCGAAGAACGTCCAAGGTTTAATTTGTGATATATGCATTTGACACTAATTGCTAACTCATAAATATTTGCATACGAAACAATGGATTAATTACAGGTAACATTAGAAACAGGGGCAATAATGAGTGGTCTAAGCGATCTAATTGCTCCGTCCACCAAGGTACTAAGGCAAGTTCAGTTGAAGAACATAGCCAAGATATCTTAAATCCCCAGAGAGTGAGCCAGCAAGTCAGTACACTCTCCCCAAGCAGAGTTACCCCATCAGCCTCGAGGAAGTTGGGTATCCTCCAGCAGATCTCAACATTCCCCAGCACAGTATACCAACGTTCTTAACAAGCATCCCCGGTAGTCTTGACCTAAGATTGTTCCCCGACGGTATATCAGACATTCAGCGGAGCCACTTCCCCAAATGTATTTCAAAATTTACCCAGGAGAGTCCAATCCAGATTTCCCCAGGAAAGTTTGAATCCATATCCCCAGCAGGAAGCTCATCCCCAGTAGATTCTGGAAGCTTCCCCCCTGCAGAGCACGAACGCGTCTCCCGGCTTTATTCAAAGGTCATTTCCCTACCAGGATATAACTGGGTTATCCTCAGCCAAAAGCCACGGAAAGACCGTCCTCGGCAAAGTCTTCTGATCCCCAGCGGAGTCTATTAACACTTCCAACATAACAACGGTATCCCCATCGGAATTATCATCAAGCATCTCAACAGAATACATCTCTTCCCACAGAGTATTCGTTCCCCAGCAAGATCGCTATAGTAATTTTCTCCCCGCAGAGTAATCCATTCGCCAAGTTTATTCCCCAACGGAGTCATCTTCTCCTACCGGTATTCTTGCAACCATCACTCCCCAGTGGAAACAAAAGCTCTACATCAGCCCAGGATTTAACTTCCCGGCATCCGTCAAGGATTTATTTTCCTAAGACGAAAACATACATTCATAAACATCGCATCTTCATACCATATAGCATGCATATACGCATCATGAACATACAATCTCACTTATCACATCTCGCATGTCATACATCATGACATCGCATACAACTAACGTTTTGTCTTTTCAGGACAAAGGTTAATACAAAGATAACTACTATCAACGGTCGCAACTAAAGATCCGATTCCTGTATCTCGCCAGGGTGTATCTGTTGACGATCGATTCCAGACCCGATTCCTGTATCTTGCCAGGGTGTGTCTGAAGAGTTTGAAGATCCGATTCCTGTATCTCGCCAGGGTGTATCCGTTGAAGACTAACATTACCAGATCCGATTCCTGTATCTTGCCAGGGTGTGTCTGAAGAGTTTGAGGATCCGATGCCTGTATCTTGCCAGGGTGTATCCGTTGAAGACTAACATTACCAGATCCGATTCCTGTATCTTGCCAGGGTGTGTTTAAAGAGTTCGAGGATCTGATGCCTGTATCTTGCCAGGGTGTATCCGTTGAAGACTAACATTACCAGATCCGATTCCTGTATCTTGCCAGGGTGTGTCTGAAGAGTTTGAGGATCCGATTCCTATATCTCGCCAGGGTGTATCTGTTGACGACTAGCATTACCAGACCCGATTCCTGTATCTTGCCAGGGTGCGTCTGAAAGATTCTCTCATCGTTACTGTTGAGGTAGTAATCGCCCAAAGATTCTCTCATCGTTACTGTTGAGGTAGTAATCGCCCAAGGTTCTCTCATCGTTACTGTTGAGGTAGTAATCGCCCAAGGTTCTCTCATTGTTACTGTTGAGGTAGTAATCGCCCAAGGTTCTCTCATCGTTACTGTTGAGGTAGTAATCGCCCAAGGTTCTCTCATCGTTATTGTTGAGGTAGTAATCATCCGAGGTTCTCTCACTGTCCCGTTGAGGTAGTAACCATCCCTGATTCATTCATAACCTTTTGAAGCTCCCGACTCGATTCCTGTATCTCGCCAGGGCACGTCTGAAGAGTTCAAATATTCGATACCTGTATCCAGCCAGGGCGCGTCTATATAAAGAATTTTAAAGTCAAACTCCTGTAACAGGCCAGGTAATTATCTTTCTTTTTCAGGTACGCAAGTTCTCGCTAAGGAAACTCTTACGCGATTGACACCCAGATGGCATCTATAAGCCCATCCACCTATTCATCACCTCTTAACATGGCATCTTTAAGCCCATCTTCCTATCCATCAATCTCCAAATGGCATCAGTAAGCCCATTCCCACCATCACACTGCTAACATGTGAGCGCAAATTTCTGGGCACTCTAGTGTTCAATCATCTTCCACCTTCAGATTACGAAAGGCACGCCAGCCAATCTACATCCTCAGGTCTAAGAAGATTGAACAGGGGCAACTGTTGTACCCCAAAATTTGCCCTCCCATATTCTTCAAGATTTGCAAAGAGCATGCTTCAAAATCTCCCAAGAGTTGCACAGTCCAATTGCCTCCTAACAGTCAAAAATTAGGGTTTTGGTTCTGGCAAAGAAGTTGAAGTTTCCAAGGGTCCAAACAAGTCCCACATGCCTACAAACATGGTCAAGCATCTATATGCTAAGTTTCAAGACTCACAGCACAAAATTGCACAGTCAAAAACCCTAATTGCTCAACACTCAACTACAGGGGCAAAATGGTCATTTGCCAGTCAAAAGTCAAAATATTTGGTCAAAATCTTATTTTGAAGCCACAAACATCATTTGATCAATTCTTGATCATGATTCTCAAAGCATGGCTCAAAAAGTCTCAAGATGCAAAAGTTTCTATTTTTGGACAGTTGGAAAAGTCAACTGCAAATTGACCAAGGCATAACTTCCACATGGTTTAGCAGAAAAATCCCATCCAAATCTCATTTTGAAGAGAATGACATTTCCTACAACTCATCTTCACACTTCAAGTCCAAGAAATGCTCTCACAAAAAGTTATCAATCTCAACATTATAGGTCATTTTCAAAAGTCAACAAAAAGGTACTTTAAGTCAAAGACCATAACTTGAGAATGGTAAATCAAAATGACATGGGACCAAAGGAATTGGTTAGAGGACTTCAAGACCTTTCCAAAATGTCCAAGAACATGATCAGAGCTTAACAATTGAGCAAGATATGCCTTGTGGAAGTTGGGAAATTTTTGGGAATTTTGAAAAGTCAACTTTGCTTCAAATGCCTCAAAATGGCTAATGGGCCTCAATTTCTTCCATGAATCATCACCCAAAGGCCATGCACGACCCATTGACCCAAAGGGGAGTTATTTTCTTATTTTTAATTAATTAATTGAGTTTTTAAATCCTATTAATTCATTTAATTAAAATTAATTATGAAAAAAATACTAAAATAAAGGTTTCAAATCTTTTTATACAGCAAATACCTTCTACATGTGATAGAGATTTCGTGCACCTTCTCAAGGGGACAAAATCATCTAAATTTGGCAAGATTTCAATGGAAAAAGGATTGAAAAAGATATGGAAAAATCAAATCTCCAAAACATGAATGCAAGGACTTTGGGCTTGGATTGTTAACCTAATTCACTCCACATACATGCAAGAACATAAACCTAATCCTAAGAACAAAAAAGCTGCGCCTCAAACAGAAGAACAACTTTGCACTTTTGTCCTAAAAATTTCAAAACTGAAAACCTAGCTAGAGCATAATTCAAGACTGCAAAACCATTCCACTACACTCCTGACACTACCAGGAAGCTATTCCAATTGAAATCGCGCCTCCATACACAAGGAATCGGTATAACAAAGTCTGACTTTTCTTGAAAATTTTCATATTCGTGTTTCATTATTCATGCATTATTTGTGATTTTCAATCATTGATTTGGACTAACGTGAGTATTCTGAAGCTGATAGCATGCTTTAATTGAAGTATTAAGCCCTGTATAAGATTCCACCATGAATGCATATTAGGGTTTCAGAGACTTTGAAAGAGGGCTTCATTCATCTGGAAAAATTGGCCAAACACACCTATGCCATTGGACTCAGGACCTCAAAACGAATTGAACTCACTATTCGCGCCCAATTTATATTGCTCCATAGCCTAATCGCTATTTTTGCAGGTTTGACTTAGTGGGGGTTCAAAACCCCCGCTATTTGCTTTTAGTTGCAGAAAAAAAAATGGAGACGAAGCTGAGGTGTCTTAGCGTGAATGGGTAATTCAAATCCTGGCGCGCGTTTTTTTATTGTCCAGCATAATACTTGTTTCTCTCTCATATTAATCATGTTCTATTAAGCTAACAAACAAACGCGCTAGTCCAACTGGTTTGTGCATTGTCATGCAGGCACTGGGACCTGGGTTCGATTTCCAGGTCCCCCACTTTATTCAATATTTTTTCCTTTAACGTGATTCTGTGCAGTACGCTTCTAAAAGACTACCATGCAACTCCATATCTGTGCTTGCCACCTATGCATAAGGATCAATCCAAAGGCCAAGATGTGGAGACTATCATGCACACTCAGTCAACCACATGTACGCAAGCATAGAAAGTCAATGTGGCCAGATTTCAGTGGGCCTAATTGCTTCAACAACACCTCCATAATTGGGCCAGAAACCCCTTGCTGTTTGCATTCTATTCTTCTTTCTAATTTTATTTTTTCTTCTCAATTCTTTTTCTATTTATTTTAATTATTTAGTTAATTCATAAAAATAGTTTTGATAACACAAAAAAAATCAGAAATCAAGAAAATAAAAAATGTTTGTTTAATATTTAATGCATTAATATTTTTGTAATTAAAATTCTAATAATCAAATTAGTTTAATTTTAGGTTTAATTTTAATATTTTTTCTTAAATAAACTAAAAATGTAGAAATTAGGGTTTTAGTATTTTTTTATTCTTTTTCATAATAAATAACTTTTTTTCATTATTATTAATTCTTAATTATTTTGTAAATAAACTTGTAATTAAATAATTAGTGTAAATTGGGTCAAAACTTAAACATTTTTTTAATAATTAAAAACAAACTAGAATTAGGGTTTTATTTAATTTTTAATGTTAATTAATTTTCTTTATTTCCATTAAATACAAAAACACCAAAAAATAACTTCTTTTCCTTATTAAATAATTTAATTAATTTATAATTTCAATTTAATTTCTTTAAAGGGTCCAACGCCCTCGCACCTTCGAATATAATTTCTCTTCGCGCGTTTATTTTATTTTCTTTGTGAAATTTATGTAATTGCCCCAAAGCCTTGTAATAGTAATTAGGACATTTGCTTTCCGCACTTTTATTTAAAATCGGGTCTTTGTTAATTTGGCGATGTATAGACCTGCGGCTTGTAATAGCGTAGGACCTTTATTTTCCGCATTTTAACTTTCGCACCTTTAAACTGTTAATCACATGCAAGAATGTATGCCCAAATAAAATCAAAGCGTAGATCACCAAAAGCATGTACAAGATAGATAATAACTGAAAATGACACACAATTCACACACCACTCCTAGGATACGCCTCACTGTTGCCTTGCCCCTCGAAACGTGGTCGTCGAGTAGAGGACGTTTTAGTAAGTCCTCATGTCCATGAACATGGCATGGGGGTAGCTTCTAAGGTGTCCTACTATTGCTCTGGTGACCACACTGTCCCTAAAACTCGAATTGACCCGAACACCTCCAACGGTGGTGCTACCTACCCCTCAATGGTGGGATGGCACTACCTCAAGGACATTTACACAGACTAATTCCTTAGGGTAGGTAGATGACTCGTAGAGACTTGCTCTAATTCAAAACAAATCAAAAACTTCTTTTCACGCCCACACTTTTCAAAAAGCTTTCAAAAACAATTTTTCAAACACTCTTGAGGACTGATACAAGAGTCGATCTGAAACTTTAAACGAAACTTTTTCAAACCCACTCACAATTTAAAAGCAAACAAACATTTTGAAAACACAAATGAGCAAGTATCTAAGAGCCCATGGATAACCATGGATAGAAAGGGTGCTAACACCTTCCCTTTCTATAAATCTACCTCCCGAACCGAGAACTAATCTCATAAGGAATTTTTCTGTGCTTTTGTCCTTTCCATATTGGAGAAAATAAAAGACGGTGGCGACTCTTGCTTCCGCGATATTTCGCGAACCAGCGTTAAACAGTCAGTTCCAGATCCACCGATCACAGACATGTTTAAGCCAACTAAACTTCAAGAGGGTACTTACCTATAAAACCCCATGCAAGCCTAAACTAAGAACTTGTTTGTTTTGCTTGTATATGCATACTTGTACAGAACATCATGGACATCATTAACATCATATGAATTCACTAACCATTTCAAGGGTTTTGGAGATTCATCTTTGTTCTTATTTTGTAGGATATGGATTCACTTCGCAGGAAAACTATCCAAGTCAACCTTGTAAGAATTCCTCCACAACTTAAGGAGCTAGCTTCAAGGATCTCTGAGAACTCTCCATTCACCGAGAGACATGGCCATCTACTCAACTTGGTCACCTCCAACATAGATGAGGATATGATGAAGGTGCTCTTTCAGTTCTTTGATCCTTTGCACCATTGCTTCATATTTCCTAACTATCAGCTTCTGCCTACTTTGGAAGAATTCTCTCAACTCTTAAGGATTCCCATTCTCAATCAACTACCTTTCAACGGTACGGAAAGAGACCCAAAGCCATAAGAGATTTCTCAAGCTCTGCACTTGCACTCATCTGATGTCATAACTTATTGGGAAACTAGAAGTGTTGCAAAGGCTTCTTAGCAAAGTTAATGTTTGAGAAAGCCCAAAGCTGTTGGAATTCCTTAGACTTGCAAGCCTTTGAGGAAATTGTGGCTCTTCTTATCTATGGGATGGTCTTATTTCCAAATCCCGACCAACTCATAGATGTGAGCACTGTCAAAATATTCATGTCACGCTATTCGGTGCCTACATTGCTAGGGGGTATCCTACATTCTTTTCACACTCGCACAATGAGGAAAAGAGGTGTCCTTATGTGTTGCACTCCTCTCCTGGAAAGATGGTTTATTTCTCATCTTCCCCAAATAGTCTTAAAGAATGAGCAAGGTTCGAGGTGGTCACAAAGGTTAATGACGCTCAAACATTCAGATATTCATTGGTGCTCTCGATCCAAAGAGAATGTTATCATTGTTGATCGTTATGGGGAATTCCCTAATGTCCCTCTACTTGGCATTAGGGGAGGCATCACCTATAACCCATGCTTAGCTCTAAGACAGTTTGGTTACGCCCGAAGGGATGGCCCGCACGAGATGCTGATTCAAGGTTTGGTATTCAACTACGACAACAACGATCAAGATCTTCGCCAGAGATTCATCCGATCTTGGAGGATGCTAAACAAGGTGGATAGCAAGACTTTGGGACACAAGAATTCCATCCCTCTGGAGCCTTACCTCAAGTGGGTATGAACCCGCACTCAAAGTCTTATGATGCCTTATCCTTCCATCCTTCCGATGATCATTGAGCCTGTTAAGGAGGGAGAAGTTCCATACACTATCATACATCTTGACATGCCAACGTCTCTTGAAGATCTACAAAGGGATTAGATACAGCTCAAAGGAGAGCGAGATACTTTCGAAGCCCAATTCTACACAAGCGAGAAGAAGGTTTTAGAACTCACTAGGCTACTTCATGAGGAGCATACTCTAAATGACTACATAGCACCAAAGAGGATGCACACTACTTTTTTATCTTAGAGTTTTGTATTATTTTGTCCAAGGGGCATTGATGTACTCAAACTTTATCTTATTAATATAACTCGTGTTTCCTTTTTGTCTAAAACAAACTTGAATCTTTAAAATCCTTGAAAATATTGCATATGCACATATCATTCATCATAACATAAACAAGTCTTTTGCAACAAGTTTCCTCATCACTCTACTGTTTATTTCAGTAAGATGGATCTCGAACAGACGGTCAAAGATCTCCAAACTTAGAACACGCAATTTCAACAGTTACTCATGACCCTAGCCAAGGGGCAATAAGAGTTGAAGATTATGTTAGCTGAAGAAAGAAAGAAGAAAACAAAGAAGGTCACTGGGGTTTTGAACATGGGGAGAAGGTTTCAAGGGCGGACTAGAAGAACCTTGAATTTCGCAACAACGTCCGGTGAAGGAGAGGGGAAAGGAAAGGAAACAACGGTTCCGTCAGAATCTCAAGAGGAGGAAGAGGAGGAAGACTACTCCGAGGAACAATATCCTCCAGCTGATGATAAGTACAAACATCTTGAAGAGCATTTGAGCGCTATGGAAATACAAAAAGTGTCAGGTCTAGACTTTGAAGAATTGGGACTAGTGTCAGGAATTGTGATCCCACAAAAAATTCAAAGTGCCTTTGTTCGTAAAATATGATGGGGTGTCATGTCCTAAGATGCATCTCCGATCATATGTGAGAAAGATCCAGCCGCACTCCGCTGATAAAGACTTATGGGTGCATTTTTTCCAAGATAGCCTATCTGGAACATAACTCGATTGATTTACCAACTGGAAAGGGCCAACGTCCACAAATTGGAAGATCTTGCCGCAACTTTCTATAAGCAATATCAATATAATGCTGATTTGGCGCCTACCCATACTCAACTTCAGAGTATGGCCATGGCTTCCAATGAGGGTTCCAAGGATTACACGCAGAAATGGAGAGATCTAGCTGGGAGAGTGCAACCCTCTCTGTCTGAAAGGGAATTGGTAGATATGTTCTTAGGCACTCTATCGGGCCATTTCTTCAACCATCTGATTGGGAGTTCATCTACAGGATTTACTGAGTTAATACTGATCAGAGAAAGGGTGGAAGCTAGCATAAAAAGTGGAAAGATTCAGAAGGATTCATCTGCCTCTACAGTTGTGAGGAAACCTTTCATTAGGAAGAAGGAGGTATCTGCTGTTTATCCACAAAGGAACTAAGGGGGAGCCGAGCGCCGACCAATGGTAGGGGCTGTCATGATCCCAAAGCCTACATATGATCAACCAAGAAGTAATCAACCGAGGGTGAAAAGGCCAGTCCGAAAATTCACCAGAATCAATATGACTCTATCCCAGGTTTTACCGCATCTTCTGAAATCCAATTTGGAAACTTTAAAATAAGCTCCAAAGAACCCCAATACAACGTCCCCTCATTATCACCCAAATGCCCGTTGCGCATATCATTCCGAAAGTCCGGGTCATGACACTAACAACTGTTGGGCCTTGAAAAACAAAATTCAAGACCTTATAGAGGCAAAAGAGATTGAGTTTGATGCGCCCGAGAAGCCAAACGTCATTTCTGCTCCTATGCCTAGACATGGTCACCACACCAATGATGTTGAAGAAGATTTGTTTGTTACAAAAATCGATGAACTTTTGACTCCACTCCCAATCATTAAGATAAACTTGTTAAAATCCGGTGTATTCCCAGGTTGTAATAAAGACTGTCGCCTCTTCTTATCCTCGCCAACTGTTTGCCCTTTGTTGAAAAGAGGCATTCAACGCTTGATAGACAACAAAGAGATTCTGTTTGAAAGTACTCCTATTTCACCTGTTCCTGTTGAAGACGTTTCAATCATAACCATCTCCGCCAATTCTTCCAGGGTCCCCAAAAGACCCGTTAGAATTACATCGATTCCAAATACTACTCCTCTTATAATCACAATGACTGGGCCAGTCCCGTATGAATAAGATAAAACTGTGCCGTGGAATTACGGTGGGGACATCTACTACCATGGCATCAAACAATATGGGATGGCCACCGAAGAGATAAACTCCGAAGAAGAAGACTCCAACATTAGCAATATTGTCGGAACCAGTAAGATTACCCGAAGCGGTAGAATCTTCTCTCCATAAATTGCCCCCCCCCCCCCCCCCCCAAAGGCAATATTTGGACCCGTGGCTGCTCCAAAGGTTACCTCCGTACCAATAATCATATCTGCGAGTGCTCCTATTAACGAAGACGATCCAACCCCTGCTGTCATTCCTACCAACACTCCTGCTTCTGAAATTCAAGGAAAAAGTATTCAAGTAGAGCCTGTCCGGACGAAGGCTCAACCACTGAATATTCCTGAAACCTCCAAGAAAGAGATGGAGGAGATCCTGAGAATCATAAAAAGGAGCGACTACGATGTAGTTGAACAGTTGGGGCAAACTCCCTCAAAAATCTCCATGCTGACATTGCTACTGTGTTTCGAGGCACATGCGAAAGCCTTGGTGAAGTTCCTAAAAACAACCCTTGTGCCTCAAGAGACGTCTGCTGATCAATTTCAAGATTGTATGGTCAGCTTGACAGTGGATAACGGCCTAGGCTTCTCAGATGCTGATCTAACACCAAGGGGAAGAAAGAACAACGAAGCATTGCATGTCTCTGTGGAATGTAGGGGCACAACTCTGGCCCATGTCTTGGTGGACACTGGCTCATCTTTGAATGTTTTACCAAAGAAAGCTCTCGACAGACTAGATTGCGAAGGACTAACGTTGAAACCCAGTAACATATTCGTAAGAGCATTTGATGCCTCAAAGAGGATGGTGCACGGGGAGGTAGATATACCCATAAAGGTTGGGACTCAAACTTTTAACTCAACCTTCTATGTAATGGACATCCGCCCCTCTTACTCCTGTCTGCTAGGACGGTCGTGGATCTATAATGCTAGCGCTGTCACCTCTACACTGCACCAGATGCTGAAATATCCGGTCCAGGGAAAGATTATCACTGTTCATGGAGAGGAAGAGTATATGATTAGCCACCTCAATTCCTTCCGGTACGTGGAATTGGACAGCGAGTTCATTGAAACTCCTTTTCAACATTTCGAAGAAGTCCCCCAAGAGATAGTAGTGACCAAGAATGTGTCCCAGGTTCCCAAGACTACAAGACCTCCACTCTGGATGTCATCTCTGAAGGACGCTAAGGCAGTAGTAGAGGAGGGTGGATGCACCATCTGGGGGCAACTTCCGTATATTCCGTATAAACCTGACAAGTTTGGTTTAGGCTTCACTTCAAGTGCTCAGAAGGCTGTACGTCATGCCCGTGCTGGAGAGCCACCCTTGAAGATTAGCAACCGAGAGGTCAATGCGGTAGAAGATGGTGAAGAGGATTGCAGCTTGGAGGATTGGATCTTTCCTACTGTCAACGGATGACTTCGCAATTGGGAAGCCATAAACTTTGTCCCAATAACTTTCATCCCTCAGTAATTTATCTTTACATTTCTGTTGGACTTGTAATATTCACATATAATTCGCACATTTAAAACCTTGTTTCTTGCCCGAGGCACAATGGTCCATTTGTAAGGGTTTTTATTTCATCTTCATATGACAATCAATGAATCATGGACGTTTTTCACATACAAACTTTTGTGCTCATTGTTTTTTTTTTTACATTTTATTTTTAAGGATGGCTATACCCTTACACACACCCACACTCACAAATGCAGGTACCCCTCCATTCCGGATCCCATGGGTAACGATACTGCTATGGCCTTTTGTGACTCTGAGAACCTAATCTACCAAGCCGAAGATGAAGGTGAGGAAGATTGTGAAGTACCAGGGGAACTGGCCAGACTACTACAACAAGAGGAAAGAGCTATTCAGCCTCATGAGGAACCGGTGGATACAATCAACTTGGGTACCGAGGAGGATAAAAGAAGAAGTCAAGGTGGGTGCCAATCTAGAGTCCAGTGTTAAGGAGCGTCTGATTCAGCTATTGCGTGATTATGTTGAGATCTTTGCCTGGTCATATGAAGACATGCCAGGACTTGATACAAACATCGTGGTACATCGTCTGCCAACAAGAGAGGACTGTCCACCAGTAAAACAAAAATTCCTCCGCATGAGACCTGATATGTCAGAGAAGATCAAAGCGGATGTCATGAAACAATTCAATGTTGGATTCTTGGTTGTCACTTCCTATCCTCAATGGGTTGCCAACATTGTTCCCGTACCTAAGAAGGACGACAAAGTACGAATATGCATGGACTATAGAGATCTAAATAGGTCAAGCCCTAAATATGATTTTCCACTCCCCCACATTGATATCCTGGTTGACAATACGGGCCATCACAAAGTGTTTTCCTTCATGGACGAATTCTCAGGTTATAACCAAATCAAAATGGCACCTGAGGACATGGAGAAAACAACATTTGTCACACAGTGGGGCACATTCTGCTACAAGGTGATGCCGTTCGGATTGAAGAATGCTGGGGCAACCTATCAATGCGCCATGGTAGCCTTATTTCACGACATGATACATCATGAAATAGAGGTCTACGTAGACAATATGATAGCCATATCACAAACAGAGGAAGATCACTTGGATCACTTGCAAAAACTATTTGAGAGACTAAAGAAATACAAGCTAAGGTTGAATCCAAACAAGTGCACATTTGGAGTACGGTCCGGTAAACTCTTAGGTTTTGTCGTCAGTAACAAAGGAATTGAGGTCGATCTTGCCAAGGTTAAAGCAATACAAGAAATGCCTGCTCCTCGTACTGAGAAGGAAGTCAGAGGATTCTTGGGACGCCTGGACTATATTGCCAGATTCATTTCTCACCTAACAGCTACTTGTGAGCCAATCTTAAAATTATTGAAGAAAGATTAAGTAGTCAGATGGAATGATGAGTGCCAGGTAGCTTTTGATAAAATCAAATAGTACTTACAAGAGCCTCCTGTTTTGATGCCACCAGTTGAGGGAAGACCGTTGATTATGTATCTGACTATTTTAGAAAACTCAATTGGGTGTGTATTGGGGCAGCATGACGAGTCTGGCCGAAAAGAGCACGCTATTTACTACCTGAGCAAAAATTTTACCAACTGTGAAACCAGATATTCACTGCTCGAGAAAACTTGTTGCGCTCTGGCATGGGCTGCTCGCCGGCTAAGACAGTATATGCTGACTCATACTACCTTGTTGATATCTAAGATGGATTCGATAAAGTACATCTTCGAAAAGCCTGCTCCATCTGGGAGGATAGCTAGATGGCAGATGATCCTAATAGAATATGACATATAGTATACTACCCAGAAAGCTATAAAGGGTAGTGTATTGGCTTATCACCTTGCTCACCAAGCTGTAGAAGATTACCAGTCCATGAAGTTTGAATTCCCGGATGAAGACATCATGACATTAGACAATTGTGAAGAAATTAGACCATATGACGGACCTGAACAAGGATCCCGATGGACCCTGTTCTTTGATGGGGCATCCAATGAACTTGGTAATGGTATCGGCGCTGTACTCATATCTCCGGAAGGGTGTCATACTCCTTTTACTTCCAGACTTTGCTTCAACTGTACGAATGACATGGCGGAATACGAAGCATGCATCTTTGGTCTCAGAGCTGCCATAGATTTGATAATCAAATCCTTATATGTGTTTGAAGATTCAGCTTTGGTCATCAGTCAGATCAAAGGGGAATGGGATACTAAGCACCCAAACCTTATCCCTTACAAAGAAAATGTTTTGACATTGCTACCATATTTTGAGAAGATTACCTTCGAGCATTTCCCGCGAGAAGAAAATCAGCTAGCAGACGCTCTAGCCACAATGTCATCTATGTTTAAACTTAATTGGGATAATGAGGCTCCCCAGATCACCATCGAACGAATGGATGAACCAGTACACTATCACGAGATTAATACTGAAGAAATAGTGGACCAACCTTGGTTTCATGAAGTCAAGAGGTATCTCGAGGTTCAAGAATATCCAGAAGGAACTTCAATCAATGATAAGAAGTTCTTAAGGAGATTCTCTGCTAAGTTCTTCCTGAGTAATGGCATCCTATACAAACGTAATCATGACTCCATTCTGCTTCGGTGTGTGGATAAGGTTGAAGAAGAAAAGATCATGGCTGAATTACATGAAGGTACTTTTTGCACTCACTCCAGTGGGCATACGATGGCGAAGAAAATCCTACGGGCAGGCTATTATTGGTCTATTATGGAAGCAGATTGCTATCAACACTCCCGAACCTGTCATAAGTGTCAAATTTATACTGACAAGGTGCACGTACCTCTGGTTCCTCTGAATGTCTTGACGGCTCCTTGGCCCTTTGCTATGTGGGGAATTTATATGATTGGAGAGATCAAGCCTACAGCCTCCAATGGACACCATTTCATCCTAGTGGCCATTGACTATTTTACCGAGTGGGTTGAAGTAGCTTCCTTTGCATCCGTTACCAAGAATGTTGTTTCCCGCTTCATCAAGCAAAATCTCATTTGCCGGTACGGTATCCTGAAAAGGACCATCACTGACAATGGTAAAAATCTTAACAACACTATGATCACCGCCTTGTGCGAGCAATTCAAGATTCAGCATCACAATTCTTCCCCCTATCGGCCAAAGATGAATGGTGCTGTCGAAGCTGCAAATAAAAATATTAAAAAGATCACACAAAAGATGACAGTCACATACAAAGACTGGCATGAAATGTTACCATTCGCTCTCCACGAGTATCGTACCACGACTCGCACGTCAACCAGGGCAACGCCCTATTCTTTGGTTTACGTAATGGAGGCGGTTTTGCCTATTGAGGTTCAGATCCCGTCTCTGAGAATTATGGAGGATGCATGATTGAATGAAAACGATTGGATCCAGACTCGACTTGATCAACTGAACTTAATTGATGAAAAGAGACTTACTGTTGTTTGCCATGGTCAGATGTATCAAAAGCGGATGATCAAGGCTTTCAACAAGAGAGTCAGACGCCAAGTATATCAAGTTGGAGATCTAGTAATCAAACGTATTATTTTGCCACAAAGTGATCCCAGGGGATAATGGACTCCTACCTATGAAGGTCCATTTGTAATCAAGAACATATTCTCTGGTGGGGCGATGATCTTGACCACCATGGATGGCGACGACCTGCCACACCCCGCGAATGCGGACATAGTCAAAAAATACTACGCATAAGAGACCCGCTAGGTTGACATACCTAGGAAAAACAAGGGCATCCCGACGAACCAAAAGGGTTCGGGCAAAAATTAGGGATAAAATATAAAAAATATGTACACCCGGCAAGTTGAAAAACCGAAAGGGCGACTTGGGAAAAAAGGGTTTCCCGGTGGACTGAAAACCCGAAAGGGCGGTCCTGGAAATGTTAGGGATTTAAAGCGTATGACTATGTCCCATCAGATCGCTTAATGGACAACCTTTGACTTCCACTGACAAACTCAGAGTTTCTGATCAATTCAATCATCTTCGGACGAAGCAACAAATAAACAAGATATTCAGAGATATAAAGGCTATAGCAGAATGGGAACCCCATGGGATTATTACATATAGCTATCTTTCTTTGTATAAATTTTTCTTGTTTTATGACAACATTCTCTTACTAGAATGTTTCTCTCCTTTGTACAAAATACTTATTCAAAGTCAATACAAAGATATCTCTTCGAAAGTACAAAAAAACTATTTGTCTTTTTTTACGATTGTGTTTTGTTTGCAAAAACGTCCAATAATTCATTGATGAACATATGCATGTGAACATAATTACTGTTTACAAATAAACAAAATGAGAAAGACAATTACTGATAGGTTGAAAGGACAGGAAAAAGTCTCTAGGCTATTCCATAAGTAATCCCCACAGTACGTCATTTAAGTCTCCAGCGGAACAAATTTCAAATTATTAATCCCCAGTAGAAATCGTCAAATTTCTCAGGGTTCCCCAAGCAAATCTTACAAGCAGTACATGGCATTTCCCTCACGACAAAATCTAATTCTCTCAACAAGAGTTCGTCAGTACTTCAAGACATAGAAATTTCACCATATCCTCAGCAGCGTTCAAGGATTTATTTTCCTCAATCAAACAAAAATACAGCAAATCAGTTTACATGCGCATACATTACATCCACATATCATAAACATTGATAAAGCAACTACATTGCATCATACATTTCATGCAACATAACTTTGTGTTTCAGCTAACATTTTACCCTTTTCAGGATAAGATTAACAGCTACCATTAACAATATGCAATCAGGATACAATACGGATATGCTCCAGACACGGATGCCATTCTGATACTCATTCAAATTTAACTTTCAGATACAGTACGGATACGATCCAGACACGGATGCCATTCTGATACTCATTCAGATTCAATTTTTGATATAATTCAGATATGCTCCAGACATGGATGCTATTCTGATACTCATTCAGATACAGTATCGATACGTTCCAGATACAGACACCATTCTGATACTTATTCTTTCAGCTTACAACTTACAATTCAACAAACATTTTCAGATGGCATCTACAAGCCCATTTCCAACAAGATTTCGTCACTTCTCCAAATTGCATCTTTAAGCCCATTCCCTCAACTACGCATCGTCGAGTGCAAATTTCTGGGCACTCTAATGTCCAATCATTCTCTCACCTTCGAGTCACGAATGGAAAAACTCGCTAATCTAACTCTTCAGGTTTAAGAAGATTGAACAGGGGCAGCTGTTGTACCCCAAAATTTTCCCTCTCATTTATCAAGACTTTTCTCACAAGATCTCTTTAACTCAAGACTAGATTAGGGTTTGATCAGCTCAAGACATCCCATCAAGCACTGATCACCCAAAATTAGGGTTTGAGATTGTACAAGGATTTTTGGGCTATCAATGCTTCATATGACTTTCAAACATTATTATGGACCCCTAAGATTACTCATGACAAGTTTCAAGCTTTGAACCACATTTTTGATCAGTCAATTAGACAGTTGACCTAAAAATCAACTGTATTGGGGAAAAGGTCAACCATGGCCAATTTACAGTCAAACTTCATAATTTTTAATCCACATCAACAGTCTAGACTTATATGTATCATTTGATCAAGTTTGGACCATAATTCTTCTATAAATTTGATCAAATCATCAAAAGGGCAAAATGGTCAAAATTAGGGTTTTGACTGAGAAAGGGAAATTTCTGATTTTTGACCTAGCAAATGACTATTTGGTTTGAAGCATGACTCCAAGAGCTCAATTTCATCATCTTGACCTAATGACATGGTTCAAATATTGCATTTTCATTGGATTGATAGATGAAATTTGCAGTCAACTGATCAAAAGTCAATTGTATACTGAAAAGTCAAACTTTGACTTTTTGGTCAAATTCAAGTGCCAAGAATCACAATTCATAAAAACATATCAAAATATGAAACTTGTTCATCAAGGAATCAAAGATTGAAGATTTGGTTTTGAAATTTGAATTTTTCTTAACTTAGAAATTTTTCTAAGTATAGAAAATTTCTTATTTTTTCTCAACTTTAGGCCAATTTTCCACCATGATACAAGATGATTCAAAGAAAGTTCCCAACATAAAAGTTGTAGACCTACATGAAATCTACAACTTTTCCTCACACATTTTTTCCTAAAGATGCTTGGATCTCAAGATATAATTTTGTGAATACATGCCCATGAACTAAAATAACTTAGTGAAATTTTGCCCTAATTTAGGCAGGTTTTTGACCCAACTTCAAGGAACTTTTTCACCTAGTTCCAAGAAGAATATTAAAATAAATTTCAAATATGAGTTATAGAGCACATTTCAAGATTTCCAAAATGTCCAAGAACTCCTTGAGATCATTTTTGAGTAGAGAGAATCGAAGAGATGAAGTTGGAAATTTCTCACTTTGAATTCAAGCCATTTCATGAAGAACAAAATTCAAATCCTCAAGCATGCTGTAAAATCTTCACTTTTCAGGAATCAAACTCGTTTTTCACTCCACCATTAATGGATTTCACAAGATTTAATGCCCTAAATCCAAGCATTCAATGCATTGTACAAGAAAACAACCATTTATGGAAGAAAGGCAAAATTACCATTTTGGAAAAGCATACTTTATGCATTTTTTCATTTCTTGAGCCTTGGACTTGTTCTTTCTGCACAAACCAAGCCTCTAGGCCTGAACAAAACATGTTTAAAGCTTCACACTATCCTACAAGATCAGAACCATGCATTAAGAAGTCATTTCTCACACTTGCTTCAAAAACAAGAAATGTAGCAAGACATGTGATATTGTACTTCTAAGCAAGCACAAGTCCTCCAATCTTTTGCTCTATATAAAACTATCATTTTGCAACTAAAAGAAAAAATGCCCAAGCCTTGAAACACCCTAGAATCAGAGATTGCATACCAAGCTTTAAAACTTTCCATTTCTGACTTGTGAATTGAATCTTCCATTCCACTCGTGCGTTTTCAGGCCTTTTTCTCCCCTAAGCTTCCTTACCTTACAAGAAAACCATCCCACACCCTGAAACCTCACTGTAACTCCATCTTCCCCATTGTTGAACTTCAAAAAGAGAGTAACACAGGTGGACTTCTAGAGATCATTCCAGCTACCCTTAAGACAAGATAAGCATTGCATTAACTTCCTAGAGGTTCAAGGAAGCTAACCTGATCATCACAACATCCTAAAGCAGGCTAATTTCCAAAACACGATTTTCATTTTCAAGGTGAGTTTTCTGTTTTTCCAACTCTTGATACAGGCATAGTTAGCTTTCCATTTGTGAATATACAATGTAGACATCATTGCTACGAAGCTGTACATATATGTAACTTGCATTTATTTGGCCTGAGTTGAGAGAATTTTGAGTTTGAATTTTCTGAAAAAATTAGGTTAAGAATTAAGGCCATTAAAATTCTCTTTAATCTTGGACTTATAGTTTTAGTTATGCACATGGTTAGAATCGTGAGATAAAATGCTATCACATTCATGTTATCAATTTCCATTTTTGTTTAGAGATGAAAGAGTTACAGGAGGTCCGGCCAGCTAGAGGAAGAAGACGAAGTACATGGCAAAGGAAGTTGTTTGTGTTATGTTTTTCTTATTTCATTTAAACTAACGGATGTACAGCCACCCCATTGGCAAGGCAGTGCGATGAGAATGCCAAGGTCATGGGTTCGAGCCTTGGTGCCTGCCTTTTGAATATTTTCTCATTTTTTGCTATTCTCTCACTTTTTTTTGCAGCGCTGGGCTTTGTCCTTTGGGCTTACTTTTTTCCCCTAATGCTTACATGCTATTTACTCAGGGTACCCCCTAGCCCATACATTTTATTTATTTTGTTTTATTTTATTTTTTTTTATTTTATTAAATATTTTCTTAAATACATAAAATCATGAAAACTATAAAATATGATAAATTTTTCATTTTGTTTATTTTATTTTATTTTCACATGGAAAAAATATTTTATTAAACTATATATATTAATTATTTCTTTCTTAAATAAATTGTAAATAAAAAAAAGAATTAGTTTAATCAATTATTTCTTTTTTCTCACATTTATAAATATATATTTTTAACATATAAAGAGACTAAATATTTTCATAAAATATTATCTATTTTTAATACAAAAAAATGCACAAAAAATAATAGTTAAAGAATTTTATTTTCTTTTAAATTAGAAATTGGGGTTAACTATCTTTCAAGAATTAATCTCCTTTTCTTAAGTTATTAGGTTTAGTTCAAAATTTCTTTTCACATAAAAAACAAAACAAAAAAATCCTTTTATTGCATTTATATATATCTTTGCATATTTAAATTGTCTTATACATTATTTATTCCAATATTTGTACAAATTCGATTTGGTTGTAATAGTTTAATTATATTTACATTATTGCAAATCCCCATTCATAATTTGTATTCACCCTCCCATTATTGCATATTTAAAATGTTGTAATAGCGTAGTAATCTTTAAATTACGCAATTTACCGCTTTTACATACCATGTTAGTAATTAGGGTTTGAATGGAAAGATAAAAAAACAAATCAAATAGAAAACCCTAAATCCAAGACAAAATCAAAGCATGAAAATAACACATTTGCACACAAGCATCCTTAGGGTTTCTCCACTTGGTTGCCTTACACAAAAATGACCATATTACGCATGCAAAGTGTCTTGGCAAAACAAACAAGTATAAGATCATAGTCCCTCGATGACGCTATTCAAAGTTGCCTTACAAAAATGATCTTGGTCCCTCAAAAATGGTAAGATACTTTGCAACTTTTCTAATCATGGTTATACGATGACCCACGCCCATCCCGTTTACATCCAAAGATAGGGTTGCTTACCAAATCAATGGTAAAACAACAATGTCAAAGGAATAGAAAATGAACAAGAAATAAATTTGAGTAGGTAGATTACTTCTAGTTACTTGCTCTATTTTCAAACAATTATCCTTGCTATTTTTCAAATCCAACACACACATTTCAAAAACATCTTACAAACAATGAAAACATTTTCAAAAAGACAAACATCTTTGTATACATTCTTACGAACGAGAATCATTACAAAGATTGCCTAAACAAATGTCCTATTTTACAAAATACTTTCAAAACCACACCAAACACAATTTCAAACAACAAAAGCAAGTGATATAGCAAGTAACTAAGAGCCCATGGAAAAACATGAATGAAAAAGGTGCTAATACCTTACCTTTTCATAATCTACCCCCCGAACTCAAGAAAACATCTCAAAGGTCTTTCCTGTGCTTTTTCACCTTTCCTTTTGGATAAAAGAAAAGTCAGTGGCGAATCTTGCTAACTGCAACATTTATGATAAAACAAAAAACCCTCAAGTCAGTTCTCCCACCGTATCACACAATCCATCAGAGGGGGACAAGCCTGGGTGTCGTTTAAATAGCACATAAAACTTTTCCGGCCGTATCTAGAATCTGCTCGCCACTTTAAAGAGAGGTACTTCGTCATGAAACCTCTTGAAGACATGGCCGTAGGTTCCTTGTCTAATCACTAAAAATATATTGAGGGGGTCGGACAGTAGTCCAACTGACGACTAGGTTTCCCCTTGAATGGAAGTGGAAACACTTCGAGCAGAAGCTCGAATATTATGCGGTGAAACCCGAGGATTTGAACGCCCGGGATCAGGTTTCCTATGACAAGCTAGTGGCCCATGTCAATATTTTCTCACTGGCGAGGTGTGTGGACATGGACAACGACTTTATTTTCAATGATAAAGTGGAGTATCTCCTCGTTCACAGACTGATAAATACAAAAGCGCTGCTCGAGTGTTCTTCAGACAAGGAGGCTTTGAGACTTTTAGGTAGGGGATATGCTCGTGATTTTGTCTTTGGATGTTTGTCTTATGACTGACATTTTATTTTTTATTGCAGATCGGATGGCGCCCCTCTCTGAGCACTTACTCAAGTTGAGGCCCAAGAATACCTCCACCTTGAGGCCTAAGAATCGGGTTGCTCAACTTCAGGAGCAGGCCAAAACTTCCACCTGAGCGAGTGGTTCCACTTCCTTCTCAAAGACTCAGGCTCCCCCTTCTGAATAATCAGTAAAGAGGAAGCGCGTGGAGGACCCCGAGCGGGTAGTGCCTGAAGGTGACAGGGGAGCCCAGGGAGTTTACGTGTTGCCTCTCTGCTACCTCAACCAGGACATTTTCAGCGGGGAGAGTACTCTAGGTCTTCACGAGGAGGAAAGGGAAGCAATCCTGTCTGAAGATAAAGAGACTAGACGAAATAACTTGTCGGACAACGTGGTCGCCGTGATGAGGGTTCTAGAAACGGATTTGACGATGAACGATGAATTCGTGGGCTCTCAGGTCGCCCTTGACAAATTTTACGCTCGGATCCAAAAGCTTCAAGGGATAAATGAGAAGTTGAATGGCGACATCTTCAACCACGAGGCAAAGTACATGGCGCAGGTCCAGCTTCTAAAAGATCTGAATGAGATGTAGCCTCAACTGGAGGCCACGAATAAAGAGAATGAGCGACTGGTCTCCCGGGTAAAAGAGTTGGAGGGGATCGTGGCGACCGCCGAGGAAGAGACTGACATGGAGAAATCCATCATAACTAAGAGATATTTAATCACGTGGAGTCGTATGCTCGAACAAGACGGCATGGATACTCTTAGTTATGGATTCAACATAGATGTGGAGAAGCTCAAGATACTTAACCCCGAGGTCGAGTTAGTGGTTGAAGGTGAGGGGACATTTAATCATGTAGTTAATGGTAAGATTTTTTATCCCCGACGATGATCCCGTGCAGGAAAGTGATGGGGAGAATGAGATTTGAGATGTTCTCCAGGCCTGCTTACCCGCCTTTGTTTTAGCTTGAATTAGTGGCTTGCATGCCCATCCATTCATTTTGTAAATTTGACAGGGGCTTCGCCCGTTTTGCTTTTGTTTGGGTCTGCGTACCTGTATCTTTGTAATTATTTGGACAACGCCGAACTTCATGATCAGAATTTATAAATGCTTTTACTTTCTCTCTATTATTTTTGTTAAGTATTTGCTTGTCATTGTGCTTGATTTTTGTATTTCGTGAAGTTTTGTAATTCCATGAGTGGAGATTTGTGCTCGACCTTGGTTGTGGTCGACGCATGTTGGAATGTGTCTAGGAGGCAGAGTAGGAATCCGGGAAACGAACTCAAGATCGCGATCAGGGTCTTGACTTCGTGGCGTGAAATGCCCATCACGAGCTAGGTGTTCTTCCTGTTGGGTACTTCGACAGTGGAGCTCGATCGAGGTGTCCCTGTTGGGCTAAGGTTCTTCTTGAGATATGAATAACAATTCTGCATTTCATTAATGGTTGGAGGCTATGTCTATACCTTAACATGCCTCAATGGTCGAGCGCATCCGTCGTTTGTTAGAGAGGACCCTTCGACTACTAGGGCCCGATGTTTTAGTAAGGACCTAACTGTAATATTGTTTCAACTTTATAACATTCCATGGTCGAGGCAGCTGTTCTCCACTTAGGTGTTCGAGGTAGTATGATATGGTGCTCGTAGCTCCGTGGACGCGGTACCGCCCTTCCCAGTTGGTGTCCAACTTTCCTTCACGGGAATCTTTCTAATTTCTCCGTAATACTAGGCTTCTTACGTGGAATTCACGCTTTATGACTTTGGTGTCATGACAAAGGGCTATATGTTGTTTTAGTGTGGCTTCGCGAAGAGCTAATCCTGATCGAATTTCCTCGACAGGGTTAAGATCTTCCCTTAGGGCCTCGTCATTCAGTTCCTCGTCAAGAGGGACTTCAGTTCGCCTAGAGGGCTCCATGATTTCCACGGGGATGACTGCTTCGGTACCATAAGTTAACCGAAATGGGGTCTCGTTGGTCTTCAAGTGTGGTGTTGTTCGGTATGCCCATAGGATGCTGTGCAGTTATTCGACCCACCCCTTTTTGGCTTCTCCCAGCCTACGCTTAAGTCCTAGCAGGATGACCCTATTTGTGGCCTCAGCTTGCCTGTTGGTTTGAGGGTGTTCGATAGAAGTGAAGTGTTGTTTGGTGTCGAGCTTGGTGATGAAGTCTTGGACACTTTGATCGGTGAACTACGTCCCTTTATTAGTGATGAGCGCTTGTGGTATCCTGAATCGGGCAAGTACGCTTCACTTGTAGAAACGAAGGATATTGTGCGATGTAATTCTGGCTAGGGCTTCGGCCTCTATCTACTTTATGAAATTGTTGACGACTATAATTAGGAATTTATTTTGATATGAACCTTGCACGGATGGTCTGAAGTTGTCCATCCCCCACTAGGTGAGCAGCCACGGGGACGACAATGTTTTGAGTTTGTGTGGGGGCGCGAGGCGCATGTCTGCGTGTCTCTAACATTTGTCTCATATTTTGACGTGTTCCCTTGCATCTTGCTGCATGATGGGCCAGTAATATCTTACTCGCAGCGCCTTTTGTGCCAGGGATTTTTTGCCCGAGTGTTAGGCGTTAATTCCCTCATGGATTTCTCGTAATATCTTAAGGATTCGTGATTCCTCGATGCATTTCAGGAGTGGGATGGAGAATCCTCGCTGATAAAGTTTGTGCTCGGCCACCACGTAAGAGAAGGCTCATCATTTGGTCGCGATCGCCTCTTTTTGGTCAGCAGGCAATTCTCCCATTGTGAGAAAGTTAAACACTAGGGTTATCCAACACGAGTTGTCCCTAATGGCATTAACCTCGAGTGGTGCAATTGGTTTTTCAATGCTCGGGCGAGAAAGGGATTCTTGGATGACAAATTTATTCCCACCTTTCTTCTTAGTGCTTGCGAGCTTTGAGAGTATGTCGTCTCGCGTGTTCTATTCGCGAGGTACATGTTTGGTTTCTTCCTGGTCGAACCTTTTCATCCTTCTTTGACTAGGTTCAGGTATTCGATGAGGTTATTGTTCTTAGCCTGATATCCTCCTTGTACTTGAGATGTGACGAGTTGGGAGTCTGTAAATATTTGTATTTCACGGGCGCCTAGATCCTTGGCCAACCTTAATCTTGCGAGCAATGCCTCGTATTCAGCCTGGTTGTTTGACGTGGGAAACAAAAGGGTGAGGGAATGTTCTATCACGACGCCTTATCCGTTCTCGAGGAGGATTCCTGCTCCACTCCTCGTTGAGGTACCTCACCTCGGGGCCTTGTAACACTTTGCTCGTAAAGTACACTGGTTTCTGCTTGTCCGGTGTCTCACGAACGAGGGTCGCGCTTACAGCCTCGGCGGAGACGGCCAGGTAAAGGAACAAATTCTCCCTGTTCTCCAATCGTAAAAATATGGAGGGTTATGAAAAGGCTTTGTTTGATGTGGAAGAGGGATTGTTCGCACTCCTCGGTCCACTTGAAAGCTGCTTCTTTACGCAAGAGTTTGAAAAATGGTAGCGCGTGTTGCACGAATTTTGCCACGAACCCGGGAAAGTGAAGTGAGCATACCATTTAGGACTTGTATGTATTTTTTCGATAAAGGCGTTGGAAGCTTGGAAAATGCTCGACATTTGTCGGGGTTGGCTTCTATTCCCCGTTCGGTCAGATGGAAACCAAGGAATTTTCTCGCCTTAACCTCGAAGGTGTATTTTTCTGGGTTGAATCTCATTTCGCATTTCCTTGCTTGGGCGAAGACTCTTTTGAGATGGACAGCGTGGTCAGTTTCTATTCGAGATTTGACGATCATGTCGTCCATATATACCTTGAGCATGTCTCTGATCTCGTCGCAAAAGACTTTGTTCATCATCCACTGGTATGTTTCCCCTGCATTTTTAGGCTGAAGGGCATTACGTTGTAGTAGTAATTCCCCGAGCCGGTCATGAAGGCGGTGCAATGTTTGTTGCTCATCGCCATTAGAATTTGGCTATAGCCCGAGTAGGCGTCCATAAATGATAAAATTTTGTAGTCGGTCGAGTTGTCGACTAGCATATCAATGTTAGGTAAAGGAAAAGCATTTTTGGGACATGCCCGATTAAGATCAGTATAATCAACACACACTCTCTGTTTTCCATTATTCTTTTTGACAAGTACAACATTTGAGATCCAGGTTGAATATCGGGCCTCAAATAAAATTTGCCTCTAGGAGGTCTTTTACAGCTATTTTAGCAACCTCCGCTTTTTCGGGAGACTGCCCATGCCTATGTTGCACTACTACCCTAGCGGATGGATCAAAAATGAATTGGTGACAGGCGACCTCAGGGTCGAGTCCGAGCATCTCTGCAGTACTCCATGCAAACAAATTGGCATTATCCCTCAAGCAAGATTTGAGTTGCTTCTTCGCCAAGTCAGGGAGTTCGGTGCTGATCTTAACGCCTTTGTGGAGATCTTTGTCGAGGAGGATGAACTTGAAGTCTCCGTCTGGGATGGGCCAGAGAGGACCCTGTTTGCCATCGGGGGTTTCGACTTCATCTTTGTCAAAGCAGGCGTCGAGCGAAATGAAGTCATCATTTGGAGGAGCCTTTTGTTCTTCGATCTGAGCAGGCTTTGTTGCAGGTCGAGTTGTGTTTGCTCTTTTGGTAGGCTGTGTGTAATACCCCAAATTTTTCCTACCCTTTTACTTTTATTTGGCTTATGCATCTCATAATTCTCATGCAAATACCCTCCATTAGTTCATATAACACACCATGCATTCACTAATAACAAGGCTTGGTAATTGAGATCAATGGCCATGGGATTAGGGTTTCACTCAGGCATCAATGTTTCATCTCTTATAAACCTTATCTCAACTAAATACTCAAAGGCTACAAACTAAAGCATTGAAGTCATCTCCGTGTTCTCATCATCTCCATAGGGATTAGAGTTTATTTCCCTAATCATGTGGACTTCAAGAGGGATCCATGAAGTTTGTTCATCAGTTTATCTCATCATCAAAGGGATCCTGTTAGTGCTTGAGGTGGAATATTAGGGAAGAGATCTTGGTGTATTCATGGCACCTTAAGGTTTTATTCAAGAGAGATCTTCATTATGCAACATAAGAAATCTATCATTTAAGAGTATCTTATCCTTTAAAAGCTAGGTCTTCTATTGGTTTTTTCTTCATCAAGGAAAGTTCACTTATTGTATTGAATCACAAGGCATATGACTAGGGTTTTCATACAAGAAGATGGAAAGATAGTTTCACTTGGACTTTATTTATAAATTAGGGTTTATGAACATCAATGTGAAATATGATTTCATCTGAGCACTTGGGTTTACTTATGGCCTAAACTTTCCTTGGGGCTTCATTTCAAGTGCTTCGAGAGTAAAACCTAGTGTTGTCTTGTGAAAAATTAGGGTTTTAGATCAAAGGTCCTAAAGATAGTCAAGCCTATTCAATTACTAGAGGATACTTAATGGCGATGATTCATTCCATTATTGAAAAGTCAAGGTATGGAAATGCATAATTGTCTATTCAAATGCAATTATAAGATAAGACATTAGGAATTCATGATCAATTTGAAAAGGAATATAACTTTTAATATTTTGAAGAATGTATCATTTGGATTCAAGGGTTTATAAAGTATGCTTCTTTTACAAAATCCAGCACCATGTTCATTATGACTTCAAGACCTTTTCACTATGAGAAGTTTATCCTACCAACATTCCAATTACATCCCATACTTCAAGATTTCAAAAAATACAATCATATTCCAAATCCCTTAAACCATTACAAGATCAAGCCATTACAAAACTAGCCCATTGCAATTTCTAGTTTAAAGATCTTCGTCATTCAAGTCATGGTCGTTACATATTCAACAAAATTACAAAGACAATAGAAAGGAACTATTCAAATTACATGGATAATCTATCCAAAACACATCCTTATACGCTAGTTCTAATCTTCATGCCAAGCCTAATTCTTAAAATGCTCCATAACCAACCTCCATCTTAAATCTTCTTCATGTTGCTCAAATTCTAAGATCTCCATGTACCAACATTTCATGCCCTTCATGTTTCAAACCTTCTTCATGATCCAAAAGCCTTCACCATTTCAGAAACTTCATAGCCATGGATTATATTAACGTTGTTTCACCATTTCCTTCATCATAAACTTCATGACCTACATCATTAAATAAACCAATCTCAATTATCCACTATTAAACAGCTCATTCCTGCCATAACACAGTCCAGAAAAATAAATAGAATGTCCAAACCAAGCAACATGCATAACAAATCAACATCACAGAAAAATCAAAACTGAATCAACCATTACCAATCAAAACTAGTCCATACATCAATTAAACCAGTTCAGGGGAAAGATCCATTTAACTCGGGTCAGAAATAATTCAATTATGGCAGTACACATCATAGAAACAATGTCAATTCTTAACAGGTTTCACATATTAAACCAATTTACCAACCTGCATAATTTCCTAACAGTTTTTACAATACTAACTAACTTTTAGCTTAGTTTCCAACAAATTGTTCAAACTAACTAACTGTAACAGAATCATAACAACCATTTAACAACCAAGATAGATTCCGCTAGAAAATAACTAATAGAAAACTTGTAACTAATTCTAACAGCCATCTAACTATTTATAACCAACTCCTAACCGAAAAAACCGAAATTAACCTCCAACTGTTTTTCAAAACAGGGCTAACCAACTTCAAAAACTCTTACAGATTTCACTATCCTCTAACTAACTTCCAAAAAGAGATATAACATATTGAAAAACAGAAAAAGGGAGGAAGATTCACGTGGCATTCATAACAGAAAAAAGTAACAGAAAAAGGGATTCACCTTTCAACCTCTCTCTCTCTCTCTGAACCTTCTTCTTCAATCTCGCTCTGAATTTCATCTTCACCTATCTGCAACCTTCAACAATAGAATCTTTATCAACTCGTTCCATCTTCACCCTTTAACAGCCATTACCAGTTCTCATGCTCTGATAGCCTTCATCCTCATCTGTGCAGAATCTGGAATTCAGGAACCTCCACCAACACGGCAAAAACCTCCAATCTTCATCGCAACTACAACTGGCGTTTCAATCTCCATCACAGATTCATCACCATCGTCTCACTAAAAGGCTTTGAAGACCTGCAACAAACACCTCACTCTCTCATTCTGAAATCATAAATTGCAGCAACAATAAAACGTCAGTAACCGCAACACATTCACGATTCACACAGAAACAAGACCAGAACGCGAGATTAAAGAGTAGAAGAGAATATAAGAGGAAGAATGAAAAGAGAAAAATCAGATTATTACCTCATCTCTGTTTCTCTAAATATCTCTTCTTCAAATCCAGTTTCGATATCTTTCTATTTATTTGTGTAATTTGTAATTGTTTGAATGTAGTGTTTTTCTCTTCTGGCATTCGTACTTATGAATCCGGCGGTCTAAGTGTTGAAATCGGAGATGAGGGCGGCGGAGATCAGAAATAATGTAGATGATGATGTCGTTCATATAGTGAGAGATGGAGGAGAATCCAAGGACGAATCAGAGAAGGAGGTTTGGAGTTGAATCGATGAGGTTTCGTTGAAGAAGAGGCGACAATAAGTGAAAGAGGTGATTGGTGAAGCCGCACCATGAGAGAAGATAAGAGGAAGAAGGATATTTTGTGTTTGGTTGAGAAGTTGAATAGCCACAGTGTAACCCTAATTCTCCAAGACGATATCATGCTATTTTCCTCTCTTTTTTCTAATTTTTCTAATTTTTGAAACATAATCATACTGAAGGAAAAATCTGAATTGGGCCTTTGTGTTGATGTTGGATGCGGGCCAAATCCCCTTTCCCTGGTCCTGTTACTCTTTGTTTGGAATCTAAATTGAAGAATAACAAAAAAATAGTCCTCTTGGGCTCGTCCTGCATTGGGCCCTGCACTCAGAGTTATTATTGGGACTGAATTGCTACCAGAAGCCCATCCCTGTGTTTTTGGTGAATGAAGACAAAACATAACAAAAAACTGCCTTGGACCTTAGTCAGCTTGGGCCTAGTGCTCAAACTACAACACCCCCATGGACTTAACTTGCACCCCTGGTTTTCTCTATGTTTTTCTTTCAATTTCATTAACTGTTTCCATTTGTTAGAATTTTCTCCACATGACAAAAAATAATAAAAATGATAAAAAATAGTAGAATATATTAGAAATTTTTTAGAAATTAATTCTTTAGTTTTTTTTTATAATTTTCCTTACATAAAAACTAATAATAAAATACTATTTCTTTTAGTTTTATCCATATTTTCATACCGTCGTGTCTCGTTATTTTGACACGTTTGTTCATTATGCAAGGTGCATTCTTTTTTATTTCGATTATGTAACATAACAGGTAGTTATATGATCGAAGCATATGGCTTATGCTCTCTTCCGATGCGACATGCCTTAGCTCTCATTGTCGTGAGAAATTCATATCATATTATATGATTGTCCTGATACATGTGATATTTTGTGATACTTTGTGCACGAACTTCTGATTATGCGTTGCATTCGCAACATGCGTTTGCTTTTATCTTAGTTGGATATTGTTTATGACTTTGTTTGTTTCTTGATGAAGCTTGCTCGAAGCGTACTCCCTGCTTCTCCATTGCTTTCGTCTGCTTTTGATGATTTTCTTGCTTGTGGTAGTCGTTGCTACTACCTTTGTATTTCTTCGCACTTTATCGCATTTCTTTATCGCCTTTCTAGAGATCATGAGAAGTAGGACTTTACTGCTTTCTGATTCCTTGAGAAGTAGGATAAATATGTATGACGGGGATCTCCATTGCTGATCATGTTAGGGCAATTCATTGCTGATCATGACGGGGATCTCCATTGCTGATCATGTTAGGGCAATTTATTGCTGATCATGACGGGGATCTCCTATGGTTTATTTAAAGACCCGTTTAGGGCAATTCCACATTATGTGGATTCTATTTTCTACTTATGTGTGGTTTGTTTAAAACCCTACCTTTGAGTAGTATTCTGTAGGCGTGTTTACATTTGTGCCTACACTATTCCCCTATCCCTTATTGAAGTCCTCAAAAGGAGGCGAGTGAGGAGGGTTCACAATCAACCCCCACAATTTCATCTGTGTTATCCTTAGCTTGTGACGCACCATGATGCTTAGGAGTTAAGCCTCTTCATGTGTATCGAGTCGTCAAGTGGGGAAGGATTCCGCAATCGAACCACCACGCTCTGTCAAGAGTTCGTATTGGCCGATGCGGATACTTCATGATTGTTTATATTGCCTTCTGTCGCCTACCTCGATCTCCTATATTTTGGTTAGGTGTTCAGTCGCTTTCGACATCACATTTTTGTTTTACATCCTACTCCCGCTTGTTTGTCTCGGGTGATACACTCCCATTGACTAAAGCATTTTGTTTCTTTTCCTTACTCTTTTATGTGTGTGCTCTTTCGAGCTTTCTTGTTTTATCCTTGTACATACCATATTCATTTAGGATGCGCTTGCTCCTTTAGAATGCAAGTTAGACCTTACGTTGCAATCTATGCATGCTAACATTAAGTAGATATTTCCCTTTCATCCTTGACGTAGGGCTACCATTGTATGATAATATTATGTTAAAAATAGGCTAGTCTCCCTTAGACTCTTTTCTTCCTCTTTTTGCATCCTTGCATTTAAAACTAAAACTTCTTTTTCTTAGCAAATCAAAAACATGCTAATCACACTTAAACCCTTTTTTAAGGTAATAAAATACAAACCAACTCAAACCTTTTTGTACGCTCAAACACCTTTTCTCTAAAACCATTTTCAATAAGGACATGATTAATTTACTTTTGTGCCAACGCGTGAGTCTCCAAAGGTCGAGCTGCAGAAGAAGGCGGAATTAAAATTGTTCATAAAAATACAAAACAAATAAAACATGTGATCCGAACTACGACAACTCTGATTCCTCAAAAGGGACACGTAGGCATTGGGGTAGGGTCCAAGCGAGTACAACTTTATTTTCCTTATATTATTTTCTCCTTTATTTTGCATGCATTCTTCCTCAGTAGTAAGCAGTAGGCATAAATTAGACACACCCATAATATAGACAACAAGAGTGGATACCGCAGAGTACTATGGGCGTGTGGGGTTTTTGTACCCTAAAATTTGCCCTCCCATATTCCTCAAGATTTGTCAAGAATGATCTTCAAGTTGCTCAAGATGACTCAAGAGTTGGACAGTCAAATCACCTCCTAAGGCAGTCAAGTCAAAATTAGGGTTTTGTGTTGTATCAAGGTCCTTGCATACAAATGACCTCAAGTGCTCCCCAATGTCCTAATATGTTCTCAAGTTCATCCATGTCAAATTTCAAGCCTTGCAGAGGAAGTTTGGTCAGTCAATTGCTCAAGAGGTCCAAAAATCGACTGTGCTAGGGCGAAAGTCAACTGTGACCTACAGACAGTCAAACCTCAAGATGTTATGTCAACATTCTCATTTTGAAGGATAATTCATCATTTGATCAAGTGATGATCATGATTCATCAAGGATTGCTCAAAATTCATCAAGATTCAAAAGTTGCTAAATTAGGGTTTTGCAGGAAAATGCAACTCAACTTTGACCAAGCATAACTATCTCATACTTTATGAGAAATGAACCATCCAAAGCTCATTTTGAAGAGGATGCAATTTCCTACAATACATCTTCATACCCCCAAGATCAAGAAATTCACTCACAAAAAGTTACAAATTTGGACATTATAGGTCATTTTTGAAAGTCAACAAAAATACCTTTTTTGCCAAAGCTTATAACTTGAGCATGGAATATAAAAATGAGATGAGACCAAAAGGGTTGGTTAGAGTACATCTCAATATTTCTAAATAGTCCAATAACACTTCCAAAAGTTCAAAATTGAAGAAGTTATGCATTGTTGAAGTTGGACTTTTTTGCAAAATTACCAAAAGTCAACTATCCCCAAAACTTCAAATTTTGTCAAATGGGCCCACTTTTTTCCACTTGATTTGATCTTGTCACACTCTACACATGTCCTAGCTTCAGCCTTGTGACCTTTTGTCAATTTTATTATTTAATTTGATTTTTTAATGAATTATTTCATTTTTAATCAATTAAAATCAAATAAAATCCAAGTATTAATTATTTGATCTCTTTTTGGCTATTTTAGGACCTAATAATCATTATCAATGAGATCAAATTCGAATCAAGACTAATCATGTGCAAAAAGATTGAATCAAATCAAATTTGGAAGGTTTAATAATGGAGAATCATCAAATATGACATTTTTTTCAAATCTTGATCATGGTCTTAAAACACAACATTATGAGGGAGATTCTTTCCATGCTTTCTTGTCTCCTTATTCTCCTCTATAAATAGAGATCCACACAAGCTTGAAAGACACGAAAATCCTCTCTAAAAAGCTCTTCAAAAAATTCTAAAAGCTCTTCAAAAAGCTCTCCAGAAATCAAAGAATTGGTGCAAGTCATATCTCGAGGTTCCGGCCTCTCGCAATTGACATCAAACCTCAAACTATCCTGTTGAAGTCCTCATGAGTCTTACAAGGTCCAAGAGAAATCTATCACACGCCTAGCACGCCCACCGGTTTGGTAAAATTTTAAATTTCGAATCTCTAATTTTAATCATATTTTATGGTATGCTAACGTTTGTTTGAGTTTATATAGAACAGTTATGGATGGTTGAATCATAGGTTCCACGCAAGAATAAAAAAAACACCATAGTTAGAGCATGAAGCTTTCGAAGATCCGAGCTCAGGAATGCTTTCTGCACCCTCCAAAAAAAAGGCCCAATTTCTCTACTTTCTCATATTTTATTTATTTGGTTTATTATTTTATGTTTACTTAATTAATTTACTAACCAATAACAAATTTTTTTTTATCAAAAAATCACAAAAATATCATTTTGTCCAATTAAAATTAAGAACTTTATTTTTCTTTAATAAATTCCGATTAATTAATTAGGTTTTTAATTCTAGGAAACTTTAATTTCTTTTTGTAAATAAATAAAACTAATTATAATTTAATAGGTTTAATCACTAATTTAACCATTCCATTTTCTTTCTTTAAATAACCAAAAATCCAAAAATAACCTTTTTTTTCATTTAATTAATTAATTTAATTTAATGTAGTGATTAATTTAGATTTATTTCTATCTTAAAATATAAAATAAAATACCACAAAACATTTTATTTATCAAATTAAATTCTAACTTTTATTTTTGTTAATAAACATTAATTAATTGATTTAGAATTTTAATTAGAATAACTTTCACATTTTTGTAAATAATTAAAATTCAATTAGAATTAATCTAGGTTTTAATTACTAACATTAATTTTGATTTCCTTCTTAAAATACTAAAAGACCAAAAATAATTTATTTTTATTCATCAATTTAATTTAGTAATTAATTTAGGCTTTAATTAGACAATAACTTTAATATATTTTTGTAAATAATAAAATTAATTTAGACATAATTAGGATTTATTAACATTGGTCAATTTTATTTTCTTTCTTTAAATATCAAAAAACCCAAAAATATTTATTTTCATTAATTAATTAATTTAATGTAGTTTAATAATTAACTTAGATAATTTATTTCTTAAAATTCAAAAACAAACCAAAAAAAAAATTTTCTTTAACAAAAAGGGTCAAAACCTTAGAACTTTGCGCTCGATTTAATTTCCCGCACGCGTTTGTTTATTTTTATCATATTAATGTACTTGCCTCTGGTTTGTAATAGATAATTAGGACTTTAAATATCTTTATCGTTTTATTTTACTTTCCGCAATTTAAATTAAAGGGTTTGTTTTTGGCGATGTAAATACCCGACGCCTTGTAATAGTTTAGATTTAATTTCCGCAATTTAAATTCCGCAACTATAAACTGTTAGATGTTTGATAATAGGGAACGCATGACAAGATCCAATGTATGAAATTAAAATCAACATAGCTCACCCATGACATGTACAAAGATAAATAACTGAAAAATAACACACTCGCACATGCGCACTCTTAGGGTACACCTCACTTGGTTGCCTTCGAACGTGGTCATTGAGTATAGGAAGTTTTAGAGGTCGCCCTCTTGTCCAAAGATCATAGTTGCCTCGAAACGGTTGCGTCGGATAAAATGATCTAAGACATTAGGGTTACCGCTAAGGCGTCCTAACATTGCTTTAGTGACCACACGTCCCTTGATCGAATTGACCCTTAAAATCCAACGACGATGCTACCTACTTCTCAATAGTGGGATAGAATTATCCAAAGGAAATTAGCACAGTTTAATTCCCTTTTCGAGTAGGTATATGGTTCTTAAGTACTTGCTCCTTTTAAAATAAAACAAAACTTTTCGCACTTACACCCCTTTCAAAACAAAAATTCTTTCAAACCCACAAACACAAAGAAAAGCAAATTTTGAAAACACAATGAGCAAGTACCTAAGAGCCTGTGGATAACCACGGATAGAAAGGGTGCTAACACCTTCCCTTTCTATAATCTACCTCCCGAACCCGAGAAACATCTCGAAAAAGGAATTTTTCTGTGCTTTTGTCCTTTCCTTGTTGGATAAAATAAAAGACGATGGCGACTCTTGCTTACCGCGACATTTTGCGAAAACAAATGAAAAACGCAAACCAGCATTCCAAAAACAGTCAGTTCTCTTTCCCACCGATCACAGAACTGGAGACTCTGGTGGGGACTTTCTATAAGTGAGGTGTACCTTAGGATTAGATCACTTATGTTTTCAATTGTATGCTTTGTATGCTTTAATTTGTGAGCTTGTATCGGAGTTCTATAGATCCTAACCCGGATCTGGGGATACCCTTTAGGTAAGTAGCAATAAACTGTGAGGGATCTGTCTGGCGTAGACCGACACGGATGAAGCAGTAGCTACGTTGGTGTGGAACCTTATTCTGTACCGATGTCCCTTGTGTTGGAACGAGGAGAATACGAGTCTTCTAAGGAGTCATTAAGCACCAACTGACCTTAGAACCTTAAATTGACCAACTTGGCACTAGAACAGTAGCAGTATGCTACACTCATTGAGACTAAACTCTCGCGATGATTCCGACCGCAAGAAAAGGTTGCTAAACTAGAATTATGACCGATTGAGGGTAGTCAGTGATATTGAGATCCTCTAGAACCCGATTACTATTTTTAGGACAAGTTTAAACCAACTGAACTGAAAGAGGGTAATACCTAAACTCCATGCCAACCTAAACTTAAGGCTATTTGTGTGACTTGTGTGCCTTCAAATCTGAACTACTTGCACATTCATTTTATCTGACAACACGAGTTCCTTGCAGGTTTTGTTTACAGTCCTTATCCAATAATTTGGATTTATCGCAGGGTTTACTTACAGTATCTCACACTTTTGCTTAAACGCATATCATACACATCATAAAATCATACCTTAACATTTCCTTAACCATTTCAAGGATCTCAAGGGCTTGTGATGCAGGTTATGGTAAATCAAATGTCCAGCAAGGGGCAAAGGGGATTTATTTTCCTCTAGCCAATGTCGTCTAGAGATCAAAACACGATAACTTGAGTCAAGAGATATGACCCACTCGATATGGTGAGCTTGACTCTTGAAGAAGGACTCTTAACGACACGAAGTTTCTTCTATCAAATTCTAACAAGTTTCTTGTTTACCCCGCGAGATCCTTGAAAACATTGCATACATATATCATACATATAATTGCATAACGGGTCTCCCAATACAGGTCTCTCATGTTCTCGCTGTTTATTTCAACAATGGCTTTCCAACAAGATAACAGAGATCTTCAAATTCGAGAAACCCGGTTCAGAGAAATCTTCCTAAACCTATCCAAGGGGAAGGGATAGTTGAAAACACTCCTCGTTGGAAACTTGGTCAAGAAAAGTCCTGAAGACAATAAGGACGAACGACTGAAACATCTGCAAGCTGAGGTAGATGCAATGAGAACCCAGATGCTGAGGCAGATGGCTCTTATCCAAGGCCTAACCCGGGAACAAGAAGAGCTGAGAACCATTATCAGCCAGCTTCATCAAGACAGATACAACAATATGAAGCGAACAGTCAAGGCCGGGGACCAAGTCATTAATCAACTTCCGAGAAGTCAAAGGTTTGGTTTGATGAAGAATAGACCTCTCCAAGTTGCTACTACCTCAAAGGTCCAATAGCGACCTCGCCAAGAACAACTGTTTGATCAGAGTAAGCCAAATATGCCTAGGAGGCAATTTACCAGGCTCAACATGTCATTGTATCAGGCTTTACAACACCTGTTGAGATTGAATCTTGTAACGTTAAGGGACCCTCCTAAGAATCCCAACACTACATCACCAAAATATAACCCTAATGCCCGCTGTGCTTATCACTCTGATGGCCCGGGGCATGATACGGATGATTGTTGGACGTTGAGGAACAAGGTACAAGACCTAATTGATGAAGGAACATTGGAACTCACACAAGACGGTCAGATTGAATTCTTTTTGCATCCCCCCAAGGTTCACCATTTGAAGTGACAAGTACTGAGACGAGAAGACTTTTTGTTCATTAGAATTTTCAAGTTGTAATTTTCTTTTGATTGTTCGAACATTTATTCATGTCAAACTTTATTACTTTATCAATGCATTGCATATGTCTGTTTTGAATTAATCCATTCGTATTTCACTATATTCAAATTGCTTTCATTTTTTATGATGATCAACTCCCGATTAAAAAATTCTAAGCCTTTAGAGGGAGGATGACAAAAATGATATCAAAATCTCTACAGTATGCTTTTGAACAGACCCTGCTGACGAGGTACAAGCATTGTTTCAAATCCTAAACAGTGGAGTTATAAGGAAGATAATCCCTAGTCAACCCCTTTGAGCCAAAGAAGTTGGAGTTTTTCTTTTCACAAAATAAAACCCTTAATTATAACCTGGGGCAGGGTAGTTTTCTCAGTTGATCCAGGTGCATAATGAATGGCATCAAAGAAGTCCTTCCGAAACAAAAGACGGTGTTGGTTCTGTATAATCGTAAGGACAGGCAGTCGTTATCTCTCAGAAATAAAAGCCCATTAAGTCAAAACCTGTGAAGGAGACTTAAGAAAAACTGGGGTATCCCGCTGACTGTAATCACAAAAAGAAACAGTTCAAGCAAAATACAGGGATAATAAAATCAAAAATAAAGAGGTCCTACAAACTCTCATAAAAATGATTGCCTGCTTAAAATAAACTGTCAGTATCCGAACCATCACTGGTATATCAGAGCAAAGACTGAAACAAGATATAATGCACGATTAGCTGAGTTTAGGATCGAAGAACATCACGAAGAATGGGTGGGTATAAATAAAATTTGAGCCCTTATCCTTTATTTCTTAAACCGTGAACCAGGCCATGTTATAACCCTTAAAAAGTCCTAGCTGAAGTATGGGTTAGTCCGAAAGCATACTATTACAAAAGATATCCTGACTCCTGTAGGGCTTGCTGTAAATCCTGAGTTGACATCACAGTTTACAAAAACAATTGCCTGTTTTTACTGGAAAAATGCATTTTCAAAAAAAATTTCAAAACAGACATAAGCTTTGCATTCTTAAAATAACATTGTTTGCATATGACTATTTTCTCAACAGTTGAGAAATTCGCACGGCGAATATCTAGTGAACAAAAACCTTCTCAATAAAAGGATCACCTCAAGTGGAAAAAACACTTCCAACCAAGGGGTACGACATGATCATTGTCCATCATCTGGGGCAGTCAAGTCAAGATTCAAAGAATCTCTCAAAGATGTCAGGGGCAAATCTCCATCTGAGTCACTTGGGGCATTAGACATGAATTCCAACAGCGAATCTTGCACGATCAAACGAAGATCTTCTGGTAGTATGGCAACACAACACTACCGACAGTGACGCCTACCTACATCCTGAGAGCATGGATATAGTCAGAAAATACCGCGCATGAGTAAAGACCCGCTAGGTTGACTGGCCTAGGCAAAAATAAGGGCTTCCTGGAGAACCAAAAGGGTTCAGGCAAAAATAAGGGATGAAAATGAAAAATATGTACACCCGGCAAGTCAAAAACCTAAAAAGGCGGCTTGGGAAAAAAAGGGTATCCCGGTGGACTGAAAACCCGAAAGGTCGGTCCAGGCAAAAATTAGGGATCAAAGCGTACGACTATGTCTCGTCATCTCGTCACTGGCCTACCAAAAGAAGACTTGTCATTTTAACCGAAAGATACCAAGCGCCTCATAGGTGGGGATAATACTCGATCCACAGGGCCTCCGCAGGCACCTTCTCCCGCAGAAACAGGGGCAATAAGAAGTGTCCGAACTATGCAGTTGCTCTGTCCACCAAGGTACCAAGGTAGGTTCAGCTGAAGAATATGACCAAGATACCGTCACTCCCCGCAGAGTAAGACAATATTGGTAGCTCTCCCCACCGAGACTTGCAATTACGAACGAATCAACAATGCTCTCCCCAAGCAGAGTTAATCTATCATCAGCCTTGAAAAAGTTTGGTATCCCCAAAAGGTCTTAATAGTCCTCAACGGAGTATAAAGACATTCCCCAACAAGTATATGAATACCCCCGACAGTCTTAACATTCCTCAACAGAATATAAGAATGTTCCCCGGCGGAATACAAGATACCCCTAGTGGAGCCATTTCCCCAGCGCAGTCTAAAAAAGCTTCCCCGCCAGAGTTGAATCATCTTACCCAGTAGATTCTGGAAGCTTATCCCCTACAGAGCACAAATAAATCTCCCCAGCCAAATTCAGAAGGTTATCCTCACAAGAGTCTAACTGGGTTATCCTCAGCAAGTTTCAACTGAAAGATCATCCCCAGCAAAGTTCTTTCTATCCCCAACGGAGTTCATCATTAAAATCCCCGACAGAGCTTATCAACAGAATCCCCAGCGGAGTTATCGTTAAAATCTTCAGCAGAACGTCTCTTCCCCACAGAGTAATTCCCCTCGGAGTAATCTCTTCATCAGTTTATTCCCCCAAAGTTGTTTTTCTCTCCTACAGGTTTATCATCTTCGTTCATCATCCCCAGCGGAAACGAAGAATTTAACTCTATTCTCCAGCAGCTCCGGGACTTATTTTCCCCAGCTAAAACATTATATCCCCATACATCATGATACATGCATATACGCATCATACGAATACAATCTCATTTATTTTGAGAACATCATTGCCTGATCCATATCATGCATTGCATATGACAGACCTTTACCTTTCAGGAAAGATACAGTTAAAGTTCCCAGCTTAGTCGAAGACCTGAGCAGTTCTTAAATCTCAATTGAATTATCCTCGGTTGAACTTCAGATAAGGTCCTCAATCTCGACAGTTTCCCTACGTCATAGTGTGGACGGGTACTATAACCTCAATGGTATACTCCATTGAGCACGAGTCAGTTCCTAGATCTTGATGTTTTCCTCCGTCATAGTGTGGACAAGTTCTATAACCTCAATGGTATACTCCATTGAGCACGAGACAGTTCCTAGATCTTGATGAAGATGTTTCCCTACGTCATATTATGGACAAGTACTATAACCTCAACGATATACTCCATTGAGCACGAGTTAGGTCCTCAATCTCAACAGTTTCCCTATGTCATAGTGTGGACGAGTTCTATAACCTCAACGGTATACTCCATTGAGCACGAGACAATTCCTAGATCTTGATGAAGATGTTTCCCTATGTCATAGTGTGGACAAGTACTATAACCTCAACGGTATACTCCATTGAGCACGAGTCGGTTCCTAGATCTTGATGTTTTCCTCCGTCATAGTGTGGACAAGTTCTATAACCTCAACGGTATACTCCATTGAGCACAAGACAGTTCCTAGATCTTGATGAAGATGTTTCCCTATGTCATAGTGTGGACAAGTACTATAACCTCAACGATATACTCCATTGAGCACGAGTCAGTTCTTAGATCTTGATGTTTTCCTCCTTCATAGTGTGGACAAGTTCTATAACCTCAACGGTATACTCCATTGAGCACGAGACAGTTCCTAGATCTTAATGAAGATGTTTCCCCCCAATTGAATTATGGACAGGTTCTTAAGACTCAGCCGAGGCATTCTCTCAGTTGAAGTATAGGCAAGTTCCTAAATCTCAACAAAAGTTAGGCTTCCCCAGCGGAATCTTCTACAACAACAGGTATGCAAGTTCTCGCTAAGGAATCTCTTATGCAATAGACACTCCTGCAGATGGCATCTGTAAGCCCATCCTCCTGCCAAAAATCTCCAAATGGCATCTGTAAGCCCATTCCCGACATCACAATGCTGATACTACACCATGTGAGTGCAAATTTCTGGGCACTCTAGTGTTCAATTATCTTCCACCTTCGGATCACGAAAGGCTCAAAAGCCAATCTATATCCTCAGGTTTAAGAAAATTGAACAGGGGCAACTGTTGTACCCCAAAATTTTCCCTCCCATATTCCTCAAGATTTGTCAAGAATGATCTTCAAGTTGCTCAAGATGACTCAAGAGTTGGACAAACAAATCACCTCCTAAGACAGTCAAGTCAAAATTAGGGTTTTGTGTTGCATAAAGGTCCTTGCATCCAAATGACTTCAAGTTATCCCCAATGTACTAATATGTTCTCAAGTTCATCCATGTCAAATTTCAAGCCTTGCAGAGGAAGTTTGGTCAGTCAATTGCTCAAGAGGTCCAAAAATCGACTGTGTTAGGACGAAAGTCAACTGTGACCTACAGATAGTCAAACCTCAAGATTTTTTGTCAACATTCTCATTTTGAAGTATAATTCATCATTTTATCAAGGGATGATCATGATTCATCAAGGACTGCTCAAAATTCATCAAGATTCAAAAGTTGCTAAATTAGGGTTTTGTAGGAAAAGTCAACTCAACTTTGACCAAGCATAACGTTCTCATACTTTATGAGAAATGACCCATCCAAAGCTCATTTTGAATAGGATTCAATTTCCCACAATCCATATTCATACCCCAAGATCAATAAATGCACTCACAAAAAGTTATAAATTTAGACATTATAGGTCATTTTTGAAAGTCAACAAAAATACCTTTTTTTCCAAAGCTTATAACTTGAGCATGGAATATCAAAATAAGATGAGACCAAAAGGGTTGGTTATATGACATCTCAATATTTATAAAGAGTCCAAGAACACTTCCAAAAGTTCAAAATTGAAGAATTTATGCATTGTTGAAGTTGGACATTTTTGCAAAATTACCAAAAGTTAACTATCCCCAAAACTTCAAATTTTGTCAAATGGGCCCACTTTTTTCCACTTGATTTGATCTTGTAACACTCTACACGTGTCCTATCTTCATCCTTGTGACCTTTAGTCAATTTTATTATTTTATTTTATTTTTTAATGAATTATTTCATTTTTAATCAATTAAAATCAAATAAAATCCAAGTATTAATTATTTGATCTCTTTTTGGCTATTTTAGGACCTAATAATCATCATCATTGAGATCAAATTCTAATCAAGACTAATCATGTGCAAAAAGATTGAATCAAATCAAATTTGGAAGGTTTAATAATGGAGAATCATCAAATATGGCATTTTTTTCAAATCTTGATCATGGTCTTAAAACACAACATTATGAGGGAGATTCTTTCCATGCTTTCTTGTCTCCTTATTCTCCTCTATAAATAGAGAGCCACACAAGCTTGAAAGACACGAAAATCCTCTCTAAAAAGCTCTCAAAAAGCTCTTCAAAAAGTTCTCTAAAAGCTCTTCAAAAAGCTCTCCAGAAATCAAAGAATTGGTGCAAGTCATATCTCGAGGTTCCGGCCTCTCGCAATTGACATCAAGCCTCAAACCATCCTCTTGAAGTTTACAAGGCCCAAGAGCAATCCATCACACACCTAGCACGCCC
Organism: Vicia faba; assembly: GCA_948472305.1. NCBI lineage: Eukaryota > Viridiplantae > Streptophyta > Magnoliopsida > Fabales > Fabaceae > Vicia > Vicia faba. The sequence goes on from OX451741.1 coordinate 1,206,194,458, forward strand.
ATCGGTTTGGTAAAATTTTAAATTTCGAATCTCTAATTTTAATCACATTTTATGGTGTGCTAACGTTTGTTTGAGTTTATATAGAATAGTTATGGATGGTTGAATCATAGGTTCCACGCAAGAATAAAAAAAACACCATAGTTAGAGCATGAAGCTTTCGAAGATCCGAGCTCAGGAATGCTTTCTGCACCCTCCAAAAAAAAAGGCCAAATTTCTCTACTTTCTCATATTTTATTTATTTAGATTAATTATTTTATTTTTACTTAATTAATTTACTAATAAATAACAAATTTTATTTTTATAAAAAAATCACAAAAATATCATTTTTTCCAATTAAAATTAAGAACTTTATTTTTCTTTAATAAATTCCGATTAATTAATTAGGTTTTTAATTCTAGGAAACTTTAATTTTTTTTTGTAAATAAATAAAACTAATTAGAATTTAATAGGTTTAATCACTAATTTAACCATTCCATTTTCTTTATTTAAATAACCAAAAATCCAAAAATAACCTTTTTTTTTCATTTAATTAATTAATTTAATTTAATGTAGTGATTAATTTAGATTTATTTCTTTCTTAAAATATAAAATAAAAAACCACAAAACATTTTCTTTATCAAATTAAATTATAAATCTTATTTTTGTTAATAAATATTAATTAATTAATTTAGAATTTTAATTAGAATAACTTTCACATTTTTGTAAATAATTAAAATTCAATTAGAATTAATCTAGGTTTTAATTACTAACATTAATTTTGATTTCCTTCTTAAAATACTAAAAGAACAAAAATAATTTATTTTTATTCATCAATTTAATTAATTTAATTTAGTAATTAATTTAGGCTTTAATTAGACAATAACTTTAATATATTTTTGTAAATAATAAAATTAATTTAGACATAATTAGGATTTATTAACATTGGTCAATTTTATTTTCTTTCTTTAAATATCAAAAAACCCATAAATATTTATTTTCATTAATTAATTAATTTAATGTAGTTTAATAATTAACTTAGATAATTTATTTCTTAAAATTCAAAAACAAACAAAAAAAATATTTTCTTTAACAAAAAGGGTCAAAACCTTAGAACTTTGCGCTCGATTTAATTTCCCGCACGCGTTTGTTTATTTTTATCATATTAATGTACTTGCCTCCGGTTTGTAATAGATAATTAAGACTTTAAATATCTTTATCGCTTTATTTTACTTTCCGCAATTTAAATTAAAGGGTTTGTTTTTGGCGATGTAAATACCCGACGCCTTGTAATAGTTTAGATTTAATTTTCGCAATTTAAATTCTGCAACTATAAACTGTTAGATGTTTGATAATAGGGAACACATGACAAGATCCAATTTATGAACTTAAAATCAACATAGCTCACCCATGACATGTACAAAGATAAATAACTGAAAAATAACACACTCGCACATGCGCACTCTTAGGGTACACCTCACTTGGTTGCATCCGAACGTGGTCATTGAGTATAGGAAGTTTTAGAGGTCGCCCTCTTGTCCAAATATCATAGTTGCCTCGAAACGGTTGCCTCGGATAAAATGATCTAAGACATTAGGGTTACCGCTAAGGCGTCCTAACATTACTTTAATGACCACACGTCCCTTAATCGAATTGACCCTTAAACTCCAACGACGATGCTACCTACTCCTCAATAGTGGGATAGCATTATCTAAAGGACATTAGCACAGTTTAATTCCCTTTTCGAGTAGATAGATGGTTCTTAAGTACTTGCTCCTTTTAAAACAAAATAAAACTTTTCGCACTTACACCCCTTTCAAAACAAAAATTCTTTCAAACCCACAAACACAAAGAAAAGCAAAATTTGAAAACACAATGAGCAAGTACCTAAGAGCCCGTGGATAACCACGGATAGAAAGGGTGCTAACACCTTCCCTTTCTATAATCTACCTCCCGAACCCGAGAAACATCTCGAAAAAGGAATTTTTCTGTGCTTTTGTCCTTTCCTTGTTGGATAAAATAAAAGACGGTGGCGACTCTTGCTTACCGCGACATTTTGTGAAAGCAAACGCAAAATGCAAACCAGCATTCCAAAAACAGTCAGTTCTCTTACCCACCGATCACAGGGGTTCTAATACCTTCCCCTCATGTAATAGACTCCCTTACCCGATCTCTTGGTCACAAGACCTTGACTTCTCCCTCCTTAGGTTTTCTCGATGTTTACCTTTTCCTTCATATGGGATAACAGAAGTTCAATGGCGACTTCATTGTTTGATGATTTCCAGACGGTTATTTCACCATGCTCCAGTGTCAACCATGCTTTTCCCTTTCGAAGCCGCGTGGAAACATATCCTGGAAGCTACGATGTCTCCACGGATAATGGCGATGCAAGCCCTCTTGGTGTAGAACTTCATTTTCAAATGGACCGTGGAGGGAACAACAGTCAGCTCAGCCAGTGTCGGTCTCCCAAGGATGAAGTTGTAGAGGTATAGGAAGTCGATCACCAGAAATCGCATCTTGACTTATCAGGATGCAGTTTCTTCCCTGAAGGTGACAAATAGCTCCACGTAGTCCCATGGCTTGGAGGTCGATCCGTTGAATCCTTGTAGGTCAGACCCCACGTATGGTGACAGGTGGGCATCATCGAGCTACAGAGTTCAGAACAAATGGTTGTACATGACATCGACGGAACACCCCTCGTCGATCAGAATACGATGTACGTCAAAGTTGGCCATCCTTGCCCTCACCACCAGAGGAATGTTTGAGTTTGGGTATCCGTCGGGCAGCTCCTCCAGATAGAAAGTGATTGGTTCAATCTTTCCTTTGAACCTTTCGAGCATTAGCGTTTGGGTTGGGGCCGTGTCCACCAACTCGTCGAGCTTCCTCTTTGTCGAGTTCACTGAGATGTCGTTGAATCCCCCGTCCAATATGACCATGGCGGAGGGAAATTTCTCCCATGTGCCATGTGTGGACAAGGGTTCATCCTCGTAGATGTCGGGGACATGGAAGTCTTCGGGTCTTGTCACAAAGAAATCCACCCAGATGGAACCATATTCCTCGGACGATTGGGTTTCTTCCTTGATTTTTTTTACCTCGTGGGTGTCTCGACGAGGGGCGTCGTTGCATCGTTATTTCTCGAGTCTCTGACCTTTCATGAGAGTTTCGATGGCATCCTTGAGGTGGACACAATCTTTCGTCAAGTGCCTGTGGCTCCGATGGTACTGACAATATTTGTTTTGTCTGCCCCAGGATTTGCTGGAGCAGGTCGAGGATGTCTGACTCTATCGTCCTTGAACTCGGTATTAGAGTACTCCGCAAGGATACGCTCACGGGAAGCGGTCAACAGGGTGTACTTTGTGAACCGCCCTGCTGGTCCTCTATGATCGCGGGGATCGCATGATTTCTACTCCATTCTCTTCTCCCCAGTCTGTCGAGAAGGGCCCACATCCTGGTGTTGTAAGATGTTAGCCGGTCTGCGATACCTCGACTTACGGGCTTTGTTGGATTCTTCTTTCTCCTCGTAGTCCATGTATGCCCGTGCCTTTTCAAGGAGAGCATATAAAGACCAGGGGGCTTAATTCTGACGGCCTTTCTGAAGTTAGTGTCCGAAAGGAGTCCCCTCTCGAGCATGTATCTTTTCATATGATCGGCGCACGAGACCTGAATGGCCTCGCGGTTGAACCGATCAATGTATTCCTTGAGGGTCTCGTTGCTCCTTTGGACATTTTCCTCAAGGGCTTCCTCAGTCTTTGGATGTCGACAAGACACAGTGAAGCTGTTGATGAACTGGTTCTCGAGGCTCCTCCAAGAGGTGATCGACCCGGGGGAGAGGTTCTTGTACAAGCCCATGGCTATATTTCTGAGTGTTTTGGGGAACAACCGACATTTAATTGGTCCCTTGATGTTGTTGTAGGGGAGCATTTCTTCAAACTCATCGATATGGTCGACAGGATCAGCAATTCCGTCATACTCCTTTAGTTGGGGAGGGGGGGGGGGGGGTTCCATTCCCCTAGGAATGGGAGGCTCCATGATTTCTTGGGACAACGGACCGTGGGGGTCATCTTCGTCACTCCTGTATGGAGAGCAGAAGGGTGTCCGGTTGTTGTGACAGTCTTGGCCATAGGGAAGATCCCTTGGCCGAGATAGTCTTTCTCCATTTCCCTTGTTTCTGTTGTTTACAGGGGATCGTCACTCCCTGGGTGGCGGGGTGTGAATGCGCCTCCCTGTAGCTTCGGGCTGGCTCCTCTCCAATGCAGGACGTCAACCGGTTCGTCGTAGAGAAGGGCTGTGCGAGATATCCCTCCTGCGTCTCCACGGGGGAGATTGGGGAAGGTCTTTGTTGTATCACGGAGGAGGAATGTCAGGTCTTATGTGCTTTATGGGGGCCCGATGAGTTTTCTCGAGCATTCGCAGCTGCTCACCCTATAAGAAGATCATTTAGTTGGTTTGGTTAATGGTCACGAACAGAGCTCTGGTCGTGGCGTCTACACCTGCTGGAACGAGGACCTCCTGGAATGCATTTGGTTCATAGTTCTGGGGAGGATGATAGTCGTCCTCGTGCGGTTGCGAGCGAGATGATGAAGAGGCGGTCAGTCCGTGTCTGTAGTTTTGCTCGGGATCAACCATATCGATATCGTTGTTGGTGTTGTTGTAGACACTGTTATCGCCAACATTGCTGTTGTTGGGGTCGTGAGGTGGGTGTTTCGATTATTATCGACAACTTGGTCGACCATAACAATTGTATAGTTTGATGAAGAGTTGCTTTGGTCTTGAGAGGAAGACAGGGAAGCTGCTTACCATAGACGACGCCACTGATTGTACCTGACCAGAAGGAATTGTCAAAGCCCATAAGCTTCAAGTTGAGAAGCAATTGGATGTGAAATGGGAGGGTACCTACAAGATACTCTGATTCCAAAGTGAGATAAAAAGCAAATGCAAGCAAGTATGAGAATATGAGTGGGTGATTGAGTACATGACCCTCTCAAATGATAGGGTATTTATATCCCACAGCACTGGGCCAAAGTCTTCAGTGTTGGGCCACGATGAGGCCCAACAACAAAGACTGCACGGGTTTATGGGAGTATGAAGTCCAGCACGTGGCCTCCTCCCTGGTCAACTGCCTCAAAAAAGCAGGAGTTGGACCCGTCATTCCTGGAGAGCAAGATGATGATGGTGATATGGAAACGTGAACTACGTTCTCCTAGTGGACACAGGGAGAAATGCCGAATGGTTCTAAGTTTGGACTGCATACTTTTGGGCGTGTGGTAAAAGCACTGGATTGGGTCTCCCCAACTGTGGGGAAAGTGTCAGCCCAGTCCAGAACACATACACAAACAAGTTAGACATAATCATTCTTTGTTTAGGTTCCATCTAGAATCAAAGTTGATAACGTCCAATTTAGGTTTGTGTACTAGTAAGTTGGGTTGAGAATCTTTGGTGGTGTTCATCGTGAAAAACTGTGAGGGTTTTCCACCAAGATCAAAGTGTTGATTTGAGAGTTTTAACGTAATTCAGATATGATCGAGTGAAAGCTTTGAGGAACAAGGGTTCTAGAAAACGGTAGCGTGAGCCGGTGGATCGATTAGAAATATTAGGTGACAACAATTCACAATTTGGATTCAACCGGGTGAAAGCTTCGAAGAGCGGTGGATTCGGTCAAAGGAGTAGTGTGAGACAGTATATCAAATGAGTATTTTTGGGTGACTAGATCAAGCTCAAATCAAGGTAAGAGAAAGTGTTAGGATAAACATCAAACTTAGAGTTTGTAGATGGATTCATTCTTTTGAACCTATATTTGTTGTAGTATTAAATTATGTTTGTTGGATTAATTCTTATTAAATTATGTATGCAGGACCGTGATCCGCTAAAAATCATCAACCGAAACCGTGATTCGCTAAAAATCATCAACCATAGCTGAGAGCGACTAGAGCTATGTAGACCGTTATATTATGTGATTCTTTAGAGTGTCACATCCTTATATGGTACATGATACTCTAGGAGATCCACCGAGGTCAGCTCATCAGGAGATACTAGAGGAGGCGCAAGCAAGGGTAAATCATGATGTTGGTGTGTTTCATAGATGTCTTCATATCATGGAAATTAGGCAGACAAGTATTAACAGAGGATTCTTTCCGAATGACTATGAGGCGAGGGACGTTGTAGATGTCATGACGGCGGAGGCTCGAGAGGCACTGTAGTACATGAGGCAACATAGGAATAGAGGGTCACGAGGCCGAGGTCAAGTCTGAGTTCGTCATATGTAGTAGATTATAGTACTTGTACTCTGGATTTATTTTAGATTGTATTTTATTTAGACTTATTTCGACTTTGTTATGTACTCTAGATTTATAACTTTATATATGTCATTTTCTGCATAGTCGTTGTATTGTCTAATTTATTATAGTACATCTTCTGACTAATTTATCTGAGCATCACTAAAAAAACTTAAAATTTACTGTCTGGACCGGGTAGAAATATGTATCTCTGAATTCTGTCTGATGAGAATAAGGAGATGCATCTCCAGAACAATCTATAAGACAAAAAAGAGTGTTTTAATGAGTGATTCATGGTGTATACATAAAATGAATCTGGAGATGCATCCCCGTACCCATTTTTAATGTTTAACAAATAAAAATACATTCGAAGATATATCTATAAAAACTGAGAGAGCAATTTTAAATTTTCATATAATATTTTCGAAGTACTAAGAAATTCTCATTTTTAATATTGAATATGACATGACTTAGGCGTGTCCTAAGTAAAGCTCTATTTTCCTGCTTTACTCAGCACAACTTTGAGATGGAAGCCAAGTTAGAATAATGTGAATCCAAGAATTTCATAGACTGAGATGACTAGAATTACCAAAGTCTGACAATTTTTATGTTAGCATTTTCAAGGTTCAATCATGAGTTAGCTACTTCCTTTCTTATCGTTAGTGCATTTATTTAGAGGCTTATCAGAGATGGAAAACCTCCCTTTGAAAACAATTGAGAAACAAAAAAAAAAATGTACTAGGAACAAAAGTCAGGAAGGTTTGATACTGACATCTACATACTTACAAAACTAAACTTTTTGAAAATACAATTGTTTTGGCTGTCGCAATTGACTTCTATGCAAACTTGCTACCATTGGTAGAGATTTTTGGGGACCACTAGAGCGGCCAACAACTCAAATTTCTTTGTGCTAATTTGTTCTTGGTACTACTAAAAGACATTAATGATGTGACAAGTTTCCATCTTTCAGAAAATGCCACTATCATTGATGTAATGCTAATAAGCTCCACAAAATAATTATAGGCCCTACACTAAAGTTGTAGTAGCAAATTGTTGATCACATTCAACGTACCAAATAAGATTTAAAAACTGTTAAATAACATCTTGTAGTATAACATTGAAATTCATTTTTGTGGGTTTATTCTGAGAGCTTATTATTATCTGTAGAATTAGGTAGGGTCATTTACATATTATCTAATATATCATGTATAAATTCTTATATGTTTAACATTAAACTCTGTTTCACATATTTTAAGGCAATACAACTAAGTCTAGAACACTCAAAGTAACAAAGGATGGGGTGATAGAAGAATAAAGAATTCAATCAGGTAACATTTAGAACAATTTGTGACTCAATTATTTTCGTGACATATAGGGAACTAGTTACTTAATTAATGATCAAGTTTGTAATAGATTACTAGTACTAATTACTAGTAGTAGCTGATAGTAACGGTAAATTGCTAATGATCAAGTGATTGATTGCTATTTATAGATATAATTAACCATACTTTAATTGGTAAGGAAGAGTATATTCTCAAATGGGTCTCATTCTCCACCCAAGCAAACATGTCACGGCGGTGGCTTAAGAAGATCCTATTGGAATATTTTATGAAATGTTTATTTAAAACTACATTCCGACATCATTATGTTATTACGTTGGTATATATATATAAAATATATTTAAACTATACAATGAGTGATTAATAAATATGTTCCATTTGCGAATTAGAAATGATTAATAAGATAGTTGAATGTTATCTTGAATTAGTCGAGCAAAGCTTTCGGTGCGATATATAGGGAGATTGATATGGAAGGTTAGCATCAAGTCTTTGTCTTTTTCTTGTAAGATGAGGATTGTCGTGTGCGTCCTTAGATCAGCTATTGGCGGAGCAAGTGAAGAGTTTTGATGGGACGTCGTTTTCGTTGGAAATAGACGTGTTAAATGTCTTTTTTTTTGTAATTAGTAGCATTTTCTCGGGAGCTTCTAACGCATTTTCCTACACTAGTTAGTAATGCTATTTCTTTTATTTTAGGATACTTAAATGCCTTAAACAATTCGTGAGGAGATCAGGATTATTCATGGTGGTTTTGAGCTTCTAATATAGTGGATCATATGATCCTCTTTAGTTAGGGCACATATATAAAGAGTTCCTAAAATATTATTTTTCCTCTTTTCGTTATCAGCAAACTGTAGAAGTTCTTCCTCTTATGCATGTTCAACTTCCTTGTTTCTTGCGAGTTCTTTTGCGTTAGTTTTTTTATTAGGTTCATTTGTGATATTTTGTTTGGGGGTACTTGCAACACATAGCTGATCGGTCAACTCTATTTCTTTAAGTTAAGGCTTGTATTTCCCTTTGTTTCTACTTCTGCTTTCTTTACTAGGGTTTTTGGAGATTAGGTTTATGGGGTTTCTAATATTTGATTTTTTGTTATTTGCATGTTTAAACATAGCGTTGAGTCTTTACCCTTGAATGTTTATTATGTTGTTTCTTGACATTTTCCTTTTCTTTATTAACAGTGATCCTCATAGTGGAGAATCCCCTTCCGAAACCCATAGAACAAAAGGAGACAAATCGTCAGTTTGGGTGGATTATAAGACTTTGGATGTCGCCTCCACTTTTATGTGTGAGGGTTTCTTAGATCGTGCTTTTAGGTGGGACCTTTATTCGACTAGGGAGTGCCTCTCTTTCCCTCCAAAGACAACTGGGCAAGAAGACTTCTCTTCATCCAAAATCACCAAAGGCTAAGATGGTTGATGGCGGCGCGTATAATAAGCTAAACTTGACAATTCCACTTGATGAGCATTTGGGGCATTGTTCAAGAAACTGGAGTAATATTTTTCAAAGATAAAAGCTCGATAATCCCTAGCCATCCACAGACATGGACATGCCAAAAGCGTATAGGGAAGCCCAACCATAACCGATACATAACCTCTCGTGGGCCCCGTCCTCCTAAGTTCTGCGCTAGCAGCCAGGGACCAATATTTTAGAAACCGAACTAGTCATCGAACCAGTGAAGGTATTGGGTAAATGGTTCACTAGTCAAACCACTAGGTCATTGGTCGAAGGCATGACTAAACTAGATTGAACTAGATAACTCGGTTGAATAAATTAGTCTCTATAACAAAATTATATAGTTATTAAACTGGCCAAGTCGGATGACTCTATTTCTAAAAAATATCATGACACCTGCACAATTTCAAAATATTATAATTTCATAAGTTCATTCTTTAAATTCAAGTTCTAAATATAGTCATGACACACAACAAAATAAAAAAATATATAAATTCAAATAATTTTTGAACAAAGTATAATTGCAATGTAAATTGAATAACAAAATAACTTGTCTAATAAATTCAATTCTAAGGAGAGAAAATTGTTCCAAATAATTTTTGAAAAAGTATACTTATTTTTATTTTTCTAAAAAATATCAAAATGGCGTCGTTTTGTCTGAGAAAAAAACAAGCATTTTACCTGCCGGTATTCCAAAATCGTCGGTTCTCCAGTTTTTACTGGTTTTGTCCGATTCACATAGGTTCAATAGCTTATCCAACCCAACAATCAGACCAGACTGGTGGCCCCTCAGGTTCCCGATCTAACTAGTTCTACCAACCGGTTTGGTCAGGTTTTTTATAAACATTGCTAGGGACGTTTAACAAACGATCCTTCTAATTAAGGAACTTTAAGCTCATGATCAAGATCTGTACTTTACCCATCATCAAGTTGTGACGAACTTGGAGTATTTTATACCATATTATAGTTAGATAAATCCCAGATTTGACCATTGTTCCCTTGGGAACTAGAAATGATAAGAGAGATGGTGAGATGAGACCTTGGATAGATGAAACAATCTTCTATTGTGTTTATCATTGCAACACCCAAGTCATTGAGATAATAAGGAGTAATGTGTAAGTGAGAAAGGATTTGAATACCAAAAATTTATTTTGTATGAGTGGTTAAAACTATTTACATGGAAGGATGTGTGTTGTGCGGGTGATCGTTGGATGTAATAAGACAAATGATTTATGTCTAGAGTGTAGAATCACCTTCTCTTAGTGGAATGAGGTGTAACACCATTCTAAAACCCCGTTGAATAATACGTCGTACATCAGAGTAAAATTAATCATGCTTCTCAAACAAGGGTGTCACACATAATTCAAACATCACATACACTTGTCATGCTCAATAACACTTAATTCAAATTCATGTTTTACATACAATTTCATATAGAATGTGATAGAGAAATAATTCTAATTCAAACAATTAATAATGAAATCACATAATCAATCTCGTTATTGAAATATATTAGGCATAAAAGCCAATTCACCATATAATTCAAAATATCATAACAACGTAAAATAGAGTATACAATGTATCTCTAAAAACATGAACACAAATGTTTCCCCGTGTTATATTATCAGGGAATGATTCAAACTGAATACGGAAATTAAAATAATGCTAACTCCTCCAGCTAATATCATTATAGAAGCAACTCTAATCTTTAGTACCTAAGTGATGTCGTATAAAACATTATTCCAACAGAAGGATGAGAATTCACATAATTATCGAAAATTGTATAATAATACATAATGTATAACATACATGCATACATATAATTATTCTCACACTTCAAATGCTTTATAAAGATAACATCATCCAATTCTCATACTATTCACAAGTATATACAATCACTATCCACAAATTTCGTAAAACACAACAATTTCACATAGTGCGCATAACTTTATATTATGACATAACCACAACATGACTCAATGCAAGACTCCAATGCAATACTCATGCATATAAGACCTATCTCTATAATTTTTATTCGGTTTTTAATTTAAACCTGGTATATTCTCTAAACCAATAACACATAAAATTCTCGTCCTCTAAGCTTTCAAATCCCTCTCTAGGTCTGGAACAAGTCACTAGCCCCCTCAAAACTTACAAGCATGCCTCTTGACAAAATGATGCATATGTAATTTCAACAACCATATGCAATTAAGATCATTCTCTAATATTAACATCCATGCATATCTCAACAATTCATCACATTGAATTTTCCACACAATTGCACACACACGTAAGTATTCATGAATTATCCACATACAATTCATACTCATAGCACAATCATGCCAAACCATCACATTAACACATAGTAAACAACATACAACAATGTAATTATGATAACAACCACACACATATAACATATTGTTGTACCCCAAAATATGACCTCTCATATATCAAGATTTTTCTCACAAGGTTTCTTTGACTCAAGACTGGATTAGGGGTTGGTCAGCTCAAGGCATATCTTCTTGCACTAATAACCCAAAATTAGGGTTTGAGTTTGCACAAGGATTTTTGGACTATCAATGCTTCATGTGACTTTCAAACATCATTAGGGATCCCTAAGATTTCTCATGACAAGTTTCAAGCCTTGAACCACATTTTTGATCAGTCAATTAGATAATTGACCTAAAAATCAACTGTATTGGGAAAAAGTCAACCATGGCCAATTTACAGTCAAACTTCATAATTTTTGATCCACATAAACATTTTAGACTCATATGTACCATTTGGTCAAGTTTGGATCACAATTCCTCAAGAAATTTAATCAAATCACAAAAAGGGCAAAATTGTCAAAATTAGGGTTTGAATTGAGGAAAGGCAATCTTTGACTTTTTAACCTAGCAAATGACCAATTGAGTTCAAGCATGATTTCAAGGATTCAATGGCATCATTTTGACTTAATCACATGGCTCAAAGCATCTCAAATGCATTGGATTGACAGGTGAAATTTGCAGTCAACTGATCAAAAGTCAACTGTACACTGAAAACTCAAACTTTGACTTTTTGGTCAAAATCAAGTGCAAAGGGTCATAATTCATCAAAACATTTCCAAATGTGAAACTTGTTCATCAAGAAATCCAAATTTGAAAATTAGGGTTTGAATTTGAAAATTTTCATAACTTAGAAATTTTCTAAGTATGAAAAGTTTCTTATTTTTTCTCAACTTTACACCACTTTTACACCATGATGCCTAATGATTCAAGGAAACTTCCCAACATGAAAGTTGTAGATATCCATGAAATATACAAATTTGATTCACAACTTTTCCCTAAAGATGCTTGGATCTCAAGATATAAATTTGTGAATACATGGTCATGAACTTCTTAACTTAGTGAAATTTTGCCCTAATTTAGGCAAGTTTTGGACCCAACTTCATGGATACTTTTCACCTAGTTCCAAGAGGTATATCAAAATTCATTTCAAAGATGGATTATAGAGCATATTTCAAGATTTCCAAAATGTCTAATAACTCTCCAAGATCATTTTTGAGTAGGGAGAATCGAAGAGAGGATGTTGGCATTTTCTCACTTTTTGTTCAAGCCATTTCATGAAGAACCAAGTTGCAAATCAATCCTATGTTGGCTATTTCATGCTGTACAGTTCCTAAACTTGTTCTACACTCCTTAATTAAATGATTACTCAGTTTACAAAGCCTCTATCCATGCTTTTGAACCTTTATCTAACTTATAATTCCACTTATGGCAAAAAGGTTCCATTGCCATTTTCATAAAGAGCAACTTTTACAAACTTTGTAATCTTGAGCATTGGACCTGTCCCCTTGATACATGCAAGTACCACAGACCAAAGGAAACTTTTAGGGAATAAATACCAACCCTAAGCAAGCTGGTACAAGCATGTGAGTTTTGTCTTGTCACTTTGCTTCAAGTACAAGAAAAGTTGCAAAAAGGCTAGCATTGGCAGATCTGTTGGGAAGCTGACCTAAGATCATTTCAATGCTAATATACAAACTATATGTAACACATAAAACACTAAGACAATACCTGAAACTCTCTCAAGATAAAAAACACCAAAAACCTGCTCAAACATACAATTTCTGCACATATACATCCAACTTCCATTTGGCTCGTGCGTTTTGTGTTTAGATCATTCCAATACCTTACATACTTGATATCAAACCCATCCATACCATCATCCCTATTCTGTAATCTCTTTTCCACCATCTGCCATTGTTGACTTTGAAGCTTGCAGTTGGACTTGGTCAGGGAGTTCTAGCCACTTTCAGATCAAGGCAAATGTTGGAATAGATTCAGGGAAGCTCAAGGAAGCTCAAGCAAGCATCAGGCCTCCATTAAAGTCACTACATTTCCATACACGATTCCAGCTGAAGGAGGTAAATTTTCAAACTCTATCTCCTTGTACAGGCAACCTTAGGCCACGATCTGTGAATAAAAAGTGTAGTTCTCATCATAACGAAGCTATACATATCATTATCTTGCATTAATTTTGCTTGTGCTAAGAGAATTTGGAAGTTGAAATCTCTGAAAATATTAGATTAGAATTTGGGGCTTTTAAAAATCTCTTTGATCTTTGATAGTTAGATTACATAAATTATATGGTTGGATTCGTGAGTTCAAATGCTATATTTTTCATGTTATAAGTTTTCATTTTTATGGAAGCATGAGGAAGTTACAGGGGATCCGGCCAAGGCTTGAGGAAGAAGATGAAACAGGGCAAGGACACGTTTTGTAATACATTATTTTTGTTTCAGTAAAGACAATGGATGTATGGTCACCCCAGTGGTAAAGCAGCGCGCTGGTGAGACCCATGTCCTGGGTTCGAACCTGCGCGCTACTTTTTCATTTTGGCATTTTTTTTCTTTTTCAGTTTTGACAACTTTTTTGCAGATTTGGGCTTTTGTTATGGGCCAGCGTTTTTGCTCATCATCACCACTGACTTGCTATCTTACCCCCTGCTAACTCTTTTCATATTTTATTTTATTTTTGTTTTGTTTCCAAATTTAATATTTTTAAATATTTTTCTTTAAAACATAAAAATTCCAAAAATGTAAATTAATATATTACACTTTTATTTTATTATTTCTCACATAAAAATATAGTTTATTTTAATAGGATATAATCTATTTTCCTTAATAAATTTGTAAATATAATTAAAAATACTTAGTATTTTTATTTTGCATTTCATGTTTATAAATCCCTATTTTTTGCATACGTACAAAACTTTATATTTTATTACAATATTATTTATTATTTTTACACCACAAAAATACATAAAATAGTATATATATATATATATAGAAACATTATTTTCTTTTTAAACAAAAAATAGGGTTTACGCCCTTTCAAAAATTAAATCTTTTTCCTTATATTTTTAGATTTAGGTTAAATATTCTTTTACATAAAATAAGCCATCAAAAATCTTTTACATGTATATTTCATTGCATTACCTTTTAAATATTGTTTTGTATTTATCTTAAATTCGTACAAATTCGATTTAGTTGTAATAATATATTTAGCTTTATATTTGTGCAAATCCCCATTCAAACTTGTATCCCCCCTTTCCATAAATTGTTGTAATAGCTTAGTATATTTACATTACGCAATTTATCACTTTCATATGCCATGATTAGTAATTAGGGTTTGTATGACAAGAATAAAACAAAACAAATATAACACCTTAAATACAAGACAAAATCAAAAGCATGAAGATGACACACTTGCACACAAGCACTCTTAGGGTTTCCCCCATTTGGTTGCCTAAAATACAATGGCCATGTTACGCATGCGAAGTATATTGGCAAAACAAAACAAATATAAGATCATAGTCCCTCGATGACGCTATTCAAAAGTTGCCTTAGCAAATGATCTTGGTCCCTCAAAAAATGCCAAGATATTTTCCAGACATTGCTAATCATGGTTATACGATGACCCACGCCCGTCCCGTTTACATCCAAAGATAGGGTTGCTTACCAAATCAATGGTAAGAGAACAATGTCAAAGGAATAGAAAATACATAGGAAAGACATTTAAGTAGGTATATAGCTTCTAGTTACTTGCCCCATTTCAAACAACAAATCCTTGCTATTCTTTCAAAACAAACACACACATTTCAAAACATCTTACAAACATTGAAAACATTTTCAAAAAGACAAACATCTTTGTATACATTCTTACGAACGAGAATCGTTACAAAGGTTTCCTAAACGAATGACCTCTTTTACAAAATACTTTCAAAACCACACCAAAACACAATTTCAAGCAAACAAAAGCAAGTGATCTAAAGCAAGTAACTAAGAGCCCATGGAAAACCATGGATGAAAAGGGTGCTAACACCTTCCCTTTTCATAATCTACCCCCCAAACTCAAGAAACAATCTCAAAGGTCTTTCCTGTGCTTTTTCACCTTTCCTTTTGGATAAAAGAAAAGTCGGTGGCGACTCTTGCTAACCGCAACATTTGCGATAAAACGCAAAACCTCAAGTCAGTTCTCCCACCGCATCATAGAATTGGCGACTCTGCTGGGGAAATATTATAAAAGTGGGGTTACCTTAGGGTTTTAGATCACATTTATTTGCTTACATTGTTTGACTTGTTTGCTTTACATTATGGTTCTTTGTTTCGGTTTGAATCCTCTACTCGGATTTGGGAAACATCATAGGTAAATAGCACTACGTTGTGGAAACTGTGTGGGGTATACCGATATGGTCTAAGCAATAACTATGTTAATGTGACATATTTGTGGGTACCGGTATCCTTTGAGTTAATAAAAGAGAATACGGGGCCCCTGAGTGATGTCATGAAGCACTAATGAACTTCTAGAATCCTTTACTTGACCAACTTGGCCTTTAGGATGTAGTGAGATGACCGACTTTGGTGCAGTCCGAAGTTGGTAGATACTCGATACTACACTCATTGAGGTTTGGTTTCTTGGGATATTTCAGTCGCCATTAAAGAGGCTTGAGCTGAAACAATGACCAAGGAAACAATCCAGTGATATTGAGCTCCTTAGAACCCAGTTAGTATTACTAGGACAGGTTGAGCCAACTAAACTTCAAGAGGGTAATTACCTATAAAACCCCATGCAAGCCTAAAATAAGAGCTTGTTTGCTTTGCTTGTATATGCATACTTGTACATAACATCATGGACATCATAAACATCATATGCATCCGATAACCATTTCAAGGATTTTGGAGATTCATCTTTGTTCTTGTTTTGTAGGATATGGATTCGCTTCGCAGGAAAACTATCCAAATCAACCATGTAAGAATTCCTCCACAAATCAAGGAGCTAGTTTCAAGGATCCCTGAGAACTCTCCATTCACCGAGAGGCATGGTCGTCTACTCAACTTGGTCACCTCCAAGACAGAGGAGGATATGATGAAGGTTCTCTTCTAGTTCTTTGACCTTTTGCATCATCGCTTCACATTCCCTGACTATCAGCTTGTGCCTACTTTGGAAGAATTCTCTCAACTCTTGAGAATTCCTATTCTCAATCAACTACCTTTCAACGGTACGGAAATAGATCCAAAGCCAAAAGAGATTTCTCAAGCCTTGCACTTGCACTCATCTGATGTCACAACCCATTGGGAAACTAGAAATGGTGTCAAAGGCTTCTTAGCAAAGTTTCTGTTTGAGAAGGCCCAAAGTTGGTTGAATTCCCTAGACTTGCAAGCTTTTGAAGATATTGTGGCTCTTCTTATCTATGAGATGGTCTTGTTCCCAAATCCCGACCAACTCATAGATGTGAGTGCCGTCAAAATCTTCATGTCATGCAATCCGGCGCCTACATTGTTAGGGGATATCCTACACTCTTTTCACACTCGTACAATGAGGAAAAGAGGGGTCCTTATGTGTTGCACTCCCCTCCTGGAAAGATGGTTTATTTCTCATCTTCCCCAATCAGTCTTAAAGAATGAGCAAGGTTTGAGGTGGTCACAAAGGTTAATGACGCTCAAACATTCAGATATTCACTGGTGCTCTCGATCCAAAGAGAATGTTATCATTGTTGACTGTTGTGGGGAATTTCCTAATGTCCCTCTACTTGGAATTAGGGGAGGCATCGCCTACAACCCATGCTTGGCTCTAAGACAGTTTGGTTATGCCAGAAGGGATGACCCACATGATATGCTGATTCAAGGCCTGGTATTCGACTATAACAACGACGATCAAGGACTTCGCCAGAGATTCATCCGAGCTTGGAGGATGCTAAACAAGGTGGATAGAAAGACTTTGGGACAGAAGAATTCCATCCCTCTTGAGCCTTACCTTAAGTGGGTACGAACCCGCGCTCAAAGTTTTATGATGCCTTATCCTTCCATTCTCCCCGTGATTATTGAGCCTGTTAAGGAAGGAGAAGTTCCATACACTATCCTACATCCTGACATGCTCACATCACTCGAGGATCTACAAAGGTATTGGATACAACTCAAAGGAGAGCGAGATACTTCCGAAGCCCAATTCTATGCAAGCGAGAAAAAGGTTTTGGAGCTTACTAGGCTACTTCATGAGGAGCAGACTCTGAATACCTACATCGCACCAAAGAGGATGCGCAATGTCTTTTTATCTTAGAATTTTATATTATTTTGCTCAAGGGGCATTGATGTACTCAAATTCTATCTTATTAATATAACGTGTGTTTCTTTTTGTTTAAAACAAATTTGAATTTTTAAATCCTTGAAAGCATTGCATGTATACATATCATTCATCATAAACATAAGCAGGTCTTTTGCAACCAGTTTCCTCATCTCTCTACTGTTTATTTCAGTAAGATGGATCTCGAACATATGGTCAAAGATCTTCAAGATCAAAACATGCAGTTTCAACAATTACTCATGACTCTAGCCAAGGGGCAAGATGAATTGAAGACTCTGTTAGCTGAAGAGAGAAGGGAGAAACCAAAGAAAGCCACTGGGGTTCTGAATATGGGGAGAAGATTTCAAGGACAAACTAGAAGGACTTTAAATTTTGCAACCACTTCCGGGGAAGGAGAAGGAAAAGGAAAAGAAACCATAGTACTATCAGAATATGAGGAAGAGGGAGAAGAGGAAGACTACTCTGAAGAGCAATACCCTCCGGCTGATGATAAGTACAGACATCTTGAAGAGCGTTTAAGCGCTATGGAAATACAGAGGGTACCGGGCCTAGATTTTGAAGAATTGGGGCTGGTGTTAGGAATTGCAATCCCACCAAAGTTTAAAGTGCCACTGTTTGCAAAATATGATGGAGTGTCGTGTCCTAAAATGCACCTCCGATCATATGTCAGGAAGATTCAGCCGCACTCTACCGATAAAGACTTGTGGGTCCACTTTTTCCAATATAGTTTATCCGGAACACAACTCGATTGGTTTTACCAATTGGAAAGGGCCGACATCCATAATTGGGAAGACCTGGCCGCAGCTTTCTATAAACAATGCCAGTACAACGCCGATTTGGCACCTACCCGTGCTCAACTTCAGAGTATGGCTATGGCTTCTAATGAGGGCTTCAAAGATTACGCGAAAAAGTGGAAAGATATAGCCGGAAGAGTGCAACCCCCTCTGTCCGAAAGGGAGTTGGTGGACATGTTCTTGGGAACTCTATCGGGCCCTTTCTTCAATCATCTGATTGGAAGTTCATCTGCTGGGTTTACTGATCCAATTTTAACCGGAGAAAGGGTGGAAGCTGGTATAAGAAGTGGGAAGATTCAGAAAGACTCGTCTACCTCTACAGCCGTGAAAAAACCCTTCACCGGGAAGAAGGAGATATCTGTTGTGTATCCATAAAGAAACCAAGGGAGAGCTGAGCGCTGACCAATGGTGGGGGCCGTTATGATCCCAAAATCTACATCTGATCAACCGAGGAGTAAACAACCAAGGGTGGAAAGGCCAGTCTGGCAGTTCACCTGACTTAACATGACTCTAGCCCAAATTTTACCACATCTGCTGCAATCTAACTTGGCAACTTTGAAGGAGGCTCCAAAGAATCCCAACATGACGTCCCCTCATTATCATTCAAATGCCAGATGCGCATACCATTCCGAAAGCCCGGGCCACGACACCAATAACTGTTAGGATTTGAAAAACAAGATTCAAGACCTCATAGATGCAAAGGAAATTGAGTTTTAAGCGCCAGATAAACCAAATGTTATTTCCGCTCCTATGCCTAGACATAGTCATAATGCCAATGCTATCGAGGAAGATTTTTTTGTTGCTACAGTAGATGAACTCTTAACTCCGCTCCCGATCATTAAGATGAATTTGTTGAAAGTTGGTATATTCCCAGGTTATGATAAAGACTGCCATGTTTGCCTATCATCATCATTTGATTGCCCTCTATTGAAGACAGGTATCCAACGCCTGATTGACAACCAAGAAATTCTGTTTGAGAATGCTCCCATTTCACCCATTCCTATTAAAGAAGTTTCAATCATAACCATCTACACCAATCCTTCCAGGGTCCCCAAAAGGCCCGTTAGGATTACATCTGCTCCAAAGATGACTCCGCTCATAATTACAATGCCCGGGCCGGTCCCATACGAATCAGATAAAATAGTACCATGGAATTACGGTGGAGAAATATACTACCATGGTGTTAAACAAGATAGGTTGACCACCGAAGAAGAAAGCTCCGAAGAAGAAAGTTCAGACATTAGCAATATTGTCGGAACTAGTAAGATTACCCGTAGTGGTAGAATCTTCTCTCCAGAGATTTCCCCTCCAAAGGCAGTTTTTGGACCCGTGGCTGTTTCGAAGATTACCTCTGTACCAGTGATTATACCTGCAAGTGTACCTACTGACAAAAATAACACGATCCCTGCTGCTGTCCCAATCAACACTTCTACTACCGAAGATCGAGGGAAAGGCATTCAAGAAGAGTCTATCCGGACGAAGGCTCAATCACTAGCTATTTCCGAAACATCCAAGAAGGAAATGGAAGAGATCCTGAGGATAATAAAGAAGAGTGACTATGATGTGGTTAAACAGTTGGGGAAAACTCCCTCCAAGATCTCCATGCTAGCATTGTTGTTGTGCTCTAAGGCACATGCGAAAGCTCTGGTAAATTTTTTGAAGACAACCCATGTGCCACAAGAGACGTCTGCTGACCAATTCCAGGATTATGTGGCCAGTTTGACAACTGATAATGGCCTAGGCTTCTCCGATGCTGATTTGACACCCAGAGGGAGAAAGCACAACGAGGCATTACATGTCTCTGTGGAGTGTAGTGGAACGACTCTGGCCCATGTCTTGGTAGACATGGGTTCATATTTGAACGTCTTGCCGAAGAAAGCCCTTGATAGATTAGATTGCAAAGGGCCGACATTAAAACCCAGTAACATAGTTGTGAGAGCATTTGATGGTTCGAAGAGGATGGTCCACGGGGAGGTGGACATCCCGATAAAGGTGGGAACCCAAATTTTCAACTCAACCTTCTATGTGATGGACATCCATCCCTCTTACTCCTGTTTGTTAGGACGGCCCTGGATCCATAACACCGGTGCTATCACCTCCACACTACATTAAATGCTGAAATACCCGGTCCAAGGAAAGATCATAATTGTCCATGGAGAAGAGGAGTACATGATTAGTCATCTGAATTCCTTCCGATATGTGGAATTGGATGGCGAGTTCATTGAAACCCCTTTCCAACATTTTGAAGAAGTATCTCAAGAAGTAACAGTGACCAAGGCGGTATCCTCGATTCCCAAGATCACAAGACCTCCGCTTCGGATGTCATCTCTAAAGGACGCTAAGGTAGTAGTGGAAGAGGGTGGATGCACCATCTGGGGGTAGCTTCCAGACATCCCGTATAAATCAGACAAGTTTGGCTTGGGGTTTACTTCAACTGCTCAGAAGGCTGTGCACCGTGCCCGTGCTGGAGGGCCACTTTTGAAGATTAGTAACCGAGAAGTCAACGTAGTGGAAAATGTTGAAGAAGATGGCAGCTTGGAAGATTGGATATTTCCTACTGTCAACGGAGGACTTCACAACTGGAAAGCCAGAGACTTTGTCCCAATAACTTTCATCTCTCAGTAATTTATCTTTTACATTTCTGTTGGACTTGTAATACTCACGAACAATTCGCACTTTAAAAACCTTGTGTCTTACCCGAGGTACAATGGTCCATTTGTAAGGGTTTTTATTTCATTTTCATATGACATTCAATGAATCATGGACATTTTCCACATACAAACCTTTTGTGCTCATTGTTTTTCTTTTACATTTTATTGTTTAAAGATGGTTATACCCTTACACACACCCACACTCACAAATGCAGGTACCCCTCCATTTCGGATCCCATGGGTAACGATACTGCTATAGCCTTCAGTGACTCTGAAGATCTAGTCTACCAAGCCGAATACGAAGGTGAGGAAGATTGTGAAGTGCCAGGGGAATTGGCCAGACTACTACAACAAGAGGAAAGAGCTATTCAGCCTCACGAGGAGCTGTTGGATACAATCAACTTGGGTATCGAGGAAGATAAAAAGGAAATCAAAGTAGGTGCCAACCTAGAGCCAAGTGTCAAGGAGCGTTTAATTCAGCTATTGCATGATTATGTTGAGATCTTTGCCTGGTCATACGAAGACATGCCAGGACTTGATACAGACATCATGGTACATCGTTTACCCACAAGAGAAGACTGTCCACCAGTGAAACAAAAAGTCCGCCGCATGAGACCTGACATGTCAGAGAAGATCAAAGCGGAAGTCATGAAGCAGTTCAATGCTGGATTCTTAGCCGTCACTTCATATCCTCAATGGGTTGCCAACATTGTTCCTGTGCCCAAAAAGGACGGCAAAGTAAGAATGTGCGTGGATTATAGATATTTAAATAGGGCCAACCCTAAAGATGATTTTCCACTTCCCCACATCGACATCCTGGTTGACAATAAAGCCCAACACAAAGTATTTTCTTTCATGGACGGATTTTCAGGCTATAACCAGATTAAAATGGCACTTGAAGACATGGAGAAAACTACATTTGTCATGCAGTGGGGCACATTCTGCTACAAAGTGATGCCATTCGGACTGAAGAATGCTGGGGCAACCTATCAACGCGCCATGGTAGCTCTGTTTCATAATATGATACATCATGAGATAGAGGTCTATGTAGATGACATGATAGCCCGATCACAAACTGAAGAGGAACACCTTGATCACTTGCAAAAGTTGTTTGTGAGGTTGAAGGAGTACAAGTTAAGATTGAATCCAAACAAGTGCACATTCAGAGTCCGGTCCGATAAACTCTTAGGTTTCGTCGTCAGCAACAAAGGCATCGAGGTTGATCCTGCCAAGGTTAAAGCGATACAAGAAATGCCTGCTCCTCGCACTGAGAAGGAAGTCAGAGGGTTCTTGGGACGCCTGAACTATATTGCCAGATTCATTTCTCACTTGACAGCTACTTGTGAGCCAATCTTCAAACTGTTGAAGAAAGATCAAGTAGTCAGATGGAACGACGAATTCCAGTTTGCTTTTGAAAAGATCAAGGAGTACTTACAAGAGCCTCCTGTTTTGCTGCCGCCAGTCGAAGGGAGACCACTAATCATGTATCTGACCATTTTAGAGAATTCAATGGGGTGTGTATTGGGGCAGCATGACGAGTCTGGCCGAAAATAGCACGCTATTTACTACTTGAGCAAAAAGTTTACCGACTGTGAAACCAGATATTCACTGCTCGAGAAAACTTGATGCGCTCTGGCATGGGCTGCTCGCCGGCTAAGACAGTATATGTTGACTCATACCACTTTATTGATTTCTAAGATGGATCTGATAAAGTATATCTTCGAAAAGCCTGCTCTGTCTGGGAGGATAGCTAGATGGCATATGATCTTAACAGAATATGACATACAGTACACTACCCAGAAATCTATAAAGGGCAGTGTGCTAGCTGATCATCTTGCTCATCAAGCTGTAGAAGATTATCAATCCATAAAATTTGAATTTCCGGATGAAGACATTATGACATTAGACAACTATGAAGAGATCATACCATATGACATACCTAAACAAGGATCCCGATGGACCCTGTTCTTTGATGGGGCATCCAATTCACTTGGTAATGGTATCAGCGCTGTACTCATATCTCCGGAAGGGTGTCATACTCCCTTTACTGCCAGACTTTGTTTCAATTGCACGAACAACATGGCGGAATACGAAGCATGCATCTTTGGTCTCAAGGATGCCATAGACTTGGGAATCAAATCTTTAGATGTGTTTGGAGATTCATCTTTGGTCATCAGTCAGATCAAAGGAGAATGGGACACAAGCACCCAAACCTTATCCCTTACAAAGAACATGTTTTGACATTGTTACCACATTTTGAGCAGATTACCTTCGAGCATTTCCCGCGAGAAGAAAATCAGCTAGCAGATGCTCTAGCTACAATGTCATCTATGTTTAAACTTAATTGGGATAACGAGGCTCCCAAGATCACCATTGAACGAATGGACGAACTAGCACACTGTCACGAGATTAATACTGAAGAAGTAGTGTACCAGCCTTGGTTTCATGAAGTCAAAAGGTATCTCGAGGCTCAAGAATATCCAGAAGGAGCTTCAATCAATGATAAAAAGTTCTTAAGGAGATTCTCTGCTAAGTTCTTCCTGAGTAATGGCATCCTGTAAAAGCGCAATCATGACTCTGTTCTGCTCCATTGTGTGGATAAGATTGAGGCTGAAAAGATAATGGCTGAATTACATGAAGGTACCTTTGGCACTCACTCCAATGGGCATACGATGGCGAAGAAAATCCTACGGGCAGGCTATTACTGGTCTACCATAGATGCAGATTGCTATCAACACTCCCGGACCTGCCATAAGTGTCAAATTTATGCTTACAAGGTGCATGTACCTCCAGTTCCTCTGAACGTCTTGACGGCTCCTTGGCCCTTTGCTATGTGGGGAATTGATATGATCGGGGAGATCAAGCCTAAAACCTCCAATGGACACCGCTTTATTCTAGTGGCCATTGATTATTTCACAAAGTGGGTCAAAGCAGCTTCCTTCACATCCGTTACTAAGAATGTTGTTGCCCGCTTCATCAAGCAGAATCTCATTTGCCAGTACGGTATCCAAGAAAGGATCATCACTGATAACGGTACAAACCTTAACAATAATATGATCACCGCCTTGTGTGAGCAGTTCAAGATTCAACATCATAATTCATCCCCCTATCGGCCGAAGATGAATGGTGCAGTCGAAGCTGCTAATAAAAACATTAAGAAGATCATACAAAAAATGACAGTCACCTACAAGGACTGGCAAGAGATGCTGCCATTTTCTCTCCACGAGTACCGTACCATGGCTCGCACATCAACTGGGGTAACACCCTATTCTTTGGTTTATGGCATGGAGGTTGTCTTGCCTATCGAGGTTCAGATCCCCTCTTTGAGAATTATGAAGGATGTAGGTTTGAATGAAGACGATTGGATCCAAACTCGACTTGATCAACTAAACTTAATTGACGAAAAGAGACTCACTTCTGTTTGCCATGGTCAGATGTATCAAAAGCGGATGATCAAGGCTTTCAACAAGAAAGTTAGACGCCAAGTATATCAAGTTGGAGATCTAGTTATCAAACGCATTATCTTACCACAAAGTGATCCCAGGGGCAAATGGACTCCTACCTACGAGAGACCATTTGTAATCAAGAACACTTTCTCCGGTGGGGAAATAATCTTAACCACCATGGACGATGATGATTTGCCACACCATGCGAACGCGGACATAGTCAAAAGATACTACGCATAAGAGACCCGCTAGGTTGACACACCTAGGCAAGAAAAGGGCATCCCGGCGAACCAAAAGGTTCGGGAAAAAATTAGGGATAAAATAAAAAAAATCTGTACACCCGATAAGTTGAAAACCCGAAAGGGATACTTGGGCAAAAAAGGGTTTCCCGGTGGACTGAAAACCCGAAAGGGCGGTCCAGGAAAAAGTTAAGGAATTAAAGCGTATGACTATGTCCCTTCGGATCACTTTGAATACAATCTCTTCACTGACAAACTCGAGGTTTCTGATCAATCCAATCATCTTCGGACGAAGCAACAGATAGACAGATATTCAGAGAATACATAGGCTATAGCAGAATGGGAACCCCATGGGGTTATCACACATAGTTGTCTTTCTTTGTATAAATTTTTTCTTACTTTTATGGCACCATCCTCTTACTAGGATGTTTGTCTCTTTTGTACAAAATACTTATTTAAAGTAAATACAAAGATATCTCTTTAAAGTACATAAAACTGTTTGTCTTTTTTCCTTTACACTTGTGTTTTATTTGCAAAAACGTCCAATGATTCATTAATGAACATACGCATTTGAACATAATTACTGTTTACAAATAAACAAAATGAAAAGGATAATTACTGATAGGTTGAAGGAACAGGAAAACATTCCTAGACCACTCCATATTCCCCACAGAGTTTTCAATAATCCCCAGCGGAACAAAACTCCCAACTACCCAACAGAACGAAGCTTCTAGTTCATCAAATCCCCGGCGGAAACCATCCAGTTCCTCCAAATTCACCAGCAAGTTATTTTGAAACTTGAAATCTATTCGGATAAGAGTTAACTTCTGATACTCCCCAACAGGAACCAAGACTCCTGCTTATCCCCAGTAGAAGTCATCAAAATTATTTGGATTCTCCAAGTAGATTCCTCAAGCAGTATACGACATTGCTCCAGCGACAAATTTTTTGTCAAATACTCCAGCTTCAAGACATGAAGAATCCACATATCCTCAGCAACAGTCAATGATTTATTTTCCTCAACAATACAGCAAATCAGCTTACAGGCGCATACATTACATCTACATATCATAAACATTGATAAAACACATATATTGCACCATACATTTCATGCAACATGATTTTGTGTTCCAGCTAACATTTTATTCTTTCAGGATAAGATTAACAAGCTACTATTAACAATATGCAATCATGATATAGTTCAGATACGCTCCAGACACGAATGTCATTCTGATACTCATTCAGATTTCAAGTTCAGATATCGTTCAGATATGCTCCATACACGAATGCTATTCTGATACTCATTCAGATTTCAAGTTCAGATACAGTTCATATATGCTCCAGACACGGATGCCTTTCTGATACTCATTCAGATTTCAAGTTCAGATACAGTTCAGATACGCTCCAGACACGGATGCCATTCTGATACTCATTCAAATTTCAAGTTCAGATACAGTTCAAATACGCTCCAGACATAGATTCCTTTCTGATACTCATTCAGATTTCAAGTTCAGATACAGTTCAGATACGCTCCAGACACGGATGCCATTCTGATACTCATTCAGATTTCAAGTTCAGATACAGTTCATATACGCTCTAGACACGGATGCCTTTCTGGTACTCATTCAGATTTCAAGTTCAGATACAATATGGATACGCTCTAGGCGCGGATGCCATTCTGTTACTCATTCAGATTCATCTTTCAGATACAATTCAGATACGTTCCAGACACGAACACTATTCTGATACTCATTCTTTTAGCTTACAAGTTACACTTCAACAAACATTCTTGGATGGCATCTACAAGACCATCTCCAACAAGACTCTATCACTCCTCCAAATGGAATCTTTAAGCCCATTCCCTCAACTACACGTCGCCGAGTGCAAATTTATGGGCACTCTAGTGTCCAATCATCTTTCACCTTCGAGTCACGATTGGAAAAGCTCACGAATCTAACTCTTCAGGTTTAAGAAGATTGAACAGGGGAAGCTGTTTTACCCCAAAATTTGCCCTCTCATATATCAAGATTTTTCTCACAAGGTTTCTTTGACTCAAGACTGGATTAGGGTTTGGTCAGCTCAATGCATATCTTCTTGCACTGATAACCCAAAATTAGGGTTTGAGTTTGCACAAGGATTTTTGTACTATCAATGCTTCATGTGACTTTCAAACATCATTAGGGATCCCTAAGATTGCTCATGACAAGTTTCAAGCCTTGAACCACATTTTTGATCAGTCAATTGGACAGTTGACCTAAAAATTAGCTGTATTGGGCAAAAAGTCAACCATGGCCAATTTACAGTCAAACTTCATAATTTTTGATCCACATCAACATTTTAGACTCATATGTACCATTTGGTCAAGTTTGGATCATAATTCCTCAAGAAATTTAATCAAATCACAAAAAGGGCAAAATGGTCAAAATTAGGGTTTGAACTGAGGAAAGGCAATCTTTGACTTTTTAACCTAGAAAATGACCAATTGAGTTCAATAATGATTTCAAGGATTCAATGGCATCATATTGACTTAATCACATGGCTAAAAGCATCTCAAATGCATTGGATTGACAGATGAAATTTGCAGTCAACTCATCAAAAGTCAACTGTACACTGAAAAGTCAAACATTGACTTTTTGGTCAAAATCAAGTGCCAAGGGTCATAATTCATCAAAAAATTTCCAAATTTGAAACTTTTACATCAAGAAATCCAAATTTGAAAATTTTCATAACTTAGAAATTTTCTATGTATGAAAATTTTCTTATTTTTTCTCAACTTTACACCACTTTTACACCATGATGCCTAATGATTCAAGGAAACTTCCCAACATGAAAGTTGTAAATCTCCATGAAATCTACAACTTTACTTCACAAAATATTCCATAAAGATGCTTGGATCTCAAGATATAAATTTGTGAATACATGGTCATGAACTTCTTAACTTAGTGAAATTTTGCCCTAATTTAGGCAAGTTTTGGACCCAACTTCACGGCTACTTTTCACCTGGTTCCAAGAGGTATCTCAAAATTCATTTCAAATATGGATTATAGAGCACATTGAAAGATTTCCAAAATTTCCAAGAACTCTTCAAGATCATTTTTGAGTAGGGATAATCGAAGAGAGGAAGTTGGCATTTTCTCACTTTTTGTTCAAGCCATTTCATGAAGAACCAAGTTGCAAATCAATCCTATGATTGATATTTCATGCTGTACAGGTCCTAAACTTGTTATACACTCATTAATTAAATGCTTACTCAGTTGAAAATCCATATATCCATGCTTTTGAACCTTTATCCAACTTATAATTCCACTTATGGCAAAAAGGTTCCATTGCCATTTTCATAAAGAGCAACTTTTGCAAACTTTGTAATCTTGAGCATTGGACCTGTCCCCTTGATACATGCAAGTACCACAAACCAAAGGCAACTTGTAGGGAATAAATACCAACCCTAAGCAAGCTGGTACAAGCATGTGAGTTTTGTCTTGTCACTTTGCTTCAAGTAAAAGAAAAGTTGTAAAAAGGCTATCATTGGCAGATCTGTTGGGAAGCTGACCTAAGATCATTTTAATGCTAATATACAAACTATATGAAACACATAAAACACCAAGCAAAGACCTAAAACTATCTCAAGCTAAAAAACACCAAAAACCTGCTCAAACATACAGTTTCTACACATATACATCCAGCTTCCATTTGGCTCGTGCGTTTTGTGTTTAGATCATTACAATACCTTACATACTTGATATCAAACCCATCTATACCATCATCCCTGTTCTGTAATCTCTTTTCCACCATCTGCCATTGTTGACTTTGAAGCTTCCGGTTGGACTTGGTCAGGGAGTTCTAGCCACTTTCAGAGCAAGGCAAAGGTTGGAATAGATTCATGGAAGCTCAAGGAAGCTCAAGCAAGCATCAGGCCTCCATTAAAGTCACTACATTTCCATACACGATTCCAGCTGAAGGAGGTAAATTTTCAAACTCTATCTCCTTGTACAGGAAACCTTAGGCCACGATCTGTGAATAAAAAGTGTAGTTCTCATTATAACGAAGCTATACATATCATTATATTGCATTAATTTTGCTTGTGCTAAGAGAATTTGGAAGTTGAAATCTCTGAAAATATTAGGTTAGAATTTGGGGCTTTTAAAATTCTCTTTGATATTTGATAGTTAGATTACATAACTTATATGGTTGGATTCGTGAGTTCAAATGCTATATTTTTCATGTTATAAGTTTTCATTTTTATGGAAGCATGAGGAAGTTACAGGGGATCCGGTCAAGGCTTGAGGAAGAAGATGGAACAGGGCAAGGACACGTTTTGTAATACATTATTTTTGTTTCAGTAAAGACAATTGATGTATGGCCACCCCAGTGGTAAAGCAGCGCGCTGGTGAGACCCATGTCCTGGGTTCGAACCTGCGCGCTACTTTTACATTTTGGCATTTTTTCCTTTTTCAGTTTTGACAACTTTTTTGCAGATTTAGGCTTTTGTTATGGGCCAACGTTTTTGCTCATCATCACCACTGACTTGCTATGTTACCCCCCTGCTAACTCTTTTCATATTTTATTTTATTTTTGTTTTGTTTCCACATTTAATATTTTTAAATATTTTTCTTTAAAACATAAAAATTCCAAAAATGTAAATTAATATATTACACTTTTATTTTATCATTTCTCACATAAAAATATAGTTTATTTTAATAGGATATAATCTATTTTTCTTAATAAATTTGTAAATATAAATAAATATACTTAGTATTTTTATTTTGCATTTCATATTTATAAATCCCTATTTTTTTGCATACATACAAAACTTTTATATTTTATTACAATATTATTTATTATTTTTACACCACAAAAATACATAAAATAGTATATATAGAAACATTATTTTCTTTTTAAACAAAAATTAGGGTTTACCCCCTTTCAAAAATTAAATCTTTTTTCTTATATTTTTAGGTTTAGGTTAAATATTCTTTTACATAAAATAAGCCATCAAAAATCTTTTACATGTATATTGCATTGCATTACATTTTAAATATTGTTTTGTATTTATCTTAAATTCGTACAAATTGGATTTGGTTGCAATAATATATTTAGCTTTATATTTGTGCAAATCCCCATTCAAACTTGTATCCCCCCTTCCCATAAATTGTTGTAATAGCTTAGTATATTTACATTACGCAATTTATCACTTTCATATGCCATGATTAGGAATTAGGGTTTGTATGACAAGAATAAAACAAAACAAATATAACACCTTAAATACAAGACAAAATCAAAAGCATGAAGATGACACACTTGCACACAAGCACTCTTAGGGTTTCCCCCACTTGGTTGCCTAAAATAAAATGGCCATGTTACGCATGCGAAGTATCTTGTCAAAACAAAACAAATATAAGATCATAGTCCCTCGATGACGCTATTCAAAAGTTGCCTTACCAAATGATCTTGGTCCCTCAAAAAATGCCAAGATATTTTGCAGACATTGCTAATCATGGTTATACGATGACCCACGCCCGTCCCGTTTACATCCAAAGATAGGGTTGCTTACCAAATCAATGGTAAGACAACAATGTCAAAGGAATAGAAAATACATAGGAAAGACATTTAAGTAGGTATATAGCTTCTAGTTACTTGCCCCATTTCAAACAACAAATCCTTGCTATTCTTTCAAAACAAACACACACATTTCAAAACACCTTACAAACATTGAAAACATTTTCAAAAAGACAAACATCTTTGTATACATTCTTACGAACGAGAATCGTTACAAAGGTTTCCTAAACGAATGGCCTCTTTTACAAAATACTTTCAAAACCACACCAAAACACAATTTCAAGCAAACAAAAGCAAGTGATCTAAAGCAAGTAACTAAGAGCCCATGGAAAACCATGGATGAAAATGGTGCTAACACCTTCCCTTTTCATAATCTACCCCCCGAACTCAAGAAACAATCTCAAAGGTCTTTCCTGTGCTTTTTCACCTTTCCTTTTGGATAAAAGAAAAGTCGGTGGTCACTTTTGCTAACCGCAACATTTGCGATAAAATGCAAAACCTCAAGTCAGTTCTCCCACCGCATCACACATATAAACAAAGTTTCATGTTTTCTCAAAAGGACCTTCAAAAACCATCCTAACATGTAGTTTTAATTCTCCAAAATTAAGCATAATTAGCATAAAATATAAGCATACATAATCCCAAATCAAAATAAAGTAAATATAAAAATTTCAACTTCCAGTTCGCGCTAAGCGCGCTACCTCGTACTAAGCATGCTCATTACAAACCCTTACGCACTAAGCAAGCTAATATCACGTTGAGCGGGCTCTGTGATTCTTCCAAAAAAAATCTACAATGACACCACAGTTCCAATGCAATTTTCTTCATTGAAAACATGTTTTTAACATCCAATTTCTACGATTTAAGGCATTTTAACATATATCCAAAATATATTTATCAACCCAAACATTATAACTTAATCACATACCAATTCAATGGATTCTCAATCAAAACCTAAGTGATTCAAAACATGAAAAACTAGAGAAATTGATCCTAATACATGCTACTACCCATCATGCATTATCAACAATCCCAATAACCAAATGAAAACCCAACCTTACCTTGTTCTAGATTGACTCCACAAAGTTTTGCGTTCTTGCCCTTTTCTCCTATTTCTCGCTCTTCTCTTCTTTTCTCGTGAAACTCTTTTCTCTTCTCTTTTCTATTCCTCTTACTAACTCTTATTTTTTTTATTAAGCCAATAAAATAATACTAATTCTAATAGCCAAACTAATGGGCTCAACTATCCACACCCCCACCAATTTTCCCAGTCTTACACTAGACCTAATTACCAATGTATTACTAACCTGTCACATAGAATATAAAATCAAGTAATTTAAATCAATTACTCACAAAGTAAAACAATCATTTATTCACAAAAATAAATAAATAATTAATTAATCAGGTATATGCTAAATAGAAAATTGGGGTGTTATAACTCTCCCCCACTAAAAGAATTTTTCCCCTCGAAAATTACCTTAATTGAATAGGTCAGGATATGACTCATTCATCTGACTCTCTAGCTCCTAAGTCATGTTTCCGCTTGATGGTCCTCCCCAAGCTTCCTTCACTAAGGCAATCTCTTTATCCTAAAGTTGCTTAAACTCCCGATCCTCTATCCGCATAGGTGATGTCTCCACAGTCAGGTTATCTCTCAGCTGCACATCGTTAGTGTAGTTGTTTAGGTATTGGCTTGCATTTTTGGTAAAACCCAAGTGTATGTGTGAATGTCATGACTGATGTCATAACATTCTAGTTTAGTTTGTACTGATTCATTAGGTACCTTTGCAGAAAAATATTGTCATTCAGGAACTGTTGTTTATAAGTGTGTATCTGAGCATTTTGCAAAATAATCACATTTTGCTAAATTAGTAGACAGGTTTTCTCAGATGTCATAACAGATGTTAAGACATCCTGTTCTGAACTAACAGGTTTGCAGGTTGGATAAGTCTGAGTTTTTTTAGGAAAATATCTCAGTCTTTTCAGAACAGAATCCTGCGTTTTCTGAGGGGTAACCTAGCTCAACCCTAACCTGGTTAATAAAGTCCTGTGACCTGGTCTTGAGGTCAAACGGAATTAACCCTAGGTTTTTGTGGAAACCCTAACTGAAGTTGCAGCTGCTATATATTCAACAGAGCTGCTGTTTTGCAAGTAATCCCTTTTTGATCAAAAGATCATTTGTAATCTGTATAGGTTTGATTATTGTACTCCAAGCAATTATCATTGTGATAAGTGACTTGGAATAGGTTTTTAATTGTAAGGGTTGTGTAGCACTCAAAGCTTTGAAGCAAGAGTGTTTGAATGTTCCTTGACTAAAGCTGTGAAGCAGAGTCAAGTTAGTTGTGTGCATCACTCAAAGCTGTGAAGCAAGAGTGATTGTGTTGCTTGATTAAAAAAGCTGTGAAGCTTAATCAAGTGTTTGTTTTTGAAGAGTGTCTTCATCAAATCATTAGTCAAATTGTTTTATGTATCACTGCTGTGATTGAGGGGGAGTGAGTAGGAACTCAGGTTTAAGTTGTACTTAGATTGAAATTGCATTGGGTAGGTTTTAAGTGAAGGAGATAAACTGGTTGGTTTATTCCTGAATTAACATCTCTTATAGTGGATTTCCTCCCTGGCTTGGTAGCCCCCAGAGTAGGTGTTGTTGCACACTGAACTGGGTAAACAATTGACTGTGTTCTTTATTGTTTTTGTATTTACTGTCATATAGTAAGTCAGATACGGTGTCATAACATTGAACGTGACATTGAGTATCTGCAACCAGAATTTCAATTGGCATCAGAGCAGGCACCCTGCCTGTATTACTGGGTGAGATCTAGGGATATCACTTTCTGGCACTATGGACAAAGAAGGAGTTTTTGGAAATAGACCACCCATTCTGGATGGAACTAATTATGACTACTGGAAACCTCGTATGATTGCCTTCTTAAAATCTCTGGACAAAAAGGCTTGGAGAGCTGCTGACAAAGGATGGATTCATCCCACCATAACTGAGAAAGATGGGACAATCAGTCTGAAGCCTGAGGAAGATTGGAGTAAAGAACAAGATGAGTTAGCTCTGGGAAATTCAAAAGCTTTAAATGCCTTGTTCAATGGAATTGATAGAAACATTTTCAGACTAGTACATCAATATGAACTGACCAAGGAAGTTTGGGACACTCTCAAAACTACTCATGAGGGCACTTCCAAAGTAAAAATGTCAAGGCTTCAGATGTTGACTACGAAGTTTGAGAATCTAAAAATGATGGAAGATGAAACCATTCATGAGTTTCACATGAACATCTTGGAGATTGCCAACACCTCAGGAGCACTGGGAGAAAAGATGTCAGAAGAAAAACTGGTGAGGAAGATTCTCAGATCCTTGCCTAAAAGATTTGCAATGAAGGTAACTGCCATAGAGGAAGCCCAGGACATCAGCAAGTTGAAAGTGGATGAACTTATTGGGTCTCTTCAGACTTTTGAGATGGGGATCACTGATAATGGTGACAAGAAGAACAAAAGCATAGCACTTGTATCCAACACTGATGTTGAAAACAAGGAGGATGAAGAAGAAAATATTTCAGAAGCTATTGCCATGCTTGGAAGACAGTTCAACAAGCTCATCAAAAGAATGGATCCAAAGTCAAGGTCTAATGTTCATAACATTCCCTCTGACATTGACAGTTCCAGCAGAAGACCAAGGTCAGAAGAAAAGGGAAACCAAGGCAGAGGTATTGAATGCCATGGATGTGAAGGATATGGACATATTCGAGCTGAATGTCCTACCTTTCTTAAGAAACAAAAGAAAGGAATGACTGTTACTTGGTCTGACTATGATTCAGAAAGTAATTCTGAAGAAGAATCTGCCAAACTAGTTACTGCTCTAACTAGTGTTTGTACTTCTGAAAGTGACACTAGTGATGAAGAAGTGACATTTGAAGAACTGGCTGATACCTACAAGAAATTGTGTATCAGAAGTGCTGAAGTCTGTGTGCAGAATGAGAAACAATCAAAACTCATTATAAAGCTGGAGGCTGAAAAAAGGGCAGATCTTGAAACTATAAGTCACCTAGAAGGGGAAGTTCAATTACTGAACTCACAACTGAACCAAATGACAAAATCTGTCAAGATGTTGACCAATGGATCAGATAAATTGGAAGAGATCCTACAAGTTGGACAAAATGTGGGAAACAAATCTGGTCTAGGATTTGTGGAAGCTAAGAAACCTGGTGCAGACAAGAAGATCAGGCATGTTAAACAATTGTCAAAGCAGATGTCTCAACACAACTCTCAACATCAGAAATACATGAAGAAAAAATACCAAAGATGGAGATGTCATCATTGTGGGAGGTATGGACACATAAAGCCCTTCTGCTTCAAATTACATGGATACCCTAATCAAAACTCATGTGCTAAACCTAAGCCAAAAAGGGTACCACATACTCCTCATTGGAAGAAAAAGGCTACTGCCCTGATAGCCCATACTTCCCTGAGAGTGTCTGCAAAGGAAGGCTGGTACTTTGATAGTGGATGTTCCAGACACATGACTGGAATCAAAAATCTCCTCAATAATGTTATGCCTCACACCACCAGTTTTGTGACCTTTGGAGATGGTGCTAAAGGTTAAGTCAAAGGAGTTGGTAATTTGGACTGCCCTGGAGTTCCAAGTCTGAATAAAGTACTGCTGGTAAAAGGGCTGACTGCTAATCTCATTAGTATCAGTCAATTATGTGATCTAGGATTCAAGGTCAACTTCTCAAGATCTGAATGTCTAGTAATTAATGAAAAACTAGAAGTTGTAATGAGAGGAATCAGATCCAAAGATAACTGCTACTTGTGGCAGCCTGAGAACACTGATATCTCCACTATGTGTCCAATTACCAAAGAAGAAAAAGAGATGAAACTGTGGCAGCATAAGCTTGGTCCTCTTCATCTAAGAAGAATGAAAAGAGCTATTTCTATGGAAGCAGTCAGAAGAACTCCAAAACTACAGGTTGATAATGTCTGTGATGTGGCAAATAAACTTGAAGAAGGATGTGTTGTCAGAACCATAAGTTATCTTGACAAGGATGTTGGAAATAACAAGTCTAATAAATTCTGTTTCCCTGAAGAAATGAGGCTTGAAGTCTCCTCTCCTATAACTCTCCATCAAAATGGACTGGACAAATAGAAAATTATTTAAGAATCAACCAGAACTATGATTCATATCAAAAGAATGCCTTCCCAACTCTGTGCGGAAATAGTTGCTGCTAGGAAAAACTGTTCTCAAAATATCTGGTCAAAACAGATGCTCACTGAGTACAATGTCACACAAGATGTTGTGACATTGTGTTGTGACAATCTGAATACAATCAATATTTCCTTGAACCCTATTCAGCATAACTGGAACAAACACATTGACTTTGTAGAGAAGAAGTCATTTAAACTGGAACATAGTTTCTCTAAGCTTCAGCTGACTGATTCTTCTACCAAGGCTCTTGTTGGAAATAAACTTGAAAATTTGAGGGGCAGGTTGGGTATTTACCAACATGAGAAATTATAGCAATTAATTTTGCTTAAAACAAAGGTTTAAGGAATTAATTTTATTAAGTCTATCTTTAGTGGGTTAATCATATGCTTTCACAATTCTTTCAAAATCTTTAAGAAGTTGAAAAGACTCCCTTTTGCCTCCTACCTCTCTCGTCCTTGCAACCTGTTTCCTCCTCTCAATCAAAGATTTTTCTCAAATTGCTACTGTTACTCAAAGTCAATCAAAATGTCTCAGACATCGTCTTCAACCATGGCGACTTCATCATCCTCATCATCTTCATCATCTGACCAAGACTCTAGAGCAATCACCACATGCATAGAATATGAAGTTCTTGAGGTCACTCCTCTCAGAGAGATGGCAACTGACCCAGCCAAAGTCAAAAAGCTAAGAACTAGACATGCAGGAAGAGCTCAAGCTACA
Source organism: Vicia faba (assembly GCA_948472305.1). Taxonomy (NCBI): domain Eukaryota; kingdom Viridiplantae; phylum Streptophyta; class Magnoliopsida; order Fabales; family Fabaceae; genus Vicia; species Vicia faba. Next base: position 1,206,230,740 of record OX451741.1, read on the forward strand.
ACCTCTGGTAATTCTTCTCATCCTTCTTCTTCTGTACCAAATAGAGAAGGATCAGTTCAAGTTCATCAAGCCATTGCTAGGCTTGTTACTAGTATACTGAGCGGAAACCAACCTGTACCGGGGATTTCCGTCCCTTTAAATCAATCAAAAAGCCCAAATGTGGAAGTCTCTGAGAATGTAGATGTCACTGAGAATGTTGTGACACAAAAAGACAACATTCAGAACCCTTCAGAAAAGGCAGCTGATCCACCTATCATTGATGTGGATGAGGATTACTCAGATAATGATCTGATTGCTAATGTGAACCCTAGCATAGCTAGGAGATTGATGAAAAGAAAGAGTAATTAGAATGATGCAAAATGTGTGTCCAAAGACAAACCTGCTGCTAAGAAATCCAAGGCTGAAGGCATGGCTGAGAAAAGTATTCAGACAAAAGGGAAGAAGGCCCAGGTGCATACTGCTAGACAACCAATCTCTAAGAAGAGAAAAGAACCTGAATCTTCTGATTCTGATGAGGAATCAGAATTTGAGATTGATGCTGAAGAAACTCCTATCAGAAGGAAGCTCCCTTCCAGCAAAATTGCTAGAGTACCTGAAGTCCCAACAGACAACATCTCTTTTCATCATCCTGACAATGCAAACAGATGGAAGTATGTTTGCTTAAAGAGAATAGCTTTAGAGAGAGAACTCAACAATGATGCCTTGGAGTGCAAAGACATCATGGACCTGATCAAGAATGCTGGACTGATGAAGACAGTGATAAAATTTAACAAATGTTATGAAAATCTGGTCAAGGAGTTTGTAGTGAACTTGTCTAATGATTGTGCTGATGGAAGGTCAGCTGAATTTGAAAGTGTTTTTGTTAGAGGAAGAAGGGTCAAGTTCTCTCCATCAGAAATTAACAAGTTTCTTGGAAGAACAAATGAGGATTGTCCTGATCTGGAGGCCACTGACAATGAAGTTTGTCAAACCATCACAGCCAGGCAAGTGAAGTGCTGGCCCTTGAAAGGCAAGCTGAATGCCAGCAAACTCAGCATGAAATTTTCCATCCTGCATAAAATAGGTGCAGCCAACTGGGTGCCTACAAATCATAAATAAACTATCTCCACAGGATTGGGGAGATTTATTTATGCTGTGGGAACCAAGACTGCTTTTGACTATGGCAGGTACATCTTTGAACAAACTTTAAAGCATGCTGGTAGTTATGCTGTCAAAGGACCAATAGCCTTTCCCTCTCTCCTTTGTGGAATTATCCTTGCACAATACCCTGATATCCTTGTGGCAAGAGATACAGTCTGCAAAAGAGCTCCTGCCCTTGGCTTGCACTACAAACTGTTTCAGGGATCTCATGCTCCAGACATTGTCATAACATCAGCTGAGACATCGTCTGTGAAGACCCAGTCCAAGACATCAGATGTCATAGCTGTTTTAAAAGAGACTTACAAAGAGCTGGATGCTAGGAAAAAGACCCTAGAAATCCTAATTGCCAGGCTAGAAAAGGAGGAAGCTGAAGAAAACAGAAGGGAAGAAGGTGTAGAAGCTGAAGGTCATCTCAACATTGAAGAAACTAGCTCCTCTGAGTCTGATGACAGTGCTTGAAGGTTGGTTGCTGTTTGGTGGTGTTGTTGGTTGGTGCTGATATCTGGTGGAGTTTGGAAGTGTGTTCAGTTTTTTTCTGCTGCTGCTCTTATTATTTGTTTTGGATAACTGTATAATCATTATGAACATGTATCTTTGGCCCATTTGTGGCTAAAGAGGGGGAGAATATTTTGGTACTTAATATGTACTTGCTCAATTAGACATTCTATTTTTCTGCAGTCATTTCTTTCTGCTGCTATCTATCTCTGATTGCTTAGGGTCTTTAGCCAAAAATCTGCCAAATGGGGAGTTTGTAGTTGTTTAGGTATTGGCTTGCATTTTTGGTAAAACCCAAGTGTATGTGTGAATGTCATGACTGATGTCATAACATTCTAGTTTAGTTTGTACTGATTCATTAGGTACCTTTGAAGAAAAATATTGTCATTCAGGAACTGATGTTTATAAGTGTGTATCTGAGCATTTTGCAAAATGATCACATTTTGCTAAATCAGTAGACAGGTTTTCTTAGATGTCATAACAGATGTTAAGACATCCTGTTCTGAACTAACAGGTTTGCAGGTTGGATAAGTCTGAGTTTTTTCAGGAAAATATCTCAGTCTTTTCAGAACAGAATCCTGCGTTTTCTGAGGGGTAACCTAGCTCAACCCTAACCTGGTTAATAAAGTCCTGTGACCTGGTCTTGAGGTCAAACGGAATTAACCCTAGGTTTTTGTGGAAACCCTAACTGAAGTTGCAGCTGCTATATATTCAACAGAGCTGCTGTTTTGCAAGTAATCCCTTTTTGATCAAAAGATCATTTGTAATCTGTATAGGTTTGATTATTGTACTCCAAGCAATTATCATTGTGATAAGTGACTTGGAATAGGTTTTTAATTGTAAGGGTTGTGTAGCACTCAAAGCTTTGAAGCAAGAGTGTTTGAATGTTCCTTGACTAAAGCTGTGAAGCAGAGTCAAGTTAGTTGTGTGCATCACTCAAATCTGTGAAGCAAGAGTGATTGTGTTGCTTGATTAAAAAAGCTGTGAAGCTTAATCAAGTGTTTGTTTTTGAAGAGTGTCTTCATCAAATCATTAGTCAAATTGTTTTATGTATCACTGCTGTGATTGAGGGGGAGTGAGTAGGAACTCAGGTTTAAGTTGTACTTAGATTGAAATTGCATTGGGTAGGTTTTAAGTGAAGGAGATAAACTGGTTGGTTTATTCCTGAATTAACATCTCTTATAGTGGATTTCCTCCCTGGCTTGGTAGCCCCCAGAGTAGGTGTTGTTGCACACTGAACTGGGTAAACAATTGACTGTGTTCTTTATTGTTTTTGTATTTACTGTCATATAGTAAGTCAGATACGGTGTCATAACATTGAACGTGACATTGAGTATCTGCAGCCAGAATTTCAGTTAGCTTGGACCACATGAGACGGATCCACAATGTATTTCCTCAATTGAGATACATGGAGTACATCATGGATATTAGTAAGTGACAATGGCAAAGTAATATGATAGGCCACTTCTCTTATCTTTTATGAAATCTGGTACGGACCAACTAAACACAATGCTAACTTACGCTACTTCAATGCTCAACCAACACCAGTTACCGGAGTAACTTGAAGAAACACATGATCTCCCTCTTGAAATTCAAGTGCTTTCCTCCTCTTGTCATGATTACTCTTCCGACGACTCCGATAAGTCTTCATCTTCTTTTGAATCATATTAATCTTATCCGTAGTCTGCTGGATTATCTCAGATCCAACCACAACATTGTCTCCCAACTCATACCAAAACAATGGCGTTCTACACCTCCTACCATACAATTCTCCAAACAGTGCCATTTTGATACTCGAATGGAAACTGTTGTTATAAGTAAACTCGATTAGAGGAAAAAATATATACCAAACACCTTCTTTTTCACAAGCTCTCAAAAGATCTTCAAGTGAATGAATCATCCTCTCAGTTTGACCATCTGTCTGCGGATGATAAGCAGAACTCAAACACAACTTCCTACCTAAAGCATTCCGCAAAATTTCCCAAAATATTGAAGTAAATCTCGGATCTCTATCTGACACAATGCTAGACTAAATACCGTGTAAACTGACAATCCTCTCAATGTATAGCTTTGCTAACTTCTCCAATGGATAATCCATTCTCATTGGAATAAAGTAAGCAAATTTCGTCAATCTATCCATAATAATTAAAATAGATTCACAATTACTCAGTGATATAGGTAACAGGACACAAAATCCATCGATATACTATCCCATTTCGACTCAGGAGTAGATAATAGTTGCATCAAACCCGACGGTTTCTGATGTTCGATCTTCGACTTCTGACAAGTCAGACAAGAATATACAAACTCTATAATTTCTTTCTTCATACCGGGCCACCAAAATATTTTCCTCAAATCTTGATACATCTTTGTAGCACCTAGATGAATACTTAATCCACTACTATGCCCTTCCTCAAGGATACTCTTTTTCAGCTCAGCTATATCCGAAACACAAACTCTATCACGACATCTCATAATACGATTTTCATCAATCTGAAAGTCACCACCTCGACCTTGATTGATCAACGAGTCAATCGATCTACCAAACTCAAATCATATTTCTGACCTTCCTGAATGTCATTAGTTATACCACTAGTAAGCTTCAACATACCAAGATTAACTCCATAAAAAGTCTCCTCCCAAACCAAACTCATATCTTAAAATTGTTCAATCATTTCTAGCTCTCTTACCATCATCATCGACAAATGCAAAGATTTCATACTCAATGCGTTAGCTACCACGTTTGCTTTACCCGGATGGTAATTCAAACCAAAATCGTAATCTTTCATAAACTCTAACCATCTCCACTGCCTCATATTCAACTCTTTCTGGTCAAAGAGATATTTCAAACTCTTATTATCACTAAACACTTTGAATCTTGATCCAAACAAATAATGCCTCCAAAGGTTCAATACAAATACAACAGCAGTCAACGATAAATCATGCGTCAGATAATTCCTCTCACAAACTTTAAGTTGCCTTGAAGCATAAGCTACAAATTGCTGATTTTGCATTAACACACCTCCCAACCCCATCAACGAAGCATCACAGTACACCACAAACGGTTCTTCTGAATAGGGCAAAATCAAAATAGGGGCTATCGTCAACCTTCTCTTAAGTTCTTGAAAACTTTCTTCATATTTTGTATTCCAAACAAAAGCTTGACACTTCATAGTCAATTGCGTCAACGAGAAAGGTAACTTGACAAATCCTTAAATGAATTTCCGATAATAACCTGCCAAACCAAGAAAAATTCTAATCTCATATACATATTTCAGAGCTTCCCATTGAGACACAACTTCAATCTTCAACAGATCAACTGCAATACCTCCACTCAAAATCACATGGCCAAGGAAACTCGCGTCCTTAAACCAAAACTCGCACTTAGAAATTTTAGCATACAAATACTTCTCCTTCAATAATATTAACACAATACTCGGATGCTATACATGATCTTCTTATCTCTTCGAGTAAATCAATATTTCATTAATGAAAATAACCATAAAATTTGTCCAAATAAAGATGGAAAATCATGTCCATGTACTCCATGAATTCACCCGGTGCATTGGTCACACCAAACGGCATCCTAGAATAGTCATAGTAACCATACCTTGTTCTAAAATCATTCTTCTGAATATCCCCAGCCTTCATGCGAATATGATGATACCCAAATCTCAAATATATCTTGTTGAACAAACTTGCACCAACCAACTGATCCATCAAATCATCAATCCTCGGAAGTGGATACTTATTATTTATAGTCACCTTATTCAGTTGTCTATAGTCCATATAAAGCCCCATATTACCTTCTTTCTTCTTAACCAACAAAACTGGTGCACCCCACCGTGACACACTTGGGCGAACAAATCTCTTCTCAAGCAGATCATCAAGTTGATTCTATAAATCTTTCAATTCTGATGCTGACATACGATACAGAGCTGTTGTACCATAAAATTTTCCCTCCCGTATTTGAGAAAAATTGATTCAAGATACCTCATCATGCTCATGAAGGTCTCAAACACTCAAGACTACTCAAGGGTTGACCCGAAAAACTCTTCCCTTAAGCAATTGACCGACAACTAGGGTTTTTCTTATCTCAAAGGAAATTGGACTTCTAATGCCTCAAGTGGATTTCATGGTTTCTCATATGTCTCAAGGTACCCTCATACCAAGTTTCAAGCCTTACATTACAAGTTTGCCCAGTCAATTAGTCAGATGATTGAAAATTAACTATATTGGACAAAAGGTCAACTTTGACCAATCTACAGTCAAACTTCAAGATTTTGGGTCAACATCAACATTTTGAAGTCACATTCATCATTTGATCAATGGTTGATCATGATTCATCCAGAAAACTCAAGATTCATCAAAAGTCAAAAGTTGCTAAATTAGGGTTTTCTTTAGGAGAAGTCAACTGAACTTTGACCAAGCATAACTTTCACATAATTTATCATAAATTCCTCAACCAAATCCTATCTTGAAGGAAATTCAGTTATCTACAACTTTGTCTCTCTAAGGTCAAGGCAAAAAATGCTTAATTTGAGAGATATGGGCCAAAACATTACATGTCATTTTAAAAGTCAACAAAAACACATCTTTTGTCAAAGCAATTTACATCAAGTTAGAGACTTCAAATGAAAAAATGACCAACATGAAAGTTTTAATAGGCATCTTGAGGTTTCCATAAAGTCCAAGATCATCTTCATATGACAAAAGTTGGAAGAGTTATCTTTTGTGTAAGTTGGGAAATTTTGAGAAAATACATGAAGTTCAAATTGAGCAAACTTGAATTTTTGGGCTAATGGGCCTAAGTTTTTAGATTCAAGCGTGATCATGACCTCATAAGGGACTCCTAAATCCATTCATGTATCTTTGTGATTTTTATTTGTTTTTTATTTTTATTTTATTCAATTAAAAGCAAAATAAATAAAATAAAATACCAAATAAATGATACAAGGCGTGTGGACTTTTGTTTTGATCAAATTTGAAGCCCAAAAAACTCACGACAACTTGGCAAAATCGTGTAAGGATGATTGGCAAAAGATTGAGCCTAAAAGAGAAATTTTTCATGCAAAATTCAAATCAAATATTTGATCATGAAATATAAAGATTCATTCCATGTTTGTTGACCTAATCTTCTCTCTATATATACTTAACATATTCAGACATCAAAGGACACGCGAGACTGCCTCAAGAACAAAGCCTAAAATTCCAAAATTTGTCTAAACTAGGGCAAACTCAAACCCTTAGTTCCATCCACTCTCAATCAAAACCAAGCCTCAAATCGTGTTCCTGGAGTTCTCGGGAAGTCATTACAATTCTTATTCAAGAATTAAGCACGCTAAAACCGCATATCTCAATTGCACTTGTTTGGTAATATTCTTGAATTTCAAACTTTTGATTTATGAAATTTAAATGAATTTGATGCATACATTCATGTTCATATTGATGTGTGGAACTGTTTTGATGCATCTTTTGCAAGCTTTGACGCAGGAATAAAGATCTGCCATTGTTAGGGAAATTTGAAACATTTCCTTCGAAACTCACTCTACATGCACTTTTAGGTCAAATCAATGCCACCATTGGATTCGCAAGGGCCAAACTAGGGGGACACGATCCCTCTTGGTCTTCGACTCTTATTTTTTTCGCAGGTTGAATTTTGAGGCCGCTAAAGAAGATGACCGGAGTTTGACTCCAATGTCTCTGCGTGTTTTTTGACTCCGGTAGGGCTTGCATGGCCAAACCTCTAAATGTGATTGGTCCATTCAAAAAATATGACCCCACTAACACGCGCGTGTTCAACTTTGTTTGACTTTTGATTTTTGAATTAAGTTTTATATTATATTGAATGATGCTGATTATACTAAAGCGTAACAACAAGTGTCACAGTGGTATGAGTGATGGTCATTATACGTGAGGGCGTGAGTTTGGTCCTTACGTTTTGTCAATTTCTTTTGTTTTTTCAGATTTCAATGCAGGTTAATATCAAGTTGAGCGCTTCCTCATTCTCAAACATAAACAACATCAGGGAGCAGTGGATGAAGGGCATACCTTTGAGATCCAGGGCATGGGCTCAACTCCCACCCCATGTATTTTGCTTTTTTCTATTTTTAGTAACCCTATTTTCATTCTATTTCCTTAACTAATTGTTCTCTAATTAACCATTAACCCTAAACTTTTTCAAAATTATAACAAATTAGGATTAAGGTTTTCTTGTTAGTAAATATTTTTTTGACGCGTGTTTATTTATTAATTAATTAGGTTAATTAGCTTTTCTTAACATTAAAATAAATTATAATTTAGGTTTTATTCCTTTATCACTTAAATTATTTTTTACAAAAAAACACCAAAGACACTAATTTAGAACTTTAGGTCTTTAAAAATTTTTCTAACATTTTTTATTTCTTTTCGCTACATAAATTCCTATAAAATCTATAAAGGTCGCAACTCTTCAATGTAATAGCGTATATTTATCTTTTCTCGCATTTTTTCTATTATGTAACTGCCCCAAAGCCATGTAATAGCGTAGGACTTTATATTCCACAATTTATTTTTCTGTACATATTTAACTGTTAGTTACTAGGGTTTGTATGGAAAGATTAAAAGCAATCTAGAAAACCCTAATTTTCAAAACTAAATAACTGAAATTAACACACTTTGAACACTTGCACCTTTAGGGTAACCTCTCTTGTTGCCTTACGAATATTGGTCACGTCCCTCAAAAGTGGGGATACTTTAGCAAAAGACCCTCAATTTAACAATATCATCATGGTCCCTTTCTAATAAAGATCATAGTCCCTCGATGACCCTCCGAGTTGCCTACAAAATGATCTAGTCGCTTCGATGACCCTACGAGCAAAATAATGATAGTGCCTTCAATACAATTGCTAAAGTATCCTTACATGTTGCCCTTGATGACCCTACGCCAGTCCCTTCATGTCCAATAGATAGGGCTACTAATGATATGGATAGTATTATCTCCAAAGGAGAAGGAAAATAACAAGAAAGACATTAGTGGGTAAGAACTCTTAAATGCTTGCTCACAACCTTTTTCACAAACAAATGCATTCTTACACATCACTTTCAAACAAATGTTTTAAAAAAAAACACTTTGTATACATTCTTGAGGACTGATACAAGAATTATTACAAAGTTATCCTTACATTGACATTTCAAAATATTTTCAAACAAATCACACACACACACAAAGAATTTTTTTAAAAGTGAGCTAAAAAATTAAGAGCCCATAGATAACTACGGATGAAAAGGGTGCTAACACCTTCCCTTTTCATAACTTACCCCATGAACTCAAAATCTATCAAAGGTATTTCTTTTTCTTTTAATATTTCCTAAATATTGGATAAAAGAAAAGTCGGTGGCGACTCTTGCTAACCGCAACATTTACGATAAAACCAAAAAGTTAGTTCTCCCACCGTATTACAGAACTGACGACTCTGTTGGGGACATACTTAAAAAAGAGGGGTTACCATAGAGTTTATATCACTTTTACTTGCTTTAAATTGTTTGAATTTTTTGCTTTAAATTTAAGGGCTTGACTGGGCATTATTGCTTGTGTTAAAGATCCTACACCCGGATCTCGTAATTCCTTAGGTAAGTAGCAATATATCATAAAGATTGTACGGTGTAGACCGATATGGTTAACATGATAAATACAGTTAGTGTGACACTTTAGTTTATACTGATGTTCCTTGAGTCAGTCAAGGATAACATTAGGCTTCCGCGTGGTATTGTTAACACTAACTTACTTTTAGAACCCTAATTGACCCATCTTGGCCATTAGAAACTGTTGAGATAGCCGGCTTTGGTGTAGTCCAAAGTTAGTTGATACTCGAGGCTACGGTCATTGAGATTCTACTTTTGGGATGTTTTGGCGGCAAGCCGGTTGCCGTGCTAAAATAATGCATGCGAGAAAGATCGATGATATGAGATTCTTAAAACCCGATTACTATTTTAGGACAGGTTAAGCCAACTTAACTTCATTGGGAAAGGGTATTTACCTACGGACTTCATGCAAGCCTTTAAATATAATGCTTTTGTATGACTTATTTGTGTTTTCTACCTATTTAACATGAACATAACATCATAACATCATAACATTTTCACTAACCATTTTAAGGACATAGGGATTTATCTTTGTTCCTTGTTGCAGGTTATGGCCTCCGCTCGCAGAAATACTATCTGAATCAACTTTCTGAGGGTACCTTCCAAGCTTAAGGAGTTAGTCTCAAAGGTTTCTAAAAACTCTCAATTCATAAAGAGGCATGGTTATCTACTCAGTTTGGTCACCTCAGGTTTTGAAGAAGACGTGATGATTGTTATGTTCCAGTTCTTTGATCCAAAGCAACACTGTTTTACTTTCCCAGATTACCAATTGGTACCCACAATGGAAGAATTATCTAAGCTACTTGGAGTACCTATTATTGACCAAACACCCTTCACCGGTTTAAAGAAATTTCCAAAGCCTAAAGTTATTGCAGCAGCCTTATATCTGAAGTGGTCAGACATTATGTCTAATTGGGAAATAAGAAGTGGGGTTAAATGTCCTCTTGATAAATTTCTGATAGATAAGTGTTGTACCCCAAAATTTGCCTTCGCAATTTTCTCAAGAAATGCAAATTAGGGTTTGAAATGGAATTTTTCATAACTTAGAATTTTTCCAAGTTATGGAAAACCCTAATTTTTCCCCAACTTTGCCCCACTTTTTCACCAAGATTCATTTGGATTCAAACAAAAGTCAAAACATGAAAGTTGTAGCTTGTTGCATAATCTACAACTTTGATTCACAAAGTTTTCCCAAATGAGGCTTGCATCTCAAGTTATAATTTTTTGAATAAGAGCACTAAACCATTCATAACTTAGTGAAAATTTGACCTATTTTGACAAGGTTTTCTACCTAACTTCAAGTCCATTTTCCATACACTTCCACTTGGAATTTCAATTTGAATTTCAAAGATGGATTGTAGTACACATTCCAAGCTTTCCAAAATGTCCAAGAACTTATCAAACAACCTCATGGTTAGGGAGAATCGAATTTTGCAAAATGAGCAAAAGTCACTTTGATTCATGGCCATGCACATGTTCATACACTTTGCAATTTTTCAAATCAGCATGGGCAAGCTAGTTACAGGCCTCTAATCCTTTTCTTACTCAATAATTAAATGCCAATCCATTGTGTTTTAGCTTTGTTTTGTTCATATAGTCATTACACAAGGAATTAAGCCTTAATTGGAAAAAGTGGTTTATCCATTTTTGAAAAGAAGAACTTTATGTCAAGTTTGCAAATCAAATGGTACAATGCATATCTTTGGACACAAGATTCATGGACATAACACTCTGATCAAGACAAAAAAGATGCAGGTTTTCAGGCTTAGGCAGGCAGAGATAGAGAGAAAGATATACAAGAAGAACAACACAGTTCAAGAAGAGGAGGCATAAGAAAATATACAAGGCAGAACTTTCACCAAGACAAAAAACAAGAAAGATACAAACTGCTAAGCTTGAAGCCTAACCACAACCTGCATAAGCCCTGCCTCCAAAACACCAAAGAAACATACAAAAGGCCATACAAGCATAAAACCTGCTACATCAAAGGCCTAAACAGAAAAATCCTCCAAACCATCATAAACCTGCAAGCACACTTGCCTGAGACCACACAAGCATAACCTGCTATTTCACAAACCAGAAACAAAAGGCCAACCTCAAACCTGTTGAACTACTACAAACATCAAACACCTTTCAAACATTGATCTTAAGCAAAAGCACAAGCCTTTCCCTTCCAATACCTTCAAGAACTCAAAAAACCAGATAACTGTCAAAAACCAAAAAAGACCAGTTTTTCAATACAACTTCCACTGGTGGAAGTATAGTATAAAAACTGTCAAAAACCAAAAAAACCAGTTTTTCAATACAACTTCCACTGGTGGAAGTATAGTATAAAAACTGTCCAAAAAAACCAACAAAACACATAACCTCAAACCTGCTGAACCATTACAAACACATAACCTCAAACCTGCTGAACCAAAACATCAACCACCATAAAAAACCTGCTAAAAGCTCAAAAACCTGTCAAACACCTAAAACCTGAAGCATACCCTGCCTCAACATACAAACTGCATAAACCATAAACATCTCCAAAAGACATCTCAAAAACCATATACCAAATGTTCTACCCACTGCCAAAAATCCATGAACTTTAAGCAAGAAATATAAGCATTCAACCTGTCCAGTTCAAACCTGAATAACCATAACAACATAACCTGCTGAAACACATCAAACCAGACCAAACTCACCCTACTGTCAAACAAAAGCCTGGCTTAAACTCAAAAACACCATTTCCAAACCCAAATACCCCAGGCCTCAGAAGAAACTCTTCATCATAGGGTAGAAGAAGAAACGGCAAGCATACAGTGGTAAAGAAAAAGATAAAGAGTACCAGGAAGCTCAAAGGGTACATCATCACGTGTATCCTCCACCCACCGGCCATCCTCAGCGCCTCCGGTCCGCCTCATCTCCATCTCCCAAAAAGCCTAAGGTATAAACCCTTTCTCTTCCCTTTTTTTGTCGCTCACAGAAATAATAATGACACAAAGCTAAGCATGCAAGACAAATTATTGAAAACCAGAAAAGACAGTTTTTCAACACAACTTCCACTGGTGGAAGTATAGTGTAAAAAGTGTCAAAAACCAGAAAAAACAGTTTTTCAACACAACTTCCACTGGTGGAAGTATAGTGTAAAAAGTGTCAAAAACCAGAAAAACCAGTTTTTCAACACAACTTCCACTGGTGGAAGTATAGTGTAAAAAGTGTCAAAAACCATAAAAACAGTTTTTTTCAATACCAACTTCCATCTCACATTTACACAATACAAATACACAATATATTGCTCCTATACACACTTGTTTATCTTATACATTGATATACGTCATTTACATTTGATTGCAAATTCGATTTGGTTGTAACTTATTGGATACTATAAGTCTCATCCCCATTTGTGAATATTGTACCCCCACTCCCGGATACTATTTTGTAATAGCGTAGATTTTACATTTTCGTAATTTACCGCTTTCAATTATACCATGGTTAGACCTAGGGTTTGCATGTACATAAATCAAACGCTAGATAACCTAATACAAGACAAATACATGAAATCAATACACAATCACACTTGCACCCTCTAGGGTAATCCCACATGTTGCCTTCCAAAAGGGGCCATGCTTGCACGTCGAGTATCTTTGGCAAAACAAATTCAAAATGATCATAAGTCCCTCAAAATGTTGCCTAAACGGAATGATCATAGTCCCTTCAAAACAAATTGCCAAAGACACTTGGCACCATTGCATTCATGTTCCCTACGACGACCCGCGCCCGTCCCGAATAAACTTCCTAAACGCAAGATTGTCCACCAAATTCAATGGTGGAACAAAATTGTTAAAAAGGGTTGAAAACATAACAAAAACCTTTGAGTACAATAGGGTAGACAAAACTCTTAGTTACTTGAGATCAATTTGCAAAAACACTTGCCTTCTTTTCAAAAACCACAATCCACAACACTTTCAAACAAACTCTCAAAAAACATTTGAAACATCTTTTCGAAAAGATACACACTTTTGTAAAACACTCAAACACGAGTCAAATACATTGGTCGCCTAAGACAAGGCATCTCTTCAAAAACATTTTCAAAAGCACCCGCACACACACCATTTTCAAGCAATCAAAAATCAAGGCAAGTGATCTAAAAAACCAAGTAACTAAGAGCCCATGGATAACCATGGATGAAAAGGGTGCTAATACCTTCCCTTTTCATAATCTACCTCCCGAACCCACGAAAACATCTCAAAAGGTTTTTGCTGTACTTTTTTTAACCTTTCCTTTAGGATAAAATAAAAAGTCGGTGGCGACTCTTGCTCAACTGAAACATTTGCGAAAACAAACGCAAAACCTCAAGTCAGTTCTCCCACCGTATCACAGAACTGGCGACTCTGCTGGGGAAATACTTAAAAGTGGAGTAACCTTAGGGTTTTAGATCACCTGTGTTTTCAATTGTTTGCTTTGTTTGCTTTTATGTTTGTGGGCTTTGCATTGGAGTTTCATAGATCCTAACCCGGATCTGGGAAATACCCTTTTTAGGTAGCATAATCTGTGAGGGACCTGTCCGGCGTAGACCGACATGGGTGAAGCATTGGCTACGTTGGTGTGGCATCTTAGTCTGTACCTATATCCCTTGTGTTGTAACGGGGAGAATATAGGTCTTCTAAGGGGTCATTAAACACCAACCAACCTTAGAACCCTAAATTGACCAACTTGGCTATTAGGACAGTAGCAGTATGCTACACTCATTGAGGCTAAACTCTCGAGATGGTTCTGGCCGCGAGAAAAGATTGCGATGCTGGAGTTATGACCGATTGAGGGTAGCCAATGATTTGAGATCCTCTAGAACCCGGTTACTTTTGATAGGACAGGTTTTAACCAACAAAACCAAAAGAGGGTAATACCTGAAACTCATGCTGGCCTGAAACCTAAGGGTGTCTTGTGTGACTTGTGTGCTTTATCTGCCTATGTGAATACTTGTGATGTGCTTCATCATAGCATCATGCCATCATACCATTGCACGCAAAGCTAACCCATTTCAAAGACAAAAAGGTTTCATCTTTGCTCTGTTTTGTAGGACATCATGATGCCCGTGCGTAGAAATACTGTCCGGCTCAACTTTGTTCAACCACCAGTTTTACTCAAAGATCTGGTTGAAAGAATTCCAAACACTACCTCCTTCATCAACAAACATGGTTCCCTCCTTGGCTTGGTCACTGCAAAATGGGACCAACAACTGATAAGTGTTCTGACCCAGTTTTATGACCCTCTGCATCATTGTTTCACCTTTCAAGACTTCCAGCTAGTTCCTACCCTGGAAGAGTTCTCTTACTTGCTTGGGATTCCTGTCTTGGAACAAACTCCTTTCACTGGTTTGGAAAAGACTCCTAGGCCTGAAGAGATTGCTGCAATTCTCCCCTTGACCAAAGAAGAGGTATTGTCCAACTGGGAAACTAGAAATGGGATCAAGGGCTTTTTGGTCAAATTTCTGGTTGGCAAGGCTAATGATTTCTGGAATGACTTGGACTTCAAAGCATATGAGGATATTCTGGCTCTTTTGATCTATGGTCTGGTATTGTTTCCCAACCCTGACACCTTCATCAGTATCCATGTCATAAGAATCTTCATGTCTCGGAATCCGGTACCCACTCTCTTGGGTGACATTCTACAACAACTCTATGCTCGTACTGCTCGAAAACGGGGAACTCCGTGGTGTTGTGCTCCTTTGCTGGTAAGGTGGTTTATTTCGCACCTTCCTAAGTCCGTGCTGAAGAATGAAGAAGGAAAAGGTTGGGCTCGGAGGTTAATGTCTCTCACAGATAAGGATATCACTTGGACTCTCAGAGGCTTGGATGAGGTAGCTGTTATCGACCGTTGCGGAGAATACCCTAATGTCCCGTTGATTGGTATCCAAGGAGGAATCTCTTACAATCCATGTTTAGCTCTCCGTCAGTTTGGAAGAGCCAGAGGAGATGGGCCCCATGAAATGCTGGTTCCTCACTTCCATTTTGAGTTTCAGGCAGGCAGTGACAAACTACGCCAGGGATTCATTAGAGCTTGGGACAGAATCCACAAAGCTGACCCACATGAGCTAGGACCAAAGACTTCTTTACCATTGGAGCCCTATTGCAAATGGGTCCGCATCCGTGCTCAGAAGTTAGGTATTCCATACGAAGCTGTCAGACCAATCATCCTTGAAACTCCCAATGAAGATGGGGTTCCTCCAACTGTCCTCCCTCCTCAGATACCTACTGATTTTGACACCATGAAGAGATCTTGGGCACAGCTAAAGGAAGAACGGGATTTCTATCGGGAGAAGTTCAACGAGCAGGAAAGGAAGGTCCAAAGGCTGACTAAGCAATTGGAGGAAGAACGTGTCCTGAACAACTACATCAGCACTGAGAGGAGGAGGCCATGGGAGCATTGATGAGCTTTGATTATTCCCTTTTGTAGTTTTATTTCCTTTTCCGTATTTTTCATTCCTGTAATGCCTAAGGGCAAATTGTTGAACAATTGAAAAATTTTAATCTAATGAAGTGTGTTTCCCTTTTTGTCTACAAAGTTGAATCTTATTTGTCTTTGAAAACATAAAACATACGCATTCCATTACACCATATGCATAGCAGGTACCCTATTTCACAGGTTGCTTAATTTTCTTCGCTGTTTATGTGCACAGTCATCATGAATTCGGAGTCATCCAGTGAACAAGCAATCAAGGCCCTTCAGGCCCAAAGTGCACAGTTTCAAGAGATGGTCCTAAGCCTAGCCCAGGGTCAGCAAGAGTTGAAGACTCTACTCCTGAAGAAGAAGAAGAAAAAGAGGACGGCAATGTTCAACACCGGACGCAGATTTGGGAACACACTCCACAATGAAGCTGATCCAACCACTTCTTCTGCTGAGAAAAACAGTCCCCAAGGGGGAGGAGCTCCTAGTCCCGCAGTCTCCGACAACGAGACGGACTATAACGAGGAACAATACCCACCTGCTGCTGACAGATACAAACAATTGGAGGACCGCTTGAGCGCTATGGAAATTCAGAACGTGCCGGGACTGGATTTCGGGGATTTGGGATTATCTTCCGGAGTAGTAATTCCACACAAGTTTAAGGCGCCTGCCTTCGCCAAGTATGATGGGGTCTCCTGCCCAAAGCTGCATCTGAGGTCGTATGTAAGGAAAATCCAACCTTACACGGCGGATAAAAACCTCTGGATTCACTTCTTCCAAGACAGCCTCTCGGGGCCTCAGCTTGAATGGTTCTACCAATTAGACGGAGCTAGCATCCGGCACTGGGAGGATTTGGCGACTGCTTTCTACAGACAATACCAATATAATTCTGATCTCGCTCCTACGCGTACCCAACTTCAGGGTATGTCTCTAGGGACGGGTGAAGGATTCAAAGAGTACGCTAAAAAATGGAGAGATTTGGCTGGCAGGGTGCAGCCTCCATTAACTGATCGAGAGCTGGTTGATATGTTTCTGGGAACGTTGTCTGGTCCGTTTTTTAATCATTTGGTTGGTAACTCCTCCGCTGGGTTCACAGATTTGATATTAACGGGAGAGAGAATTGAAGCTGGCATCAGGTCAGGCAAGATACAGAAGGCTGCCTCTACAAGTGCTGAGAAGAGGCCATTTAAGAAAGAAGCAAGCGCCGTCTATGGCCCTAGAAGACAAGTCAAGCCCGAAAGTCGCCAAGCCGTTAATGCTTTGGTCATCTCTAAACCTGTTGCTGCTCCTCAGCAGTACAATCAGCAAAGAAGTGAAAGGCCCAAGAGGCAGTATACCCGATTGAGTATGACATTATCTCAAATTTTACCCCAACTGTTATCCACCAACCTGGTGACCCTCAAAGAAGCTCCTAAGGTCGTCAACACTGCGTCCCCTAAATACAACCCGAATGCCCGGTGTGCTTATCATTCTGATAGTCCCGGGCACACTACTGATGATTGTTGGGCCTTGAGAAACAAAGTGCAAGATCTAATTGACGCAAAAGAAATTCAGTTTGAAGCGCCGGAAAGACCGAATGTTGTAACGGCTCCTATGCCCCAGCATAGGGTGAATGCCATTGAGGGAGAAGTGTATGCTGTTTCGATAGATGAAGTTGTTACCCCTTTGAAGACTGTTAAGAAGAACCTACTGCGGGCCGGTTTATTTCCGGGTTGCGGCGAAGGTTGCCCATTCTGTGCTATTTCCCTATCCGATTGTCCCTTGCTAAGGTTAGGCATCCAAGGCCTAATGGATAGCAAGGAGATTTTATTCAAAAAGACTGCTGTTCAATTGGTGCCAATGAAAGAAGTTTCCGTGATTACCATCTTCAAAAATCCAATCAAGGCTCCCCCAAAGAAGCCTATTCAAATCTTGACAGTTGCGCCTGTGATCATTACTGTTCCAGGACCCCTCTCCTACGTGTCTGATAAAGCTGTCCCCTGGCATTATGGGGCAGACGTATATGTAAATGGAATCAAGCAAGAATTTGATGCTAGTGCCAGTATTTGCGATATCACCGGTCCGGCTAAAGTCACCCGCAGTGGCAGGCTCTTCTCGCCTGACATTGCGCCTCCCGCTATTCGAAAACCCCTCCTCATAAAACCTGCAAGTTTATCAAGTCCTGTTGCTGATCAAATTGTGTCCCCTGCTGCCGAGTCATCAAATGCTCGGGGCAAAGGGATTGAAGAAGAGCCTGCCCGGATGGAGGCACCAATACCCGTGAATGCTGAGGCCTCCCGACAAGAAATGGAGGAGATTCTGAAGATAATAAAGAAAAGTGATTTTAATGTTGTTGAGCAGTTAGGGCATACACCCTCCAAGATCTCCCTGCTCTCCCTATTGCTATGTTCCGAGGCTCACGCTAAGGCATTAATCTCATTTCTCAAGACGGCCCATGTGCCGCAGGAGACGTCTGCAGTTCAGTTCACTGACTGCATAGCAAATCTGACGGCGGACAACGGCTTGGGCTTTTCAGATGCTGACCTGACCGCAAAAGGGAGAGACCACAATGATGCCCTGCATGTCTCTATTGAATGCAGGGGCACTACTCTGGCACATGTATTGGTGGACACTGGTTCTTCTTTGAATGTTCTTCCGAAAAAGGCTTTGGATCGTCTGGATTATGAAGGCCTGGAGTTGAAACCCAGCAATATCATCGTCAGAGCCTTTGACGGTTCCAAGAGGATGGTTCATGGAGAGGTTAACATCCCTATTCGTGTGGGCTCTCAAGTGTTTGACTCTACCTTTTACGTGATGGATATACGTCCATCGTACTCCTGTCTGTTGGGTAGACCTTGGATCCACAAAGCTGGGGCAGTGACCTCCACCTTACACCAAAAACTGAAGTATCCCGTCAGGGGGAAAATTGTCACTGTGCAAGGAGAAGAGGAGTATATGGTGAGCCATTTGAATTCCTTCAGGTACATCGAGATGGACGGAGAATTTATTGAAACTCCCTTCCAACATTTCGAGGAGGTACATCCAATTTCAGCAGCTGCGGAGACAATGGCCGAAGAGAATGATTCCTTGAAGATGGTTTCCCTAAGGGATGCCCGGGCTGTGGTTCAGAAAGGCAATGGTGCACACTGGGGTCAGCTTCCTGACTTCACTCAGAAGAACGACAAGTTTGGGCTAGGCTTTACTGCAGAGGCTCAGAAGGCGGTGCGCAAAGAGAAGATTGGAAAGGCTCCGGTGTTTATTTCCAGCTCAAGGGTGAATGCTATCGAGGAGGATGTGGAGGAAGCTGAGTTTGATAATTGGATCTACCCGACTGCCAGCGACGGACCAAGCAACTGGACAGCAAAGGATTTTACCCCTATCACATTTGTCACGCAGTAATTGATTTCTTTTGATTTCCAAATTTGTAACAAACAATATGTTAAAACTCTGTTGGCTCGGTGTCCTGCCCGGGGCATCGTAGCTCCATTTGTGAGGGCTTTTTGTATGACATTTTCATATATCATCAATCAAAACATTGGACGTTTGTTGCATTTCAAATCTTGTGCTCCTTTTCTTTCTGTGTTATACATATTGCAAAACAGCTATATTTACACACACTCACTTATACAGGTTTCAATCCACTCTGGATCTCACTGGCAACAGCTCTGCTACCGCCAGTTATGACTTCGAAAATCCGATCAACTTGGCCGAAGACGAAGGTGAAGATGATTGCGAAGTGCCTGGTGAACTCGCAAGACTGCTACTACAGGAAGAGAGGGCTATTCAACCACATGAAGAGCCTGTGGAGACAATTAACCTGGGTACTGAGACAGATAGGAAAGAGGTCAAAATTGGTGCCAATCTAGAGCTCAGCGTGAAGCAACGATTGATCCAGATGCTACAAGACTACATGGAGATCTTTGCCTGGTCCTATGAGGATATGCCTGGTTTGGATGCCGACATTGTAGTTCACCATTTGCCAACCAAGGAAGATTGCCCTCCAGTAAAGCAAAAAGTTCGACGAATGCGTCCAGAGATGTCTGAGAAGATTAAAGCTGAGGTGATGAAACAGTTTGATGCAGGTTTCCTTGCAGTAACTTCTTACCCTCAGTGGGTTGCCAATGTTGTGCCAGTGCCGAAGAAGGACGGTAAGGTCAGAATGTGTGTCGACTACAGGGATCTGAACAGGGCCAGCCCCAAGGATGACTTCCCCCTACCTCACATTGATGTCCTTGTTGACAATACAGCTCAACACAAGGTGTTCTCCTTCATGGATGGTTTTTCAGGGTACAATCAGATCAAGATGGCTCCAGAAGATATGGAGAAGACTACCTTTGTGACCCAGTGGGGCACCTTCTGTTATAAGGTCATGCCATTCGGATTGAAAAATGCTGGGGCAACCTATCAGCGTGCCATGGTTGCTTTATTTCATGATATGATCCATCATGAGATTGAAGTATACGTTGATGACATGATTGCAAGGTCTCAAACTGAGGAGGAGCACCTTGATCATCTGAGGAAGTTGTTTGACCGACTCAAGTTGTACAAGCTGAGATTGAATCCCAACAAATGCACCTTCGGGGTGAGGTCCGGAAAATTGCTAGGTTTCATTGTAAGTGATAAAGGTATCCAGGTGGACCCTGCCAAGGTTAAAGCTATTCAAGAGATGCCGACCCCAAAAACAGAGAAAGAAGTCAGAGGTTTCCTAGGACGATTGAATTACATTGCCCGATTCATCTCACATCTGACTGCTACTTGTGAGCCAATCTTCAAATTACTGAAGAAAGATCAAGTGGTACGCTGGAATGATGAATGTCAGGCCGCCTTTGAAAGAATAAAGGAATACCTCCAAGAGCCACCCATTCTTATGCCACCAGTGGAAGGAAGACCTCTGATACTATACTTGACAGTGCTTGATAATTCAATGGGGTGTGTGCTGGGGCAGCATGACGAGTCTGGCCGAAAAGAGCACGCTATTTATTACTTGAGCAAAAAGTTTACCGACTGTGAGTCTCGTTACTCACTGCTTGAGAAAACTTGCTGCGCTCTTGTATGGGCTGCTCGCCGGCTGAGACAGTATATGCTGACTCACACTACTTTATTGATTTCAAAGATGGATCCCATCAAGTACATATTTGAAAAGCCCGCTCTGTCTGGGAGAATAGCGAGATGGCAAATGATCTTAACAGAATATGATATCCAGTATACAACTCAGAAAGCAATTAAGGGAAGTGTACTGGCTGATCATTTGGCACACCAACCTGTGGACGATTATCAATCATTGAACTTTGATTTTCCGGACGAAGACATCATGGTGGTAACTGACTGTGAAGTACCTGGACCGGATGAAGGACCTGAGGAAGGATCCCGATGGTCTATGCATTTTGACGGAGCCTCCAATGCTTTGGGTAACGGCGTCGGTGCTGTAATCATATCTCCCAAGGGGACTCATACTCCACTCACCGCCCGATTATGTTTCAGCTGCACCAACAACATGGCAGAATATGAGGCATGTATCATGGGTTTACAAGCTGCGATCGATTTGAGGATCAAGTTTCTAAGTGTCTTCGGAGATTCCGCTCTCGTGATCAATCAGATCAAAGGCGAGTGGGATACGAAACACCCGAATCTCATTCCTTACAAGGAGTATGTGTCGACCTTGCTCCCTCACTTTGAAGAGATAACTTTTGAGCACTTCCCTAGAGAGGAGAATCAGCTAGCGGACGCACTAGCCACGATGTCTTCGATGTTCAAAGTTAAATGGAATAATGAGGCTCCTCAAATCACAATCTGGAAGTTGGATGAACCGGCTTACTGCTGCGAGCTCGAGGCTGAGAAGGTGACTGAAAAACCCTGGTATCACGAGGTGAAGAGGTACTTGGAAGCCCAGGAATACCCGGAAGGTGCATCTGTCAATGATAAGAAGTTCATGAGGAGATTTGCTGCAAAATTCTTCCTCAGCAACGGCATTCTCTACAAACGGAATCATGATTCAACTCTGTTACGTTGTGTGGATAAGGCTGAAGCAGAGAAAATTATGATGGAACTACATGAAGGTACATTTGGGACCCATTCCAGTGGACACACCATGGCTAAGAAAATCCTTCGGGCAGGATATTTCTGGTCCACGATGGAAGCCGATTGTTACCAACACTCCCGGACTTGTCATAAGTGCCAGATCTATGCTGACAAAGTGCATATCCCTCCGGTTCCTTTGAATGTCCTAACGGCACCTTGGCCTTTCGCAATGTGGGGCATCGATATGATCGGTGAGATCCGACCGACGGCATCCAATGGGCACCGCTTCATCTTGGTGGCGATCGATTACTTCACGAAATGGGTCGAGGCAGCTTCCTATGCCACAGTAACCAAGAGCGTCGTGGCACGTTTCATCCGGCATAATCTGATTTGTCGGTACGGAGTCCCAGAAAGAATCATTACGGACAATGGTACCAATCTCAATAACAAAATGATCACCGAACTCTGCGAGCAATTCAAGATACAACACCACAACTCTTCTCCTTACCGACCGAAGATGAATGGGGCTGTAGAAGCGGCGAACAAGAATATTAAGAAAATTGTGCAGAAGATGACAGTGACCTACAAAGATTGGCACGAGATGTTACCGTTCGCTCTTCATGGGTATCGCACCTCAGCAAGGACATCAACCGGGGCAACTCCTTTCTCCTTGGTCTACGGCATGGAGGCAGTCTTGCCGATCGAAATCCAGATACCCTCTCTCCGGATAATGAAGGATGCAGACTTGAATGAAGATGATTGGATCCAGACTCGACTGGATCAACTAAATCTGATTGACGAAAAAAGGCTCACTGCTATCTGTCATGGTCAAACGTATCAAAAACGGATGATCAGGGCATTTAACAAGAAAGTCAGACCGCAAGAGTATCAAGTTGGGGACCTGGTAATCAAACGCATCATCCTTCCTCAAAGTGATCCCCGGGGCAAATGGACCCCTACTTATGAAGGGCCATTTGTGGTTAAACGTGTGTTCTCAGGAGGAGCCATGATCCTAACCACCATGGATGGTGACGACCTTCCTCACCCCGCCAATGCAGACATAGTGAAAAAATACTACGCATAAATAAAAGACCCGCTAGGTTGACATACCTAGGCAAAAATAAGGGCTTCCCGGCGAACCAAAAGGGTTCGGGCAAAAATAAGGGATGAAATAAATAAAAATCTGTACACCCGGCAAGTCGAAAACCTGAAAGGGCGGCTTGGGCAAAAAAGGGTATCCCGTTGGACTGAAAACCCGAAAGGGCGGCCCAGGCAAAAGTTAGGGATAAAAGCGTAACACTATGTCTCATTGGATCACTTCGCACCCGGAATTCGGCATCAACTATCTGGCTCAGATTACGGCATCGACCAATCAGCTTCATTTTCGACCAGGCAGCAAAGCGATGAGACGTTCGAAGACATAAAGGCAATAGCAGAGTTGGAACCCAGTGGGATTGTTCACATAGCTGTTTTGTTTTTCAAATTGTAAACTCTATGTTATTTGGCGGCGTCCTCTTACTAGGATGTCAGCCTCTTGTACAAAAAACGCCTATTCACAGGCCAAGTTTAAATCAATACAAATTCACTTGTCCATACAAATTGCCATTGTTTTTCTTTTTCTGTTTGTCTTGCGAAGAACGTCCAATGCTCATTTTTGATATATGCATTTGACATTAAATTGCTGATCCCTAAATGTTTGCATATGAAAAAAGAGATTAATTGCAAGTGACATCAAAGACAGGGGCAATGTGTAGTTGTCTAAAGCGGTCTAGTTGCTTTGTCCACCAAGGCACCAAGGTAGGTTCAACTGAAAATATTGGTCGAATCATCTTAGCTCCCCGCAGAATAAAACAGGTTCAGCAGCACTTTCCCCAAGCGGGAGTCGATTCCCCGTCGATCCTGAAAAAAGGCACAACGTTCCCCGGCAAATCTTAAAAGCTCATCCCCAGTAGATTCTGCGAGCTTATCCCCGGCGAAGTACGAACGTCACGCCAAGTTTTATTTAGAGTTATTTCCTCACAAGGACTTATAACTGGGTTATCCTCAGCTAAAAGCCACGGAAGACCGTTCTCGGCGAAAGTTCCTTCAATCCCCAGCGAAGTTTATCTTTGGTTTTCCCAAGCAGAGTTTATCTTTGGGGTTCCCCAGCAGAGTTTATCATCATTATCCTCAGCGGAATCCATCGTTAAAGTCCTCAGCAGGCCTCTCATCAGAGCTTCGGCCAAGTATCTCTTCCGCAAAGCAGCTTCCCGGCCATTCGTCAAGGATTTATTTTCCTAAGATGAAATTACACTCATAAACATTTCACATTTTCATACATCTTGCTTACATACATGATGAGACACATACAACATCAAATGTTGAACATCATGACATCATGCATATCATACATCATGACATTGCATACAGCTTACGTCTTTGCCTTTTCAGGAAAAAGACAATCTCAAAAAAGACTACTTTCAACTGTCACAATTCCAGATTTGATACCTGTATCTAGCCAGGGCACATCTGAGAGTGATCAGTTTCCAGACTCGATTCCTGTATCCAGCCAGGGCACGTCTGCAGAGTTCAAAGATTCGACTCCTGTATCCAGCCAGGGCACATCTTTCAACTGTCACATTTCCAGATTCGATTCCTGTATCCAGCCAGGGCATATCTGTTGACCACATTTCCAGACTCGATTCCTGTATCTAGCCAGGGCACGTCTGCAGAGTTCAAAGATTCGACTCCTGTATCCAGCCAGGGCATATCTATTGACGACTATTTCCAGATTCGACTCCTGTATCCAGCCAGGGCACATCTGTGAGCAACCGATCGTAGATTCGATACCTGTATCCAGCCAGGGCATATCTGCATAAGGAGACTGAAGATCAAACACCTGTAACAAGCCAGGAAAACATCTGTCTTTCTTAAACACACAAGTTCTCGCTAAGGAATCTCTTATGCGATCAACACTTCCAAGTGGCATCTATAAGCCCATTCCCGACAAAGTTCTGT
The DNA here is from genome assembly GCA_948472305.1 of Vicia faba. Taxonomy (NCBI): domain Eukaryota; kingdom Viridiplantae; phylum Streptophyta; class Magnoliopsida; order Fabales; family Fabaceae; genus Vicia; species Vicia faba. The sequence goes on from OX451741.1 coordinate 1,206,255,421, forward strand.
CACCTTTCCAGATGGCATCTACAAAGCCCATCTCCCTATCCACCATCTCTCCAAATGGCATCTATAAGCCCATTCCCGACACCACATTGTTGAGACTCCAGCATGCGAGTGCAAATTTCCGGGCACTCTAGTGTCCAATCTCCTTTTACCCTCGAGTCACGAAAGGCAAACTTGCCAATCTAACTCTTCAGGTCCAAGAAGATTGAACAGGGGCAACTGTTGTACCCCAAAATTTGCCCTCCCATTTCCTCAACATTTTTCTCATCACAAGACATTTAAAGATCAAGATACAATTAGGGTTTCCTCTGCTCAAGACTTCTCCTTGCACTGTGGACTCAAATTAGGGTTTGTGTTTGCCTAAAGATGTTTTGACCTAAAATGCCTAAGATGACTTTCATGCTTCATGTTGGACTCCCAAGTTTACCTATACCAAGTTTCAAGTCTTGATTCCAAGTTTTACCCAGTCAATTGGACAGTTGACCTAGAAATCAGCTGTATTGGGGAAAAAGTCAACTGTGGCCAATTGACAGTCAAATCTCATAAAATTTGATCCACATCAACATTTTGAATTCATATGAACCATTTGATCAAGTTTGGATCACAATTCCACAAGAAATTTGATCAGATCACCAAAAGGGCAAAATGGTCATTTTTAGGGTTTTGACTGCACTAAGGCAATTTTTGACTGTTTGACCTAGCCAATGGCAAACCAAGTTCACCTATGGACTCAAGGCCCCCATGGAATTATCTTGACATGTTCATCAAGCTCAAAAGATCCCAAGTATACAAGATTGATAGTTGAATTTCCCAGTCAATTGATCAATTTTGACTGTATACTGAAAAGTCAAACTTTGACTTTTTGGTCAAAATCAAGAGTAAAGATTCATTTTTCATCAAAACATGCCAAATTATGAAACTTGTTCACCAAGAAATCACAAAATGCAAATTAGGGTTTGAAAATGGAATTTTTCATAACTTAGAATTTTTCTAAGTTATGAAAAACCCTAATTTTTCCCAACTTTGCCCCATCTTTTCACCATGATCCATTGGGATTCAAACAAAAGTCAAAACATGAAAGTTGTAGCTTGTTGCAAAATCTACAACTTTGATTCACAAAGTTTTCTCATTTGAAGCTTGTATCTCAAGTTATGATTTTTTGAATAAGGGCACTAAACCATCTTTTAACTTAGTGAAATTTGACCTATTTTGACAAGGTTTTCTACCCTACTTCAAGGCCGCTTTTCATGCCCTTCCAATTGGAATTTTGATTTGCATTTCAAAGATGGATTGTAGTACACATTCCAAGCTTTCCAAAATGTCCAAGAACTCATCAAACAACCTCATAACTTGGGAGATTCGAATTTCACAAGTTGGCAAAAATTCACTTTTGTTCTTCATCAAGACATGTTCATAACCTTGCCAATTTGAAATCAGTTTGCTTTATGCTTGATTACAGGTCCTTGAACCATTTCATACTCAATAATTTAATGCATATTCAATGTGTTAAGGTCATGTTCTTTGTGTTCTAACATTGCATAATGGTTTAATCCTAAACTAGATAAAGTGGAATTTCCATTTTTGAAAAGTTTAGCTTTATGTCAATTGGTAAATCAAACAAGTACATAGAAGATCTGCTTAGCACAAGATTATGGGCATAACACACTGATCAAGAGGAGTTGATGCAGCACATTAGGGGGTCCTATACTGACCTAGAACACCAATTTGCTTTTGGTAGCTTAAGTGTGAAGAAAGGTCCATAATATATGCTATCTCTCATATCAGCAAAGGAACACAGCACAAAAGATATCAAACACATTCCATAGACCACATTGAAGCTTTTGCACGAGCCATTTCCCTTAAAAACACCCTCCATCTCAGAATCATCCTCAAACTGCACAAACAGGGGTGCCCCTGCAGTTTGAGTGCAATCTCTCAATCCCTTCAAGCATTTCTGTCCAAACCTGTTCCTCTACCTTCCTTACAACATATGCAAGCTATCCAGAAGCTAAGGCACGATCTGTAGTTGCTCTAACCACTTCCACCATTTTCACATCTTTGACTTGCAGGTGAAGTTCTATAGCTTGATACAAGAAGTTTCAAGACAAAGTGAGCATTGAAAAAGCATCCCTGGACTTCAAGGAAGCTTTTCCAATCATTACATTGCACTGAAAGTCTCTCATTCTCCACATAGAAGTTCAACTGCACAGGTAAAAGTTTGAATTCGTATCTCTCTTATTAGGCATCTTTAGTCTTAAGTTTGTGAAGAAACAAAGTCCTACTCATAGCCCTGAACATGTACATAGCTTTACTTTTCATTTCTTTTGTCTGAGTGAAGAGAATTTGAGCTCTGAAAATGGTAGAAAAACTAGGTCAGAAAAGAGGGGGAGAGAAATTCTCTCTCATCTGGGAGAGATAGGTCATGTTCTTTATATGGTTGAAACCGTCTCTTAATGCTCTACACTTTTCATGTTATGAGTTTTGCTTGAAAGTCCAGGAATCCAGAGTTAGAAAACGCGTGTTTTGTGTGAAGAAAGCTGTACAGAGGTTGAAGAAGAAGTGATCTGGGCTGGGCCTGGATTTGTTTCCTTTTCACACCCCATTTTTTGGTTTACACCCCCCTGAGCCCATTTGCTCATTTTTTGACATTTTTGACTTTTTCTTTTTGGATTGACTTTGTTTATTTTTTCTCATACCATTAAAATTTTTAAAATATTTTTTCCACCACTTCTTGTATTTATGGCATATTTATTTGTTTATTTCTTTTGTTATATACAAATATATATATATATATACTATTATTGAAATAAATAGAAAATAGTGTAGATACATTTTTATTATTTTATTTACTTTATGAAAATATTTTACACAAAAAAAATATACTTTACTTTTTATTTTTTTTATTAAAATATTTAAATATTTATTTTAGAAAAATACATATTTAGGGATATATATATATATATTTGATTATTAATGTATTTAAGAAAAAGATATAAAAATACTTGATTTTTTTATTTTATTAACATTTGATACAAAAATACTTTTTTTTTTACAATATACTTCATTTTAGGTTATTTTTATAAATAATAAATAAATAGTAGAATTAAATTAGATAATAATATCTTTTATTTAAAAATTAGGGTTTTTACCCTAAGTTCAAAAATACTAAAAAATAAATACATTTTTATTTCTTTTTCCTTTTACATAAATATTTTCTCATACACATAAAAACTTTCTTTTTTACATTTCACATATTTATTTTATTTACATTTAAATTATGCAATTTATTTACTATGCAAATATCCAATTGTTGTAATAATCTAGATTTAAATTCTTGTCAATATCCCCATTTGAACATTTGTACCCCCCTTCCCATATTTGGTTGTGTAATAGCTTAGTAATTTTAATTTCGCACTTTATTGCTTTCTAAATAATAACATGCTAGAATTAGGGTTTGTATGCGAAAAAACGATAAAAAATAGTTTGACCTAATACAAGACAAACAAGCATGAAAATAAACAACACATCTCACACTTGCACCCCTAGGGTATTCCACTTGTTGCCTTCAAATAAACGGGCCATATTGTATGTTGAACATCTTTGGGCAAAGTAAACAATTTGAATGATCATAGTCCCTCGACAAAACTTTTCAAAACAAACAAAACAAATGATCAAGTCCCTTAGAGAAATTGCCCAAAGACATTTAACGTCGTTACAATTATGGTCTAAACGATGACCCGCGCCTGTCCCTTTTCACATCCTAACACAAGGTTGCCCACCAAATACAATGGTGGTGCAAACTTGTTAAAAGGGTTAAAGTATAGCAATAATCTTTTGAGAAATTTAGGAGTAGATAACCTCTTAGTTACTTGAACCAACTTGCAAAACAAAACACTTGCCTAAATTCAAAAACCACACATCACTACACTTTCAAAACAACTTTCAAAAACAAATGAAAACCTTTTCAAAAGACGTACATCTTTGTATACATCCCCACATGGATCATTACAAAGGTAGCCACCACATTGGCCTCTTTTCAAAAACATTTTTTTAAAAACCCACACACTCAAGCACCATTTAAAACAATTGAAAACAAAAGGCAAGTGATCTAAGCAAGTAACTAAGAGCCCATGGATAACCATGGATAGAAAGGGTGCTAATACCTTCCCTTTCTATAATCTACTCCCCGAACCCAAGAAAACATCTCAAAAGGTTTTTGCTGTGCTTTTTAACCTTTCCTTAGGATAAAATAAAAAGTCGGTGGCGACTCTTGCTAACCGCAACATTTGCGAATACAAACGCAAACCTCAAGTCAGTTCTCCCACCGTATCACAGAACTGGCGACTCTGCTGGGGAGCCAGACCATTGAGCCTTCTCCCCAGCAGAGTCGCCAGTTCTGTGATACGGTGGGAGAACTGACTTGAGGTTTGCGTTTGTATTCGCAAATGTTGCGGTTAGCAAGAGTCGCCACCGACTTTTTATTTTATCCTAAGGAAAGGTTAAAAAGCACAGCAAAAACCTTTTGAGATGTTTTCTTGGGTTCGGGGAGTAGATTATAGAAAGGGAAGGTATTAGCACCCTTTCTATCCATGGTTATCCATGGGCTCTTAGTTACTTGCTTAGATCACTTGCCTTTTGTTTTCAATTGTTTTAAATGGTGCTTGAGTGTGTGGGTTTTTAAAAAAATGTTTTTGAAAAGAGGCCAATGTGGTGGCTACCTTTGTAATGATCCATGTGGGGATGTATACAAAGATGTACGTCTTTTGAAAAGGTTTTCATTTGTTTTTGAAAGTTGTTTTGAAAGTGTAGTGATGTGTGGTTTTTGAATTTAGGCAAGTGTTTTGTTTTGCAAGTTGGTTCAAGTAACTAAGAGGTTATCTACTCCTAAATTTCTCAAAAGATTATTGCTATACTTTAACCCTTTTAACAAGTTTGCACCACCATTGTATTTGGTGGGCAACCTTGTGTTAGGATGTGAAAAGGGACAGGCGCGGGTCATCGTTTAGACCATAATTGTAACGACGTTAAATGTCTTTGGGCAATTTCTCTAAGGGACTTGATCATTTGTTTTGTTTGTTTTGAAAAGTTTTGTCGAGGGACTATGATCATTCAAATTGTTTACTTTGCCCAAAGATGTTCAACATACAATATGGCCCGTTTATTTGAAGGCAACAAGTGGAATACCCTAGGGGTGCAAGTGTGAGATGTGTTGTTTATTTTCATGCTTGTTTGTCTTGTATTAGGTCAAACTATTTTTTATCGTTTTTTCGCATACAAACCCTAATTCTAGCATGTTATTATTTAGAAAGCAATAAAGTGCGAAATTAAAATTACTAAGCTATTACACAACCAAATATGGGAAGGGGGGTACAAATGTTCAAATGGGGATATTGACAAGAATTTAAATCTAGATTATTACAACAATTGGATATTTGCATAGTAAATAAATTGCATAATTTAAATGTAAATAAAATAAATATGTGAAATGTAAAAAAGAAAGTTTTTATGTGTATGAGAAAATATTTATGTAAAAGGAAAAAGAAATAAAAATGTATTTATTTTTTAGTATTTTTGAACTTAGGGTAAAAACCCTAATTTTTAAATAAAAGATATTATTATCTAATTTAATTCTACTATTTATTTATTATTTATAAAAATAACCTAAAATGAAGTATATTGTAAAAAAAAAAGTATTTTTGTATCAAATGTTAATAAAATAAAAAAATCAAGTATTTTTATATCTTTTTCTTAAATACATTAATAATCAAATATATATATATATATCCCTAAATATGTATTTTTCTAAAATAAATATTTAAATATTTTAATAAAAATAAAAAGTAAAGTATATTTTTTTTGTGTAAAATATTTTCATAAAGTAAATAAAATAATAAAAATGTATCTACACTATTTTCTATTTATTTCAATAATAGTATATATATATATATATATTTGTATATAACAAAAGAAATAAACAAATAAATATGCCATAAATACAAAAAGTGGTGGAAAAAATATTTTAAAAATTTTAATGGTATGAGAAAAAATAAACAAAGTCAATCCAAAAAGAAAAAGTCAAAAATGTCAAAAAATGAGCAAATGGGCTCAGGGGGGTGTAAACCAAAAAATGGGGTGTGAAAAGGAAACAAATCCAGGCCCAGCCCAGATCACTTCTTCTTCAACCTCTGTACAGCTTTCTTCACACAAAACACGCGTTTTCTAACTCTGGATTCCTGGACTTTCAAGCAAAACTCATAACATGAAAAGTGTAGAGCATTAAGAGACGGTTTCAACCATATAAAGAACATGACCTATCTCTCCCAGATGAGAGAGAATTTCTCTCCCCCTCTTTTCTGACCTAGTTTTTCTACCATTTTCAGAGCTCAAATTCTCTTCACTCAGACAAAAGAAATGAAAAGTAAAGCTATGTACATGTTCAGGGCTATGAGTAGGACTTTGTTTCTTCACAAACTTAAGACTAAAGATGCCTAATAAGAGAGATACGAATTCAAACTTTTACCTGTGCAGTTGAACTTCTATGTGGAGAATGAGAGACTTTCAGTGCAATGTAATGATTGGAAAAGCTTCCTTGAAGTCCAGGGATGCTTTTTCAATGCTCACTTTGTCTTGAAACTTCTTGTATCAAGCTATAGAACTTCACCTGCAAGTCAAAGATGTGAAAATGGTGGAAGTGGTTAGAGCAACTACAGATCGTGCCTTAGCTTCTGGATAGCTTGCATATGTTGTAAGGAAGGTAGAGGAACAGGTTTGGACAGAAATGCTTGAAGGGATTGAGAGATTGCACTCAAACTGCAGGGGCACCCCTGTTTGTGCAGTTTGAGGATGATTCTGAGATGGAGGGTGTTTGAAAGGGAAATGGCTCGTGCAAAAGCTTCAATGTGGTCTATGGAATGTGTTTGATATCTTTTGTGCTGTGTTCCTTTGCTGATATGAGAGATAGCATATGTTATGGACCTTTCTTCACACTTAAGCTACCAAAAGCAAATTGGTGTTCTAGGTCAGTATAGGACCCCCTAATGTGCTGCATCAACTCCTCTTGATCAGTGTGTTATGCCCATAATCTTGTGCTAAGCAGATCTTCTATGTACTTGTTTGATTTACCAATTGACATAAAGCTAAACTTTTCAAAAATGGAAATTCCACTTTATCTAGTTTAGGATTAAACCATTATGCAATGTTAGAACACAAAGAACATGACCTTAACACATTGAATATGCATTAAATTATTGAGTATGAAATGGTTCAAGGACCTGTAATCAAGCATAAAGCAAACTGATTTCAAATTGGCAAGGTTATGAACATGTCTTGATGAAGAACAAAAGTGAATTTTTGCCAACTTGTGAAATTCGAATCTCCCAAGTTATGAGGTTGTTTGATGAGTTCTTGGACATTTTGGAAAGCTTGGAATGTGTACTACAATCCATCTTTGAAATGCAAATCAAAATTCCAATTGGAAGGGCATGAAAAGTGGCCTTGAAGTAGGGTAGAAAACCTTGTCAAAATAGGTCAAATTTCACTAAGTTAAAAGATGGTTTAGTGCCCTTATTCAAAAAATCATAACTTGAGATACAAGCTTCAAATGAGAAAACTTTGTGAATCAAAGTTGTAGATTTTGCAACAAGCTACAACTTTCATGTTTTGACTTTTGTTTGAATCCCAATGGATCATGGTGAAAAGATGGGGCAAAGTTGGGAAAAAATTAGGGTTTTTCATAACTTAGAAAAATTCTAAGTTATGAAAAATTCCATTTTCAAACCCTAATTTGCATTTTGTGATTTCTTGGTGAACAAGTTTCATAATTTGGCATGTTTTGATGAAAAATGAATCTTGACTCTTGATTTTGACCAAAAAGTCAAAGTTTGACTTTTCAGTATACAGTCAAAATTGATCAATTGACTGGGAAATTCAACTATCAATCTTGTATACTTGGGATCTTTTGAGCTTGATGAACATGTCAAGATAATTCCATGGGGGCCTTGAGTCCATAGGTGAACTTGGTTTGCCATTGGCTAGGTCAAACAGTCAAAAATTGCCTTAGTGCAGTCAAAACCCTAAAAATGACCATTTTGCCCTTTTGGTGATCTGATCAAATTTCTTGTGGAATTGTGATCCAAACTTGATCAAATGGTTCATATGAATTCAAAATGTTGATGTGGATCAAATTTTATGAGATTTGACTGTCAATTGGCCACAGTTGACTTTTTCCCCAATACAGCTGATTTCTAGGTCAACTGTCCAATTGACTGGGTAAAACTTGGAATCAAGACTTGAAACTTGGTATAGGTAAACTTGGGAGTCCAACATGAAGCATGAAAGTCATCTTAGGCATTTTAGGTCAAAACATCTTTAGGCAAACACAAACCCTAATTTGAGTCCACAGTGCAAGGAGAAGTCTTGAGCAGAGGAAACCCTAATTGTATCTTGATCTTTAAATGTCTTGTGATGAGAAAAATGTTGAGGAAATGGGAGGGCAAATTTTGGGGTACAACAGTTGCCCCTGTTCAATCTTCTTGGACCTGAAGAGTTAGATTGGCAAGTTTGCCTTTCGTGACTCGAGGGTAAAAGGAGATTGGACACTAGAGTGCCCGGAAATTTGCACTCGCATGCTGGAGTCTCAACAATGTGGTGTCGGGAATGGGCTTATAGATGCCATTTGGAGAGATGGTGGATAGGGAGATGGGCTTTGTAGATGCCATCTGGAAAGGTGACAGAACTTTGTCGGGAATGGGCTTATAGATGCCACTTGGAAGTGTTGATCGCATAAGAGATTCCTTAGCGAGAACTTGTGTGTTTAAGAAAGACAGATGTTTTCCTGGCTTGTTACAGGTGTTTGATCTTCAGTCTCCTTATGCAGATATGCCCTGGCTGGATACAGGTATCGAATCTACGATCGGTTGCTCACAGATGTGCCCTGGCTGGATACAGGAGTCGAATCTGGAAATAGTCGTCAATAGATATGCCCTGGCTGGATACAGGAGTCGAATCTTTGAACTCTGCAGACGTGCCCTGGCTAGATACAGGAATCGAGTCTGGAAATGTGGTCAACAGATATGCCCTGGCTGGATACAGGAATCGAATCTGGAAATGTGACAGTTGAAAGATGTGCCCTGGCTGGATACAGGAGTCGAATCTTTGAACTCTGCAGACGTGCCCTGGCTGGATACAGGAATCGAGTCTGGAAACTGATCACTCTCAGATGTGCCCTGGCTAGATACAGGTATCAAATCTGGAATTGTGACAGTTGAAAGTAGTCTTTTTTGAGATTGTCTTTTTCCTGAAAAGGCAAAGACGTAAGCTGTATGCAATGTCATGATGTATGATATGCATGATGTCATGATGTTCAACATTTGATGTTGTATGTGTCTCATCATGTATGTAAGCAAGATGTATGAAAATGTGAAATGTTTATGAGTGTAATTTCATCTTAGGAAAATAAATCCTTGACGAATGGCCGGGAAGCTGCTTTGCGGAAGAGATACTTGGCCGAAGCTCTGATGAGAGGCCTGCTGAGGACTTTAACGATGGATTCCGCTGAGGATAATGATGATAAACTCTGCTGGGGAACCCCAAAGATAAACTCTGCTTGGGAAAACCAAAGATAAACTTCGCTGGGGATTGAAGGAACTTTCGCCGAGAACGGTCTTCCGTGGCTTTTAGCTGAGGATAACCCAGTTATAAGTCCTTGTGAGGAAATAACTCTAAATAAAACTTGGCGTGACGTTCGTACTTCGCCGGGGATAAGCTCGCAGAATCTACTGGGGATGAGCTTTTAAGATTTGCCGGGGAACGTTGTGCCTTTTTTCAGGATCGACGGGGAATCGACTCCCGCTTGGGGAAAGTGCTGCTGAACCTGTTTTATTCTGCGGGGAGCTAAGATGATTCGACCAATATTTTCAGTTGAACCTACCTTGGTGCCTTGGTGGACAAAGCAACTAGACCGCTTTAGACAACTACACATTGCCCCTGTCTTTGATGTCACTTGCAATTAATCTCTTTTTTCATATGCAAACATTTAGGGATCAGCAATTTAATGTCAAATGCATATATCAAAAATGAGCATTGGACGTTCTTCGCAAGACAAACAGAAAAAGAAAAACAATGGCAATTTGTATGGACAAGTGAATTTGTATTGATTTAAACTTGGCCTGTGAATAGGCGTTTTTTGTACAAGAGGCTGACATCCTAGTAAGAGGACGCCGCCAAATAACATAGAGTTTACAATTTGAAAAACAAAACAGCTATGTGAACAATCCCACTGGGTTCCAACTCTGCTATTGCCTTTATGTCTTCGAACGTCTCATCGCTTTGCTGCCTGGTCGAAAATGAAGCTGATTGGTCGATGCCGTAATCTGAGCCAGATAGTTGATGCCGAATTCCGGGTGCGAAGTGATCCAATGAGACATAGTGTTACGCTTTTATCCCTAACTTTTGCCTGGGCCGCCCTTTCGGGTTTTCAGTCCAACGGGATACCCTTTTTTGCCCAAGCCGCCCTTTCAGGTTTTCGACTTGCCGGGTGTACAGATTTTTATTTATTTCATCCCTTATTTTTGCCCGAACCCTTTTGGTTCGCCGGGAAGCCCTTATTTTTGCCTAGGTATGTCAACCTAGCGGGTCTTTTATTTATGCGTAGTATTTTTTCACTATGTCTGCATTGGCGGGGTGAGGAAGGTCGTCACCATCCATGGTGGTTAGGATCATGGCTCCTCCTGAGAACACACGTTTAACCACAAATGGCCCTTCATAAGTAGGGGTCCATTTGCCCCGGGGATCACTTTGAGGAAGGATGATGCGTTTGATTACCAGGTCCCCAACTTGATACTCTTGCGGTCTGACTTTCTTGTTAAATGCCCTGATCATCCGTTTTTGATACGTTTGACCATGACAGATAGCAGTGAGCCTTTTTTCGTCAATCAGATTTAGTTGATCCAGTCGAGTCTGGATCCAATCATCTTCATTCAAGTCTGCATCCTTCATTATCCGGAGAGAGGGTATCTGGATTTCGATCGGCAAGACTGCCTCCATGCCGTAGACCAAGGAGAAAGGAGTTGCCCCGGTTGATGTCCTTGCTGAGGTGCGATACCCATGAAGAGCGAACGGTAACATCTCGTGCCAATCTTTGTAGGTCACTGTCATCTTCTGCACAATTTTCTTAATATTCTTGTTCGCCGCTTCTACAGCCCCATTCATCTTCGGTCGGTAAGGAGAAGAGTTGTGGTGTTGTATCTTGAATTGCTCGCAGAGTTCGGTGATCATTTTGTTATTGAGATTGGTACCATTGTCCGTAATGATTCTTTCTGGGACTCCGTACCGACAAATCAGATTATGCCGGATGAAACGTGCCACGACGCTCTTGGTTACTGTGGCATAGGAAGCTGCCTCGACCCATTTCGTGAAGTAATCGATCGCCACCAAGATGAAGCGGTGCCCATTGGATGCCGTCGGTCGGATCTCACCGATCATATCGATGCCCCACATTGCGAAAGGCCAAGGTGCCGTTAGGACATTCAAAGGAACCGGAGGGATATGCACTTTGTCAGCATAGATCTGGCACTTATGACAAGTCCGGGAGTGTTGGTAACAATCGGCTTCCATCGTGGACCAGAAATATCCTGCCCGAAGGATTTTCTTAGCCATGGTGTGTCCACTGGAATGGGTCCCAAATGTACCTTCATGTAGTTCCATCATAATTTTCTCTGCTTCAGCCTTATCCACACAACGTAACAGAGTTGAATCATGATTCCGTTTGTAGAGAATGCCGTTGCTGAGGAAGAATTTTGCAGCAAATCTCCTCATGAACTTCTTATCATTGACAGATGCACCTTCCGGGTATTCCTGGGCTTCCAAGTACCTCTTCACCTCGTGATACCAGGGTTTTTCAGTCACCTTCTCAGCCTCGAGCTCGCAGCAGTAAGTCGGTTCATCCAACTTCCAGATTGTGATTTGAGGAGCCTCATTATTCCATTTAACTTTGAACATCGAAGACATCGTGGCTAGTGCGTCCGCTAGCTGATTCTCCTCTCTAGGGAAGTGCTCAAAAGTTATCTCTTCAAAGTGAGGGAGCAAGGTCGACACATACTCCTTGTAAGGAATGAGATTCGGGTGTTTCGTATCCCACTCGCCTTTGATCTGATTGATCACGAGAGCGGAATCTCCGAAGACACTTAGAAACTTGATCCTCAAATCGATCGCAGCTTGTAAACCCATGATACATGCCTCATATTCTGCCATGTTGTTGGTGCAGCTGAAATATAATCGGGCGGTGAGTGGAGTATGAGTCCCCTTGGGAGATATGATTACAGCACCGACGCCGTTACCCAAAGCATTGGAGGCTCCGTCAAAATGCATAGACCATCGGGATCCTTCCTCAGGTCCTTCATCCGGTCCAGGTACTTCACAGTCAGTTACCACCATGATGTCTTCGTCCGGAAAATCAAAGTTCAATGATTGATAATCGTCCACAGGTTGGTGTGCCAAATGATCAGCCAGTACACTTCCCTTAATTGCTTTCTGAGTTGTATACTGGATATCATATTCTGTTAAGATCATTTGCCATCTCGCTATTCTCCCAGACAGAGCGGGCTTTTCAAATATGTACTTGATGGGATCCATCTTTGAAATCAATAAAGTAGTGTGAGTCAGCATATACTGTCTCAGCCGGCGAGCAGCCCATACAAGAGCGCAGCAAGTTTTCTCAAGCAGTGAGTAACGAGACTCACAGTCGGTAAACTTTTTGCTCAAGTAATAAATAGCGTGCTCTTTTCGGCCAGACTCGTCATGCTGCCCCAGCACACACCCCATTGAATTATCAAGCACTGTCAAGTATAGTATCAGAGGTCTTCCTTCCACTGGTGGCATAAGAATGGGTGGCTCTTGGAGGTATTCCTTTATTCTTTCAAAGGCGGCCTGACATTCATCATTCCAGCGTACCACTTGATCTTTCTTCAGTAATTTGAAGATTGGCTCACAAGTAGCAGTCAGATGTGAGATGAATCGGGCAATGTAATTCAATCGTCCTAGGAAACCTCTGACTTCTTTCTCTGTTTTTGGGGTCGGCATCTCTTGAATAGCTTTAACCTTGGCAGGGTCCACCTGGATACCTTTATCACTTACAATGAAACCTAGCAATTTTCCGGACCTCACCCCGAAGGTGCATTTGTTGGGATTCAATCTCAGCTTGTACAACTTGAGTCGGTCAAACAACTTCCTCAGATGATCAAGGTGCTCCTCCTCAGTTTGAGACCTTGCAATCATGTCATCAACGTATACTTCAATCTCATGATGGATCATATCATGAAATAAAGCAACCATGGCACGCTGATAGGTTGCCCCAGCATTTTTCAATCCGAATGGCATGACCTTATAACAGAAGGTGCCCCACTGGGTCACAAAGGTAGTCTTCTCCATATCTTCTGGAGCCATCTTGATCTGATTGTACCCTGAAAAACCATCCATGAAGGAGAACACCTTGTGTTGAGCTGTATTGTCAACAAGGACATCAATGTGAGGTAGGGGGAAGTCATCCTTGGGGCTGGCCCTGTTCAGATCCCTGTAGTCGACACACATTCTGACCTTACCGTCCTTCTTCGGCACTGGCACAACATTGGCAACCCACTGAGGGTAAGAAGTTACTGCAAGGAAACCTGCATCAAACTGTTTCATCACCTCAGCTTTAATCTTCTCAGACATCTCTGGACGCATTCGTCGAACTTTTTGCTTTACTGGAGGGCAATCTTCCTTGGTTGGCAAATGGTGAACTACAATGTCGGCATCCAAACCAGGCATATCCTCATAGGACCAGGCAAAGATCTCCATGTAGTCTTGTAGCATCTGGATCAATCGTTGCTTCACGCTGAGCTCTAGATTGGCACCAATTTTGACCTCTTTCCTATCTGTCTCAGTACCCAGGTTAATTGTCTCCACAGGCTCTTCATGTGGTTGAATAGCCCTCTCTTCCTGTAGTAGCAGTCTTGCGAGTTCACCAGGCACTTCGCAATCATCTTCACCTTCGTCTTCGGCCAAGTTGATCGGATTTTCGAAGTCATAACTGGCGGTAGCAGAGCTGTTGCCAGTGAGATCCAGAGTGGATTGAAACCTGTATAAGTGAGTGTGTATTCGCAAATGTTGCGGTTAGCAAGAGTCGCCACCGACTTTTTATTTTATCCTAAGGAAAGGTTAAAAAGCACAGCAAAAACCTTTTGAGATGTTTTCTTGGGTTCGGGGAGTAGATTATAGAAAGGGAAGGTATTAGCACCCTTTCTATCCATGGTTATCCATGGGCTCTTAGTTACTTGCTTAGATCACTTGCCTTTTGTTTTCAATTGTTTTAAATGGTGCTTGAGTGTGTGGGTTTTTAAAAAAATGTTTTTGAAAAGAGGCCAATGTGGTGGCTACCTTTGTAATGATCCATGTGGGGAAGTAACTCTGGCGACTTCACTGTGGAACTCAAGATTTGCCCTCCCAAAACTCTGTGAGGAGAAGGTTTATTAGTCTGGCTCCGCTAGGGATTGGTAATTTGAAGTTTTAGCTTCGCTGGTGATAATGAAACTTAACTCTGAGTGGAGTTAGCTTCTGGAAGGTTCTCTGGCTGGGGATTGTGAGAGTCCTCTGATTGCTGTAGGTGTTGGTTTGAAATAAGTTACTGAATGTCGCCAAATCAGGGTCACATCTGAACTATATCTTGAGTGAAATTCTGAATGAGTTGCAGAATGTCACCAAATCTTGGGTTACATCTAAACTATTTCTGGAAGGAATCTCTGAATGAGTCATAGAATGTTGCCATCTCTGGGTCATATCTTGAACTATTTCTGGAAGCAGGTTTGGATAAGTTATAGAATGTCGCCATGTCTTGGGTCAGATCTTGAACTATATCATAGATCTTGATTTTGTGGAGGGTCAGAAATTGGGAGTTTTAATTGCCCGGTATTCTGTTGGTGGTTGCAATTTTCAGCAGGTGATGAAGAAAATTTTGATGATTACTACTTCAAGATGAAGGAACCTGGATGATTACTACTTCAAGATGAAGGAACCTGGACGATTACTACTTCAAGATGAAGGAACCTGGATGATTACTACTTCAAGATGAAGGAACCTTGATGATTACTACTTCAAGATGAAGGAACCTGGATGATTACTACTTCAAGATGAAGGAACCTGGATGATTACTACTTCAAGATGAAGGAACCTTGATGATTACTACTTCAAGATGAAGGAACCTGGATGATTACTACTTCAAGATGAAGGAACCTGGATGATTACTACTTCAAGATGAAGGAACCTGGACGATTACTACTTCAAGATGAAGGAACCTGGATGATTACTACTTCAAGATGAAGGAACCTTGATGATTACTACTTCAAGATGAAGGAACCTGGATGATTACTACTTCAAGATGAAGGAACCTGGATGATTACTACTTCAAGATGAAGGAACCTTGATGATTGCATATGCTAAGAATGCTGTTGAAAGGTAATTTGTGCTGGAGCATAAATCCTTGGCAAATGTTGGGGAAATAAACCCATGATTGCAGGTCTGCTAGAGAGGTGTCATCACTCCCCCCAGTATCAAATGCATGTGATGTTGCTGGGAAACTTGGTCTGTTCGTAACCCTTGAGATTGACATTCGAATGCCCCAAGTGATGGTGACGGAGACCTGCCCCAGGTTACTCTGCAATTGAGAGATTTTGTTGAAATCTTGACTGGATTGCCCCAGGTTAACTGAACTTTGAAAGATCTGTCGAACCCTTGAGATTGACATTCGAATGCCCCAGGTGTGATGGATAGTGACAGGTCATGCCCCTTGTTGATAGGAGATTTGTAATGGAAGTGTCAACCATTTGAAATGATTTTTGTTCACTGAGAGAGTTTTCGTTCCTCCGAACATTCGCTGTATGAATTTCTTCGTTGTCAAACAAATAGTCAAATGCGAACAGTGATATTCAAGTAATGCAAAGTTTATGTTTGTCTCGAAGTTTTGAAAAATGCGTTTTTTAGCAGAAATCTTTTCATAAGACAAGTCAACACAAGATATTAGAGCAAAGCCTTACAGGAGTCAGGATACCTTTTGTAACAGTATGCTTTCGAACTAACCCATGCTTCAATTAGGACTTTTGAAGGGTTGTAACATGGCTTGGTTCATGGTTTAAGAAACAAAGGATAAAGGCTCAAAGTATATTAATACCCACCCGCTCTTCGTGATGTTCTTCAACCTAAGCTTAGTTAATTGTGCGTCACACTCTGTTTTGAGTTTTGAACGACTTTCGGACGATGGTTCACCAGTTTGAATTCAGGGAAACAGTCATCATCTCCTTTTTTCTTTTCCAACACTTTTCATGTTGTTGAGGATTTTGTAATGACCTCACTATTTTGATTTTGATTTGTTATCCCTAACTTTTGCCTGACTGTTACCGTTTTCCGGGATTACTGTCAGCGTGATGCCCCAGCTTTCTTAAGCCTCCTTTATAGGTTTTGGCTCGGTGGGCTTTTTTCTTTCTCTTTTGAGAGATTGACTGTCTATGTGATAGGGAACCACCCCGGTCTTTTGGTTCCAAAGGAATGCCTTCTTTCTTGACATCGTTCGTTGTATTAAGAACTGAGAGTTTGCGACTTCAATGCGCATTTTCTTTTGAATTAACTGAGATACTACCCTGCCCCAGGTTTATATCAAAGGTTTTGATTGTTTAGAATAGAAAACTCCTACTTCTTTGGCTCGAAGGGGTTGACTAGGGATTATCTTCCTTATAACTCCAGTGTTTGGGAATTGAAAGAAATGCCTGTACATCATCAGCAAGGTCTGTTCAAAAGCATACTGTATAAGATTATGGTATTATTTCGTCATCCTCCCTCTAAAGGCTTGCAGCTTTTTATCAAGAGTCAAATATCATAAAGAAAAGCATAAGAGTAGTGAAACGAATGGATGAATTCAAGACAAACATATGCAATGCATTAATGAAACAACGTTTGACATTAAGAGATAATTGTTCGAATGACAAAGATATTACATCTCGCAAATTCAAATGAAACAAAAACAATCTCAATGATTTGGCATATCAGTAGTGATCACACTTGGAGGGTCAAAACATGATCTCCCCGGCATCAATCAAGTCTTGAATCTGGTTCTTCAAAGTCCAACAGCTGTCAGTGTCGTGCCCAGGGCTGTCAGAATGGTAGGCGCATCTCACACTTGGGTCAAACCTAGAAGAGGAAGTATCAGGATTTTGAGGAGAGTCCTTTGGCGTAATTAACTTCAACTTCAGCAATTGTTGAAATGCTTGCGACAAAGGCATGTTGATGTCAGTATACTGCCTTTCTTGATATCTCACCCTACGTCTCTTGCCCCGTTTTTGTTGCACAGTTGCGGGATCAGAGATTAGGATTGCCCCTGCGTGTTGATCATGACGACCCTTTTGACTAGTCACTGCACTGGACTCTTGCTTTCCGTTGTAGGGAAATATCTGAATATTGGAGGTTGTAGCTCCTTGGATTTTACCACTTTTGATGCCAGCTTCGACCCTTTCGCCAGTCAGTATTAGCTCGGTGAACCCGGCTGAGGAGCTTCCAATTAAGTGATTAAAGAAAAGCCCCTTCAACGTCCCCATGAAGATGTCAATCAGCTCTCTGTCAGTTAAAGGAGGTTGCACCCTGCCGGCCAGATCTCTCCACCTCTGAGCATACCCTCTGAAGCTCTCGTCAGAACCCATGGTCATGTTCTGCAATTGCACACGAGTTGGTGCAAGATCAGCATTATACTGATATTGTTTGTAAAAAGAAGTAGCCAAGTCCCCCCAGGTACGGATGCGGGAACTCTCCAATTGATAGAACCATTCGAGTTGAGTCCCTACCAAGCTTTCTTGGAAGAAATGGATCCAAAGCTTTGGATCAGCTGTGTATGGTTGAATCTTGCGGACATAAGATCTTAGATGCATCTGAGGGCAAGAGACTCCATCGTACAGAGCAAAGGTAGGGACTTTGAACTTTGGCGGAATGACCAATCCAGGAACCAAACCTAAGTCTCCTAGATCCAAGCCAGGTATTTGTTGAACCTCCATAGCATCGAGGCAATCCTCCAACTGTTTGTACTTGTCATCAGCGGAAGGATATTGTTCTTCAAAGTAACCAGCTTCATCAATCCCCAAACTGTGGTCTTCTTCAAGACTGACCCCCTTGTCTTTGAGAAGGAGAGCTTTCAGATCTTCTTGCCCTTTACCCATAGCCAGCAGCATTTGTTGGAATTGAGCATTTTGAGCCTGGAGATCCTTCACTGTTTGTTCCATATCCATCTTACTGAAATAAACAGTAGGAAGAATAAGGAGACCTGTATGGGAGAAACCTGTTATGCAATGACATGTGTGATATATATATGCAATGTTTTCAAGGATCTCTTGGGGTAAACACAAGAGAATGTTAGAGGTTGAACTTCGATCTTTGATTGGAGAACTTTGCACCGGTGGATGTCTTTCCACGAGAATCAAGCTCACCATGTCGAGTGGGTCATAGCCACTGATTCAAGTTGTTGTTCTTGAACTTTGATTGGATTGGTTAGAGGAGAAACCCCTTGCCCCTTGATAGACGTCTGGTTCAACGTAACCCTGCATCAAAAAGAACCCTCGAGATCCTTGAAATGGTTATTGAAAATGCTATGGTATGATGTCATGATGTTATGTACATGTACGCACAAGCAAGTGAGTGTATATATAGGCAAACATATTCACACAAAGCAGACAAGTCCTTAGGTTTAGGCTTGCATGAGGTTCAGGTACTACCCTCTTTCAGTTCGTTGGTTAAAACCTGTCTTATCAAAAGTAACCGGGTTCTAGAGGATCTCATATCATTGGCTACCCTCAATCGGTCATAACTCCAGCATTGCAACCTTTTCTCGCGGCCGGAACCATCTCGAGAGTTTAGCCTCAATGAGTGTAGCATACTGCTACTGTTCTAATGGCCAAGTTGGTCAGTTTAAGGTTCTAAGGTCGGTTGGTGCTTAATGACTCCTTGGAAGACCCATATTCTCCCCGTTTCAACACGGGGGATATCGGTACAGACCAAGGCGCCACACCAACGTAGCCACTGCTTCACCCATGTCGGTATACGCCGGACAGGTCCCTCACAGATTATGCTACCTAAAAGGGTATTCCCCAGATCCGGGTTAGGATCTATGAAACTCCGATACAAAGCCCACAAATGTAAAGCAAACAAAGCAATCAATTGAAAACAAAGGTGATCTAAACCCTAAGGTAACCCCACTTTTAAAAAAAAATTTCCCCAGCAGAGTCGCCAGTTCTGTGATACGGTGGGAGAACTGACTTGAGGTTTGCGTTTGTATTCGCAAATGTTGCGGTTAGCAAGAGTCGCCACCGACTTTTTATTTTATCCTAAGGAAAGGTTAAAAAGCACAGCAAAAACCTTTTGAGATGTTTTCTTGGGTTCGGGGAGTAGATTATAGAAAGGGAAGGTATTAGCACCCTTTCTATCCATGGTTATCCATGGGCTCTTAGTTACTTGCTTAGATCACTTGCCTTTTGTTTTCAATTGTTTTAAATGGTGCTTGAGTGTGTGGGTTTTTAAAAAAATGTTTTTGAAAAGAGGCCAATGTGGTGGCTACCTTTGTAATGATCCATGTGGGGATGTATACAAAGATGTACGTCTTTTGAAAAGGTTTTCATTTGTTTTTGAAAGTTGTTTTGAAAGTGTAGTGATGTGTGGTTTTTGAATTTAGGCAAGTGTTTTGTTTTGCAAGTTGGTTCAAGTAACTAAGAGGTTATCTACTCCTAAATTTCTCAAAAGATTATTGCTATACTTTAACCCTTTTAACAAGTTTGCACCACCATTGTATTTGGTGGGCAACCTTGTGTTAGGATGTGAAAAGGGACAGGCGCGGGTCATCGTTTAGACCATAATTGTAACGACGTTAAATGTCTTTGGGCAATTTCTCTAAGGGACTTGATCATTTGTTTTGTTTGTTTTGAAAAGTTTTGTCGAGGGACTATGATCATTCAAATTGTTTACTTTGCCCAAAGATGTTCAACATACAATATGGCCCGTTTATTTGAAGGCAACAAGTGGAATACCCTAGGGGTGCAAGTGTGAGATGTGTTGTTTATTTTCATGCTTGTTTGTCTTGTATTAGGTCAAACTATTTTTTATCGTTTTTTCGCATACAAACCCTAATTCTAGCATGTTATTATTTAGAAAGCAATAAAGTGCGAAATTAAAATTACTAAGCTATTACACAACCAAATATGGGAAGGGGGGTACAAATGTTCAAATGGGGATATTGACAAGAATTTAAATCTAGATTATTACAACAATTGGATATTTGCATAGTAAATAAATTGCATAATTTAAATGTAAATAAAATAAATATGTGAAATGTAAAAAAGAAAGTTTTTATGTGTATGAGAAAATATTTATGTAAAAGGAAAAAGAAATAAAAATGTATTTATTTTTTAGTATTTTTGAACTTAGGGTAAAAACCCTAATTTTTAAATAAAAGATATTATTATCTAATTTAATTCTACTATTTATTTATTATTTATAAAAATAACCTAAAATGAAGTATATTGTAAAAAAAAAAGTATTTTTGTATCAAATGTTAATAAAATAAAAAAATCAAGTATTTTTATATCTTTTTCTTAAATACATTAATAATCAAATATATATATATATCCCTAAATATGTATTTTTCTAAAATAAATATTTAAATATTTTAATAAAAATAAAAAGTAAAGTATATTTTTTTTGTGTAAAATATTTTCATAAAGTAAATAAAATAATAAAAATGTATCTACACTATTTTCTATTTATTTCAATAATAGTATATATATATATATATATTTGTATATAACAAAAGAAATAAACAAATAAATATGCCATAAATACAAAAAGTGGTGGAAAAAATATTTTAAAAATTTTAATGGTATGAGAAAAAATAAACAAAGTCAATCCAAAAAGAAAAAGTCAAAAATGTCAAAAAATGAGCAAATGGGCTCAGGGGGGTGTAAACCAAAAAATGGGGTGTGAAAAGGAAACAAATCCAGGCCCAGCCCAGATCACTTCTTCTTCAACCTCTGTACAGCTTTCTTCACACAAAACACGCGTTTTCTAACTCTGGATTCCTGGACTTTCAAGCAAAACTCATAACATGAAAAGTGTAGAGCATTAAGAGACGGTTTCAACCATATAAAGAACATGACCTATCTCTCCCAGATGAGAGAGAATTTCTCTCCCCCTCTTTTCTGACCTAGTTTTTCTACCATTTTCAGAGCTCAAATTCTCTTCACTCAGACAAAAGAAATGAAAAGTAAAGCTATGTACATGTTCAGGGCTATGAGTAGGACTTTGTTTCTTCACAAACTTAAGACTAAAGATGCCTAATAAGAGAGATACGAATTCAAACTTTTACCTGTGCAGTTGAACTTCTATGTGGAGAATGAGAGACTTTCAGTGCAATGTAATGATTGGAAAAGCTTCCTTGAAGTCCAGGGATGCTTTTTCAATGCTCACTTTGTCTTGAAACTTCTTGTATCAAGCTATAGAACTTCACCTGCAAGTCAAAGATGTGAAAATGGTGGAAGTGGTTAGAGCAACTACAGATCGTGCCTTAGCTTCTGGATAGCTTGCATATGTTGTAAGGAAGGTAGAGGAACAGGTTTGGACAGAAATGCTTGAAGGGATTGAGAGATTGCACTCAAACTGCAGGGGCACCCCTGTTTGTGCAGTTTGAGGATGATTCTGAGATGGAGGGTGTTTGAAAGGGAAATGGCTCGTGCAAAAGCTTCAATGTGGTCTATGGAATGTGTTTGATATCTTTTGTGCTGTGTTCCTTTGCTGATATGAGAGATAGCATATGTTATGGACCTTTCTTCACACTTAAGCTACCAAAAGCAAATTGGTGTTCTAGGTCAGTATAGGACCCCCTAATGTGCTGCATCAACTCCTCTTGATCAGTGTGTTATGCCCATAATCTTGTGCTAAGCAGATCTTCTATGTACTTGTTTGATTTACCAATTGACATAAAGCTAAACTTTTCAAAAATGGAAATTCCACTTTATCTAGTTTAGGATTAAACCATTATGCAATGTTAGAACACAAAGAACATGACCTTAACACATTGAATATGCATTAAATTATTGAGTATGAAATGGTTCAAGGACCTGTAATCAAGCATAAAGCAAACTGATTTCAAATTGGCAAGGTTATGAACATGTCTTGATGAAGAACAAAAGTGAATTTTTGCCAACTTGTGAAATTCGAATCTCCCAAGTTATGAGGTTGTTTGATGAGTTCTTGGACATTTTGGAAAGCTTGGAATGTGTACTACAATCCATCTTTGAAATGCAAATCAAAATTCCAATTGGAAGG
The DNA here is from genome assembly GCA_948472305.1 of Vicia faba. NCBI lineage: Eukaryota > Viridiplantae > Streptophyta > Magnoliopsida > Fabales > Fabaceae > Vicia > Vicia faba. Next base: position 1,206,277,795 of record OX451741.1, read on the forward strand.
GCATGAAAAGTGGCCTTGAAGTAGGGTAGAAAACCTTGTCAAAATAGGTCAAATTTCACTAAGTTAAAAGATGGTTTAGTGCCCTTATTCAAAAAATCATAACTTGAGATACAAGCTTCAAATGAGAAAACTTTGTGAATCAAAGTTGTAGATTTTGCAACAAGCTACAACTTTCATGTTTTGACTTTTGTTTGAATCCCAATGGATCATGGTGAAAAGATGGGGCAAAGTTGGGAAAAAATTAGGGTTTTTCATAACTTAGAAAAATTCTAAGTTATGAAAAATTCCATTTTCAAACCCTAATTTGCATTTTGTGATTTCTTGGTGAACAAGTTTCATAATTTGGCATGTTTTGATGAAAAATGAATCTTGACTCTTGATTTTGACCAAAAAGTCAAAGTTTGACTTTTCAGTATACAGTCAAAATTGATCAATTGATTGGGAAATTCAACTATCAATCTTGTATACTTGGGATCTTTTGAGCTTGATGAACATGTCAAGATAATTCCATGGGGGCCTTGAGTCCATAGGTGAACTTGGTTTGCCATTGGCTAGGTCAAACAGTCAAAAATTGCCTTAGTGCAGTCAAAACCCTAAAAATGACCATTTTGCCCTTTTGGTGATCTGATCAAATTTCTTGTGGAATTGTGATCCAAACTTGATCAAATGGTTCATATGAATTCAAAATGTTGATGTGGATCAAATTTTATGAGATTTGACTGTCAATTGGCCACAGTTGACTTTTTCCCCAATACAGCTGATTTCTAGGTCAACTGTCCAATTGACTGGGTAAAACTTGGAATCAAGACTTGAAACTTGGTATAGGTAAACTTGGGAGTCCAACATGAAGCATGAAAGTCATCTTAGGCATTTTAGGTCAAAACATCTTTAGGCAAACACAAACCCTAATTTGAGTCCACAGTGCAAGGAGAAGTCTTGAGCAGAGGAAACCCTAATTGTATCTTGATCTTTAAATGTCTTGTGATGAGAAAAATGTTGAGGAAATGGGAGGGCAAATTTTGGGGTACAACAGTTGCCCCTGTTCAATCTTCTTGGACCTGAAGAGTTAGATTGGCAAGTTTGCCTTTCGTGACTCGAGGGTAAAAGGAGATTGGACACTAGAGTGCCCGGAAATTTGCACTCGCATGCTGGAGTCTCAACAATGTGGTGTCGGGAATGGGCTTATAGATGCCATTTGGAGAGATGGTGGATAGGGAGATGGGCTTTGTAGATGCCATCTGGAAAGGTGACAGAACTTTGTCGGGAATGGGCTTATAGATGCCACTTGGAAGTGTTGATCGCATAAGAGATTCCTTAGCGAGAACTTGTGTGTTTAAGAAAGACAGATGTTTTCCTGGCTTGTTACAGGTGTTTGATCTTCAGTCTCCTTATGCAGATATGCCCTGGCTGGATACAGGTATCGAATCTACGATCGGTTGCTCACAGATGTGCCCTGGCTGGATACAGGAGTCGAATCTGGAAATAGTCGTCAATAGATATGCCCTGGCTGGATACAGGAGTCGAATCTTTGAACTCTGCAGACGTGCCCTGGCTAGATACAGGAATCGAGTCTGGAAATGTGGTCAACAGATATGCCCTGGCTGGATACAGGAATCGAATCTGGAAATGTGACAGTTGAAAGATGTGCCCTGGCTGGATACAGGAGTCGAATCTTTGAACTCTGCAGACGTGCCCTGGCTGGATACAGGAATCGAGTCTGGAAACTGATCACTCTCAGATGTGCCCTGGCTAGATACAGGTATCAAATCTGGAATTGTGACAGTTGAAAGTAGTCTTTTTTGAGATTGTCTTTTTCCTGAAAAGGCAAAGACGTAAGCTGTATGCAATGTCATGATGTATGATATGCATGATGTCATGATGTTCAACATTTGATGTTGTATGTGTCTCATCATGTATGTAAGCAAGATGTATGAAAATGTGAAATGTTTATGAGTGTAATTTCATCTTAGGAAAATAAATCCTTGACGAATGGCCGGGAAGCTGCTTTGCGGAAGAGATACTTGGCCGAAGCTCTGATGAGAGGCCTGCTGAGGACTTTAACGATGGATTCCGCTGAGGATAATGATGATAAACTCTGCTGGGGAACCCCAAAGATAAACTCTGCTTGGGAAAACCAAAGATAAACTTCGCTGGGGATTGAAGGAACTTTCGCCGAGAACGGTCTTCCGTGGCTTTTAGCTGAGGATAACCCAGTTATAAGTCCTTGTGAGGAAATAACTCTAAATAAAACTTGGCGTGACGTTCGTACTTCGCCGGGGATAAGCTCGCAGAATCTACTGGGGATGAGCTTTTAAGATTTGCCGGGGAACGTTGTGCCTTTTTTCAGGATCGACGGGGAATCGACTCCCGCTTGGGGAAAGTGCTGCTGAACCTGTTTTATTCTGCGGGGAGCTAAGATGATTCGACCAATATTTTCAGTTGAACCTACCTTGGTGCCTTGGTGGACAAAGCAACTAGACCGCTTTAGACAACTACACATTGCCCCTGTCTTTGATGTCACTTGCAATTAATCTCTTTTTTCATATGCAAACATTTAGGGATCAGCAATTTAATGTCAAATGCATATATCAAAAATGAGCATTGGACGTTCTTCGCAAGACAAACAGAAAAAGAAAAACAATGGCAATTTGTATGGACAAGTGAATTTGTATTGATTTAAACTTGGCCTGTGAATAGGCGTTTTTTGTACAAGAGGCTGACATCCTAGTAAGAGGACGCCGCCAAATAACATAGAGTTTACAATTTGAAAAACAAAACAGCTATGTGAACAATCCCACTGGGTTCCAACTCTGCTATTGCCTTTATGTCTTCGAACGTCTCATCGCTTTGCTGCCTGGTCGAAAATGAAGCTGATTGGTCGATGCCGTAATCTGAGCCAGATAGTTGATGCCGAATTCCGGGTGCGAAGTGATCCAATGAGACATAGTGTTACGCTTTTATCCCTAACTTTTGCCTGGTCCGCCCTTTCGGGTTTTCAGTCCAACGGGATACCCTTTTTTGCCCAAGCCGCCCTTTCAGGTTTTCGACTTGCCGGGTGTACAGATTTTTATTTATTTCATCCCTTATTTTTGCCCGAACCCTTTTGGTTCGCCGGGAAGCCCTTATTTTTGCCTAGGTATGTCAACCTAGCGGGTCTTTTATTTATGCGTAGTATTTTTTCACTATGTCTGCATTGGCGGGGTGAGGAAGGTCGTCACCATCCATGGTGGTTAGGATCATGGCTCCTCCTGAGAACACACGTTTAACCACAAATGGCCCTTCATAAGTAGGGGTCCATTTGCCCCGGGGATCACTTTGAGGAAGGATGATGCGTTTGATTACCAGGTCCCCAACTTGATACTCTTGCGGTCTGACTTTCTTGTTAAATGCCCTGATCATCCGTTTTTGATACGTTTGACCATGACAGATAGCAGTGAGCCTTTTTTCGTCAATCAGATTTAGTTGATCCAGTCGAGTCTGGATCCAATCATCTTCATTCAAGTCTGCATCCTTCATTATCCGGAGAGAGGGTATCTGGATTTCGATCGGCAAGACTGCCTCCATGCCGTAGACCAAGGAGAAAGGAGTTGCCCCGGTTGATGTCCTTGCTGAGGTGCGATACCCATGAAGAGCGAACGGTAACATCTCGTGCCAATCTTTGTAGGTCACTGTCATCTTCTGCACAATTTTCTTAATATTCTTGTTCGCCGCTTCTACAGCCCCATTCATCTTCGGTCGGTAAGGAGAAGAGTTGTGGTGTTGTATCTTGAATTGCTCGCAGAGTTCGGTGATCATTTTGTTATTGAGATTGGTACCATTGTCCGTAATGATTCTTTCTGGGACTCCGTACCGACAAATCAGATTATGCCGGATGAAACGTGCCACGACGCTCTTGGTTACTGTGGCATAGGAAGCTGCCTCGACCCATTTCGTGAAGTAATCGATCGCCACCAAGATGAAGCGGTGCCCATTGGATGCCGTCGGTCGGATCTCACCGATCATATCGATGCCCCACATTGCGAAAGGCCAAGGTGCCGTTAGGACATTCAAAGGAACCGGAGGGATATGCACTTTGTCAGCATAGATCTGGCACTTATGACAAGTCCGGGAGTGTTGGTAACAATCGGCTTCCATCGTGGACCAGAAATATCCTGCCCGAAGGATTTTCTTAGCCATGGTGTGTCCACTGGAATGGGTCCCAAATGTACCTTCATGTAGTTCCATCATAATTTTCTCTGCTTCAGCCTTATCCACACAACGTAACAGAGTTGAATCATGATTCCGTTTGTAGAGAATGCCGTTGCTGAGGAAGAATTTTGCAGCAAATCTCCTCATGAACTTCTTATCATTGACAGATGCACCTTCCGGGTATTCCTGGGCTTCCAAGTACCTCTTCACCTCGTGATACCAGGGTTTTTCAGTCACCTTCTCAGCCTCGAGCTCGCAGCAGTAAGCCGGTTCATCCAACTTCCAGATTGTGATTTGAGGAGCCTCATTATTCCATTTAACTTTGAACATCGAAGACATCGTGGCTAGTGCGTCCGCTAGCTGATTCTCCTCTCTAGGGAAGTGCTCAAAAGTTATCTCTTCAAAGTGAGGGAGCAAGGTCGACACATACTCCTTGTAAGGAATGAGATTCGGGTGTTTCGTATCCCACTCGCCTTTGATCTGATTGATCACGAGAGCGGAATCTCCGAAGACACTTAGAAACTTGATCCTCAAATCGATCGCAGCTTGTAAACCCATGATACATGCCTCATATTCTGCCATGTTGTTGGTGCAGCTGAAACATAATCGGGCGGTGAGTGGAGTATGAGTCCCCTTGGGAGATATGATTACAGCACCGACGCCGTTACCCAAAGCATTGGAGGCTCCGTCAAAATGCATAGACCATCGGGATCCTTCCTCAGGTCCTTCATCCGGTCCAGGTACTTCACAGTCAGTTACCACCATGATGTCTTCGTCCGGAAAATCAAAGTTCAATGATTGATAATCGTCCACAGGTTGGTGTGCCAAATGATCAGCCAGTACACTTCCCTTAATTGCTTTCTGAGTTGTATACTGGATATCATATTCTGTTAAGATCATTTGCCATCTCGCTATTCTCCCAGACAGAGCGGGCTTTTCAAATATGTACTTGATGGGATCCATCTTTGAAATCAATAAAGTAGTGTGAGTCAGCATATACTGTCTCAGCCGGCGAGCAGCCCATACAAGAGCGCAGCAAGTTTTCTCAAGCAGTGAGTAACGAGACTCACAGTCGGTAAACTTTTTGCTCAAGTAATAAATAGCGTGCTCTTTTCGGCCAGACTCGTCATGCTGCCCCAGCACACACCCCATTGAATTATCAAGCACTGTCAAGTATAGTATCAGAGGTCTTCCTTCCACTGGTGGCATAAGAATGGGTGGCTCTTGGAGGTATTCCTTTATTCTTTCAAAGGCGGCCTGACATTCATCATTCCAGCGTACCACTTGATCTTTCTTCAGTAATTTGAAGATTGGCTCACAAGTAGCAGTCAGATGTGAGATGAATCGGGCAATGTAATTCAATCGTCCTAGGAAACCTCTGACTTCTTTCTCTGTTTTTGGGGTCGGCATCTCTTGAATAGCTTTAACCTTGGCAGGGTCCACCTGGATACCTTTATCACTTACAATGAAACCTAGCAATTTTCCGGACCTCACCCCGAAGGTGCATTTGTTGGGATTCAATCTCAGCTTGTACAACTTGAGTCGGTCAAACAACTTCCTCAGATGATCAAGGTGCTCCTCCTCAGTTTGAGACCTTGCAATCATGTCATCAACGTATACTTCAATCTCATGATGGATCATATCATGAAATAAAGCAACCATGGCACGCTGATAGGTTGCCCCAGCATTTTTCAATCCGAATGGCATGACCTTATAACAGAAGGTGCCCCACTGGGTCACAAAGGTAGTCTTCTCCATATCTTCTGGAGCCATCTTGATCTGATTGTACCCTGAAAAACCATCCATGAAGGAGAACACCTTGTGTTGAGCTGTATTGTCAACAAGGACATCAATGTGAGGTAGGGGGAAGTCATCCTTGGGGCTGGCCCTGTTCAGATCCCTGTAGTCGACACACATTCTGACCTTACCGTCCTTCTTCGGCACTGGCACAACATTGGCAACCCACTGAGGGTAAGAAGTTACTGCAAGGAAACCTGCATCAAACTGTTTCATCACCTCAGCTTTAATCTTCTCAGACATCTCTGGACGCATTCGTCGAACTTTTTGCTTTACTGGAGGGCAATCTTCCTTGGTTGGCAAATGGTGAACTACAATGTCGGCATCCAAACCAGGCATATCCTCATAGGACCAGGCAAAGATCTCCATGTAGTCTTGTAGCATCTGGATCAATCGTTGCTTCACGCTGAGCTCTAGATTGGCACCAATTTTGACCTCTTTCCTATCTGTCTCAGTACCCAGGTTAATTGTCTCCACAGGCTCTTCATGTGGTTGAATAGCCCTCTCTTCCTGTAGTAGCAGTCTTGCGAGTTCACCAGGCACTTCGCAATCATCTTCACCTTCGTCTTCGGCCAAGTTGATCGGATTTTCGAAGTCATAACTGGCGGTAGCAGAGCTGTTGCCAGTGAGATCCAGAGTGGATTGAAACCTGTATAAGTGAGTGTGTGTAAATATAGCTGTTTTGCAATATGTATAACACAGAAAGAAAAGGAGCACAAGATTTGAAATGCAACAAACGTCCAATGTTTTGATTGATGATATATGAAAATGTCATACAAAAAGCCCTCACAAATGGAGCTACGATGCCCCGGGCAGGACACCGAGCCAACAGAGTTTTAACATATTGTTTGTTACAAATTTGGAAATCAAAAGAAATCAATTACTGCGTGACAAATGTGATAGGGGTAAAATCCTTTGCTGTCCAGTTGCTTGGTCCGTCGCTGGCAGTCGGGTAGATCCAATTATCAAACTCAGCTTCCTCCACATCCTCCTCGATAGCATTCACCCTTGAGCTGGAAATAAACACCGGAGCCTTTCCAATCTTCTCTTTGCGCACCGCCTTCTGAGCCTCTGCAGTAAAGCCTAGCCCAAACTTGTCGTTCTTCTGAGTGAAGTCAGGAAGCTGACCCCAGTGTGCACCATTGCCTTTCTGAACCACAGCCCGGGCATCCCTTAGGGAAACCATCTTCAAGGAATCATTCTCTTCGGCCATTGTCTCCGCAGCTGCTGAAATTGGATGTACCTCCTCGAAATGTTGGAAGGGAGTTTCAATAAATTCTCCGTCCATCTCGATGTACCTGAAGGAATTCAAATGGCTCACCATATACTCCTCTTCTCCTTGCACAGTGACAATTTTCCCCCTGACGGGATACTTCAGTTTTTGGTGTAAGGTGGAGGTCACTGCCCCAGCTTTGTGGATCCAAGGTCTACCCAACAGACAGGAGTACGATGGACGTATATCCATCACGTAAAAGGTAGAGTCAAACACTTGAGAGCCCACACGAATAGGGATGTTAACCTCTCCATGAACCATCCTCTTGGAACCGTCAAAGGCTCTGACGATGATATTGCTGGGTTTCAACTCCAGGCCTTCATAATCCAGACGATCCAAAGCCTTTTTCGGAAGAACATTCAAAGAAGAACCAGTGTCCACCAATACATGTGCCAGAGTAGTGCCCCTGCATTCAATAGAGACATGCAGGGCATCATTGTGGTCTCTCCCTTTTGCGGTCAGGTCAGCATCTGAAAAGCCCAAGCCGTTGTCCGCCGTCAGATTTGCTATGCAGTCAGTGAACTGAACTGCAGACGTCTCCTGCGGCACATGGGCCGTCTTGAGAAATGAGATTAATGCCTTAGCGTGAGCCTCGGAACATAGCAATAGGGAGAGCAGGGAGATCTTGGAGGGTGTATGCCCTAACTGCTCAACAACATTAAAATCACTTTTCTTTATTATCTTCAGAATCTCCTCCATTTCTTGTCGGGAGGCCTCAGCATTCACGGGTATTGGTGCCTCCATCCGGGCAGGCTCTTCTTCAATCCCTTTGCCCCGAGCATTTGATGACTCGGCAGCAGGGGACACAATTTGATCAGCAACAGGACTTGATAAACTTGCAGGTTTTATGAGGAGGGGTTTTCGAATAGCGGGAGGCGCAATGTCAGGCGAGAAGAGCCTGCCACTGCGGGTGACTTTAGCCGGACCGGTGATATCGCAAATACTGGCACTAGCATCAAATTCTTGCTTGATTCCATTTACATATACGTCTGCCCCATAATGCCAGGGGACAGCTTTATCAGACACGTAGGAGAGGGGTCCTGGAACAGTAATGATCACAGGCCCAAAATTTGCCCTCCCATTTCCTCAACATTTTTCTCATCACAAGACATTTAAAGATCAAGATACAATTAGGGTTTCCTCTGCTCAAGACTTCTCCTTGCACTGTGGACTCAAATTAGGGTTTGTGTTTGCCTAAAGATGTTTTGACCTAAAATGCCTAAGATGACTTTCATGCTTCATGTTGGACTCCCAAGTTTACCTATACCAAGTTTCAAGTCTTGATTCCAAGTTTTACCCAGTCAATTGGACAGTTGACCTAGAAATCAGCTGTATTGGGGAAAAAGTCAACTGTGGCCAATTGACAGTCAAATCTCATAAAATTTGATCCACATCAACATTTTGAATTCATATGAACCATTTGATCAAGTTTGGATCACAATTCCACAAGAAATTTGATCAGATCACCAAAAGGGCAAAATGGTCATTTTTAGGGTTTTGACTGCACTAAGGCAATTTTTGACTGTTTGACCTAGCCAATGGCAAACCAAGTTCACCTATGGACTCAAGGCCCCCATGGAATTATCTTGACATGTTCATCAAGCTCAAAAGATCCCAAGTATACAAGATTGATAGTTGAATTTCCCAGTCAATTGATCAATTTTGACTGTATACTGAAAAGTCAAACTTTGACTTTTTGGTCAAAATCAAGAGTCAAGATTCATTTTTCATCAAAACATGCCAAATTATGAAACTTGTTCACCAAGAAATCACAAAATGCAAATTAGGGTTTGAAAATGGAATTTTTCATAACTTAGAATTTTTCTAAGTTATGAAAAACCCTAATTTTTTCCCAACTTTGCCCCATCTTTTCACCATGATCCATTGGGATTCAAACAAAAGTCAAAACATGAAAGTTGTAGCTTGTTGCAAAATCTACAACTTTGATTCACAAAGTTTTCTCATTTGAAGCTTGTATCTCAAGTTATGATTTTTTGAATAAGGGCACTAAACCATCTTTTAACTTAGTGAAATTTGACCTATTTTGACAAGGTTTTCTACCCTACTTCAAGGCCGCTTTTCATGCCCTTCCAATTGGAATTTTGATTTGCATTTCAAAGATGGATTGTAGTACACATTCCAAGCTTTCCAAAATGTCCAAGAACTCATCAAACAACCTCATAACTTGGGAGATTCGAATTTCACAAGTTGGCAAAAATTCACTTTTGTTCTTCATCAAGACATGTTCATAACCTTGCCAATTTGAAATCAGTTTGCTTTATGCTTGATTACAGGTCCTTGAACCATTTCATACTCAATAATTTAATGCATATTCAATGTGTTAAGGTCATGTTCTTTGTGTTCTAACATTGCATAATGGTTTAATCCTAAACTAGATAAAGTGGAATTTCCATTTTTGAAAAGTTTAGCTTTATGTCAATTGGTAAATCAAACAAGTACATAGAAGATCTGCTTAGCACAAGATTATGGGCATAACACACTGATCAAGAGGAGTTGATGCAGCACATTAGGGGGTCCTATACTGACCTAGAACACCAATTTGCTTTTGGTAGCTTAAGTGTGAAGAAAGGTCCATAATATATGCTATCTCTCATATCAGCAAAGGAACACAGCACAAAAGATATCAAACACATTCCATAGACCACATTGAAGCTTTTGCACGAGCCATTTCCCTTTCAAACACCCTCCATCTCAGAATCATCCTCAAACTGCACAAACAGGGGTGCCCCTGCAGTTTGAGTGCAATCTCTCAATCCCTTCAAGCATTTCTGTCCAAACCTGTTCCTCTACCTTCCTTACAACATATGCAAGCTATCCAGAAGCTAAGGCACGATCTGTAGTTGCTCTAACCACTTCCACCATTTTCACATCTTTGACTTGCAGGTGAAGTTCTATAGCTTGATACAAGAAGTTTCAAGACAAAGTGAGCATTGAAAAAGCATCCCTGGACTTCAAGGAAGCTTTTCCAATCATTACATTGCACTGAAAGTCTCTCATTCTCCACATAGAAGTTCAACTGCACAGGTAAAAGTTTGAATTCGTATCTCTCTTATTAGGCATCTTTAGTCTTAAGTTTGTGAAGAAACAAAGTCCTACTCATAGCCCTGAACATGTACATAGCTTTACTTTTCATTTCTTTTGTCTGAGTGAAGAGAATTTGAGCTCTGAAAATGGTAGAAAAACTAGGTCAGAAAAGAGGGGGAGAGAAATTCTCTCTCATCTGGGAGAGATAGGTCATGTTCTTTATATGGTTGAAACCGTCTCTTAATGCTCTACACTTTTCATGTTATGAGTTTTGCTTGAAAGTCCAGGAATCCAGAGTTAGAAAACGCGTGTTTTGTGTGAAGAAAGCTGTACAGAGGTTGAAGAAGAAGTGATCTGGGCTGGGCCTGGATTTGTTTCCTTTTCACACCCCATTTTTTGGTTTACACCCCCCTGAGCCCATTTGCTCATTTTTTGACATTTTTGACTTTTTCTTTTTGGATTGACTTTGTTTATTTTTTCTCATACCATTAAAATTTTTAAAATATTTTTTCCACCACTTTTTGTATTTATGGCATATTTATTTGTTTATTTCTTTTGTTATATACAAATATATATATATATATACTATTATTGAAATAAATAGAAAATAGTGTAGATACATTTTTATTATTTTATTTACTTTATGAAAATATTTTACACAAAAAAAATATACTTTACTTTTTATTTTTATTAAAATATTTAAATATTTATTTTAGAAAAATACATATTTAGGGATATATATATATATATTTGATTATTAATGTATTTAAGAAAAAGATATAAAAATACTTGATTTTTTTATTTTATTAACATTTGATACAAAAATACTTTTTTTTTTACAATATACTTCATTTTAGGTTATTTTTATAAATAATAAATAAATAGTAGAATTAAATTAGATAATAATATCTTTTATTTAAAAATTAGGGTTTTTACCCTAAGTTCAAAAATACTAAAAAATAAATACATTTTTATTTCTTTTTCCTTTTACATAAATATTTTCTCATACACATAAAAACTTTCTTTTTTACATTTCACATATTTATTTTATTTACATTTAAATTATGCAATTTATTTACTATGCAAATATCCAATTGTTGTAATAATCTAGATTTAAATTCTTGTCAATATCCCCATTTGAACATTTGTACCCCCCTTCCCATATTTGGTTGTGTAATAGCTTAGTAATTTTAATTTCGCACTTTATTGCTTTCTAAATAATAACATGCTAGAATTAGGGTTTGTATGCGAAAAAACGATAAAAAATAGTTTGACCTAATACAAGACAAACAAGCATGAAAATAAACAACACATCACTACACTTTCAAAACAACTTTCAAAAACAAATGAAAACCTTTTCAAAAGACGTACATCTTTGTATACATCCCCACATGGATCATTACAAAGGTAGCCACCACATTGGCCTCTTTTCAAAAACATTTTTTTAAAAACCCACACACTCAAGCACCATTTAAAACAATTGAAAACAAAAGGCAAGTGATCTAAGCAAGTAACTAAGAGCCCATGGATAACCATGGATAGAAAGGGTGCTAATACCTTCCCTTTCTATAATCTACTCCCCGAACCCAAGAAAACATCTCAAAAGGTTTTTGCTGTGCTTTTTAACCTTTCCTTAGGATAAAATAAAAAGTCGGTGGCGACTCTTGCTAACCGCAACATTTGCGAATACAAACGCAAACCTCAAGTCAGTTCTCCCACCGTATCACAGAACTGGCGACTCTGCTGGGGAAATACTTAAAAGTGGAGTAACCTTAGGGTTTTAGATCACCTGTGTTTTCAATTGTTTGCTTTGTTTGCTTTTATGTTTGTGGGCTTTGCATTGGAGTTTCATAGATCCTAACCCGGATCTGGGAAATACCCTTTTTAGGTAGCATAATCTGTGAGGGACCTGTCCGGCGTAGACCGACATGGGTGAAGCATTGGCTACGTTGGTGTGGCATCTTAGTCTGTACCTATATCCCTTGTGTTGTAACGGGGAGAATATAGGTCTTCTAAGGGGTCATTAAACACCAACCAACCTTAGAACCCTAAATTGACCAACTTGGCTATTAGGACAGTAGCAGTATGCTACACTCATTGAGGCTAAACTCTCGAGATGGTTCTGGCCGCGAGAAAAGATTGCGATGCTGGAGTTATGACCGATTGAGGGTAGCCAATGATTTGAGATCCTCTAGAACCCGGTTACTTTTGATAGGACAGGTTTTAACCAACAAAACCAAAAGAGGGTAATACCTGAAACTCATGCTGGCCTGAAACCTAAGGGTGTCTTGTGTGACTTGTGTGCTTTATCTGCCTATGTGAATACTTGTGATGTGCTTCATCATAGCATCATGCCATCATACCATTGCACGCAAAGCTAACCCATTTCAAAGACAAAAAGGTTTCATCTTTGCTCTGTTTTGTAGGACATCATGATGCCCGTGCGTAGAAATACTGTCCGGCTCAACTTTGTTCAACCACCAGTTTTACTCAAAGATCTGGTTGAAAGAATTCCAAACACTACCTCCTTCATCAACAAACATGGTTCCCTCCTTGGCTTGATCACTGCAAAATGGGACCAACAACTGATAAGTGTTCTGACCCAGTTTTATGACCCTCTGCATCATTGTTTCACCTTTCAAGACTTCCAGCTAGTTCCTACCCTGGAAGAGTTCTCTTACTTGCTTGGGATTCCTGTCTTGGAACAAACTCCTTTCACTGGTTTGGAAAAGACTCCTAGGCCTGAAGAGATTGCTGCAATTCTCCCCTTGACCAAAGAAGAGGTATTGTCCAACTGGGAAACTAGAAATGGGATCAAGGGCTTTTTGGTCAAATTTCTGGTTGGCAAGGCTAATGATTTCTGGAATGACTTGGACTTCAAAGCATATGAGGATATTCTGGCTCTTTTGATCTATGGTCTGGTATTGTTTCCCAACCCTGACACCTTCATCAGTATCCATGTCATAAGAATCTTCATGTCTCGGAATCCGGTACCCACTCTCTTGGGTGACATTCTACAACAACTCTATGCTCGTACTGCTCGAAAACGGGGAACTCCGTGGTGTTGTGCTCCTTTGCTGGTAAGGTGGTTTATTTCGCACCTTCCTAAGTCCGTGCTGAAGAATGAAGAAGGAAAAGGTTGGGCTCGGAGGTTAATGTCTCTCACAGATAAGGATATCACTTGGACTCTCAGAGGCTTGGATGAGGTAGCTGTTATCGACCGTTGCGGAGAATACCCTAATGTCCCGTTGATTGGTATCCAAGGAGGAATCTCTTACAATCCATGTTTAGCTCTCCGTCAGTTTGGAAGAGCCAGAGGAGATGGGCCCCATGAAATGCTGGTTCCTCACTTCCATTTTGAGTTTCAGGCAGGCAGTGACAAACTACGCCAGGGATTCATTAGAGCTTGGGACAGAATCCACAAAGCTGACCCACATGAGCTAGGACCAAAGACTTCTTTACCATTGGAGCCCTATTGCAAATGGGTCCGCATCCGTGCTCAGAAGTTAGGTATTCCATACGAAGCTGTCAGACCAATCATCCTTGAAACTCCCAATGAAGATGGGGTTCCTCCAACTGTCCTCCCTCCTCAGATACCTACTGATTTTGACACCATGAAGAGATCTTGGGCACAGCTAAAGGAAGAACGGGATTTCTATCGGGAGAAGTTCAACGAGCAGGAAAGGAAGGTCCAAAGGCTGACTAAGCAATTGGAGGAAGAACGTGTCCTGAACAACTACATCAGCACTGAGAGGAGGAGGCCATGGGAGCATTGATGAGCTTTGATTATTCCCTTTTGTAGTTTTATTTCCTTTTCCGTATTTTTCATTCCTGTAATGCCTAAGGGCAAATTGTTGAACAATTGAAAAATTTTAATCTAATGAAGTGTGTTTCCCTTTTTGTCTACAAAGTTGAATCTTATTTGTCTTTGAAAACATAAAACATACGCATTCCATTACACCATATGCATAGCAGGTACCCTATTTCACAGGTTGCTTAATTTTCTTCGCTGTTTATGTGCACAGTCATCATGAATTTGGAGTCATCCAGTGAACAAGCAATCAAGGCCCTTCAGGCCCAAAGTGCACAGTTTCAAGAGATGGTCCTAAGCCTAGCCCAGGGTCAGCAAGAGTTGAAGACTCTACTCCTGAAGAAGAAGAAGAAAAAGAGGACGGCAATGTTCAACACCGGACGCAGATTTGGGAACACACTCCACAATGAAGCTGATCCAACCACTTCTTCTGCTGAGAAAAACAGTCCCCAAGGGGGAGGAGCTCCTAGTCCCGCAGTCTCCGACAACGAGACGGACTATAACGAGGAACAATACCCACCTGCTGCTGACAGATACAAACAATTGGAGGACCGCTTGAGCGCTATGGAAATTCAGAACGTGCCGGGACTGGATTTCGGGGATTTGGGATTATCTTCCGGAGTAGTAATTCCACACAAGTTTAAGGCGCCTGCCTTCGCCAAGTATGATGGGGTCTCCTGCCCAAAGCTGCATCTGAGGTCGTATGTAAGGAAAATCCAACCTTACACGGCGGATAAAAACCTCTGGATTCACTTCTTCCAAGACAGCCTCTCGGGGCCTCAGCTTGAATGGTTCTACCAATTAGACGGAGCTAGCATCCGGCACTGGGAGGATTTGGCGACTGCTTTCTACAGACAATACCAATATAATTCTGATCTCGCTCCTACGCGTACCCAACTTCAGGGTATGTCTCTAGGGACGGGTGAAGGATTCAAAGAGTACGCTCAAAAATGGAGAGATTTGGCTGGCAGGGTGCAGCCTCCATTAACTGATCGAGAGCTGGTTGATATGTTTCTGGGAACGTTGTCTGGTCCGTTTTTTAATCATTTGGTTGGTAACTCCTCCGCTGGGTTCACAGATTTGATATTAACGGGAGAGAGAATTGAAGCTGGCATCAGGTCAGGCAAGATACAGAAGGCTGCCTCTACAAGTGCTGAGAAGAGGCCATTTAAGAAAGAAGCAAGCGCCGTCTATGGCCCTAGAAGACAAGTCAAGCCCGAAAGTCGCCAAGCCGTTAATGCTTTGGTCATCTCTAAACCTGTTGCTGCTCCTCAGCAGTACAATCAGCAAAGAAGTGAAAGGCCCAAGAGGCAGTATACCCGATTGAGTATGACATTATCTCAAATTTTACCCCAACTGTTATCCACCAACCTGGTGACCCTCAAAGAAGCTCCTAAGGTCGTCAACACTGCGTCCCCTAAATACAACCCGAATGCCCGGTGTGCTTATCATTCTGATAGTCCCGGGCACACTACTGATGATTGTTGGGCCTTGAGAAACAAAGTGCAAGATCTAATTGACGCAAAAGAAATTCAGTTTGAAGCGCCGGAAAGACCGAATGTTGTAACGGCTCCTATGCCCCAGCATAGGGTGAATGCCATTGAGGGAGAAGTGTATGCTGTTTCGATAGATGAAGTTGTTACCCCTTTGAAGACTGTTAAGAAGAACCTACTGCGGGCCGGTTTATTTCCGGGTTGCGGCGAAGGTTGCCCATTCTGTGCTATTTCCCTATCCGATTGTCCCTTGCTAAGGTTAGGCATCCAAGGCCTAATGGATAGCAAGGAGATTTTATTCAAAAAGACTGCTGTTCAATTGGTGCCAATGAAAGAAGTTTCCGTGATTACCATCTTCAAAAATCCAATCAAGGCTCCCCCAAAGAAGCCTATTCAAATCTTGACAGTTGCGCCTGTGATCATTACTGTTCCAGGACCCCTCTCCTACGTGTCTGATAAAGCTGTCCCCTGGCATTATGGGGCAGACGTATATGTAAATGGAATCAAGCAAGAATTTGATGCTAGTGCCAGTATTTGCGATATCACCGGTCCGGCTAAAGTCACCCGCAGTGGCAGGCTCTTCTCGCCTGACATTGCGCCTCCCGCTATTCGAAAACCCCTCCTCATAAAACCTGCAAGTTTATCAAGTCCTGTTGCTGATCAAATTGTGTCCCCTGCTGCCGAGTCATCAAATGCTCGGGGCAAAGGGATTGAAGAAGAGCCTGCCCGGATGGAGGCACCAATACCCGTGAATGCTGAGGCCTCCCGACAAGAAATGGAGGAGATTCTGAAGATAATAAAGAAAAGTGATTTTAATGTTGTTGAGCAGTTAGGGCATACACCCTCCAAGATCTCCCTGCTCTCCCTATTGCTATGTTCCGAGGCTCACGCTAAGGCATTAATCTCATTTCTCAAGACGGCCCATGTGCCGCAGGAGACGTCTGCAGTTCAGTTCACTGACTGCATAGCAAATCTGACGGCGGACAACGGCTTGGGCTTTTCAGATGCTGACCTGACCGCAAAAGGGAGAGACCACAATGATGCCCTGCATGTCTCTATTGAATGCAGGGGCACTACTCTGGCACATGTATTGGTGGACACTGGTTCTTCTTTGAATGTTCTTCCGAAAAAGGCTTTGGATCGTCTGGATTATGAAGGCCTGGAGTTGAAACCCAGCAATATCATCGTCAGAGCCTTTGACGGTTCCAAGAGGATGGTTCATGGAGAGGTTAACATCCCTATTCGTGTGGGCTCTCAAGTGTTTGACTCTACCTTTTACGTGATGGATATACGTCCATCGTACTCCTGTCTGTTGGGTAGACCTTGGATCCACAAAGCTGGGGCAGTGACCTCCACCTTACACCAAAAACTGAAGTATCCCGTCAGGGGGAAAATTGTCATTGTGCAAGGAGAAGAGGAGTATATGGTGAGCCATTTGAATTCCTTCAGGTACATCGAGATGGACGGAGAATTTATTGAAACTCCCTTCCAACATTTCGAGGAGGTACATCCAATTTCAGCAGCTGCGGAGACAATGGCCGAAGAGAATGATTCCTTGAAGATGGTTTCCCTAAGGGATGCCCGGGCTGTGGTTCAGAAAGGCAATGGTGCACACTGGGGTCAGCTTCCTGACTTCACTCAGAAGAACGACAAGTTTGGGCTAGGCTTTACTGCAGAGGCTCAGAAGGCGGTGCGCAAAGAGAAGATTGGAAAGGCTCCGGTGTTTATTTCCAGCTCAAGGGTGAATGCTATCGAGGAGGATGTGGAGGAAGCTGAGTTTGATAATTGGATCTACCCGACTGCCAGCGACGGACCAAGCAACTGGACAGCAAAGGATTTTACCCCTATCACATTTGTCACGCAGTAATTGATTTCTTTTGATTTCCAAATTTGTAACAAACAATATGTTAAAACTCTGTTGGCTCGGTGTCCTGCCCGGGGCATCGTAGCTCCATTTGTGAGGGCTTTTTGTATGACATTTTCATATATCATCAATCAAAACATTGGACGTTTGTTGCATTTCAAATCTTGTGCTCCTTTTCTTTCTGTGTTATACATATTGCAAAACAGCTATATTTACACACACTCACTTATACAGGTTTCAATCCACTCTGGATCTCACTGGCAACAGCTCTGCTACCGCCAGTTATGACTTCGAAAATCCGATCAACTTGGCCGAAGACGAAGGTGAAGATGATTGCGAAGTGCCTGGTGAACTCGCAAGACTGCTACTACAGGAAGAGAGGGCTATTCAACCACATGAAGAGCCTGTGGAGACAATTAACCTGGGTACTGAGACAGATAGGAAAGAGGTCAAAATTGGTGCCAATCTAGAGCTCAGCGTGAAGCAACGATTGATCCAGATGCTACAAGACTACATGGAGATCTTTGCCTGGTCCTATGAGGATATGCCTGGTTTGGATGCCGACATTGTAGTTCACCATTTGCCAACCAAGGAAGATTGCCCTCCAGTAAAGCAAAAAGTTCGACGAATGCGTCCAGAGATGTCTGAGAAGATTAAAGCTGAGGTGATGAAACAGTTTGATGCAGGTTTCCTTGCAGTAACTTCTTACCCTCAGTGGGTTGCCAATGTTGTGCCAGTGCCGAAGAAGGACGGTAAGGTCAGAATGTGTGTCGACTACAGGGATCTGAACAGGGCCAGCCCCAAGGATGACTTCCCCCTACCTCACATTGATGTCCTTGTTGACAATACAGCTCAACACAAGGTGTTCTCCTTCATGGATGGTTTTTCAGGGTACAATCAGATCAAGATGGCTCCAGAAGATATGGAGAAGACTACCTTTGTGACCCAGTGGGGCACCTTCTGTTATAAGGTCATGCCATTCGGATTGAAAAATGCTGGGGCAACCTATCAGCGTGCCATGGTTGCTTTATTTCATGATATGATCCATCATGAGATTGAAGTATACGTTGATGACATGATTGCAAGGTCTCAAACTGAGGAGGAGCACCTTGATCATCTGAGGAAGTTGTTTGACCGACTCAAGTTGTACAAGCTGAGATTGAATCCCAACAAATGCACCTTCGGGGTGAGGTCCGGAAAATTGCTAGGTTTCATTGTAAGTGATAAAGGTATCCAGGTGGACCCTGCCAAGGTTAAAGCTATTCAAGAGATGCCGACCCCAAAAACAGAGAAAGAAGTCAGAGGTTTCCTAGGACGATTGAATTACATTGCCCGATTCATCTCACATCTGACTGCTACTTGTGAGCCAATCTTCAAATTACTGAAGAAAGATCAAGTGGTACGCTGGAATGATGAATGTCAGGCCGCCTTTGAAAGAATAAAGGAATACCTCCAAGAGCCACCCATTCTTATGCCACCAGTGGAAGGAAGACCTCTGATACTATACTTGACAGTGCTTGATAATTCAATGGGGTGTGTGCTGGGGCAGCATGACGAGTCTGGCCGAAAAGAGCACGCTATTTATTACTTGAGCAAAAAGTTTACCGACTGTGAGTCTCGTTACTCACTGCTTGAGAAAACTTGCTGCGCTCTTGTATGGGCTGCTCGCCGGCTGAGACAGTATATGCTGACTCACACTACTTTATTGATTTCAAAGATGGATCCCATCAAGTACATATTTGAAAAGCCCGCTCTGTCTGGGAGAATAGCGAGATGGCAAATGATCTTAACAGAATATGATATCCAGTATACAACTCAGAAAGCAATTAAGGGAAGTGTACTGGCTGATCATTTGGCACACCAACCTGTGGACGATTATCAATCATTGAACTTTGATTTTCCGGACGAAGACATCATGGTGGTAACTGACTGTGAAGTACCTGGACCGGATGAAGGACCTGAGGAAGGATCCCGATGGTCTATGCATTTTGACGGAGCCTCCAATGCTTTGGGTAACGGCGTCGGTGCTGTAATCATATCTCCCAAGGGGACTCATACTCCACTCACCGCCCGATTATGTTTCAGCTGCACCAACAACATGGCAGAATATGAGGCATGTATCATGGGTTTACAAGCTGCGATCGATTTGAGGATCAAGTTTCTAAGTGTCTTCGGAGATTCCGCTCTCGTGATCAATCAGATCAAAGGCGAGTGGGATACGAAACACCCGAATCTCATTCCTTACAAGGAGTATGTGTCGACCTTGCTCCCTCACTTTGAAGAGATAACTTTTGAGCACTTCCCTAGAGAGGAGAATCAGCTAGCGGACGCACTAGCCACGATGTCTTCGATGTTCAAAGTTAAATGGAATAATGAGGCTCCTCAAATCACAATCTGGAAGTTGGATGAACCGGCTTACTGCTGCGAGCTCGAGGCTGAGAAGGTGACTGAAAAACCCTGGTATCACGAGGTGAAGAGGTACTTGGAAGCCCAGGAATACCCGGAAGGTGCATCTGTCAATGATAAGAAGTTCATGAGGAGATTTGCTGCAAAATTCTTCCTCAGCAACGGCATTCTCTACAAACGGAATCATGATTCAACTCTGTTACGTTGTGTGGATAAGGCTGAAGCAGAGAAAATTATGATGGAACTACATGAAGGTACATTTGGGACCCATTCCAGTGGACACACCATGGCTAAGAAAATCCTTCGGGCAGGATATTTCTGGTCCACGATGGAAGCCGATTGTTACCAACACTCCCGGACTTGTCATAAGTGCCAGATCTATGCTGACAAAGTGCATATCCCTCCGGTTCCTTTGAATGTCCTAACGGCACCTTGGCCTTTCGCAATGTGGGGCATCGATATGATCGGTGAGATCCGACCGACGGCATCCAATGGGCACCGCTTCATCTTGGTGGCGATCGATTACTTCACGAAATGGGTCGAGGCAGCTTCCTATGCCACAGTAACCAAGAGCGTCGTGGCACGTTTCATCCGGCATAATCTGATTTGTCGGTACGGAGTCCCAGAAAGAATCATTACGGACAATGGTACCAATCTCAATAACAAAATGATCACCGAACTCTGCGAGCAATTCAAGATACAACACCACAACTCTTCTCCTTACCGACCGAAGATGAATGGGGCTGTAGAAGCGGCGAACAAGAATATTAAGAAAATTGTGCAGAAGATGACAGTGACCTACAAAGATTGGCACGAGATGTTACCGTTCGCTCTTCATGGGTATCGCACCTCAGCAAGGACATCAACCGGGGCAACTCCTTTCTCCTTGGTCTACGGCATGGAGGCAGTCTTGCCGATCGAAATCCAGATACCCTCTCTCCGGATAATGAAGGATGCAGACTTGAATGAAGATGATTGGATCCAGACTCGACTGGATCAACTAAATCTGATTGACGAAAAAAGGCTCACTGCTATCTGTCATGGTCAAACGTATCAAAAACGGATGATCAGGGCATTTAACAAGAAAGTCAGACCGCAAGAGTATCAAGTTGGGGACCTGGTAATCAAACGCATCATCCTTCCTCAAAGTGATCCCCGGGGCAAATGGACCCCTACTTATGAAGGGCCATTTGTGGTTAAACGTGTGTTCTCAGGAGGAGCCATGATCCTAACCACCATGGATGGTGACGACCTTCCTCACCCCGCCAATGCAGACATAGTGAAAAAATACTACGCATAAATAAAAGACCCGCTAGGTTGACATACCTAGGCAAAAATAAGGGCTTCCCGGCGAACCAAAAGGGTTCGGGCAAAAATAAGGGATGAAATAAATAAAAATCTGTACACCCGGCAAGTCGAAAACCTGAAAGGGCGGCTTGGGCAAAAAAGGGTATCCCGTTGGACTGAAAACCCGAAAGGGCGGCCCAGGCAAAAGTTAGGGATAAAAGCGTAACACTATGTCTCATTGGATCACTTCGCACCCGGAATTCGGCATCAACTATCTGGCTCAGATTACGGCATCGACCAATCAGCTTCATTTTCGACCAGGCAGCAAAGCGATGAGACGTTCGAAGACATAAAGGCAATAGCAGAGTTGGAACCCAGTGGGATTGTTCACATAGCTGTTTTGTTTTTCAAATTGTAAACTCTATGTTATTTGGCGGCGTCCTCTTACTAGGATGTCAGCCTCTTGTACAAAAAACGCCTATTCACAGGCCAAGTTTAAATCAATACAAATTCACTTGTCCATACAAATTGCCATTGTTTTTCTTTTTCTGTTTGTCTTGCGAAGAACGTCCAATGCTCATTTTTGATATATGCATTTGACATTAAATTGCTGATCCCTAAATGTTTGCATATGAAAAAAGAGATTAATTGCAAGTGACATCAAAGACAGGGGCAATGTGTAGTTGTCTAAAGCGGTCTAGTTGCTTTGTCCACCAAGGCACCAAGGTAGGTTCAACTGAAAATATTGGTCGAATCATCTTAGCTCCCCGCAGAATAAAACAGGTTCAGCAGCACTTTCCCCAAGCGGGAGTCGATTCCCCGTCGATCCTGAAAAAAGGCACAACGTTCCCCGGCAAATCTTAAAAGCTCATCCCCAGTAGATTCCGCGAGCTTATCCCCGGCGAAGTACGAACGTCACGCCAAGTTTTATTTAGAGTTATTTCCTCACAAGGACTTATAACTGGGTTATCCTCAGCTAAAAGCCACGGAAGACCGTTCTCGGCGAAAGTTCCTTCAATCCCCAGCGAAGTTTATCTTTGGTTTTCCCAAGCAGAGTTTATCTTTGGGGTTCCCCAGCAGAGTTTATCATCATTATCCTCAGCGGAATCCATCGTTAAAGTCCTCAGCAGGCCTCTCATCAGAGCTTCGGCCAAGTATCTCTTCCGCAAAGCAGCTTCCCGGCCATTCGTCAAGGATTTATTTTCCTAAGATGAAATTACACTCATAAACATTTCACATTTTCATACATCTTGCTTACATACATGATGAGACACATACAACATCAAATGTTGAACATCATGACATCATGCATATCATACATCATGACATTGCATACAGCTTACGTCTTTGCCTTTTCAGGAAAAAGACAATCTCAAAAAAGACTACTTTCAACTGTCACAATTCCAGATTTGATACCTGTATCTAGCCAGGGCACATCTGAGAGTGATCAGTTTCCAGACTCGATTCCTGTATCCAGCCAGGGCACGTCTGCAGAGTTCAAAGATTCGACTCCTGTATCCAGCCAGGGCACATCTTTCAACTGTCACATTTCCAGATTCGATTCCTGTATCCAGCCAGGGCATATCTGTTGACCACATTTCCAGACTCGATTCCTGTATCTAGCCAGGGCACGTCTGCAGAGTTCAAAGATTCGACTCCTGTATCCAGCCAGGGCATATCTATTGACGACTATTTCCAGATTCGACTCCTGTATCCAGCCAGGGCACATCTGTGAGCAACCGATCGTAGATTCGATACCTGTATCCAGCCAGGGCATATCTGCATAAGGAGACTGAAGATCAAACACCTGTAACAAGCCAGGAAAACATCTGTCTTTCTTAAACACACAAGTTCTCGCTAAGGAATCTCTTATGCGATCAACACTTCCAAGTGGCATCTATAAGCCCATTCCCGACAAAGTTCTGTCACCTTTCCAGATGGCATCTACAAAGCCCATCTCCCTATCCACCATCTCTCCAAATGGCATCTATAAGCCCATTCCCGACACCACATTGTTGAGACTCCAGCATGCGAGTGCAAATTTCCGGGCACTCTAGTGTCCAATCTCCTTTTACCCTCGAGTCACGAAAGGCAAACTTGCCAATCTAACTCTTCAGGTCCAAGAAGATTGAACAGGGGCAACTGTTGTACCCCAAAATTTGCCCTCCCATTTCCTCAACATTTTTCTCATCACAAGACATTTAAAGATCAAGATACAATTAAGGTTTCCTCTGCTCAAGACTTCTCCTTGCACTGTGGACTCAAATTAGGGTTTGTGTTTGCCTAAAGATGTTTTGACCTAAAATGCCTAAGATGACTTTCATGCTTCATGTTGGACTCCCAAGTTTACCTATACCAAGTTTCAAGTCTTGATTCCAAGTTTTACCCAGTCAATTGGACAGTTGACCTAGAAATCAGCTGTATTGGGGAAAAAGTCAACTGTGGCCAATTGACAGTCAAATCTCATAAAATTTGATCCACATCAACATTTTGAATTCATATGAACCATTTGATCAAGTTTGGATCACAATTCCACAAGAAATTTGATCAGATCACCAAAAGGGCAAAATGGTCATTTTTAGGGTTTTGACTGCACTAAGGCAATTTTTGACTGTTTGACCTAGCCAATGGCAAACCAAGTTCACCTATGGACTCAAGGCCCCCATGGAATTATCTTGACATGTTCATCAAGCTCAAAAGATCCCAAGTATACAAGATTGATAGTTGAATTTCCCAGTCAATTGATCAATTTTGACTGTATACTGAAAAGTCAAACTTTGACTTTTTGGTCAAAATCAAGAGTCAAGATTCATTTTTCATCAAAACATGCCAAATTATGAAACTTGTTCACCAAGAAATCACAAAATGCAAATTAGGGTTTGAAAATGGAATTTTTCATAACTTAGAATTTTTCTAAGTTATGAAAAACCCTAATTTTTTCCCAACTTTGCCCCATCTTTTCACCATGATCCATTGGGATTCAAACAAAAGTCAAAACATGAAAGTTGTAGCTTGTTGCAAAATCTACAACTTTGATTCACAAAGTTTTCTCATTTGAAGCTTGTATCTCAAGTTATGATTTTTTGAATAAGGGCACTAAACCATCTTTTAACTTAGTGAAATTTGACCTATTTTGACAAGGTTTTCTACCCTACTTCAAGGCCGCTTTTCATGCCCTTCCAATTGGAATTTTGATTTGCATTTCAAAGATGGATTGTAGTACACATTCCAAGCTTTCCAAAATGTCCAAGAACTCATCAAACAACCTCATAACTTGGGAGATTCGAATTTCACAAGTTGGCAAAAATTCACTTTTGTTCTTCATCAAGACATGTTCATAACCTTGCCAATTTGAAATCAGTTTGCTTTATGCTTGATTACAGGTCCTTGAACCATTTCATACTCAATAATTTAATGCATATTCAATGTGTTAAGGTCATGTTCTTTGTGTTCTAACATTGCATAATGGTTTAATCCTAAACTAGATAAAGTGGAATTTCCATTTTTGAAAAGTTTAGCTTTATGTCAATTGGTAAATCAAACAAGTACATAGAAGATCTGCTTAGCACAAGATTATGGGCATAACACACTGATCAAGAGGAGTTGATGCAGCACATTAGGGGGTCCTATACTGACCTAGAACACCAATTTGCTTTTGGTAGCTTAAGTGTGAAGAAAGGTCCATAATATATGCTATCTCTCATATCAGCAAAGGAACACAGCACAAAAGATATCAAACACATTCCATAGACCACATTGAAGCTTTTGCACGAGCCATTTCCCTTTCAAACACCCTCCATCTCAGAATCATCCTCAAACTGCACAAACAGGGGTGCCCCTGCAGTTTGAGTGCAATCTCTCAATCCCTTCAAGCATTTCTGTCCAAACCTGTTCCTCTACCTTCCTTACAACATATGCAAGCTATCCAGAAGCTAAGGCACGATCTGTAGTTGCTCTAACCACTTCCACCATTTTCACATCTTTGACTTGCAGGTGAAGTTCTATAGCTTGATACAAGAAGTTTCAAGACAAAGTGAGCATTGAAAAAGCATCCCTGGACTTCAAGGAAGCTTTTCCAATCATTACATTGCACTGAAAGTCTCTCATTCTCCACATAGAAGTTCAACTGCACAGGTAAAAGTTTGAATTCGTATCTCTCTTATTAGGCATCTTTAGTCTTAAGTTTGTGAAGAAACAAAGTCCTACTCATAGCCCTGAACATGTACATAGCTTTACTTTTCATTTCTTTTGTCTGAGTGAAGAGAATTTGAGCTCTGAAAATGGTAGAAAAACTAGGTCAGAAAAGAGGGGGAGAGAAATTCTCTCTCATCTGGGAGAGATAGGTCATGTTCTTTATATGGTTGAAACCGTCTCTTAATGCTCTACACTTTTCATGTTATGAGTTTTGCTTGAAAGTCCAGGAATCCAGAGTTAGAAAACGCGTGTTTTGTGTGAAGAAAGCTGTACAGAGGTTGAAGAAGAAGTGATCTGGGCTGGGCCTGGATTTGTTTCCTTTTCACACCCCATTTTTTGGTTTACACCCCCCTGAGCCCATTTGCTCATTTTTTGACATTTTTGACTTTTTCTTTTTGGATTGACTTTGTTTATTTTTTCTCATACCATTAAAATTTTTAAAATATTTTTTCCACCACTTTTTGTATTTATGGCATATTTATTTGTTTATTTCTTTTGTTATATACAAATATATATATATATATATACTATTATTGAAATAAATAGAAAATAGTGTAGATACATTTTTATTATTTTATTTACTTTATGAAAATATTTTACACAAAAAAAATATACTTTACTTTTTATTTTTATTAAAATATTTAAATATTTATTTTAGAAAAATACATATTTAGGGATATATATATATATATTTGATTATTAATGTATTTAAGAAAAAGATATAAAAATACTTGATTTTTTTATTTTATTAACATTTGATACAAAAATACTTTTTTTTTTACAATATACTTCATTTTAGGTTATTTTTATAAATAATAAATAAATAGTAGAATTAAATTAGATAATAATATCTTTTATTTAAAAATTAGGGTTTTTACCCTAAGTTCAAAAATACTAAAAAATAAATACATTTTTATTTCTTTTTCCTTTTACATAAATATTTTCTCATACACATAAAAACTTTCTTTTTTACATTTCACATATTTATTTTATTTACATTTAAATTATGCAATTTATTTACTATGCAAATATCCAATTGTTGTAATAATCTAGATTTAAATTCTTGTCAATATCCCCATTTGAACATTTGTACCCCCCTTCCCATATTTGGTTGTGTAATAGCTTAGTAATTTTAATTTCGCACTTTATTGCTTTCTAAATAATAACATGCTAGAATTAGGGTTTGTATGCGAAAAAACGATAAAAAATAGTTTGACCTAATACAAGACAAACAAGCATGAAAATAAACAACACATCACTACACTTTCAAAACAACTTTCAAAAACAAATGAAAACCTTTTCAAAAGACGTACATCTTTGTATACATCCCCACATGGATCATTACAAAGGTAGCCACCACATTGGCCTCTTTTCAAAAACATTTTTTTAAAAACCCACACACTCAAGCACCATTTAAAACAATTGAAAACAAAAGGCAAGTGATCTAAGCAAGTAACTAAGAGCCCATGGATAACCATGGATAGAAAGGGTGCTAATACCTTCCCTTTCTATAATCTACTCCCCGAACCCAAGAAAACATCTCAAAAGGTTTTTGCTGTGCTTTTTAACCTTTCCTTAGGATAAAATAAAAAGTCGGTGGCGACTCTTGCTAACCGCAACATTTGCGAATACAAACGCAAACCTCAAGTCAGTTCTCCCACCGTATCACAGAACTAGTTCTGTGATACGGTGGGAGAACTGACTTGAGGTTTTGCGTTTGTTTTCGCAAATGTTTCAGTTGAGCAAGAGTCGCCACCGACTTTTTATTTTATCCTAAAGGAAAGGTTAAAAAAAGTACAGCAAAAACCTTTTGAGATGTTTTCGTGGGTTCGGGAGGTAGATTATGAAAAGGGAAGGTATTAGCACCCTTTTCATCCATGGTTATCCATGGGCTCTTAGTTACTTGGTTTTTTAGATCACTTGCCTTGATTTTTGATTGCTTGAAAATGGTGTGTGTGCGGGTGCTTTTGAAAATGTTTTTGAAGAGATGCCTTGTCTTAGGCGACCAATGTATTTGACTCGTGTTTGAGTGTTTTACAAAAGTGTGTATCTTTTCGAAAAGATGTTTCAAATGTTTTTTGAGAGTTTGTTTGAAAGTGTTGTGGATTGTGGTTTTTGAAAAGAAGGCAAGTGTTTTTGCAAATTGATCTCAAGTAACTAAGAGTTTTGTCTACCCTATTGTACTCAAAGGTTTTTGTTATGTTTTCAACCCTTTTTAACAATTTTGTTCCACCATTGAATTTGGTGGACAATCTTGCGTTTAGGAAGTTTATTCGGGACGGGCGCGGGTCGTCGTAGGGAACATGAATGCAATGGTGCCAAGTGTCTTTGGCAATTTGTTTTGAAGGGACTATGATCATTCCGTTTAGGCAACATTTTGAGGGACTTATGATCATTTTGAATTTGTTTTGCCAAAGATACTCGACGTGCAAGCATGGCCCCTTTTGGAAGGCAACATGTGGGATTACCCTAGAGGGTGCAAGTGTGATTGTGTATTGATTTCATGTATTTGTCTTGTATTAGGTTATCTAGCGTTTGATTTATGTACATGCAAACCCTAGGTCTAACCATGGTATAATTGAAAGCGGTAAATTACGAAAATGTAAAATCTACGCTATTACAAAATAGTATCCGGGAGTGGGGGTACAATATTCACAAATGGGGATGAGACTTATAGTATCCAATAAGTTACAACCAAATCGAATTTGCAATCAAATGTAAATGACGTATATCAATGTATAAGATAAACAAGTGTGTATAGGAGCAATATATTGTGTATTTGTATTGTGTAAATGTGAGATGGAAGTTGGTATTGAAAAAAACTGTTTTTATGGTTTTTGACACTTTTTACACTATACTTCCACCAGTGGAAGTTGTGTTGAAAAACTGGTTTTTCTGGTTTTTGACACTTTTTACACTATACTTCCACCAGTGGAAGTTGTGTTGAAAAACTGTTTTTTCTGGTTTTTGACACTTTTTACACTATACTTCCACCAGTGGAAGTTGTGTTGAAAAACTGTCTTTTCTGGTTTTCAATAATTTGTCTTGCATGCTTAGCTTTGTGTCATTATTATTTCTGTGAGCGACAAAAAAAGGGAAGAGAAAGGGTTTATACCTTAGGCTTTTTGGGAGATGGAGATGAGGCGGACCGGAGGCGCTGAGGATGGCCGGTGGGTGGAGGATACACGTGATGATGTACCCTTTGAGCTTCCTGGTACTCTTTATCTTTTTCTTTACCACTGTATGCTTGCCGTTTCTTCTTCTACCCTATGATGAAGAGTTTCTTCTGAGGCCTGGGGTATTTGGGTTTGGAAATGGTGTTTTTGAGTTTAAGCCAGGCTTTTGTTTGACAGTAGGGTGAGTTTGGTCTGGTTTGATGTGTTTCAGCAGGTTATGTTGTTATGGTTATTCAGGTTTGAACTGGACAGGTTGAATGCTTATATTTCTTGCTTAAAGTTCATGGATTTTTGGCAGTGGGTAGAACATTTGGTATATGGTTTTTGAGATGTCTTTTGGAGATGTTTATGGTTTATGCAGTTTGTATGTTGAGGCAGGGTATGCTTCAGGTTTTAGGTGTTTGACAGGTTTTTGAGCTTTTAGCAGGTTTTTTATGGTGGTTGATGTTTTGGTTCAGCAGGTTTGAGGTTATGTGTTTGTAATGGTTCAGCAGGTTTGAGGTTATGTGTTTTGTTGGTTTTTTTGGACAGTTTTTATACTATACTTCCACCAGTGGAAGTTGTATTGAAAAACTGGTTTTTTTGGTTTTTGACAGTTTTTATACTATACTTCCACCAGTGGAAGTTGTATTGAAAAACTGGTCTTTTTTGGTTTTTGACAGTTATCTGGTTTTTTGAGTTCTTGAAGGTATTGGAAGGGAAAGGCTTGTGCTTTTGCTTAAGATCAATGTTTGAAAGGTGTTTGATGTTTGTAGTAGTTCAACAGGTTTGAGGTTGGCCTTTTGTTTCTGGTTTGTGAAATAGCAGGTTATGCTTGTGTGGTCTCAGGCAAGTGTGCTTGCAGGTTTATGATGGTTTGGAGGATTTTTCTGTTTAGGCCTTTGATGTAGCAGGTTTTATGCTTGTATGGCCTTTTGTATGTTTCTTTGGTGTTTTGGAGGCAGGGCTTATGCAGGTTGTGGTTAGGCTTCAAGCTTAGCAGTTTGTATCTTTCTTGTTTTTTGTCTTGGTGAAAGTTCTGCCTTGTATATTTTCTTATGCCTCCTCTTCTTGAACTGTGTTGTTCTTCTTGTATATCTTTCTCTCTATCTCTGCCTGCCTAAGCCTGAAAACCTGCATCTTTTTTGTCTTGATCAGAGTGTTATGTCCATGAATCTTGTGTCCAAAGATATGCATTGTACCATTTGATTTGCAAACTTGACATAAAGTTCTTCTTTTCAAAAATGGATAAACCACTTTTTCCAATTAAGGCTTAATTCCTTGTGTAATGACTATATGAACAAAACAAAGCTAAAACACAATGGATTGGCATTTAATTATTGAGTAAGAAAAGGATTAGAGGCCTGTAACTAGCTTGCCCATGCTGATTTGAAAAATTGCAA
This sequence comes from Vicia faba, assembly GCA_948472305.1. Classification (NCBI taxonomy): domain Eukaryota; kingdom Viridiplantae; phylum Streptophyta; class Magnoliopsida; order Fabales; family Fabaceae; genus Vicia; species Vicia faba. The sequence goes on from OX451741.1 coordinate 1,206,307,711, forward strand.
AGTGTATGAACATGTGCATGGCCATGAATCAAAGTGACTTTTGCTCATTTTGCAAAATTCGATTCTCCCTAACCATGAGGTTGTTTGATAAGTTCTTGGACATTTTGGAAAGCTTGGAATGTGTACTACAATCCATCTTTGAAATTCAAATTGAAATTCCAAGTGGAAGTGTATGGAAAATGGACTTGAAGTTAGGTAGAAAACCTTGTCAAAATAGGTCAAATTTTCACTAAGTTATGAATGGTTTAGTGCTCTTATTCAAAAAATTATAACTTGAGATGCAAGCCTCATTTGGGAAAACTTTGTGAATCAAAGTTGTAAATTATGCAACAAGCTACAACTTTCATGTTTTGACTTTTGTTTGAATCCAAATGAATCTTGGTGAAAAAGTGGGGCAAAGTTGGGGAAAAATTAGGGTTTTCCATAACTTGGAAAAATTCTAAGTTATGAAAAATTCCATTTCAAACCCTAATTTGCATTTCTTGAGAAAATTGCGAAGGCAAATTTTGGGGTACAACAGTTGCCCCTGTTCAATCTTCTTGGACCTGAAGAGTTAGATTGGCAAGTTTGCCTTTCGCGACTTGAAGGTAAAAGAAGATTGGACACTAAAGTGCCCAGAAAATTTGCACTCGGCGATGTGATGGTAGATGTGAATGGGCTTAAAGATGCCATTTGGTGATGGGCTTAAAGATGCCATCTGGTGCGATAGAATTTTGTCGGGGGATGGGCTTAGAGATGCCATCTGGTGACTGCTGGTAGGAGGATGGGCTTATAGATGCCATCTAGACATGTTGAACTGTATGTCAAAAGTGAGTGGGCAAGTATCAGAAGGGCATCCATGTTTCGGAACATCTCTGAATCAGGGGTCCGAATAAGCAACAGATTGACGTCCATGTCTGGAGAATCTGTAAACTATTTCAGGAGTTGAGATTAAGTGAGCAATAGAGCAACGTCCGTTGTTGGGAAGCGTCCGTGAACTTGTTTTCAAAAGTTGAGATCTGAACAAGTTGGTAGATTGACATCCGTTGTTGGGAAGAATCCGTAAACTGTTTTTTCAGAAGTCTTGAGAAGAATCTGAACAAGTGATAGGTTAACATCCGTTACTTGGAGAACCCGTGAACTGTTTTCAGAAGTCTTGAAGTTGAAGAGGAACCGGTGTAGGGTTTCCTGATGATGCGTCTGAATGGATCTGGAATAAGTATCAGAATGTCGCCGTGTCCGGGTCACATCTGAACTATTTCTGGATGAATCTCGGGAGATGATCTGTGTCTGTCGACTGCTCTTACCTGAAAAGTAAAGGGTTAGACGTATGCAATGTTATGATGCATGATGCAATGTATGTGACATCAATGTTTATGATATGGATATGATGAATGCGCATGTAAGCTGATGAGCTATCTTGCTGAGGATAAATGAATCCGAGATGGCTGAAGATAAAAGCATCTTGACTGCTGCCGGGGAAAATAAATCCTTGGCTGCTGCTGGGGAAGAGAATTCCTGATGACCTCTACTGGGGAGTTCCAAACTAGTAGGCTCATGCTGGGGAGGTAAGATTGAGAATCTTCAGCTCGGTGGGAAGTAACTCTGGCGACTTCACCGGGGAACTCAAGATTTGTCCTCCCAAAACTCTGTGGGGAGAAGGCTCAATGGTCTGGCTCCGCTGGGGATTGATAATTTGAAGTTTTAGCTTCGCTGGTGATAATGAAACTTGACTCTAAGTGGAGTTAGCTTTTGGAAGGTTCTCTGGCTGGGGATTGTGAGAGTCCTCTGATTGCTGTAGGTGTTGGTCTGAAATAATTTACTGAATGTCGCCAAATTAGGGTCACATCTGAACTATTTCATAGATCTTGATTTTGTTGAGGGTCAGAAATTGGGAGTTTTAATTGCCCGGTATTCTGTTGGTGGTTGCAATTTTCAGCAGGTGATGAAGAAAATTTTGATGATTACTACTTCAAGATGAAGGAACCTGGATGATTACTACTTCAAGATGAAGGAACCTGGACGATTACTACTTCAAGATGAAGGAACCTGGATGATTACTACTTCAAGATGAAGGAACCTTGATGATTACTACTTCAAGATGAAGGAACCTGGATGATTACTACTTCAAGATGAAGGAACCTGGATGATTACTACTTCAAGATGAAGGAACCTTGATGATTACTACTTCAAGATGAAGGAACCTGGATGATTACTACTTCAAGATGAAGGAACCTGGATGATTACTACTTCAAGATGAAGGAACCTGGACGATTACTACTTCAAGATGAAGGAACCTGGATGATTACTACTTCAAGATGAAGGAACCTTGATGATTACTACTTCAAGATGAAGGAACCTGGATGATTACTACTTCAAGATGAAGGAACCTGGATGATTACTACTTCAAGATGAAGGAACCTTGATGATTGCATATGCTAAGAATGCTGTTGAAAGGTAATTTGTGCTGGAGCATAAATCCTTGGCAAATGTTGGGGAAATAAACCCATGATTGCAGGTCTGCTAGAGAGGTGTCATCACTCCCCCCAGTATCAAATGCATGTGATGTTGCTGGGAAACTTGGTCTGTTCGTAACCCTTGAGATTGACATTCGAATGCCCCAAGTGATGGTGACGGAGACCTGCCCCAGGTTACTCTGCAATTGAGAGATTTTGTTGAAATCTTGACTGGATTGCCCCAGGTTAACTGAACTTTGAAAGATCTGTCGAACCCTTGAGATTGACATTCGAATGCCCCAGGTGTGATGGATAGTGACAGGTCATGCCCCTTGTTGATAGGAGATTTGTAATGGAAGTGTCAACCATTTGAAATGATTTTTGTTCACTGAGAGAGTTTTCGTTCCTCCGAACATTCGCTGTATGAATTTCTTCGTTGTCAAACAAATAGTCAAATGCGAACAGTGATATTCAAGTAATGCAAAGTTTATGTTTGTCTCGAAGTTTTGAAAAATGCGTTTTTTAGCAGAAATCTTTTCATAAGACAAGTCAACACAAGATATTAGAGCAAAGCCTTACAGGAGTCAGGATACCTTTTGTAACAGTATGCTTTCGAACTAACCCATGCTTCAATTAGGACTTTTGAAGGGTTGTAACATGGCTTGGTTCATGGTTTAAGAAACAAAGGATAAAGGCTCAAAGTATATTAATACCCACCCGCTCTTCGTGATGTTCTTCAACCTAAGCTTAGTTAATTGTGCGTCACACTCTGTTTTGAGTTTTGAACGACTTTCGGACGATGGTTCACCAGTTTGAATTCAGGGAAACAGTCATCATCTCCTTTTTTCTTTTCCAACACTTTTCATGTTGTTGAGGATTTTGTAATGACCTCACTATTTTGATTTTGATTTGTTATCCCTAACTTTTGCCTGACTGTTACCGTTTTCCGGGATTACTGTCAGCGTGATGCCCCAGCTTTCTTAAGCCTCCTTTATAGGTTTTGGCTCGGTGGGCTTTTTTCTTTCTCTTTTGAGAGATTGACTGTCTATGTGATAGGGAACCACCCCGGTCTTTTGGTTCCAAAGGAATGCCTTCTTTCTTGACATCGTTCGTTGTATTAAGAACTGAGAGTTTGCGACTTCAATGCGCATTTTCTTTTGAATTAACTGAGATACTACCCTGCCCCAGGTTTATATCAAAGGTTTTGATTGTTTAGAATAGAAAACTCCTACTTCTTTGGCTCGAAGGGGTTGACTAGGGATTATCTTCCTTATAACTCCAGTGTTTGGGAATTGAAAGAAATGCCTGTACATCATCAGCAAGGTCTGTTCAAAAGCATACTGTATAAGATTATGGTATTATTTCGTCATCCTCCCTCTAAAGGCTTGCAGCTTTTTATCAAGAGTCAAATATCATAAAGAAAAGCATAAGAGTAGTGAAACGAATGGATGAATTCAAGACAAACATATGCAATGCATTAATGAAACAACGTTTGACATTAAGAGATAATTGTTCGAATGACAAAGATATTACATCTCGCAAATTCAAATGAAACAAAAACAATCTCAATGATTTGGCATATCAGTAGTGATCACACTTGGAGGGTCAAAACATGATCTCCCCGGCATCAATCAAGTCTTGAATCTGGTTCTTCAAAGTCCAACAGCTGTCAGTGTCGTGCCCAGGGCTGTCAGAATGGTAGGCGCATCTCACACTTGGGTCAAACCTAGAAGAGGAAGTATCAGGATTTTGAGGAGAGTCCTTTGGCGTAATTAACTTCAACTTCAGCAATTGTTGAAATGCTTGCGACAAAGGCATGTTGATGTCAGTATACTGCCTTTCTTGATATCTCACCCTACGTCTCTTGCCCCGTTTTTGTTGCACAGTTGCGGGATCAGAGATTAGGATTGCCCCTGCGTGTTGATCATGACGACCCTTTTGACTAGTCACTGCACTGGACTCTTGCTTTCCGTTGTAGGGAAATATCTGAATATTGGAGGTTGTAGCTCCTTGGATTTTACCACTTTTGATGCCAGCTTCGACCCTTTCGCCAGTCAGTATTAGCTCGGTGAACCCGGCTGAGGAGCTTCCAATTAAGTGATTAAAGAAAAGCCCCTTCAACGTCCCCATGAAGATGTCAATCAGCTCTCTGTCAGTTAAAGGAGGTTGCACCCTGCCGGCCAGATCTCTCCACCTCTGAGCATACCCTCTGAAGCTCTCGTCAGAACCCATGGTCATGTTCTGCAATTGCACACGAGTTGGTGCAAGATCAGCATTATACTGATATTGTTTGTAAAAAGAAGTAGCCAAGTCCCCCCAGGTACGGATGCGGGAACTCTCCAATTGATAGAACCATTCGAGTTGAGTCCCTACCAAGCTTTCTTGGAAGAAATGGATCCAAAGCTTTGGATCAGCTGTGTATGGTTGAATCTTGCGGACATAAGATCTTAGATGCATCTGAGGGCAAGAGACTCCATCGTACAGAGCAAAGGTAGGGACTTTGAACTTTGGCGGAATGACCAATCCAGGAACCAAACCTAAGTCTCCTAGATCCAAGCCAGGTATTTGTTGAACCTCCATAGCATCGAGGCAATCCTCCAACTGTTTGTACTTGTCATCAGCGGAAGGATATTGTTCTTCAAAGTAACCAGCTTCATCAATCCCCAAACTGTTGTCTTCTTCAAGACTGACCCCCTTGTCTTTGAGAAGGAGAGCTTTCAGATCTTCTTGCCCTTTACCCATAGCCAGCAGCATTTGTTGGAATTGAGCATTTTGAGCCTGGAGATCCTTCACTGTTTGTTCCATATCCATCTTACTGAAATAAACAGTAGGAAGAATAAGGAGACCTGTATGGGAGAAACCTGTTATGCAATGACATGTGTGATATATATATGCAATGTTTTCAAGGATCTCTTGGGGTAAACACAAGAGAATGTTAGAGGTTGAACTTCGATCTTTGATTGGAGAACTTTGCACCGGTGGATGTCTTTCCACGAGAATCAAGCTCACCATGTCGAGTGGGTCATAGCCACTGATTCAAGTTGTTGTTCTTGAACTTTGATTGGATTGGTTAGAGGAGAAACCCCTTGCCCCTTGATAGACGTCTGGTTCAACGTAACCCTGCATCAAAAAGAACCCTCGAGATCCTTGAAATGGTTATTGAAAATGCTATGGTATGATGTCATGATGTTATGTACATGTACGCACAAGCAAGTGAGTGTATATATAGGCAAACATATTCACACAAAGCAGACAAGTCCTTAGGTTTAGGCTTGCATGAGGTTCAGGTACTACCCTCTTTCAGTTCGTTGGTTAAAACCTGTCTTATCAAAAGTAACCGGGTTCTAGAGGATCTCATATCATTGGCTACCCTCAATCGGTCATAACTCCAGCATTGCAACCTTTTCTCGCGGCCGGAACCATCTCGAGAGTTTAGCCTCAATGAGTGTAGCATACTGCTACTGTTCTAATGGCCAAGTTGGTCAGTTTAAGGTTCTAAGGTCGGTTGGTGCTTAATGACTCCTTGGAAGACCCATATTCTCCCCGTTTCAACACGGGGGATATCGGTACAGACCAAGGCGCCACACCAACGTAGCCACTGCTTCACCCATGTCGGTATACGCCGGACAGGTCCCTCACAGATTATGCTACCTAAAAGGGTATTCCCCAGATCCGGGTTAGGATCTATGAAACTCCGATACAAAGCCCACAAATGTAAAGCAAACAAAGCAATCAATTGAAAACAAAGGTGATCTAAACCCTAAGGTAACCCCACTTTTAAAAAAAATTTCCCCAGCAGAGTCGCCAGTTCTGTGATACGGTGGGAGAACTGACTTGAGGTTTGCGTTTGTATTCGCAAATGTTGCGGTTAGCAAGAGTCGCCACCGACTTTTTATTTTATCCTAAGGAAAGGTTAAAAAGCACAGCAAAAACCTTTTGAGATGTTTTCTTGGGTTCGGGGAGTAGATTATAGAAAGGGAAGGTATTAGCACCCTTTCTATCCATGGTTATCCATGGGCTCTTAGTTACTTGCTTAGATCACTTGCCTTTTGTTTTCAATTGTTTTAAATGGTGCTTGAGTGTGTGGGTTTTTAAAAAAATGTTTTTGAAAAGAGGCCAATGTGGTGGCTACCTTTGTAATGATCCATGTGGGGATGTATACAAAGATGTACGTCTTTTGAAAAGGTTTTCATTTGTTTTTGAAAGTTGTTTTGAAAGTGTAGTGATGTGTGGTTTTTGAATTTAGGCAAGTGTTTTGTTTTGCAAGTTGGTTCAAGTAACTAAGAGGTTATCTACTCCTAAATTTCTCAAAAGATTATTGCTATACTTTAACCCTTTTAACAAGTTTGCACCACCATTGTATTTGGTGGGCAACCTTGTGTTAGGATGTGAAAAGGGACAGGCGCGGGTCATCGTTTAGACCATAATTGTAACGACGTTAAATGTCTTTGGGCAATTTCTCTAAGGGACTTGATCATTTGTTTTGTTTGTTTTGAAAAGTTTTGTCGAGGGACTATGATCATTCAAATTGTTTACTTTGCCCAAAGATGTTCAACATACAATATGGCCCGTTTATTTGAAGGCAACAAGTGGAATACCCTAGGGGTGCAAGTGTGAGATGTGTTGTTTATTTTCATGCTTGTTTGTCTTGTATTAGGTCAAACTATTTTTTATCGTTTTTTCGCATACAAACCCTAATTCTAGCATGTTATTATTTAGAAAGCAATAAAGTGCGAAATTAAAATTACTAAGCTATTACACAACCAAATATGGGAAGGGGGGTACAAATGTTCAAATGGGGATATTGACAAGAATTTAAATCTAGATTATTACAACAATTGGATATTTGCATAGTAAATAAATTGCATAATTTAAATGTAAATAAAATAAATATGTGAAATGTAAAAAAGAAAGTTTTTATGTGTATGAGAAAATATTTATGTAAAAGGAAAAAGAAATAAAAATGTATTTATTTTTTAGTATTTTTGAACTTAGGGTAAAAACCCTAATTTTTAAATAAAAGATATTATTATCTAATTTAATTCTACTATTTATTTATTATTTATAAAAATAACCTAAAATGAAGTATATTGTAAAAAAAAAAGTATTTTTGTATCAAATGTTAATAAAATAAAAAAATCAAGTATTTTTATATCTTTTTCTTAAATACATTAATAATCAAATATATATATATATATATACTATTATTGAAATAAATAGAAAATAGTGTAGATACATTTTTATTATTTTATTTACTTTATGAAAATATTTTACACAAAAAAAATATACTTTACTTTTTATTTTTATTAAAATATTTAAATATTTATTTTAGAAAAATACATATTTAGGGATATATATATATATATTTGATTATTAATGTATTTAAGAAAAAGATATAAAAATACTTGATTTTTTTATTTTATTAACATTTGATACAAAAATACTTTTTTTTTTACAATATACTTCATTTTAGGTTATTTTTATAAATAATAAATAAATAGTAGAATTAAATTAGATAATAATATCTTTTATTTAAAAATTAGGGTTTTTACCCTAAGTTCAAAAATACTAAAAAATAAATACATTTTTATTTCTTTTTCCTTTTACATAAATATTTTCTCATACACATAAAAACTTTCTTTTTTACATTTCACATATTTATTTTATTTACATTTAAATTATGCAATTTATTTACTATGCAAATATCCAATTGTTGTAATAATCTAGATTTAAATTCTTGTCAATATCCCCATTTGAACATTTGTACCCCCCTTCCCATATTTGGTTGTGTAATAGCTTAGTAATTTTAATTTCGCACTTTATTGCTTTCTAAATAATAACATGCTAGAATTAGGGTTTGTATGCGAAAAAACGATAAAAAATAGTTTGACCTAATACAAGACAAACAAGCATGAAAATAAACAACACATCTCACACTTGCACCCCTAGGGTATTCCACTTGTTGCCTTCAAATAAACGGGCCATATTGTATGTTGAACATCTTTGGGCAAAGTAAACAATTTGAATGATCATAGTCCCTCGACAAAACTTTTCAAAACAAACAAAACAAATGATCAAGTCCCTTAGAGAAATTGCCCAAAGACATTTAACGTCGTTACAATTATGGTCTAAACGATGACCCGCGCCTGTCCCTTTTCACATCCTAACACAAGGTTGCCCACCAAATACAATGGTGGTGCAAACTTGTTAAAAGGGTTAAAGTATAGCAATAATCTTTTGAGAAATTTAGGAGTAGATAACCTCTTAGTTACTTGAACCAACTTGCAAAACAAAACACTTGCCTAAATTCAAAAACCACACATCACTACACTTTCAAAACAACTTTAAAAAACAAATGAAAACCTTTTCAAAAGACGTACATCTTTGTATACATCCCCACATGGATCATTACAAAGGTAGCCACCACATTGGCCTCTTTTCAAAAACATTTTTTTAAAAACCCACACACTCAAGCACCATTTAAAACAATTGAAAACAAAAGGCAAGTGATCTAAGCAAGTAACTAAGAGCCCATGGATAACCATGGATAGAAAGGGTGCTAATACCTTCCCTTTCTATAATCTACTCCCCGAACCCAAGAAAACATCTCAAAAGGTTTTTGCTGTGCTTTTTAACCTTTCCTTAGGATAAAATAAAAAGTCGGTGGCGACTCTTGCTAACCGCAACATTTGCGAATACAAACGCAAACCTCAAGTCAGTTCTCCCACCGTATCACAATAAGGATCGATTGTTTCTAGATGCTATGAGTTTTCATGCTTTTTAGGAAATCTTGGCTCTGCTGATCTATGGTTTGGTACTATTCCCTAATGCAGACCAACTCATAGATGTGAATGCCATCAAAATATTTCTTACTCATAATCCTGTGCCTACTTTGCTTGGAGATATTTTTCACTCTCTTCACGCTCGTACTATGAGGGAGCGAGGGAATCTCATGTGTTTCATACCTTTACTATCCAGGTGGTTTATTTCGCACCTTCCTCGATCAGTGATAATGAATGAACAAGGTTTGAGGTGGTCTCGAAAGATGATTTCATTCTCTTATTCGGATATCTATTGGTGTTTGCGATCTCAGGAGGACATCACTATTATTGACCCTTGTGGGGACTTCCTTAATGTGCCGCTCCTTGGCATAAGGGGGGGGGGGGTATTACTTAAAACCATTCTCTAGCTCCATGTCAATGTGGTTTTGCTCTAAGAAACGGTCTACATGATATGCTCATCCAGGGTATTGTATTCAATTACGAGAAGGATCCCCAAGGTTACTGTCAAAAGTTTATACGTGCTTGGGGAATTAGTAAGACTTTGGGACAGAAAAACTCCATCCCTTTGGAGCCCTACCTCAGATGGGTGTGATCTCGTGCTCAAAATATTATAATGCCATATCCTGTTGTCCTACCAGTAATTGTGGAGCATGTTGTTAAAGGAGATATTCCTCATACCATTTTTCTTCCAGATATGCCTACTAACCTTGAAGAGCTACATAAGTCTTGGATTCAACTGAAAGAAGAAAGGTACACCTTTGAGACTCAATTCTATGCTAGTGAGAAGAAAGTTTTAGAGCTGAAAAAATAACTTCACGAAGAGCAGAGCCTTAATGCATATGTCACACAAAGAGGAAGCGTCCACGGGAGACTTGAGTCTTTGGTCTTAGGAGTTCATAATATGTTTCCTTTTAACCCTTTTTGTTTTCATTGTAAGCCCAAGAGGCGGTTATAATTTGAACTTACTAATAAGAGTCTTTGTTTCTGTTCCCTTTTGATTAACAAATTTAAATCTCAAAAGGTCCTTGAAAACATTGCATATGCATCTACATGGCATACATATTATTGCATAATAGGTTTCCAAGACAGGTTTCTCATCTTCTTGCTGTTTATTTCAGCAAAAAAATGGCTCTCGAATAGATAATCAAAGAACTCGAGGATCAGAATGCTCAGTTCCAAGAGATGTTACAAAACTTAGCCAAGGGGCAAGAAGAACTGAAAGCGCTCATCAACAAGAAGAAAAACAAGACAAAGAAACCAATCAACATCCTTAACATGGGGGAGAAAGTACAGAGGCCTAGTCAAGCAAGCTCAAGATCTTGATATCTCATTAGACGAAGACGACGAATGGGGTGAAGATGGTAAGTGTGTTTAAACTGGAAGAAAAAAAAGCAATCATGGTTCTGACAAATATTATGATGAAGAGGAAGAGGATTATTAGGATGAACAATATCCCCTTGCTGGCAAGAAGTACAAGCTACTAGAAGAGCATTTGAAAGCCATGGAGATCCAGAAGGTGCCTGGCTTAAACTTTGAAGAATTGGGTTTAGTCTCAGGAGTCGTCATTCCTCCTAAGTTCAAAACTCCTACCTTTTCTAAGTATGATGGAGTTTCTTGCCTGAAGCTGCATTTGAGATCATATGTTCGGAAAATTCAACCACACACTACTGATAAGAAATCATGGTTGCATTTCTTTCAAGAGAGTCTGTTTGGAACACAATTGGAATGGTATTATCAACTCGAAGGTACCAATATCCATACCTGGGAATATTTGGCTGCAACTTTCTATAGACAATATCAGTATAATTCTGAGTTGGCACCAACCTGCATGCAACTATAGAGTATGTCCATGGGTTCTGAGGATGGCTTTAAAGAGCACGCACAAAAATCGAGAGATCTTGCAGAAAGAGTTCAACCTCCCTTAGATGATAGGGAATTAGTTAACATGTTCATGAGTACGCTAATAAGTTCTTTCTACAATCATCTACTTGGAAGTTCTTCACCCGGTTTCACTAAACTGATATTGATAGGGGAACATGTTGAGAATGGAATCAAAATTTGTAAAATTCAGGTAACTACATCTTCGAATGCTGCGAAGAAGTCATACAACAGTAAGAAATAATCCAATGTTGTGTATGGACAGAAGGGTCGTAATAAAAGTGATCACAAACAATCTGTAGGGTAAGTTATGATCTCTAATCCTGCACCAGTGCAACAACAACAAAACAATCAAAGTAGGTAGGATGCACCCAGGAGACAGTTCACAAAAATCAACATGTTATCTCAAGCATTGCAACACATGTTGAAGGCAGAGCTGATTACATTGAAAGATCCTCCTCAGAACCCCAATACTTCCTCTCCCTGTTACAATCCCAAATTCAAGGTGTGCCTATCATTCAAATAGTCCCAGACATGACACTAATAGCCGTTGGGCATTGAAAAATAAGATTCAAGATATGATTAACTCTAAGGAGATTGAATTTGATCCTCGTGAGACTCCTAATGTGATCATTGCACCTATGCCTAATCACGACAAGGGAGTTAATGCTATTGATGATGTTTCTTATGTTTATGCTATGAGTGACTTGACTACTCCTCTGATTAATGTTTAGAAGAAGCTTTTGCAAGCCGGTTTATTTATGGGTTGCATTGAAAACTGCTACTACTGTGCGTCCCAATCTAATGGTTGTGTACTGCTGAAAGAAGGTATTCAACGTTTGATGAATGACTGTGTAATTATCTTTGAGAAGATTCCTCCTATGGAGAGCTTATGGAAAAGTATGTCTCAAGGCCTGGAGCTTGAAGACGTGTCCGTGATTACAATTTTTGGTACTCCGGTAAGGATCACTTCTAGGGGTCATGATTACTGTCGAGCCTAGGGTTTCTCCTCTCATCATTATCTCACATAGGACAATTCCATATTCCTCTGACAAAGCTATCCCTTGGAATTATGGAGCTGATGTCTACTACCATGGCGTCAAGCAGGAACCATTGGCTATCAAAGATGACAATATTGAAGTTATTAATTCCATTACTGGCAATATTGCTGGGACTAGTAAGGTTACCAGAAGTAGAAGGGTTTTTTTCTCTAGAGATCTCTCCAAAGGCTATTACTACACCAGTTCGTATCACTAGTACTGAGACTCGAGGCAAAAAACAAATGACTGAGCCTGCCAAGACTGAGGCACCGAAAGAGGTTACTGTTGAAGATACCTCCAAGCAAAAGATGGTGGAAATACTAAAAATTATTCGAAAGAGTGACTATAAGATTGTTGTTCAGTTGGGGCATACCCCCTCCAAAATATCTATGTTATCTCCATTGTTATGCTCTAAAGACCATGCTCGGGCTTTGGTAAAGTTTCTGAAATATGCTCAGGTACCGCAGGAAATCTCTGTTGATCAGTTCAAAAATTATGTTGCTAGCCTGGAAATTGATAATAGGCTAGACTTTTCTGAAGCTGATTTAACTCCCGCAAGAAGGAACCATAATAAGGCCCTGCATGTCTCTATTGAGTGTAGGGGAACTACCTTATCTCATGTGTTGGTGGACACAGGTTCCTCCTTGAATGTACTACCAAAAGTTGTTTTAGACAAACTTGAATATGAAGGGGTTGTGCTAAAACCCAATGACATTGTGGTGAGAGATTTTGATGGTTCAGGGAGAATGGTGTATAGAGAGGTTGATCTTCCAACCAAAGTGGGCTCCCAGGTCTTCGACTCTACTTTCTATGTGGTGGAAATTTGTCCAGCCTATTCCTGTTTTCTTGGACGTCCTTGGGTTCATGGGGAAGGTGTTGTTACTTCTACTTTACACCAAAAGTTGAAGTATCCCGTGAAAGTAAAAATCATTACAACTTATGGAAAAGAAGAATACATGGTAAGCCATTTGAACTCTTTCAAGTATGTTGATATGGATGGTGAATTCCTCGAGACTCCTTGCCATACCTTCGAAGTTATTCCTCAGACAACCCCTGTTGATAAAGCTATTCCTACTGTTCCTAAGGTTACTAGGATTCCACCAAGAATGGCTTCTATGAAAGACGCTAAGGTTGTGGGAGAAGAAGGTAGTGGCACTATTTAGGGTTAGCTTCCCGACATTCTTTACAAGTCCGACAAATTTGGCTTGGGTTTCACCTCAGAGGCTCAAAAGGCTGTCCTTCGTCCCCCTTCCAATTATGGGAGACCATCATTCTGCATTAAAAATAATGGAGTTCACAAAAATCAAGTCAACATTGTGGGAGACGCTGATAGAGACTATGACATAGACAGTTGGATTTTCCCTACTACCGGCAGTGGGCTCAACAATTGGAAGGCTGAAGATTTTATGCCAATCTCCTTTAATCGGGAGTAAATTCTATTTTCTGTTTTCTTGCTTTCAAGTTTTTGGTTAAGTAATTTGAACAATAACTTTAAGCCTTGTGCCTTACCCGGGGAACAACATTCCATTTGTTAGGGTTATCATTTTTCATCCATATATTTTCATTTAATAAATCATTGGACGTTTGCACTGAAATTTTGCGCTCTTTGTCTTTCTTTTACTTTATTTCTTTCAAAATAGCTATGTGTTCTTACACACACCTACCTAACAAATAGCAGATCCATATCCACCCTGGGTGCTATTGATAACAATTTTAGTATTTCCAATTATGACTTCAAAAATCCGATCTACCAAGCCGAGGACGTAGGTGAGGAAGATTGTGAAGTACCTGGTGTAATACCCCAAATTTGTCCTACCCTTTCACTTTTATCTCGTTTATGCATTTTGCGCTTCCCATTTCATCTACACACCCTCCATTTGGTCATTTAACACATCATGCATCATGAATAAAATAATTAGGCATGGGATCAAGGTATTTGATCAACACAATAAAGCACTCATAATTTTTCAAAGCATGTTTGAGTTATGGAAATTTTGGTGTTTTCGATGAATTTAAAACAGTGCGAATTGGAAACAGTGTTTTGACTGATCGGAGTTTGAAAATTCACATCTCCAGCTTGGAATAGTGTTTTGGGTTGATTCTTGAGGTTTTGAAACCGTATCAATATTCTCTTCAATTTTCTTGTTCGGATCAAAAGCTAATTATCAAAGAAAAGTTTCCGAATACGCGGTTCTTTTGGAAGTTATATGGTGAAAAATACAAAGGAAAAGGTGCTGAAAGTGCATTTTTGGCACACTAAAAATTCATAACTCGAAGACCGTTTATTGTTTTGAATCCGTTCTGGTGGCCAAAATTCCGTCTTGATGTCATCTACATTTTGTATCTCACGGCCGAATCCATTTCTACTCAGAGAGTCTTCGAATGTATGAATTTATCAAATATGTTCGCACAGGAAATTGGGACGAATGTTCATCTGCTTCATCTTCATAAAATCATAACTCGGTCGATTATTATCGTATTGAGTTGGTTCTGGTGGCATTGGTTCAAAAATTGAGTTGGATAAATATTTCTTTCATCTTTCTAGTTCAAACGGTATCCCGAAGGCCTTCGTTTTTTGTCCAAAGCACGCGTAACGCATTTGAAAATCCTGAACCGAGAAATATTTTCATTTGAGACGAAACTTCAAAAAATGATAACTAAATCTCTGTTTATCTGATTGAGCCCATCTTCAGACACAATGTTTTTCTTGACGCTGGCTACATTTTAGTTTTACATTTCAACTTCAAAAGTCCCATCGAGGGACCTGCGAACTTGACCTTAAGGTGTCAGACTCTGATGAACTTAAAATTGGCACGTTTACTTGTGTTTATTGGAGGCTCATTCATTCAAAAAAGGGATACACTATATATTCTTATTCCCTCCAATTTTCAAGAGGACTCTCATAATTGATCAATTCTCAAAAACACTAAAAAATTTTCTCTCATCTTGCTCAAGGATCAAAGAGCAACTTTCTTCATTTTCATAAAGAACACCAAAAACTTTTCCAACAAACTTCTTCAATATCCAAAAGTCAAAGAAGCTCAATTCTTCATCAATCTCGAATCTGATTGTTGCGATCTCTATACCTAAGCTTCCTCTTCAATTCTGCGGTGAGCTTTTCTTGATTTAATTACTTTTCAAATAAGTGATTCTTAAGTAAGCACTTTTGTGGATCAATAAATTGAACTTTGATCTAATTTGAATTGTGGAAGTGATTTCAATTATGAAAATGTGAATTGATCTTGAATCATGATATGAAAATCCGGAATTGGATGATTAATTAAGTGCTTATTCAATTAATTGATTTTCATGAAAGTGCTTATTTGAGAAAACAAAATATTGAAGTTGTTTCAAGCTTAATTGATGATTCTTGATTGATTATGTATGGTATAATTTGGATCTCTAAGGGTGCAAAAATCATGAGTTAAATTTCGGAGATTATGTGTTTGATAAAATGCTTGAGTCATTATGCCTTGATCTTACCGCGTGATTCAATTGATTTTTGGTTGCTTACAAATTTCCTTGTGCTATGGTCATAGCATAATTGATGCGAATTTGGTTTTTGATCCGATGAAAAATGCATCGAAACTCATGAAATCGGATCATGAATTCACATGTCAATCGTGCTAAGATCGGGTAATTTTTCATATAATTTTTGTTGTTTTGGTTTTTGTTTTATGCCGTGGATATTCTATGATTTTCAAGCTTTCCAATGATTCAAACCATGCGCGAAACGGACACTCGATGCAAAAGTTACATTGCTTCAATGTTTCAATTAAACAAGACTGCAGTTGAGTCGATGCATAGCCTTTTTGAGTCGACGCAAATAGTTTTGCTCACCTGCGGGAAGTGTCGCACCGACCCAGCTGTCGATGTAAATGGAGAAAATCCTGGGCATGAGTTAACACATAGCCTTTTTGAGTCGACGTAAACAGTTCTGGCCCCTTGCAGGAAGTGTCATGCTGACCCTTTGAGTTGAATCATGTTTTTGAGTCGACTCATCCCATCTTTGAGTCGACTCAAACTGCCAACATTACTTTTTCTCCGTTTCTTTTGCCTTGCTTTGGCCTTGTTTGCTCCAAATTTCATTATACTCTTTTATACTTTGATTTTCCTTATTATTTTTAACATGTGTGCTGATTGTGCAAGGTACATTGGGATAGTTTCCGATCATATAATTATTACTCGATTATTTGATTGAAAAACTTATTTGGACTTTTGATTTGTGGTCTGATTTTGAGCTCGACACACATGCCATTGTTTTGTGCCCCGTATCTTGTATAGTTGTATTATGTGCAGGAACTTCTGATTATGCATTGCATTCTGTGATCGGTTGAAATAGAACTGACTGTTTTGAAATTCTGGTTCGCGAAATGTCGCGGTAAGCAAGAGTTGCCACCATCTTTTATGTTCTCCAACAAGGAAAGGACAAAAGCACAACAAAATTCCTTTTCGAGATGTTTCTCGGTTCGGGAGGTAGATTTATAGAAAGGGAAGGTGTTAGCACCCTTTCTATCTGTGGTTATCCACGGACTCTTAGGTACTTGCTCACTATGTTTTCAAAAATTGTTTGCTTTACTTGTGTTTGTGGGTTTTGAAAAAGTTTGTTTGAAAACTTCTAGGTAACTCTTGTATCAGTCCTCAAGAGTGTATGAAGTATTTGTTTGAAAACTTTTGAAAGTGTGAGTGCGAAAAGTTGTTTTTTGTTTTGAAAGAGCAAGTACCCAGGAGAAATCTACCTACTCTAAGGAATTAAGCTGTGTAAATGTCCTTTAGACAGTACTATCCCACTATTGAGAAGTAGGTAACACCGTCGTTGGAGTTATTCGGGTCAATTCGATTATAGGGACATGTGTGGTCACCAAAGCAATAGTAGGACGCCTTAGCGGTAACCCTAATGTCCTAGATCCTTTTTATCCGAGGCAACCGTTTCGAGGCAACTGGATCTTTAGACAGGAGGGCGACCTCTAAAACACCCTATACTTGATGACCACCTTGAGGCAACCAAGTGAGGCGTACCCTAAGAGTGGCATGTGCGAGTGTGTCAGGATTCAGTTCATATTATCTTTGCACATGTATTTGTGAGCTACGAGTGGATTTTAATTTCCATACAAGTCTTGTCATGCATAGTTAACAGTTATTAGTTTGCGAAAAATAAATTGCGGAAAGTGAATCTACGCTATTACAAGGCGTCGGGTATTTACATCGCCAAAAACATAACCCTTTGGAAAATAAATGCGAGGAATTAAAAGCAAGCGATAAAAACCCTAATTATCTATTACATTCTCGGAGCAGATACATAAATATGATCAAAATAATAATAATGCGCGAAAGGAATTGAATCAGGAAAAGTCTTAGGGTTTTGACCCTTTTTTAGAAAAGAATGAATTTTGGTCCTTTTTTGTTGCAATTAATTCAACTTAAACCTAATAACTAATTAATTAATTAATTAAAAGAAAAAGTATTTTTTATGTTTTTTAGGTCTTAATGAAAATAAAATAAACAAGGATTAAAATTGTCAAAAGAAAAACCCTAATTCTAGTTTATTTTATTTATTGCAAAAAATAGTTAAATTTAACCTAATAAAAAAAAGACTAAATTGATTAATTTACATTTATTTACAAAATAAAAGGGTGAAATTAATAATAATAGTAATAAATAAAATATTTACATTTTTTAATGGTCTGAATTTATTATGAAAATAATAGTTAAGTTAATTAAATAATAATAATATTAATAATAAAAATAATTAGTAAAAGAAAATAAAAAGAAAAACAATTAACCAGGGGGGTGTTGGCCCAAAGAGGAGGCTTGTTCTGGAAATTGGTGGCCCACTAACATCAAGCCTTGTTGACTTTCTGGAATTATCCACGTTGGCTTTGACTGGGAACATGGTGTTCTTCATCTCCTGGCCATTGGATTGATGCTTGAAGACACATGGCATGCTGATCACTGAAGGTACATGGTGGAATACGTTGGCAAGCCTGCATGGGAACCTGTAGAGAAAAATAATAGAAACATTTGGGTGGACTTGGGAATCGAACCCAGGTCCCAATGATGCACAACCAACACACCAACCACTAAGCCATCTGAACGCGTTTGTTAATATAATGATTAATGAATATAATATATGAAACAACCACATATGCTGTACACGCGCACCTTTTTTTGAATGAACCAACCATGCATCACCACGTATTCATCTTCCTCGTTTGCCTGTAAAAAATACAATTAGACAGCGGGGGTTTTTAACCCGCACAACCTGCATGGACGAAAAATAACGAATAGGCGTATGATCAATATAAATTGTTCGCGAGGGTGGTTTTAGATTCGTCTTATCTCAACGAATTCAACCATGGGTCTCTCAAGGTTTGATTTTTCCTGTACAGCAAAGCCCTAATCTGGAAGCTTGTAAACCCTAGGATTCATCAATGGCATCTTTCGATTCAATGCATAACAATTCAATTAACCTATGCCAAAAGCTTCCTGTGGATTCAAGCAATGCAAAACACACAAGAAATCACGTTAATGATGCATGAATGAGGCTATTCGATTCTGAAAATAAAATGCAAACCGTTAAACTGTTTGAGGCGATTTCTTAAGCTTTAGCGTGTGGTTTTGATTGCAAAACGTTTCTGAGGATCCCTGCAATGTATTAGAAATAAGAAAAAGCTTTGAATCACGCTAAATTATAGAAAACAATATTCAAATTTCTTTGATTTTTTTCAATGTTGCTTATGGCTTTCTTGCAGCAAAATCACGTCCATGGCATTAGGTTTAGCTTGAGTACTTATAGTAGAATGAAATTAGGTTAAATTCTTGACAAGAAATCCATGGAATAATGGTTTGTATATTTGATTGAAAATCAAATATTTTTCAATCTTTTTGATTGGAAAAACTTGCCAAACTTTGAGATTCTTGTCCCCTTGATGTGCACACAAATTTGCCAGCTTGTCTTGAGCTTATTTGCTTCACAAAAGATTGAAAAAACCATATCTTTGTATTTCCTACATTTTAAATTAATTAAATGAATTAAAATCAATTAAAAATCCAATTAATTAATAAAAAATAAGAAAATAATTCAATTTAAGCTTGATGGGTCGTGCATAAGATTTGAGTAAAGTTTCAAGAAGAAATTTGGGGCCCATTAGCAAAAACAAGGTGTTTTGAGCAAAGTTGACTTTTGCAAATTCACAAACATTTCCCAACTTCTCCAATGCATATCTTGCTCAATTTTGTTCCTATGAACATGTTCTTGGACATTTTGGAAAGGTCTTGAAGTCCTCTAACCAATGCCTTTGGTCCCATGTCATTTGGATTTACCAATCTCAAGTTATGGTCTTTGACTTAAAATGCCTTTTTGTTGACTTTTGAAATTGACCTATAATGTAGAAATTGATAACTTTTTGTGAGAGCATTTCTTGGACTTGGAATGTGAAGATGAGTTGTAGGAAATGTCATCCCCTTCAAAATGAGCATTGGATGGGATTTTTATGATGAACCATGAAAAAGTTATGCCTTGGTCAAGATACAATTGACTTTTCTACTGTCCAAAAATAGTAACTTTTTGCACCTTGATGATTTTTGAGCCATGCTTGTGGAATCATGATCAAGACTTGATAAAATGATGATTGTGGACTCAAAATTAGATGTTGACCAAAAATTCTGACTTTTGACTGTAAAATGACCATTTTACCCATATAGTTGACTGTGAAGCAAATGCGACTTTTGACTGTGCAATTTGACATTGTGAGTCTTGAAACTTGGTATGTAGATGCTTGAAAATGTGTATAGTCCTATGGGACTTGATTGAACCATTGAAAACCTCAAATTCCTTGAGAGAACCAAAACCCTAATTTTGATTGGCTTAAGAGGCATTTGGACTGTGCAATCCTTGAGAAATCTTGAACCATTTGAAGATGATTCTTGATAAATATTGAGGAATATGGGAGGGCAAATTTTGGGGTACAACAGTTGCCCCTGTTCAATCTTCTTAGACCTAAGGATGTAGATTGGCTTGCGTGCCTTTCGTGATCCGAAGGTGGAAGATGATTGAACACTAGAGTGCCCAGAAATTTGCACTCGCATAGTATGGTATCAGCAATGTGATGTCGGGAATGGGCTTACAGATGCCATTTGGAAAGATGATGGATATGAGGATGGGCTTATAGATGCCATCTGGAGATGTTGATCGCGTAAGATATTCCTTAGCGAGAACTTGCGTACCTGAGAAAGAAAGATAATTTCCTGGCCTGTTACAGGTGTTGATCTTCAGACTCTTCATGCAGATGCTTTCCTGGCTAGATACAGGTATAGATATACAATCAATCGCTCACAGATATGCCCTGGCCAGATATAGGTATCGAATCTGGAACTCAAAAGGTTGGTAGAGATAACTCTCCTGGCTGGATACAGGTGTGGACCTCTGTCCTGAGAATGAAAGATAATTTCCTGGCCTGTTACAGGTGTTGATCTTCAAACTCCTCATGCAGATACTTTCCTGGCTAGATAAAGGTATAGATCTAGAATCAATCGCTCACAGATATGCCCTGGCTAGATACAGGTATCGAATCTGGAACTTCAAAAGGTTGGTAGAGATAACTTTCCTGGCTGGATACAGGCGTAGACCTCTGACCTGAGAATGAAAGATAATTTCTTGGCCTGTTACAAGGGTTGATCTTCAAACTCTTCATGCAGATATGCCCTGGCTAGATACAGGTATCGAATCTACAATCAATCGCTCACAGATATGCCCTGGCTAGATACAAGTATCGAATCTGGAACTTCAAAAGGTTGGTCGAGATAGCTTTCCTGGCTGGATACAGGTGTGGACCTCTGTATTGAGAATGAAAGATAATTTCCTGGCCTGTTACAGGTGTTGATCTTCAAACTCCTTATGCAGATACTTTCCTGGCTAGATACAGGTATAGACCTACAATCAATCGCTCACAGATATGCCCTGGCTAGATACATGTATCAAATCTGGAACTTCAAAAGGTTGATGGGTTGTCTCTACTGACAGGTTATCTCAGAAAAATCTTTAGGGATTTAACTGAACCAGGGGAGATTTTGTCTTCTTTAACGAGTTATCTCTTTTAACGGGTTATCTTCATGGACGGGTTGTCTTCAATGACGGGTTGTCTTCAATGACGGGTTGTCTTCAATGACGGGTTGTCTTCAATGACGGGTTGTCTTCAACGACAGGTTGTCTTCAATGACGGGTTGTCTTTATTGACGGGTTGTCTTCAATGACGGGTTATCTTCAATGACGGGTTGTCTTCAATGACGGGTTGTCTTCAATGACGGGTTGTCTTTATTGACTGGTTGTCTTCAATGACGGGTTGTCTTCAATGACGGGTTGTCTTTATTGACTGGTTGCATCAGAAAAATCTTTAGGAATTGATTTAACTGGATTTGTCTTCTTTGACTGGATTTGTCTTCTTTGACTGGATTTGTCTTCTTTGACTGGATTTGTCTTCTTTGACTGGATTTGTCTTCTTTGATTGGATTTGTCTTCTTTGACTGGATTTGTCTTCTTTGACTGGATTTGTCTTCTTTGACTGGATTTGAGATTTTGACTGCATCTTTCCTGAAAGATAAAGGTCAGTCATATGCAATCCATGATATGGATCAAGAAATGATGTTCTCAACATAAATGAGATTCTATGATATGATGCGTATATGCATGTATCATGATATATGACAATGTGATGTTTATGAATGTATTTTCGTCTGGGAAAATAAATCCTTGACGAATGCCGGGAAGTTCGTTGAATCCTGGGCTGATGTTGAAGAGTAGAGTTCTTTGTTTCCGCTGGGGATGATGAACAAAGATGATTGCAAGAATAAACCGGTAGGAGAAGATGACTCCGTTGGGGAATAAACCTGGTGAAGAGATTACTCTGCGGGGAGAGATGCTTCGCTGAGGTTTTAACGATAACTCCGCTGGGGATTCCGTTGGTCAGCTCTGTTGAGGGATTTTGATGATGACTCCGCTGGGGATAGGAAGAACCTCGCTGAGGACGATCTTTCCGTTATAATTTGCTGAGGATAACCCAGTTAGGCTCTGGTGGGGAATATCCTTTGAACATGGTCGGGGAGAGATGCATTCTGCAGGGGATAAGCTTCCGGGATCTACTGGAGATAAGCTTCCAGGATCTACTGGGGAGGATGATTCAACTCTCCTGGGGAAACTTTTTGGACTGTATTGGGGAATGGATCCACTGGGATGTCTGTATTCCGCCGGGGAACAATCTTATATTTCTGTCGGGGAATATTAAGACTGCCGGGGATGCTTGCTGAGGAATATCTTTATACTCTGCTGGAGAATATTAAGATCTACTGGGGATACCCCAAATCATTCGGGACTGATGGTAGACCAACTCTGCTTGGGGGGAGAGTATTGCTGACTTGCTGGAGATACTATGCCTTTTCAGGGCTGATGGGAGGCCAACTCTGCTTGGGGGAGAGTATTGCTGATTTGTCTTACTCTGCAGGGAGTGAAGGTATCTTGGTCAAATTCTTCAGCTGAACTTACCTTGGTACCTTGGTGGACAGCGCAGCTTGTACAGTTCGGACAATTCCTATTGCCCTAGTTTCTGTGGGAGAAGGTACCTGTGGAGGTGCTTGATAACTGCCGATTTGACAAATCTTCTTCTGGTAGGCAAGTGACGAGATGATAGGACATAGTCGTACGCTTTTGATCCCTAATTTTTTCCTGGACCGCCCTTTCGGGTTTTCAGTCCACCGGGATACCCTTTTTTGCCCAAACCGCCTTTTTCAGGTTTTCGACTTGTCGGGTGTACAAATTTTTTCATTTTCATCCCTTATTTTTGCCCGAACCCTTTTGGTTCGCTGGGAAGCCCTTATTTTTGCCTAGGTGTGTCAACCTAGCGGGTCTTTGATTATGCGTAGTATTTTTTCGACTATGTCCATGCTCTCAGGATGCAGAGAGGTGCCACTGTCGGTAGTGTTGAGTTGCCATACTACCAGAAGATATTTGATCGTGCAAGATTCGTTGCTGGAATTCCTGTCCAATGCCCCAATTGATTCAGATGGAGATTTGCCCCTGGCTATTTGGCATCTTGAGAGATTCCTTGAATCTTGACTGGACTGCCCCAGATGATGGACGATGATCATGCCATGCCCCTTGATTGGAAGTGCTTTTGTTCACTAGATATTCTTCGTGCGAATTTCTCTGCTGTTTGAACAAATAGTCATATGCAAACAATTTTATTTAAAAATGCAAAGCTTATGTCTGTCTTGAAGTTTTTGAAAATGCATTTTTCAGTAAAACAAGCAAATTTTGTAAAATGTGATGTCAATTCAAGATTTTACAGCGAGCCCTACAGGAGTCAGGATACTTTTCGTAACAGTATGCTTTCAAACTAACCCATGCTTCAGCTAGGACTTTTTAAGGGTTATAACGTGGCCTGGTTCACGGTTTAAGAAACAAAGGATAAAGGCTCAAATTTTATTTTTACCCACCCGCTCTTCGTGATGTTCTTCGATGCTAAACTCAGTTAATCGTGCGTTAGACCTTGTTTGAGTCTTTGCTCTGATTTTCCAGTGATGATTCGGATACTGAAAGTTTATTTTGAATAGGAAGTCATTTTGTTGAGAGTCTGTAGGACCTCTTCCTTTTTTTTTGATTTTATTATCCCTGTCTTTTGCCTGAACTGTTTCTTTTGTGATTAGTCAGCGGGATGCCCCCGTTTTTTTGTAAGTCTCCTTCATAGGTTTTGACTTATTGGGCTTTTATTTTGAAAGATAATGACTGCATGTCCTTATGATTATTCAGAACCATCCCCATCTTTTGTTTTGGAAGGACTCCTTTGATGCTGTTCATTGTGCATCTGGATCAACTGAGAAAACTACCCTGCCCCAGGTTATAATTAAGGGTTTTAATTTTTGCATGAAAAGAAAAACTCCAACTTCTTTGGCTTAAAGGGGTTGACTAGGGATTATCTTCCTTATAACTCCACTGTTTAGGATTTGAAATAATGCCTGTACTTCATCAACGGGGTCTGTTCAAAAGCATACTGTGAAGATCGTGGTATCGTTTTCGTCATCCTCCCTCAAAAGGTTTAGAATTTTTTAATCAAGAGTTGAACATCAAAAAATAAAAGCAATTTTGAATATAGTGAACACAATTACTTCAAAACAGACACGTGTAATGCATTAATGAAATAACAACGTTTGACATGAATAAATGTTTGAACAATCAAAGAAAAATACAACTTGAAAATTCGAATGAACAAGAGTTTTTTCAATCCTAGCCATGTTTTGGCAAGGGAGAAGTGATCACATTGGGAGTCTCGGGCGCTTCGAACTCGACCTCCTTTGCATCGATTAGGTCCTGAACCTTGTTCCTCAAAGTCCAACAATCATCTGTAGCATGCCCCGGGCTGTCAGAATGATAAGCGCAGCGGGCGTTGGGGTTATACCTTGAAGGTGTCTTGTTGGGATTCTTAGGAGGGTCCCTTAGAGTTACCAAATTGGTCTTCAGCAACTGTGGCAATATCCGGGACAAGGCCATGCTGAGGGGAGTGAATTGCCTTCTAGGTCTCTCTTCCCTTTGTTGGTTGCAATGTTGAGGAGAACTGGCCGGTTTTGAAATTACCACCGTGTTGACAGCTTAGCGGCGCTCCGGTTTATTCTGCCTCCTTGAACCATAAACGACACTAGATTCTTTCTTGAACGGTTTCTTTTCAGCACTCGAGGAGGTCCCTTTCTGTATCTTCCCAGACTTGATACCAGCTTCTATTCTCTCACCAGTCAAGATCAGATCTGTAAACCCAACAGAAGAATTCCCAATCAGATGGTTGAAGAATGGACCAGACAGGGTCCCCAAGAACATATCAACGAGCTCACGGTCAGTTAGAGGTGGCTGCACCCTTCCAGCCAGGTCTCTCCACTTTTGAGCATATTCCTTGAATCCTTCACCCGTCCCTAGTGACATACCCTGGAGTTGGGTACGCGTAGGAGCGAGGTCGGAATTATACTGATACTGCTTGTAGAACACAGTAGCCAAGTCCTCCCAGTTACGAATACTGGCTCCATCCAGCTGATAGAACCATTCGAGTTGAGTCCCTGAAAGACTATCCTGGAAGAAATGGATCCACAAATTCTTGTCTATAGTGTAAGGTTGGATCTTCCTTACATATGATCTAAGATGCAGCTTAGGACATGAAGCTCCGTCGTACTTTGCGAAAGCAGGTGCCTTGAACTTGTGAGGGATCACCACCCCAGAGGATAAGCCTAGGTCTCCAAAGTCCAAACCGGGCACATGTTGAATCTCCATAACACTTAAGCGGTCCTCCAGCTGTTTGTACCTATCCTCAGCAGGAGGATACTGTTCATCATTATAATCTGTCTCGTTGTCGAAGACCACGGGACTAGGAACCCTTCTCTCTTGGGGACTGTCCTTCCCTACAGAGGAAGTAGCCAGATCAACCTCATTTTGCAGTGCATTCCCAAATCTTCGTCCAGTGTTGAACAAGACAGTCCTCTTCTTTTTCTTCTTCTTCTTCTTCTGAATCAGAGTCTTCAACTCTTGTTGACCCTGGGCTAGGCTCATTACCAACTCTTGGAACTGGGCATTCTGGGCCTGGAGGGCCTTGATAGCTTGTTCAGCAGAAGGTTCGGTAGACATGATGATTGCTGAAATAAATAGCGAAGAAGATAAGTGACCTGTAATGGTACCTGTAATGCAATGATATGTATGATATGCATGCAATGTTTTCAAGGATCTCGCGGGGTAAACAGAGAAACTTGTTAGAATTTGAATCTGGTTACTTGATTGAAGGAACTTCATGTTGTTGAGAGCCCTTCTTCAAGAGTCAAGGCTCACCATATCGAGTGGGTCATAGCCCCTGACTCAAATCATCGTGCTTGGATTTCTGGACAACCTTGGTTAGAGGAAAATAAGTCCCCTTTTTCCCCTTGCTAGACATTTGGTTCATTATGACCTGCACCACAAACCCTTGAGATCCTTGAAATGGTTAAGGAAATGCTATGGTATGATGTTATGGTGCGTATGATGTTATGTACGTGGATGCAAAGGTGTGAGGTGTAAGTAAGCCCTGTAATAAGTCCAGATTAAGGACAAAACCTGCAAGGAACTCATGTTGTCAAATAACAAGAATATGCAAGTAGTCAAGTTTGAAGGCACACAAGTCACAAAAGAGCCCTTAGATTTCAGGCCAACATGAAGTTTAGGTACTACCCTCTTTCAGTTTCGTTGGTTAAGACCTGTCCTAGAAAATAGTAACCGGGTTCTAGAGGATCTCAATATCACTGACTACCCTCAATCGGTCATAACTCCAGCTTCACAATCTTTTCTTGCGGCCGGAACCATCGCGAGAGTTTAGCCTCAATGAGTGTAGCATACTGCTACTGTTCTATGGCCAAGTTGGGTCAATTTAAGATTCTAAGGTCAATTAGTGCTTAATGACTCCTCAGAAGACACATATTCTCCTTGTTCCAACACAAGGGATATCGGTACAGACCAAGGTGTCACACCAACGTAGCTACTGCTTCACCCGTGTCGGTCTATGCCGGACAGGTCCCTCACAGCTTATGCTACCTAAAGGGTATTCCCCAGATCCGGGTTAGGATCTATGAAACTGCGATGCAAGCCCATAAATATAAAAGCAATCAAGACATACAATTGAAAACATAGAATGATCTAATCCTAAGGTACACCTCACTTATTAAGTATCCCCAGCAGAGTCGCCAGTTCTGTGATCGGTGGAAATATAACTGACTGTTTTGAAATGCTGGTTCGTGAAATGTCGCGGTAAGCAAGAGTCGCCACCGTCTTTTATGTTCTCCAACAAGGAAAGGACAAAAGCACAGCAAAATTCCTTTTCGAGATGTTTCTCGGTTCGGGAGGTAGATTTATAGAAAGGGAAGGTGTTAGCACCCTTTCTATCCGTGGTTATCCACAGGCTCTTAGGTACTTGCTCACTATGTTTTCAAAAATTGTTTGCTTTTCTTGTGTTTGTGGGTTTTGAAAAAGTTTGTTTGAAAACTTCTAGGTAACTCTTGTATCAGTCCTCAAGATAGTATGAAGTATTTGTTTGAAAACTTTTGAAAGTGTGAGTGCGAAAAGTTGTTTTTTGTTTTGAAAGAGCAAGTACCCAGGAGAAATCTACCTACTCTAAGGAATTAAGCTGTGTAAATGTCCTTTAGACAGTACTATCCCACTATTGAGAAGTAGGTAGCACCGTCGTTGGAGTTATTCGGGTCAATTCGATTATAGGGACATGTGTGGTCACCAAAGCAATAGTAGGACGCCTTAGCGGTAACCCTAATATCCTAGATCCTTTTTTATCCGAGGCAACCGTTTCGAGGCAACTGGATCTTTAGACAGGAGGGCGACCTCTAAAACACCCTATACTTGATGACCACCTTGAGGCAACCAAGTGAGGCGTACCCTAAGAGTGGCATGTGCGAGTGTGTCAGGATTCAGTTCATATTATCTTTGCACATGTATTTGTGAGCTACGAGTGGATTTTAATTTCCATACAAGTCTTGTCATGCATAGTTAACAGTTATTAGTTTGCGGAAAATAAATTGCGGAAAGTGAATCTACGCTATTACAAGGCGTCAGGTATTTACATCGCCAAAAACATAACCCTTTGGAAAATAAATGCGAGGAATTAAAAGAAAGCGATAAAAGCCCTAATTATCTATTACATTCTCGGAGCAGATACATAAATATGATCAAAATAATAATAATGCGCGAAAGGAATTGAATCAGGAAAAGTCTTAGGGTTTTGACCCTTTTTTAGAAAAGAATGAATTTTGGTCCTTTTTTGTTGCAATTAATTCAACTTAATCCTAATAACTAATTAATTAATTAATTAAAAGAAAAAGTATTTTTTATGTTTTTTAGGTCTTAATGAAAATAAAATAAATAAGGATTAAAATTGTCAAAAGAAAAACCCTAATTCTAGTTTATTTTATTTATTGCAAAAAATAGTTAAATTTAACCTAATAAAAAAAAGACTAAATTGATTAATTTACATTTATTTACAAAATAAAAGGGTGAAATTAATAATAATAGTAATAAATAAAATATTTACATTTTTTAATGGTCTGGATTTATTATGAAAATAATAGTTAAGTTCATTAAATAATAATAATATTAATAATAAAAATAATTAGTAAAAGAAAATAAAAAGAAAAACAATTAACCAGGGGGGTGTTGGCCCAAAGAGGAGGCTTGTTCTGGAAATTGGTGGCCCACTAACATCAAGCCTTGTTGACTTTCTGGAATTGTCCATGCTGGCTTTGACTGGGAACATGGTGTTCTTCATCTCCTGGCCATTGGATTGATGCTTGAAGACACATGGCATGCTGATCACTGAAGGTACTGGTGGAATACGTTGGCAAGCCTGCATGGGAACCTGTAGAGAAAAATAATAGAAACATTTGGGTGGACCTGGGAATCGAACCCAGGTCCCAATGATGCACAGCCAACACACCAACCACTAAGCCATCTGAACGCGTTTGTTAATATAATGATTAATGAATATAATATATGAAACAACCACATATGCTGTACACGCGCGCCTTTTTTTTGAATGAACCAACCATGCATCACCACGTATTCATCTTCCTCGTTTGCCTGTAAAAAATACAATTAGATAGCGGGGGTTTTTAACCCCCACAACCTGCATGGACGAAAAATAACGAATAGGCGTATGATCAATATAAATTGTTCGCGAGGGTGGTTTTAGATTCGTCTTGTCTCAACGAATTCAACCATGGGTCTCTCAAGGTTTGATTTTTCCTGTACAGCAAAGCCCTAATCTGGAAGCTTGGAAACCCTAGGATTCATCAATGGCATCCTTCGATTCAATGCATAATAATTCAATTAACCTATGCCAAAAGCTTCCTGTGGATTCAAGCAATGCAAAACACACAAGAAATCACGTTAATGATGCATGAATGAGGCTATTCGATTCTGAAAATAAAATGCAAACCGTTAAACTGTTTGAGGCGATTTCTTAAGCTTTAGCTTGTGGTTTTGATTGCAAAATGTTTCTGAGGATCCCTGCAATGTATTAGAAACAAGAAAAAGCTTTGAATCACGCTAAATTATAGAAAACAGTTTTCAAATTTCTTTGATTTTTTTCAATGTTGCTTATGGCTTTCTTGCAACAAAATCACGTCCATGGCATTAGGTTTAGCTTGAGTACTTATAGTAGAATGGAATTAGGTTAAATTCTTGACAAGAAATCCATGGAATAATGGTTTGTATATTTGATTGAAAATCAAATATTTTTCAATCTTTTTGATTGGAAAAACTTTCCAAACTTGGAGATTCTTGTCCCCTTGATGTGCACACGAATTTGCCAGCTTGTCTTGAGCTTATTTGCTTCACAAAAGATTGAAAAAACCATATCTTTGTATTTCCTACATTTTAAATTAATTAAATGAATTAAAATCAATTAAAAATCCAATTAATTAATAAAAAATAAGAAAATAATTCAATTTAAGCTTGATGGGTCGTGCATAAGCTTTGAGTAAAGTTTCAAGAAGAAATTTGGGTCCCATTAGCAAAAGCAAGGTGTTTTGAGCAAAGTTGACTTTTGCAAATTCACAAAAATTTCCCAACTTCTCCAATGCATATCTTGCTTAATTTTGATCCTATGAACATGTTCTTGGACATTTTGGAAAGGTCTTAAGGTCCTCTAACCAATTCCTTTGTTCCCATGTCATTTGGATTTACCAATCTCAAGTTATGGTCTTTGACTTAAAATGCCTTTTTGTTGACTTTTGAAATTGACCAATAATGTAGAAATTGATAACTTTTTGTGAGAGCATTTCTTGGACTTGGAATGTGAAGATGAGTTGTAGGAAATGTCATCCCCTTCAAAATGAGCATTGGATGGGATTTTTCTGATGAACCATGAAAAAGTTATGCCTTGGTCAAGATACAGTTGACTTTTCTACTGTCCAAAAATTGTAACTTTTTGCACCTTGATGATTTTTGAGCCATGCTTGTGGAATCATGATCAAGACTTGATCAAATGATGATTGTGGACTCAAAATAAGATGTTGACCAAAAATTCTGACTTTTGACTGTAAAATGACCATTTTACCCCTGCAGTTGACTGTGAAGCAAATGGGACTTTTGACTGTGCAATTTGACATTGTGAGTCTTGAAACTTGGTATGTAGATGCTTGAAAATGTGTATAGGCCTATGGGACTTGATTGAACCATTGAAAACATCAAATTCCTTGAGAGAACCAAAACCCTAATTTTGACTGGCTTAGGAGGCATTTGGATTGTGCAATCCTTGAGAAATCTTGAACCATTTGAAGATGATTCTTGATAAATCTTGAGGAATATGGGAGGGAAAATTTTGGGGTACAACGCATTCGTAACACGCATTTGCATTTATCTTAGTTGGATACTATTTCTGACTTTATTTGTTTCTTGGTGAAGATTGCTCGACACGTACTTCCGACTTCTCTAGTTCTCTCGTCTAATTTTTATGATTTGCTTGCTTGTGGTAGTCGCCGCTACTACCTTTGTACTTCTCTGCACTATTGAATTTCTTTACCGCTTTTCTAGAGATCGTGAGAAGTAGGGCTTTACCTCTTTCTGATGCCATGAGGAGTAGGGTAGAGATGTATGACGGGGATCTCCGTTGCTGATCATGTCAAGAACCCCTCTGGTTTATTTAAAGACCCATTTAGGGAAATTCCGTATTATATGCATTTTGTTTGCTACTTGTGTATGGTTTGTTTAAAACCCTACCTTTGAGTAGGTATTTTGCAGGTGTGTTTACATTTGTGCACGCATTATTCCCCATCCCTTATTGAAGTCCTCAAAAGGAGGCGAGCGGGGAGGGTTAGCAATCAACCCCCACAATTTCGTCTGTGTCATCCTTAGCTCGTGACGCACCATGAAGCTTTGGAGTTGTGCCAGCTCTTGTGTATTATATCATTAAGTGGGTAAGGGTTCTGTAATTGAACCCCCATGCTTTGTCAGGAGTTCGTATTGGCCGATGCTGATACTCCGTGATTGTTCATATAGCCTTTTGTCGCCTACCTCGATCTCCTATATCTTGGTTAGGTGTTCAGTCGCTTTGAACATCACATTTTTATTTTACATCCCACTCCCGCTTGTTTGTCTCGGGTGATACGCTCCCCTTGGCTAAAGCATTTCTCTTATTTTCCTTACTCTTTTATGTGTGTGCTTCTTCAAGATTGTTTACTTTATCCTTGTACATACCATATTCCCTTAGGACGTGCTTGCTCCCTCCGGATGCAAGTTAGACCTTAGATTTCAAACCATGCATGCTAACATTAGGTAGACATTTCCCTTTTGATTAATCCAAACCTTAAGACTACCATTGTATGATAACATTAGGTTAGAAATAGGCTAGTATCCCTTAGACTCTTTTCTTTCCCTTTTGCATATGCATCTAAAACTAAAACTCTTTTTCTTAGCAAATCAAAACATGCTAATCATACCTAAACCTTTCTTGAAGGTAACAAAACACAAACCAATTCAAACCTTTTTGTGCTTCCAAACACCTTTTCTCTAAAAAACCACTCAGTAAGGACATGATTAATTTACTTATGTGCCAACGCGTGAGTCTCCAAAGGTCGAGCTGCGGAAGAAGGCAGAATTAACATTGTCCATAAAAAATACAAAACAAACAAAACCATGTGTGTTAGAACTACGGTAGCTCTGATTCCTCAAAAAGGATACGTAGGCATTGGGGTAGGCCCAAGCGAGTACAACTTTATTTTCCCTACATTCTTTTCCCCTTTCTTTTGCATGCATTATTTACCAGTGGTAAACAATAAGCATAATTTTAACATACCCATAAGATAGAACAACAAGAGTGGATACCATAGAGTACTACGGGCGTGTGGGGTGCTAATACCTTCCCCTCGCGTAACAGACTCCCTTACCCGATCTCTCGGTCGCAAGACCGTGACTTCTCCCTTCTCAAGTTTTCTAGATGTTTACCTTTCCCTTCATGTGGGATAAAATACGTTCGATGGCGACTTTATTGTTTGATGATTTTCAGTCATTTGTTTCACCTGGAGAGCTTGTTAGAATGTTAGAGAAGGAAGAAAGAGCCATATAATCGCATGAAGAGCCAGTCGAGGTTGTGAACTTGGGTACTGAAGAGGACAAAAAAGAAATCAAGATAGGTGCCAACCTAAAAGACAGTGTCAAAAAGAGGTTAATACAGATGTTACATGACTATGTTGAGATCTTTGCTTGGTCTTATAAAGACATGCCAGGGCTTGATACTGACATTATGGTTCACCGTTGTTGCACCCCAAAATTTGCCATCTCATTTCTCAAAAGATTATCCTAGATCCTCAGGACTGCTTTTGGCAAATTTCAAGTCTCAAATTACAATTTTCCAAGAAAGTCATTCACAAGGGAAAAATGGTCAAAAGCATGCTGAAAAGTCAAACTTTGACTTTTGGGTCAAAAATCAAGTTTCAACAATTATATTTCATCAAGATATGAAATTAGTTCATCAGAAGTCAAAACTCAGAAATTACTCTGAAAAATCCAAATTTCTAAACATTTAGAAATTTTTGTGTTAAGAGAATTTGGTACTTCAGAACTTCTTGGCCAACCCCCAACGCAAGTGCAATCATAATTTGCAAAGACGATTCAAAATATGACCATTCAATCAGAACATAGGGAAGAAATGTTCTTCGGTCAGAACATTGGCTCTTCAGCATATGGAGGCTACATTTCTGGTCTTCTGCGATCAGAACATCACCCGATCCCAAAACCCCGTTTAAACAACCTACTGCATTGCTACAACACAGTATTATAACCAGCAGCTAATCCAGTCCATGCCTGCATTTTCCCAAATCCCATATTTGCACCAAATACAAAAAGCTGTGATAAAAAAGCAATGGAACAGTATGCCAAAAATGTTCAAATCCCATTTGTTTTTCCCCCCAAAAGCACAACAAACTCACCTATAAATAAGTTGCTCCATCACACTTGCAAGGGACTGGCTTTTGGAGAGAGAGAGAGAGAGAGAGAATTATCAAAGATAGAAAAGGAAACAGTAAAAAACCTTCGCAAATACTGAACAAAACCTTTGTTCTTCCCTTTGAATCAAAGAACATAACCACTGTTTTGTTTCTCTCACTGACTCCAGAACATCTGAAGGCAGCAACTCAAGTTCCAATCCCACGCTTCAGATTCAAGGTAAGTCTTTCTGACTTTGCATATTTTCATTTAGAACATCCTTAAATATGTAAATATCATAGTATTGATGCTTGCCTTATAATTGCATAAGTAGAAGAAACTATGGATCAGAACTGCTTGAATAAAGCTAGACTCAGAATTAGAATTAGAACTTCTATAAACTGTTATGCTTTTTATCCTTCTGATTTGCTGTTAAGAACTGAATAAATTGCTGATGTGCTGATTAATATGTGGAAAGAGTTGAGATGTAACACATAACTTATGGGTTCTCTTCACTGTTTTAACATGAAAACTTCTAGGATTTCTTATTGTTTTAACACAGAACTTCTGACATTTTACTCACTGTTTAACGCAACACAACTTCAGATTTTCACTCACTGTTTAACACAACACAGAACTTCAGATTTTCACTCATTGTTTATCACAACACAGAACTAATAAGTTCTTCTCGCTGTTAACACACACTAAACTTCTGATTTTCACTCGCTGTTAACACACGCTGAACTTTTGACTTTCACTCATTGTCTTAGCACATACTAAACTTCTGAGTTCTCCTCACTGTTTTAATACATAGAACTTCTAAGACTCTCTCACTATTCTAACACTAAAAATTTCAGCACTTAGCAACCCAAAACTTCTGTGTTTTCCCTCTAATGTTTCTTGCATGTTCTCAGAGTGCATCAACTCAGAACTTCTGATCACCTCTGATGTTTCCTGTTGAACCACAACGCATCTGACATCAGAACTTCTGGTCCACTTTATTTTTCTTTCAGAAGCATGCTGATCCTATTTCTCTTTGTTTTTTCCTTTTTTTTCTCTTCTTATTTTAATATTAATACCCTTTTTATTAATATAAAAAGACATAAAAATATTTTCTTTTTCATTAATTAATTAATTTCTTTTTCTTAAATCATTAAAACAAAAACCATTTTCTAAACAAGTCCTTTTCCTTTCTTGCATTGTACATTTCAATATGGTTGTAATAGTTAATTAGGATTTAAATTCTTGTAACCCCCTCATTTGTGAATCTGTACCCCCACCCCTAAATGATGTAATAGCGTAGGATCTTTACATTTCCGCAATTTACCGCTTTTCAAATATAAATGCTAGTAATTAGGGTGTGTATGGCAAGACATAAAATCAAAAAATAGATAACCTAAAAATAAAAGACTAAATGCATGTAATCAAACACATTTTCACACTAGCACCCTTAGGATAATCCCATTTTGTTTCCTATCGGAAAATAGTCACGTCCCTCGAATATGGGCGTTTTAGCAAAGACCCTCGATAAAAGATCGTAGTCCCTCGACTATCCTTAATGTTGCCTTCGGTAAACGATCTAGTCCCTAAAATGACATTGCTAAAACGTTCCATAGGTTGCCTTCTATGACTATACAAACGCCCCACGCCCTTCCCTTCACATCCAATGATGGGGCTTCTTATCAAATCAATGGTAAAATAGCAACGTCAAAAGGAGAAGGAAAATAACATTAAAGACCTTTTGAGTAGGTATATTCTCTACTAGTTGCTCGCTTGCTCAAAACAAAAACATTTTATACACCAACACTCACACTTTGAAACATTTTCAAAAGACAAACACTTTGTACGCGTTCTTATAGAAACGAGAGCCATTACAAAGAAGACACCTTTTCAAAATCTCTTTCAAAAACACATTCTACAAACACCTCTTTGAACTATTTTCGAAATAAAACTTTGTACGTGCTCTTATAGAAACGAGAACCATTACAAAGACATTTTCAAAATACTTTCAAAACCCACACCACAAGCACACATTCAAACAAAAGCAAGTGATCTAGCAAGCAACTAAGAGCCCGTAGATAACTACGGATGAAAAGGCTGCTAATACCTTCCCTTTTCATAATCTACCCCCTGAACTCAAGAAAACATCTCTAAAGGTCTTTCCTTTACTTTTCAGCCTTTCGTTTTTGGATAAAAGAAAAGTCGGTGGTGACTCTTGCTATCTGCATAATTGCGATCAAACGCAAAACAACCAAGCCAGTTCTCCCACCGTATCACAGAATTGGCGACTCTGCTGGGGAAATAAACTTAAAAGTGGGGTTAACTTAGGGCTAGATCACATTTACTTGCTTTCTTTGTTTGACTTGCATGCTTTACATTATGGTTCCTTATTTGGGCTTGCTTTGATCCTCCACCCGGATCTGGGACACCTTGTTAGGTAAGTAGAAATAGATTGTGGAAACTGTACGGCGTAGACCGATATGGTTGAAACAATGGTTATCCCTTGTGTGTACCGGTATCCCTTGTGTTGAATCGAGGAGAATACGGGGCCATTGAGTGGCGTCATGAAAAACTAACTGACTTTAGAACCTTAATTGAACAAACTTGGCCAATTAGGACGTAGTGAGGTAATCGGTTTTGGTGGAAAGCTAAAAATTGGTTGATACTTGATACTACACTCGTTGAGACTAGACTTTTGGGATATCCCGGCCGCAAGAAAAGATTGATTGTGATGAGACAATGCCTAAAAGAAAGGTCTGTGATATCGAGATCCCTTAGAACCCGATTACTATTAACTAGGACAAGTTTGAGCAAACTAAACTTCAAGAGGGTACTTACCTACAAACTCCATGCAAGCCTAAGCCTAAGGACTTATTTTTTCCTTGTGTGTATATGCTTACTTGTACATAACATCATGAACATCATAACATCATACGCAATCTCACTAACCATTTCAAGGATTTAGGAATTTATCTTTGTTTTTGTTTTGTAGGCCATGAACTCCATCTAAAGAAACACCATCCGAATCAGCTTTGTGAAAGCACACTCTCAGCTCCAAGAGTTAGCATCAAGGGTGCCCGAAGATTCTCCTTTTACCAAGAAATATGGAAGACTCCTCAGTTTTACTACCTTTAACTTCCAAGAGGAGATGATGTGTGTGCTCTTCTAATTCTTTGATCCCATACATCATTGTTTCACCTTTCCTGACAATCAGTTGGTACCTACACTAGAAGTATTCTCTCTACTATTAGGAGTACCCAAGCTTGACCAGGTACCGTTCACCGGTCTAGAAGGGATCCCGAAACCCGAGGTCCTGGCTGAAGCTCTGCATCTGAAGAGAGCCGACATCATAGCAAATTGGGAGACTAGAAGC
This sequence comes from Vicia faba, assembly GCA_948472305.1. Lineage (NCBI taxonomy): Eukaryota > Viridiplantae > Streptophyta > Magnoliopsida > Fabales > Fabaceae > Vicia > Vicia faba. The sequence goes on from OX451741.1 coordinate 1,206,344,199, forward strand.
GGAGTCAAAGGGCTCCTAGCCAAATTTCTATTAGAGAAAGCTCGTTCATTCTGGGAAGATATGGATTTTCAAGCCTTTAAAGACGTCCTGGCCCTTCTGATCTATGTTCTGGTTCTTTTCCCCAAATCAGACCAATTCATAGATATAAATGCATCAGAGTCTTTCTCTCCCGTAATCCTATACCTACCTTGTTGGGAGACATCTTACATTGCATCCATACCCGCACCATGAAGAAAAGAGGTACCCTTTTGTGTTGTATTCCCCTACTCACCAAGTGGTTTATTTCACACCTACCTCGGTCAACATTGAAGAACGAACAAAGATTGACATGGTCTCAAAGGATGATGTCCCTCACCCACTCTGATATTCTTTGGTGTTCAAGATCCTCGGATGATACTCCTATCATTGACCGTTGTGGGGAATTCCCTAACGTCCCTCTACTTGGCGTTAGGGGAGGTATCACTTACAACCCTTGCTTAGCTTTACGACAGTTTGGGTATGCCCGGAGAGATGGTCCTCATGAGATGCTCATCCAAGGTTTGGTGTTCGACTACGAAAGCGACAATCAAGGCTACCGTCAGAGGTTCATGCATGCTTGGAGGATGGTAAAAAAGGTGGATAGCAAGACACTGGGTTACAAGAATTCCATCCCTCTTGAGCCTTATCTCAAATGGGTACGAGCCTGTGCTCAAAGTCTTATGATGCCTTACCCCTTCATTATCCCAGTTATCATAGAGCCTATTGTGGAAGGAGATGTCGCATACACTATCCTTCATCCTAACATGCCCACCTCTCTCGAAGACTTGCAAAGGGATCGAATACATCTTAAGGAAGAGCGAGACACTTTCGAAGCCCATTTCTATGCCAGCGAGAATAAAGTTATGGAACTTACCAAGAAGCTTCATGAAGAGCGGAGTCTGAACGCCTACATCGCACCAAAGAGGATGCGTTCAACTTTTTTATCTTAGAGTTTTGTATTTTATTTCTTTCATTGTAAGCCCAAAGAAGCATGATGTACTCAAACTTTGATTTATTAATACGACGTGTGTTCCTTTTTGTCTAAAGCGAATTTAAATCTCTAATTTCCTTGAAATCATTTTCATATGCATCTTCATTCATCATAACACAAACAGGTTTCTTACAATAGGTCTCCTTATCTTTCTACTGTTTATTTCAGTGAGATGGATATGGAACAAACAATAAAAGATCTTCAGGCGCAGAATGCTCAGTTTCAACAAATGTTCTTGACTCTGGCAAAAGGACAAGAGGATTTGAAAACTTTACTGATCAAAGAAAAGAAGAAGAAAGAAAATAAATCAATTGGTGTTTTGAATCTGGGAAAAGGTTCTAAGGGCCAGCCAGACGGTCCCTAGACTTCGCAACATCATGCGGTGAAGGGAACAATCAAGAAGGGAAAAACAAGGAAGTGACTGACCATCTAGAATCTGAAGAGGAAGAAGAGGATGATTACTTTGAAGAGCAATATCCTCCAGCCGATGAGAAGTACAAGCAACTGGAAGAGCGTCTAAGTGAAATGGAGATTCAGAAAGTGCCCAGGCTGGACTTTGAAGAGCTGGGTTTGGTGTCTGAGATTGTTATTCCACAAAAATTCAAGGCACCAGTGTTTGTTAAGTACGACGGGGTTTCGTGTCCCAAGATGCATCTCTGATCTTATGTGAGGAAGATACAGCCTCACACTGCTGACAGAGATTTGTGGGTCCACTTCTTTCAGGATAGTCTATCCGAGACTCAGCTAGATTGGTTCTATCAGCTGGAGGGAACTAATGTCTGCAACTGGGAAGATTTGGCTGCTGATTTTTACAAGCAGTATCAATATAACACTGACCTTGCTCCTACCCGTACTCAACTCCAGAGTATGTTCATGGGTGCAGGCGAAGGGTTCAAGGACTATGCGCAGAAATGGAGAGATTTGGCAGGGAGAGTCCAACCCCCTTTGTCTGATAGGGAGTTGGTCGAAATGTTTCTTGGTACACTGTCTGGTCCATTCTTCAATCACTTGATTGGTAGTTCCTAGGATGGTTTCACAAGCTGATATTGACTAGAGAAAGGGTAGAAGCAGGGATCCGGAGTGGCAAGATCCAGAAAGACACCTCGTCAAGTACAGTGAGGAAGCCATTCATGGGTAAGAAAGATGTCAGTGCCATTTATAACTCAAGAGGTCAGAGCAGAGCTGAGCACCGTCCAATGGTAGGGGCTGTGATGATACCTAGGCCTATGGCTACTCAACAACGAAATAATCAACAAAGGGTAGAAAGACTGCAAAGGAAGTTCACCCGGATTAATATGACGTTGACAGAGGTTTTACCCCATATGTTAAAATCTAACTTGGAAACCTTAAAGGAGGCTCCCAAGAATCCTAACACCACATCTCCTCGGTACAATCCAAACGCTTGGTGTGCTTACCATTATGAGAGCCCAGTCCACGATACAAATGACTGTTGGACTTTGAGAAACATGATACAGGATCTAATCGAAGCCAAGGAGATTGAGTTTGATGCTTCAGAGATGCCTAATGTCATAACTGCTCCCATGCCCAAGCATAACCATGGTGTTAATGCCATTGATACTGATCTATTTGTCACTTCTATTGATGAAGTTTCCACTTCTCTCATGACTGTCAAGAATAATTTGTTTCTAGCTGGTTTATTTCCGGGATGTGGTGAAGGATGCCACATGTGTATATCTCTTCCTTCTGGTTGTTATTTGCTGAAAAAAGGTGTTCAACGCCTAATGGATAGTAGAGAGATTTTGTTTGAAAAGACTTCGATTCCAACTGTCCTACATGAAGATGTTGCTATCATAACCATTTCCGCCAATCCTTCCAAGGTCTCCTCTAAGAGATCTGTTAGGATTACACTTGCTCCAAGAATTGCTCCATTGATAATCAATTTTCCTGGTCCTGTACCGTACTCCTCGGACAAAGTTGTCCCTTGGAATTATGGTGTCGACGTTTACTATCATGGCGTCAAACACGATTTGAAGATTGAAGAGGACGATCCCGATATCAGTAACATTGTTGGGACCAGCAAAGTTACCCGAAGTGGAAGGGTTTTCTCTCCCGAGATCTCCCCGAAGACTATTGCTAAGCCTGTTGTTATTCCATTTGTTGTTTGTAACACCCTCTAAAAACCCCGAATAAAATTTCGCAAATAATTAAAATCATAATTTCAGAGTACATGTATAATCGAGGATGCTACAATTCTCTTTAAATAACACAAATTCCTGTCATGCATAACGTAGTAGTAACTCATACATGTTTACACAGCGGAATAATTTAATTAATAAAATCAATGTTATAATATTTTCAAAATCATCAGGGATTAACACCTGGAAAATGTCAACATCATATTATAACAAAACATAAGGAAATTAAACGAGTCTGATTAAAACAGCTCGACAAACAAACGTTCCCGGAGTTACAACTATCAGAGCATGACCCGGACAATACTAAAACGAAAGTAAACTAGAACGACAAGCCTTCGCCAAGCACCTGAACGAAGCTCCTCAATCTGAAATATTCAACAGTAAGGGTGAGCATCTCAATTATACATTTGATTATACGTTCATAACAATCAATTCAGGAAATCATAAGCATCACCCAATAATTAGCATATTTCATAGTTTACAAAAACCTTTACAATTCATATACCCATAATATATTGCTTTTCATATTTGCAATTAACATCAAACATCGTCAACCATTTAGCAACCATACGTGCATACAAACAATCACATACAACATTGGAAAAATCATCCATTCATGTTATATTCAAGGTAATGCAACACACCCATGCATGTGGTACCACTTTACCGCCCCATTAAATCTCGGGTCACGGATAACTCACCGTTCCATTATATCGCGGACATGGCTACCACCTCAACGTTCCATTAAATCGCGGACACGTATATTGGCCACCATGTTAATTCCACACAATGGGAATTAACAAATGCAACATGATATGTAAGTATGTAACACTCAGCATACTATGAACATCAATCAACATATCATGCACATCAACAACATCAATCATAACAGGATATGGATAGCATGTAATCACTCAGCATACTATTTAAACATCAATCATATCAAGTCATATCATAATTCATGCTCGATAACATTATCCAAAAGCATGACAATAAAATCCACAGTAACGCACAAAAAAACAAAATTCAGAAAAATCAACACAAAAGAGCAACACGGGTGCCCGTGTTGTGCAACACGGCCCGTATTGCTGAGCGCGTCCAGAAAACACACATTTTTTTCTCATTACAGGGGACCTAACACGGGTACCCGTGTTGTGCAACACGGCCCGTGTTGTAACAACCAGAAAACACATTTTTCTTATCAATACAGGGGGAGCAACACGGGTGCCCGTGTTGTGCAACACGGCCCGTGTTGCAATGTGTCCAGAAGACACATTACTTTGACCAACACAGAAGAGCAACACGGGTGCCCGTGTTGTGCAACACGGCCCGTGTTGCTGAGCGCGTACAGGATTTTCCTGTACCTGCAGCAGCTCAGAAACAGCAGCCAAACGCGGGAAAATGCCGGCTAAACGCGCATTTCGGTACCTAACGACATCGAGTTTGTATAATTCAAAACAACACCTCAATTCCCTAATTACCAATAAGTATCATAGCGACCTTAAGGGTGATTATTGTCCTTTTTGGGGAAATCTGATAACATTGAGGTTATCCCTAGAACCTCTAAGGTAAATTCACGATCATGCAGTTATACTCCCAATCCACCATTTGGAACCTAAAATTCCTAATCCATTCATAACAACAGGGGACCTAACCCTTTTTAACAAGGTTCAATCCTAAGGTATCGATTCCTAATAACATCTAATAATTGGGGTTTTTCCCTACGATTACCCAAATCAACCGTACATAAACCCATAAACAAAGGTAAATCGAGTAATAGCCCCCCTTACCTTATCAATTAGCAGCTTTGAACTTTTTGAGCGATGTTCTTCGTTCTTCGTTCTTCGTACCTTCAGAGCTCTGCTTCCCAAAATCCCAACTTCTGTGTTATCGTGAATAATGAGAAAAAATAACTTGAGTTCCAAAACATATCTTTACTTCTTTTGCACCCCCACTCTTTACTAACAACATCCAAGCCCAATAACTTAAAAACTCAGCATTTTCTTATTTCTTTTATTTTCCTCCATATTTCAAAATAAATAATCCCTTTTTATTTTATTATTTCTAATAAAATAATTTCCCAAATTTAAATAAATCAAAAAATTGAAACTGGGGTGTTACAACTCTCCCCCACTAAAAGAGTTTTCGTCCTCGGAAACATACCTTAGACGAACAGTTCCGGATAAGCCTCTTTCATCTGGCTCTCCAGCTCCCAAGTGATATTTCCATCTGCTGGACCTCCCCAAGCAACCTTCACTAATGCTATCTCTTTACCTCTTAACTGTTTCACTTCCCGATCTTCTATCCTCATAGGCAATGTTTCTACTGTCAGGTTATCTCTCACCTGTACATCATCTATTTGGATTACATGAGATGGGTCTGGAATGTATCTCCTCAACTGAGAAACATGAAAAACATCGTGCAAATTCGCAAGTCTCGGAGGTAAAGCAATACGATAAGCAACTTCTCCAACTCTTTCCGTAATCTGAAACGGACCAATAAAACGCGGAGTCAACTTCTTAGATTTCAACGCTCGACCAATACCCGTCATCAGAGTAACTCTCATAAACACATGATCTCCAGCACTGAATTCTAAATTCTTTCTCCTCTTATCATGATAACTTTTCTGACGACTCTGAGAAGCTCTCATTTTCTCTTGAATCAATTTGATCTTTTCAGTAGTCTGCTGAACAATCTCTGGCCCAACTACCGAACTCTCTCCAGATTCATACCAACACAAAGGTGTTCTACACCGTCTACCATACAATGCCTCGAACGGAGCCATACCAATACTCGAATGGTAACTATTGTTATAAGTAAATTCAATCAATGGCAAATAGCTATCCCAAGCTCCACCCTGCTCTAAAACACAAGCACGCAATAAATCTTCTAACGATTGAATCGTCCTCTCCGTCTGTCCATCAGTCTGCGGATGGTAAGCTGAACTCAGCCTCAATTTAGTACCCAAAGCTTTCTGCAATCCTTCCCAAAATTTCGAAGTGAATCTCGGATCTCTGTCCGACACAATACTAGAAGGAACTCCATGCAAACTCACTATTTTCTCAATATATAACTGTGCCAATCTCTCCATTGAGTAATCCATTCGCACCGGTATAAAATGAGCAGACTTAGTCAACCTATCCACAACGACCCATATCGCTTCACAATTCATAGGAGTCCTCGGCAACCCAGATACGAAATCCATAGAAATACTATCCCACTTCCATTCTGGAATAAACATTGGTTGCATAAATCCAGACGGCTTCTGATGTTCAATCTTCGATTTCTGACAGATTAAACATGCATACACAAATTCAGCTATTTCCTTTTTCATTCCCGGCCACCAAAACAATTTCTTCAAATCATGATACATTTTCGTGGCACCCGGATGAATACTCATCCCACTGCGATGTCCTTCCTCTAATATACTCTTCTTGATTTCTGCGACATTAGGAACACAACTCTATCGCCAAATCTCATAACATCATTCTCATCAATTCTAAACTTACCACCTTGATCTTGGTTGATCAATGTCAATTTATCAACTAAATTAACATCAGATTTCTGCCCGATCCTGATCTCTTCTAGGATACCACTAGTAAGTTTCAACATACCCAAACGAACACACCTCGAAGTACTTTCACAAACTAAACTCAAATCTCGGAATTGTTCAATTAAATCCAATTCACGAACCATCATCATAGACATATGCAAGGATTTCCTGCTCAAAGCATCTGCAACCACATTTGCCTTACCAGGATGGTAATTCAAACCAAAATCATAATCTTTGAGAAATTCCAACCACCTTCTTTGCCTCATATTGAGCTCTTTCTGATCGAAAAGATACTTCAAACTCTTATGATCACTATACACTTCAAATCTCGAACCATACAGATAATGTCTCCATAATTTCAAGACAAACACAACTGCTGCCAACTCTAAGTCATGAGTAGGATAGTTCCTTTCATGAACCTTCAACTGTCTCGAAGCATACGCAACTACCTGTTGATTCTGCATTAAAACACCACCTAAACCCAACAGAGATGCATCACAATAAACCACAAAAGATTCCACCGGATTTGGCAAAATCAGAATAGGAGCACTAGTCAATCTCCGCTTCAATTCTTGGAAACCTTTCTCACAATCAGAATCCCAAATAAACGCTTGTCCTTTACGAGTCAATTTCGTCAACGGCAATGCTAACTTTGAGAATCCTTCGATAAACTTTCTGTAATACCCTGCAAGACCAAGAAAACTTCTGATTTCAGAAACAGTCTTCGGCGCTTCCCACTGAGATACTGCTTCTACTTTTGTAGGATCCACTGCAATACCATTCTTAGAAATCACATGTCCAAGAAAACTAACTTCATTCAGCCAGAACTCACATTTGGACAACTTTGCATACAACTTCCTATCTTTCAACAACTCTAACACAATTCTGAGATGTTCCGCATGCTCTTTGTCGTTCTTGGAATAAATCAGAATGTCATCAATAAAAACCACAACAAATTTATCCAGATACGGATGAAAAATCCTATTCATATATTCCATGAAAACACCAGGTGCATTAGTAACTCCGAACGGCATAACAGAATATTCATAATGCCCATACCTCGTTCGAAAAGCAGTCTTTTGAATGTCTTCCGCTTTCACACGAATCTGATGATATCCAGATCTCAAGTCAATCTTACTGAATACACTGGCTCCAATTAGCTGATCCATTAAATCATCAATCCTCGGTAATGGATACCGATTCTTAATGGTTACCTTGTTCAATTGCCTGTAATCAACACACAGTCTCATAGAACCTTCTTTCTTCTTAACCAACAATACCGGAGCACCCCAAGGTGAAACACTTGGACAAATAAACTTCTTCTCCAGTAAATCTTCCAACTGACTCTTCAATTCAGCCAACTCAGACGCAGACATACGATATGGCGCCATCGACACCGGTCTCGTACCAGGAATCAAATCTATAGAGAATTCCACCTCTCTCTCAGGAGGTAACTCACCAACATCATCCGGAAAGACTTCTGGAAAATCACACACCACTGGAAATTCGCCACTCCTGACCTTTCCTGTTGCATCTAATGAAGCAAGTAACATAAACACATTAGCACCGTCTTCCATTGCTTCTTGTACCTGCCTAGCAGTTATAGTCAAATTCTCGACACCAACTGCTTCTGGAAAAATCACCGTCTTAGCAAAGCAGTTCAGATGAACCCGGTTGAATTCCAACCAGTTCATCCCAAGGATAATATCAATTTGTTCAAGCGGTAGGCACACTAAATCCATACCGAAACCTCTACCAAAAATCTCAATAGGACAATTCCTACATACAAGTGAAGTTGTCACTGAACCCGATGCAGGAGTATCAACAATCATGCTACCTTGCATACCAGATATGTCCAGTTTCAACCTCTCAGCACAATCCAAAGAAATGAAAGAATGAGTTGCACCAGTATCAATAATTGCAACTAAAGGTGTGCCATGAATAAAACACGTACCTTTAATCAATCGATCCTCTGGAGTAGTCTCAGATCTAGACAGAGCGAACACTTTTCCACCTGACTGATCCTTCCTAGGCTTAGGACACTGCGGACGAATGTGACCTTCTTCGCCACAATTGTAACAAGTAACAGACTTCCCTTTGCAATCAATAGACAAATGACCAGCCTTTCCACATTTATAGCACTTCTTCTCATCACTCTTGCAATCTCGAATGTGATGACCAGACTCACCACACCTGTAGCATCTGATAGGAGCCTTAGAATCTCCCCCACTAGGCCTTTTCCAACCGCCTGATCTCTGGTTATCTCTACCATATGGCTTGCCACAGTCCATATGTGGCTTTCCCTTTTTATCAACAGCCCCACGAGAGTGAGACGACCTATTCTTGGTAATATCTTCTTCCAAGATTCTGCTACAATCCACCAGATCAGAAAATCTACGAATACGCTGGTACCTGATTCCCTGCTTAATCTCATCTCGGAGACCATTCTCAAATTTGATACATTTAGAGAATTCTCCAGCCTCATCATTGTTGTAGTGTGCATAATACTTTGCCAGCTCAGTGAACTTAGTAGCATACTCACTAACAGTCAGATTGCCCTGCTTAAGCTCCAAAAATTCAATTTCCTTTCTTCCCCGAACATCTTCAGGAAAGTACCTCCTCAGAAAAGCCCTTCTGAAGTTAGCCCAAGTCAGTGCCTCTCCATCTTGAACCATTTCAGTCCTTGTGGCAACCCACCAGTCGTCGGCTTCTTCTGCCAACATATGCGTACCATATCTGACTTTCAGATCTTCAGCACAATCAATCACACGGAAAATCCTTTCGATTTCCTTCAGCCACTTTTGAGCACCTTCAGGGTCATGTGTACCTTTGAACAACGGAGGATTGTTCCTTTGGAAATTTCCCAATTGCCTATCAGCACCAATCACGCCTCCAGTTGGGTTTCCAGCAAGTACACCAGCTAACATCCCCAAAGCCTCAGCTAGTGCAGCATCATTTCGTCCGTTACCTCTTCCAACCATATTCCTGAGAATTAAAACATATTCCACATTAGAATACAGTATCGACAGTGTTACCTTACACTAATCACATACAAAAGGGATGACTGACTCAAGACCTTGGTCGCAACGACCGACTATGCTCTGATACCACTATTGTAACACCCTCTAAAAACCCCGAATAAAATTTCGCAAATAATTAAAATCATAATTTCAGAGTACATGTATAATCGAGGATGCTACAATTCTCTTTAAATAACACAAATTCCTGTCATGCATAACGTAGTAGTAACTCATACATGTTTACACAGCGGAATAATTTAATTAATAAAATCAATGTTATAATATTTTCAAAATCATCAGGGATTAACACCTGGAAAATGTCAACATCATATTATAACAAAACATAAGGAAATTAAACGAGTCTGATTAAAACAGCTCGACAAACAAACGTTCCCGGAGTTACAACTATCAGAGCATGACCCGGACAATACTAAAACGAAAGTAAACTAGAACGACAAGACTTCGCCAAGCACCTGAACGAAGCTCCTCAATCTGAAATATTCAACAGTAAGGGTGAGCATCTCAATTATACATTTGATTATACGTTCATAACAATCAATTCAGGAAATCATAAGCATCACCCAATAATTAGCATATTTCATAGTTTACAAAAACCTTTACAATTCATATACCCATAATATATTGCTTTTCATATTTGCAATTAACATCAAACATCGTCAACCATTTAGCAACCATACGTGCATACAAACAATCACATACAACATTGGAAAAATCATCCATTCATGTTATATTCAAGGTAATGCAACACACCCATGCATGTGGTACCACTTTACCGCCCCATTAAATCTCGGGTCACGGATAACTCACCGTTCCATTATATCGCGGACACGGCTACCACCTCAACGTTCCATTAAATCGCGGACACGTATATTGGCCACCATGTTAATTCCACACAATGGGAATTAACAAATGCAACATGATATGTAAGTATGTAACACTCAGCATACTATGAACATCAATCAACATATCATGCACATCAACAACATCAATCATAACAGGATATGGATAGCATGTAATCACTCAGCATACTATTTAAACATCAATCATATCAAGTCATATCATAATTCATGCTCGATAACATTATCCAAAAGCATGACAATAAAATCCACAGTAACGCACAAAAAAACAAAATTCAGAAAAATCAACACAGAAGAGCAACACGGGTGCCCGTGTTGTGCAACACGGCCCGTGTTGCTGAGCGCGTCCAGAAAACACACATTTTTTTCTCATTACAGGGGACCTAACACGGGTACCCGTGTTGTGCAACACGGCCCGTGTTGTAACAACCAGAAAACACATTTTTCTTATCAATACAGGGGGAGCAACACGGGTGCCCGTGTTGTGCAACACGGCCCGTGTTGCAATGTATCCAGAAGACACATTACTTTGACCAACACAGAAGAGCAACACGGGTGCCCGTGTTGTGCAACACGGCCCGTGTTGCTGAGCGCGTACAGGATTTTCCTGTACCTGCAGCAGCTCAGAAACAGCAGCCAAACGCGGGAAAATGCCGGCTAAACGCGCATTTCGGTACCTAACGACATCGAGTTTGTATAATTCAAAACAACACCTCAATTCCCTAATTACCAACAAGTATCATAGCGACCTTAAGGGTGATTATTGTCTTTTTTGGGGAAATCTGATAACATTAAGGTTATCCCTAGAACCTCTAAGGTAAATTCACGATCATGCAGTTATACTCCCAATCCACCATTTGGAACCTAAAATTCCTAATCGATTCATAACAACAGGGGACCTAACCCTTTTTAACAAGGTTCAATCCTAAGGTATCGATTCCTAATAACATCTAACAATTGGGGTTTTTCCCTACGATTACCCAAATCAACCGTACATAAACCCATAAACAAAGGTAAATCGAGTAATAGCCCCCCTTACCTTATCAATTAGCAGCTTTGAACTTTTTGAGCGATGTTCTTCGTTCTTCGTTCTTCGTACCTTCAGAGCTCTGCTTCCCAAAATCCCAACTTTTGTGTTATCGTGAATAATGAGAAAAAATAACTTGAGTTCCAAAACATATCTTTACTTCTTTTGCACCCCCACTCTTTACTAACAACATCCAAGCCCAATAACTTAAAAACTCAGCATTTTCTTATTTCTTTTATTTTCCTCCATATTTCAAAATAAATAATCCCTTTTTATTTTATTAATTCTAATAAAATAATTTCCCAAATTTAAATAAATCAAAAAATTGAAACTGGGGTGTTACATTGTTCCTGTTAGTACTTCTGTTACTACTCCCATTCTTACTCCAGTTGTTACCCCTGCCGATGAGTCATCTAGGACTCGGGGCAAAGAAGCTATAGGTGAACCTGCCCGGACAGAGGCACCTAGAAAAGTTGTTTTGGAATCCTTTAAGTAAGAGATGGAGGAAATTTTAAAAATAATCAAGAAGAGCGATTATAACGTGGTCAAGCAGCTGGGATAGACTTCTTCGAAGATATCAATGTTGTCTCTGTTGTTGTGTTCCGAAGCCCATGCAAAGGCTTTTATTGCATTTCTCAAGACTGCGCATGTTCCGCAAGAAACCTCCACTGACCAATTCAAGGACTGTGTGGCCAGTTTGACTGCTGACAATGGGTTGGGTTTTTCAGATGCCGATTTGACACCAAAGGGGAGAAAGCATAATGATGCTCTGCATGTCTCGATCGAATGCAGGGGCAATACTATGGCTCATGTGCTAGTGGTCACTGGATCGTCGCTGAATGTTCTGCCTAAGAAGGCTCTTGATAGGCTAGATTGTGAAGGCTTGACCTTAAAGCCCAGTAACATTGTGGTGAGGGCTTTCGACGGGTCAAAAAGAATGGTGCACGGGGAGGTGGACATCCCTGTCAAAATGGGTTCCCAGACCTTTGAATCCACCTTCTACGTGATGGATATCAGGCCATCATACTCCTATTTGTTGGGTCGCCCTTGGATCCATGAAGCTGGGGCCGTTACTTCTATGTTGCACCAAATGCTGAAGTATCCAGTGAAAGGGAAGATTGTCACTGTACATGGTGAAGAGGAGTATATGGTAAGCCATCTGAACTCTTTCAGGTATGTGGATATTGTTGTACCCCAAATTTTGACCTAAGATACCATCTCCCATCTGCATCATTACATTGCAAGCGTTCTGATCTTTTGATTTTTAAAAATTCATAACTTTTTCAAGTCGAGAGCTGTTTATTTTTGAACGCTAAATTTATTAATTGATCAAGACTTAAATAATGTTTATTAATTATTTATCATCTTAAATTTAAATAATTGGAATTTATTTTCAATTATTATATAATTCAAAGATCTATAAATAATAAAATAAATATTTGAAAAGAGGCATATTAATCGTTCAGACAGTGTTTATTTATTATTCATTATCTTAAATTTAAATAATTGGAGTTTATTTTCAGTTATTACATAATTTAAAGATTTATGAATAATATAATAAATATTTGAAAAGAAGTTCATTGATTGGTCAATAATGATTATTTAATTATTTATCATTCTAAGTTAAATAATTGAAGTTCTATTTTAATTATTATAATTTAGAAAATTATGAATAACGAATTAAATAATTGAAATTATTAATTGATCAATGATATTTATTTATGCGTTTATTATTATGAATGTAAGTGATTGAAATTGATTTTTAATCATTATACAATTTAAAGAATTATAAACGATAAATAAAAAAGTTGGAAAGAAAAGAATTGACGGGGAAATAATAGAATTTTATTTCACTTTATTCTATTTTTATTACAATTGTTATTTAAATATTGTATTATTTACAAAATATTTATAATAACAAATTACATAAAAGTTTAAAGTAAAATAGAACTATATTTCTAAAATTCTAATTCTAAATCTTCTATCCAATGCTTTTGTCTGCTCATTTAATTTTACCTGCAAAAACAATTAAAAAAGAAAAGTCAGAATTGAATAAATAATTAAAAGTAAAAAATTATTTATTAGTGTTCATCATTAAAAACAAACGGCTGGAATCAGTTTACCCTTTTTTGCAAATCACGGGATTTCTCCCGGTTCACAAAAAAGGGGGGAATTTTTATTTTTCATAAATGAATGCACAATTTTAAAACATGCACAAATTCATTTTATTTTTTCAAAATTGAATATGCATAATTTCTTTTGTCAAAAGGCATATTTCAAAATATACACAGCATACAAATCCAACATATGCACAAATGACATATTCAATTCCAACGTAAACCTATGCCCACATAGAAGAAGTCAAAAAACTTAAGCTCCATGCAGTAGACAAAAGAAATATGCAGTTCAAAACCATTTTGCAAGCATAAAACATGTCCCATTTCATCATTTTTCCAGCATGCTTATTTTTTCAGAACATACAGTACACATCATTTCTATGCATCAATGTACTTGAGAGAGAGAAGAGAGAAAGAAAAATGGTTTTGCAGGTTTTGGTTTAGGCAGAAGGAATTACAAGACAAAGCTACAGGAGTAACTCAGAAAAGAAAAGAAGCACAAGAGTAGAATACAAACAAACTGGATGAAACAGTATGATGCAGAGGCCAGGAATATTGTAAAATATTCAAATCTCCAACCTGTAACATAAACCCAAGCATATAACGTAAACAAGGCCAAGAAAACTGGATATAACACAAGAACCCTTCAACAAAAAAAAGAGAGTCAAGTCTGCCTAAGCATAAAACCATTCCTACTGTCAAACCAACAAATATCATATGGCCTAACGTTCAAACCTGCTATCTGCATAAACCAGACCACAACCTTGGCCTAAACCTCATCAACCTGATTGAGCCATCAAACCAATATCACGAAATCATTCAAAACCATAAACATATGGCCTAAACCATTAAACTGCATTACCAAACCTGCTACTGCATTATCAAAACATGGCAAAAACCATTTCCTAAATCATTTAACCTGCTACTGCATTACCAAACCTGCCTACTACATCATCAAAACCAGTATACCATTTCAAAACCACAAACCACCATTAAACCTGCGTGAAGCCTCAAAACCATATCACAACCTTATGGCCAAACCTCAAAACCCACTGCATAAACCATTTTCAAAACCTACTGCATAAAAACCAGTAAAACTATAGCCATTACCATAACCATCACCTACTGCCCAACAAACACCAACAACCATTTTTTCAAAAGCAAAGCCAACAGAAACGCATACAGAAGAAGAGAAAAGCTAGTAAAAAATAACCGTTCCAACAATAGCTTGTCCAAGGCAACACAAGGCCTTCAGAATTTCTCATCATAAGGCATTAATAAAGCATACAACGAAAGCAACAGAGGCAAGGCAACAGAAGAAGGGGAAAGGACGCTAAAGCTAGGGTTTTCAACAACATCATCAAACCATAAAGCATTAAAGAAGAAATACCAGGCAACAGAAGCAAAGCTCACGCGTTTCATCCCGTCGCCTTGGCCTCCTACGCACGTCCAACCTTCCTCCTCCGTCTCCGCCTCCAGGTAACGATTTTTTTTCTTCTTTTACTTTCATAATACCTCCAACAAACAATAATAGAGAATCAGAATCAAACAGATAAAAAACATGAACATGCGATTGTAATGAAAACCTAACGAATAGAACCCAAAATTTACCGTGAATACATCGTCCCTGGCATTTTCGTTTGGAGGGAAGAAGAAGATTGGAAGCTGGTGGCCTTTGGGCAAGAGAGTTCAGAACATGAGAGAAGAAGAAGACGAATCACGCGAAGAAGAACGCAAGAACAAGCAAAACGGCGCCTCTGTACGCCTTAACCCTAATCCCAATTATCAAACTGTGTTAACCCTAAAACAAAATCATGAGCAAATGGACCTTCCTCATTTTCCCTGCCTAAGCCCAACGAACTGCTTAAACACACCCCCCAACATTCTTCCGTGTATTCATGATTTTGGGCCCTCTAAAACCCTTAGCCCATACGTTTGGTTACTTGTTTACCCCTTTATTTCTAAAAACACCTCTGCTTTTTTATTCTCTTTTAGTTTTTCTTTAGAGCTTTATTAATAAGTTAATCAAATAGTTGTTAATTAAGTCAAACACATTTTAATAATTGACCAATTTTATTAATTTAAACTCTTAGGATTTAATTTGGTAATCTTAGTATCTTTTTAAAATTAGACTTAAGTTAGTAGCATTAAGTTTTAATTTAATTTAATCATTAGAGAATTCTTAAAAGTAATACTTTTATTTATATTAAAAAAGGACATAAAAATATCAAAACTCTAAAAACACATAAAAAATAGAAATTAAAACTTTAAAAAACATTTTTTTCTTTAATTAATTCTCTTGCGTTATTAATATTAAACAAAAATACAAAAATGCATGTTCACATCATTTATTCTTTTGTTGTATATCATTTATCTATCTAATTTTCTGTTTAATTATTTTGTCGTTACTCGTCTATTTCGTTTACGTCTAAATCCCAGGGAAAAACGATTAAATTTGTTGACTTCATGTCCTCGAGTCTAATCACGCAAGTATTTTGCATTTCATTAAAACTTAAGACAATTTTTCCCCAAATATTCAATCTTTTCAAAAGTTATACCTTTTAAGCCAAAACTTCGACATTAGGTCGTCGCGTCTTTAAAAACCCGTCCGTACCCCTTTTCGGCCAAAACGATTCATTTTCAATCGAACAAACAATTTTAACAAAACAGATATTTCAAAAGGTTCCTATAGAGTACTATAGATACATTGGGTGCTAATACCTTCCCATTGTATAACCAACCCCCGAACCATAGATCTCTTTTCAAAAACGCCTTGTATTTCATTACTTTAAAAAAAAAAGGTATTATTTTACATTGCATATTTAGGGTTTTATTTCGCTCTTTCCCCTTTTCCCTTGGAAACAATAAAGCGTGGTGGCGACTCTTGCTTTTGTGAGACGAATTAATCAATAATTCGATCTCCGATTTACCCCGCTACATTTTTTATCGCTACAGAATTGGCGACTCTGCTGGGGAAAGATTGACCTCTTGCTGGTCCATCCCTAAGTGGGTTAAGCCTAATTTGTCTTATCTGTTTATTACTATTTGATTTGCTTGATTATGTGTTTAAATTGGGGTGTTTGGGTTTTTTGCAAAGGACGAATCCTATACCCGGATTAAGTAACACTTAAGGAATAGGACAGGCGGTATAATCATGTTAACTTTGAGGGAGTAATCCCGAAGAAGGAGGCATGAGATCCCCCACTCAATGGAAGCCCCTCTTGAACTTAATATTTGTTTACCGAGTAATCGGGAAGACATTATTATTTTCGACCTAGGAGCCCGAGAAGTTGAGGACCGTAGAACCCTAACCCATCTTGGCCTTTTTAGGTGTAGAGCGGAGACTATCACGGAGTAATTCGGAAGTAGTTGTCACGCGATGCTACGCTCAGATGAGTTTCTCTTGAGAATATTGCTAATTATCGAGTAATCAAGACGTCGGCAATATCCGAAGGAGGAATGTAGACTATGGGAACTCTTAGGACCTTGTTCTACAGGTGCGATTGAACCATTAGTACATACCTTGGGGTGGGATTTACCTTTGACTCCATGCTGAACGTTGAACCTTTGAACCCCATGTTTGCAAGCTTGTGTGTGATTGTTGCATTATCATTCATTCATGCATTCATCAACATCTTTGTAAAAAACTTGTTTTTCAAGGAACTTCGGAATGATTTTTGCAAACATCTCAGGTTATTATGGAATTTGGAAGGAGAAACACTCGAAGCTTTAGTTTTAAGGAGCCCGAGATTGAAGAGCTGAAGAGTTTGATTCCGAAGATCAAGAACCCGACGGATTTTCAGAGAAAGTATGGGTCCATTGTACCTCTCATGAAGCGCAAGATGAAGGAAGGCATCCTCAATACGTTGGTTCAATTCTACGATCCTCTGTACCGATGTTTCACCTTTCCGGATTACCAGTTGATGCCCACCTTAGAAGAGTATTCCTACATACTTGGTTTGCCGATCACCGACTGTGTTCCTTTTTCTGGTTTAGAAGAGGAGCCCAAATCTCACGAGATAGCAACCATCACCCACCTGAAGAAGTCAGAGATAGAGGAGAACATGACTACAAAAGCGGGAATCCGAGGTTTGTCTGCGCAGTTTTTGTTGAGGAAAGCTCGTCATTTTGCTGAGATAAAAGATACTGTTGCCTTTGAAGACGTGTTTTCTTTACTCGCCTATGGTCTATTCTTATTCCCTAACGTTGATAAGTTTGTGGATATCAACGCCATCAGAATTTTCTTGATTGGAAATCCGGTCCCTACGCTGTTAGGAGATACCTACTACTCTATCCATCTTCGAAACTCTTATCAAGGAGGGATGATTATTTGTTGTGCACCGTTGTTGTATCAGTGGTATGTTTCGCATCTACCTGGGTCTGATGTTTTCTGGGATCTCGAGAAGGAACCGCGTTGGGCGCCAAAGATCATGGCTCTCACTCATTTCGACATTGACTGGTATAATCGAGTTTACTACGACGTGAAGATCATCAATAGCTGTGGTGCTTTCCCTAACGTGCCTCTTCTCGGTACGAGAGGTGGAATCAACTATAACCCTGTTCTCGCGCACCGTCAGTTTGGATACCCGATGAGAGATAAGCCAAACAACATCCATGTGAGTGGTTTCTTTCTACAGGAAGGACAAGATCGTCAGGAAGCTAAGAGGGAGATCGAAGGAGCTTGGCGCCACGTCCATAGGAAAGGAAGAGATATGTTAGGACATAGAGGTGCCGTTTCTTTGGAGCCTTACCTACAGTGGGTCCGTGCTAGGGCTTGTGCTCTTAAGATGCCCTATAAACTTGATAAACCTTTATTCCCCACCATCGCACCATCATCTGTTGTTATCCCTATCGCGAATATAGGAGAATACCAAGGAAATCTGGCTAGGATGAAGTCCGAGAGGGATGCTTGGAAAGAAAAGTACCATATGTCTGAATATGAGAATCGAGTCCCGACTCGACAGTTAAAGGAAAAGGAGGACTTACTCTTTATTCAAGACGGCTGGTTCATTGATCATGATGAGAAGCTTCGTCAAAAGGATGCTTTACTGAAGAAGTATGCTAGTGAAAGGAAGAGAAATAAGGAAGGTTCGGTATGCGTGGCTCTCGTTCCTAATCCGCAGAAGGAAATCATTGATCGACTGGTAGCTGAGAAGAAAGAGATGGAAGACTTTTATGAAGAGAAGATCAAGAAGCTCCGGTTACAGTTGGTGTTTGGTCCCTCATCGGAGGATTCTGAGTGATCTTTAGCTTTTAGTTTTATTTTATTGATGTCATTTTGTAAAACTATGTAAAAGAGCTTCATGCTCCAAATTTGTAATTTATTGCTTTATTTTGAGCTTCATGCTCCAAATTTGTAATTTATTGCTTTATTTTGGGCTTCATGCTCCAAATTTGTAATTTATTGCTTTATTTTGGGCTTCATGCTCCAAAGTTGTAATTTATTGCTTTATTTTGGACTTCAAGTTTTAAAATTGTAATTTATCGCTTTATTATGGATTCCATGTTTCGAGGTTGTAATTTACTGCTTTTATTATTGGGTTGTTATCCCAAAGTTGTAATTTATTGTTTTGTTATTCCAAGTTATGAGTTGTAATTTACTGTTTTCAATTAATGGATTGAGTTTTTGTTGTTCCGAATTCCTTTACCATTGATATGTGCAAAACCACCGAAGTTCCCTGAAAAACTATTAAAATGGATCATCATTTGCATCACACATCATGCATCATTCAACATTTCACTTCACATGTTTTCTAGAGTCTTATCCTTGTTCTTTTTCCACTCCCAAGGTTATCAAGCTGTCTCACCGATACGACACTAGAGCCAATCGTCAGAGGAAGATGGAAGATCTGGAACAGGAAAATCATGAGCTTCGTGGGGAAGTTGCTACACTTCATGTCGAGATGGAAAAGTTAACTGCGTTAGTGGAAAGTTTGGTGGCTGTTCAGAATCAGCCATCGACTACAGCTGCCGAGATTCAGACTTCAACTCCAGTAGTTTCTGAGATTGTCACCGTTCCTACATCCGTGACTCAAATCAACTCTCCGCTTCAACATCAGATGCCGAAAGGTTTTCCGTGGGGAATGCCGTACAACTTTGTGCCAGAGGGGTATCAGCCTGCCGTACAACCTTTATTTCAACCTACTTTGTCTCTTCCTCAGCCAGAGACAACTTCCATGCCGCCAGTAATTCCGTCTGTGACACCTTTTCCGCAACCGATTATGACAACCGTTGCTCCTATGGTCCACTCCGTGCCATACTTGAATGAACCTACTTATCCTGCCGAGCCTGCTGAAAGTTTGGGTCTCTTTGATAGAATGGAAGAATTTCAGGATCAGTTCCAAGAAATGCAGAAAGAGCTTAGAGCATTAAAGGGGAAAGATTTGTTTGGGAAGAACACGCATGACCTTTGTTTAGTTCCGAATGTCAAGATTCCAGCAAAATTCAAAGTTCCAGACTTTGAGAGATATAAGGGTGATTCGTGTCCTAGAAGTCATTTGACAATGTACGTGAGAAAGATGTCTACGTATTCCGATGATCATGACTTGTTGATTCATTATTTTCAAGATAGTTTGACGGGTGCTGCTCTAAAGTGGTATATGGGTTTAGACAGTATTCGGATCCGCAACTTCAACGATCTCAGCGAAGCTTTTGTTCACCAGTATAAGTACAACGTTGACATGGCACCGGACAGGGATCAACTCCGGGCGATGTCACAGAGAGACCGAGAATCTTTTAAGGAATACGCCCAGAGGTGGCGTGAAATTGCTGCTCAAATCTATCCACCTCTTGAGGAGAAAGAGATGACAAAGATATTTTTAAAGACTTTAGGTTCCTTCTACTATGAAAGAATGATAGCCAGCGCACCCAGTGACTTCACCAAAATGGTAAGCATGGGCATGCGGTTAGAGGAAGGGATTCGTGAAGGGCGTTTGGTTAAAGAAGGAAGTCCGTCTAGCAGTACTAAGAAGTTTGGAAGTGTGTTCCCGAAAAGAAAAGAGCAGGATGTCAGCGCATTGTTCCCAGGGAGACCAAGGAGAGGTTACTCTCACGTTGCGGCAGTCACTCCGGCTGTCCGCCCAGCTTTGATGACCCCAGCTCATCAAACCCCACCAAATCAACAACGGCCATTTCAGCAGCAGCCTCGACAACAGGCTTATCCATTCAACAATCAGAACCGTTCACCATGAAAACTGCAGTTCGATGCCATTCCTATGACTTATACTGAATTGTTCCCTGCTCTTATCAGAAAGAACCTCATAACGACAAAGCCCCCTCCTGTCGCACCAAACAGTACTTCTCCGTGGTACAAGGCGGATCAGTTTTGTGAGTATCATCAAGGGTCGCCGGGGCACAACCTTGAGAATTGCTTTGCTCTGAAGGCGGACGTGCAGAGATTGATTAAGAATGGTATCTTGTCTTTTAAGGATGTTAATCCAAATGTTAGAGATAATCCTTTGCCTCGACATGGGGCAGCTTCAGTGAATATGGTGGAAGGTTGTCCGGGGAAGTTTCGAGTTTTTCAAGTTGAACACATAAGAGAGTCGTTGATCAGGTTACATCAGAGTTTGAGAAGACTTGCCTTTGTTAGACATCAGCATGATTATGATGTTTGTGAATTTTGTTCAAGAGAGGATGATTGTCCTATTGTGAAGGAGGATATTCAGAAGTTGCTAGACCATAGAGTTATCACTATTACGTATGACAGAAATCCGGAGGATGAAGTGAATGTTATCATACCACAATTCAATTTGCTTGAATCAGTAGAGATCGCTTACGACAGTCAGACTACACCTGGTGATCCTTTGATTATTTACCCACCTGGTCCTGTGCCTTACAACTCAGACCAAGTTGTACCGTATAAGTATAATGCCACAATGATTGAGAATGGGGTAGAAGTCCCTATACCAACGAGATCGTCTTTTGTTAACATTGCTGATGTGAGTAGAGTTACGAGAAGTGGACTTGTTTTTGCAGCAGTACCTTTGAAGAGACTAGAAATTCAAGTCAGGAGACCCATACCGGCGGAGATTCCAGTGAGAAATGTTGAACCCATGGTTGAGATAGGCCGATCTAGTGAACCTATCCCTCACCCCGAGGATGATGAGATCTTGAAGCTTATCAAGAGAAGTGAATATAAGATTGTGGACCAACTATTACAAACTCCTTCCAAGATTTCTTTGCTTGCTTTACTGAGAGATTCTGGTGCACATAGAGAAGATTTGATGAAGGTCTTGGACCAGGCGTTCGTGGATCATGATGTGAAGGTTGACCAGTTTGATGGGATTGTGGGAAATATTACTTCGTGTAACAATCTTGGTTTCAGTGATGAAGAGCTCCTAGAGGAGGGGAGGAACCATAATATGGCTTTGCACATCTCAGTAAGTTGTGGAAATGATACCTTGTCAAGTGTGTTGGTGGATACGGGTTCGTCGTTGAATGTGATGCCCAAAACTACTTTATCTCGGCTTTCATATCCGGGTGCTCCTATGAGACCTAGTGGAGTAATTGTTAAAGCGTTTGATGGTTCTAGGAAGACAGTCATCGGTGAAGTGGATCTTCCTATAGTAATTGGTCCCCACACTTTTCAAATCACTTTCCAAGTGATGGATATTCGTGCTGCCTACAGTTGCTTATTGGGTCGTCCCTGGATCCATGATGCTGGGGCAGTCACCTCTACGCTCCATCAGAGACTAAAGTTTGTGAGGCATGGGAAGCTAGTGATGATTGGGGGAGAGCAAGCTATGGTGGTAAGCCATTTATCATCATTCTCTTTTATTGATGCTGACGAGGATGTTGGAACCCAGTTCCAAGGTCTTTCTGTTGCCAGAAACGCAGTGAAGAAGCCAGGGGCATCCATCTCTTCTTTTGAGGATGCGCGGCGAGTGGTGGAAAGTTGTTCGGCCGAAGGATGGGGCCAGGTGTTGACGTTGCCCGAGAACAAGTCTGGGGAAGGTCTGGGTTTTCATCCAGTGTCTGCAAGAGTCAAGAAGGAGGTGGTTGTTCGTTCGATTCAAGAGGTTTTCCAAAGTGCAGGGTTTATACATCCTGAGGTTGATGCTATCATAGAAGATGATTCCGAAGAAGATTTGCTCGATTTTGTGACACCTGGATTGGCTTGCCAAAACTGGATAGCTGTTGATGTTCCTATTGTTATGCACATTTCCGAGTAATGTTTTGTTTTGTTTTTTTTGAAAAAAATTCGCTCTGCCCAAGGCGAAAATATTTTGTGTCGGGCTATGAAAAATAATTCCTTTTGCTCTGCCCAAGGCAAAAGAGATATGTCTGGGCTCCTTGTTTCAAGTATTTCCCTTTAATGAATAAAAATGTTATTTTGTCCACTACTGTTTTATTTTTCACTTTTTCCGGGAAATAGTGATGAAAATTAATTGGTAGTAATAGGAAAATTTAATAACCTTTTGTTTTATTTGCACATACCGATTTCTAAAACAAAGCATAATCATATGTGCAGATTAATCCATGACTTAACCATCGAAAACAATGATCCTATGCCCTCTCCCAACTTTGAATTCCCTGTGTTCAGAGCCGAAGAAGAGGATGATGAAGAGGTTCCTGTTGAGATTTCCCGTTTGCTTGAGCATGATGAGAAGGTCATTCAACCATTTGAAGAACCTTTAGAGTTGGTCAACTTGGGTGATGAAGAGGGTAGAAAGGAAGTCAAAGTCGGAGCATTGCTTATCCCGGAAGTTAAGGAGAAGATGTTGGAGCTTCTCAAAGAGTATGTCGACGTGTTTGCTTGGTCCTACCAGGATATGCTGGGTTTGGACAATGATATTGTGGAGCATCGTTTACCGTTGAGACCTGAATGTCCGCCGATCAAACAGAAGCTGAGAAGGACTCGTTCCGACATGGCTGACAAGATCAAAGAGGAGGTTCAGAAGCAGATTAACGCAGGTTTCCTTGTTACATCGGTCTATCCTCAGTGGTTAGCCAACATAGTGCCTGTTGCAAAGAAAGATGGCAAGGTTCGGATGTGTGTAGACTACAGAGATCTGAATAGAGCTTGTCCAAAGGACGACTTCCCATTACCTCATATTGATGTATTGGTCGACAGTACCGCCAAGTTCAAAGTCTTCTCTTTCATGGATGGCTTCTCTGGTTACAATCAAATCAAGATGGCACCAGAAGACATGGAGAAGACCGCTTTCATTACACCTTGGGGAACTTTCTGTTATCGGGTTATGCCGTTTGGTTTGAGGGAATGCTGGCGCAACATACCAGAGAGCCATGACTGCTTTGTTCCACGACATGATGCATAAGGAGATCGAAGTGCATGTGGATGATATGATAGCCAAATCACAGACTGAGGAGGATCACTTGGAGCATTTGTTGAAGTTATTCCAGCGTTTGAGGAAGTACAAACTCCGTCTGAATCCCAACAAATGCACTTTTGGCGTTCGTTCTGGAAGACTTTTGGGTTTCATCGTCAGTCAGAAAGGTATTGAGGTAGATCCTGATAAAGTCAAAGCTATTCGAGAAATGCCTGCACCCAAGACGGAAAAACAAGTAAGGGGATTCCTTGGGAGACTGAACTATATCTCTAGATTTATATCTCATATGACTGCTACCTGTGGGCCGATTTTCAAACTTCTCCGAAAGAACCAAGGATGTGTGTGTACAGAAGATTGTCAGAGAGCTTTTGATAGCATCAAAGAATATTTGCTTGAACCTCCCATTTTGATTCCTCCGGTGGAAGGAAGACCTTTGATTATGTACCTGACTATATTGGAAGATTCCATGGGATGTGTGCTTGGTCAACAAGACGAGACTGGAAGAAAGGAACATGATGTATATTATCTGAGTAAGAAATTCACAGACTGTGAGTCTCGATACTCATTGCTCGAGAAAACCTGTTGTGCTTTAGCTTGGGCTGCTCGCTGTCTGCGCTAGTATATTATTAACCACACCACTTGGTTGATCTCCAAAATGGATCCGATCAAGTATATCTTTGAGAAGCCCGCCTTATCTGGAAGGATAGCCCGTTGGCAGACGTTGTTATTTGAGTATGACATTGAGTATCACACTCAGAAAGCAATCAAAGGGAGTATTTTAGCCGATCATTTGGCTCACCAACCAATTGACGATTATCAATCCATCAAGTTTGATTTCCCAGGTGAAGATGTTATGTACTTGAAAGCTAAAGATTGTGAAGAGCCGTTACCTGAAGAAGGACCTGATCCTGAATCCCATTGGGGTTTAATATTCGACGGAGCTGTGAATTCTTATGGGAATGGAATTGGGGCAATCATCGTCACTCCCCGAGGCACTCATATCCCGTTCACGGCGAGATTGAAGTTTGGTTGCACGAACAACATGGCTGAATATGAGGCATGTATTATGGGTCTCGAAGAAGCGGTGGATCTAAGGATTAAGATTCTTGATATTTACGGAGATTCGGCATTGGTGATTAATCAAATCAAAGGAGAATGGGAGACTCGTCATCCTGGTTTGATCCCTTACAGAAACTATGCTAGAAGGTTGTTAACTTTCTTCAACAAAGTGGAATTACATCATATCCCTAGAGATGAGAACCAAATGGCTGATGCTTTAGCTACTTTGTCTTCAATGTTTCAAGTGAATGGGTGGAACGATGTGCCTACAATCAGAGTTATGCGCCTTGATAGACCTGCTCATGTGTTCTCAGTAGAAGAGGTTACCGACGACAAACCGTGGTTCTATGACATTAAATGTGTTCTTCAAACTCAAGAGTACCCGCCTGGGGCATCCAATAAAGATAGGAGGACGTTGAGAAGATTAGCAAGCAGTTTCTTTCTCAATGAAGAAGTTTTGTATAAGAGGAATTATGACATGGTCTTGCTCAGATGTGTAGACAGACGTGAAGCAGACATGTTGATGCAAGAAGTACATGAAGGATCCTTTGGTACTCATGCCAACGGACATGCAATGGCTAGAAAGATGTTGAGAGCTGGTTACTATTGGATGACAATGGAATCTGATTGCTGCAAATATGTGAAGAAGTGTCATAAATGCCATATTTATGCGGACAAGATGCATGTGCCACCGACTCTCCTCAATGTTATCTCTTCACCTTGGCCTTTCTCTATGTGGGGCATTGATATGATTGGAATGATTGAACCCAAAGCTTCAAATGGTCATCGTTTCATCTTGGTAGCGATCGATTATTTTACTAAATGGGTGGAAGCAGCATCTTATGCTAATGTAACCAGACAGGTGGTAGTCCGATTTATCAAGAATCAAATCATTTGTCGATACGGTATCCCGAGCAAGATCATCACTGATAATGGTTCGAATTTGAATAACAAGATGATGAAAGAGCTTTGTGAGGAGTTCAAGATCGAACATCATAATTCTTCTCCTTACAGACCGAAGATGAATGGGGCTGTTGAAGCTGCTAACAAGAACATCAAAAAGATTGTCCAGAAGATGGTGATAACTTATAAAGATTGGCATGAAATGCTTCCATTTGCTTTACACGGATACCGTACTTCAGTTCGAACTTCAACGGGCGCGACCCCATTTTCCCTAGTTTATGGTATGGAAGCTGTACTCCCCGTGGAGGTTGAGATTCCGTCTCTGAGAGTGTTGATGGAAGCTAAACTTTCTGAGGCCGAATGGTGTCAAAGTAGATATGATCAGTTGAATTTAATTGAAGAAAAGAGATTGACAGCTTTGTGTCACGGTCAATTGTATCAGCAGAGAATGAAGAAGGCTTTTGATAAGAAGGTTCGACCACGCGAGTTCAGAGAAGGTGACCTTGTACTCAAGAAGATATTATCTTTCCAACCTGATTCTAGGGGCAAGTGGGCTCCGAATTATGAAGGACCGTACGTCGTTAAGAAAGTTTTCTCTGGAGGTGCCTTGATTCTCACCAATATGGACGGTGAAGAACTCCCGCGTCCCTTGAACGCCGATGCAGTCAAGAAGTATTTCTCTTAGGCAGGCTTTTGGTCAGACCAGTCTTGGCATTTGAGCACATTTTGGAATTCGAAGTTGT
Source organism: Vicia faba (assembly GCA_948472305.1). Classification (NCBI taxonomy): domain Eukaryota; kingdom Viridiplantae; phylum Streptophyta; class Magnoliopsida; order Fabales; family Fabaceae; genus Vicia; species Vicia faba. The sequence continues at coordinate 1,206,370,956 of OX451741.1, forward strand.
CAGGGAGAATAGTGATCATTGTTTTTGTGTAACCTTTTTATTTCATGTACTATTTCCCAAACTTTTGTAAACCGTTGGAGTCGCGTTGTTAGCGAATTACCATCTTATTAATGAAATTTGAACATTTACCTTTTTGTGGGCAAAATTTTAATTTTTTTCGGAAATATTTGAAACAAAGTTATTTAAAGTATTCTCATTTTAAAAAAAAATGTGTCGAGAATAATGGAAGGAATATTAACAGTTGTTCCGAGGATGGTCAGGCCACGAAATGCAAAACAGTACAGTATTTTTTTTTTATCCTTGCATGATGAGCTTGTTTTCTTTTGAAACCGTCGTGAGGTATTGTTTGTATAAGCTCTTGGTTCTAGTGGTGCTGAGTTTGGTGACTCCCCAAGTGTACCAGTTAAGGTTTGTTTCAGTTAGCTTTATTTGGGAGATTTCGGAGGTGTGGTGCGCTTTGTCTCATGCCAGTGGTCTATTGGTATTAGAAGTTTGGATTTGAACACTTTTCTCCTCAGAAGACTTGAGCTTTGTGGCGTGTTACACTCTGACGTTGCTTGGTGTTTCCAGTTCCAGTTATCTTTCGTCTTCCAAGATTGGCCGAGTATCTATCTTGTCGTGATATCCTATTCCGTCTGTTCGTTTTGTCAGCATAACATTCATTTATTCACTTACACTTATATCATGCACCCATACTCACATTTGCCGTTTGACTTTTGGGTCGTACTCTGTTTATTCAAATAACGTACATGTTTCTTTCCAAGTAGAAGGTTAGTTTAAGCAGAAAATGTGCTTCCTTTCTAAATTCGCCAACTGAGCTAATCCTCATGGATGATTTTTGATTTAGCTCACCTTGTCCATTTCTGGATAGGATGAATTCCCCAATCAAGTTGCGTTCTCATTGGGTGGAGTCTTGTTTGACTGTTTTTCTCTTTAGTTATTCCTGGATGAAGTTGTTGTCTCTTGCATAGGCTATCTCATGATTTTTCCCAGTGTAATCGCGACCTAGACAGATGGTGCATTTATTTTGCACATTTATATGTGATATCCTTGGGAATGGACTGATTCATGATTCTCTTTGACGAAGATTTTATTCTCTGCTAGTGTCATCGCAATTTCCTTCTGAGTTATTTTTGGAAAACGACAAGCGGCAGCTCTTCACGAGCAACTTGTACGTCATTTTATCTTGTGGAAAACGACAAGCGGCAGCTCTTCACGAGCAACTTGTACGTCATTTTATCTTGTGGAAAACGACAAGCGGCAGCTCTTCACGAGCAACTTGTACGTTATTATTTTGGAAAACGACAAGCGGTGGTCTCTTCATGAGCAACTTGTGCGTTATAGACATTGTTGGAAAACGACAAGCGACAGCTCTTCATGAGCAACTTGTGCGTTATTATTATTGGAAAACGACAAGCGGCGATCTCTTCATGAGCAACTTGTACGTTATTATTATTTTGGGAAAACGGCAAGCGGCAGTCTCTTTATTTGAGCAACTTGTACGTTATTATTTCTTTGGACGACAGCAAGTGGCAGCCTCTTTATTTGAGCAGCTTGTATGTTATCGGTATTTTCTTTGGACGACAGCAAGTGGCAGCCTCTTTATTTGAGCAGCTTGTATGTTATCGGTATTTTCTTTGGACGACAGCAAGTGGCAGTTTCTTTATTTGAACAACTTGTGTATCTACAATCTTATTATTTCAGCATTAATGAGTATATCTTCGGAAATCTCGCAGAGAAGCTTGTCATGAATCATTACCGTCAGAAGTTGGTAATCCGTCATCAGCAAGATTGTTTGCTTTTCGTCTATCTTCGACCTTGAGTTGTGAACTCACTGTTTTGGGTCAATAATCTGTTACGGCCTATGCAAGCAGCTGGGATAGACTTCTTCGAAGATATCAATGTTGTCTCTGTTGTTGTGTTCTGAAGCCCATGCAAAGGCTTTTATTGCATTTCTCAAGACTGCGCATGTTCCGCAAGAAACCTCCACTGACCAATTCAAGGACTGTGTGGCCAGTTTGACTGCTGACAATGGGTTGGGTTTTTCAGATGCCGATTTGACACCAAAGGGGAGAAAGCATAATGATGCTCTGCATGTCTCGATCGAATGCAGGGGCAATACTATGGCTCATGTGCTAGTTGTCACTGGATCGTCGCTGAATGTTCTGCCTAAGAAGGCTCTTGATAGGCTAGATTGTGAAGGCTTGACCTTAAAGCCCAGTAACATTGTGGTGAGGGCTTTCGACGGGTCAAAAAGAATGGTGCACGGGGAGGTGGACATCCCTGTCAAAATGGGTTCCCAGACCTTTGAATCCACCTTCTACGTGATGGATATCAGGCCATCATACTCCTATTTGTTGGGTCGCCCTTGGATCCATGAAGCTGGGGCCGTTACTTCTATGTTGCACCAAATGCTGAAGTATCCAGTGAAAGGGAAGATTGTCACTGTACATGGTGAAGAGGAGTATATGGTAAGCCATCTGAACTCTTTCAGGTATGTGGATATTGTTGTACCCCAAATTTTGACCTAAGATACCATCTCCCATCTGCATCATTACATTGCAAGCGTTCTGATCTTTTGATTTTTAAAAATTCATAACTTTTTCGAGTCGAGAGCTGTTTATTTTTGAACGCTAAATTTATTAATTGATCAAGACTTAAATAATGTTTATTAATTATTTATCATCTTAAATTTAAATAATTGGAATTTATTTTCAATTATTATATAATTCAAAGATCTATAAATAATAAAATAAATATTTGAAAAGAGGCATATTAATCGTTCAGACAGTGTTTATTTATTATTCATTATCTTAAATTTAAATAATTGGAGTTTATTTTCAGTTATTACATAATTTAAAGATTTATGAATAATATAATAAATATTTGAAAAGAAGTTCATTGATTGGTCAATAATGATTATTTAATTATTTATCATTCTAAGTTAAATAATTGAAGTTCTATTTTAATTATTATAATTTAGAAAATTATGAATAACGAATTAAATAATTGAAATTATTAATTGATCAATGATGTTTATTTATGCGCTTATTATTCTGAATGTAAGTGATTGAAATTGATTTTTAATCATTATACAATTTAAAGAATTATAAACGATAAATAAAAAAAATTGGAAAGAAAAGAATTGACGGGGAAATAATAGAATTTTATTTCACTTTATTCTATTTTTATTACAATTGTTATTTAAATATTGTATTATTTACAAAATATTTATAATAACAAATTACATAAAAGTTTAAAGTAAAATAGAACTATATTTCTAAAATTCTAATTCTAAATCTTCTATCCAATGTTTTTGTCTGCTCATTTAATTTTACCTGCAAAAACAATTAAAAAAGAAAAGTCAGAATTGAATAAATAATTAAAAATAAAAAATTATTTATTAGTGTTCATCATTAAAAACAAACGGCTGGAATCAGTTTACCCTTTTTTGCAAATCACGGGATTTCTCCCGGTTCACAAAAAAGGGGGGAATTTTTATTTTTCATAAATGAATGCACAATTTTAAAACATGCACAAATTCATTTTATTTTTTCAAAATTGAATATGCATAATTTCTTTTGTCAAAAGGCATATTTCAAAATATACACAGCATACAAATCCAACATATGCACAAATGACATATTCAATTCCAACGTAAACCTATGCCCACATAGAAGAAGTCAAAAAACATAAGCTCCATGCAGTAGACAAAAGAAATATGCAGTTCAAAACCATTTTGCAAGCATAAAACATGTCCCATTTCATCATTTTTCCAGCATGCTTATTTTTTCATAACATACAGTACACATCATTTCTATGCATCAATGTACTTGAGAGAGAGAGAAGAGAGAAAGAAAAATGGTTTTGCAGGTTTTGGTTTAGGCAGAAGGAATTACAAGACAAAGCTACAGCAGTAACTCAGAAAAGAAAAGAAGCACAAGAGTAGAATACAAACAAACTGGATGAAACAGTATGATGCAGAGGCCAGGAATATTGTAAAATATTCAAATCTCCAACCTGTAACATAAACCCAAGCATATAACGTAAACAAGGCCAAGAAAACTGGATATAACACAAGAACCCTTCAACAAAAAAAAGAGAGTCAAGTCTGCCTAAGCATAAAACCATTCCTACTGTCAAACCAACAAATATCATATGGCCTAACGTTCAAACCTGCTATCTGCATAAACCAGACCACAACCTTGGCCTAAACCTCATCAACCTGATTGAGCCATCAAACCAATATCACGAAATCATTCAAAACCATAAACATATGGCCTAAACCATTAAACTGCATTACCAAACCTGCTACTGCATTATCAAAACATGGCAAAAACCATTTCCTAAATCATTTAACCTGCTACTGCATTACCAAACCTGCCTACTACATCATCAAAACCAGTATACCATTTCAAAACCACAAACCACCATTAAACCTGCGTGAAGCCTCAAAACCATATCACAACCTTATGGCCAAACCTCAAAACCCACTGCATAAACCATTTTCAAAACCTACTGCATAAAAACCAGTAAAACTATAGCCATTACCATAACCATCACCTACTGCCCAACAAACACCAACAACCATTTTTTCAAAAGCAAAGCCAACAGAAACGCATACAGAAGTCAGAAAGAAGAAGAGAAAAGCTAGTCAAAAATAACCGTTCCAACAATAGCTTGTCCAAGGAAACACAAGGCCATCAGAATTTCTCATCATAAGGCATTAATAAAGCATACAACGAAAGCAACAGAGGCAAGGCAACAGAAGAAGAGGAAAGGACGCTAAAGCTAGGGTTTTCAACAACATCATCAAACCATAAAGCATTAAAGAAGAAATACCAGGCAACATAAGCAAAGCTCACGCGTTTCATCCCGTCGCCTTGGCCTCCTACGCACGTCCAACCTTCCTCCTCCGTCTCCGCCTCCAGGTAACGATTTTTTCTTCTTCTTTTACTTTCATAATACCTCCAACAAACAATAATAGAGAATCAGAATCAAACAGATAAAAAACATGAACATGCGATTGTAATGAAAACCTAACGAATAGAACCCAAAATTTACCGTGAATACATCGTCCCTGGCATTTTCGTTTGGAGGGAAGAAGAAGATTGGAAGCTGGTGGCCTTTGGGCAAGAGAGTTCAGAACATGAGAGAAGAAGAAGACGAATCACGCGAAGAAGAACACAAGAACAAGCAAAACGGCGCCTCTGTACGCCTTAACCCTAATCCCAATTATCAAACTGTGTTAACCCTAAAACAAAATCATGAGCAAATGGACCTTCCTCATTTTCCCTGCCTAAGCCCAACGAACTGCTTAAACACACCCCCAGCATTCTTCCGTGTATTAATGATTTTGGGCCCTCTAAAACCCTTAGCCCATACGTTTGGTTACTTGTTTACCCCTTTATTTCTAAAAACACCTCTGCTTTTTTATTCTCTTTTAGTTTTTCTTTAGAGCTTTATTAATAAGTTAATTAAATAGTTGTTAATTAAGTCAAACACATTTTAATAATTGACCAATTTTATTAATTTAAACTCTTATGATTTAATTTGGTAATCTTAGTATCTTTTTAAAATTAGACTTAAGTTAGTAGCATTAAGTTTTAATTTAATTTAATCATTTGAGAATTCTTAAAAGTAATACTTTTATTTATATTAAAAAAGGACATAAAAATATCAAAACTCTAAAAACACATAAAAAATAGAAATTAAAACTTTAAAAAACATTTTTTCTTTAATTAATTCTCTTGCGTTATTAATATTAAACAAAAATACAAAAATGCATGTTCACATCATTTATTCTTTTGTTGTATATCATTTATCTATCTAATTTTCTGTTTAATTATTTTGTCGTTACTCGTCTATTCCGTTTACGTCTAAATCCCAGGGAAAAACGATTAAATTTGTTGACTTCATGTCCTCGAGTCTAATCACGCGAGTATCTTGCATTTCGTTAAAACTTAAGACAATTTTCCCCCAAATATTCAATCTTTTCAAAAGTTATACCTTTTAAGCCAAAACTTCGACATTAGGTCGTCGCGTCTTTAAAAACCCGTCCGTACCCCTTTTCGGCCAAAACGATTCATTTTCAATCGAACAAACAATTTTAACAAAACAGATATTTCAAAAGGTTCCTATAGAGTACTATAGATACATTGGGTGCTAATACCTTCCCATTGTATAACCAACCCCCGAACCATAGATCTCTTTTCAAAAACGCCTTGTATTTCATTACTTTAAAAAAAAGGTATTATTTTACATTGCATATTTAGGGTTTTATTTCGCTCTTTCCCCTTTTCCCTTGGAAACAATAAAGCGCGGTGGCGACTCTTGCTTTTGTGAGACGAATTAATCAATAATTCGATCTCCGATTTACCCCGCTACATTTTTTATCGCTACAGATATGGATGGTTAATTCATAGAGACCCCTTGTCAAAACTTTGAAGAGGTTCCCCAGATTATAGCATCAATGGAGACCATCACTAGTGTGCTGAAGATCACCAAATCTCCTTTGAAGATGGCTTCTCTCAAGGACGCAAGAGCGGTAGTTGAAGAGGGTGGGTGTACCATTTGGGGACAACTCCATGATTTTCATCATAAAACTGAGAAATTGAGTTCGGGATTTACTTCAGGAGCTCAAAGAGCGGTTCGACGTGCTCGGGCTGGAGGACCTCTCCTACGCATCAGTAATCGTGGGGTTAATGCTATAGAAGACAATGATGAGGATTCTGATATTGACAACTGGATCTACCCTACTACCAACGGTGGACCTAGTAACTGGACGGCCAGAGATTTTATGCCATTTTCTTTTGTTCAGCAGTAATTGTCTTACTTGTTTTTCGAATTAGTAATAAAAAATATAAACTCTATGGCCTTGTGTCTTACCCGAGGCACAATGGTTTATTTGTGAGGGTTATTATATGTCATTTCCATATATCATCAATAAAACATTGGACGTTTCTTGCATATAAATTTTACGCTCTCTATTTTTCTTTTATGCTTTTTCACTTTATCAATACAGCTATGCTCTTACACACACTCACATATCAAACTGCAGATCCATATCCACTCTGGATCCCATTGATAACAGTTCTGCTATGGCCATTTATAACTTCGAAAATATGATCAACCAAGCCGAGGACGAAGGTGAGGAAGATTATGAGGTGCCTGGAGAGCTTGCTAGGATGTTACACCAGGAAGAGAGTGCTATACAGCCTCATGAAGAGCCAGTTGAAATGATAAACTTGTGCACAGAGGTAGACAGAAAGGAAGTCAAGATCGGCACAAATCTGGAGACTAAAGTCAAACAGCGGTTAATACAGTTGTTACACGACTATGTTGAAATCTTCGCCTGGTCATATGAAGACATGCCTGGTTTAGACACTGATATTATGGTACATCGTCCGCCGACTAAAGAAGATTGTCTTCTGGTTAAGCAAAAAGTCTGTCGTATGCACCCTAAAATGTCAGAGAAGATCAAAGCAGAGGTTATGAAACAGTTCAATGATGGATTCCTAGCTGTCACCTCCTATCCGCAGTGGGTTGCTAATGTTGTTCCGATACCAAAGAAAGATGGAAAGGTACGAATGTGTGTGGATTATAGAGACCTGAATAGGGCAAGCCCCAAAGATGACTTCCCGCTTCCCCACATCGATGTTCTGGTTGACAACACCGCACAACACAAGATCTTTTCCTTCATGAATGGTTTCTCTGGGTACAATCAGATCAGGATGGCTCCCGAAGACATGGAGAAGACAACCTTCGTCATGCAGTAGGGTACTTTCTGTGACAAGGTGATGCCTTTTGGGTTGAAGAATGCTGGTGCAAGTTATCAGCGAGCCATGGTAGCGTTGTTCCACGATATGATCCACCATGAGATAGAGGTTTATGTTGATGACATGATAGCCAGGTCCCAAACTGAGGAAGAACACCTTGATCATCTATAAAAGTTGTTTGACAGGTTGAAGACGTATAAGTTGAGGTTGAATCCAAACAAGTGCACCTTCGGGGTAAGATCTAGTAAACTATTGGGATTCATCGTTAGTGACAAAGGTATTCAGGTAGACCCTGCAAAGGTGAAGGCCATACAAGAGATGTCAGCTCCCCGTACTGAGAATGAGGTTAGAGGTTTCTTGGGACGCCTAAATTATATCACCAGGTTCATTTCACATCTGACTGCTACTTGTGAGCCAATATTCAAGCTCCTGAGGAAAGATCAAGTGGTAAAATGGAATGACGAATGCCAGACCGCTTTCGAAAGAATAAAGGAATACCTTTAAGAACTACCAATTCAGATGCCTTCAATTGAAGGAAGACCTTTGATATTGTACTTAATAGTGCTAGACAATTCAATGGGGTGTGTGCTGGGGCACCATGACGAGTCTGGTCGAAAAGATCACGCAATATACTACCTTAGCAAAAAGTTTACCGATAGTGAGACAAGATACTCACTGCTCGAGAAAACTTAATGTGCTTTGGCATGGGCTGCTCGCCGATTAAGACAGTATATGTTGACCCACACTATTTTGTTGATATCTAAGATGGATCCGATCAAATACATCTTCGAAAAGCCCTCTCTCTCTGAAAGAATAGCAAGATGGAAAATGATCCTAACCGAATACGATGTCTAATATACAACCCAGAAAGCAATTAAAGGAAGTATACTGGCTGATCATTTGGCTCATCAGGCCGTGGATGACTACCAGTCCATGAATTTTGAGTTCCCGGACGAGAATATTCTTCTAGTGACAGACTACGAAGAACCTGGGCTGGATGAAGGACCTGAAAAAGAATCCCGATGGACTATGTTTTTTGACAGAGCTTCGAACGCACTAGGTAATGGAATTGGCACTGTAATCATATCTCCCAAGGGCTGTCATACTCCTTTCACTGCCCGACTATGCTTCAACTGTACTAATAACATGGCGAAGTATGAAGCCCGCATCATGGGTCTCAAAGCTGCTATCTACCTAAGGATCAAATTCTTGAGCGTCTTCGGGGATTCAGCTTTGGTGATAAGTCAGATCAAAGGAGAATGGGACACAAAGCACTCAAATCTCATTCTGTGCAAGGAGAATATACTGACATTGCTCCCACACTTTGAGGAGGTAACCTTTGAACACTTCCCACGGGAGGAGAATCAGTTAGCGAACGCGCTAGCTACCATGTCTTCTATGTTCAAGGTCAGGTGGGACAATGAAGCTCCCCGAATCACCATTGAGAGGTTGGATGAACTACCATACTGCTGTGAAATTGATACTAAAGAGGCAGAAAATAAACCTTGGTTTCATGAAGTAAAAAGGTATCTTGAGGCTGAAGAGTATCCTGAGGGGACATCTGTCAATGACTAAAAGTTTCTGAGAAGGTTCGCCGCGAAATTATTCCTCATTAATGGAATACTCTACAAGCGCAACCATAACTCTACCTTGCTGCGCTGTGTAGACAAGAGTCAACCAGAGAAGATTATGACGGATCTACACGAAGGTACCTTCAGAATCAATTCAAGTGGACATACCATGGCTAAGAAGATCCAACGGGCAGGATACTATTGGTCCACTATGGAAGCAGATTGTTATAAGCACTCCCGAACTTGTCGTAAATGCCAGATCTATGCTGATAAGGTACATGTGCCTCTAGTTCCCTTAAATGTCTTGACGGCATCTTGGCCCTTTGCAATGTTGGGAATCGACATGATCAGAGAGATTATAACTACCGCTTTCAATGGGCATCGCTTCATCCTGGTGGCTACTGATTACTTAACGAAGTGGGTTGAAGCTGCCTCATTTTCTATTGTTACCAAGAATGTTGTGGCGAGGTTTATCAAGCATAACCTAATATGTCATTACAATGTTCCGGAGAGAATCATCACCGATAATGGTACGAATCTCAATAACACGATGATCACCGAACTCTACAAGCAATTCAAGATACAACATCATAAATCTTCTCCCTACTGTCCGAAGATGAATGGCGCTGTCGAAGTAGCTAATAAGAACATAAAAAAGATCATACAGAAGATGACGGTGACATACAAAGACTGGCATGAGATGTTACCATTTGCTCTTCATGGGTACCGTACCTCAGAACATACGTCAACAAGGGCAACACCCTACTCTCTGGTATACGACATGGAGGTTATCCTGCCTATTGAGGTCCAGATCCCTTCTCTAAGGATCCTAAAGGATGCGGATTTGAAAAAAGACGACTGGATCCAGAATCGACTTGATCAACTAAATTTGATTGATGAGAAGAGACTTACTATTGTCTGTCATGGTCAAATGTATCAAAAACGGATGATCAAAGCTTTCAATAAAAAATTCAGACGCCAAGAATATCAAGTCGGGGAACTAGTAATCAAGCGCATCATAGTGCCGCAAGGTGATACTAGGGGAAAATGGACTCCCACATACGAAGGGCCATTTATGATTAAAAACATTTTCTCTGGTGGAGCCATGATTCTAACCACCATGGACGGTGACGACCTTCTGCACCCTGTCAATGAGGACATAGTTAAAAGATACTACGCATGATTAAAGACCTGCTAGGTTGACTGGCCTAGGAAAAAATAAGGGCTTCCCGGCAAACCAAAAGGGTTTGGGCAAAAATAAGGGATGAAAACGAAAAACCTGTACACCCGGCAAGTCGAAAACCTGAAAAGGCGGCTTGGGCAAAAAAGGTATCCCGGTGAATTGAAAACCTGAAAGGGCGGTCCAGGCAAAAGTTAGAGATATAAAGCGTATCACTATGCCCCATTAGATCACCTTGCGACCAGACCTCAGTATCAACTGTCAAGCTCGAACGACACCAATCAATCTAATCAGCTTCGGACAAGCAGTAAAGTAATGAGACGCCTGAAGACATAGCGGCAATAGCAAAATTGAAACTTAATAGGATTATTGCACATAACTGTTTTCTTTTCGTTGTACACAATATTGTATAGCTTTCATTTTCACGGCGGTGTTCTCTTACTAGAGCGCCAACTTCCTTGTACAAAAAATGCCTGTTATAGGCCAATTTCGAAAATTAATATAAAACCATTTGTTTTTCTTTTTCTATTTTGTTTTGCAGAAATGTCCAATGATTTATTCTTGACATATGCATTTGAGTATAATTGCTATTCACGAATATCTGCATAGGAAATGGAAAGACAATTGCTCGTAACTTAAGAAACAGGGGAAAAAACAAAAAAAAAATCATGTCAAGCATGACACTTACTCTGATCAGTAGGTACAGGGGCAGAGATAGCTTTGAAACGAAGTCACCATTACATGCGCCCCGGTGACATCTACACTTCCCACAAAGTAGAGGTAATCAAAGCGTTGATATCAGTTTCCCTAAACAGGAGTTACTATCCCCAACCAAATTACTTCAGAGAGCCGACATCTATGTTCCCCAGCCAAATTTTATAGTCGCAAGCGGTTCATAAATTCGTCTCCCAAGCAGAGTTTATTTCTCTGAACGCAAAAGCTCACCCCCCCAACAGAGCTTATTACTTCAGCTATGGAAGTTCACCTTCTAACAGAGTTATTCCCCACAGAGTTTACTCGCAAGCAGAGTCTCTCCTTGGCAGAATATCCGTAAACAAGGAACAAATTCCTAGCATAGTCATCTCTGATTCACCATCCCCAGCGGAAATGAAGTGTTCAACGTCCCAATGCTCTCCAACAGTAGTCCGAGATTCATTTTCCCCGACTAAAATTACCACAAGAGCATCTCATATTCATACATCATGGCATACATATGCATATTACATACAACATAATCTCATTTATTTTGAGAACATCATCACGCAATGCAGTTCATGCATCGCATATAATTAATCTTGTACCTTTTCAGGAAAGATGGTTATCGTCAATAATTCCAACAATTCAGGATTAAATCCATGAAGTTATACATGTCACATCTGCAGACAACTAATGGAAAATCAGTTCCTGAAACCAAACAGGTTAGCTAACCTACTTTCACCTCGAAGTAACCCTGCTATCCAGGTTCCTTCCCATAAGCCCTTCTATCTAGGCTTTCATCTCGAAGTAACCCTACTATCCAGGTTCCTTCCCATAAGCCCTACTATCTAGGTTTTCACCTCGAAGTAACCCTACTATCCAGGTTCCTTCCCATAAGCCCTACTATCCAGGCTTTCACCTCGAAGTAACCCTACGACCCAGGTTACTTCCCATAAGCCCTACTATCCAGGCTTTCACCTCGAAGTAACCCTACTATCCAGGTTCCTTCCCATAAGGCCTACTATCCAGGCTTTCATCTCGAAGTAACCCTACTATCCAAATTCCTTTCCATAAGCCCTACTATCCAGGTTTTCGCCTTGAAGTAACCCTACTATCCAGGCTTTCACCTCGAAGTAACCCTGCGACCCAAGTTCCTTCTCATAGCCCTACTATCCAGGCTTTCACCTCGAAGTAACCCTACTATCCAGGTTCCTTCCCATAATCCCTACTATCCAGGCTTTCACCTTGAAGTAACCCTACAACCCAAGTTCCTTCTCATAGCCCCACTATCCAGGCTTTCACCTCGAAGTAACCCTACTATCCAGGTTCCTTCCCATAAGCCCTACTACCCAAGCTTTCACCTCGAAGTAACCCTACGACCCAGGTTCCTTCTCATAGCCCTACTATCCAGGCTTTCATTTCGAAGCAACCCTAATATCCAGGTTCCTTCTTACAACCCTACTACCCAGGATTTCATTTTGGAACAATCCTACTATCCAAGTTCCTTCTCTCTTATCTCCCGACAACAGTTTACAACACTGTAAGACCTGGATCCGACCAGATACGGTCGATTTCACATTTCCCCAGTAAGTCATTGTGCAGCCTGGACCCTGACCAGACATGCAATTTACTTCCACCTCTTTAATCAGGAGTTAATTCCCCAGTAGAGTAGCAGAAACACGAAGCTCCTAGCCTCTATTTCCCATGACATAAATCAACATTCCCCGGTGAAGTTCTCATCAATGGCAGTTACAAGAATTCTCGTAAAGGAATCTCTTATGCAACCGATATATTTTCTGGATGGCATCTATAAGCCCATCTCCGACAACTCTCTATCATCTTACAAAATGGCATCTTTAAGCCCATTCCCTACACAATCTACCATAACATCATCGAGTGTAAATTTCTGGGCACTCTAGTGTTCAATCATCTTCCACCTTCAAGTCACGAATGGCAGATTTTCCCATCTAACTCTTCAGGTGTAAGAAGATTGAACAGGGGCAGTTGTTGCACCCCAAAATTTTCCCTCTCATTTCT